>CANTUQ010000005.1:12920833-14346666 GCA_947683425.1 Excoecaria cochinchinensis
ATTCTTTTTGCCTATAAATCAGCACACTTAATTTCATCATTGGGTAATCCTGATCAAGGCTACTTGGGACCCAATGTCTACAGTTGCCCCCAATTTTGGGGAGGCTAGTGTGTGGGTGCCTAGGTGAGCCAAAATTCAGGAAAAGGAAAGAAGCGCGTACCTGAGGCGGCGACCTTCCTGCTGCTCCTCGGGGAACACTGCTATGACTTGAAATATGAATATCCTCTCCGAGTGGTACTGAGTCGCTGACAAGACTACGAAGTGCTAGGAACCATCCTCAGACGATGATACGCTGAGTCGCTACCAAGACTACAAAACGCGAAAGATAAATCGCACCGAGCCGCTGATAAGGCTACTAAAAGTGCGCTGTACGGAGTCGCTGACAAGACTACTAAACGTACAAGTGCTATCTGCAGATAGCGATGCGCGGAGCCACTGACAAGACTAGTAAAAGCGCTGAACAAACAATCGCACCGAGCTACTGACAAGGCTACTAAAAGTGCGCTGCACGGAGTCGCTGACAAGACTACTAAACGTGCAGGTGCCATCCGCAGATGACGATGCGCCGAGCCGCTACCAAGGCTACCAAAAGCGCACGAAAGAAATGCACCGAGCCGCTACCAAGACTACCAAAAGTGCAAGAGTGTCATCTGCAGATGACCGCACCGAGCTTGCTACAGACTACCAAAAGTGCAGGTGCCATCCGCAGATGACGATGCGACGAGCCACTACCAAGACTACCAAAAGCGCACAAAATAAATGCACCGAGCCGCTACCAAGACTACCAAAAGTGCAAGAGTGTCATCCGCAGATGACCGCACCGAGCCTGCTACAGACTATTAAAAGTGCGAAAACCGATGATCTTCATTTAGATATTCCTGCAAAGTAATGTCCACAGAAAAATATATGAAATATAAGTGTATATGAGATGTAAATGTATGTAAATGTTTGCAAAAATAGATTGACCCTATCCTAGGTGGTTAAGGGTCTGCCGTGGATATAGCTTGGCTGCTGCATTACGCTTCCAAGAATCTGATAGAGTGACATTTTGGCTTTAGGGACTCTGACCCCAAAACATTTTCTGAGAGAGATATGAAGTGTGCATCTTTGCCTCCCAGTCAATGATCGTATACCCAGGACTCTGACTCATGCATTATCTGACTGAAGAATGATCATCTGAAGTATATGTCGCCTTATTGCTCCAAGCATCAAACGTCATTACTTTAAAAGGTAGTGTGTCCCTTGTGGATTTTCACACTAGCTTTTCTTTGTGGAAATGCGTCCCTTTAGGGATTTTCACATAACCCTTTGCCTAACTTTTGCCTGGGTTGGACCCAACCCAAACCAGCGGCTTTTTATTTTTATATTTTTTGTAAGGCAGACTGCCTGTCTCCAGGTTTTCACCCTGCCCTTTGGCCTAACTTTTGCTTAGAGAGCCAATCACGGTTTTCATCTCTAAAGGCCTCTTTTTTTTTCAAGATTTTTTTATCCTTTTTTTATTTTTTTTTATTATTTTATTATTTTTTCTTTTTTTTTTTTGCAGGAGAAGGTTATTATCAAAACCACCACTAAGAGTGAATAGCACATATCTGCTTAGGCACCTTCCAACGGAATGATTAGACAATAGTCATTAGATGAATAAGTGATATATTTCTTTTTAAGGCAGAACTAAAAGAACAATAAAACGTAAACTGTATTCTTTTATTCATTGCAAAATTGAGTACATTTCTATATGATTTCATCATACATGATCCTTATTTAACAAGAATTCAAAAGCACAAGACTACCCCTAATCTCGGAATAGATCTTGTAAGCATCAAACTCCTGTTATCAATCGGCCCTCTCGGGTTTTCTCGATTGAACATTTTCTCTCAGCCCTTAATTTTTGCCCAGGATGCCTTTTTTCGGTTTTCACCCTGACAGGGCGCCCAATTTTAGCAAGGCCATTTTTTTTCGGTTTTCGACCCGCGGGGAATTTATTCTCTTCTTTTTATTTTCTGGTCTTTAGCCATGGAACCTTTTTAGTCTATCGACATTGACCGGGTCTTTAAACTCATTCCCATCGCTATCTGCCAAGATTGCTGCTCCCTTTGTTAGCAACTTTTTTAAGACGAAAGGGCCTTCCCAGGTTGGCCTGAATTTTCCTCGTATGTCTGGCACTCCCGGCCTCATCATCTTAAAGACCAAATCCCCTTCTTTCAACGGGTGCTTTCGTACCTTCTTGCCAAAGGACCGAGCTAGTCTCTTATGATAAACCTGATTGTGACAATAGGCTCTCAACCTATCTTCATCCAACAGATTCAACTGCAATAATCGTTGTTGTGCCCATTCTGTCTCTGGAATCTCGGCTTCCATGACTACCCTTAAGGATTTCAGCTCAATTTCAACCGATAGAACCTATCACACCCCAAAATGGCCCTAGAAGAAATACAGAGTTTTGTTCGAAAAAGGTAAGTTTTATGTGCGAGAGTTCTGTCGCGAGCGCGACAAGTGTCGCGGGCGCGACAGAACCCTCCAGCGGTTTTTAAACTTCAGCTGGTTGGTGCGGGCGTAAGCGTTCTATCGCGAGCGCGACAGAACCCCCTCGCGAGATGTGTGCATAAGTGGATTTTAAGAGACCTTGAGATGTGTATTGGACACTTGGCATCGTAGGAGAGTGACACTTGGCATCGTAGGAAGTTGACAAGTGGCATTGTATAAGAGTGACAAGTGGCGGCATGAGAGTTTGACAAGTGGCATTGTAGGAGTGTGCCAAGTGTCATTGTAGGGGATTGACACATGGCTTTGTAGGGATGTGACATGTGGCATAAGATATTATTTGGTTTGGTCAAAATACATGTATGTATTTTGTTAAGAAAAGAGATGTACATGTATTAAGTGAGGTGGTTGGCCTTTAATGTGGTTAGTGGGTAATTAATTTGTTAATTCCTTTAGTTGACCGGCCACTTTCCCTACTCTCATTTCCATTCCTTCATTTGGCCTTTTAATTCTTCTTTTTGTTTCTTTTGCTTTTAGTTGCCGTCCCCTTTCTTCTTGCCATTTATTTGCTTCTCTTCTTTTACATGGTTCTTTGGGAAGAACCACTTAGATGGGTTAAAGAGAGTGTAGAAGGGGCTTGATTAAGTCTCTTCAAAAGGTAATCTGGTTTTGTTTTCCGATCTAGCCTCCTTTTTCTCTTTGGTTTTGATTTAAAGTGAAAAGAGGGTTAACCTAAATGTTTTGGTCTTGTTTTGCATGAGAGTTATGGACAAGGAAAGGAGAAGCTCGAAATCAATTAGAGAGAAGCGGTTAAGCCACCTAAGGTAGGGATCGAGTGTGATCTTGTTAATTTTGCATGTGTTTAGATGAAAAATGTTTGAATAGAGACATGTTGAAATAAAAAGACGCTTGATGAGCTTTAATTAGCTCAAGATGTTCATTTTGATTGCTTACAGTGCTCATGACATGTGTATATATGTTTATAAGTATGTAACCTGATCATTTGAGTGTTTGTGTTGATAAAAGAATTTGATGTTGCGAAATTCTGCTTATTTGTCATTAGACCCCTGTGTATTGTATTTGTCATAAGTAGAGTTATAGGACTCCAATTGTGTTGCTTCCAATTGAATATGAAAGATAAGATTCGTGTCTAAAAATGTCTAAGAGGGTGCTGGATCTAATTCTGGCCCTAAGTATCCCAAAAAGTTATTAAAATGTAGGTGACCCTGTTCTGGTGGGTTCACTGGAACAGTATAACTTGTATAGACCATATTTTTCGTTATAGATGTCAAAACGACCTGAAACTTGTCCCATTTAACATCCTAGAGAACAATTGTTAAGAAGAACGTTTTGCCTAAAAATGATGTTTAGAGGTTCATTCAGACGATACAAGTTTAGGGTAAAAAGCAGTCTTGTGAGGCACCAAAGCGGAGCCTCTGTCGCGAGCGCGACACATGTCGCGACCTCGCGACAGAACAACCTATATTAAGCTCTTTTTTCTTCATTTTGAGCCCATGGTTGGCTTGGGTAAACCCCTTGCCTTTCCCCTTAACGTTTTATACATGATTAGGGCTCCTAAATGATTACAAATTAGTTGTTAATGGAAAAATGCATTTGAGTATGATTAAAGTTAGTAATTTAACTAATAAAGTAACAATGTATAGTTGTAGGAAGTATAGTAAATGACATGATAAAGGTGTATGAACTTAGAAATGGTTATATAATGCATTTGGTATAAAGTATAGAGCCTTTTTGTAATCTATCTTCTGTCGCGATCGCGACAATGAACTTGACTTCTGGCGCGAGCGCGACCTCTTATCGCGACAATGAACTTGGCTTCTGTCGCGAGCACGACTTCTTGTCGCGATCGCGACAGTGAACCTCTTCGCATCCTGTTTTATTTGTTTTAAAGAAAGTGTTTTCTTCTGTCTTGCTTTGCATGATTTATATGTTTATGAAATGAATTTAAGTGTTACATGCTTTTAGTTGTTGAACAAGATTAATAAAGAATGTATATGAATTACATGCCTCTGAATTTGATAAATGCACTTGAATTTTAGTTGATGAGTTGATATCTGTTTATAGTGTGTGAGTGGTTATTGAGCCTGATTACCGTTATAGTGGATAGATAAGCATGCTTATAAAGGGCTAGAGTGCAGCTGCTACATGTTGGCCTTAATTGTGCCCAGAGTTCGAATACCTCGTGTATTCCATAGAGTTTGAGTTAATTCTCCACATGTAAGATACTGTAAACAGTATCCAGAGATACCCGTATCCACCATGAAAGGAATTCAGGCTTGTTTTGTTAAATGTTGTGCAGTGAACTTGAGATGATTATAGTGTTGCTTTGAATAAAGCCATAGTACATGAAGGTAATGTTTAAGTACATTACAACTCTGTATACAAGTACATGATTACATGAGTGTAGTGACATGAATTTGGTTACATGATAGCGTATATTTGAATAAACGAAATGTACAAGTTGTAGTGTATATGAATAAGTAAAAGAGTAGATGTTATATGCATGTGAACTCATAATATTTGATAGTTGAACATGAAACCTATACAAGCATCAGAGCTATATACATGAACTACTTGATTTTGTTATATGACATAGGTGTGATTTATTTGTGACTTCGTAAAGAAGTCCTTTGCATTGTTTTCATCCCCACTAAGCGTTATCGCTTAGCACGGATATTTATTTCCGTGTAGGTTACAGGTTCGGATCAGTGAGTGGACATCTGCAGGTCAAGGCCACTAGGAGTTTTGTTATACCTTTTTGTATAAGTTAGAAATAGAGTTTTTACATTTTGAGTAACATCATTATGTAATATAAGTAGAAGAATCACATGTAAATGTATATGTAAAGTTAAATGAAAACAGAGTGTAATATGAACATGTAAGTGTATATGTAGATAATATGAAATGCAAGTGGGCCCTAGTGTAGTATTTTATTATTCTTATACGAATGTGTATAGTGCTATCGCTTCCGCTAATGCATGTATAGATACACGTATATGTCCGTGTAGCGCCCCGATATTCCTTACCGGGGGTATGGGGGTGTTACAGAACCTCTTCGGTTCCGTATACCAGGGAGAATGGTGTTGCTCCCGTAGAGGTTCTAACTGTGGTTCTATAACCCCAGAGTGCAAAAGGCAGCTTTTCCGCCCAATCTTTATAGCTCTGAACCATCTTGGCCAATATTCTTTTCACATTCTTGTTCGCTGCTTCAACCGCACCGTTAGCTTGAGGACGATAAGGATAAGACTTGTGATGCTGGATTCCATACTTCTGAAGCATCTGCTTAGTTTCTGCTAAGAATTGCACCCCATTATCAGATACAATATGGTGTTGGAGGCCATATCTGCATATCAAATTTCGCTCGATGAACTTAGCTATATCCCTACCATCAATCTTCTTGAAAGATTCAGCTTCGACCCACTTAGTGAAATAATCAATGGCAACTACAATGAACCTGTGCCCATTAGACGCTGTAGGACGTATCTCGCCTATGATATCTATTCCCTAAGCTGCAAATGGCCATGGAGATGTCAAATTATGTAGCTCTGAAACTGGGACATGCCTTAAATTCGCGTATTGCTGGCATAACTGGCATTGCTTCACATATTTTGAACAATCCGTAACCATTGTGAGCCAATAGAATCCTTGGCGCATGATCTTCTTCGCTAAGGCTAAGCCATTCATATGAGCTCCGCAGACTCCGGCATGAACCTCTTCCATAACCTTTTCAGCTTCTTTCTCCGCCAAACATCTAAACTAGATGCCATCGACTTGTCTCTTATACAAAGTGCCATTTACACTGATGAACTGAGTGGACAACTTTTGAATCATCCTTTGGTCTTTCTCGGTGTCTTCTTCTGGAAAAACTGACTGTTCCAAATAATTCTGAATGTCGTAGTACCAAGGGTTTCCATCAGTGGCCCCAACATCTATCACCTGCTCAGCTTCAAAGCAAGGCTTTTCCGAGCTAGAGATTAGCATGGGCTTCATAGTAACCCCTGTTGGATTATCCCACATGGACACCAATGTCGCGAGAGCATCGGCCAATTGATTTTCATCCCTGGGGGTGAAGTGAAAAGTGCAAGTCTCGAACTGGCTATTCAACATTCTCAAATGCTTTACATAAGGTAATAGCCTCTCTTCCTTAACCGACCATTCCCCTTTGATCTGATGGATCACTAATGAAGAATCTCCGAAGACTTCTGCGGTCTTTGCCCCCAGAGCCAGCAATGCTTCCAATCCGAAGATGCAAGCTTCATATTCTGCTTCATTATTGGTCGCCTTGTACCTCAACTTTTTGGCTAATGGCAACTTTTCACCATTCGGGGTCGTAAGAATGATCCCTGCTCCTGCCCCTTTACTGTTAACTGCCCCATCAAAGAACAATTGCCACCCCTGTATTGCTATGGCCATGACATCTTCATCTGGGAAATTGTATTCGAATTGATCTCCCTCAATAGGATGCTCAGCCAAGAACTCAGCTACAGCTCTTCCTTTAATGGTTTTCCTGGTGATGTATTCGATATCGAACTCCTGTAATAGTAGTAACCACCTTCCCATCTTTCCTAGCAGAGAGGGCGCTTCCTGAAGGTACCTGAGCGGGTTATGCTTGGCATCCGCTTGCACACTGAAGGAATGAAAGTAGTGCCGCAACTTCTTAGAAGCCCAAATAACTGCTAAGCAAATCTTTTCCACTTCCACATATTTGGCTTCATATGTCAAGAATTTCTTGCTAAGATAGTAGACAGCAAACTCTACCCCAATATCATCCTCCTGGGCCATCATGGCACCCACTGAATTGTCTTCTATCACCAGATACAGGATTAATAGCTTGGCATACCGTGGTGGTCTTAAAACTGGAGGATTCAAGAGATAATCCTTAATAGTATCAAGAGCCAATTGACAACCATTATTCCACACCACAGGCTGATTCTTCCTAAGAAGCTTGAAGATGGGCTCACATACTGAAGCCAGCTTGGCAATAAACCGGCTGATGTACTGAAGCTTTCCCAGGAAACTTCTAACCTCTTTCTCTTTCTGAGGCACTGGCATCTCTCTGATGGCCTTGACCTTGTTGGGATCTACTTCAATTCCTATCTAGCTTACCACATGGCCTAACAACTTACCCGAGGTAACTCCAAAAATGCACTTCTTGGGATTAAGGCGCAGATCATACTTATTAATCCTTTGAAAGAACTTTTCCAAGGCCTTGAAGTGACCTTCTCTGGTAGCTGACTTGATCATCATGTCGTCAACATACACCTCCACTTCCTTGTGGATCAAATCATTGAGAACTCTGGTGGCCATCCTCTGATAGGTAGCTCCTGCATTCTTTAGTCCAAAAGGCATGACCCGGTAAGCAAATGTACCCCATTCGGTGATGAAGGCTGTCTTAATCCGATCCACTATCTTGTTAAGGATTTGATTGTACCCTGCATACCCATCTACGAAATTGTACATCATGCAAGCAGCGGCACTATCTACCAGCACATCAATATGAGGCAGAGAAAAATCATCTTTCGGGCAGGCTTTGCTCAGGTCTCGATAGTCCACACATACTCGAACCTTTCCATCCTTTTTAGCCATAGGAACCACATTAGCCAGCCACGTCGGGTATTTAACCTCCAGTAGAAACTTAGCCTCAATCTGCTTATGGATCTCCTCTTTCACATTCTGAGCCCATTCTGGCCTAAGTCTTTTGAGCTTTTGCTTGACCGGTTTACTTTCTGGGTAAGTTGGAATGGCATGTTCGGCTACATCTCGATCAATCCCCAGCATGTCCTCGTAGGTCTAGGCAAAGACTTTTTCATATTTTTTTAATATTCTCTCAAATTTTAGCCTCTCCTCAGGAGTTATATCTGATGCTATCAAGATTTCCTTTGCATTCTCCAAAGTTTCAAGATTAAATGCAGTCGTGCTAGTTGAATTAATGTCAAAGATGAATGCATCATGTTTATGATCATGAGAAATGAAATCATCGGAAATATCACACAAGTAAGTAAAGTTATTCATCTCATTAATGTAATCAGAAACATTAACATTGTCATCAAAAAGTTCTGGCATAAAAATAGTATCTAAATAACTATTGCCTTCATCTTCTGTCGATGATGATACTGCAGCCGACTGGGCTTTGATTTCTTGGCTTGGTGGAGGCTTTTTAACTACCTCCAGTGAAATCTCCAAATCTTCAAACTTCAGCTCTGGCTCTACCATCTTTTCCTTTCCCTTCAACCTGGTAGCTAACAGCTTATCAGTGACAATCTCCTCGGGCCCATCCCTGTCCCAAACACTACACTGAGTCATGATCTCCTCATCCCAGAAGTTCCCTGCGGACTTGATAACTCCAACATCCCAGTCAAAGACATCATTGAAAATTTCAAACCCCGGAATGATCTTTCCATCCACCCACTGAGGCTCTTCTTCTCCAGTATAAGCACAGACCGAAGATGAGGGAACAAAACTCTCTGAAATGTGGGGAATCTTCTCTGACACTTTTTTCCTGCCATGTCCTCCTTTGTAACCGAAACCCTTCCGATCCTTCTGGCCTTGTGTTGTGATGGCATATTGCAACCCCTGCGAATTTTTACCCAATCCGGCCCCTGGGAGGAAGTGCATCTTCTTCATCATGCTCATCACCTGAGGGCTACCTGCCAAGCCCTGTTCCTCGCCAATCACTGATACGTAAAAGCCACTAAATGGCTGATTAGAGATCCCCAAGGCAGACACTTGGTTCTCTCTTGCTGCTTTAATGGTCACCACCTCACATTCATGAGGTATCTTTACCATTTGGTGTAGGGTGGACGGCACTCCTCCTAATTTATGGAACCATGGTCTTCCCAGTAGGGCTGTGAAATTTGCTGGGATAGGCAAGACCACAAACTCTGCCTCCGTCTCAATAGGCCCAGTCCTAACTAGAGCTCTGAATATTCCCGATGCCTGTCTTCGAGAATTATCGTAGGCTGTGATGGTCAGATCAGACTTACTCAACATACTCTCGTCTAGCCCAAAAGCCCGAAGTGCCACTAGGGGGAAAACATTTATGGATGACCCATCATCAACCATAACACAAGCGGTGTGCTTGCCGTTAATTTGAGCCTTGATGTATAGTGGTCAGTTGTGATTGCGGCCTTCAGTTGGCAAATCTGCGTCAGAAAACACCAGTCTTTCCCCTGATCCCCCCTTAATGAGATCTAGCAGCTCAGATGGAGAAATTGTGGTGGCTACGGTGGACTCACTCAAAGCCTCGACTAACTTCTATTTATAAGAAGGGGATTGCCTTAGAAGGTCCCAAATAGATATCTGAGCCGTGGTCTTTTTCAGCTGCTTTATTATGGAATTTTCTTCCGGCTCCTTCTCTACAGGTGCTTGCACTGAGTCCTGCTGCTTCTCAACTTCGAGGACCACTCTCCCACTTCTTGTTACAGCCCCAACTCTCTCATCCTCCTCTGAATCCCATGGTTCCGCGAACTCTCTATCTTTCTCCTCTTCATCCTCGTCTCCACTCTCACTAGTGGACCAACAGTCTATCACCGCCATGGGAATCCCTTCTTCACTTGCCTCAGGGCGAGTGATAGCGACGTATTCATTGCCATATAAATCTTGTAATACATACCATTCAGGTAGGCTCGACCCAATCATGAAGACAGGCGGTGGCACAACATTGAAATTAGACTTCTTTTTGCTCTCCCTCTTTTCAGGATCGGTGATCTGCTTACTATCGATCAGATCCTGAATCTGGTGCCTCAGCCTGAAGCAATTGTCTGTCAGATAACCCGTATGTTGGTGAAAGGCACAATATTCGTTCTCTTTATGCCCCAGTTCCCCTTGGGTCCTAGCTGGCCTAGGTGGCAGGGGTTGTAGCTTCCCCTCCTTCATTAACCTCTTCAGTACCCATGACTAAGGCCTACCCAAATTCGAGAAGTACCTCTGGTTCATTCCTGTTGCTAACACCTTAGTTGTCTTCCCACTTCTGTTACCACTGCCGGAACTAGCTGACTTGGTTGCACCTTGATTATTGTAGCCTTTCTTGGCATAAGCCTCACTGCTTGCCCTTCTGGCCATATATTCTCCTTCTGCCTCTATAGCAATGTCCTTCAAGGACTCCCAATCTTTCAGCCCCTTCATTTTCAGTCCATCTCTCAGATATGGGCTAGAATTCCGAATGAATAACTAGATCTGATTGGGTGTATCAGGTTAACCCAGTTCCTCCACCGGGTGAGATATTAATGGAAAGACTCCCCAGCCTTCTGCTGCAATAGCTCTAGATCCTTCAGTGTGACCTCCATCCGGGTACTGCAATCATATTGCTTTAGGAACTCTTCAGTCAACAAGTCCCAGTCTTCTTTGGACCTTCTGTCTAGCCCATGGTACCAGTCAATGGCAGCTCCTGTAAGACTTAAGCAAAAGTACTCTATCTTCTGCATCCTTGTTAAAGTTGTCCCCTTCATGACTAATGAATACTGCTTAATGTGTGCAGCAGGATCAGAGGTGCCGTCAAATTTTGGGATATCAGGCATCTTGAAGTTCTGGGGGACTAGATCATCCCCATCCAATTCACGATCCTCCGGGTTCATTCCCCTTCCTACAGTCATCATCCTTGTCATAGCCTCAAACTTCTCCTCTATCTTCCTCCACATTGCTTCCTCTATCTTGGGCGACTTTCCTTTTCCTACCATCTATTCCTCTTGCTCATCCTCCCAGAGGTCAACCTCAGATCTTGGGCCTTCTCTACGCTCAACAGGTGCTGGTGCTCTTTGCTCAACCGTAGGTGGGTCAACTATAGCAGGGGGATCCTCCCTAATAGCCCCTTGTTCATCTGGCCCCCTAATAGGAGCAGCAGCAACTTGCTGCCCAACTATGGTAGTGGCAAGATTGCTCATCATGGCCATCATTCTTGCCTCAAACTCTTCCATTTTTCTCCCCACTTCCTTGGCAATCATTGCCCTGGTTGCATCAGACCCACTGGCTGGATTAGACATACTTGATGACTCTAAAGAGAAAGTCTCACTACTATCTGAACGAGAATCTGTGTTCCGATACGGCACTAGCTCTGGTAACCCCAAGAGTGGAATCCTTCTCAACCGACCGTCGGGACCCCTAAACCACCCGGGCAAATCTATGATGGCTGAAAAAAATACATCTCGTTAGGATGATGCATGATTGAAATGCAATGTATGGTCGTGCTAATGCAACATAGACAAACACATGCAAGCAGATAGATCCTTCCAACCTTATTACCCCCAGACACGAGGTAGCATAGTCTCTTTCCTAGGTGGGCTTTATCTAAGGGTTAACAGGGAACCCATTAGACGCGTATGGTGCACGGTGGAAAACCGGCAGCATATTAGCTCTTATTTAATGTACACACGTATGAGTGTTTGGCCATTATGTATTTAAATGCCTCAATTAAATTAAGATGGGCCCATCGGGGCATGAAAGCCTTTAATGGAGACCATTTAATTTAACTGATTTTGTTCAATATATGATGGCCCAGGTAGCAAGCACGGTATTACGGTACATTTCACCTAGTGGAAGTATCTATTGCCATTACATGAGCTTTGGTCAAAGGTAGTGATACTTTAGGGCTACCCAAGCATGGTCCCTGCCAACGGGTCTAGCTCATCATGAGCATAACGACCGATTGGGTCACCATTTGACATACCATAAGGTACGAGGCTTGAACTGGTGATTATCCTTAACACTTCCCCACATTGAGTGAACGTAGGGTTGTGATTTGGGAATGCATCGGGGTAAAAATAGGGACCAAACTAGCATAATCTAAGGCTCTAGCATGGATGCAATGTAATTTCGAAAAGAGATGAAATTTCCAAATTAAAAGTCAATCATAAATTTTAACCAAGGTACTTTCGAAGGGAAGTCTCTTATCGTCCCCAGCGGAGTCGCCACTGTGACGCGCGCCGAACCCCGTGGCTTCCGAAGGCCAGCATTTAAGGCGATCTTGTAAGGTATTTACAAGTGCATCTATTTTGGGCAACAAGGAGATTTCATGGAGTCGCCACCCAATAAAACATTGGGAAAGTTTGTCTCGCCTCAGTGAGCCTAAGACGGCGCAACTATGTCCATTTTGAGCAAACCAGAGGGGTCTTGGAGGTCCCATCCTAATAGAACATTAGGATGATCCTCTCGCCTCGTGGAGCCTAGGACTACGCAAATTAAAGCCTTTTTACGGGACACAAGAGGTGTCTTGGAGATCCTATCAAAATGGGTCTCTCGCCTCATTGAGCCCAAAGACCAGAGACAGGTTCGGGACTTCCCATTTATTCATACCTTTGGCTAAGTTTATAATCAAGTTTTGAATTTAACGTTTCATCCCATTTCTCATTCAATTTTAATGCAATTTAATTAAATGCATATCAATCATATAATAAAAGTGATAAATAAAGAAAATGAAAGCAAAATAAATTACAAAAAAACTAGGGGCGGAATACAACCCCCATTTGAAAATAAAATGCAAATCATACATAAATAGGGCTATTTATTAAAATGAGGACCTTGGTCCTCTCATGCATAATTAAAGAAAACAATTTTAAAGTGATAATTTATTTTGGATGAAAAATCTAGGACATTGGTCCCATTTTTATTAAATAAAACCCAATTTAGTTTAATAGAAATATTTTTGTGATTTTCTTAATTAGCGTGCATAAAAATAAAATTAAATAAACTTATTACAAATTACATATTAGAAATAAATAAAATAATGAAAGCAAAATAATGAAAATAATAAAAATTAACAAATCAAATCCCCAATGGATCTTCAAATCTTCATGGGCTCCCACTTGGCAAAAACTCACACATAAAAATGAGTATTGAAAATAAAACAAATGAAAATGAAGTTAGTAATAAAAAATGAATTAAACATATAACATGAAAATAATTAAAATAATGCAAACAAAATTGCATCATGTATGACAAGCCAATTAAAATGACATAATAAAAATATGCAATTTAACAAATTAAGAAAATCAACATGCTAAAAAAACATAAAATAGTGTTAATAAAATTTAACATGCATAAAAACACAAAATAACATCAATAACATCCAATCATGCATAAAAAGCAAAAGAAATAATAAAAATCAGCATGCATAAAACATATTAATAATATTGATAAAAGCCAACATGCATAAGCAAAAATAAAATAATAAATATAAAACTCAACATGCAAAAAACATGAATAGGAAATACAAACATAAAATTCAGAATGTGTAAAAGCATAAAATAATAACAACAATATCCAACATGTATAAAAAGCAAAGGTAATAATAAAAATCAGCATGCATAAGAAATAAATAATAATAGTAATAATAAAATTGACAAGAATAAGGATAATAATAATAATACTAACGATGGTAATAACTACAATAATAATAATAACACAATAATAATAAAGAATATGAACAATCAAACATAATAATAATAATAACAATAACAATAATAATAATAAAAGAAGATGAACAATCATATAAACATGCAAGAACAATATGAAATAAAATCAATATGGCATATTTAAAGCATGATAATAATAATCACAATAATAATATGAACAATCACATAAGCACATGGTAATAATAATAATAATAATAATAATAATAATAATAATAATAATAATAATAATAATAATAATAATAATAATAATAATAATAATAATAATAATAATAATAATAATAACAATAATAACAATAATAATAATAATAATAATGATAACAACATGTGAACAATATGAACAATATGAACAACATGAACAATTAAATAAAAATAATATAAACAATTAAATAAAAATAATAAAATAGTTCTAAGAGAATTTACATTGTCAACTAATCAAATAAAAAACAAAAAACAAGAAATAAGAAGAAAATAATAAGTCTAAAAGAATTTACATGTTAACTAGTTAATTAGAAATAAAAAAATTAAATTAAAAATTAAACTAAAAAATTGAGCCAAAAATGTTTACCCTCAAAATTTATCTTGATGAAGAGAAGGTAAGATCCAATTCCTTGTCTTGTATTGTTGGAATAAAATTAGAAAATACAATATTGAAAGTGAATTTTTACTCAAGAACAAATAATTCATTTATTTGTCTCAAAGCAAAAATTGTCAATTGAAAATAAGAAAATTTTCAAGAACAAAAATTGTTATTTTTTGCCTTAAGAATTGCTGGAAATTCCTTTAGAAATTGAGAGAATTTGTTTTTGAAAGAAAAAAGAAGAAGAAAAATATTTTCTAAAGAAAATCCCCCTCAATTTTCACTAAAAAACCCTTTTTATTCCCCTCAAAATTCAGATTTTTTAATTAAGAAATTAAATTAATTTAATTCCCATAACTACAAAAAACCACTGAATTCATTGGGTTGGAAGATAAAAGGCTTTTTTTGAATTGAATTATGCAAAAACAATGAGTTAAAAAGCATTTAAAATGAAGAATTTGTGGCCAAAAAGGCCAAAAAAAAAGCAAAACGGGCGAACAGGGGCGCACAGGGCGCGGGGCGCCCCGTCGGAGCGCCTGACGGGCAGCCAGTCAGTGCGTGCCCGCGCGCGGCACTGTACGTCGCCCAGCGCCTGGGCGCTGCGGGCGCCCAGCCCGCGGGTGAAAGCGCCCCGCCTGCTCGCCAGGCGCTGCGGCGCACGCCCAGCGCTGCCGCAGCCCGACACTCGCGCGAAATATTTTTTTTTTTAAATAAAATTTTATAAAAACACAATAATTTAACAACTAACTTTTTATCCCAAAATAATTTTTAAAACATTTTTAAAATAAAATTTTCTTCATTCCTAACTGAAGGAAAAATAAATAAATAAAGGAAAACAAAACGTACTTGTTTGTAGCGCGGTAATCACGTTGCGGAAGCGGTACAAGGATGTTCCTTTATTGGTCACCGGTCTGGCTTTTACCCACTCGGGATAATAGCAGCTAGATCATAATCTAGAAGTCCCTGAAAGATTAACACAAAATAATCGTGAGTAGGTACGAGCAGCCTTGCGGCATATAAGTTTTCTCGTTACCAAATTATGAGGACCTCACCTCTATTTATAGAGGTCCTGAAGGGTAGAGTCTTAACCCCAGTCTAACTCAGAATCCTTTCTGAGATAGGATTTGGTAATTTAATTTAGATTAAATAACTCAATTTAATCTGGATAGGAACTCAATCCTATATAGAGTCATGGGCGTATCATAACTCTATCATCTCCCACTCGCACATGACGGAACACATTCCATATATATAATCTTCAGTTATACAGACTAATAGATTGTGTGACCAGCATACCTCGAGAGCTCATTTGCTATACACCTGTTAGGGATATATAACTTCTCGAAAAGTCGATCCTTTCATTTCACGTATGCCTAACCCTAGACCACCTTCTCACAATCACCGTTTTAACTCATGATCTCATAAAACGTCATTCGTGTTCACTATTATGTTTCAACTCATAGAAACAATAATAGACATGTCGGTGAACCACGAATTCTTATGAATGTGATCAAAAGGTTATCTTCCCCTCTTACTATATGCCATCCATCATGATTCAACTCGCTTTTCTAGTTAGATCCGCCAGGCCTAAATTTTTCCCAGACCTCTTGGAGACTAACCAAGCTAGCCACATCAAACCATACTTCAGAGATAAGTTAAGGGTTCTAAGGGTCGATATATTAACAGGGTCTCACAATAGGGAAAGTTGAGATCAATTGTATTAAATTCCCATCCCTTTGGTAACTTAAGCACACACGGTATAAAACATGTGTTATGGTGTTCTTTCCTTCCCTTAAAGGAGTGCATGTCTCACATTTTAAATAATGTGCATATAAAACACCATACAGAAGCGTAAGGTTGCGATGCACCGAAGCACCCAACTTTAGTTCGCTTTCTTAAGAACTACTTCTGGCTTTTAAGACAGAACATGGTGATTACACATAACTAACCATCGGATCCCATACGATCCTTATTTTTGGATCTCAATCCAAAGCATACAACCTTATGTATGACTTTATCTTGCACCTTAACAAGACATATCTTGTAATTTCTGCAAGACGGCACTTTCATTTTGAACAGGCTCTCGAGCATACTCATTTGTTCAAAATTCGACTCATCTTAGTCTTTGCCAACTCGTTGACAAAACCAAGGTAAACACCCTTGTGAGTGGGCTACTTCTCTATCTGACATGCTCAAACTCAAACAATTAACAGTAAATGTTCACATATTAAACATTCACACTCATGTATTGCCAACAATGAACTTTATTATTATTCATAAATAATAATGTTAAGGGATTACACAAATAAAGTCAGTACACATCAAATTCTACGCAAACCCTGAATTCTAATGTGTCTCTCAAACACATCTCTAGTTACAGGTTTAGTTAACGGATCTGCTATCATATCATGCGTAGATATGTACTGTAAGTTCACATCTCCCCGTGCAACTACATCTCTAATATAATGATACTTAATGTCGATATGCTTAGTCCTACTATGAAATTTCGGATCTTTTGTGTAAGCTATCGATGATTGACTGTCGTTAAAGACTGTCACTTGTCCCTCCGAGGTAGTTACTCTTAAATGGTCCATCAACCGTTTTAGCCAAACTGCCTCTTGTACTGCAGCTGCGGAAGCTACGAATTCAGCTTCCATCGTTGATAAGGCTACACAGGTTTGTTTCTTGCTACTCCATGAGATGGCACCCTTGCTAAGCAAGAATATGAAACCTGAAGTGGATTTCCTCTCGTCCACATCTCCAGCCCAATCAGCATCAGTGTATCCTCTCAATTGCAGATCCTTGCTTTCATAACAGAGAGAATAATCTGCTGTACCTTTGAGGTATCTAAGTATCCTCTTTACTGCTTTCCAATGTGCTTCGCCTGGGTTTGATTGATATCTACTCACCATGCCCACTGCATAGCAAATGTCCGGTCTCGTACACAACATAGCATACATGAGACTACCCACGGCACTGGCATAAGGAACGTCTCTCATACGCTCCACTTCATCTGGCGTTTTAGGACACATCTCTTTGCTAAGAAACTGATTCTTGGCAATGGGGCAGGATATGGGTTTGCAGTTTTGCATATTGAACCGTTCAAGGACTTTGTTGATATATGTCTCTTGGGAAAGGGACAACAACCTTCTTGAACGATCTCTTGAAATCTTAACTCCAAGAATATAATCTGCATTACCCATATCCTTCATTTCAAAGTTGGACGATAACCAATCTTTGATTTGATTTACGTACGCTTTGTCATTTCCAGCTATTAGTATGTCGTCTACATACAATGTCAAAATGACAAAGTTATCTTTAGAGCTTTTATTATACACGCAATGGTCTTCATCAATCATGTTGAACCCATTCGACATGATCGTATCATGAAATCTCAAATACCATTGTCGCGAAGACTGTTTCAGGCCATAGACTGATCTTTTCAATCGGCAAACCTTATGTTTGCTACCTTTTTCGATGAAACCTACAGGTTGTTCCATGTAGATTTCTTCATTCAGTTCTCCATTGAGAAAAGCAGTCTTTACATCCATTTGATGTAGCTCAAGGTCTAAACTCGCCACTATGGCAAGAATTAACCTTATAGACGTAAATCTCACAACATGAGAGAAAGTCTCCTCATAGTCAATCCCTTCCTGCTGTGTAAACCCCTTAGCGACTAGCCGAGTTTGTATCTTTCGATACTTCCATCAGCTTTTCGCTTTACCTTGAGAATCCATTTGTTCCCAATCGGTTTGCGTCCTTATGTAGATCAACCAGTTCCCAAACATGGTTTGACCTCATCGATGCTATTTCTTCTTCCATTGCATTGATCCATTTTTATTTAGCTGGGCATGAGAAAGCCTCTTTTATGTTTTTAGGCTCTTCATCATCTTGTGGGGTAATCAAAAGGGCTTCGTGCAAGCCTTCGATCTCAAATCGTCGGCGAGGAACACTTATCCTTTTAGATTTATGCAGTTCCGAATCTTGATAAACATGTCTCATATATTCATCGTAATTCGGAATACTCCCACTGGGACCATGTTCCATACTCCCACTGGAGTCAGGAATGCTCCCACTCAAACCAGGGTCTCGAACATCCGGATCATGTAGAGGAGGAAGATCTTGACCTTCTTCCTCTAATTCCCTCCCACTCGGATGGAGCGATACTGATGGTTCATCTTCCTGAGTTTCATAGAAAGTGAAATCTTGATTCACTTCGCCCAACTTTGGAAACTCATTTTCCAAGAATATGACATCTCGTGATTCAAATTCAGTCACATAACCATTCTCTTGCTCACCCATGAATACGTATCCTTTTGATACTTCAGAATATCTCACAAAGATGCTCTTTTTACCTCTTGGTCCCAATTTACCAAATTTACTTGAGGTATCATAGACGTAAGCAGCACAACCCCAAGGTCGTAGATGGCTTAGGTCAGGTTGTCGACCAGTCCACAACTCGTAAGGTGTGGATGCGACTGATTTTGAGGGCACTCGGTTTAGAACATATGTGGCAGTAAGTAAAGCATCTCCCCAATAGGAGATGGGCAAATTTGCTTCTGCCATCATAGATCTAACCACATCAAGGAGAGTCCTATTTCTCCTTTCCGCAACACCGTTTTGTTGTGGAGTTCTGGGAATGGACAACTGATGTTCAATCCCTTTTTCATCACATAAAGCTTTAAATTCATCTGAAAGATATTCCCGACCTCGGTCAGTTCTTAAATCTTTTATCTTTTTATCTAATTGATTCTCAACTAAGTTCATAAAAGTTTTGAAGCAATTCAATGCTTCTGACTTGTGAGAAATCAAATAGACATGACCATACCTTGTATAGTCATCTATAAATGTGATGAAGTAGTAAGCCCCATGCCTTGCCCTCACATTCATTGGACCACAAACGTCAGAATGAATTAACTGCAATGGAAATTCAGCTCTAGTTCCTTTTCCGAACGGTTTTCTCACTAGTTTCCCTTTTAGACAATGCTCACAAGTAGGTAATTCGACCTCATTCAAATCACCTAGTAAACCAACTTTGGCTAACCGACTCATTCGATTTTGCCCAATATGGTTTAATCTAGCATGCCACAATTTCACATGATTCTCATTATTATGTGAAGTAGAAGAGATTAAAGAAAAACTATTATTATTCATAAAGTTAGGATCGATATCCAAAATAATGAAATTGTTCGAAATAAAACCAGAACCATAATAGACATCATTCAAACATAAGTTCACACTGTCATCTTTAAAGTGTAAATCAAAACCAAGTTTTAATAACACTAGAACCGAAACTAAATTCCTACGAATATCTGGAGCATAAAGTACATCATGTAGGAGTAAGGTTCGGCCTTTATGTAAGACTAATCTACACGCGCCAATCCCTCGAACCGGCACTCTTGCGCCGTTTCCCACATACACATATTTTGCTCTATATGGTATTCGTCGGAACTCTACAAAGGCATCTCGATCCTTTGCTACATGGTCCGTTGCTCTTGAATCAACCACCCACAAAGGATGAAATTCAGTTAGAAATACAGAACTAGATACACAAATTTCACTCACTCTTGAGTTAGAATAGTGTACCTGATTGGGCACAGTGCAGTCTCTTGCATAGTGTCCTTTCTGCTGGCAGTTAAAACATTTCACTTTTGAAATGTTTATCTTTTTCTTGCCTTTGGACCTTTTAGAATTCTGCTCCTTTTTCTGCCTTTTGTTTCTCGTGGCAGGTTCCTTATCCCGACCCTTAAAGCTCTTTCTTTTGTTCTGGTTGGAACTCATTCCACCAGAACGGGACTGTGCCACATGCACTTCAACATTGACCTTAATCGATGCCAATCTGTCCTCTTCAAGCTCCAAGTGATGTATGACATCCTCAAATGCCTTCACACTATCCATATGAGTCAGTTGCATTTTCATATGCTCCCAACTCTTGGGTAAGGAACGGATGACAGCTTGCACTTGCTGCTCGTCGGTCAACTTATGACCATATTCACTAAGCTCGCTCATCATATTTTCCATCTCCCTGAGATGTTTTCGCATTGTATGATCAGCTTTCTTCTGATAAGTATCAAACTTGATCATCAAAGATCGAAGCTTAGTTAGAGTCACTCCTCCAAACTTCTCCCGCAGAGCGATCCACAGATCCATTGCGTTCTGATACTTGCGAAATTGCTTAGTTATATCATCCTCCATAGCACTTAGGAGAATGATACGAGCAGTGGAATTCTTTTTCTTCCATGCCAGATATACATCTCGGTCCCGCCTATGCTGGGCCGTGTTGCCATCCTCGGGTTCAGCCATAACCGAACTCAAGGTTTCAAGAGCCTCTTGCTCCTCTAGCACATACTGGATCTTCATGCTCCAGATTTCATAATTGTCGCCATTTAATTTCAAGTCTTTGTTTAATTCAGCGATAATAGATTTGGAAGTAGATGCCATTTGTATCCTCTGATTCAAATGGAACAAAGTTGCATGTTATTAGTGGAAGATTAGGCAATACATGAAATTTACTATACACCTGAAATAATAACCTAATAAAGTTTTCTATTAGACTTAAATTCGAAAAGTATACTTAGAGTACCAATTACCTTCTAAGTTCTAATGTCCAACTTTATAGGTTAAGATTTCATGCATAGTAAATCAGAATTATTGGATTACTAAGTTCTTAAACTTATGAGGGATATCTTATTGGTTTTATTTTATTAAGTCTCTACTTAATAAACATGCAAACATTTTACTTATAAAATATTGCATGGCAATTAACATTTTAAAATAAACACATTTATTAAAAAAAAATTAAAAGCCATAAAGAACAAACTCATTCATTCAACCAATAAATAAATCCAATCATTCTCAAATAAGACACACATGTCAAATAATAATAATAATAATAATAGGAAACATAAATCCTATAAAATCAAACGCTAACTATAATTGACACTCATGTCAACTAATCTAGAAAACTAGATCTCCTCAAGACCTTTACTGACACTGGGACTGATTCTTTGACCAACTTCATCAATTCATAAGGGAACTCATAAGTTCGCTGATGAAGCCATGGACGATGCACCTTACGTCCACTTCATAATTTCATCACAGATGGAATGTTGCTCCTCAACACTCCTCTTTTGGCAACTCTAGCCAAAAAATGGATGACAGAATTCTTATAAACTCTATCTCCTATGTACCAAGTAGTTTCCAAAAGCTCTCTTAGGACTGGATGATATGCAAAAGAATTAACCAACGCTTTGATTTTATCTCTGTCATCCCTTCCTAAGCTTAAGCCTCCAATCCAAATGCACTCCTGCATTTGTTCTTGCATAGTCAATATATGACGCACTATAGCATCAATATCATCAGCTCGAATGTTCCTCCGCATTCTCATTTTGCTTAGTGAATGCACTCTTGCATTTCTTAAAGCAATCCCATGCGGGGTTTTAGGAATCATAGGTGTCCTTATCATCATTTCTGAAACACATTACAGAAATTTTAAATGGTTAATACACTCATGTATAAACTCATATGATTGAAACACATTCCAATCAACAAATAAGGACAAAAAATCATATAAAATTTTTTTTTTTCAAAATATTTTAAAAATAGAAAACTCATTTTCCATAATTATTTTATAATATTTATTTCAAAAAATAAACAAAAATATTTTATGGTCACAAAAAATTTTAAAACATAGATCAATAAATCAGAAATATTTTGAAAAATATTTTCGCAAAAAAATGGAGCTGATTTGGAGGCCGGAGAAGCTCCCACGCGCCGACACGCACCGACGAGAGGGAGGGGGACGCGCTCACGCGCCACACGCGCGTCTTCAACTGGTCGGACACGTGTCAACACCACAGTGTGACATGTGTTCAACCATTACTGGTCCACGTGTTGCCCACGTGGCAACATGTGGACACGTGGCATGCCACGTGGCGGACTCTGATTGGTACACGTGGGTCCCCCTGACACATCATCATGACATGTGGCAAGCCCCAGCTCTGCCACGTGTCGACCCCTTATTGGTCTACCTGGCGCCACGTGGCACCGGGTGGACACGTCGGAGCCACGTGGCATGACCTCAGTCTGCCACGTGGCGCTGACCTATTGGGCCACGTGTCGATGATGCGCCACATCATCGACACGTGTTTGCGTGCGTTTGGGCCACTGCCCACGCGCATGCGTCCAACGTATGGTGGCGCGTGCAAGCCACGCGCCACCTTCCCGGCCTCTTTTGGACTCCGAATTTCGGCCGGCCTGGGGTTTTTGGGGTCTGTGAACACAGTGGAATGGTCAAAAATAAAAATCCCAATTTCTAAACTAGCGTTTCGAATATTCAATATTATCCCTCGGGTTTCGGTGTACACATACACGAAATTGAGCCAAAATATACACGCATATATATTTTTCACACAAAAAAACAAATTTTTTTGTTGCGTTTCATGCTTCCTAAATCTATAAATTTTACTCATAAAATTTTAGATTGATTTTAAAGCCGCATGCCAGGACACAATAAAACGATGGCTCTGATACCAATGAAGGAAAAATAAATAAATAAAGGAAAATAAAATGTACTTGTTTGTAGCGCGGTAATCACGTTGCGGAAGCGGTACAAGGATCTTCCTTTATTGGTCACCGGTCTGGCTTTTACCCACTCGGGATAATAGCAGCTAGATCACAATCTAGAAGTCCCTGAAAGATTAACACAAAATAATCATGAGTGGGAACGAGCAGCCTTGCGGCGTATAAGTTTTCTCGTTACCAAATTATGAGGACCTCACCTCTATTTATAGAGGTCCTGAAGGCTAGAGTCTTAACCCCAGTCTAACTCAGAATCCTTTCTGAGATAGGATTTGGTAATTTAATTTAGATTAAATAACTCAATTTAATCTGGATAGGAACTCAATCTATATAGAGTCATGGGCGTATCATAACTCTATCACTAACAAATCAAAACGACAAGGAAATTATCACTTCCAACTTTCATTCTTTTTGCTTATAAATTGGCATACTTAATTTCGTCATTGGGTAATCCTGATCAAGGCTACTCGGGACCCGGTGTCTACACATGCGTACTGAGAAGGCTGCTGAAAGAGGGTAAGCTGCAGCCTTTGCCACCCAGACCCGCTAGAACTCAGGGCATGCCAGGGCAAAAGGATGATGAGTATTGTGCATATCATCAGCACACTGGGCATACGACTGATAACTGCAAATCTTTGAGGCATGCAATTCAATATCTAATTGACTTAAAGCAGATCACAGACCCAGAGAAGAGAGAGGGTCAGAAAAAAGTTGGGTACAACAATGTGCCCCCGCCAGTGTTTATGATCGGGTCCAGTTTGCCCAAGGAGTTTGTATTAAAGGAGTTGTATGGCAACGATGTCAATACTGCTGTCACAAGCCTCCATGAGGTGAGTGAAGAAGGGCTTCCCGCTGCAGTGATTGATTGCTGGTCCACTAATGACAGTGGAACTAAAAATGATGATTCTGAAGTGTTTCCTGACTCGTGGGGTCCAAAGGAGGAAGAAGAGGAAGAAAAGAAGGAAAAGAAGAATAAAGTAGGAGCTATGACTCGGAGTGGAAGGGTAGCTCCAGAAGTCGAGAAGCCCCAAGAGCTGGTTGAGGGCAAAAAGGGAAAATTGCCGGAAGAAGATCCAATAGTCAAGTAGCTCAAAAGGATGTCGGCTCAGATTTCAATATGGGACCTCTTGAGACAGTCCCCATCACACAGGTAGAAAGTAGTGGAGGCCTTGTGTGAAGCAACGGTGGCTATAACCATCTCGCCTACAGAGCTTCTGGACGTAGTGAAGGGAGGAGCAGGAGAGAATGTGGTTTTTACAAGTGCTGACCTTACGACAGAAGGCTGCAACCACAACCGCCCTTTATACATAAGGGCACAAATCAACCAAAAGCACACAGCATGCGTAATGGTGGATGATGGCTCTTCGATAAATGTATGCCCGCAGGTGGCAATGGCAGCTTTTGGGGTGACAGAGGATATGTTGGCCAAGTCTGATCTCACCATCATAGCATATGACAACTCGCGTAGACATGCTTCAGGGACATTCATGGCAATGGTGAAGACGGGACCAGTAGAGTCGGAAGTGGAGTTTGTGGTACTGCCTATACCTGCCAATTTCTCAGCTCTTCTAGGCAGACCATGGTTTCATAAGTTGGGAGCAGTCCCCTCTACGCTTCACCGGATGATAAAGATACCCCATGAAGGCCAGGTTGTGACTATAAGGGCTGCGTGAGAGAATCAAGTTTCAATACTGGAGATCGCTAGGTAGCCATTTAGTGGGTTTCATGTTGCCATGATAGGGGAGGAAGAGCAGAAGGAAGAAAGCCTCCAGGTGCTAAATATGATGAAAAAGAAGTCATTCCTTCCCGGCGCGGGGTTAGGGAAGAATTTCCAAGGGGTGCCAACAGCCGTTACTACCAAAGGCCAAAAGGACAGAAGGGGTCTAGGATACACAGGTGTTGTAGAGAGGGGTGGGAAGCCAAAAAAGGAGATTCCCCATATCAAAAATAGTTTTGTACCGGCAATCGCAGCATGTGCCTACACAGGAGAAGCTGAGCTACAGTGGGTGGATAGAAAAATTGTGCTAGGGTTCGAGGTCTTCAACGATGTTTATGACTGGGACATTGGATCGATCAAGCCAGCAGAGAGCTTCTAGGATGAAGAAATCATGACCAGTGAGACAATTTGGGACCGCGACGAGCCCGAGGAAGTCATAACCGAGAAGATGGTGGTCACCCAACTGAAGGGGAAAGCGAAGATTGAGGAAGCTGTACAGGGGGTTACTGAAGAACGCCCGAAATGCCAAAGTGATGTAGGACCGTCAGCTACAACAGATGCACCGGCGGAGGAGGAAGAGGAAAATAGTTTAGATTTTCTTTTTACTCCAGAACTTTTCAATAATGTTAATGACAATTTCAATTTTCTTAATAAAGTGAATGATTTTGCTTACTTGTGCGATGTTTATGATGATTTCATTATGCATTATCATGATCATAATCCATCTATATTTGACATTGATTCAACTGATGCTACTCCATTTAATCTTGGGACCTCGGAAAACCCGAAAGAAATTTTGATAGCATCGGATGTAACTCCTGAAGAGCAAGAAAAATTTGAGAGAATATTAAGAAAATATGAAAAAGTTTTTTCCTGGACCTACGAAGATATGCCAGGGGTAGATCGAGAAGTTGCAGAACATGCCATCCCCACGTATCTAGACTATAAACCTGTCAAGCAGAAGTTGAGAAGGCTCAGGCTGAAGTGGGCAAATAAGGTGAAGGAAGAAATTCACAAGCAAATTGAGGCCAAATTCCTAGTTGAGGTACAATACCCTACCTGGTTGGCCAACATTGTCCCAGTAGCCAAGAAAAATGGCAAGGTAAGGGTATGCGTAGATTATCGGGACTTGCATAAGGCTTGTCCAAAAGATGACTTTCCATTGCCCCATATAGATGTGTTGATAGACAGAGCCGCTGCTTGCGAGATGTATAGCTTTGGAGATGGTTATGCGGGCTATAATCAAATTCTCAATAAAGTAATTGACCGAATTAAGACGACTTTCATCACGGAATGGGGGACATATGCTTACCGAGTAATGCCTTTTAGCCTAAAAAATACAGGAGCCACTTATCAGAGGATGGCGACAAAAATCTTAAATGACTTGATCCATAAAGAAGTGGAGGTCTACGTGGATGATCAAGTTGGCCACTAGAGAAGGTCATTTCGAAGCCCTAGAAAAGTTCTTCCAGAGGATAAATAAGTACAATCTGCAATTAAATCCTAAGAAATGTATCTTTGGAGTCACGTCAGGGAAGCTGCTAGGACATGTGGTTAGCCAAAGGGGAATTGAGATTGACCCAGACAAGGTTAAAGCCATCAGAGAAATGCCAGTGCCTCAGAAGGAAAAAGATGTAAGGAGCTTCTTGGGCAGATTGCAGTATGTCAGCAGATTCATCGCCAAGTTAACTTCGATTTATGAGCCAATCTTTAAACTCCTCAGGAAAAATAAGCCTCTAGTGTGGAACGAAGATTGCCAGAGAGCTTTCGATACCATCAGAGAGTACTTGTTGAACCCACCAGTGTTAAGACCGCTACAGCCGAGTAAACCCTTGATTCTATATTTAGCTATAGAAGATAGTTCTGTAGGTGCCATGATGGCCCAGAAGGAGGAATTCGGAGCGGAATTTGCTATTTACTACCTTAGTAAGAAGTTTCTGGCTTATGAGGTTAAGTATGCAGAAGTAGAAAAGATCTGTCTTGCAGTAATTTGGGCCTCTAAGAAGTTGAGACACTACTTTCACTCCTACAAGGTACAGGCAGTAGCAAAGCAGAATCCCTTGTGATACTTGCATGAAGATCCATCTTTACTTGGAAAAATGGGCAGGTAGTTGTTGCTGCTACAAGAATTTGATATAGAGTAGATTACTCGAAAGACTATCAAAGGGCATGCACTGGCAGAATTCCTAGCAGAACACCCAATTCAAGGAGACTCATACGAGTTTAATTTTCCAGATGAGGACGTGACAGCTATCGGAGTTCAGGGATGGCAACTATACTTTGACAGGGCCGTGAACAACAGGGGGGTAGGAGTAGGAGCTATTCTGATAACCCCAGATGATGAGAAACTCCCTTTGGCAAAGAAACTGAGGTTCAAGGCTACCAATAATGAGGCCGAATCTGAAGCGTGCACTTTTGGGTTGGAAGCATTAATAGCTTTGGGGGCAAAGAACGTGGAAGTATTCGGAGATTCATCCCTAGTGATTAACCAAATTCGAGGCGAATGGGCTATTAAAGAAGAAAGGCTAATGCCGTACATCAAGCACTTTAGAGACCTGAGCAGTCAGTTTGAAGTGTGTACATTCCATTTAGTTCCAAGGGACGAAAATCAGTTGGCCGATGCGCTCGCCACTTTAGTGTCAATGTGGGACAATCCAGAAGGGGTAGTTATGAGGCCGGTTTTGATTTCTAGCTCTGAGAGACCTAGCTTTGAATCTAAATCAGTCATGGAAACAGAAGTAGCAGATGGCAGGTCGTGGTAATACGACATTATGAACTACCTAGAAAATGAGATCTTTCTAGAGGAAGCTACCGAGAAAGATCAGAGAATAATTCGCAAGCTGTCTACTTAGTTCATCTACATAGATGGATTATTGTACAAACGACAGGCTGATGGTATCCAGTTGAGGTGTTTGGATGAGAAACATGCTAAGAGGGTAATGGAAGAAACGCACACCGGCGTATGCGGAGCCCATATGAACGGGCTGACATTAGCTAAAAAGATTATGAGACAAGGATTCTTCTGGCTCACCATGGATAACAATTGCTTGAAGTATGTAAAGCAGTGTCAGTTATGCCAACAGTATGCAGATTTAAGGCATCTGCCCATTTCAGAACTACATAGTTTAACGTTGCCTTGGCCATTCGCAGCATGGGGGATCGACATCATTGGAGAGATACGTCCCATGGCCTCCAATGGGCATCGATATATCATTTTTTCCATTGACTATTTTACCAAGTGGGTAGAAGCTGAGTCCTTCAAAAAGGTCGACGCTCGGGATATGGCAAATTCATTGAGAAGAACTTGGTATGTAGATATGGCCTTCCACACCATGTGGTATCTGACAATGGGGTCCAGTTCATGGCCGAAACGAAGAAGTTACTCCAGAAATATGGTATTGAGCATCACAAGTCTTCTCCGTATTGTCCTCAAGCCAACGGGGCAGTAGAAGTCGCCAACAAGAATGTCAAGAGGATCCTGGCTAAGATGGTCTAGAGTTATAAAGATTGGGCGAAAAAGTTGCCTTTTGCACTCTGGGGCTACAGAACGACTATCAGAACTTCAACAGGAGCCACTCCATATTCCTTGGTCTATGGGATGGAAGTAGTATTGCCAGTCGAGGTCGAACTCAAGTCATTGAGGGTAGTTATGGAAGTTGAGATCCTGGAGGCTGAATGGGCACAGCAGCGGCTGCAACACTTGAACATGTTGGATAAAAGCAGGTTGAGAGCCTACTACCATAATCAGATCTGTAACGCCCAAATAACCCCGTTGGAAGGATACCAGAGTGTTACCCGACAAAACACGATGATAAACACATACATACATGCGCAAAAGCGGAAGCAGCAATAACAATGATAAAATATACGTCACTTGTAAAATCACATACCGATCCTTAATTACGTTTACTCTACACTTATAGAAAATGCAAAAATGATATACAACCTTAAAACACAAACTACAGGAACTGAACAAAATAAAACTCCAACTCCTAGTGGCCGACCCTGTAGATACGCGACGCGAACCTAACAAACCTGCCACCTACACGAGAAAACAGCCCGTGCTAAGCGATAACGCTTAGTGGGGAGGAAATAGACAACAAAAGAACACTAAATAAGTACAAGTAATAACATGCATAAAATGAATAAAGCATACACTTACCGAGCTCACTATAAAAGCAGGAAATCAGAAATACAGTATATATATATATATATTCACTATATCCATTCAACTAGCATACTTGGTATAAATGCACTAACCGAAAACTGATTCACTAAGACAGTACAATTATCTTAAATAATAAACATAACACTATACTTCATTAAGATAAATCAAAACACTACATAATAGCCTGAACTTCACTTGTGGTGGATACGGGAACACTTCTCTAAAACTTGAGGCTAGGCCTCAACAGCATCACTAAACCCTATAAGCGGGGTCATCGCTAAAAATCAGAGGCTAGGACTCAACGGTATCACTAAACCCCTATTAGCGGGGTCATTGCTATACCCAAAGGCAAACATAGGCAGCTGCATTCACTATCCCTTTATAAGCATGCTTATCTATCCACTACACTGACACTTCAGGCCAACCTCACTCACTCAGCTCATAACATTTAACATTATCGGCTAAGCAAAATAAGACACTAACATGTCATTAATTACCAATTCAAAACTCTAATCATATAGTAAATGTAGAATAAATAAGCATACATTATGTACTAGGATGAAATAAGCAAGATGAGACAAGAAAAATCATTTTCAGGAGTAATACAGGGCAAAGGAGAGGACCTACTGTCGCGATCGCGACAGAGGCGAGAGGCACTATGGAGAACAGGCAAGGAGCACGACTAGTGCTCCATGAGCACGACTAGTGCTCTGGAGCACGACTAGTGTTCTGGAGGATGACTAGTGTTATTGAGCACTGCTCTGGAGCACGACTAGTGCTATTGAGCACTACTAGTGCTCTGGAGCACGACTAGTGCTAGTGAGCACTACTAGTGCTATTGAGCACGACTAGTACTCTTGGAGCATGACTAGTGCTAGTGCGCACGACTAGTGCTCTTGCACGCGTGATCACGAAGGCAGGAGAAATTGCCTCTGTCGCGATCGCGATAAAGTCGTGCTCGCGATAGAGAAGATTTCTTCAACCCTAAACTTGCCCTATAAGACTCTGTTTTCAAAACCACTCACACACACTACAATCAAACATGCATAAATCTTACCTCATGCCTCTATTACACCTCCAGAACATTCCCAAAACTACATAAACACATTTTACACAATAATCAAACATTAATTCATCATGAATGCCATCAAAACCAAATCCAGAATTTCATTCACATATCATGTTCATGTTCTTCAAAAACATATACAATCCTCACTATATCACTAACATTTAACTCATATTCACTACATGATCAGTACATGCATATACCCAAAACAAAACATTCAAGATATCAAGAATTAAAGGACATAAATACACATTCAATCAAAATGAGAACTAGGGCATAACTCAAAACTCATCACAACAGAGAACAAACTCCCAAACCTGGAAACTTGCAGCCCAAAATCCCAACTCCTCTTCAAGCTTAAACCTCTTCCTTGCCCTAATCTTCTTCTTATCACCAATTTCTTGCACAAATAAAACCCAAAAATCTCTTAATCCAAACCCTAGATTCCCAAAATCTAAAGCAAAACTAGAAGGAGAAGGTCAACTTCAAATAACTAAAACCAAACACTTACCTCTTCAAGACAATTCTTAATCTCATAAAACCCAAGCTAAACCTTGAAGATCATCCAACCAAAAAGAGAAGCAAAGAGCAAGAGATGGAAGAAGAAGGAGAAAACGCAGGGAAGGGAACGGGAAATACAATTTTCCTCTTTCCCTTTCTTGTTTTCTTTTTCTTCTTTCATTAATTACTCCACACCAACCCAAACCACTAGTCATAATCCTATTGGTCCACATGTCAAGATCCTAACGAATCAAGATCCCTCTATGACTAACTCTAAATGAAGGCACCAAACACAACACACACTAAATAATCTCTTCAATAAGCACTATACATCCTTGGTACAATACACACACTTCACTAAATAATTGCTTCACTTAACATTTTAATTAATTTTGCAATTAAGTCCTTATCATCCAAATTTCCTCATGCACAAATTACTGAAATACCCTTAGTTTTCCGACTTAGCATTCAAATTTCGACTAGACCCTTTTTGGGTTGTTACAAGATCTATCAAAAGAGGCTTGCTAGATCATTCGGGAAGAAAGTCAAGAAACACCCATTAAAAGAGGGGGACCTAGTATTCAAGCAGATGAGACCAAGCGCGCCGGACTTAAGGGGGAAGTTCAGGCCCACGTGGGAAGGCCCGTTCATCCTTAAGAAGTTGCTATTAAAGGGTGCAGCGATCTTGTCAGATAGCGATGGCAATGAATTTAAGGAGCCGGTCAATGTCGATAGACTCAAGAGGTTCCATGGCTAAAGACAATAAAATCAAAAGAAGAGAATAAAAGCCCCGCGGGTCAAAAATTGAAAAAAGGTGGCCTTGCTAAAATTGGACTCCTCGTCAGGGTGAAAATCAAAAAAAAGCATCCTAGTCAGATATTAGAGGCTTGAGTGAAAATGTCCAATCAAGAAAACCCGAGAGGGCTGATTGGTAACAGGAGTTGATGCTATCAAGATTTGGTTCCATGAATGGATGTAGTTGTGCATAATTGAATTAGTGCCAAAAATGATCATGTATGCTGAAATCGTACTGAAATGTACACAATTTTGTGAAGTAAAATAAGACTTGATTTATTCATTTACATCTTTGTCTAGTTCTGTTTTGAAAAGAAACATACTGCTCAAAATACATGTAAAGCTAAACTATGCCCTACTACTACCCTCGCTAGCCAAATGCCTAAGTCATCGTGTTCTGTTATCGAATGTCGGGCTAAGTACCCACCTCTTATATGTGCTAGTAGAGGTAACAGAGCGATTCCCGAAGGGAGATATGAAAGTCTTCAATGGAAGTTGGCTCCAGAGCTCATGATAACGAGAGGCAAAAGCTGCAGAAAAGACTCCACCTCGAAAGGATAAAGGGAGCCTCACCACATCTTGAGTCATCCCGAATTGACGAGCGCAGCGGGCTGTGATGTAGAAGGTAGCCTCACGAAGCCCGCATAGGGGAATGCATCCTGAGGATCCATCAATTACTGCATTAGATAGAGCAAGCCAAGCGTGCATGAAGCTAATATCCTCGTCCGATAATTCGCTGAACCTTACAATACCTTCGTCGGAGGTTGCAAATGAGTACAGCCGTTGTCGTGGAAGGAAGTGTCTTGGAGAATATTGAGCGACGACCCTGGGAGGTGGTTCTGATAGCAATTTCAGCTTCTCTTGTAACCATATCTGAAGAAAACGGAAAAGAAAAATAAGAAAAATAATAATAAATAAAAGTCGCTGGAGTGAGTTGGGTTCTCTTCAGGCAAAAGTAAGGCATAGGGTTGTGTGAAAATCCGTAAAGGACGCACTTCCCACTAAGAAAAGCTAGTGTGAAAATTCACAAGGAACGCACTACCTTTGAAAACAATGACTTACCTGGAGTAATAAGGGGCTCCCGGAGAGAGTAGTAGAGGACCTAGCACGAACAGAATCAAGACCTATGATGGTGTCAGCAAGTATCAGTGGAAAGGGGGTCAGTCTATGTTGGAAGTCACCCAGAATCCCAAACAGCCGAGAGTCTCCAATTAGCTCTTCTGAAGTCACAATCAGATACTTCATCAAGCAGAAAAGAAAGGTAACACTTACGTGGTATGAAGGAATGTCGGGGAACTCATCCAGTGCCTCAATCAAGGGTTCTAAAGCAAAAGTAGGGCCCTGAGGAACTAGACGGGCAGCGTCAGAAGGGGCAATGCTTAAGGGCAGTGCTACATCTCGAGTCTGAACCAGACTGCAGCGGGGAACGCAAGGCAGGGTGCTAGGTGGATACCAGGTCCCGGTAATAGCAACAAGCTCTTTAGGTAGGGGGCACAATTCCTGGTAGGTGAACCTGAAGACATGAAATCGCGAGTCCCAAAAATGAGCCACAGCCAAAAGAAGGTTATAATCTACTTTGACCCTCCTCAAGAATTTAAGACCAGAAAATGGAGTCAGGGAAGAGTTTTCCCAAGTTTATGGATCATCTAGAATTCGATGCATCCTAGCAATAGTGGCAGAAGACATTTCTCAAGTCCTACGGTTGGAAGTTTAAAACTAGCAAAGGAAATAAGGAAGAAAAAGGGGAAAAACCGGAAGAAGGAACTTGCTGTAAAAAGTGAGAAGGCACGGAGTCCAAGAAAATGGTGAAATTTATAGAATTGCTTCACCAATGGCATACCCGTGCCTCATGTTAGATGGAAAGCCCGTCTGTCATTTGTCCACCTGTCAGATTTGTGCATCATCATCATACATATCATTCACATCAAAAAAATTAATTATACAGTTAATTAGGCAATTAATGAGGGTTAAAAACGGAATCTGGAATGATAGATGGCATGGCCATCATTCGCTCTTGGAGACGGATAGCCCGTCGGTAGGTGAATTCTATATAAGCACGCGTAACCGACGGGATGTCACTTCTTATCTTCCTTTTCCTACGCAAACCGACGCCTCTTCTTTGTTTTTTGCTTATAATTTCCTTATTTTTAGTCCATTCTACACACTTTTTGCACCATATTGTCCCTTACATCGTTGCGCACATTTTGAAGTACATATTCCGCATTTTCATCAATCTTTATTTCTGACAATTTCAGGTTAGTTGAGCAATTTCTCCCACTTTCTTTCTTTTATTTCAGAAACAATTAGTAATAAAATGCATGTCTAGTTTAGTTTGATAAGATATAATGTTCTGCTGTTTTTTTTTTATTTTGAGAATAATTAGCAATAAAATGTATGTATAGGATAATATGCTTCTTCTTTTAGTTGATTTTGAGAATAGTTCATATGGCCATGCATGCGTAGTATAATTTAATAAATGTAATATTTTTTCTGCGCATTTTTATTTAGTTTTTTGGTTAGGCGCACAAAACGTAGCTGTAGAAATGCTTGCACACTGGAATCAGTAAGAGGAAATAGAAAATACCATAAATATTAACTTGTAAAGTTAGTCTCAAAAGGGCGCAAATTAGATCAATGGAATGTATTGAATGGTCACTTAGGGCCTGAGGTCTGTCCTTTTATCTTTTACGCAGGAAGTTGGGCACATCCTTGCCGGGAGGCTGCCCAAATTTTTTATTATTATTATTTCTTGGGTTGGGTACATCCTTGCCGAGATGCTATCCAAATTTTTTTTTATCTTCCAGAACGAACCCATCCTTGCTAGGATGCCGTCCAAATTTCTTTTGAAACAAGCATGTCTTTGCCAGAATGCCACTAAATTTCTTTCATTTTTTTAAACATATATTTGTCCAGATATTGCATGGATTTTGGTAGGCCAAAGGTTTACAAAATTTGTTATATGCATCTGTTGATAGGCCCATCTGCGGCCACAATGCTAAACTAATTGTTTACTTTCTTTTCAGGATGCCTCCATGACGTTACATCCCGCGCGATCAGCCTGAGCCTCAGGCCCCAGCTTGGATGAGTGCTGAGGCCAGGCAAAGGTATACAGCACTGGCTCGAGTACAGTTTTGGGCGAGCCGCTTCATTTCCAGACCATTCCTTGAGGCCCTAGGAATGGTGGATGAGGTAGATGCATATGCCACAAGCAATCATAATATACCGAAAGCGTAATAATATACATCATGTATAGCATTAAGTGAAAGTACACAACACACACATATATATATATATATATACCACTTATTAAACTAATCAATTCCACAATAAATAAGAATCATATAAATGCCTGCAAACTCATAATAGCGAATAGCGAGTGAACACATTAGTACCCGTGGGTACGGTCAAAAGTAATTACTTTATTGTTATCCAAAACATTTTCACATTGGGGATCTTTAACAAGATCCGAACACATTAAGGATCGCGAGGACCCAAATGGGGACCTGATCGGGGTTTAAAACCCATTGGGGCTGCAGCTAATAGAACTTTTTAGGCATGCCTAATTATCCACTAATTTGACACTTGCAGGTGTAGACACCGTGTCCTGAGGCAGTCCAGATCAGGGTTACCCAGTGAAGAGATCAATGTCTGTTTTCAGATTAGCGGATGGAATTTGGAGTTTTCGTCTTTCGGCTTCATAAGGATTAAGAATTTTTTCTCTATAGAGGGAGGTTTCAGATAGAGTTTCAAAAAATTCAGCTTTGGAAAATGAGATTTTTCTCCACAGACAGGCTGACCGTCTGTGGATGGACGCCTGTCTCTAGTAGCGAGTGGGCAGCCGTCTGCCAGATAGACGGACCGTCCCTTTCCTTTGAGAGACGTTCGTCTGTTGTTTGAGAGATGGACACATGCTCACTAGAGACGACCGTCCCTATTCCCGTGCCTTGTGGATGGTCTGCCAGTCAAATTACTGCGCGTACCCTTTCCACAGACGCCCATCTGTGGATTCATGAATGGCCATCGGTTGTTGATCAGATTGCACTAACTGTAACAACCCAAATTAGGCCTGGTCGGATTATGCATAGTAAGTAAAGGAAATAATCAAGTGGTTTGTGTGTGTGGTGCCTTGGATGAAAAAGTGTTATATAAGGGATTATATGGTGTGAGTTTAGTTTGGTGCCTTGGTTTGTTAGTCAAAGATGAGATTAAGAGGTCCAATAGTAAAGTGACATGTGTGTGAGTTGGTGGGAGCATTAAATGTGATTTGAGGGAGTAGAGAGAGGGAAGAGAGGAAGTGAAACTTCCCGTGGAAGCCACTTGAAGCTGCTCTCTCCCTTCTCACGTCCTCTCTCTCTTCTCGTCATCTCCATTTTTCTGCTCTCTCAAGTCTTACAAGTGGGTATTCTTTCATCTTTGAGCTAGGGTTTGAGTTTTGAAGGATTCTAAGAGGTAAGTGGCTGTATTTGTTTCGGATTTTGTTCTTCTTCCCCTTCTACGGGATTGGTTGGATTTTTAAAGGATTTGATCATGGGTTAATAGAATTATTGTTTTGATTGGTTGCAAGAATCTGAAGAAAAGAGAAAGGATAAAGGGAACGGAAAGGTAGTGGCTTGAAGGAAGTGCAGTTTGAGCTCCATTCCAGGTTTGGGAGCTTACTTGGTTAAATGTTTGAGAGTTTATTTGAAGTGTTTGGCTCATCTCTTGTAGATCCTATTTTTTAGTTAAGTGTAAATGTTAATTGTGTATTTATGATATATGAGAATGCATGAGTAAAATAGATTTTGTGTATATGTGATTGTAGTGGTGAAATGATGAAGATATGCATGTTAAAATGTGAGTTAGGAACATGGACATGTGAGATGAAATTCTTGGGTTTTTGAATCTCTGTAAATGTTATTTTGATGGGTGATAATGTCCTTTGATTGTGTTAAATGACGTGTGATTTGTGTTAGTAAAGTTGTAAATGAGTTTTGGAGGCCAAGAAGGTAAGCTTTTACATGTTTTATCATGAAAAATGGATTTGGGTAAAGTTGGGTTTTGATTTTTCCTTCAGTTCCCATTTTATGCATTTCTGAGGTTGTGGAAGACCGTCTCTATAGCGAGCGCGACAGAGACTGGCTTTTCCTCCCACTCGCGTGGGTTCCAGTTTATGCTTTGAGGGACACGACTCGGATGGCCGAGCACGAGTCGGACAAGCGAACACGACTCGGCCATACGAGCATGCCCCTGGCATTTTGGCAGCCTATCTCGGATGAGGGAGCACGATTTGTACTCCCCTAGAGAGGTAGAACACGAGTCGGAGGGAGGCATCCGACTCGTGTCCTCTAAACTTTTTATAGAACACAAGTCGGAGGGAATCCTCTGACCCATGTCCTGAAGGGCCTAGCCAAGCACGAGTAGTGCTGTTGCGTCCGACTAATGCTGGGCCTCTCTTCTGCGCAGCTCCCTCAGCCACTATCACGAGCGCAATTCCTTGTCGCGAGCGCGATAGTAGCCCCACCTGGTTGCCTCTCCTGTATTCTAAAATGAATTTTAAACTTCCTTTTTATGGGTTTTTCATTATATGGCACATGATTGGGTTTGATATGTATTTAATTAGATAATTATATGTTCTTATGAGATTGGTTCATGATTTATATGCTTTCATCTTGATTAAATACACAAGAATTTATAAGATAACATGATTATACTTGATTTATTCTCTATCACATGATAATTCTTTTAGAATATGATTGAGTTGTTTTTTTGAGCCTGGTAGTCATAGTAATTGGATAGATAAGCGCTTATCAAGGTTCAAGGTGTGAGTGCAGCTACTATATGTTATCTTTTTACATGCGGACCCCGTTTGGGCCATATAAGATGTTTGAGGCCTCGGTCTCCGGTATACTTTCGAGTATACCTGATCATAAAATGTTTTGAGACCCATGTCTCCATATGCTTGGGATACTATGTCCTATCAGTAACATTAGTAACTAGTTAGCGAGTAATCAGGATATTACTTGATTTTAGTACATGCGATGGTTATATGAAGCTAGTAGTTATATGAAATGTATATATGTTACGTGTGTATGTATATAATGTGACATGCAAAAATGTAATACTTGTATTCGGATATGAATGGTTACTTTCCGATATACGTGTATGATGAACACTTATTATAAGCATGAGTAGTATGTGTTTATATACCTTTGTTATTACATATATATGTTTGTTTCATCTATATGTACATATATGTGTTGTTACTCCCCACTAAGCGTTATCGCTTAGCACAGGTTCTTTTCCCGTGTAGGTGGCAGGTTCTTCGTGGAGTCGGACATCTGCAGGTTGGCCACTAGAAGTCTTTATTTGGGATGGAGTATTTTGTGTCTTCCGCTGTATTTTTTGTATGTGGGAGCTGATTTTGGGAAAATGTAACTTTTTGTAAAGGATTATTTTGTATATGTATTTATTTGTAAATTCCTTTTTGTAAAGTGATATGACAATATGATTATATGTATATGGATATGTTATCTTTTGATTAAATGTACTTGTTTTCTTATCATGTTTTGAGTATATGTATGCATTTAAGTGAGTTGTGCGCATAACGCTCCGGCATCCCTCTATCGGGGGTAATGGGGTGTTACACTAACCGTCGGATTTAGGAAATCTTATCCCATATCTTTAAATCTTTTCAAATGTGTTTAAATTTTTGATTAGATTTTGGATATATTTTGATAACCGATTCGGTTATAATTGGATTTCAGGAATCATTTTCAAATTTAAATCCTAAATTCAAATTCATTTGAATTATCTTCTAACTCTATAAATAGTGGATTAAGTTTCAAATTCATTTGAAGATACACAATCACGAATCGATCCTTGTGAAATGCATGGGGCCGAGATCATCTAATATCCACCGAAAAGGGTAAGATTCGAGGTTAAATATTCTAGATTCAGTGTTTGTGAAATTTACTTAATTTGCGCTGGCTATTTTCCATTTTTTTGATAAAATTTGATATAATAAAAATTTAATTTAGAATTTGGATAATTTTTCTCGGGTTTCTGAAATTAAGGTGACCGACGGGCAGAAACGTCGCCGACGGCTGTCTCTCAATCGAGAGACAGGCTGTCAGTGAGGCATCACTCCGCCCGCCGGTAAAACTAGGGACGCCCATCGATCACGCACAGTAGGCCGTACCTGGGTTATTTCTTCCTTTTTCATGTTATTTTCTTCCTTCTCTTTTTAACCCATTGTTTTCCAAAATTCCATGTTATTTTACTTGTTATTTTTTTTACCTTTAACACTAACATGTTTTTTCTTGTCAGTTATTACCTGGTTATTTTGGGATGGATTGGAATGGTTGATGATGATTATAGCGCCGACCTAAGGATCTTCATCCGGGTTCTTTCTTTAACTTTATCTTTTCCATTTTTATTTGTCATCATTGTAAAGGTTATTTCAATCCCATTAAAATAAAGATGGCCAAGTGTTTTATAGTAATTAAATTGGGATTTTCTGAAAATTGAGGACCAAAGTCCTATTTTAGCCAACAAAACCGACGCTTAATAAAAGTTGATTTGTAATAAATATGCATAACGGGACCAATGTCCTCATTTCAATGAATATCTCGATTTCTGTATGCTTCGCCTATTGTTTTATAATGGGGGGTTGTATTCCGCCCCTAGTTTTATTGTAATTTATTTTCGGGTATTTAATCCTATGCCAATATATTGCTTTTATTTATGTGAATGGACTGTACCTTAATTAATCGCATTGTATTGAATGTTGGGTGAAACAATGAATTCAAAACTTAATTATAATATTAATCAAGGTATAAATAAATGAGAAGTCCTGAACCTGCTCTAGTCTTAGGCTCAACGTGGTTAGAGGACCATCTCAATGTCCTATTGGGATGGGGTCTCCAAAATATCTCTTGTTGCCCCACCAAAAGGCCTAACTTGCATAATCCTAGGCTCCACGGGGTTAGAGGATCATCCCAATGTTCTATTGGGCTGAGGCCTCCAAGATCCCTTTGGTTTGCCCAAAATGGATGCTTATGCACCGCTCGCGTAATCCTAAGCTCGACGAGGTTAGAGGATCATTTCGGTGTTCTATTGGAGTGATGCCTTCAAGATTCCCCTGGCTTGCCCAAAATGGATGCATGTGCGTTGTCTTAGGCTCACTAAGGCTAGACGAACCTTCCCAATGTTCTATTGGGTGGCGACTCAAAGAAACCTCCTTGTTGCCCAACATAGACGCACTTGTAATTCGTTGCAAGTTTTAACGAATCTCATCCCGATCGCCCTAAAAGCGGGCGGTTCGAGGCGCCTCGGGGTTCGGTGCGTGTCACAGCAGGCTATGCATAACACAATCCATAATCAAAACATAACATCAACATATCTGATAAAGCAATTTACAATTAAATACCATTTACTAGATAAGATGCCACTAAGTAAAGATTGAAAGCAAAAACAAGTTCAAAAGGGACGAAAACATATAGAAATCTAAAATTCCATTTCTCAAAACAGAGAGCTTTTACACGGAGGTATAACAAATCTTTACTACCGTGTAAGACGTTCCACACGGTGGTAAGGAGAAACCATGTCGCCGTGTGGCCTGTTAAGACACAGCTTCCAAGAAACAGAATGCATTTTCACGGCGGTATGACAAAACCTTACTACCATGTAAAATGCACAGCAAAACTCCTTCAAAATAGAATGACTTTACACGGCGGTATGGTGATCACTTACCACCATGTAAAATCACGGACGAGCAGGCACACACGCAGAATACGATCACATGGTGGTATGCCCTTTTCATACCGCCGTGTATATCATACAAAACCCAGAAATCAGTCTTAAACATGCCTAAAATCACACCTAAACTTCACCATACAACAAATCAACAAAGCACTTTAACAATACTACTCATAATACCCCTAAACACATACGCAATTACACTCATACATCAATTTTCTAACAAACAAACATAATATCATAAATCAAATAAAAATGCACAATTAGAACATTCCCAAACATTTGGCTCCTTTGCTCTACAAAGTCAAGGAGCTACACTCCCACTTGCTATCTCTTTCCCTTTGGGCTCCCTAGCAGGATTCTCTGCTTAAAATAACCCAAACCAAACCAACAACTCAAAGCCTAAACTCAAACCCATCAAAGGAAAACAAGAGGAACAGAGAAGAAAAGATGAAGAAGAAGAACAATTACTTACCCAAAGCTGGAAATTTGCCAAAATCAACTCAAAATCCACAAGTTTGCAAAAAGGATCACAAGATCAAAATGTAAGAAGAAGAGAAGAAGAAGAGGAATGTAGAGAGGAAGAGAGGCAGAATGGGAAGAGGAGCAGCTGTCCCTCAGGTGATAATGGCAAAGTTCACTTCTATCCCTTCTTCTTTTCTTCTCAACGCAATCACATAACTCACATAGAATAATATCATGCAATTGACTCCAACATTAACATAACACATGCAAAAATACACACACTAACATAGCTCAAAATTACTAAGGTGGGTAACGGGGTGTTATAGTTTGATACTGCTTACAGTATCCAGTGTACCTGTATCCACCACCCATGTAAATTCACTCTAGTGTACTATGGGTATTATGGAGCTTGGCATATCGATATGTGTGTATGTACATGAAATTTCTGATAGTAGTGATCTGCCCTGGTTCGTAATCTCTGATAATGGTGTTGTTGTAGTGAATACATTTTTATGTTGGTACTTGATTGGTTATCGGAGTGATTATAGTATATTATGCATATGAACTTCTCATGCTCATATTATGTCTTTTTATGAAGAATGTTATTATATGTATTTGTTTCTATTCCTCCCCACTAAACATTATCGCTTAGCATAGGTGTTTTCCCTGTGTAGGTGGCAGGTTCGTTCTCGGAGTCAGGCATCTGCAGGTCAGCCAATAGAAGTTAAAGTTATTTTCTTTTTTTATTGTGATCAAGTATTTTGTATAGTCAAGTATCAGCTTTGTATAGAAATTTTTGTATTAGATATTGTAATTATTGTATAAAGGTATTTTTGTACTATAACAATTATTTTATTATATGATATTATTATTTTATTGTATTTATTGCTTCCGATATTGTCTTAGTTTGTATATATGTATGTTTGTTTATGTGTGTGGCGCGCCCATATCCTTCCATAGGGGTACTGGGGTGTTACAAATACTACGACAAATTGGTCAAGATATGGCCGAAATACCATATTCATCAAATACCTATAAGTGTTTTGGCAAAGTTTTGGCTAGAGAGAATTGATAGGATTCTATAAGATATTAGTTGTCCCCCAAATCAGAGGGTAGCCTGCACGGTGTCACTTTTGCAAGGGTCAATGTACGAGTGGTGGAAGCTTGGGCTTCGTAATCCTTTGAGACCGGCCGAGTTGACTTGGGAATTCTTTGTCCAAGAATTCGAGAAAAAGTATGTGACTAAGGCCTAGCGGGAAGCGAAGTGGAAGGAGTTTATTAGTTTGAGGCAGAGGAATATGTCAGTCAGTGATTATGAGACAGAGTTCAGCAGTTTGAGTAAGTATGTGCCGGTTGTGTTATTGACAGAGGATTTCAAGTGTCAGCATTTTGAAGATGGTTTGAGGGAAGTGATTACGGGGCCTTTGTTGGCCATGGCGGTTATGCATCTAGTGAGCTATTACCAATTAGTGGTAGCAGTACTGAAATTAGAAAAGTCAAAAATGGTGAAGCAAAGAAGAGAACAAAAGAAGAGGGTGTCGAATGGTACAATAATTGGTAATAAGAGAGCTAGAGATATTCCAAGTGGGCAAGTTGCTAGAGGAACGGCCCAATTACCTTTGAAGGTAGGTAGTATAGCTCCTCCCTCTAGAAGAGGTAGCAGAGCACCAAAATGTGAGCACTGTCAGAGACGCTATTGGGGCATTTGCCAAAAAATTAAAGGAGTGTACTTTAAGTGCGGTAGCATGGAGCACTGGTTCGCCAATTGCCCAGAATGGATAGAGAGCAAGGATCAACAAGAAAGTAGAGCTAGTAGAGATTGAGCTGGAGCAGCAAGAAGTAGTAGAGGTAGAGGTAGAACCTCTCAGGCGCTATTAGAGACCATAGAGAAGCCAGCTGCTGTGGTTGGTGGTCTTGCCCGTAGGTCCTTCTAGTAAGTTGAAATTCATTAAGTTTTGTTATAAGATATTGAGATATGGTGGTCAGTTATATGTTTGCTAGCATGAAAATTTCGAGGACAAAACTTCTTAAGGGGGGAAGAATTGTAACATCCCTATTTGGACCCCTAGTAGAATTTGCAGTGTAAATTGTACTAATAAGGCATAATTGTAATTGTACAAGTAAGGATTTGGATTAATTAAGGACTAAATTGAAAAAGGAATCAATGTATTGAGAGAAAGATTTTATTTAAGTGAGTAAATGGTAATTGAACAAGGACTAAAAGGATATAAGTCAAGGATCTTTTAAGTTTGACCAATAGGAGATTGACACCTAAGCTGGGTGGTTGGAGGCACTGAATGAAAAGAGAAAGGAAAGGTAAGGAGGAGAGAGGGAAAAATTAGATTTGCTCTTTTGTTTTTCCCGTTCTTCTTCCTACGTGTGTATGTGTGAGTGCTTTCCTTTCTTCTTCTCATTTCTTGCTTCCTCTCCTTCTATTCTTGGTTGATCTTCAAGATTTTGAGTTGGATTTTTACGAGATTAAGAGTTGGTTTCAAGAGGTAAGTGGCTGAGTTGGTCTTTTCTTCTTCTATGACTTCTTTACGTTTTGGGTGTGTTGGGTTATTGTGATTTGGATTAAGAGTATTTTGGTTGGTTTGATTGCAAGAATCTGGTGATAAGAGGATGAGCAAGGGCAAAAAGAAGGTAGGATCTTTAAGAGGATTGTTTTAGAACTGCAATTTTGAGGTTTGGGAGTCTTAGTTTTGCTTATGTTTTTATGCTTTGGAATTGTTGTGGCATGTTAGTGTTAGAATGAGTTATAGGTTTTTGCTAAATTGGGGTTGGGTTGATTGATTATATGCATATGTTGAGTTGTTTTGGATTTTGAAATGTGTGTGTTATTGGCGTGGTTTTGGGTTGTTCTTGAACACCCAAAACAGAGCTGAATTTCGTGTGTTTTGGGTACTACATGGCGGTATGGATTTCCTAACAGCAGTGTGATCGTGCCAAAAGCATTGAACTTTATTGGTCCGTGGCTTCACATGGCAATAAGGGTAATCCTGACCGCCATGTAAACTGCTTCTGGACAGTGAGATTGAAAGTTGATCCGTTTACATGGCGGTAAGTTTTTCCTGAGCTACGTATAAAGTGAATCTACCTGGTTGGTTTGTGTGTAGTGTCGTTCACATGGCGGTATGGTTTTTCCTTACCACCATGTGGATGTCACACGGCGGTATGGCTTGGCCTGACAGCCGTGTGAAGGTGATCTGTATGCGTGATAATGTGTAATTTGTGTATAACTTTCTTTGAATATGTTATATGTAAAGCCTAAATAAGAAATTGAATTTTTTGTATGTATATCTTGATTTGAGTTATTTATTCCTAAGTTGTTTTGAATTCTGTTCATAGACCTAGTGTTATAAGTTTGAGCCTGAATGGTCATAATAGTGGATAGATAAGCATGCTTATAAAGGGCTAGTGATTGCAGCTGCTAGTGTTTGACCCTGTTTGGGTCTAGTGTTTGACACCTTCGGGTATCTAAAAGTTTTAAAATGTTTTGAGGCTTCGATCTCTAGTGTTTGATACTGCTCGCAGTATCCAGTGTACCCATATCCACCACCCATGTAAATTTCGGCTAGTGTGCTGTGGGTATTATGGAGCCTGGCATAACGATATGTGTGCATGTACATGAAATTTCTAATAGTAGTGATCTGCCCTTGTTCGTAATCTCTGATAATGGTTTTGATGTAATGAATACGTTTTTATGTTGGTACTTGATTGGTTATCAGAGTGATTATGGTATATTATGCATATGAACTTCTCATGCTCATATTATGTGTTTTTGTGAAGAATGTTATTATATGTATGTGTTTCTGTTCCTCCCCACTAAGCGTTATCACTTAGCATGGGTGTTTTCCCCGTGTAGGTGGCAAGTTCATTCTCGGAGTCGAGCATCTGCAGGTCGGCCACTAGAAGTTAAAGTGATTTTTTTTTTTGTGATCCAGTATTTTGTATAGTCAAGTATTAGCTTTGTACAAAAAATTTTGTATTAGATATTGTAATTATTGTATAAAGATATTTTTATATTATAACAATTATATTTTTATATGATATTATTGTTTTATTGTATTTATTGCTTTCGCTATTGTCTTAGTTTGTATATATGTATGTTTGATTGTGTGTGTGGTGCGCCCATATCCTTGTGTAGGGGTACCGGGGTGTTACAAATACTATGACAAATTGGTCAAGATATGGCCAAAACACCATTTTCATCAAATCCCTAAAAGCCGCATGTGCATTAGTCAACCCAAACGGCATGAGCAGGAACTCATATTGGCCATACCGAGTCCTAAAAGCCATCTTCGGAAAATCTACATCTTTCACCCGAATTTAGTAGTACCCTAATCGTAGATCATCTTTGAGAAGACCCTAGCTCCTTTTAGATGATCAAATAGGTCTTTTATCCTAGGCAACAGATACTTATTCGTCACTATAACTTTGTTGATCTATCGATAATCGATACGCATCAACAGAGTGCTATCTTTCTTGACAAACAGAACTGGAGCACCCCAAAGGGAGACACAAGGTCGGATAAAGCCCTTATCCAATAGCTCTTGCAATTGAATTTTCAACTCCTTCAATTGCATAGGAGCCATTCAATATGGAGCCTTAGAGATAGGAGTAGTGCCCGACAAAATCTCAATGGACAACTCCACTTCCCTTGCCGGCAGTAAACCTAGTAACTCTTCAGGGAGCACATCTGAAAATTCACTTACCATCTGTATATCTTACACTTTCACTTGTCCACGCCTAGAATCCAAAATCAAAGCTAAAAAGGCTTCACATCCTTTCCCCAAAAATCGCCTAGCTTGCATAGCAGAGATTACATTACCTAAAGGGCTGGAATGCATGCCTCGCACAGTCACAGGAGACCGATCCGGACCTCTAAGCACTACAGTCTTCTTGTTGCAATCGACTACTACCCAATGTTTGCATAACCAATCTATAACGGCCCAATACCCCCTAGAAGGATAAGATAGCACTACACAACTTCTACTTATAGAACTATAAACATACATACTAATTAAAGGGAAACCTTAAAAATAATACTTATCTAAAAATTATCATTTAATCTACTTAATCAAATTTACATTTTTCAATTCCATACTTTGTAATATACGGTTACATCTCTTTGATATACAAAAAGAAAAGGAACTTTAACTATACAATACAAATAAAAAAACCTAACTAGAAGACCTTGAGACTCCTCCTAGAGGCCAGCAGATGTTCCTCTCAAAAATTTGAGCTTCCAAGCTATGAACCTACATGGGAGTTAAACACCCGTGCTGAGCTATGGCTTAGTGGAGATACAAATAGAACAATGTCTACTATAGGAAATCACGAATTAACATATAATAATAAAACATGTTATATATAAATAATAAGTCAAATATTCAATAATACATTCTTTACGTCATTAACCTCACTACATATTAACGATACAATATACTCTAAATTGTTACTATATCATGGCAAATATTACATATAACACAGAACTATAATCAGTCAATGAAATAACAATTTTAATATAGCCTGAATCAATACAACAGTGGATAACGGGAACAATGGACACCTCTCGGTATCAATCACTAGATACTAGGGAAAAACAGTATCAACACTAGAGATATGCAAATCTCGAATCACTAAATACCAAACAGCATCAACACTGGATACCTAACGGGTATCACTGGCAGCTGCAGACACTAACCCTTATAGGCATGCCTACCTATCCACAACTCGATTACAGGCTAAACAATTAATCCACTTAATATTCACATGAACAAATACATTTATCATTAGCATAAGTATAGTCATTTATAGGCCAAATATCATAATTCACACAAAATAGGAAAAATAACTAGCATTCAGGATTTCCAGCTATGTCGCGCTCGCGACAAGCTAAGGATATACCTTTTGTCATGCTCACAGCATAGCTCGCGCATGCGACAGAACACCAAAGGCACTTCCATCGTGCTCGCGACTGAACATAGTCTGGTAAAATTTGCCCTATGGAGCCCTCTGTCGCACTCGCGACAGAGCTTGAACTTCATGTTCAAACTCCCAATTACACATACCTCTTTCACATACATTTCACCTACTTTCCTACATACACATGCATGACTTCAACCATCAATCAATTACCGAATCTAACTGAAAAGGCCTTGTAAACAAATAATGACATACCAATAGCTTCCTTATACATAACCTGTAATATACCCAATATCAACATGCAAACAATCTAAACATAGTACAACTTCAAGTTATCATTATAACATCATCAACTCAGCAATATTGACCCATATACAAATTAACAACTAGAAGATTCATTGAACTCTTTAGTACCCATAATTTCCCCAATTCTAATCAAACATGCATCTCATTAAGGAAATTAAATATAATCCCAAACACAAAATTAACATATAAAAGAGCTGTTGAACTCTTTCAAAGCCCACAATTTTCCAACTTGATCAAACATGCAACTACTATAAATTAAAATCCCAAACCTTTAGAAGCTATCTCCTTCAACTTCACAAATCAAATAACCCTCTCTTTACCCTTTGCTGTCTTACTTGATTCTCCAACTTCAAACCAATAAAACCCTTGAATGAGATGAAGAACACAGAAAGAATTCCAACAACTAACCCTTAGATGAACTCAACTAAAAGAAAATGAAAAAGGAGAATATAGCAAACTTACCTTCTAACTTATCACTTAACCACTTCAAATCAATCCAAAACTCTCAAAATTCAAACGAAGAAGAAGATGTAGAAGAAATGAAGAACAAGAGAGAGAACAGAAATAGGAACTAGGGAGAATGGCTGGTAAACAATGGAAAGAATGAGACAAACTTTGCCCCTACTCACTCAATATATATGCATGCAAATTGCTAGGTGTCAAACGACAAGCTTGACACATGGATTCTACTTCCACCATAATTAAAGCTAATTAACCTAACTTAATTAAATCTCACTTAACACTAATCATGCAAAATTATACTTTAGTCACTTAACTTATTTATTTCATGCAATTAGTGTCACACCCCAAATCGGGCCTAGTCTGACTTGGCAAGCTAAGTCGGATAAGCGACGGGTATTTCAGTAATTTGTACATGAGGGATTTTGGATAACAAGGATTTAAATTGCAAAGTAATTAATTAAATAAGTCAAGTGTGAGAAATTATTGGGTGTGCATGCGGTGTTTGGTTGTAGGGTGTTTCATTGTGGCATTTACCTAGTGGTTAGTGTGTTTGGTACCAAGGTTGGAAAATATCTACCTAAGAGTTATCTAATGAGGTAAGTGTATGGTGCCTTAGTGTTTGAAAGTCAAAGGGGGATTTGTGGTCCTATGTGAATTTGCCATGTGGATTGTGGTTGGTGTGCATTAATGAAGAAATTAAGAAAAGAGAGTGAGAGAGAGAGCGAGAACACAGATTTGTTCCCGTTCTCCCTTCCCTCTCACACCTCCTCTTCCTCTTCTCTTCTTCATTTCTGCGTTTTCCTCTTCTTCTTTGTTTGGCTGGGATTTTAACTTGCTTAGAGGTGATTTTGATTGAGTTTTGGAGCAAGATTAAAGAGGTATGTGTTTGGGTTTAGGGCTCCTGCATTTTTGGGTTTTTCCTCTTCTCCTTTTTCTTGTTTTGCTAGTTTTGAGTTAAGGTTTGGATGAGTAATTTTCTGGGTTTGTGTTTGTGCAAGTTTGTAGTGGCAAGAAGAACCTTAAGGGCAAAGTAAGGATTGAAGATTGAAGCTTGAAGAGATTGTGGGTTGTGCTTCAAAAGAGGTTTGGGAACTTGTTTTCTACATTTTCAGTTTTGGGTTGTCTGCCCTAATTCATCTTGGATCATGAGTGTGTGTTTATATTTGATTCCCAGTAATTGGGTGTTTTGATATGAGTCTTATGCATGTATTTTTTTGGTTAAATGTACTAGTAATGCATGATAAGGATTAAATTGAAGGTACGTGAGAATTGAAAGTGAAAATGCATGATTTAGTAAACTCTGTTAAGTTTCCATTTGACCTCTATGCAATATTTTTGTCATAGGTATAGTTTTCGATCTCTAAATGGAGTGACTCTTGAGCTATTACAACTGTTATTTACATGCCTTTAAATGTTTCAGAAATAGCCTTGGACTAATTCTTGCTCTAAGATCCTGAAATGTTGCTAAAACCGTGGTGTCCCTGGTTGGGTCGGGTCACTTGAACACTATCGGTTGTTTAGATCATATCTGAAGTTGTAGCTTTCCAATTGATCTGAAATTTGTTTCATTGGAAAGCTAACATCCTAGGGAACATTTTTTAAGAAGGAAGGTGTTCCTAAAAATATCGTTTAGGTGTCGGTTTATGCTGAAACAATAGGAGCAGTGTGGCAGTCCCAAATTCTGGCTTTTGTTTTGCAAGTTCCAGGTAGGTCACGGTGGCAACCAATTTCATTGCCACCGTGACATACCAAAATACTGGGTAGAATGTTCATTTTTGGACCTCACGGTCACAACCAAGTGGTTGCCACCTTGACCAACCTCTAGTTGGCCTATTTTGACTATTTTTCTTCCCGAATCGGCCCCAATCTTTCCCCGGAAGTTCTTACCACTTGTCTAACTTGTATTTAACGTTATAAGATGGGTATATGAATGCTTTTCCAATTGAATTATATGTAAGGGATGCCATGACATAAGATTTAAGAAGGGAACCAAATATTTACATGCATTTTTTGTTATCGAACATGATATGCAATGTGATATGGTTAATTTTGAGAATTCATGATTAGAATCTTATGTTGGCATGATTTGATGATGTTGATGGCTTGTGATTGAAGTGTGAGCGAGGATATAATGATTGGAAAGAGATAGATTTGGTTTTGGCCTGGGGTTGCGGTGTTTTGGCTCGAAAGTGTTGCATCTGGGCATAGGTCACGGTGATAACCATTTTGGTTGTGACCGTGAGGTATGCATCAAATGCATTCTGCCGAGAAGCTTTGGTATGTCACGGTGACAACTAATCTGGTTGTGACCGTGACCTACCCTGTTTTTGCAAGAAAACCCTTATTTTTTTCGGGATGATTTGGAAGAGTAAGACACTGATTTAAGCACATACAATGACACTTAATAATAGCTATATACTAATAAGATGAATGCTATGAATGTGAATCCAAAATATGAATATGCATATGTATGGTTATGATTTTGGAATATTATGGAATACTACAATTGTCTTTGGTATGAGTCAAATATGCTTAAGTTATGAACTCTATATGTGATCGGAAATTTTGCTATGACGAATTAACGGAATATTATGGTTAATGTCTGATTACAGTAATATGCCTAGCCTATGAGCTCAATGTGCCTTGTTTATATAATTGGTTTATGCATATTAAATATTATGGTTGTTTATTTTAAGCATGATGATATATATATATATACATATGATGTTATTTGAAACATGATCTATTTTATGCATGGCCTGCGAGAGTCAGTCCAGTGGATAGTTAGGCATGCCTAATAGAGTCTCTTTAGCTGCAGCCCTTTGAACGTTTGGACCCTGATCAGGTCCCTGTTTGGTTCCTCGCGAACCCTTTAATGTGAATGGATCTTGTTAAGATCCCCTTTCGTTAAAATGTTTTCGAATGTGGAAAATGATGTTGTTTTTCGATTTGTACCCGTAAGGTACCTTGTGGCCGATTTGTACCCGTAAGGTACTGCCCGTATACTCGTTATCTGCTATTTTGAGTCAGCAGGTATTCAATTTGTTTTGTTGATATGACAAGAGATATGATATTCGAATGAGTACGATTTTGCACACATGAATCAATTATGAATTTCTGAATGATTTAAATGTGGCTCAAGCATGTATATTATGGGTGGTTAGTTGCATATATTGTGTTGTGACTGCGTTTGGATATGAATTAATATGTATATGAAGGCGTGCAAGAATTACTAAATGCCATGGGTAATTTGTATGTACATTAATGTGATTCGGTGCTGCTAACTGTTATGGTTAAGTATGTGAATTAGTATGCGTATGAATGTGATCTTGAGCCAGGCTTGAGGCGGTTCTGATATTTGATTCCCGGTAAGTATATGCACGTGAGATTGTATGTATTTCTGAAGGTTAGTATTTGTACCTTGCTTGGTATTCTGGCTGCTTTGGTTCGTTTGATCGAGTTTATGAATGTGGTTATGATCTTCTAAATGCATGGTTTTTATATGCAAGCATATTATATATATGTGTTATGAATTTTTGCATATGCCATTTGCTTGTGTTATGCCTTGACGACCATTGTGAATGGCCGTCCATATTGCTTGTGTGTTCTCCCCACTAAGCGTTATCGCTTAGCACGGGTTCTTTTCCCGTGCAGGTGGCAGGTTTAGTTATGTTCGTGTCGAGCATCTGCAGGGTCGGCCACATAGGAGTTAGAAGTATTTTGTGATTTTGTTTCAGCTTTTGTATTTCGGATTCTGTAATTTTGTAGCCTTTTTTATTATGTTTTTCTGTAGCCCTTTTTATATGTAATTATATATGTAAAATTATGGATGTAATATTTTGGAGGTTGTAATGTTATTATGTTTCTGTATTAAGTTATTCCTTTGTTTTATCGTTTGCCTTATGCTTCCGCTAAATGATCATATGTATGCATATGTATATGCTTTTGCTTCCCAAAGTTTTAAATTCCCAGTGTTTTTGTATAAATGTATGCTTCCGCATAGTGTATTTGTGCCGGTATGTGAGTGAGCATCGGGTAGCGTGTCCACCGGCGCCCTTCCAACGGGGGCGACGGTGGGGGTGTTACAATTAGGTCCTTAATTCTCAATTACACTTTAGTCCAAAATTTGTAAACTATAAATTAAACTCACAAAATCACTTCAATCATACACAATGCTACTAGGGTGAATTTCGGATCATTACACAATCAATTCCCAAAATTAAATCAAAATCGTGGAAAGGCAATTTTATCAAATTAGCTGAAAATTCTTTCTCTTGAACCATTAAGGGAAAATTCCTATACACTCGGTTCACATTGACACTATGCCCTATTGGATTGGTCATACAAATCTCATAGTCTAACCGATAAGCAGCAGGCAAATTAACATATAACTTTTCAGAACACAAATGTAAGTGTGTGTACCCAGGGTTAATTAAAGCATGCATTTCAGTGTTAAAGAGCAGAAACATACTAGCTATAACTTCTAGGGCATCCTACTCATTGTTGACACCGGGTCCCGAGTCGGTCCAAGATCAAGATTACCCGATGATGAAAATAAACACTAATTCACGAGCAAGAAAATAGGAATCGATCATCTCTTTGTCAAATTCTCTTATTTTCCTCAAAATCCTTTTAGAGTGTTTATTCTTATTTTTATTTTTATTTTTATTTTTATTTTTATTTTATTTTCATTTATATTTTTATTTTTATCCATATTTTTGTATTTCATTTTATTATATTTTATAAAATAAAAAATTAAAAAAATAAAAAATAAAAAAAAAATTGCGAGCGTCGGGCGCTCGGCGCCCTGCGCAGCGCCCGCTGCATGCTGCGCAGCATGCGCTGCGCGCGCAAGGGCGGCGCGCACAGCTCGCGTCGCTAAAGCGCGCGGCGCGCCATGCCGATGGGCGAGATTTCTCGCCCATCGGCGAGAAATCTCACCGACAGCACCCCTAACCCCCCAAAAATCAATTTTTTTTAATTTTTTAGGCCTAAAAATAATTTTTTTCTGTAATTTTTTAAGATTTTACTCAAATTTGACAAACATTAGTCAAATTTGGTGGGAATTAAAAGTCAAAAAATAACAAAAAATAATTAAAAATAAATAAAAATGTTAATTGTAAATTATTGACTTTAGGGCTTTTACTTTGAATTTTGGAGTGTTTTTTTGTTGAAATTAGGGAGATGGGATCTTGGAAAAATCTGTAGAGGAGCTGGAAGTGGCAGAGATTTGAATTTTGACGGGAGTTAGATTTCATTTTTAGAGGAGGAAAAAATTGGATTTGTTGAGTAAGAAAATTTTCTCTAAAAAATATATTTTTCTAAGTCATTTGGAGGGAGATATTCTTGAGGGGAGTTAGTGGATTTTGCTGGAAAAACAAAGAGTTCAATGTTCTTGGAGTTCATCTTTTATTATTCTCAAAAATAAAAATGATTTTTCTCAATCTTCTTAATTCCCTCTTTTAAATCTACAAATTTTCTTCTTAAAATTCGATTCTAGTTTTTTTTTATCTCTAAAATTTTTTTATTGATCTTGAAAACATTTGAATAAGGAAAATCAATTCCTTAATTTTAGTTTTCTGATCGTATATCAAACACAAAAAAAAAAATCAAATCATTTTAAAATATTAGTGTTCTTGAGTTTTTTAGACATAAACTCAAGATTTACTTGAACATTTCTTTTGAGTTTATTTTTGGATCTTGACAAGAGATTAGATCGGGACATCTTGCTTCCATAACATTTAATTCTTAGGGTAAACATTCTTGGATCCAATTCTTTAATTTATTTTTGCTTAATTTTATTCATGTTAATTTATTTTATGTTATGTTATTTTGCTATCTTTTGAACTAATGCATGTATGTATTTTTTTGGTTTGAGATCTATTTTTTAGCATGAGTACTCACTCTTCGTTTCGTCATTGGCATAAAAATGGATAGATCTACATAATGTTAAGAGCGAAAAAATAAGATTTGCATGATTTACTCTTTATTATCACCCTTTACAATTTTTTTTTATGCTTAAAGTGTTACCATAGTATACTACATGTTTAATTACCTTCCCTTTTAGTTACTCATTTAATTTCATTGGTTTGATTATTATTATTATTATTATTATTATTATTAATATTATTATTATTATTATTATTATTATTATTATTATTATTATTATTATTATTATTATTATTATTATTATTATTATATATGTTATTAATATGTTGTTATAGCTATTATTATTATTTGTTGTTATTATCATTATCTATTATCTTTATTATTGCCATTATCATTATTATTGTTATTATTGTTTTTATTGTTGTTATTATTGGTATTATTATTATTATTTCTTATCATCGTCCTTATATTTTGCATGTGTTATCTCATGATTTAACTATGGCTATTATTAAAGTACCTTGCATTATTTTTTTATTTGATGTGTGATGATAATATATTAAAATAATGTGTTTAATGCATTCTATGTTTTATTGATGTATTAGTTTACCAAATTTCCTTTCTTTATTTGATTTTGGAATTGTTACTAATTTTTGTTATTATTTTTTTACCGGGGCTAAAATGTCGTGCTCCCCCGTTTGAGCACCCGTGCGAATGAAGGAGGAGATCCGAGGAGTTGTTATTTTTTGTTGTATTTATTATTTTTCCTTTATTTGTTTTATTGAGTTATTTGGCATGTAATTATTAATAAACCGTTTATTTTGTGCACGCTTAATCAAAAATCACACAAAAATATTTTTACAAATAAAATTGGGTTTTCTAATAAAATGGGACCAATGTCCTAGCTTTTCATCCAAAATAAATTGCCACTTCAAAAATAATTTTTTCTTATATTATGCATGAAAGGACCAATGTCCTCACCATTAATGAATACCCCGTTTTATGTATGATTTATGTTTTATTTAAAATGAGGGTTGTATTCCGTCCCTAGTTTTATTGTAATTTATTTTTGTCTTTATTTTCATTTTTTATCATTTTATATGTGAATGATGTGCGCTTTAAATTCAATGCATTAATCGCGTGAGATGAGGAATGAAATTTTATAATTTAAAAACCCATTTATAATTAACCAAGGCACCAATAAGTGTGAAGTTCCGGACACCATCTCTAGTTTAAACCGATAAGAGGTTAAACTTTCCCAATTTCTTGTAAATTGGGTGGCGACTGCAAAATATCTCAAAAGTGCCTAAATGTGTTATGACGATGGATCGTCCTTTTCAATGTTCTATTGTGAAAGGAGGTGCCGAAAATATCTCATAACACCTAAGATCGGAAAAGACGCGAACCTATCCTTCGAATCCTAAAAGCGGGTTCAACGAGGGCCTTGCTTATTCCGGCACGCGTCACAGTGGCGACTCTGCTGGGGACTGTTTGTGACTTTGCTCTGAAAATGTCTTAGTTAAAATGTATAATTGGGTTTTTAAAACTAAAATTCCATCTCTCATCTAAATTGCATTGCATCCATACTAGAGCTTTAGAATTATGCTAGTTTGGTCCCTTTCTTAACCTCGGTGCGTTCTCGAAGCACGACCCTATTTTCACTCAATTTAGGGAAGTGTTAAGGATAATCACCAGCCCAAGTCTCGTACCATCATGGTATATTAAATGGAGACCCGATCGGTCGTTATGCTCGTGATGAGCTAGACCCATTGGCAGGGACCATGCTTGAGTAGCCCTAAAGTATCACCACCTTTGACCAAAGCTCATGTAATGATAACAGACACTTCCACTAAGTAAAATGTACTATAATACCGTGCTTGCTATTTGGGTCATCATATATTGAACAAAATCAATCAAATTAACATGGTCTCCATCAAAGGCTTTCATGTCCCGGTGGGCCCATCTTAATTTAGTTGAATTGTTTAAATACATAATGGCCAAACACCCATGCGTATGTACATTAGACAAGAGGTGTTATGCTGCCGGTTTTCCACCGTGCACTATACATGTCCAATGGGTTCCCTATTAACTCTTGGATAAAGCCCACCTAGGGAAGAGACCAATTGACTTCGTGTGTGGGAGCTAAAAGGTTGGGAGGATTTACTTGCTTGTATGTGGTTGTGACGTGCTGCATAGCTCATGATCATGCATCATGCACGTCATTCACGCATCATTCTAACAAAGTGAGTTATGCAGCCATCATAGATTCATTCTGGTGATCTAGAGATCCTAGTGGACGGCTGATCAGGAATCCTATCATTGGGTTACCTAGAGGGACATCGATTTAGGAGTCAGATATAGAAAGCAGTAAGACTTCATCTTCAGTGGCATCCAGTATGGCTGATATTTCCGAAGAGTCAAAGGTTACCCGTGCATTGGTCGCCGAAGAAGTGGGTAAGAGATTGGAGGAATTTGAGAATAGAATGCTGACAATGATGGGGAATTTAACCACTATGATGACACAGTCTGCGGGGCAACCGTTAGCCGCTCCCACAATGACACAGCTTCCTGGACAGCCACCAGTTGCTTCTGTAGTGGGACAAGAGAGGCAAGATTCGGGCAAAGAAGATCCTCCGGTGATTTTACGCACACCAGTGGTTGAACCTAGGGGTGCATCCGAGCCAAAAAGGGTTATAGACCTTGACAATGATTCCTTTGAAGATAACTTGGAGGGCCCAGTCTCAGTAAAGGGCAAGGCACCTAAAGTTGAGGAGGCAATGTGGAAGAAGATGGAGGAAAAGTTCGAGGCTATGACAAGGATGTTGACTGTAGGAAGGGGAATGAACCCTGAAGATCGGGAGTTGGACAGTGATGACCTAATCCCCCTGAATTTCAAGATGCCTGATATCCCTAAGTTTGATGCTACTTCTGATCCTATGGCGCACATCAAACAATATTCACTAGTAATGAAGGGAACAACTTTGACCAGGAAGCAAAAAATTGAGTACTTCTGCTTGAGCCTTACGGGGCCTGCAATTGATTGGTATCACGGGTTAGACAGAAGATCCAAAGAAGATTGGGACTTATTGACTAAAGAGTTTCTAAAGCAGTATGATTGCAGTACTAAGATGGAGATCACGCTGAAAGATTTAGAGCTGCTACAACAGAAGCCTGGGGAAGCATTCCATGAGTACCTAACTCGATGGAGGAACCGGGTAATGGAGATGAAGAAGAAGCCAGATACTACAGACCAGATTAGGATATTTATCAGGAATGGTAGCCCATATTTGAAGGATGGGTTAAAGATGAAGGGGCTGAAGGACTGGGAGCCACTAAAAGATATAGCTATCGAAGCTGAGGCCAAGCATCTGGATAAAATAGCTAAATCTATAAACATGGCCTCCGGCAAAAGCAAGGGAAATAGCAGTGGTAATGGGGGCAATTCTAGGGCAGCAGAGGTCTCAACCACGGCAGTGATTCAGCGCCACCTCACTATCTTGAGTAAGCCACTATCTTGGCACTTCACTCGTCTTATCAAAGAAGGGAAATTACAACCTTTGCCAGCTGGGCCTGCCCCAAGTCAAGGAAAGCCTAAGCACATAACGGACTGGTATTGCGCATATCATCAGTACACAGGGCATAGAACATATTACTGTCATCCTTTAAGCGATCGGATTTAAGACTTAATTGATAGCAAACAGATCACCGATCTTGAGCAGAGGGAAAGTAAGGAGAAGTCGGCCTGTAATGCCATGATTAGTTCAAGCTTGCCTTAATGGTATGTACTCCAAGACTTGTTTGGAAACGGGTATGCTACTATTACTTGCCCTGAGGCAAATGAAGAGGGAATTTTCGTAGCGACGATAGGTTGTTGGTCCACTAGCAAAAGCGGGGAGGAAGAGGAGGAAGGAAAACAAGAGAAGTCTAGTCAAACATTGAAAGTGGCCAATCCTTCGCAACTGACTGAAGAGACTCGAGCCCTAATTTCTCGAGAGATAGATGGGAGATTCAAAGAGCTTGAAAAGAAGTTATTATCCATGATTAAAGAGAGAATGGATGCCATGGCACTTGTTTTTCAAGCCCAGTTTATGGCGATTGCTCCTAACCGAGTTGGGCCAACCATTGACTGGAGGACTCGTACAATGACGATTGCAGTGCTTCCATTCCCTTCCGAGGCCAGAGGCAAAGCACCACTTAATTCAACAGTTGGACAAGGGAATGTTAAGAGGACGGAAGTGCCAACCATGAAAATGAATCAACGACATTTTTCTAATTTGGGCAGATCCTTATCTTGGGTTCTTAAGAGGTTGATAAAGGAAGGTAAATTACAGCCACTACCTGCTAAGCCTGCCAGAAACCAGGGACAGTTCAACCACAACGCAGATCAGTATTGTACCTTCCATCAGCACACTGGACATACCATAGACGATTGCAAGACCTTGAGACATGCTATTCAAGATTTAATTGATTCCAGACAGATCTCCGACCCAAAAAGACAAAAGATGAAGAATGAGATAAATTAAGAGCTTGAGTAAGAAAAGAAGATGCGTGCATAAATGGTAGAGGAAGACGGTGTTGGAGATAAAAGGGTGTTGTCCATTTAGATGTTCTTTTTATTTTTTAACTGTTTAATGATGACTCTTTTAATCTCAATTTTCATTAAATGAAATGAATGTTTTTGTTTATTTGTGTGATATTTCTTATGATTTCATTATGCATAATCATGGCGCTTTCACATTTAATGTTGATTCAACTAATGCCATTCCCTTTAATCTCGAAACTTTGGGAGAACCCAAGGAAAATCTTGATAGCATCTGTTATGACTCCTGAGGTGAGATAAAATTGGAGAGAATAAAAAAAATGAAATAAAAAGTCTTTGCCTGGACCTACGAAGACATGCCAGAAGATGATTATGAAGCCACCGAGTATGCTATGCCAAACATGCCCTAATCATGAACAGGTGACACAGAAGCTCAGAAGACTAAAGCTGAAATAAGTAGAAATGGTTGAAAGGGGAGATCCACAAGCAGAAACGGGACCAAATTTCTTACTGAAACACAATGCCTGACTAGGTCGACCAATGACATCCCTAATGGTTAAGAAGAAAAGTGCGCGTATGTGTAAGTTTCAGGATTCAAACGAAGCTTATTAAAAAAAAATTGAGAAAAAAATTGATCATCGACATGGCACAAGGGAAAGTTATCCGGGGGCAAGCTTCGTTCAAATCCCATTGATCTACACATACCTGTACCTTGTCACTCCATTTGGCTACTGAAAAGAACCAGATCCCATTGATCTACACATACCTGCACCTTGTCACTCCATTTGGCTACTGAAAAGAACCAGAAGACTGATTCACAAGTTATCTACCCAGTTCATTAGTGTAAAGGATATGCGGTATGAGAGGTGAGCTGATGACATACAGTTGAGATGCTAGATGAAAAAGGCCAAGAAGATTATAAAGGAGACCCATGCAGGGGGCTACAATCGAAAACCCATACAAGTGTCATGCTTTATTCCTCGATGCATGGGGTGAAAGCACTACTACCTATCGAAGCACTCGAATCTTAAAGGGCAGTTAAGAGAACAACGCTACAGTAGCTAAACACGTCAGACAACAAAAGGGTAGTCATGGAAGCAATAACTACAGCAACTAAGCACGTCAAACGAAAATGGGTTCCGAGATTGCTATCGCTATAAGATCTATCGAAAAATGCCTTGTCCAAGAAAGTCAGAAAGCACCCGCCGGAAGAATATGATTGGGTCTTTGGGCGAATAACTCCGGGTATTCCAGACGGACGAGGTAAATTCAAGCCAACATATGAAGACCCATTCGTTCTCGAAAAGTTGTTATCCAAGAAAGCAGCATCCCAATAGACATCAAGGGAAGCAAGTTTAAAGAGCCAGACTGACATCAAAAGATCTAAGGAGGTCCATGGCTAAAGACGAAAAATCAAAAGAAGAGAATAAATGCCCCACGGGTCGAAAATCGAAAAAAGGCGGCCTTGCTAAAATTGGGCGCCTCGTCAGGTTGAAAACTGAAAAAAGGCACTCCGGTCAAAAATTAGAGGCTCGAGAGAAAATATCCAATCAAGAAAACCCGAGAGGGTTGATTGGAAACAAGAGTCTGATGCTTTCAAGATCCATTTTGAGATTAAATGTGATTTTGCATTCTGAATCTGTGTTAAATGGTGATTACGTATGGAGAAATCATACTGAAACATATGCAATTTTTGCAAATACATAAAACAAAAGCAGTTTAGCTCATACAGTCATCATTTTTCCAGTTCTTTTATAAAAAGAAGGATACCGTTCATTGTTTGAAATCTAAATGGTTATACTCAACTTTGCTCCTGCCGGCTAGATGGCTAAGCCGATGGGCCCTGTTATCAACTATGGGATTTAACGCTCACTGGTTACGCTTATTAGTGGAAACGAAGGCGTAATCTTTGACTTGCCATACAATGATCTTTATAAGCAGCCATGTCTAAGGGCACCCATTCAAGTGCATCAATCGGCTTATCCCGCTATCAAATTCTACGGCACCCCATACCAAAAAAAAAGGCCGTTAAAGATGAAAACCGTAATTGGCACTCTAAGCAAAAATTAGGCCAAAGGGCAGGGTGAAAACCTGGGAACAGGCAGTCTGTCCTATAAAAAAATAAAATAAATAAAAGCCGCTGGATTGGGTTGGGTCCATTCCAGGCAAAAAATAAGTGTAAGCACCGTGTCCCGGAGCAGTCCGCATCAGAGGTTACCTTATGATCAGATCAGTGTCCGAGCCTGTATAAAAGGGCTGGATTTGGAGGTTTTAGTCCCACGTTCCACGAGAAATGAGGCTTTTTACCATTCCTGGGCAGAGGGGGAGAAAACAGAGGTTTTTTCGAGTCAAAAAGCTTTTTGTCCTCCACAGACGGCCAGCCCGTCTGTGAAGTTAGCCCGTCGCTTCGAGTCACCGACGGCTTGTGGTATTTTCCGACGCCCGTCGAAAAATCACCGCCCCTGTCAGAATGCCGCCTGGTTTCCCGGAGCACGCAACACTTCCGACGCCCGTCGGTGGATGTGGCAGGGCCGTCGGACGAATCCTTGTGTCAGAAGGATTCTTCCGATGCCCGCCCCTATACACCGACGCCCGTCGGTCGTGTCTGGCTATAAAAGCTCCGAATTTTCATTTGAAAAGGGTTGGAAAAATTTTCAAAGGAGGAAACTCTGCCCAATTTCAAGCAAATTTTCTCTCTTCCAACAAAACACATTTTCTACGGAAATCTATTTAACCAAGGATCAAATCAGTCAAAAGGAACTAAAAGCTAATTAGTCTTCTTTAGATTTTGACTCCAAAATCGATCTTCTGAGGGGTTGAAGAAGAAATATCTCATTTTCTTTCTTTAATCTTTCATCTTTTCTTCTCGTGGAATGCGCGGGGCTCTAACCAACACAAGAATCTCACCCGAAGCGATTATCTGAGGGTAAATATTCCGGATCCTTTCTCCATTTCACCTCATATTTATTTTCATTTTGTGGAGTTTTTGGGTATTTGTCCTTACTTTCTTTTGTTTTTTGACTCTCTCATCTCCTTTTGGGATAAAACCCACTTTTCTTGACTTTGAAAAGGTTTCTCTCCATTCTGTCTTTTTCGGAGACAATGGTGACCGACGGGTCATCTTTATCACCGACGCCCGTCGGTCACCCACCTACAGACGCCCCTCTTTGAGTGACAAACGGGCATATCGGATACCCTAACCGACGCCCGTCTGTCAACCAAGGAAGGCCGTCGGTGGGTTCTGTCTCCATCTTTTTAAATCGTTTTTCATCTCTTTCAAGTTTTTTTTGGACCTCTTATATGTTAATTTTATGTATATTAACATCTCTTAACTTCCTATGAGTGTATATTGATCCTCTTGGATGATCTCGAGCTTGAGCGGCTGCCCACAATGTTTGGAGGACTTCATCGGGTTTAGTTTCCTAATCCTCTTAATTATTTTCTTCATTTATTATTCATTGATTATTTTATGTATACGAATATACTCCTTTCATATCCCGTTAATGTATAAAAATGACTCAATGTTTTATATTCAATAAAATGAAGTTTACACAAAAGCAAGGGTCCAATGCCCTATTTTCATCCAATAAAGATCATCACAAATAAAGATCCCCAATTTTAATAATGATGCATGCGAGGACCAAAGTCCTCAAAATGAGCAATGCCCCGATTTATGCATGCTTCGCACATTTACGAAAGGGAGTTGTATTCCGCTCCTTGTATTATTGTAATCTATTGCTTTCATTATCTATTTGATCATTTATCGCTTTCAAGATGTGAATAAGTGCGCCTTTTAATCAATTGCATAGTGTGGAGAGAGAGCGAATTAATGATATTAAAATTTGATCATAAAATAATTGAGGTAGAAATAGATGAGAAATCCCGGACCCAGCTCTGGTCTTTAGGCTCAAGAGGTTAGAGGTCATCCTTCAAGATACTTCTTGAGTCACGAGGCTTTAGCGCTAATCCTAGGCTCCTTAGGGTGAGGAGTTCACCTTCCATGATCCCTCTGGCTGGCCCAAAATGGATACCAAGCGCAGTCTTAGGCTCTCCGAGGCGAGAGTAACTTTCCCAATGTTCTATTGGGTGGCGACTCCATGATACCTCCTTGTTGCCCAACATAGACGCACTTGTGATTCATTCGCAAGCTGCCAATGGACCCGCAAATGCCCCGATCGTCCACGTGCGGGCGGTCCGAAAGGGCGGTGCATCGGGATCCGGCGCGCGTCACAATAAGGCACAGGGTTATGTGAAAATCCGAAAAGGACGCATTTCCCTCTAAGAAAAGCTAGTGTGAAAATTCACAATGGACGCACTACCTTTAAAATAATGACTTTTGAAGCCTGGAGCGATGAGGCGACACTACTTCGAATAACTTCCCTTTAGGCATATGGTGCAAAATGCTCATTGACCGGGGGGCAAAGACTTGCACGGGTTAGTTCTCTTTGGAAAGATTATGGGTCAGAACCCCTAAAGCCAAGATGATGCTTTTCTAGATCCTTGGGGGCATCTGACAATGTGAGCAACCAAGCAGTACCCCAACAAATCTCTTGACCACCTAGGATGTGGTCTATCCATTTTTGCATCTAACATGCATAGATCTTTTACATATCCTCCAGTATCTCACGTGCATTCAATCCTTCACGCGTATAGTTGTGTACACATAATTTTGTACATTAATCATTTGTTTGTGTTTCGTGTATATAGCTTTATGTATGCATTTTACGCACATTATGCACACACAATCTTTTGTATATGCCTTCATGCTGATGATTTTGCAAGAAAAAGCCAAACCAAGCGATAGCTTCTGCACAATGAAGTCAAGAAGAAACATGCTCAAGTTGAAATCATGCGGTAGCTTGTAATGTCCTTTATCAGGGCATTCTTAAGTCCTTCTTTAAAGGCATTCTCAGTCTCTTCGGAGCGTTATCTTTAAGTCCTTCTTTAAAGGTATCCTCAGTCTCTTCAGAGCATTATCTTTAAGTCCTTCTTTAAAGGCATTCTCAGTCTCTTTGGAGCATTATCTTTAAGTCCTTCTTTAAAGGCATTCTCAGTCTCTTCGGAGCATTATCTTTAAGTCCTTCTTTAAAGGCATTCTCAGTCTCTTCGGAGGACTATCTTTAAGTCCTTCTTTAAAGGCACTCTCAGTCTCTTCGGAGCACTATCTTTAAGTCCTTCTTTAAAGGCATTATCAGTCTCTTCGGAGCACTATCTTTAAGTCCTTCTTTAAAGGCATTCTCAGTCTCTTCGGAGCATTATCTTTAAGTCCTTCTTTAAAAGCATTCTCAGTCTCTTCGGAGCATTATATTTAAGTCCTTCTTTAAAGGCATTCTCAGTCTCTTCGGAGCATTATCTTTAAGTCATTCTTTAAAGGCATTCTCAGTCTCTTCGGAGCATTATCTTTAAGTCCTTTTCCAAGGCATTTTTAGTCTCTTCAGAGAAATCCTTCTTTTAAAACATCCCCGATCTTTTCAGAGCCTTAAGTTTTTCCAAATCCTTTCAATCCCAAAACTTCCGCAACTTGAATCTTAGTAGCAATTCGGTGCAAACATCTTTAATCTTGGTAGCGATTTAGTGTAACTTTAGAACTTCCGCACCTTGAATCTTGGTAGCGATTCGGTGCAAACACTTCGAATCTTGGTAGCGATTCAATGAAATTTCAAAACTTCCGCACCTTGGATCTTGGTAGCAATTCGGTGAAAACACCTTGAATCTTGGTAGCGATTCGGTGTAAACACTTTGAATCTTGGTAGCAATTCAGTGTAATTTTAAAACTTCCGCACCTTGAATCTTGGTAGCGATTCAGTGCAAACACTTTGAATCTTGGTAGCAATTCAGTGTAATTTCAAAATTTCCGCACCTTGAATCTTGGTAGAGATTCGGTGCAAACACCTTGAATCTTGGTAGCGATTCGGTGTAATTTCAGGAATTCCGCACCTTGAATCTTGGTAGCGATTCGGTGCAAGCACTTTGAATATTTGTAGCGATTCAGTGCGATCTCAAAACTTTCGCACTTTGTAATCTTGGTAGCGATTTGGTGCAACCACTGTAGCCTAGATGGCGGCTCAGTTATGTCTAGAGACACCCGCACTTTGTAGCCTTGTCAGTAACTCGGTGTAGCTCAAGAGAGCACTTTTTGCGTTTTGTAAGTTCGAAGCGGACTCGGCGCATCGCCATTCAAAGATGGAACCCGCATCTCGCAAGTTCAGAATAGGTTTGTAGTTCGGGAGATCCTCATAACAACGGGAAGGACGTCGCCTCAGGTATGCGCTTCTTTCCTCTTTCCTGAATTTTGGCTCAACTAGGCACCTGTATGCTAGTTTCCCCAAAATTGGGGGCAACTGTAGACACCGGGTCCCGAGTCGGTCCAAGATCAGGATTACCCGATGATGAAAATAAAGACTAATTCACGAGCAAGAAAATAGGAATCGATCATCTCTTTGTCAAATTCTCTTATTTTCCTTAAAATCCTTTTAAAGTGTTTATTCTTATTTTTATTTTCATTTGTATTTTTATTTTTATCCATATTTTTGTATTTTATTTTATTATATTTTCTAAAATTAAAAATTAAAAAGTAAATAAATAAATTTTGCGAGCGTCGGGCGCGGCGGCGCGCAAGCGCACCGCCGGCTGCGCGCGCAAGGGCGACGCGCACAGCTCGCATCGCTAAAGCGCGCACCATCTCGACAGCTCCCCTAACCCCCCAAAAATCATTTTTTTTAATTTTTTAGGCCTAAAAATAATTTTTTCTGTGATTTTTTTAGATTTTACTCAAATTTGACAAACATTAGTCAAATTGGGTGGGAACTAAAAGTCAAAAAATAACAAAAAATAATTAAAAATAAATAAAAATGTTAATTGTAAATTATTGACTTTAGGGCTTTTACTTTGAATTTTGGAGTGTTTTTTGTTGAAATTAGGGAGATGGGATCTTGGAAAAATCTGTAGAGGAGCTGGAAGTGGCAGAGATTGGAGTTTTGACGGGAGTTAGATTTCATTTTTAGAGGAGGAAAAAATTGGATTTTTGGAGTAAGAAAATTTTCTCTAAAAAAGACATTTTTCTAAGTCATTTGGAGGGAGATATTCTTGAGGGGAGTTAGTGGATTTTGCTGGAAAAACAAAGAGTGCAATGTTCTTGGAGTTTATCTTTTATTATTCTCAAAAATAAAAATCATTTTTCTCAATCTTCTTAATTCCCTCTTTTAAATCTACAAATTTTCTTCTTAAAATTCGATTCTAGTTTTTTCTTATCTCTAAAAATTTTTCATTGATCTTGAAAACATTTGAATAAGGAAAATCAATTCCTTAATTTGAGTTTTCTGATCGTATATCAAACACAAAAAAAAAAATCAAATCATTTTAAAATATTAGTGTTCTTGAGTTTTTTAGACATAAACTCAAGATTTACTTGAACATTTCTTTTGAGTTTATTTTTAGATCTTGACAAGAGATTAGATCGGGACATCTTGCTTCCATAACATTTAATTCTGAAGGTAAAGATTCTTGGATCCAATTCTTTAATTTATTTTTGCTTCATTTTATTCATGTTAATTTATTTTATGTTATGTTATTTTGCTATCTTTTGAACTAATGCATGTATGTATTTTTTTGGTTTGAGATCTATTTTTTAGCATGAGTACTCACTCTTCATTTTGTCATTGGCATAAAAATTGATAGATCTACATAATGTTAAGAGCGAAAAAATAAGATTTGCAAGATTTACTCTTTATTATCACCCTTTACAATTTTTTTTTATGCTTAAAGTGTTACCATAGTATACTACATGTTTAATTACCTTCCCTTTTAGTTACTCATTTAATTTGATTGGTTTGATTATTGTTATTATTGTTATTATTATTATTATTATTATTATTATTATTATTATTATTATTATTATTATTATTATTATTATTATTATTATTATATATGTTATTAATATGTTGTTATAGTTATTATTATTATTTGTTGTTATTATCATTATCTATTATCTTTATTATTGCCATTATCATTATTATTGTTATTATTATTTTTATTGTTGTTGTTATTGGTATTATTATTATTATTTTTTGTCATCGTCTTTATATTTTGCATGTGTTATCTCATGATTTAACTATGCCTATTATTAACGTACCTTGCAAGATTTTTTTTATTTGATGTGTGATGATAATATATTAAAATAATGTGTTTAATGCATTCTATGTTTTATTGATGTATTAGTTTACCAAATTTCCTTTGTTTATTTGATTTTGGAATTATTACTAATTTTTGTTATTGTTTTTTTTTACCGGGGCTAAAATGTCGTGCTCCCCCGTTTGAGCACCCGTGCGAATGATGGAGGAGATCCGAGGAGTTGTTATTTTTTGTTGTATTTGTTATTTTTCCTTTATTTGTTTTATTGAGTTATTTGGCATGTAATTATTAATAAACCATTTATTTTGTGCACGCTTAATCAAAAATCACACAAAAATATTTTTACAAATAAAATTGGATTTTCTAATAAAATGGGACCAATTTCCTAGCTTTCCATGCAAAATAAATTGCCAGTTCAAAAATGATTTTTTCTTATATTATGCATGAAAGGACCAATATCCTCAACATTAATGAATACCCCGTTTTATGTATGATTTATGTTTTATTTAAAATTGGGGTTCTATTTCGCCCCTAGTTTTATTGTAATTTATTTTTGTCTTTATTTTCATTTTTTATCGTTTTATATGTGAATGATGTGCGCTTTAAATTCAATGCATTAATCGTGTGAGATGAGGAATGAAATTTTATAATTTAAAAACCCATTTATAATTAACCAAGGCACCAATAAGTATGAAGTTCCGGACACCATCTCTGGTTTAGACCGATAAGAGGTTAAACTTTCCCAATTTCTTGTAAATTGGGTGGCGACTCCAAAACAACTCAAAAGTGCCTAAAGGTGTTATGGCGATGGATGGTCCTTTTCAATGTTCTATTGTGAAACGAGGAGCCGAAAATATCTCATAACACCTAAGATCGGAAAAGACGCGAACCTATCCCTCGAATCCTAAAAGCGGGTTCAACGAGGGCCTTGTTGGTTCCGGCACGCGTCACACTCATCATGAGCCTTCATAGCATATGCCCGAGCTAGTGCCACTAGGGGACGGTCAACAGTCTCTAAAGATGCTTCATCTCTAAGTCGACCAACTCATCCTCAACCTCTACCTTTACCTCGGGTAACCTAAGTGGTATTAGATCCCGCTCTACTAGTCTCTTGCTGGTCTTGACTACCATCAAAGGATTTTAAACAATTTACCAAGAAATGATCTATGCTTCCACATCTAAAATATCCACCCGTTAGCCACTAGAATTCTCCTCTATAGAGCTTATTATAATGAGAGCACTTTGGTACACTGTCACATTGACCACTTGAGGTACCTTTACCAGAACTAGATACTTGTGAGAATCCTTGCCATCTTCCTGTGGTAATAGGACTGTTACCGGATTTAGCTTGAGAGGTCACTTGCGGGTTCTTGGGTCTCTTTCCTGAAGATGAGCCACCTCAGAAGGGATTTCTTCTTTGAGCTCTCTCCCTCAAAATTGCCTTAGATCGTTCAGCTCTTATTGCGGCTTGCACTATCTGATGATAGCTGACATTCTGAGAGGTTGTCATGGAGAATAACAATGCCTTAATGGACTCATTCAACCCCTTTTCGAAACGTTGAGAGCGAAAATCTTCAGTAAGCACTCCAACTGGGGCATACTTACTGAACCTACTAAACTCTTTTTCATAATCTGACATTGTCAAAACCCTCTGCCTTAGGTTCAGAAACTATTTCCACCTTGCCTCTTTGTAAGCTTTAGTGACATACTTATTATGGAATTCTTGGACAAAGAACTCCCAAGTGATCGGATTGGGCAACATCGGGTGCCTCAGAACTAACTTCCACTAATCGTAGGCATGACCCTACAATAGAGATACCACACATTCCACTTCCCGCTCTGGAGGGCATCTAATCTCTTGCAACACTCTCTGCACTTTCTCAATCCAAAACTTAGCCTTATCGGACTCATCTAGGTTGGTCTCATAGAAATTCTCAGCTCTATGCATCCTCAACATATCAATCGAAGCTTTAGATGCTGTCATTCGATCCAACACTTTAGCCATATCCTGCAATATCTTCAACAGAGCTTCCATAGGTATAGTTAGAACCTCAGGTTGCACTCTAGCAGGTGGAACTAGACCGAAAATAGATGGATCTTGATCTCAAGGATTCACACTCTCAGCTAACTCTTCTAAAGATTCTTGCGAGGAAGCCATCTCTTAGCTATAAAATACAAGGACATCCGTATCAGGCCAACACATTTCTATACACATTTCTATCCTACGGACACCCAGAGTCGCCTAAACCTAGGCTCTAATACCAATAAAAATGTAACACCCCTTATCCGCACGTAGTGAACCATATCCTGAAGAGATGAGCTGCCACGCCAGGTAAGGGTTGCCATACAAAGACAAAGCATACAAGACATAAAAGCGATAACTCAATCACAGGCTTATAATAAAATCGGGGTTATAAAATTTCTTCTAAAATAGTTACATCATCCATTCAATCATTTACAAAAATATATACATCACTTTGCTGTACAATATTATAAGTCTTTACATATACATATGTGTCAAAGTATTAAATATTACATCTCTTAATACAATTAAAAATATTACAAAAAGAGAATGCAAAACCAAAACTTAAGGACCCATACAAAAGCTCATCCTAATGTGTTGCCTCTTGAAGCTGCAGATTCGTCCTCCCAGAATCTCTTTCTTCTATACCTGCGCGGATGAAACACCCGTGCTAAGTGCCAAGGCTTAGAGGGGAAAATATGTAATAAATAACCACTCACAATGGTCATCAATGCATATCACATACGCATGTGACATCTACATATAACATCATAACTCATCACATACAGTAAAACAAATAAAGCAGAAGATATCATGAGTTCATATAAAGGTTCCATACATCGAATTTTACGCATTAATTCATATATTCATATTGTTTCACTTCTTACTTATACACATAATTATGCCTGCATATTCAATGTGGTGGATAAATGGGTGAGAACGCATAGGTACTCATAGGTACAAAAATCATTTTCTTTTTCTTTTAAAAAATACATAGGGATCATAAGCAAGATCCAAACACATAGGGATTCAAAGGAATCCAAATGCATAGGGACTTAATTGGAGTCCAGAATGCATAGGGACCTAATCAGGATCCAGAAAATGCATAGGCTGCAGCAACAGAACTCTATAGGCATGCTTACCTATCCACAACTCGACTTACACATTAATCCTTTCATTCACATAACGAATCAATGAGCATTTAATAATAACTGTACTTATTATCATAAACCATTAATAATAATACATGTAATTCAACATATCTCATATGAAACTTTACATTTTAGACATCATTCGTTATGTATCAATCATATTATTGGATGATTATGGAAATGCTTAACTCAAACAAAGGCAATTATGTTACAAATCAAACTTGGAAAACAAGGGTTATACGGCGGTCATCAAAACCCTTACTGCCGTGTAAAATGTTGAAAACTGAACTTTAACAAACATAAGGCAGTTACACGGCGGTAAGAACAATCCTGACCGCCGTGTAAAACATGCTACACGGCGGTAAGAATAAACCTAACCACCGTGTGAAATGCCAAAGTCTGGAACTCTAGCAAATAGAATGCATTTACGGCTGTAAGAATAAACCTGACCACCGTGTAAAATGCAGGAATTTTAGAATTTCAAATAGAATGTATTTACACGGCAGTAAGAATAATCTTAACCGCCATGTAAAATTCAAAAATCCCAGAATTGCCGAACAGAATGCAGTCACATGGCGGTAAGAGCAATCCTGACCGCCTTGTGAAAGAATGAATTTCTAGAATGCTAGGTAGAATGCATTTACATGGCAGTAAGGGAACTCCTACCCACCATGTAGGCTATCACACGGTAGGCAAGGAAACCCTTACCACTGTGTGGTCTATCGGACAGACCAATAACAACAACCAAAACACGATTACACGGTAGTATAGTATTTCCTAACCACCTTGTGAATCAAAAAAAATCTACATGAACACTAGAACACAACTATGTTTTCCATAGCATGGCTGCACTTTTCTGGAAACACACAGCCATGCTCAGAATTCCACTTTCTAATCTAATTTAGATGCCACAACTTTGAATCACAATTCAAACACACTTAAATCAATTCTATCAACCTCAACATTCAAAATATAAACATCCTTAACACATCAATTAATCAAATTACACATTTTCATTCAAAATTATAAATTCCTAAACCTTATCTTCTTTTGCTCCTAATTGCTCAATTGGCTGCACTTCCACTAGCTTTCTCATTTCCTTTGGCTTCTCTTATTTTCTCCACTACAAATCAAACCAACAATCAGAATATGACTCAAAGCCACACTCAAACCCAATTCACGTGAAGAAGAAGAAGAAGAAATATTCACTTACCTTCACAAACCTTGAATTCACTTAACCAATTGAGTAATACAAATGAATTGAATGGATCTTTAGAACAAGAGAGGAAGGAGAGGCTAAGAACGGGAGAGAGAGATGGGACAGATTTTTGCTCCCTTTCTCACGTTCTTCACATGGCTTTTAAGCCATGTTTATCCTTTCATTCTCTCTCCAAATCCACACCATCCATTTGTCACCCATCTAATGGTCACTTTAGAAAATTCTTCTTCTAGTCCTTCAATTTTTTCCAAAACATACATTAACCAATCAATAAATCAATTTCATTCATTAACCCACCTAACTTCTCAATTCATGCATTTAATTCCAAGGGGTTAAATGACAATTTTAACCCTGAATTTCCAATTAATACCAATTATGTCCTAAATATAAATACTTATTCAATTACACATATTAAGCCACTCTTATACCCTAATGGTGTTTAAAACGACTAGGGTAAAAGTCAGGGCCTTATAGAATAAATGCCCCATTTTATCTTTGGATTTTATTTATTAATGTGATTTTCTATTTTGAGGGATTGTATTTTTGTCCCATTATTTTTTAATTTATTTTATTTGTTTATTGCGTTCTTTACTGCTTTCTTGTTTGCTTGTAATGCATTTTTATTTTACTTGCATATTTGCGTGAGATGAGAGATGGAAATTTAATAATTAAAAACTCATTTATAACATTAACCGATGCATTTGTAACACTACAAGAAAATTGACTTTTAACGACCAAAATTTAACGAAGGGATAAAAATTCGGTCGTTAAAATATACAAATAACGAAGGGAAATTAATCCGGTCATTAGTTCTTAAATTTTATTGTTATATAACGAGGGGATTAAATTCGGTCGTTAAAACAATAAAAATTCGGTCGTTAAAATATACAAATAACGAAGGAAAATTAATCCGGTCGTTAAAACTCAAATTTTATTATTATTTAACGATGAAATTATTTTCGGTCGTTAAAAGGCATAAAATCTGGTCGTTAAAACTCAAATTTTATTATTATTTAACGATAAAATTATTTTCGGTCGTTAAAAGCCATAAAATTCGGTCGTTAAAATTTATCAGTAGCGAAGGGAAATAAAGTCGGTCGTTAATGTTTAAATTTTATTACCATTTAACGAAGAGTTTAAAATTCGGTCGTTGAAATATTATAAATCCAGTCGTTACTGGTCTAGAAAAATTTGTGGGACTTCAATAAAACTTACCTCCAAAATTATTGTTCATTATTTCATTAAAAATATAACACAAAATTGCCATTCACGCACAAAACTAAACTTTTGCTATTCAAAATGTAGCTCAAAAAACAACAAACACAGCAGATGAAAAACTAGCAAAATATTGCAAAACCCTTTTCAGTTTCCTATCTTCCAACCTAAACTTCGATCTAGGGTTTCATTTGATCTACGATTACAAGTAAGAAACTGAAAAAATTTCTTTCTCTTCTTCTCGTCGAATAGGGTTTTTCTAATCTTCTCTTCATTTGAGGAATTGCATTTCTACTAAGCCAATCGCTCTGTTATAATAGGTGAGTTCAATAAATTGGGTATTTTTGATATTTTGGCTTTTTGATTTCAAAACCGTATCTGCTATTTTTGATATTCTGGATTATTTGATTTTCAAAACCGTATCTGCTTATGTTTTTGTTGGAAAAAGATTGATTTGATTTTGGTGATATGTGATTCTTGTTCATTTTGATTCCCGTTTTGCTTTTGATTCCCGTTCTGTTTCTTATTCCCCTTCTGCTTTTAATTCTCGTTCTTCTTTTGATTTTTGTTCTATTTTTTATTCTTGTTCTGTTTTTGATTTTCGTTCAGTCTTCTTTTGATTCCCGTTCTTCTTTTGATTATCAGTCTTCTTTTGATTCTCGTTCTTCTTTTGATTCCAGTTCTAAATGCTTTTGATTGATTCCCATTCTGCTCTTGTCTGATTCTCTTTCTGCTGTTGAATGATTCTCAAATAATTTCTGATTGTTTTCAGGTTATCAGTCTTCAAGTCTTCAAATTTTCAAGGTAAAATTGTGATTTCTTCTTAAATTTTATTCTTTGACTCAATGTAATTGTTAATTTCCTTCTTTTCTGCTCAATGTTATATTCTGGACCAATTAATTTTCATGATGTTTATACGTTCTGTCTGTGGTTTATACGTTCTGGATGTTGATGCTGTTGCCATTTTTCTCTGGGTGTTCTTACTGTGTTCTTGCTGTCTGTGATATGCTCAAAGTTAAGCCATTGACATATTTGACTGGATGCCCAAACATTCTCAGTATGTTCATGCTTTATATCTGTCTGCATATTTTTCATCTCATATCTATTAAAGTCTTTCACTTTTAACTTGAAATCCTTTTCACTTTTGCTCTTTCATCTGATGGTGGATGGTTATCTGATTTAGTGTCTTATATCTTTGCCATTTTGTTGATCAATGTGGTCCAATTAATGGTATAATTTAGCATATGAAATTATTTATTATCAATAACAATCTTGAAATATGATAAAGCCTCTAAGAATGTTATCTATATTAATTTCATTTTTAGGATGCATGCATTTTATTGATTTTACATAAACATCTATATATGTTAATATATGTACCTATAATAATTACAGTAGTGCTAGACTCTAATAGGCTTATATATGAGACAAAGTCAAAAATCCCCTCCAAAACTGGGGAAAAAAATAATTTATATGAAAAAATAATAAAATTATAATAATACCACTAAACTTCAAACTTAAAAATAGAAGTCTAAACGTTGTTTTTGAGACCCGAAATAGGTTGTTACAGAGGGCGAAGTCTTGTAAGAGTCGACCGGCTCGAAATGAGCTTTCCGAAAACATATTATAATAAGCAATCGGACACTTGTAGCAAAAGTTATAGCAAAAAAAAAATATTTACCGTAAAAACAAAAGATATTAATGATGATTGAGCCATTTACCTCGCTCCAAATATTGAAAACCCAACTAGTCTTCATCGTAATTTTTATACTAAACACTTTATTACCATAACCGTATTTAAACAACAAATCTGTTGAGTTTAGTGCAAGATTATGGGGTAATTTTGGGCAAGTTTCTGCTATTTTATTGGTATACTGTAGGCAAGTGTGAGGGATTTGTTAGAGTAATAAAAAATTGGGTTTTGGTCTATGCTTGGCAATAAATCGTTGCTATATGAATGTATAGCTTTCGAAGAAGAGCTCAGCGTATGCTTTGCTTGAAGGAAATTGCTGAGAAATATAATATTATATAACTCATGAGCAGGATCACATTCAGCTTTTTAATTGAATAATTAAAAATTAATTAGCTTGTTGGGTTAGTTATGTTGTGTGAGATAACTAAATTGAAGAAAACAAGTGGAGTATTATGGATAGCCATATACAATCAAAATATAAAAAGCTAATTCCATAATCTGATATGTGGGGACTATAATTTTGGCTTGAGACTCAATAATAGAGCATTATAGATTGCTAAATGATCCTACTGGACTGCCTTTGGCTTGGTACTCTATTTTTTTTCTCAACAGACAGAACTTAGTATCATTGTAAAATTTAAATTTTTAAAGTTACTCGATTTTAGGTGTATATGTTTCATTAAAGAAACATTAATTGCAAATATTTTTTAACTATTGGCTACCAATAGTAATTTGATGATGGTTTTGTGACAATTTTATTGTTCACTCTTGCAGTGCAAGTACTAAATTCCAGAAGTGATACAAACATAATAGCTTCAAGTAATTACCATAATCAAGGTTTTAACCTTTCCTCTTTTTTTTTTCTCTTTTTTCCATGTCTTTGAATGAACTCCTATTGCAATACTTACCATGACTGCTTTATGTTTCTTGAGGTAATTAATTAAAGTATCTTTACAACATATAGTATATATGTTAAATTGTATCAAGAAAATCGTAACACTGCATTGCTATTTTCCATTAATTTGGACTGTTGCTTTTCAATTTTTTTTTTCATTAATAGAATATTATAGAGAAGAGCAATCAAGCTAGAAAGTTTGCAATTTCTTGATGGATTCTATCATTATAATTCAATTATAATTCAACTTTTAATGGTTAGTTGACTTAGGAGTTGCTCTTAGCATATGCTTAAGCTGATTTACAATTTCTGCATGAAAATTAATTAATACTTTTTTGCTCCTTTTGTTTTTATCCTAACATATTGACATTAGGAAGGTTATGGCACCTAATAAGCAATGGATGCAACTTGTTCATAATCGACTTGATGATGCTTATATATCTGGGGTGCAAAATTTTTTGGATTATGCTTTCACGAGAATAGGAGAAATGAACGAAATACCATGTCCGTGCGTCAAATGTTGCAACACATCTTTAGGGACACGTGATATGGTCAATTCACATTTGATAGCATATGGAATAATTAAAAATTACACCTTTTGGTATTACCATGGGGAGCAGTTAGGTGAGCCACAGTGAGACTGCTTTGATGATATAGAAGAGGTTGAAGATGAGGATGAAATACAAGGGATTTTAAGAGATTTATATCCTAGTTTTGATGGAGATACTATGAACACAGGTGGTGATGAAGTTCTTGAGGAAGAACCCAATCTTGAAGCAAAAAAATTTTATAGGCTCTTAACTGATCTCGAGCAACCCTTATATCATATGTCAAAAAGCTCTAAGCTTTCTACTTTGATAAAATTGCTTCATATTAAAAGTCTTGGTCATTGGAGTAATGAGTCATTTACAATGTTGTTGAAAATGTTGAAGGAAGAGTTATTGCCTGATGGGTCCAACTTGCCCGATTCATATTATGAGGCAAAGAAGATAATTCGAGATCTTGGGCTTTCTTACAATAAGATTGATGCATGTAAGAATGATTGCATGTTGTATTGGAAGGAAGATAAGTTTCTCAATTCTTGCAAATTTTGTGGTGCATCTAGATGGAAGGAGGATGAACATAGCGGGGAAAGTAAAAGTAAAAAAGGAAAAAGAATACCATTCAAGATTTTACGTTACTTTCCCCTAAAGCCAAGACTTCAAAGGTTGTTTATGTCCACTAAAACATCTTCTCTAATGAGATGGCATCATGACAAAAGAGTTGATGATGGAGTAATGAGGCACCCGGCTGATTTAATGGCGTGGAAATCCTTTGATGAACTTCATCAATCTTTTTCCAATGAGCCTCGTAATGTTCGACTTGGTCTTGCTAGTGATGGTTTTCAACCATTTGGAAATTCAAAAACTCCATATAGCATTTGGCCAGTTGTACTTATTCCTTATAATTTACCACCTTGGTTGTGCATGAAGCAAGAAAATTTTATTTTATCAATGCTTATTCCTGGTCCAGAGAGTCCTGGAGATGCAATTGATATTTATCTCCAACCTTTGATAGAGGAATTGAATGAATTATGGGGAAATGGGGTTGATACTTTTGATGCATCTACTAAACAGAATTTTAAGCTACATGCAGCTTTGTTATGGACAATTAATGACTTTCCAGCATATGGAAATTTGTCTGGATGGAGTACCAAAGGAAAGATGGCTTGCCCATATTGTAACAAAGATACTTGCTCGATGAGGTTACACAATGGTAAGAAACAATGTTATATGGGCCATAGACGTTATCTTCCTCTTAATCACAGGTGGAGAAATGACAAAGAGTCATTTGATGGAACTAAGGAGCGGAGGATACCACCTAAGCCATTGTCTGGCTATGATATACTTGATCAAGTGGCTGATTTAAATGGATTGTTGCTAATCAAGGATCCAATGAAGAAGACTAAGATATCACATGCTAGTAGAGGTGATAATTGGAACAAGAAGAGCATTTTTTTTTAATCTTCCATATTGGAAAACACTATTGTTGCGACACAATTTAGATGTGATGCACATTGAGAAAAATATATGTGATAGTATTTTGGGGACAATATTAAATGTCAAAGGAAAAACAAAGGACAGCATTAACACTCGATTGGATTTGCAAGCATTGAATATCAGGAAGGAATTACATCCAGTAAAAAGTGGTGATAAATATGAACTGCCCACTGCATGCTACACATTATCTGTTGAAGAGAAGAAAAAATTATGCAATTTTTTAATGAATCTAAAAGTTCAAGATGGATTTTCATCTAATATTTCTCAGTGTGTCAACCTCAAAGATCGCAAATTATCAGGCTTAAAGAGTCATGATTGCCATGTTCTTCTACAACATTTACTCCCTCTTGCCATACGTGGCTTGCTTTCCAAATCTGTGTGTGAACCACTCATTGAATTATCTTTTTTTTTCAATGTGCTTGGAGCAAAATGTTTAAAAATAGATGAGTTGGAGCAAATAGAAGACCAAATTCCTACTACTCTGTGCAAGTAGGAAAAAGTCTTTCCTCCTTCATTTTTTGATATCATGGTGCACTTGCCAATTCATTTAGCTAATGAAGCTAATGAAGCCAATTCATTTGAGACTGATGACATACTTGAGCAACGTGAGCATGTCATGAAACATATGAGAACCTTATGGAACAACTGGAGAGGAGAGATGCATTTCAAAAATGTGAAGTCTAGGTCACTTCATGAGGCTATGAAAAATATACCAAAAGGGGTGGAAAAGAATGATTGGGAATGGTTGGTCAAAGAGCACTTTTTTAGCAAAAAGTTTCAGGTATGACAAAATATACTTTTCTTTTCATATTCAAATTACAAATTTACATGTTATATTATTAATGTAGGAAACAAGTAAATGGAACTCCATTAATAGGTCCAAGTTGAATATGCCTCATCGTACAGGCAGCAAGCCTTTTAGACAGATTATGTATCAACAGGTGATTTACCCTTCTTAAACATTATTAGAGAATTTATTATTACTTTTGAAATTTCTCATTTATTAGCCTAATTCTGTTGTGAAGGGAGGCAAAGATGGTAACCCACCAGACTTGGCTACCATGTTCTTTGAGACCTGCAAAAAAGATGGCAAACTTGTTGAAACTACCACCAATGAAAGATATGTGTGTGTGATTGATTTAATTTCCATTATACTGTTTTTTATTTGAAATGTTGATACATTTAAAATTATTGTTGTATTTTTATAGACTCAAATTCAAGAAGTTGTGCAATCGGAACCTTCTCTTTCCAATATAGAGGTAGCAGAAAAAGTCTTTGGACCTCAACGGAAAGGTCATGTTGCGGGATTTGGTGGTGGCATAACTGCAAGGCATTTGAAAGGGACTGGTTCATCAAAAGAGGCATTGTTATCTAAGCTACACAAAACTGAAGAAGAAAACCAAGAATTGAAAAGAAAACTCGATGCCTTTTAGGGTAAATTGGCACGACTCGAAGCTGCAATCTTGGTTCAGCAATCTAATGTCTATTCTGAATCACCATCTTCAAGTGAATTCCCAGCAGAATGAAATATTTAATAGGTAAGTACGCAATTCACATTATGAAACATTTCATAATTTCTTATTTCATGATTGTAATTATGCTTTACAGTTTTTTCTATTTTTTTATCTTTGTACATAATTTACAAGTATAGTTAGTGAACACTTAATATGAATTGTTGAGTATTTATGTGGCCATAATATTGTTGAGAACAACTTTGTTATAGATTCAATGTAGAATTGCAAGATTTATCAATAATCTTGGAAAAAGAAGTTGCATTTGATGTGAATGTTGTTTGGCATGTTTCGAAGATGCTATTTCAATTGGTTGTAAATTGGTTAGTCCCATATACTTGTTTTATGGTATTGAAAATTTTAAATTGAACTGCTATGGAGATATGGATGTCACTACATAAATAAATAGAATATTATTGTACTGAAAAGTTTGTATGAAATATTTATTTATAATTGATAGTTGATAGTTGATGTATTATCATAGTATCCTTGTATTTTGTATAACTGATGTAAGTATTGAGTGGACGATATTTGTAAATTATTATATGACTGTGAATGAACCTAAATTGGAGGATGGGCAATCTTGTGTTGGAGTATGAATTGGAGAAGGGTGAATAAAGATATGCATATTTGAAGTGTAAAGACTTTCTGTTTACATGGAGGATAGGCAATATTATAGAGAAAACTCTGCCGAAATTTCGGTAGAATTGGGTGGCATATTTGTGTTTTGAATAAATAAATAGTAAAGTTTAATAGTTGTAGGATAGTTGAAAAAAAAACTTTACTCGGATTTTATCAATAATCTTAAGAGTAGTTTTAAGATCGAGTTATTGTACAGTGTCGTTGGAACCATTGTGTGTGTATATATAGTTTCAGGGTGTTACAAATTTAGTATCTGTAATTGGATTTGAAGTCAAATTTTTTGCTCATACAGTTGTCTCCCCATTTTAATGTAAGTTGTATTCTATATTTTTTTTATTATTATAATGACATTATACTTATGATTATTTTTTACAATTTTTTTGCAGCCCTTTTCATTTTTTGGATATTTTGAAGTGCATATACAATTACACTTGTTGGATTTTGGATATTTTGAAGTGTATATATAATTACACTTGTTGGGAGATTTTGAATATTTAAGGTAAATTATATTCAATTATTTGGCCTTTTGATTTATTGTTTTTATGCATGAATTTTAATTATAAATTTATGTTTTAAATTCTATAGGTTTTCAAAATAGTGCACAATGAAAATATAAGGTTCATTATTCATTCTTTTAGAATTTTTATATTCTAAGGTCAATAGAAAATGATATAGACAGGGGCTGTTTTTATATTTTATAGTATATGATACAATTTCGAAATATCGATATATTTTGTATATGGTATTTTGCAATCTATGACAAAACTATTTATTATAATTTTGGATTTATATATGTGTGTAAATGATGTGTACATGTAATAGTCAAATAAAATATTTTATTTATTATGAAAATTATTAATTTCTGAATTTTCTTTGAATGATGAAAAATTCATGACTATTTTTAACTACCAAATATTTTTTCATTATAAAAACTTATCGGTCAAAAGTATCCTCAACGACAAAAAACTTCTTCATTGAAAGCGAATAAAATGAGCAAAGGGAAAATACGATTAGTAAAACAGTATTTGTAACAAGGTTGAAAAGTGAATATAATTATCGAAATAAAAATCTAGTCTCTTTAACGAACTAAAATCCCTTCGTTGAAAGTGAATATAATTAACGAATGAAAAATTCGGTTGCTAAAATGTATCTTTTACAACCGAAAATCCCTTCTTTGAAAGTGAATATAATTAACGAAGGGAAAATCCGGTCGCTAAAAGGCATTTTTAACGACCGGATATCCCTTCGTTGAAAGTGAATACAATTAGCGAAGGAAAATTCGGTCGCTAAAAGGCATTTTTAACGACTGGAAATCCCTTCGTTAAAAGTGAATATAATTAGCGAAAGGAAAATCCAGTCGCTAAAAGGAATTTTTAACGACCGAAAATCCTTTCGTTGAAAGTGAATACAATTAGCGAAGGGAAAATTCGGTCGCTAAAAGGCATTTTTAACGACCGAAAATCCCTTCGTTAAAAGTGAATATAATTAGCGAAGGGCAAATCCGGTCGCTAAAAATCACCTTTCAACGACCGAAAAAGTTCCGATCGTTAAAGGTATTAACGACAGGATGCAATATCCGGTCGTCTATACCTTTAACGAAGGGGTTTTTACCGACCGGATTTTAAGGTCGTTAAGGGTTTTTAACGACCGGATTTTAACTTTTAACGACCGGATTTCCCTTCGTTAAAGAGCATTTTTCTTGTAGTGTAAGAGTGAAGTTCCGAACTACTCTTTGGTTTAGACTTCCGAGGTTAGATAAACTTTTGTAATTTTTTAAATTGGGTGGCGACTCCAAATTACCTCAAAGGTACATAAAGGTTTCACAAGATTAGATGAATTACCCCCAATGTTCTATTGTGTAGGATTCTAAAATATTTCATGTTACCTAAGATCTAGATACGACCTTGAAAGCGGGCCTTCGGGGATAAAAACAGGTTCGGCGCGCGTCACAGTGGCGACTCCACTAGGGACTTGGATACTTTACCTCGAAAGTGTCATGGTTAATAAATATAATTGTGTCATACCCCATTTGCCCGCTAGAATTTTGAGCCATGTTTGTGCATGTGCATTGAGTGTGTTTTGTCATGTGATAAGGGTATTTTGGGAAATTTCATGTTTTTGGGCTTTAATATAGTGTGGGCGCATGTATGGTATTAGAGTAAGTTGGTTTATGTTTGTGTGTGTTTGCTCACATGGTTGTAGGATGTAAGTGAGTAAGTTGGGTTGTATTGGTGTGTGCATGAGCATATAATAGTAGGGTGTGTTTTAGTAAGGGAGGTCTAGTGTGTGTTGTAGAACATGTGGTTAGGTGTGAGTGATCAAATCCCACTAATGAGGAAATGACATGTGTCCAGGGTTAGGAAAAGAAAAAGAGGAAGAAAGAGAAAAAGGGGAAAAAATAGAATTGTTTCCTCATTCCCGTTTCTCTCTTCTCTCTACTCTTCTTCTTCCTTTTCTTTTCTCAAAAGAGCCCTAGCTTGGATCCAAGTTGGTGTGGTGGGAATTAATCATCTCTTAGTCTTCTTTTGGGTAAGTTTTCTGCATTTTCATCATCTCTTTCATCTCCTTCATCTTGTTCTTCACGTTTTTGGTTTGGATTTTGATCTAGGGTTTGTTGTTTGTGTGATTTGTGGGTTTGTTTGGTTAGTTGAGCCTCCTCGTGATCCTAAAGGGAAGGAGAAGGCATTGAGAAGTGGTGCTCATTAGATTGGAGCATAGGAGTATCAGGTTTGGGAACTTTCTTTGAATTGATGTTCATATGTGGGTTTTGAGATATGCATGAATTTCTGGAAATTTATGATGTGTAAATAGGCTTATATTGGTGTATATGATATGGGTTTTGAGTTTTGATGAGTTATGTTGCATAATTATTGAATTATTGAATCAAATGTGAAGTTGATTGAACTTTGCTGCAGAATTTTCTGGTTTTGTGACTATTGAGATATTGATTTGTGAATTGATAAATTGATTGTAATTTATTGTGGAAATATGTTGTTTTATGTTGGTTATGGTGTCTGGAAGGCCTATTTTGAGGTAAGTTTAGAGTTTAAGGTTTATTTGGGTGAAAATGGTTTTGATTTGAATTTTTTAGGCTTCCTGCGTTTTGTTGAGAAATGGAAATCCCGATGCTGTCGCGAGCGCGACAGAATGGAATTTCCAGCTCTCGCATCTGATGGTTGAGGATTTGTGAGCATCGTGAGCTATGCTCACGAGATGTCAGCGTCGTGAGCAATGGTGACGAGTCGTGAGCCATGCTCACGAGTCGTGAGCAACCCTCCATGAAGGTTGTTCTTGTCCCTGGCCATTTTATCAGTCACGATCGTGACAGTGACTCCAGTATGCCCTATTTCTCTCACGTACTCTGTTTTTCTAAAATGGGTTTTAAATGTCTTTTCTTGGCTTTTCACTGCTGTATGCTATATTATTTTGCTTATACGTGTAATATCATGATTTCTTTGTGACAAATAACATGTTATCCATGATAAATTATATGATGTGTTTTGGAACATGATTTGGATTACGCATGACCTGCAAGAGTTAGTCTAGTGGATAGTTAGGCATGCCTAATAGAGTCTTTTAGCTGCAGCCCTCTGTTCTGTTTGGACCCCAATCACGTCCCCGTTTGGATCCTCGCGATCCCTGAATGTATTTGGATCTTGTTTAAGGTCCCCTCTGTAAAATGTTTTGAATGCAATAAATACAATGGTTTTCGATTCGTACCCGTAAGGTACCGTCACTGTTCGATTCGTACCCATAAGGTACCATCACTGTATACCCGTTATCCACTATTGTGAGTCAACAGGTGCTCTGTTTGTTTTGTTCTGCTTTGATATGATTACGAGAATATGATATTCGAATGCACATAATGATAAGTATGAGAAGTCAGTTGATATGTATATGAATGCGGATATGAGCTTCTGAATGTATGTCTTTATTATGCAAGCATGATTATATATCTGACATGATTATCCGCATATGTCATATCGTATGTGTTATGCTTTGACGACCATTGTCAATGGCCATTCACTCTTTTGTTGTGTGTTTCCCCACTAAGCATTATCACTTAACACGGTGTTTTATCCATGCAGGTGCGAAAGGTGCTGTGTTTTGGGAGAGTCGCCGCCCGTCAAGCCAACACAGAAGGAATTAGTGTTAGGGCTTATTTTTGTAGTATTTTATGATGATTCTTTTTGTAATAGAACTCTCATTGTATCAGTAATTTTGTAAGCTTGCGCTCTGTTTATTTTGGATATGTAATTCTTTTGTTTGGGCAATTGATCAGAATATTATTGTAATGATTTTGTTATATTAATGTATGATCAGTTGTTGTTTCTCAAAAGTTTTAATTTTCGTTGTATTTCCATATGTTTTGATGTATGAATGTTTGCTTTGCCTTATTCTGTTTGGTGCGATACCCCTGCTCCTACGGCATCTCACTCCTATCCGGATGGGTTCACCTATGTATGGGTAGGGGGTGTTGCAAATTGAGCTTTTAAAGTTAAAATTCTATCTCTTTTTGAAAAAAATTGTATTACATCTATGCTGGAGCCTTAGAACTATGCTAGTTGGTCCCTCTATTACCCCGGTGCATTCTCGAAGCATGACCCTACATTCACTCAATGTAGGGAAGTGTTATGGATAATTACCAGCCTAAGCCTCGTACCATTATGGTATATTAAATGGAGACCCAATTGATCGTTATGCTAGTGATGGGCTAGGCTTGTTGGCAAGGACCATACTTGGGTAGACCTAAAGTATCATCACCCAACCAAAGCTCATGTAATGACAATAGATACTTCCCCTAGGTGATATAAACCATAATACTATACTTGCTATGTGGGCCATCATCTATTGAACAAAATAAAATATATTATATGGTTTTACATCAAAGGCTTTCATGCCTAGGTGGGCCCATTCCTAATTTAATTGAGGTGTTTGAATATATAATGGTAAAAAACCATACGTATCCACTTTACAGAGCGATTATGCTGCCAGTTTTCTACGGTGCACCATATCCATCCGTTGGGCTCCTCGATGACTCTTGGGCTCCCCAATGACCCTTGGGCTAAGCCCACCTAGGAAAGAGATTGCACGAACTCCTGTGCGAGAGTAATAAGGTTGGAAATATCTATCTTCTTGCATGTGGTTATGGATGCTGCACAGCATGCTCATGCATTACATGTCATTTTTCCTTCTTGTGTGTACATCTTATTCTGTACATATCGTTTTCACATGTATATATCATTCTGCGCATAGATTTTTTCCATGCATCACATGTATCATTCTAACCTCTTGATTTTTTAGCCATTATAGATAATTTGCCTAGTTAATTTAGGGGTCCATCAGCTGCCTCATTATAGGGTCTTTGATTGAGCGACCAAAGTCAAGATTGACCGCAAAATCTTTACTGGAGTATTCAGAAATGATTGACCCATTGCAACAGGTTAGTCAGACTGGTGCCTTGACTGTACAAGAGCTAGATAGAAGGCTAGAGGACTTTGAAAGGAGGGTGATGGATATGGTCAAGGAATACTTAGCGAAAGAATTAGAGAATGGGAGTTATAGGAATTAAGGGACAACCAAATTAGCAGGCACTAGTAATGGAAATAAAGTAGGGAAAATAGCGAAGGTCTCTGCCATTGGGATAAACAAGAGATGCTATTCCAATTGGGCAAATCCCAATCTTGGGTATTAAAAAGGCTAATGAAAGAAGGAGTTTTGCAAATGCTATCAGCTAAGCTAGCTCTGAGTTAAGGAAATTTCGATCACTATAATGATCAGTATTTTGCTTACCATCAGCACACTGGGCCTTTAACAGATGACTGTAGAATTATAAGGGACCAGATCTAGGACATTATTGACAGCAAATAAATTTCTAACCAAGAGTAGCGCAAGAATAGAGCCAAAAGAAATCCTGAAGAGGTACCATCACCAGAAGTAGAAGAGAACATTTTAGTAGCTATGCTTTTCATTCTTGAACTTTTTAGTAATATATCCAGCACTGGTTTTGTTAATAAATTATTTTGCTTACTTATATGGTATTTCTCCTGATTTTATTATGCATAATCACGATCATGAACCGTTTATATTTGATGTTAACTCAATGAATGCCACCTTATGTAATCTCAGTGCTCTTCAAAAGAAATCCTGATAGAATCAGTTGTAACTCCTGAAGCAAGATTAATCTGGGAAATTAAGAAGAAGAAGAAGAAGAAGAGAAAAAAAGAGTCTTAGCCTGGGCCTGGAATGATATCCTGAGGATCGAAAAAAAATATTATTTAGACAAGCTGCTCCAGCTTACCAAAACAACAAGTTGGCCAAATCAGAAGTCTAAAGGTATGGACATAACAGAAGGAGAATAAAGTGAATATTTTAAGTAAGGAACATCAAGAAAACTAATGGCTTCATAATTACTTGGAAATACTTGAAGATTCCATAAAAAAAACTGTAAGATGAGTCTCCAACTAACATCCTAGCTCATTATTCTTAAGAGGGACACCATACGAGACAACAAACAAAACCTCAAATCCGTAAAAAAAAAGAGAAACTGCAATACAGCCCATTAGAACTAAGCCTTAGAATTTTTTTCCTTCTAACCATTTGAGATATTTACCACAAAGCCAACCGAGATCGACCTTTAACCATCTAGAGCCAAAATGAGTAAAGCATGAACTCTTATAGTTAAACTTAGAAGGAGAGCTCATTAACTCTACCCAATTTGACAAAAAATGGAGGAAAGCTTTGGTTTAATCTTTTGGAAGTGGGTTAAGAGCTATTGAGGGAAGGAAGGTAACTTGACATACATATAAATCAAATCAAATGCTTCAGGTTACACAAGCTAAATTCAGAGAAACTGCTAATAGAAATGGCAAACATCCTCGTCGGTAATGACGAGAAAAGATTTAAGAAATGAAGTAATGCTAATGGAGTGAAGAAGGTTCCATGGAAAAGGCAAAAAAAAAAAGATCCCCACAGGTCAAAAACTGAAAGAACAACGGCCTTGCTAAAATTGGGCACCCCATCAAGGTGAAAATCAAAAAAGGGCATCTTAGGCAAAAATTAGGGGCAGAGATAAAATGCTCAATAGTGAAAACCCAAGAGGGCTGATTAATAGCAAGAGTTTGGTGCTTTTAGGATCCATCCCAAGATTAGATAGGGTCTTATATTTTTGAGATTAATGCCAAATAGTGATCATGCATAACGAAAATAGAATGAAATGCACACATTTATGCAATGATATATTGGTATAACCGGAGCATTTTACTTTCCATGTTCAGAATTATCTAGTTTCGACATAAAAAGTAACACATTGTATATGTGTGATCTATTATATGTTCTCTATTACCCTTGCCACTCTAGTGCTTAATCCAATACTCACTATTATCAACCTGAGAGCCAATGATCCACTTTTGTACTCAGCAGAAGTAGTGAAATCGCAATCCTCGGCTTTAGAGCATCAATTGTGCCCAAAGGAGATGGTGATAAGACAATAGATAGAACGACACCCTAAAAAGATAGTGGGTGTCCCACAATACTCTGCCATTCTCCAAGCTGTTGGGTACATTGTGCTATGATGCGAAAGGTGGCCTTGACAAGAATTTCAAATTCTCCAAAAAAAAGGGCCATTAGAAATGAAAACTTTAACTGGCTCTCTAAGAAAAAGTTAGGCCAAAGGCAGGGTGAAAACCTAAAAATAGGCAGTCTGTCCTAAAATAGATAAATAAAAAAAAGAGCCGCTGGATTGGGTTAGGTCCATTCCAGGCAAAATAAGGCATAGTGTTATGTGAAAATTCAAAAAGGACGCATCTCCCCCAAAGAAAAGCTAATGTGAAAATCCACAAGGGACGCACTACCTTCAAATAATGACTACCAATACCTAGAGTGATAAGGCGGTGTAAGTCCGAATAACCTCCTTTCAAGTAGATGCTGCAATGAAGCAAAGTATCGGGGGGTCAAAAGAATGCACGTTCGATGGCCGGGGGGTACAGTCCTTGGATAAATTATAGGTCAGAGTTCTTAAACCAAGATCCTTAGGGGCGTCAAATAGTATAAGCAGTACCCTCAACGAATCCCTTAACAACCTAGGATATGGTCTATCCATTTTTGCATTTCACGTGCATTCCGCACGTACAATCTTTTGCATATCCCTTTGCACAACTTTACACGTCCATAACCTTTCACGGTGCCTAACATGTATTCGCACATACATAAATCTTGTATATATCTTGCATATGCCACTCTTCATACACATCTCTCATACATAACTTTCTACATACATGTAATGCATATAGGTCTTTGCACATGTTTTGCGCGCATAGCTTCACTCATATGTCACATGTATATAATTTGTACAAACAGTTATTGGCACATAATCCTTTGTGCATGTTTCGTGTGTAAAGCTTTGTGTATAAATTTCACACATGCACACACAATCCTTTTTATATATTCTTGTACACATAACTCTTTAGGAAAAATCAAAATAAAAACCTCATGCGCAAAAGCATGTCTCACAATAGGGGAATGCCCCAAAGAAAGAGTTTATTCGCGCACGCCGAGCCGGAGGTAATCGGTTAATCTGTGTCACACCCCGATTTCCCCCTAGTAGTTTGAGCCATGAGTATGTGTGCATGTGTGAGTGTGGGTTGGCATATGTTAATTGCATTTTGGGATTATATGCATGTTTTGTGGGTTTTGATAGAGTGTGCATGCTCATAGGGAAGTAGTGTATTTATTAGTGAGGATTAGTCTTATGTGTTGTGTCATGCATGGGTTTAGTGTGTGAGTGGTCAAGTTCCACCAATTATAAGATGACATGTGGCAAGGATTTAGAGAGGGGTATATAAGGCAAAGAAAGAGAAAGAGAGAGCAGAAATTCTGCCCATCCCTTTCCCATTCTCACATTCTCTCCCTCTGCACTTCTTCTTCTTCGTCTTCTCCTTCTTGTCTCCATGCCATCCACTCTCTTTTAAGATCAAATCCTAAGATTTGATATTGGAGTTTGATAGATCAAGTGATTTAAGTGAAGAATATTAAGGTAAGATGGGTTATTAGTTTTGGGTTTCTTCTTCTCTTCTTTGTTAGGTTTTGACCTAGATTGTATTTTGTGTTTGTATATGTGTGATTGGTGAGGATTTTGGATGAGAAAGATCTTGGAGGAGTTTGGCAACAAGAACGATTAACCAAGAAAGCTATTAGGAGCAAAGGAATTGAGGTATGGGAATTTAGGTTTTTGGTATATAAATTGATTGTGTTGAGTTTGGTTTGATTTCTGGAAAAATTTTAGGATTAAAGTTGTTTAGGTATGTTTAAATGTCTTGGATTGTGATTTAAATTGAGTTGAAATGTCTTGACTGTGAGTTTTTAACTAAGGTAAAAGATTGAATGAGTTTTTGCAGCAAAATTTCTGATTTTATTAATTAGAGATTTTGATGATGTTAATAGCATGATTTAATTGTGTTTATGTGTATGAAAGTTGGGTTTTGTATTAATTATGAGGTTTTGAATGAGCAAATTGTATTGTGTTGAAGTTTGTTTTGAATGAAAAATTTAGGGTATGATTTTGAGATAGAGAAGTTCTGCAAATTTTGCTGAGGGACTGGAAATCACGACTCTGTCACGAGCACGACACTGGTCGCGATAGAGATAAAGATCGTAGAGGAAGATTGCCACGTGCACACGAGTCGTGCACTTGTGCACCTTTTGCACAAGTCGTGGTGGTCTTCTCTCCCTCCTATGTCCGCTTGTTTGCTCTATGGGTCACCTTCACGGGTCGTGTCTCTGAGCACGACTCGTTATGGGTTTGCTTCTCCCGCAGGTGATTCTGGCCACTGTCACGAGCACAACCTTCCGTCACGATCGCGACAGTCCCCTCTCTGTTTGAAAATATTTTTGGAAAAATCTTCTTCTTTGCATGGTTTCTCACTTGTGTTATGTCTCTATAAATTAAAATGAGTACCTTAATCTGTGAATTATGCAAATTCTTTTATGCATGTTAGTAATTTAACTATGAGACTTTTGTCTACCATTATTATTTAATGGTTGTTTGTGCATAAAGTACTGTAATTTATTTGTTAAGTCTATATTAGTGCATGATGTTAATAATATAGCTATGTTCAGTATGTTCATATGCATATGATAAATATCATTGGTACATGTGATATGAAAATAAGTGAATGCCTAATGAATAATGACATGATTACGTTTAATATGTTCATGCGAATATCTTAATCTATGAAATTACACATGACTAGTTTGAATACGATAAATGAAATTAGTGCGTATGATATGCATATATATATTGATACATGTGTCTATGTGATCATAAAAGAATAATGTTGGTGTTTGATGAAATGGGTATATATGTGTAAAATGTGAAAGAATTTAATAATGATATGGGAATATAGCCTACGTTAGTCGAGTCGTGGATAGATAGGCATGCCTATAGAGTTATGTTAGTTGCAGCCCTCTGTTCTATTTGGACCCTGATCAAGTCCCCGTTTTATTCCTCACGAACCTCAATGTGTACGGATCTTGTTTAAGATCCCCAATGTGAAAATGTTTTGAATGAGAAAAATATGATGTTGCTTTTCGAATCGTACCCACGGGTACTGCCATGTGTTCTGTTACTCGCTTATCCACCCCTATGACTTAGCAGGCAACTAAAAGAGTAAAATTAATGTGAATTAATTGATAAGTTTTGTGATGATTTGCAAAATGATTATGTGAATCAACATTTGATGCATTTGTGATAAATGCCATTTGACTGGTGCTTTACGCACCCCTTTGTTCTGGATCCTTTATGGACACTTATGTGGAAAGGTGTGGTATCTTCGGATACCCCTGTGTTTTGTATTATAAGGCAATATCTGTTAAATGAAAAGAAATGTATCACGTAATGTTTTTTCTAATAGACATGTATGCAAAGATCCTAAATGCATAAGAGTTAGTATGTGAATACTGCATATTATTAATCTGTTCAAGAGTTATAAGTATGCTTGTCTACATGATACCTTTCGAAAGAATTATTGAAATACTTGATATGCATGATTGATATCGTTGAGAGCTTAGTAAATGTACTTTATGAATGTGTATTTATATGTGTTTATATGTTTAAATGAGTATATAGGTATGTAATATGTTATCTGCCACTACAAGAAATTTGACTTTTTGTGACAAATTTTTTAATGACGCATAAAATTTCGTCACTAATTATAACTTACGACCGAATTTTTTAAAACGTCACCATACTATTTATTACTATGACGAAATTATCTTGCGTCATTTTATATTTTAATTATCGTCACTAAAAGATTAATTTTGTGACGAAAAATATATTTCGTCATGGTTTTTTTAGGAGAGAAAAATTCCCACCTTTTTTTTGGAGGGAAAAAATTTAATGAAAAAATAATAACTTATTGCAACGTATAAAATTGTCACAAAATATTTATTTTTTGTGATGAATTATTTATGTCATAATTAAATAAATTAGTGACAATAAAATCATTTTGTCACAAATAAGATATCGATATAAAAAAAATTATAATTATTTTTTTCGAAAATTTTTTGTTTAAAAAATAATTTTATTTATGACAAGTAAATGTGTTATAAAAAATGAATATATTGTGACGAGGTATAGTTTCGTCATCTTTGATATGAAGGAAAAAAAATTTTAACTTTTTTCTTTTGGTGAAAAAAAAATATAACGAAAAAAATAACTATTTGCGACACATAAATTCGTCGTGAAATACTTATTTTTTTGTGACATTAATTATATTTTTCACAATTTAATGAATTAGTGACGATAAAATTATTTCGTCACAATAATTTTTTTATGACAAATAAATATGTCACAAAAAAGGAATATATTATGGCGAAATATAATTTCGTCACCAATACAATTAATTTATAATAATAATAATTTTCTATAACAGTTGATTATAATGCTATATGACAACTAAATTATGTTAGAAATTTTGGACAAAAATAATTCCATTCTTTATGTCAGAATAAAGTCATTTTGCCCATAGGAGATTGCCAAAAATGATACCCTTTTCTTTCTTTTTTTTTCTTTCTTTCTCTCTTTCCTTATTGTCGCTTCTATCAGCTTCATTAGTCCTCATCCACCTGCACTTCGTCTTTTCTGTCTCCTCTTCCTGTAATACTCTGAAAATTTTAATATTGCGAATAATATTTCTGTAAATTAAAAAGTTATTGAATGTTAACTTTTTTACCTGAAATAGTAAAATATTAATTTTGATTAAGAAGTTAAGTCATAAATAAATAACCGAAGATAAAAGTTCCATAATTAAAAATAAAGCATAAAATTTAAATGGATGTAAGAATAATAAATTGCAAACATTTATAAAATAAAGGACATAAAATAAAATAAGTAAATAAACAAATAGATAAATAATATGTAAACCTAGATTGGTGTAGAAAAATAAAGAAAAAGAAAGAAAGGGGATAAACAGAAGAATTAAGAAAACTCCACAATAAATAAAATGGGAAAAAGGGGAAAAATTAGAAGGGAAGGAAAAAAAGGAAAAAGAAAAAAAGGAAGAACGAAATAGGGGAGATCCGAGAGAGGAAAAAGAAGGAGAGAGAGAGGGCACGAAGAAGGGCAACATCGGTGACGACCGACGGTGGCGAATCGCCAGTCCCCGCAGCGCCGGCCAGTCCAGCCAACTTTGCCCTCCTTCCACGACGTCAGTCCTGATTTTTGAGAGAAAGAAGCGAAAACTCTTATGCCATTTTCTCCAAAGTTTCCTTCAAATAAAATTCAATCCAAGAAATAAATATTCCAAGGGAGAAAGTGAGTAATGGAAAAGAACGATTAATCATTGGTAGATTGGTAGAAATAAGATGAAAAGCAACTAGTTAGAGAGAGGAGTAGCAAGTTCAACCATCTATAGAGGTAAGTGATTTCAAATCTCTCTTTTCCAATTGGTTTCTGAAGTGAATTGAAGAGATCAGTTGATTATTGAGTAAATTTGTGAATTAATTTGGCTTGAGATTCCTATAGAGGACTTACGGGTTATTAATGGGGGATGCGAATTTGATATTTTTCTTGTAATACATGAATTTAAATGATAATTAACTTTGAAATAAATGTGGTATGATGCTAAAAAAAATGAAGTTACTTGTTGAATTAGCGAAATTGAAATCCGAAGCGGGACTAGAGAAGTATGAGGGTTGTAAGTGACTGATTAAGCAAACCAGAAAAATAACAATAATTTCTGTTTTGGCATTCTAATATAAAAACTAATGGAGTGAATTTAGGATAATAACATATTAATTGAGATGTGAAGAAAAGTTAAGAGAAAACTTATATATGTTTCGTGTTCCTTAACTTTTCTAGGAATTGCTTGACTTTGTCATTTGTATAAGTTAAAACAAGAAGCGAACTGTGAGTTTATTGGCATATGATAAGGTCCAAAGTGACTATTTATAAGTGCATGATGATATTCTTGATAAATAGGAGTTGTTTGTGTAATAAATTCAAGAAAATAAATGTATGAACATATATTGCACTAATTTGATCAATTAGGGGGCTGTTTATGTAACTAATTAAAATAGAATTATTAACAGCTATTAAATAGCCTAATTCTCATTAAAATTGAAAGTATTTAGTTAGTGTAATGAGTGTAAATATGAATCTAATTCTTTTTCTCAATTTGGATGTGTTATGTTTGATTGGGGCAAAATTGTAAGTATGATTCTAGAACAGTTGGATTTGAGCAGTAATTGGAAGTTGAAGTTTCTAAATTTAAATGAATGCATTTAAATATGAGGAGCTGCATGTAGCATTAATTTACACAAGATAAATTATTCAATGTGATAAACTTGATTTTTAATAAAGAAGTAGGTCATTTGATTATGAAAAGTCTTTATTTGGCACCAAGATATAATTTTTGGTTGCATTTAAATTTTTGAGTATAGACATTGGAAATGTTTGTTTGTTAATAGTATTTAAGAATATAGAAATATGCCAAATTAGATGTAGTTAGAAAAATGATTATTGGAATGTGAAATTGGAAATTGATAATCAATTTCTTATGCATTTTAACATTTATCTATATTAGTGAGCTATTTAATGTGAATGTTTAAGAAAGTAAATTATGCTATGAAATTACTTGAAGTTATGAGTATAGGCTAATGTGATATGAGTTTAAGCTAATTTGATAACTAGTCTCTATATTCGTATTAATTCTATAAGGATGACATGCTACTCTTATCTCTTGTTTCTTGAGATGTTGTTGGAATCGAATTGAATCATTTCAAAATGTTTGGATATGATACTTGTTAGTGTTACCTTGATTTGACTTGGAAATCTTGAGGAGCAATTAACATATATGTAGCACTTAAATTCTTGATTATAGAGCATATGTGATGCTGCCTTCTGAGGATTTCTAAACTATTTGTTGTATGCAAGTCTACAATGAAGAGATTTGAATAGTGTGGCTAAATTTTGTTGATGTTTTTGGTTTGACTATTTTGGAATTTTGAGGCGAATTTGATGAGCTGCTGATATGTGATAAAAGCTAGGAAATTTGGTTAATTAATTATGTAAACACAATAAGTTTGGTTGGAAGGAAAGTATGAGTATGAGTTACAGATTTATCAGACCTGGTTTTTAGCTTTGAACCAAGTTAATGTATTAGAAAGTTTCAGTAATATTTAATCTTTGAATTTTGGTTGCAACTTATTAAAAATGGTTTGAGTATAATGCTCTATATTACAATTTTTGTCAAGTGAAGATATTATTTGCAGTTTAAATTCTTGAATTAGACTGAAATGTAGATAAAATGGAGCTAATTGTAAATTTGGAACTGTGTTATATGCATTGTTCAGCCAAGAGTATTGATGTGAAGTAAGCTGGGTTAGTTTATTAAGAATGGAAAAGCCATTGTAAGGGTTCAGCTGTGAATGTTTAGGCCACAAACTTGAACTCTTTTACGCTATGTCAGAATTTAGTTAATTAATGGCATTTAAATTGTTAATACGGTATGTTAAATGGTAATTAATTGGTTGATTGGGCTTGAAGAATTTATATTTTTAATTTGAATACATTAAGTTTAAATGGTAAATTTGAGGAAATGTTTGATTTAATTGACTAATTAATATGATAAACATGAATATAAATTTATAAAGAAAAAAATAAATAAATAGTTTAATTGAACAAAAATTGGAGATTGGTGATGATTTTATAACTTTGGGTTGAGTTTTAGGAATCTTTGAAAATGATTTTAATTCGGTAATTTTTATTAAGATTGATTTAAATGGCTTTTATTCTAGAATGATATTATACGATGCATGCTTAAAAAGGAAAATAAGGTAATTTAATAGAATGTCAATTTGTTATAGTTAGGTTGATTTGTGTGCTTATAACCCTATAGGAACTTTTGTACGCTTTAAATTTCATAATCTATTTAGATTGGCTGGGAGTTGATGCATTTAATATTTTTTATTCTACTTGATTCGAAGTTGAGCAAGTATGATGGCATGTTATATGGGTTTATTAAATATGCTTAAGCACATATGTGAAACTAAAATGTATAATGTGCTTAATGGCCTACGTGAAAAATTATGTCATGTTTAGAAATAAATACCTATTGAATGTGAGTAATATACATGTACTTTATATGCATTTGTTAACTTTTCTGCTGTAATTTATATGTACTTGTGCATTTAGTTTTGAGTTTAATTTTTAAAGATAGTTGCAATTTTTTACATTGATTATTATGTTTTGTTGTTTTATTGTTCCAATCTTTTGGAACATGTGATATTCTTGCGTCTTACTATTGTATTCTTCTTGTTCTAATGTTTTGAATATAATTTGTAACATCCTAAATCTATACACACACTACGGTTCCAATGTTACTGCATGATTACTTGATCGTTTATATATATATATATAGCTGAAAAATTAACAAATGCATATTAATATTTTAAATTATTTATAATTGATAGTTTTGATGTATTAATATTGTACCTTTGTATTTTGTATAATTGAATTGAGTATTGAAAGTGGATGATATAAGTACATTATAATATATGGTGTGTGTGAGATAGGACCTAAATTGGAGGATGGGCAAACTTGTGTTGGAGTTTGAATTGAAGCGAGTGAATGAATATATGATTATTTGAAGTGTAAACATTTTATTGTTTACAGGGAGATAGGCAATATTATAGAGGAAATTCTATCGAAATTTCGGTAGAATTATGTGACATATTTGTATTTTGATTGAATAAATAGTAAAACTAAATAGGTATAGGGCAGATGGGTATAATGAAAGGATAAAAATAAATAATTACTGGGATTTCGCAACAATCTTAAGAGTAGTTTAAAACAATAAAGTAATTGTGCAGTAACGTTGGAAACATAGTATGTGTATAGATTAAGAATGTTACATGATTGCGTTTTTTTTTATCTAATATATGTTTTTTTTTTGTAGGAACATGATGCAAATTTTGAAGTTTCAAGAGATTTTATTTCTGAATTAGGATGCAAATTTAATTTTTTGCATTAGGTAGTATGTTTTTATTTAACCTTTTATTTGAATAAATACATTATATTAGATTTTCTTTAGAAATTTAACTGATTGTATAACATTAAATTTAAAATGTGTCATTTTTAATACAACGCATATATGACAAGTATATTTGTCATAATTTGTTGACTTGTTAGTTCATAAATTATGATATAATGTTTACAATTACGATATTAATATTGTAATAAAAAATATAATTTAATGACAATAAAAAATTGTCACTAAAACTATTTTTTGTGAAAATTATTTTTATCCGTATTTATGTCACTAATTTGTAAAATAATATGACGATTTATATTCATCATTAATATACATTAATTTAATGACGAAATCATTTTTCGTCACTTAAATTATTAGATTTCATGACGACATTAAATATTTTATGACGATAATTATACTTATTTGCGACGATAATTATGTAACCAATACTTAATGGTTTTAACTAGAAGCAGAGTTTCGTCATTAAAAATATTTCATTTCGTGAAGAATTTTAAATTTGTCATAAAAAATGCCAATCTTTTGTGACGATAAACAATATAATGTGACGAAATATAATTTTATTTGTGACATAATTTTTGTCATGAAAAGTAAGAAATAAAGATGACGATAATTATTTTCGTCACAAAAAATATACTTACGGTGACAAATAATTAAATTGTCACGTAAAATTTTATGTTACTCGCCTACCGTTACGTTCTCTGTGACGATAAAAATTCGTCACCTTATGTTTTCAGCGACAAAAAAATAAATTTTTAATGACAATTTTTTGCGTCATAAAAGGTGTAATTTCATGTAGTGTGCCTTCTGGACGTAGGCCTGGGTAAGCGTATCGGTAAGAAATTATGTGCGTTGTTTAATGACTTTTAATGAATGTACTAAGTACGTATTGATTAGTAAGCATGAGATAGAAATCGGAGTTAAGAAAGATGTTAGGATTAATTCTAGAACCTGTGTGAATGAAGTTTTCTGTAAGAACTATGTGGTTCTGATTCACAACCATAGGGATACGTAGGAAGCTTGGAATGCTTATTTCAAGGCCGAACCAAATCGAAGAACTAAAGCGTTTGGTTCAGTTTTGAACAATTAATGGTTTGAAAAATGAAACGTTTTATTTAGTTTTGAACAAGTAACGATTTGATTAAATGAAATGTTTTGACTTAGGAATTAATTAATGAGTCAGGTAAACGATAAGTATGTCTAATGTAATTGTGAATAAAACGTAACATAGTATTTTCTGGTTATGGTATATGAATGAATCTACATATGAAATTGTTTAAGTTTTCATATGAAAGTAACGATATGAGTTCACATTAACTGAAGCCAATTTCCTTTATGCTTATGTTTGTATACATATATCTATCCATTTGTATGTGTATACCTCGGCAACCACTATGAGTGGCTGCCCATTATTTGTTTAGCCCGACTAAGCATTATCGCTTCGCACGGTTGTTTGTCGGTGTAGGTTAGGAGATCAAAGTAGCGTAGTGGTCCATTGAGGTTTTGCCAACGAGTCACTAGATTTTCATAGGAAGTGTTTTTGATATCGGCATGTAATTAAGTTTATTTATTAGCATTTGTAATAAGTTGTAATAATCTTTAGTGCGAATAATGGTGTGTGGTTGATATAGGTTTAGGATGTGCATGTTTTGAGGTTATGATTTTAGAAATTTTATTGTTCTTATTTGTGCATTGCCATGTGTGTCCTTGTCTGGTGGCACCTTCTGCTCACCGTAGCTCGTCACCATTTGAAATGCTACGTGTGGGGGTTGGGGGTGTTACAATTTGGTATCAGAGCTCCTATTTAGTCGGTTCTGGTTAACTAGGTGTTTTGAAGTGTGTCTGTATAGTTTAGCGTTGGCCAAAGCAGACGACCTTGTCCTTTAGATATGTTTTGGGAAGGGAAACCTTCCGATTTGATAAAGTGTTTAGTTAAGTGTTGGCTCGGTAGGTCACGATCTACCTGCCTTGAATTGTTATGTGTATGTGCAATCTAGAATGTGTTTATTAGATGAGTTATCAGAGATTCTGTTAGGAATTTTCTTTCGATTCTATGTGGTTAAAGAGAAGGTTTGAATAAGTTTTTGAAGTGTATTGATATGTGGTTGCCTTGGAAGAATAGATGTTTTGGTATTTTGAGATGGAAGAGTATGTGGATTTTGTAAGATTATGGTGTTGCTCGGTATGCCTGTCAGCTATCTCCAGAAAATTTAATTGAAAATAAGCATATTAAACCATGGGGATGGGAAAAGTGCATTATCATAGCATCAATCGCATTTCTGCTTTATTTTGCATACATGAACTATTGCATCCTCATTGCATCATCCTCCCTTTGATCACATGTGAGAAACATTTGCATATGCATTTTGATAGAGAGCAAGCTGACAGGGTGTACATTGAGTATTTGATATTAAGAGTAAGTATGTGAATTATGAGCATAACAATTGTTAAGGAGAATGTACTGTGTGTACAACTAGAGCGGAATAGAAAAAGTATTTTGGAATCTTGTACCGATGAATGTGAAAGGATTTTTGGAGTAAGATACGGGTATTATCAGTAAAGAAAGCAGCGTATGTGCTGGATGTTTTTGAAGTAATGAGGAATTGTGTAGCAAATTTTGTCAGTAAATGATTTATGTGTGAAGTGTATGTGCTTTGGGTTCGAGTGGTAGTTAAAGTAATGATTGTTCTATGAATGTGATCGATTTAAGCGTAAGATAATGAAAAGGAAATTATTGGATTTCTTTAAATCGATTTTATGAGTTTGGGTTTAGACATGTACAAGAGAAAGTTATGATTTGTGCAGTCTTTTCGATTTTAAAGAAGTGATTTGAGAGTATAGTGATAAGAATAAGTAATAACAAGTGAGCATGTTAAAAGCGAGTTGTATGGGAATAAGTGAAATGTACATGCTTCAAGTGTAGAGTATAAGTGTTAAATGATGATATGGAAATAATCAATGAGAATCATAGTGAATTGAAGTTTGGCCTTCGGGTTTTTCCGAAGTAAGTGAATTTCGAGGACAAAACTTTTTGTTAGTTCGGGAGAGTTATCACACCCCGATTTCCCCCTAGTAGTTTGAGCCATTGGTATGTGTGCATGTGTGAGTGTGGGTTGGCATGTGTTAATTGTATTTTGGGGTTATATGCATGTTTTGTGGGTTTTGATAGAGTGCGCATGCTCATAGGAAAGTAGTGTATATATTAGTGAGGCTTAGTCTTGTGTGTAGTCTCATGCATGGGTTTAGTGTGTGAGTGGTCAAGTTCCACCAATTATAAGATGACATGTGGCAAGGATATAGAGAGGGGTATATAAGGCAAGGAAAGAGAAAGAGAGAGCAGAAATTCTACCCATCCCTTTCCCGTTCTCACGTTCTCTCCCTCTGCTCTTCTTTTTCTTCTCCTTCTTCTTGTCTCCACGCCATCCACTCTCTTTTATGATCAAAGCCTAAGATTTGATGTTAGAGTTTGATAGATCAAGTGATTTAAGTGAAGAATATTAAGGTAAGATGGGTTATTAGTATTGGGTTTCTTCTTCCCTTCTTGGTTAGGTTTTGACCCAGATTGTATTTTGTGTTTGTATATGTGAGATTGGTGAGGATTTTGGATGAGAAAGATCTTGGAGGAGTTTGGGAACAAGAATGATTAACCAAGAAAGCTATTAGGAGCAAAGGAATTGAGGTATGGGAATTTAGGTTTTTAGTATATTAATTGATTATGTTGAGTTTGGTTTGATTTCTAGAAAAATTTTGGGATTAAAGTTGTTTAGGTATGTTTAAATATCTTGGATATTGATTTAAATTGAGTTGAAATGTCTTGATTGTGAGTTTTTAACTAAGGTAAAAGATTGAATGAGTTTTTGCAGCAAAATTTCTGATTTTATTAATTATAGATTTGGATGATGTTAATAGTATGATTTAATTGTGTTTATGTGTAAAAAAGTTGGGTTTTGTATTAATTATGAGGTTTTGAATGAGCAAATTGTATTGTGTTGAAGTCTGTTTTGAATGAAAAATTTTGGATATGATTTTGAGATAGAGAAGTTCTGCAGATTTTGTTGAGGGACTGGAAATCACGACTCTGTCGCGAGTACGACACTGGTCGCGATTGCGATAGAGATCGTAGAGGAAGAGTGCCACGTGCACTTGTGCACGAGACGTGCACTTGGTGCACGAGTCGTGCACTTGGTGCACGAGTCGTGCACTTGGTGCACGAGTCATGGTGGTCTTCTCTCCCTCCTGTGCCCGCTTGTTTTCTCTGTGGGTCACCTTCACGGGTCGTGTCTCTGAGCACAACTCGTTATGGGTTCCCTTTTCCCGCAGGCGAGTCTTGCCACTGTCACGAACACGACCTTCCGCCGCGATCGCGATAGTCCCCTCTCTGTTTGAAAATGTTTTTGGAAAAATCTTCTTCTTTGCATGGTTTCTCACTTGTGTTATGTCTGTATAAATTAAAATGAGTACCTTAATCTGTGAATTATGCAAATTCTTTTATGCATGTTAGTAATTTAATTATGAGACTTTTGTCTACCATTATTATTTAATGGTTGTTTGTGCATAAAGTACTGTAATTTATTTGTTAAGTCTATATGAGTGCATGATGTTAATAATATAGCTATGTTCAGCATGTTCATATGCATATGATAAATATCATTGGTACATGTGATATGAAAATAAGTGAATGCCTAATGAATAATGACATGATTACGTTTAATATGTTCATGCGAATATCTTAATCTATGAAACTCAACATGACTAGTTTGAATACGATAAATGAAATTAGTGCGTATGATAGGCATATATATATTGATACATGTGTCTATGTGATCATAAAAGAATAATGCTGGTGTTTGATGAAATGGGCATATATGTGTAAAATGTGAAAGAATTTAATAATGATATGGGAATATAGCCTGCGTTAGTCGAGTCGTGGATAGATAGGCATGCCTATAGAGTTATGTTAGCTGCAGCCCTCTGTTCTATTTGGACCCTGATCAAGTCCCCGTTTTATTCCTCGCGAACCTCAATGTGTACGGATCTTGTTTAAGATCCCCAATGTGAAAATGTTTTGAATGAGAAAAATATGATGTTGCTTTTGAATCGTAACCACGGGTACCACCATGTGTTCTTTTACTCGCTTATACACCCCTATGACTTAGCAGGCAACTGAAAGAGTAAAATTAATGTGAATTAATTGATGAGTTTTGTGATGATTTGCAAAATGATTATGTGAATAAACATTTGATGCATTTGTGATAAATGCCATTTGACTGGTGCTTTATACACCCCTCTATTTTGGATCCTTTGTGGACACTTATATGGAAAGGTGTGGTATCTTCTGCTACCCCTGTATTTTGTATAATAAGGCAATATCTGTTAAATGAAAAGAAATGTATCACATAGTGTTTTTTCTAATAGACATGTATGCAAAGATCCTAAATGCATAAGAGCTTGTATGTGAATACTGCATATTATTAATCTGTTCAAGAGTTATGAGTATGCTTGTCTACATGATGCCTTTAGAAAGAATTATTGAAATACTTGATATGCATGATTGATATCATTGAGAGCCTAGTAAATGTACTTTATAAATGTGTATATATATGTGTTTATATGTTCGAATGAGTATACAGGTATGTAATATGTTACCTGCCTTCTGGACGTAGGCTTGGGTTAGCGTATCGGCAAGAAATTATGTGCGTTGTTTGATGACTTTTAATGAATGTATCAAGTATGTAGCGATTAGTAAGCATGAGATAGAAATCAGATTTAAGAAAGATATTAGGATTAATTCTAGAACTTGTGTGAATGAAGTTTTTTGTAAGAACTACGTGGTTCTGATTCCCAACCATAGGGATACGTAGGAAGCTTGGAATGCATATTTCAAGCCTGAGCCAAATTGAAGAACTAAAGTATTTGGTTCAGTTTTGAACAATTAATGGTTTGAAAAATGAAACGTTTTGTTTTGTTTTGAACAAGTAACGATTTGATTAAATGAAATGTTTTGACTTAGGAATTAATTAATGAGTCAGGTAAACGATAAGTATGTCTAATATAATTGTGAATAAAATGTAACATAGTATTTTTTGGTTATGGGATATGAATGAATCTACATATGAAATTGTTTAAGTTTTCATATGAAAGTAACGATATGAGTTCACATTAACTGAAGCCAGTTCCCTTTATGCTCATGTCTGTATACATATATCTATCGGTTTGTATGTGTATGCCTCAACAACCACTGTGAGTGGCTGCCCATTATTTGTTTAGCCCGACTAAGCGTTATCGTTTAGCACGGTTGTTTGTCCGTGCAGGTTAGGAGATCAGAGTAGCGCAGCGGTCCACTGAGGTTTGGCCAACAAGTCGCTAGATTTTCATAGGAAGTGTTTTTGATTTCGGCATGTAATTAAGTTTATTTATTACCATGTGTAATAAATTATAATAATCTTTAGTGCGAATAATGGTGTGTGGATGATACATGCTTAGGATGTGCATGTTTTGAGGTTATGATTTTAGAAATTTTATTGTTCTGATTTCTGCATTGCCATGTGTGTCCTTGTCTGGTGGCACCTTCTGCTCACCGTAGCTCTTCACCCTTCGAAATGCTACGTGTGGGGGTTGGGGGTGTGACAATCTGAGACCTTCCTATAGGTCCCCCAAAGACGTTCTTACAGGCAACCAGATACCTTCTTATAGGCAACCAAAAAAAACCCTTTCTATAAGCATCAAGCCCCTAGATAGACCTCAAAATCCACCAACTCATCACCAACAAGAAAACATCACCAAAAGGTACACGTCTCTTTCCTTCACTATGTCTTGCACATTTATTTTGGCCGTTTTTATAGGAAAAGAGATTCGGATTGAGAGCCATCAAAGATGATAGCACTATCACTCCACAGAAGGTTAGCTCAATCACGACACTACCATTTCAATAAGGGTTAGCAAAATAACGGCACTACCTGTAATTGCCTGAATACCGGGTCAGTAGTGATCAGTGAAATCTGTAGAGTATGTAGTGTGAATTTCATGTGAAAATATTAGTGATTGGGTCCTAAAAGACAGTAGAAAAAAAAAGGTTAAACGTGCTCTGGCTAAGGAAGCCCTTGATGGGTGGCCTCCTGGGAAGTCAGTAGTGAAAAATATTTTATTGGACCATTGGAAAGTAAAAGTTATAAGGAGCCTGATGGTATACTATGGAGTGAAAATGAGGTCAAATAGGTCCCCGAAAGTCAAATTGAAGAAAAGCCTCTAGTTTGATTTAAATAGTAACTAGGTTTGACCAACCTTGACCGAGGCTTTAAAGTTAGTAAATGACCTCTGAAAAGTTATCTTAAGGCATAGTTAGTTTTAGAAAAATGTGTAGAACAGTTTGGTTGTGAAAAAGAAATTTTATGGTGACACTGAAAAATGGATGAATCGGACCAGTTCAATTGAATCGGATCCGATAAGGACCTTGAATGAGATGCAATGAAGGTTAAATGAGTTATTGAGAGTAAAATTAAGGTCAAGGATGAAAAGTGAACCGAATCGGTTCAACCAGCGAACCAGACCGATCGGACCAGTTGACTTTAGTTTGATTTATTTGACTGAGGTTTGACCAAGGCTTTAAAAATAGCAAATAATCTCTAAAATTCATAGAAAGTTCCAAAATTATTATAAATAATATTTAAAATTTATTGACAGTAAAAAATAAATTTTACGGTGAGACAGAAAATTGAGTTATCAGACTGGTAAGAAATTACTGGACCGAAAAACGGTTTCAGATTGAGCTAAAATTTTATGTGGAGGCTAAATTATATATTTTAAGAATTACGGAATTGATTTTGGGAGAAGTTGAATTTGGGAAGTGAGGGAAATTATTTTTTGTTGGAAAATGGGCTTAAATTACTTAAATGGGCTTTGGGTTTGGCCCAATTGATTGGCCCATGACGTGGCCCATTAGGAGAAGCTATATAAAGACTGGAATATCAGATTTCTCTAGAGAAATCACCAAAATTCCAGCAACTCCTCTTCCTCCTCCCTTAGCTTAATTGTTCCTTCTTTTTCACTAAATTTCTTCATCATTCATCCAATTCTCTCCCTAAATCCAAGCCTCTTAAGTAAATTTCAGCCTCTCTATCACATGGTAGCAGCCTCTAATCTTCATTTGAGGTGATTAAAGTGTGAAAAATCAAGGGTGTGTCAAAAATGAGGTAAGTGATTTAGAGCTCTATAATTTGATTTAAAGCTTCCAATAGGTATTTTAAGGTATGTAGAGTATGTTTATGATGCCATATTGAATTTAGAAGCAAACAAAACGATGGTTTTGTATCCTTGAAGATTCGGCCACTTAAGGAAATTTTGTGGAGAAAGATATTTCAAAGGATTAAGGCATGGATAAGGGAGTTCTAAGCATAGAAAGCAAGGATCTAAGGTTAGGGGATACAATATCCTAATTTTTCCATTGAAAAAGTATGATTTTAGGATATGTTCACATTGTATGTATGTGATTTATGCATGTATAATTGAATCAAACCTTATAAATATGCTTAGGAGGGTTAAAAATGGTTATGTATGTGCTTAAAATGAGGAAAATAAAATCTTAATGAAGAAACCTAACTTGGGCCGAATTGAACATTAAGCAAAAAGTTGAATTTCTTTGGTAATTTAAGCATGTAAATGGTATATTTAAAGTGTATAACATGTAATTTAGTTAATTGAGTAAGTAATGGAATGGAAAACAATCTTATTGAAGATTTAATGGTTAGGCCGAATGGTAATCAATGGTATATCTAAGTATATTTTGATAAATTGATAAGTGTAATGGCATGGAATGAATATATAGTAACAATTGAGTGTATATTACCTTTATCGAAATAAATGGATTTAATTTGAACATATTTTGGTATGTTAACCTATTATATGAAAAGTGAAAATATTGTTACATGTCATAAAAATTATGAAGTATGTTATAATTAGTGTTAAAATGCTTAAATATATGAAAAGGAAGTGAATTATAAGTGATGTAAATTTTAAAGAAAAGTGCATTTGATGGCTGAATGGTATATGTTGATATATTAAGTGATATAAGTGGAATTTTGATATTATTTTCCCTTAGTAATAGTCTGGTAGTAAAATTTAGTTCAGGATATAATTGGCTAGCCATAGGGATTCCACATCACGGTCCGAGTCATGATGACTCATTTTCGATAGGCCAATGACAGTCTATCCGTCACACCCCCACCGCCGCCCCCGTTGGAAGGGCGCCGGTGAGCGCGCTACCCGACGCTCACTCACAACATACACACATACATGCGCTAAGCGGAAGCATTCACTAACAATATTAACAAAGGCAAAACATAAATATACTAATAATAATGGCAGAGCATAAATTTCATAAAATAAAAAAAATACATATAGTTATTTACAATAGCCAAAATATTACATCTTAAATCCTTTACAAAGAAATAATACATAATCCGTATACAAAAAGAAATACAGGAGGAGACAAAAATAAATAACTCTACTCCTATGTGGCCGACTTGCAGATGCGCGACACGAGCAAGCTCAAAAAAATCCTCTCACCTACACGGGACAAGAACCCGTGCTAAGAGATAACGCTTAGTGGGGAGGAACAAAACACAACAGAACACTATGCAAGATATTAAACATTCATACAGAATTCACTAAACATCAGAGGGCAGAAATATATACACAGCTCAAGAGTCACTATATGTATATCAGAATTGAAACAGAAAACATGAAGCAAAGATCATAATCAGAATCACGCAATAATTAGAACACTTCACTAATCACATACTAGACACTTAACACAATAGCCTGAATTCAACGGTGGAGGATACGGGAGCACGGCACGGGAGACCGAAGCCTCAAAAACAGTTTTAATACCCGAAGGTAGCGCGGGAGACCGGAGTCTCAAAATATTTTATCACTACACGGAAGATGACCATCTCAGAGGTCGGCCGCTTCGCCCAAACGGGGCGGACACGGGCAGCTGCACTCACAAACCCCTTCTTAAGCATGCTAAATTATCCAATACCTTGACACTTCAAGCTCAACGACTCACATTCAATCACAACACTTACTACACAATATCACGGATCAAAAACCCAAAGTCACATTAATTCACTACCACAACACGAGTATAAAAAGGTCAACAAGACAAAAACTCAGTCATGTACCATGCAATAGTGAGAAACCGTGCAAAGTATAACAAAAGAAACACATTCAGAAAACAGGGCAAGCAAGAAGGGCCTCTGTCGCGATCGCGATAGTGTCGCGCTCGCGACAGAGCACGGCGCATCCCACCGCGATCTCGCACCAGGAGGCCTGCTCGCGATGACGCACGCTAGGCAGATTCGCGCAACCGAGCTCTGTCATACTCGCGACAGAAAACCAGTTCCTTCCTCCTCGCGCGCACGCTCGGCAGCATGCTCGCGGAGGACTCGGCTACCGAGCTCTCTGTCACGGTCGCGACAACGTCGCGGTCGCGACAGAGGGCTCTCCAAGAACAAGGGCCAAATCCGCATTCTGTCACGATCGCGACAGTGTCGCGCTCGCGACAGAACCTAGAATTTGCCCATATCTGCACTTTTCCTACTCTCTTCACAACACAAAGCCGCATACAATCATTCAACCATGCATAACCACTTACCTCAAGCCTTTAGTACATCATCGCAACATCCACAAAGCCACATAAACACATTTATATACAATAATCAATCACCACTCATTAAGAATTCACTCAAAACCAACTCAAGATTCATTCTTTTTAAATACTCATGTTCTTCAAATACACATGAAAACACCATTTTATCACTAACAATTAACTCAAAATCACTAGTTAATCTAAACATACATTCATCCAAATAAACCACTTAAGGTTACTAATGACATGCAATCACAAAATAGAATCAATCCAAGGAGGAAAATAGGGGGAAAACGTAATCCACACACACAACTCCCAAACCTGAAAATCGCAGCTTCAAACCAAGCCCTTCACAATACCACTTTATCCTTGCCCTTGCTCTTTCTTCTCTCTTCTGATTCTTGCACAAACCAAATCAAATCAATTACTCTAATAACCCAAAAACAACACCTATACAAACCCAAACAAAGCCGAAAAAGGAGAAGAAGAGAAGGACCCCTAAGAAACCCAGCCACTTACCTCTTACAATTCTTCAAGAACTTAGCTCAAAACTCCAAGAAAACACAAAAGGGAAAGGTTGAGAGCAGAAATTGGTAGCAAGAGAGAGAGAGAGGACGGGAAAGAAGAAGAAAAGAGAGAGTGAACTAGCTTCCACGGGAAGCTAGGCAAAATTGTTGCCCCTCCCTTCCCTCTCTCCTACTTTACCATTAATGCTCACCTACCCTTGCCACTTGTCACAATCCTAGCAAATCAAACCTTCCACTATCTTGACTTAACCACTCTTGGCACCATACACTACACACACACAAACTTCTCTTACACAAATATCTTCCATGTACCAAACTCAACTCACACCATATTATTTCTCATAACCCACTTATCATCCAAGGCACCATGCATAAAAACCACACAATAAAACCTCTTAACCCACTTACCCCCTACTCCCATACACTACAAGCACATCATAACATTTCCTTAATATCCAAATTTTCTCTTACTTAAATTACAAGAATACCCTTAATTACCGACTTACCACGTAGATTCCGGCCAGGCCCTTTTTGGGTTGTTACACTATCTCAATGCAATTTTCAGTGATTTCAGTGTTGAATGTAGTGTAGTGCCAGTGTTGAATGGTTCCAACGGAATCATTCTTTAGTGTAGTAGATCAGTGGGATCCACGACCTGTATATTCGGTCATAGATTTCTACCGGGTATATACTAGGGGCAGTATGGTAAATATGTAATAAAATTAATTAAAATAGTGATAAATGAGAAAATAAGTGGAAATGGAATTAAATTGAAAGAAATAAAAAGATTAGGGGCAAAATGGTAATTTTACACTTAATAGTGAAAATAAGTGATAATTAAGTGAAAAGTGAAAATAAATTGATAATAGTGTAAAGAAATTAAAATATAGGGACTAAAATGTATTTCAGCATAAAAGTGGAAAATGAGGGGCCAAAATGTAATTTTGTAAGCTAAATAATGACTTAAATCAAAGATAAGTATGAATAAGAATATTTTAGTAAATAATGTAAAATTGGGGACATAATCATAATTTCTATTATTGTTGAGGACCTAAGTGTAATTTTACAAATGAATAGCAAATTAAAGGTGTAACACCCCGTTTGCCCCCTAGAAGTTGGTGCCATTTGTGCATGTGTGCATTGGGTGTGTATTGGCATGTGATAAGGGCATTTTAGGCAAAATGCATCTTTTGTGGGTATTTTTATAGTGTGGGTGCATGTAGAGTTGTAGGATGTGAGTGTATGGGTTGCATTAGTGTGTACATACTCACATGGTGGTAGGGTGTGCATTAGTGAGGATAGCATTGTGTGTGTGTAGTGCATGCTTGTTCGGTATGAGTGGTTAATCTCCACCAATGAGGAAATGACATGTGTCTAGGGTTAGGAAAAAAAATAGAAGAAAAAAAATAGAAGAAGGAAGAGAAAAAGCAGAATTTGTTTCTTCATTTCCCGTTTCTCTCTCTTCTTTGCCCTTCTTCTTCCTTTTCTCTTCTCAAGAGTGCCCTAGCTTGGATCCAAGTAAGTGTGGTGGAAATTGATCATCTCTTGACCCTCAATTGGTAAGTTTTGTAGCATTTCTTCTTCTTCATCTTCTTTTCTTCTTCTTTGTTGGTTTGGAGTTTTGATTTGGGTTTGTTGTGTTTGTATGATTGTTAGGTGTGCTTGTTAGTTGAGCCTCCTTGCGATCCCAAGGGAAAGGAGAAGGCGTGTGGTAGTGTACGAAGTGATTGGAGCTAAGGAATTTCAGGTTTGGGATTTTTGTTTGGAATTTGATTGTTTAATGTTCATATGGTGATTCATGCCTTTATATGTGATCTCTGGAAAATTGATGTTTGATGAGGCATATTGTAGTGTTAATGTTATGGGTAATTATTTTATTTGAGTTATGATGCATGAATGTTGAAGTTTTGAGCAAATATTGAAGTTTGATGAATGGTTGCGGTAAATTTCTGGGTTTGTGTCCTTGAGGAGTTCGATTTTGATGATGCATGATTTTGATTGTGTTAAATGTTGATCTAGGTTGCGGTTTGTGTTAATTGTGGTGTTGGAAAGGTTGATTTGAAGGTAAGATAAAGTTGGGTTGATGTATTTTTGAGTTTGGAAATTTGGGTGTTTTGAAAGTGAGGAAATCTGCAGAAATTCAGACAAGAGCTGGAAATCACGACGCTGTCGCGAGCGCGACACTGTCGTGAGGTTCGCAACAGGGCTCGGTGATTTCAGCCCTTGCACGAGGTCGAGCGGATTTGCATGGCCGAGCGGCTGGGATGCCGAACGCTCGCAATGAGAGCTCTTTGTTGCGAGCGCGACAGGCTGCTCGACTGCCGAGCGGATTGGACTACCGAGTGCTCGACTGCCGAGCAGGTTGGGCTGCCGAGCTCATAGCAAGAGCTCTCTGTCGCGAGCGCGATAGAGTGCTCGGCTGCCAGACAGTTCGGGGCAATCCCCTATCGCAAGCACATGCTTGCGCGCGACGCGACAGCCTCTGTTGGTAGCTCACTGTCGCGAGCGTGACAGTGAGGTGTGTTTCTATTTTCGCGCGATCGCGAGGGCTGCCGCAATCGCGACAGGGGGCAAGTTATGCCTCCATCGCGAGCACGACAGACATCGCGAGCACGACACCCCTGGTTTTAAAATTGTGTTTTCTTTTGTGATGTCCGATGTTCATTTTTCGAACTTGTAATGATATTAGAATTATTCTTGGACTATTTTATGAAGCGTATGAGTATAATTGGGTGTATTATGCATGTATAATTTTACAAATTCTATAAATGTGAATTAATGAATTATGCATGACCTGCAAGAGTCAATCTAGTGGATAGTTAGGCATGCCTAAAAGAGTCCTTTAGCTACAGCACCTTTGTACTATTCTAGAACCTGATCAAGTCCCTATTTAGTTCCTCGCGAACTTCTACATATTCGGATCTTGTTTAAGATCCCTTTGTAAAATGTTTGAAAAGAGAAAATATGATATTGTTTTCCCGATTCGTACCCGTAAGGTACCGCTACGTGACGATTTGTACCCGTAAGGTACCTCTACGCATTTACTCGTTATCCACGACTGTGAGTTAGCAGGTGTATCGTTTGTTATGATTTGTTCTGATATGATTACAAGTGTGTGATCCGTATGAGAATAATTATAAGTGTTTGAATCCGAATGACTCTATTTATGAGCATATAAATTTGATGGCGTATGAATATGAGTTCGAGCCTTTGAATGGTTATGAATGTGATTCTATTGTGATTATATCTTATGATATTCGGCATATACCATTATAAATGTGTATTGCCTTGGCGACCATTGTGAATGGCCATCCATATATTATTGTTGTGTTTCCCTACTAAGCGTTATCGCTTAGCACGGTGTTTTTATCTGTGCAGGTGCGGAAGGTGTATAGCTTTTGGGAGAGTCGCCGCCAGTCAAGCCAACACAGAGGGATTAGTCTTAGGGCTTTATTTTTGTAGCATGATTCTTTTGTAATAGAACTCTCTTTGTATTTTGTATTTTGTTAAGCTTTCGCTATATATATATATATATACATATATCTCTGACAGTTGTAACTATTTTGTAATATCAGTTGTGATCAGAACATTATTGTATTGAATGTTATTATATTAATGCATGATCATTCTGATGTTTCTTAAGTTTTTAATTTTAGCTAATTGTATGGATGTTTGTGTATCGTTCTGTGTGGTGGCACCCTTACTCATACGAGTTCTCACTCCTTTGCGGAGGGGTTCTCCTATGTATGGGAAGGGGGTGTTACAGTTTTTTGTATCAGAGCTCCGGTTTAGGTGTTTCTAGGTGTTGTTGTGTATAGATATATGTTTAGGACTGTGTTGGCTGATGTGGTTATCTTTGTCTTTCTTTTAGATGGATTCTGATTCTATTTGAGGGTCGCTTGAGGGGTCCGCTGAAAGTGTGAATCCCCAAGCAATTGATCCTTCAATGTCTGTGTCGGCTCAACCTGCTAGGGCACAACCTGAGGCTGCAGCCATGCCCTTTGAGGTTATGTTTAAGATTTCGCAGGACATGGCTAGGGTCATTGAGAGTGTAACCGTTCCTAGAGTACCTACTGAGAATCTGACAAAGGCGGGCGCAGAGTACTTTTATGGAATTGGTTTGGACGAATCAGAATATGTTGAGAAGTGGTTAAAGAAGGTAGAGCGAGCCTTGGACGAGATTCGGTGTCCTCAAGAGAGGCGAGTAGAGTGTGTAGTGGCTCTGTTGCAGGGATCCGCCTATGACTAGTGGAAGTTGGCTCATAGGCATCCTCAGTTTCCTGACCCAGTTACTTAGGAGTTCTTTGAGAAAGAGTTCACTAGCCAGTATATGACTCAAACCTATAAGGATACGAAGTGGGCTCAGTTTTTGAGTTTGAAATAGAGGGCGACGACGGTTTCAGAGTTTCAGAAGGAGTTTAACAGATTGGCTAAGTATGCTCCTGAAGGTGTTCTGACTAAGGAATTTAGATGTCGACATTTTGAGACTGGGTTGAACGATTCTTTGAGGGCTATGTTGATTTCGCTGATGAGTACTCCGGGTGTTGGTATTATCAAATTGTGCAAGCAGCTGTGCGGGCTGAGAGATCTGAGTCTATTCTAAGAGAGAGAGCTCAGAGGAGGAATCCCCCTCGTGGTGGATCTGGATCGTCATCATCCTCCGGTAAGAGGTCTAGGAACCCGCAGGATGAGTCTTCTTCAGGCCCTGCTTCGAGAGGCAGGAGGTAAGGTTCTACTAGAGGTTCTGGTTCTGGCAGAGGTGGTTCTAGTTCGAGGACTGGTGTGCTTCCTGAGTGTTCTCATTGCAGTAAGCGCTATTGGGGTGAGTGTAGGTGGCTCACGGGTGGTTGTTGCAGGTGTGGTAGCACTGATCATTTCTTGGCTAACTGTCCAAAGTTGAGTGAGGTTTCTGGTGATCAGAGAGAGACCAGTAGATTGGGATCGAATTCTCCGCAAGCTAGTCGTGGTAGAGGCCGAGGTAGAGGTCGAGGCGGTCGACCTAGAGATGGAGCTACATCTGAGTCAGTTGAGCGTCCCGTGGTAGTGCCAGCTAGAGCCTATGCTATGAGATCTCGGGAGGAGCAGGATGCTCTAGATGTGATAGCCGGTAAGTTTCTAATCCTTGACACTGAATTATATGCTCTAATTGACCCTGGTTCCACACACTCATATTTGTGCACGTATAAGTTAAGTGATAAGTTACATGATGTAGATTTGTTAGACTATGAGATTTGTGTGACTAGTCCCTTAGGGCATAGTGTCAATGTGAGTAGGGTGCATAGGAATTGTCCTCTTTTGGTTGAAGGAACTGAGTTTCCCACAGATTTGATTGAGTTTCCTTTTAGAGAGTTTGATTTGATCTTGCGTATGGATCGGCTTGGTAAGCATCGGGCTGTAGTGGATTGTCATAGGAAGGTAGTTGTGCTTCGGGATAAAGATCGGTCTTCTGTGGTTGTTAAGGGCTTAGGTCCTAGTTCTTTGAGTAATGTGATTTTCGCCATGCAAGCGAAGAGGTTTATGAGAAAAGCGTGTGAGGCTTTCTTAGCAGTTGTTTTGGATTCAAAGCGTGATCAGGTTGAGATTGATGGTATCCCCGTTGTTAGGGAGTTTAGTGATGTGTTCCCTAGTGAATTGCCTTGTTTGCCTCCAGAGAGAGAGGAGGAGTTGTCCATAGAGATTATGCCGGGTACTTTGCCCATTTCGAAAGCACCTTATCGGATGGCTCCTATAGAGTTGAGAGAACTCAAAACTCAGCTACAAGAGTTACTGGATAAGGGGTTTATTAGACCCAGCATATCTCCATGGGGAGCTCCGGTGTTGTTTGTGAAGAAGAAAGATGGTTCTTTAAGGATGTGTATCGACTATAGGCAAATCAACAAGGTCACAGTGAAGAATAAGTATCCTTTGCCTAGAATTGAGGATTTGTTTGATCAGCTTAGAGGTGCGGGAGTCTTTTCGAAGCTTGACCTTCGGTCGGGTTATTATTAGTTGCGAGTTCAAGATGCGGATGTGGTTAAGACTGCATTTCGAACTCGGTATGGCCACTATGAGTTTCTTGTGATGCCGTTTGGTTTGACCAATGCACCTGTGGCTTTCATGGATTTGATGAACTGATTGTTTAGGCCATACCTTGATCGATTTGTAGTGGTGTTCATAGATGACATCTTGGTTTACTCCAGAGATGAGAGTGAGCATGAGGAGCATCTCCGGTTGGTTTTGCAAGTGTTGAGGGAGCACCGTTTGTTTGCGAAGCTTAGCAAGTGTGACTTTTGGCTTCGAGAGGTGTCTTTCTTAGGTCATATTGTGTCGGCTAAGGGTATTCAGGTAGATCCAGCTAAGATTGAGGCGATTGTGGATTGGAAAGTTCCTAGGAATGTTCCGGAAGTGAGAAGCTTTCTCGGTTTGGCAGGCTATTGCCGTCGGTTTGTGAAGGGTTTTTCGGTCATTGCTGCTCCGATGACTAGATTGTTGAGGAAAGGAGCTAGATTTGAATGGTTGGATAAGTGTCAAGCCTATTTTGAGAAGTTGAAGAGGTTGTTAGTCGAAGCTCATGTACTTACTCAACCCATCTTGGGTAAAGAGTTTGTGATGTATAGCGATGCTTCGGGTATTGGACTTGGATGTGTGTTAATGCAAGTGGGAAAAGTGGTGGCTTATGCTTCCCATCAATTAAAACCACATGAGAGGAACTATCCGACGCATGATTTGGAATTGGCGGCTGTGATCTTTGCTTTAAAGATTTGGCGTCATTATATGTATGGGGAGAAGTGTAGGATCTTTATGGACCACAAGAGTTTAAAGTACCTCCTCACGTAGAAGGAGTTGAATATGAGGCAACGCAGATGGTTAGAGTTGTTCAAGTACTACGACTACATTTTGGATTACCATTCGGGTAAGGCCAATATGGTTGCAGATGCTCTAAGTAGAAAGTCGATTTCGGCTTTGTTTATGAGAAGGTTTAGATGGAGATTTGATTCAGATGGGGCTTTGGTTGCCCAATTGAGATTGAAGCCTACTTTGAGACAGTTGATAGTGGATGCTCAGAATGGATGTTAGATTACAGCGGGTTTTGCAAGAGGTTCAACAGGGTAAGCAGTCAAAGTTCTCGATTTTGGATGGGATGCTTATATATAGGAATCGTTTGTGTGTGCCTGAGAATGTTGAGTTAAGGAAACAGCTTTTGAGTGAGGCACACACTACGGTTTTCACCATGCATCCTGGTAGTGAGAAGATGTATCAGGACATGAAGCAATTCTATTGGTGGTCTGGCATGAAGAGAGATATTATGGATTATGTGGCCAAGTGTTTGACCTGTCAGCAGGTAAAGGCTGAGCATCAAGTCCCTTCAGGATTGCTCACTCCTTTTCCCGTCCCTGAGTGGAAATGGGATGATATTGCTATGGATTTCGTGTCGGGTTTTCCGTTGACTCGGTTTGGGTGATTGTGGATCAGCTTACGAAGTCAGCTCATTTTCTGCCGGTTAGAGTGGATTACTCGATGGATAAGTTGGCCAGTGTGTATGTGGATGAGGTAGCCAAATTGCATGGAGTGCCATTGTCTATAGTGTCAGATCGGGATCCAAGGTTCACATCAAAGTTTTGGAAGGAATTGCAGAGAGCTTTGGGTACCAGGTTGAATTTCAGTATTTCATCCTTAGACAGATGGGCAATCAGAGAAGGTCATTCAGATTTTAAAGGATATGTTGTGGGCTTGTGCTTTGGAATTTTCATGTAGTTGGGATAGATATGTGCAGCTTATGGAGTTTGCCTACAACAACAGCTATCAGTCGAGGATCGGTATATCACCGTATGAGGCTTTGTATGGTCGGCCATGTAGGACTCCAGTTTGTTGGATAGAGCTGACCGAACGTCCCGTTGTTGGGCAAGAGTTGGTTAGAGATACTGAGGAGAATATCAGAGTTGTACAGCGGAATCTGAAGGTGGCTAAGGATAGGAAGGAGTCCTATGCTAACCTGAAGAGGAAAGATATTCGGTTTGAGGTCGGGGACAAAGTTTTCCTCAAGGTTTCACCTTGGAGGAAAGTGTTGAGATTCGGTAAGAAAGGTAAGCTTAGTCCTCGGTTTTTGGACCTTATGAGGTGTTAGCAAAGGTTGGTCCGATAGCTTATAGGTTGGCTTTACCGATGGAGTTGGAGAAGTTGCACGATATTTTTCATGTTTCCATGCTTCGTCGGTATAGATCAGACCCTTCACATGTGTTGTCGGTTCAAGATCTGCAAGTGCAGCCAGATTATTCTTATGATGAGGAACCGAAGGCCATTTTAGCCTGGGAAGTGAGGCAGTTAAGGAACAAGCAAGTCCCTTTGGTCAAGGTGTTATGGCATCACCATGGAGTTGAGGAAGCAACTTGGGAACCAGAGGCAACGATGAGGGCTCAGTATCCACAGCTATTCGGTTCAGGTGAGAATTTCGAGGACGAAATTCTTGTTAGTAGGGGAGAGTTCAAATACCCCATTTGCCACATAGAAGTTGGAGCCATTGGGTGTGTATTGGCATGTGATAAGGGCATTTTAGGTAAAATGCATGTTTTGTGGGTATTTTTATAGTGTGAGTGCATGTAGAGTTGTAGGATGTGAATGTATGGGTTGCATTAGTGTGTACATACTCACATGTTGGTAGGATGTGCATTAATGATGATAGCATTGTGTGTGTGTAGTGCATGCTTGTTGGGTATGAGTGGTTAATCTCCACCAATGAGGAAATGACATGTGTCTAGGGTTAGGAAAAGAAATAGAAGAAGGAAGAGAAATAGGGAAAAAGCAGAATTTGTTTCTTCATTTCCCGTTTCTCTCTCTTCTCTACCCTTCTTCTTCCTTTTCTCTTCTTAAGAGTGCCCTAGCTTGGATCCAAGTAAGTATGGTGGAAATTTATCATCTCTTGATCATCAATTGGTAAGTTTTGTAGCATTTCTTCTTCTTCATCTTCTTTTCTTCTTCTTTGATGGTTTGGAGTTTTGATTTGGGTTTGTTGTGTTTGTATGATTTTTGGGTGTGCTTGTTAGTTGAGCCTCCTCGCAATCCCAAGGGAAAGGAGAAGGCGTGTGGTAGTGGTACGAAGTGATTGGAGCTAAGGAATTTCAGGTTTGGGATTTTTGTTTGGAATTTGATTGTTTGATGTTCATATGGTGATTCATGCCTTTGTATGTGATCTCTGGAAAATTGATGTTTAATGAGGCATATTGTAGTGTTAATGTTATGGGTAATTATTTTATTTGAGTTATGATGCATGAATGTTGAAGTTTTGAGTAAATATTAAAGTGTGATGAATGGTTGCTGTAAATTTCTGGATTTGTGTTCTTGAGGAGTTTCATTTTGATGATGCATGATTTTGATTGTGTTAGATGTCTATCTAGGTTGTGGTTTGTGTTGATTGTGGTGTTGGAAAGGTTGATTTGAAGTTAAGATAAAGTTGGGTTGATGTATTTTTGAGTTTGGAAATTTGGGTATTTTGAAAGTGAGGAAATCTACAGAAATTCACGCAAGAGTTGGAAATCACGACACTGTCGCGAGGTCACGACAGGGTCGGTGATTTTAGCCCTTGCGCGAGGTCGAGCGAATTTGTGTGGCCGAGCGGCTGGGATGCCGAACACATGCAGTGAGAGCTCTCTATCCCGAGCGCGATAGGGCGCTTGACTGCCAAGAGCACTCGACTGCCGAGCGGGTTGGGCTACCGAGGTCGCAGCGAGAGCTCTCTGTCACGAGCGCGATAGAGCGCTCGGTTGCCAGACAGTTCGGGGCAATCCCCTATCGCGAGCGTGCGCCTACGCGTGATGCGACAGCCTCTGTTGGCAGCTCACTCTTGCGAGCGCGACGATCGTTGCTAGCGCGACAGTGAGGTGTGTTTCTGTTTTCGCCCGAGTGCGAGGGCTGCCGCGATCGCGACAGGGGGCAAGTTATGCCTCTGTCGCGAGTGCGACAGACGTTGCGAGCGCGACACCCCTGGTTTCAAATTGTGTTTTCTTTTATGATGTCCGATGTTCATTTTCCGAACTTGTGATGCTATTAGAATTATTCTTGGACTATTTTATGAAGCATATGAGTATAATTGGGTGTATTATGCATGTATAATTTTATAAATTCTATAAATGTGAATTAATGAATTATGCATGACCTGCAAGAGTCAGTCTAGTGGATAGTTAGTCATGCGTAAAAGAGTCCTTTAGCTGCAGCACCTCTGTACTGTTCTGGACCCTGATTAGGTCCCTGTTTACTTCCTCGCGAACTTCTACATGTTCAGATCTTGTTTAAGATCCCTTTGTAAAATGTTTAAAAAGAGAAAATATGATACTGCTTTCCCAATTCGTACCCGTAAGGTACCGCTACGTGACAATTCGTAACCGTAAGGTACCTCTATGCGTTTACTCGTTATCCACTACTGTGAGTCAGCAGATGTATCGTTTGTTATGATTTGTTCTGATATGATTATAAGTGTGTGATCTGTATGAGAATAATTATAAGTGTTTGAATCCGGATGACTCTATTTATGAGCATATTGTAACACCCCAATACCCCTCGGAAGGAATATCGAGATGTCGCACACAACATAAACATTCAAGAAAGAGCTAAAGTGGAAGCACTCATGAATAACCATATGAACTTGCATAACTGAACTTATAAATTATACATATACTAAGTCATTACATCACATATCAGAATTACATGCCTTACAAAACGTACAAGAAAAAACTGGACTATACAACTTAACCCTATACTAGTAAAAAAAGAAGACTTCAACTCCTGATGGCCAACAGATGCGCGACTCCAAAACTAAACCAATCCTGCAAACCTACATGAAAACAAACATCCGTGCTAAGCGATAATGCTTAGTGGGGTTATACAAAAACAAAGGACTAAACAAGCATGAGTAACAGTATATACATATCATGCCAAGGCGTAAAAGCAATGTCAATTACAAAAATTATAACATGTACAATTCAATATTATCAAACCTAACATGCTCAAACCACCAAAACATTCTTATATACGCAACACATAACGGAATCTTAACAATATCAAGTCCACTTGACGAATATAACTGAGCCAAAAGCATTAATATGAAATGCTCAAAACAAAACAATCATTCCATCATCAAAAGCATAAACTCGATTATCACAAAAGCAAACAAGAAGCCTGAACTCACATGGACTGTGGATATGGGTACAAAAGATACCGATGAAATTCAGTATCTAAAACAATAGACATAAGTCTGAAAACATTCGAATACCCGAGGGTAACAAAAGAAACTGAAGTCTCTAGACAAAAGACCATAACGGTCTACAAAGCAGCCGCGCAAAATCCTTTAGAAGAATGCTTATATATCCACTAACTTGACACTTCAGGCTCGCTAACACTCTAATTACTATAACACATATTTACATATCCAATCACAATCACATTTCACTCAATTCATGTACATGCTAAACAATCCAATAATTATATATAATTCCTACTAGCAAATAATACCTATGATATATAATATGCATGTTCAAACATATTCATATAGTTCACCATACAAGTACACATACCATTATGATTCAATAACTAAAAACCATGTACACATTTAATTCCTTTATCAAACACTACAAAAAAATTAGGAAATAGCAATGGAATTTGCTAATTTTCCGTTGCTAATCAAAATTAGCAATGGAAAAATCCGTTGCAATTTCTGCCGATGCTAAATTTAGCAACGGAATTGACTTCCGTTGCTAAATTTAGCAATGGAAAATCTTTCCGTTCCTAAAAATAGCAACGGAATTTGTTTTTCGTTGCTGAAAATAGCAACGGACTTCTTATTCCATTGCTAAAAATAGCAACGGAATAAGTATTCCGTTGCTATTTTTCGTATTTTATTAAAATAATTATAATTCACATAGCAACGGAAAAGCATTTCCATTGCTATTTTTAGCAACGGAACTTCTTTTCTGTTGCTATTTTCAACAGTATAAGAATTATATTTTAAATAACTATAATGCAATTAGCAACGGAATAAAAATTTCGTTGCTATTTACAACAGTGAAAAAAATTATTTTTAAAATTAATATAATTCAAATCCTGTATATATTAATAATGTATGCTTATCGATAATATAATTTCATATAAAAATTATAATACACAATAATTAAAATCCTGAAAATATATTATAATATTATAAAATAAAAATCCGAAAAAAACATCACAAAAGTAAATTCAGTATAACATCACTGTAAAGTAAAAACTAGTGAAACTGTCACAAACACAATATAAATTCAATACAAAATGACATATTACAAATGCTACATAGGTGGAGGTGAAGGAGGCCGATCTGACTGCGGAGCACGATGTGTTTCCAAATCTTCAACCCGATTCTTTAACTGCGTTAAAGTTAACATCTGATCATATGCCATAAAACTAGACAATAAAACTGCAAATAATCTTAATAAAAAATCAAGATATTAGAGAAGGGAAAATACAAATTAAAAGCAAAATGAAGCTAGTTTAACTTGGTTCAATATCCAGAGTTCACATCATGACTTTTGAGTTAAACATCAATGAAGTTATTCAAAATCTATCACAGTTCAAAAAACCATACAAATAAATTTCACATCTAAGCAGTTGATCACACATTAACGGATGGCATGGTGGATGAATACATGGAATTTGACAGCACCTAGCCAATCTACTTAAATATGTGTATGACAATTATGATATATTATATATTTATGTAATGGGAGTATGTTACTAAATTAGTTAAATGTTATTAATGTGAAAATGGTGTGAAGGTTAAAAACTAGGAGCAAATATGTATATTTTTGCATGTATAGATATGTGAATGGATGTAAGTAAATTATGTAAGTGGTAAAATGTGAATGGTGTGCATGAAAGTATGCAATATAAGCCTTGACCATTTGGTAATAAATAAATGATATCAAACATGTGAAATGGGTAAAAAAAAAAGGTTAGAGAGGCCACAGAAAGACATGTCTTGTAAGATTCCAAATTATGTATTTAAAAATGACATGATTATTAAAAATAAATACACGAAAGTGAATTTTATGTTTATGTTAAAATACGGTTGATAAAGCTTTTCATTACCGGGTTTGGATATTCTTGTGCCATTGATGAATATCTTGGCTGTTGGTTGAACATAATAAATTGTAAGCATTACTTATAGGTTCTCCTTTAATTAGTAGTCATGTACTTTACAAATTCTTCACGAAATTCTGAATTTGGCTACTGCATGTATGGTTTAAGCTTTATGTTAAGGTGAAAAATCTGTAGTGCTATATTGTTAGTGAGTATCAGTTTTAGGTCGATAAGATTAGGACGGTTACTGGAATTTTACATCCTTACATCCTTTTTAAACATGACAAGCCAACTAACAAGCTAATATAAACTGACCGACAAAAATAAGGTTTAATTAATTCAACCTCTTTTAAATCACTAAAGCCAAGCCAATTTCTTCATTTTATGTTTTAATCTCATGTTTAAGTAGTCATTCAAAGCATTCAGCCAATTTCTAAGTTCCTCACTTATGTTACACGATATACTACCCAATTCTATTATTTTAATTCAATTGAATTGTATGTCACGGTTTTCATCCCCTTTCGTAAGCCTAAGTAAACAAATCTAGTTAAAACAACTCAAATAATTGATCAAATTTAATTTAATTAAACCAATTACTCAATTAACACAACCAATTTATCAATCAATTCCATAAACCATAACAACACACACACTGTGACTATAAAATCACACATTAATAAATTTAATTCTTGTAAAAATCACTTAAAAAAGTGAGTTTGGTGGCCACTTACCAGTTTTTCGGAAGTTTTGGCCCCATTTACCATCGCCGGAGCCTCGCCGGAGCTCCACCTGAGGCACCCGAACCATCGGAAGGAAGCTCGATGCCTCGGGGTTCCATTTCCGGTGATCACGCGCCCATCCGCGGCGCCGTTTAGTCGGAATCGCCGTCTAAAGCTTTGGTCTTCTCCTCCTCCGATCTGGTCATTGCCGGCAATTGAGGGAGATCCACGGGCACCGCGATGTTCGTCTGTCTGCCGTGAGTCCCCCAGTGCCATTTGCATCCTCATCCACCACTGGAGCTGGCCGGGAAACACAAGAGGAGCTTACGGGTTCCTCTCGTTCCGCTGGAATAGCGACGCCGTTACGACGGAGGAATCGCCGTGATCAGCAACGGCAAGAAGTCCGTTGCTCGCCGTCGAAGCCGCCGACCGCTCGCCCCGTCGCCGCTCCGCCGTCTCTCTCTCTCGGTCTCTCTTTCCCGATCTACCCTCTTCGTGACTTTCGCAATCTCCCTGTTCCTTCTTTCCCCCTGTTACTCTTTTTTTTAGTTTTTTTTTCTACTCCTCACATTTCCCACATAATTTTGCTAAATCTCCATCACCTATATAATTTTAGACTTATAACTAAAAATATAGCAACGGAATAAATTTTTCGTTGCTAAATAGCAATGAAAATATTTTTCTGTTGCTATTTTAGGACCTAATTTTTTCTCTTTCCACATTGATAGCAACGGAGTCAAAATTCTGTTGCTAAATAGCAACGACAAAAAATTCCGTTGCTATTTAAATATTTTTCCGTTGCAATTTAGGACCCATTTTTTCTATTATGAAAAATATAGCAACGAAATAAATTTTTTGTTGCTAAATAGCAGCAACGGAATTATTTTTCCGTTGCAATTTAGGACCCATTTTTTCTATTATAAAAAAAATAGCAACGGAATAAATTTTCTAGCAACGGAAAAAAAATTCCGTTGCTATTTAGGACCCATTTTTCTATTATGAAAAATATAGCAACGGAATAAATTTTTCGTTGCTAAATAGCAACGGAAAAAAAATTCCGTTGCTATTTAGGACCCATTTTTTCTATTATGAAAAATATAGCAATGGAATAAATTTTTCGTTGCTAAATAGCAACGGAAAAAAAATTTTGTTGCTAAATAGCAACGGAATTATTTTTTTGTTGCTATTTTAGGACCCAATTTTTTAATTGATAGCAACGGAGTCAAAATTCCGTTGCTAAATAGCAACGGCAAAAAATTCTGTTGCTAAATAGCAACGGAAATATTTTTCCATTGCAATTTAGGACCCATTTTTTCTATTATGAAAAATATAGCAACGGAAAAAAATTTCGTTGCAATTTAGGACCCGATTTTTTTTGACTCATTATTTAGAAATTGATAGCAACGGAATCCAATTTCCATTGCTAAATAGCAACGGTAATTTTATCCGTTGCTACTTTTCTCCATTTAGCAACGGAATTATTAACCGTTGCTAAATTAGCAACGGAACCAAATTTCCGTTGCTAATTATTTTTTGTTACTAATTTAGCAACGGAAACACATTTCCGTTGCTATTTTTCGCTCCAAATATCTCCCGCATTTTGTTCGCGCAATATTTAGCAATGGTATTTACATTGTGTTGCTAATAACCGTTGCTAAATTTACGTGCCAAACTTTCCCTCCTCTTTTAGCGACCGAAAATATCGAAAATAATTTCCGTTGTTATATGTGTGAAACGTAACCGAAAATAGCAACGGAATAATTTTTCCATTGCTATGGAATTCCGTTGCTATTTCACAAAATTCTTGTAGTGAACGTACTATGCCATAGGCTCATTTACGTATAATTTCCATCATCAAAAGCATATACTCATCTCATAATGTTAAACATGAATTGGATAAGTTGCAGGAACTTGAAGAGAAGTTCGGGTGCATTTCGGGAAGGATAAACACACAAAAATACTCAAACTAGAGGGGGGTAAAGGTGGGAAATGATTCATACCAACCATGGGATCAATATGTGAAGGAAATTCCATCATATAACTGGTTCTATCGTGCTCGCGACAGTAGGCTCCTACTGGTGCCCAACGGGACTGCTTTTCACCTCAAACTTGTACCGCATAAACCAACGTCTAAACCTCCTTTTTAGGCAAAACGTCCTTCTTAACAATTGTTCCCTAGGATGTTAAGTTTCCAATGTGATAAGCTACAGGTCATTTAGACAAACTAAACATAAGATATGAGCTAAACAAACTATACTGTTCCAATGGACCCGCTAGAATAGAGACACTTATGTTATGGCCATTTTTGGGACACTTAGAGCCAGAATGCGATCATAGTCATTTCTGGGACTTATATAGATATGGAAATCATGGTTCTAATGGCACAAACTCACTTAAATTGGAGTTGTTAAACTACACCTATCACCAAAACATCCCACGGAGGTCTAATACAATCTGAGGAGAGTTTTCCCCTACAACTAGGGTTCATACAAGATCACTAGATTATACTCATGGCAATTTAATTAACACTTCAACACACATCCATTTTACATTTCAATTATATCAAATATCAATTAAACACATCAACATGCATCAATTGACAAAACATCACAATTCACTACACATGCAAAAATCAAAGGGCACACGATCCCAACGTCTAGAAGTGCAGCGGAAACTCCCAATCTCAAATCTTGTCCTTGCCCTTCTCAATCCTTCTATCCGAAACTTCAAACACAACAAAGAACACTAATTCAACACCTCTTAGTCCATTACACAACCATCTCAAACCAAAACAGAAATGGAGTAGAAGAAGATCCAACACAAAGCTAAGTCACACTTACCTTCTTAATCATTTAATAACCACTTCAAACCATCCAATGCAAAAATTAGCCGAAGGAAGACAAAATCAAAGAAGAAAGAGGAAGTGAAACCGAGAAAGAGAGGGAAAACAAAGAGATATCACTATTTGCATGCAAAACAAGAATGAGGACATATTTTCCCACCAAAACACTTATATTGCATGCAAAAGTCCACCTGGCACATCCTCTCAAAGCCACATGTCTATCTTAAGACATGTGTCCCAAAGCCTTCCAAACTCCTTGCATGACTGCCACATGTCCAAACCCAACTCAAAATCCACTTAAATCCCGCTTAAAACGAACTCCAACTGGCGCGTTCTATCGCGCTCGTGACAGAAGCTAAACCAGAAATTCTAAAAACAAAACTTGACCAATCTTCTTTCCAATTCTTCCACTCACCCACGCAATCATTCAAAAGTGTTCTTTCTTACAAATAGTCACCCATATACATACCAAATCATCCCAAATCCTACTAGGTTGTATCCGGGTCATTACAATGTCTCCCCCTTAAGAAATTTTTTCCTCGAAATTTCACCCGATAACACAGATAGCAAACACTTATCACAATAAAGCTTGTACAAATCAAACACAATAACATAAGGACTTACCAGAAGGACCCGCTTGCTCATCTTCTTTCTCTCTAATCATAGCATAACATCGAGCTGGAACAACCGACGAAATCGGCTTCTCAATCATTTTCGATCTATCATCTGCTGCTCGACCTCTTCTTCGTCCACCTCTTGCAGATCCAGTCACTGCCGTGTTCCCTCTATTACCTTGCTGAACGGTGCTCTCTTTCATTTCGGGACAATTGGCAAGCATATGCTCCATGCTGCCACATTTAAAACATGCCCCTGAAATCTTCCTACACATGCCTCGATGAAATTTCTCGCAATGCATACACTTTGGCACACTAGTTTCCTTACTAGGGGGTGCCAAGACACTTCCCTTAGATTCTTGCACTAGACTTAACCATTGAGTAAGCTGTCCACTAACTCCATCACGAGTTCTTTTACTACTAAACACATTACCATCGGTTACTTTTCTCTTGTGCTCCATCTTTTGCTTGAGCACTTCCGATTCTTCTAACTTCAACGCAGGACAAACTAATTGATAATAACCTACTGTCTCACCTAACTCTTCACTGGGATCGGATTCCATCTAAACTCTACACAAGACAACATCTTCATTTGGCCACTACTCTAGACAGACTCGAACACATCTAAACATCTCATAGACCAGAACCGGCTAAACCGGTACTCTGATACCACAACTTGTAACACCCCAATACCCCTTGAAAGGAATATCGAGATGTCAGACACAACATAAACATTCAAGCAAGAGCTAAAGTGGAAGCACTCATGAATAATCATATGAACTTGCATAACTGAACTTATAAAGTATACATATGCAAAGTCACTACATCACATATCAGAATTACATGCCTTACAAAACGTTCAAGTAAAAACTGGACTATACAACATATCCCTGTACTAGTACAAAAAGAAGACTTCAACTCCTAGTGGCCAGTAGATGCGTGACTCCAAAACCAAACCAATCCTGCAAACCTATACGGAAACAAACATCCGTGCTAAGCGATAACTCTTAGTGGGGATGTACAAAAACAAAGGACTGCACAAGCATGCATAACAGTATATACATATCATGCCAAGGCGTAAATGCAATGTCAATTACAAAAATTATAACATGTAAAATTCAATCTTATCAAACCTAAAATGCTCAAAGCACCAAAAAATTCTTATATAAGCAACACATAACGGAATCTTAATAATATCAAGTCCACTTGACGAACATAACTGAGCCAAAAGCATTAATATGAAATGCTCAAAATAAAACAATCATTCCATCATCAAAAGCATAAACTTGATTATCACAAAAGCAAACAAGAAGCCTGAACTCTCATGGACTGTGGATACGGGTACAAAAGATACCGATGAAATTCAGTATCTAAAATAAAAGACATAAGTCTGAAAATATTCGAATACCCGAGGGTAACAAAAGAGACTGAAGTCTCTAGACAAAAGACCATAACAGTCTACAAAGCAGCCACACAAAACCCTTTATAAGCATGCTTATATATTCACTAACTTGACACTTCAGGCTCGCTAACACTCTAATTACTATAACACATATTTACATATCCAACAAAAATCACATTTCACTCAATTCATGTACATGCTAAATAATCCAATAATTATACATAATTCCTACTAGCAAATAATGCCTATGATATATAATATGCATGTTCAAACATATTCATATAGTTCACCATATAAGTACACATACCATTATGATTCAATAACTAAAAAGCATGTACACATTTAATTCCTTTATCAAAGTACTATACCACAGCCTCATTTATGTATAATTTCCATCATCAAAAGCATATACTCATCTCGTAATGTTAAACATGAATTGGATAAGTTATAGGAACTTGAAGAGAAGTTCGGGTGCATTTCGGGAAGGATAAACACACAAAAATATTCAAAATAGAGGGGGGTAAAGGTGGGAAATGATTCATGACAACCATGGGATCAAAATGTGAAGCAAATTCCATCATATAACTTGTTCTGTCGCGCTTGCGACCCCTATCGCGCTCGCGACAGTAGGCTCCTACAGGTGCTCAATGGAACTACTTTTCACCTCAAACTTGTAACGCATAAAACAACATCTAAACCTCCTTTTTAGGCAAAATATCCTTCTTAACAATTGTTCCCAAGGATGTTAAGTTTCTAATGGGACAAGTTACAGGTCATTTATAGAAATAAAACATAAGAAATGAGCTAAACAAACTGTACTGTTCCAATGGACCCGCCAGAATAGAGACACTTATGTTATGGCCATTTTTGGGACACTTAGAGCCAGAATGCGATCATAGTCATTTTTGGGACTTATATAGATATGGAAATCATGGTTATAATGGCACAACATTCACTTTAAGTGGATTTGTTAAACTCCACCTATCATCAAAACATCACACGGAGGTCTGATACAATCTGAGCAAAGTTTTCCCCTACAACTAGGGTTTATACAAGATCACTAGATTATACTCATGGCAATTCAATTAACACTTCAACACACATCCATTTTACATTTCAATTCTATCAAATATCAATTAAACACATTAACATGCATCAATTGACACAACATCACAATTCACTACACATGCAAAAATCAAAGGGCACACGATCCCAACCTCTAGAAGTGCAGCCGAAACTCCCAATCTCAAATCTTGTCCTTGCCCTTATCAATCCTTCTATCCAGAACTTCAAACACAGCAAAGAACACCAATACAACACCTCTTAGTCCATTACATAACCAGCTCAAACCAAAATAGAAATGGAGTAGAAGAAGACCCAACACAAAGCTAAGTCACACTTACCTTCTTAATCCTTTAATAACCTCTTCAAACTATCCAATGCAGAAATTAGCCATAGGAAGACAAAATCAAAGAAGAAAGAGGAAGTGAAACCGAGAAAGAGAGGGAAAATAAAGAGATATCACTATTTGCATGCAAAATAAGAATGAGGACAGATTTTCCCACTCAAAACACTTATATTGCATGCAAAAGTCCACTTGGCACATCCTCTTAAAGCCACATGCTTATCTTAAGACATGTATCCCAAACCCTTCCAAACTCCTTGCATGACTACCACATGTCCAAACCGAACTTAAAATCCCCTTAAATCTTGCTTAAAATGAACTCCAACTGGCGCATTCTATCACGCTCGTGATGGGTGTCGAGCTCGCGATGGGTCTTAAACTTGAAATTCTAAAAACAAAACTTGACCAATCTTCTTTCCAATTCTTCCACTCACCCACGCAATCATTCAAAAGTGTTCTTTCTTACAAATACATACCCATATACATACCAAATTATCCCAAATCCTACAAGGGTGTATCCGGATCGTTACACATATAAATTTGATGGCATATGAATATGAGTTCGAACCTTTGAATGGTTATGAATGTGATTCTATTGTGATTATATCTTATAATATTCAGCATATGCCATTATGAATTTGTATTGCCTTGACGACCATTAGAAGTGCAGCCGAAACTCCCAATCTCAAATCTTGTCCTTGCCCTTATCAATCCTTCTATCCAGAACTTCAAACACAGCAAAGAATACCAATACAACACCTCTTAGTCCATTACATAACTAGCTCAAACCAAAATAGAAATGGAGTAGAAGAAGACCCAACACAAAGCTAAGTCACACTTACCTTCTTAATCCTTTAATAACCTCTTCAAACTATCCAATGCAAAAATTAGCCATAGGAAGACAAAATCAAAGAAGAAAGAGGAAGTGAAACCGAGAAAGAGAGGGAAAATAAAGAGATATCACTATTTGCATGCAAAATAAGAATGAGGACAGATTTTCCCACTCAAAACACTTATATTGCATGCAAAAGTCCACTTGGCACATCCTCTTAAAGCCACATGCTTATCTTAAGACATGTATCCCAAACCCTTCCAAACTCCTTGCATGACTACCACATGTCCAAACCGAACTTAAAATCCTCTTAAATCTTGCTTAAAATGAACTCCAACTGGCGCATTCTATCATGCTCGTGATGGGTGTCGAGCTCGCGATGGGTCTTAAACTTGAAATTCTAAAAACAAAACTTGACCAATCTTCTTTCCAATTCTTCCACTCACCCACGCAATCATTCAAAAGTGTTCTTTCTTACAAATACATACCCATATACATACCAAATCATCCCAAATCCTACTAGGGTGTATCCGGATCGTTACACGTATAAATTTAATGGCATATGAATATGAGTTCGAACCTTTGAATGGTTATGAATGTGATTCTATTGTGATTATATCTTATAATATTCAGCATATGCCATTATGAATTTGTATTGCCTTGACGACCATTGTGAATGGCCGTCCATATATTATTGTTGTATTTTTCCACTAAGCGTTATCGCTTAGCACGGTGTTTTCACCCGCGCAAGTGCGGAAGGTGTATAGCTTTTAGGAGAGTCACTGCCAGTCAAGCCAACATAGAGGGATTAGTGTTAGGGCTTTATTTTTGTAGCATGATTCTTTTGTAATAGAACTTTCTTTGTATTTTGTATTTTGTTAAGCTTTCGCTATATATATATATATATATATATATATATATATATATATATATATATATATCTGACAGTTGTAACTATTTTGTAATATCAGTTGTGATCAGAATATTATTGTAATGAATGTTATTATATTAATGCATGATCATTCTGATGTTTCTTAAGTTTTTAATTTTCGCTAATTGTATGGATGTTTGTGTACCATTCTACGTTATGGCACCCTTACTCATACGAGTTCTCACTCCCTTGTGGATGGGTTCTCCTATGTATGGAAAAGGGGTGTTACAAAAGGACTAAAGTGTAATTATTGACTAATGTAAGTATCTAAGTGGATAAATGAATTTAATGAGTGATTTAAGAACTAAGTTAAAAGAAATAGAAAAAGTGTAGGGATAAGACGGTAATTTTAGTGTATAATTGAGATATTAATTGTTATTAAAGAAAAAAAGTATAATTAAACAATTAACAATGTAATTTGATTATGTGCTAGGTACTAAAGTGAAAACTGGCATAAAAATGTAATCGGAAGAACTAAAATGTAAATTTGTATGTTAATATTAAATTAAAAATGAAATCAAGAATAACTAGTGGCATAATTATAATTATAGTGAAATTGAATGGTAAAATTGAAAGATAAGGATTAAAGTGTAAATTGGTTTAAAGATGATAGTGTAAATACTAAATGGTAATTTATAGGTCAAGTAATAAATAAATGAAAGAATAAGATTAATAAGTGGCAATTTTGTAAATACGAGACAATTAAGGATAAAATCATAAATTTATAAAAATTTAAGGACCTAATTGTAAAATTATAATAGTAAGTCTAATTAAGAAAATAAAGTGTAATTAATTAATAATATAGGTATTAATCGCATAAGTGATAATTAGTGAATAAATAATCAAGAATTATAGAATATTGTTGTATAAATAATTATTAAATGTATAATAGTTATAATTGATTTATATATATGGTGATTGTGAATGTGTGTGTGACTTAATAAAGTTTAAGATAATGAAATAATTGCAAATAAGTGGCAACGAAAGATAGAAAGGTAAATTAGTGGCATTATTATAAGTAAGTGAAAAATGAGGGACTTAAATGTAATTAATTATAATAAGGTTAATGTTAGGACTTAAATGTAAATTCATAATGAAATGGATCATTAAGTGAAATTATGAGAACATTGATGTGGTCAGATGTTGGTAAATTAAGGAATGATAATAGAAATGAATAGAACTAATAATGAGAATAATAATGATAATATTAATAAAGTGAAGTAGAGGGGTAAATTTATAATTATGGTAATGTAGAGGACTAAATTGTAAATTATGTATAGTAAGATTTTTAAAAGGACTTTAGTAAATTAAATTATAAGTGCATAGTTATAGAATGAAATTTTAAAAGGACTAGTGAAGTTAATTGTGTAAAATTGTTAAATTAGAATATTAAAAGCATTTAATTAAGTATCATGAGAAATAATAAATATAATGGTAATAGTAATAGATTGTAATGTGATTAATAGGATAGTGTTAATACAAAAGAAAATAATGAAAACATTATAATGTTAATTATATAAGTGGATGGAATTGAGAAGGAATTTACGTATTAATAATGAAACTACAAGAATAATATTAATGTAAAAATGTGGATTAAGGCTATTGTTAAAATTAATATTATTGTTAATAAGTATGGAATTACTAGAGTAAATGTTAAGTTTGATGACAATGTCAGTAATAATAGAAATTAAGGGTGAGCATGGACCGGTTAACTGGTCCATGAGCCCAAAAAAAAATCAGTCCATTAATATCGATTTTTTTAAAATATTAACCATTAACCGGTCCGTTACTATCGGTTAACCAGTACATTAATATCGATTTTTTCAAAATATTAACCATTAATCGGTCCGTTACTATCGGTTAACCAGTCCATCGGTTTCGAATTTTCAGACCGGTTACCCAATATTTTTCGGTTAACCACTACAATTATAAAATATATTCATAAATAAAATTAAAATGTTCAAGGTACTTAAAAATTAAAAATTTTTTCACTATAATATAACATCATTTTTGTTAAAATAAAAATATTTGGTGGATATAAGCAAATTTGCTTTTAAAAATTAATATTTAATAAGTAAATAAATTAACTGGTTCATAATCACTTTTAATTAGATAAATTGTTATACTTACTAATCGCCAATTAAAAAAACTTAAAATCTTCAAAATAATTAGTATAATGAAAAAAAAAGTACATGATTACCTGTAATTAGGATAAATTGTTATAGAACTTTTCAAATATATTCTGATTTTCTTTATTGAAAATTCGATAAAACAAGAAATAATAAAAAATAATAAATATGGATATATTGAACAATTAATAAACTAACTAAAAATTTGATTTCGATTCGGTTAACCGATCACATGAGTCAAAAACATTAATCAGTCCATTAATATCGGTTTTTTCAAAATACTAACCATTAACCAGTCCATTACAATCGATTAACCAGTCTATTGGTTCGGTTTTGGATTTTTTTTCGGTTAACCTAGTCTATCGGTTTTTTTGCTCACCCCTAATAGAAATAACATTGATTGAGAGAGAAATAAGAGAATATTAATAGAATAATAAATATCCAAATAAGCCAATGATTGAATTTTAGTGTTAACCATTTAAGAATATAATACGACTTGCAACTGGTTAAAGTTAAGTAACACAGTGAAAGATTTAATAAAGTGAAAAATATTAATGCAAATCTAAGATGCAAAAGAGTTAGTGTAATATAAAATGAGTAAGTAGTAATATTAAATCAGTATCGTTAATATCAAAAATAATGACTATTTTAGCAAGTGATTCAGTAAATAATAGAGTGTCCGAATGTAGACTGTAATTGAGTATATAAGTTAAGGAAAAAGAAAAGGAATCCTAAAGTTATAAATATAGATAAAATAATAAAAAGGATTGTTAATGTAATTAATTATAAATTGTCAGACCGAATGTAATGTTACAATTGTTAAGATTATTAGTGCACATAATAAAGATACTGATAATAGAAATGAAAAGGGTAAAATAATTGATAAAGAATAGTTACAGAAACAAAAGCAAATGAATAAATTTATAAGATAATTATAAAATTGTCATTACAACTGGTCCTTAGATTAACAGATGGAATGTAATGATAATATATTGTAAGAGTTAATAGTGTAAATGATAGTGATATTGATAATAGCAATAATAATAATAAATTTGATTGCAGTGATAATGACAAAGGTAAAAGATAAATGATTACAGTAAAAGTATGTCATAAACTGTCTAAAAAGACTCAAAAATTAATATTCCCATAATCAGAATAAAGAGGAATGTCTGTGTGTGCATGCATGTTGTATTAGTGTGGAAAATTTAGGATATGTATCCACCATTGGCCATTTTAATGCTCAGCGAATAGAGTGTTACTGCATGCAGGTTATAGTAGATTTGATGTAGCCGAAGGTATAATGACGATCGGACGAAGTATTCGACAGCAAGGATAGATGGATTGGCATGGCATGTATACGATCGCAGTAAAGAGATGCAATGAATTATGGTATAAGTGTTTGAACTGTATATTAGTGTACTGTTATGTTTATTGTATATGTAAGATTGTGATTATTGTTGTAAAAAATAATAAAAAAAAAATCTATAGAACTATTGAGTGCATTGTAGTGTTTGTCAGTGCAGTGCTGTGATATCCGGTATCCGTATCATTTACGGGTATAAGGGTGTTACACTATCACTCCATGGAAGGTTAGCACGATCATAGTGCTACCACTCCATGGAGGGTTACCACGATCATTGTACTACCACTTTATCAAGGGTTTGCACGATGATGGTAATACCTCTTCAGCTAAGGGTTTATACGATCACGGCAATACCACTTCTATAAGGGTTTGCATGATAACGGTAATACCTTTTCAGCTAAGGGTTTACACGATGGCAATGCCACTTTAACAAAGGGTTTAAATGATCACGGTAACAAATGTTTACATGATGATGGTCACTACTACTTCGACGAACAGTTTACATGATTACGATAACAAATGTTTACCCGATGACGGTAACTACTACTTCAACGAAGGGTTTATACATTCACGGTAACAAATATTTACACGATAACGGTAACTACAATTCTCAGGGAACAACCAGTTCGTCTTTCAGGGTCAATCATTCTATAAGGAATATCAAACCGTCCTTTAAGGGGCAATCATTCTTCAGGGAACAAAACCATCCTTCAGGGGGCAATCATTCTTCAAGGAATAACAAACCGTCCTTTAGGGGGCAGTGGTTCCTCAGGGAATAACCAATCAAGTCCTTCAGGGGGAATCATTCTCCAGGGAACAACCATCCATCCTTCAGCAGGGCAACCTTTCTTTAGGGAATAACAAATTCAGTTCTTCAGGGGGCATTCCATCCAACACCAAATCAACGGTGGTTCAACATGCCGATAAGCCGACATAAACCAATCACCTAAAGTGATGTAACACATCAACAAGATGGCGATAATCAAACCCACCACAACTCCATCAATGCAGCGAAAAGTGGACGCCTCATGTATGCGTCTCTTTCCTTTTCTATGAACTTTAGCTAACCTAGACATTAGTGTACTAGTTTTCCCAAACTTGGGGGCAACTGTAGATACCGAGTCCTGAGCTAGTTTGGGTCAAATTTACCTAATGAGGATAATATTTATAAAAAATAGACCGAGAATGAAAGCACTTTGGCTCTCTATGGACTGGGGGTTTCAGTTGCGTCTTTTAGGCAAATTTAATTAATTTCTCAAAAAATAAAAAATAAAAAAATAAAATTAAGATTAGATTAAATTAATTAACTAATATTTTAGGATAATTAAAATAAATAAAAAAATAAGTTTAAAGAGAAAATAAATTAAGGAAAGAATAAAAGAGAGGGATTAATCAATTAAAATATGTGACAATTAGAATAAGTCAAAATAAATTAAAAGAGGTAGAAAAATGAGGAGGAAATCAAGGAAAGAACAAAGGGGCAAAACCTACACAAACTGTGATATAAAAAGGATAAAAACCTAAAATTAAAAGGGGGAGGCGGTGGATCATAAGAAAAGAAAAAGAAAACCAAAGAAAGAAGAAAACAACAGGGAGAAAGAGGGCAGCCGTTAAGAGAGGAAAAAGAGAAAGAGGAACAGACCTGAGAGCCAAAAAAAAATCCAAAGGGAGCTAAAAGTGCTTCAATTCTCTGATCTTAAACACATAGATTTGAAGGTTACTGTGACGCGCGCCAGATCCCGCGCGCCGCCCTTTCGGACCGCCCGCATGTGGGTGATCGGGGCATTTGCGGGTCCGTTGACAGCTTGCGATAAATCGCAAGTGCGTCTATGTTGGGCAACAAGGAGGTTTCATGGAGTCGCCACCCAATAGAACATTGGGAAAGTTACTCTCGCCTCGGAGAGCCTAAGACTGTGCTTGGTATCCATTTTGGGCTAGCCAGAGGGGTCATGGAAGGTGAACTTCTCACCCTAAAGAGCCTAGGATTAGCGCTAAAGCCTCGTGACCCAATAAGTATTTTGGAGGATAACCTCTAACCTCTCGAGCCCAAAGACCAGAGCTGGGTCCGGGATTTCTCATCTATTTCTACCTCAATTATTTTATGATCAAATTTTAATATCATTAATTCGCTCTCTCTCCACACATGCAATTGATTAAAAGGCGCACTTATTCACATCTTGAAAGCGATAAATGATCAAATAGATGATGAAAGCAATGAATTACAATAATACAAGGAGCGGAATATAACTCCCTTTCGTAAATATGCGGATCATACATAAATCGGGGCATTGCTTATTTTGAGGACCTTGGCCCTCACCTGCATCATTATTAAAATTGGGGATTTTTATTTGTGATGATCTTTATTTGATAAAAATAGGGCATTGGACCCTTCCTTTTGCATTTTATACAAATCTCATTTTTATTTAAGTACAAATCGTTGGATCATCTTTATATATTAACGAAATATGAAAAGAGTACATCCATATACATGAAATAATCAATAAATAACAAAATGAAGGAAATAATCGAGAGGGTTAGGAAACTAAACCGGACGGAATCCTCCGAATATGGTAGATAGCCACTCAAGCTTGTGGTCGGTCCAAGAGAAATCATATACACTCATAGAAAATTAAGAGATGTTAATTTACATAAAATTAAGATATAAGAAGTCAAAAGGACTTGAAAGAGATGGAAAAACGATTTAAAAAGATGGAGACAGAACCCACCGACGGCCTTCCTTAGCTGACCGACGGGCGTCGGTTAAGGTAACCGAAATGTCCGTTTGTCACTCAAGGAGGGGCGTCTGTAGGTGGGTGACCAACGAGCGTCGGTGATAAAGATGACCCGTCGGTCACCACTGTCTTCGAAAAAACAGAATGGAGAAAAAAAACTTTTCAAAGTCAAAAAAGTGGGTTTTATCCCAAAAGGAGATAAGAGAGTCAAAATAAAAGAAAATAATGACAGATATTCAAAAAAATCCACAAAATCAGAAATAAATATGAGATAATATGGAGAAGGAATCTGGAATATTTACCCTCAGATAATCGCTATGGGTGAGATTCTTGTGTTGATTAGAGCCCCGCGCGTTCTACGAGAAGCGAAAGATGAAGGATCAAAGGAAGAAAATGAGCTATTTCTTCTTCAACCCCTCAAAAGATCGATTTTGGAGTAAAAATCTAAAGAAAACTAATTAGTTTTTAGTTCCTTTTGATTGATTTGATCCTTGATTAAATAGATTTCCTTAGTAAATGTGTTTTGTTGGAAGAGAGAGAAAATTTGCTTGAAATTGGGCATAGTTTCCTCCTTTGAAAATTTTTCCAACCCTTTTCGAGTGAAAATCCTGAGCTTTTATAGTCAGACACGACCGACGAGCGTCGGTGTATGGGGGCGGGCGTCTAAAGAATCCTTCTAACACAAGGATTCGTCCGACGGCCCTGCCACATCCACCGACGGGCGTCGGAACGGTTGCGTGTTCCGGGAAACCAGGCGGCGTTCTGACAGGGGCGGTGACTTTCCGACGGGCGTCGAAAAATACCACAAGCCGTCGATGACTCGAAGCGACGGGCTGACTTCACAGACGGGCTGGCCGTCTGTGGAGGACAAAAAGCTTTTTGACTCGAAAAAACCTCTGTTTTCTCCCCCTCTGCCCTGGAATGGTAAAAAACCTCATTTCTCGTGGACCATGGGACTAAAACCTCCGAATCCAAACCGTTTATGCAGGCTCGAATACTGATTTCATCATAGGGTAACCTCTTATCCGGACCGCTCCGGGACACGGTGCTTACAGTTACATAAAACTCTGGATCTCAGACAATAAACCATGTGTTTGAATATGTAAACCTCTGTTTTTCATCTATTTGTTTGTTGATTTTGATTTCATTTGCTTTGCTTTTTGGTTGGTAATATTATGTGATAATTATTTGCTTCATCCCGTCTTGAGTTTGCTTAACATTTGTGATTGTTTTTATAAATTAAAATCTAAGAACAATAAAAAACCGAAAGATGCTATTCATTATCTTCTTCTTCATTCTGTCTGGTGCTTTGTGGCTTTCTTTGTTTGCCCTTTAAATCAATTCTACTTTCAATATATATTTCTTTTTTGTGATTTTATACATAAAATTGGCATTAAAAAAATTGGTTGTTGGAGCTTGAGCGTAGGGGAACCGAGCTCCCCTTGGGCTGCCATGGCATCGTTCAAGGAGGGAACGACATTGGGCCCTTTTGCTTTTTGGCTTTCTTTGGTTTCCTATTTTGTATGGCTTTTATTTGCATAACTTTACGTAAACTTTGCATGGCTTTATTTCTTTTGGTCATTTGCTGCTGTTTCGCTTATCTTTTTTGCATGACTGCATCCTTCTTGCATGTTTTGCTTCTTTTCATTTTTTGGCATGATTTGCAATATGTTGGCCAATGTTATTTCCTTTTAGTGTTTCTTTGTGCCCATTATGTTATAGTTAATCTATTTTATTATTTAGACACTATTAGTATAAGTTATTATTATTATTATTATTATTATTATTATTATTATTATTATTAACACTGTTAACTTCTTGCATTTTGAATTGTTTTCATTTTTTTAATTTTGTTTATTTTATACAAATTTTATTTTATCATTTTATTGTCTTTTTTGTTTTGTGAATGTATTTTGTGTGTCATATTATTTTTGTTAAATTTATTTAGTTTAATTGTTATTATTATTATTATTATTATTATTATTATTATTGTAATTTGTTAAATTTCCTTTTTACATGTTTCTTATACACATTCCACTGTTCACTTAGGCCATTGCTACAGTGTTCTTTTGCTTTACATACATGAACTCACGTGGGCCATGCTAATCCTTTGTTCTTTTGCTTCCTTTGGCTCACACACTGTCAACCTTTTGCATGAATGTTTATTTTAGTTGTTTATTATTATTATTATTATTATTATTATTATTATTATTATTATTATTATTATTATTATTATTATTTTCCACTTTTTGCATGGCTTTGGCCATCTGCATGTCTATGTCTTATGTCGCATGGTTATTTTTGCATTGCATTTTATTTTCTCTATTTTGGTCACAGTTCACATGGACCAACCTTACTTTTCATGCATTTCAATTCCATTCTTCCATTTTCTTTCATTTAAACATTCTTCATATTTATCTATTCTTTATTTTATTATTGCATGCATGGACGTGGGCCACCAATCTCCTTCCTTCCATGCATTTCTTCCTTTTTCTTTAGTCTGTACATACTGCATCTTCTTATATTAGTCATTTTAAATTTATTCGTTTTCCATGTATATTTCGTTAATAAGAAATATAAATATTTTATTTCGGTTACTCTTATCCTCTATTTATTTTCCATTTTTACTCATTTTATTTCCTATTAATGCATTTTATTTAATTCAATTTATTTTTTATTTGTGTATTAATTTTATTTTTTTACTTCTTCATATTTTCATGTTATTGTTCAATTATTTATTTTTATTAATCTATTTATATTTTTTTTTTCATTACTAACTATTTGTCTCCTTTTGTTTTGCCAACTTAATGAACCCACATACATGTGAGCATTTTCCAACTGAACGGAGATTTGGGGGCTAAGGAGATTTAGAGATTTTCCAATTTGATTTTATATTTTGTACATTTTTATTTATTTTCTTTTAGTTTGTTTTGATTATTATTTTAGCTTGACTTGTAATAAAAGGGTTTATGCATGAATAATTAAAAGTTACAAAAATATTTGTATTAATTAAAATTGGGCTTTTCTAATAAAAATAGGACCAGTGTCTTAATTTTCAGCCAATAAAATGTCACATCAAAAGAAGATTTGATTTTTATCGAAATGGGATCACTCATCCCAACTTTCCTTAAATAATATCAAAAATAGCTTTTCATTTTTTAAGTATACATGCGAAAACCAATGTTCCCAATCGAATAAATGCCCTGTTTTATGTATGGATTTTATTTGTTTATGTGATTTTCTATTTTGGGGGATTGTATTTTTATTCATTCTTTTGTAATTTATTTTTTTGTTTATCGCTTTTTTTACTGCTTTCTTGTTTGCTTGTAATGCGTTTTTATTTTACTTACATAATCACATGAGATAAGAGATAAAAATTTAATAATTAGAAACTCATTTATAACATTAACTGAGGCATTAATAAGAGTAAAGTTCTGAACTAATTTCTGGTTTAGACTCCCAGGTTAGATGAACTTTTCCAATTTTTTAAATTGGGTGGCAACTCCAAAATATCTCAAAGGTGCCTAAAGATTTCATGGGATTAGATGAACTTCTCCAATGTTCTATTGGGTAGGGATTCTAAAATACTTCATGTTACCCAAGATCTATATGCAAACCCTTTTGAACCCTAAAAGTGGGCCTTTAGGGACACAAGCGGGTTTGGCGCGTGACACACCATTGTCGGAGAATCTTTTTAGAATTTTTATTAATTTAGGGTAGAGAAAGGTGTTTTTAGGCCTTGATTTTATATTTCTTTTTTTAGTTTTCTAATTGTTGTATTGTGATTCTTTGATTTTGATTTCATTTTTGATGAGACATAGTAGAAGTTCTAGTGATATTTTACTATTTGATCTTGAAATTGAAAGAACATTACGTGCTTTGCGTAGGCAACAAAGACAAAGAAGAGCGAAAGAACAAAAAATGAATAATATGGTTGATCCGAAAAGAAGAACATTAGGCGATTTTGCCATGCCAGACATAACGGGTAGTTTTAGAGGGATTATTGCTCCATCTATTGCTAACAATAGTTTTGAAATTAAGCCAAGCATCATTCAAATGGTACAAAATAATCAGTTTGGAGGGTTACCAGGAGAGGATCCATATGCTTACATATTGGCTTTCCTAAATGTGTGTCCAACCTTTAAAATTAATGGTTTGATAGATGATGCGATAAGGCTTAGGCTTTTCCTATTTTCAGTCATGGAGAAGGCACAACTTTGGCTTGCTAGTTTGCCTAGTGAATCAATCACTACCTGGGACCAATTAAAGCAAGCATTTCTCCACAAATACTTTCTACCACATAAGACCGCCAAGTTTTGTAATAAGATCACTACTTTCAAGCAAATTGAAAGTGAGACCATCTATGCGACTTGGGAAAGATTTAAGGAACTTCAAAGGCAATGCCTACATCATGGTTTGCCAGATTGAATGATCCCTTAAATTTTCTATAATGGGTTGACAGATAAGAATAGGAATATTGTCAATGCAGCCTCTAGTGGGAAATGGATGGGAAAAATGGCTAAGGAGGTCGTTACTTTGCTTGAAGAACTTGAATCTCAAGGACACATGGGTGATGAGCCAAGAATGGCAAAAGCAAAAGGAGTTTTGGAGCTTGACACAATAAATTTATTCAATGCAAAGGTAGATGCTCTCACCAAATTGGTAATTAAATCTCAAATTAATTCTTTAGAAAATACTAATGTTGTTTGTGAGTTGTGTGGAGGATCTCAATCATATTCTCAATGTAATATGAGTTCAAATGAGGATGTGAGTTATGCACAAGGAGCTTTTAACCAAAGAAAGAGGCTGAACTCAAACTCTTATAACCCTCAATGGAGAAAGCAGCCTGGATTTTCATGGTCAAATCCATCCTTTCAATTAAACCCTCCATTTAACCTAATTACCAAATCACAAAACCCATTAAGATTTCCCATGAAATAAGCTTTCAACCCTCCATAACCCAAATCCAACCTTAAAACTCTCATGGAGGAATTCATTAACCAACAAATAACCATCAACAAACAAAATAAGGAGCAACTTAAGCAATTTAACTCCAAGCTTGAACAACTTGCTACTCATAACTGTATCCTCGAAGTAAAAATTCCTCAACAAGCATCTTCTTTAAACTCTATCCCTTGCGAAAGGTCCCTAGCTAACTGGAGTTTGTACCAAAAGAGACTTGCCAAGCTATTACTTTGAGGAGTGATAAAGAGGTTGAAAGAGTTGCTAGTAAGAGTAAGAGAATGGTTGATGATGATGATGGGGTAAGGGTTAGGGCTAGTAAAGGAAATGATGATGTAGTTGTTAGTTGTAAGGAAGATAGTGAAGGTGTAAAGAAGGGTAAAAAGGAAAATGCCATACCAACCAAAGATGATGAACCAAAGGTAGATTTTAAAACACTACCTTTTCCTCAAAGGTTCATATGACGTAGCTTGGATAAGCAATTTGACAAATTCCTTAATTATCTCAAGGAAATCCCTATTACCATACCATTTATGGGTGCCATTAGAGATATGCCAACATGGGGTAAGTTTTTAAAGGATATTATTAACTATAAAAGCAAGCTTGAGGATTATGGGATAGTTTCTCTTGTTGAAGAATCCAAAGCTATATATTCGAAATCTCCACCAAAGCTTAAGGATCCTGGTTGTTTTTCTGTTCATTGTGTAATTGGTGGTACTGTAGACACCGAGTTCCGAGGCGGTCCAAGATCAGGATTACCCGATGATGAAAGTGATGCCGGTTCACAGGCAAAAATGTCGAAAATGATATTTCCCTTGTCGAGGCCTTTTTAATAAAAATAAGAAAATAAACAAATAAATATATAATAAAAATTATAAAATATTAGAAATAAAAAAGGGTAGAAAGTGTTATTTTTATCAAAAAAATTTGATTAAAAATTATATATTTGAAAAAGAAAATTGAAAAAAAAAATCTTTTTGGTGGCCATGTGCAGCCTTCCATGGAAGGCCACATATGATGTGCGGCCTCTCGCGAGGAGGCCGCACTTGGGCCTTCGCAGGCCGCACCTCGCGCAACACGAGGTGCGGCCATCCACCTGTAGGCACCCCTGCTCCGCGCTGTCCTGTCCCTTTCCACCTGCAAAATCTATTTTTAGGGAATAAAAAAAGTCAGCTTCTTTCACGTTTTAATGGTTTTTTGGAAAAATAAAATTATCAAAGTTAGTTTGGCTTTTTTTCCATTCTGGGAGATAAAGAAAATAAAGGGAAATTGGCCTTCATTTCCCAGGAGAGGCTACTTCTTGAAAGGAAAAAATAGTTCTTCTTCCTTAGGAGAAAAAGACGCAGACGACAAAACAAAGAAAGCATTTTTCAAAAATTTTGAGATTTAATCTTTTCTTCTTCTTAAAAGGTTTCGGTTCTTGGATTGATACGGGCAAAGAAAATTAATTTCTTTTGCTCGATCACTCCATCAAAAATCATTTTTTGAGTTTCTTTTATGTCAAAAAATTAGATTTTCTTAAATATTTTTGGTGTTTATCACCATAAACTCGACAAGGGGGATGGATTAAGACATCGTTTTTCCACTCTATAATTTCTGAGGATAAACATTCTTGGACCCATTTTCACCACATTATTTCATTTTGTTTGCCGTTATTATTGTCAATAATATTATCAATTGCAAGTTATGGTATCTTCATTATTTCTGGTTACCGTTACTGTTCCCATATTATTTATTAACATTATCAGTGGCTTTATTGTTGATTGTTTTATTAGTATTGTTAGTTGATTAATAATATTAGTTGCTTTATCATCAATGTTGCTATTATTTTTGTAGTCATCAATGTGATTATTACTACCAGTGTTGTGATCATTTTTATTGCTATAAGAAATATTATTATGGTTACTATCCTTCTGTTTGGTGTTTTTATTATTATTGTTATTAGTATTATTATTATTATTGTTGGTTATTGTTGTTAGTATTCTTTCAGGGTTACTGTTATGGCTATTTATTTCACTATTATTATTACTTATTTTATTGTTATCATCATCATTTATTTTTATCATTATTATTATTATAATAATAATTAGTATTATTATTATTATTATTATTATTATTATTATTATTATTATTATGTTTTCTTGCATAGTTAATTTTTCTTTGTTTCTCTCGTCTTTATATTTACATGTGTAATGTTAGAATTATTACTAATATTTTCGTTAATGTTTTTCTTGTGTTTTGGGGAAAATGTGGTGTCACCTGTCTGAGCATCGTCGTGACCGGGCGAAGGGGGTCACAATGCTTAGGAAATTTTATTTTGGGTGAGACCGTACCTGTTCCCCTTTTTTTTATGTGACCATGTTTGTTTGTCTGTTAATAAAATAGTTTTATTTGCGCACATGTTAGATAAAAAATAACAAAAATATTTTTATAACTAAATCGGGATTTTAACTAATAAAATCAGGACCAATGTCCCTCATTTTTGACAACGAATGTTAAATGTCAAGAATAAAACGAAGAGTTAAATTTTTTAAAAATGGAATCACTCATCCTGTTTTCAATCCAACAATCAAAATAACTATTTTATCCCTATTTAAGTGAGCATGAAGGAACCAATATTCCCAAAACCGAATAAATGTCCCGATTTATGTATGTCTCCTCGTTTGATTAATTTTGCTTGATTGTTTAACTTTACGTTTACATATATCTTGTGGGCCCTTGTAATTAATTATTTTTGGGGTAATTTTACTTAGCTTTTTCTTTTCATTTGAGGGATTGTATTCTGTCCTAGTTTCCATGTAGTCTAGCTTTCCTTTTTCATTTTGGGATTGTATTCTGTCTCAATTTCGATCTTATAATTGTGTGCTTGGCGAGTTTATCGCTTTATTTATAGCTTTCATTTATCGCTTTCTTAGTACTTGAAGTGCACCTTTAATAAATTGCATTCATCGCGTGAGAAGAAAGATAGAATTTTCAAAATCAAAAAACTTATTTATAATTAACCAAGCCATAAATAAGAGTGAAGCTCCAAACAACTTCTCTGGTTCAAACCGTTGAGGATAGATGACCTTTCCCAATTTCTTGTAAATTGGGTGTCGACTCCAAAATACCTCCAAGGTGCCTAAAGGCTTCATGAGATTAGATGAACTTCCCAATGATCTATTAGGTAAGGAATTCCAAAATATCTCATGTTGTCCAAAATCAAATGACGTGAACCAATCCCTCGAGTCCTAAAAGCGGGCTTATTTAAGAGGGCCTTCTCAAATCGGCGCGCGTTACAGTGCCGACTCCGCTGGGCACTTTGTGACTTTGCTCTGAAAGTGCTTTTGTTATAATATATAATTGAGTTTTTAAAACCTAAAATTCTATCTCTTTTCGAAAATTGCATTGCATCATTTTAGAGCCTTAGAATTATGCTAGTTTGTACCCTTATTCTACCACGGTGCATTACTGAAGCATGACCCTATGTTCACTCAATGTAGGTAAGTGTTAAGGATAATCACCAGTCTAAGCCTAGTACCTCTTGGTATATCAAATGGAGACCCGATTGGTCATTATGCTCATAGTGAGCTAGACCCGTTGGCAGGGAGCATGCTTGGGTAGCCCTGAAGCAACACTACCTGGACCAAAGCTCATATACTGGCCGTAGATACTTCCCCTAGGTGAAATGAACCATAATACAATGCTTGTAACGTGGGCCGTTATATATTACACAAAATCAAGCAAATTAAGTGATCCTCTATCAAAAGCTTTCATGCCCCGGTAGGTTTGCCTTAATTTGATTGAATTGTCCAAAATACATAATGGCCAAAGCCCATGTGTATGTGCTTTAAATTAAGAGTGTTATGCTGCCGGTTCTTTGCCGTGCACTATGCATGTTCATAGGATCTCCTGTTGACCCACGGACTAAGCCCACCCAGGGAGAGAGTAATTAACCTCGCGTGGGGGAGTTAAAAGGTTGGAAGGATCTACTTGCTCGTATGTGATTGCGAAATGCTGTACAACTCACGATCATGCATCGCATACGCCATTCATGCATCATTCTAATAATTTAAAATTTTAAGCCATCATAGATTTATCTAAGTGGACTAAAGGCTATGACGGTCAGTTAGTAAGGACAAACCTGCTCTTTGGATTGCTAGAATTAGTGACTGTTTGGGATTCTGAGTCACTCTCAACGACCAGTGAATCATCCTCAATGTCAGAAGAGACCGAAACTTTAACCACTCAAGACCTTTCCAAGAGACTAGAGGATTTTGAGCAGAGGATGCTAGAGATGATGGGCACCATGGCTGAAAGGATTGCCCCTCCTCCTGCTGTACAACCACCAGTCGCTCCACAACCACCAGCGGTCCTTCCTCGGGGCAAGTTGAACTGCCTGCTGGCGAAGAGGCCCCCACTATAGGTAATGCTACTTGCCAACTTGTCGATGAGCACAAAGATACTATGCCCGTTGAGCCAAGAAGGGCAAGGATCCCTATTCCTGATGAGGATTTCGTCATGGAGGATGAGGTTAAGGAGCTAGTAGCCCATCAAGTTGTGAGGGGTAGAGCACCTAAGGTGGAGGATGAGGCTATGAGAGGAATGAGGCAGCAGATTGAGGTGATCACTCACTTGTTATCAGCTGGAAAGGGAATCAACCTTGAAGATAGAGATCTGGGGGATGAAGAGCTGCTGCCCCAAAGGTTAAAGATGCCTAAGCTGCCAAAGTTCGATAGTACTTCGGATCCATCTGCACACATTAAGCAGTATACCCTGGTGATAAAGGGCACAGGGTTTACCAAGAAGCAGAAGGTGGAATATTTTTATCTTAGTCTGGTGGGTTCGACCGTAGAATGGTATCACGAGTTGGATAGGAAATTCAAGGAGGACTGGGACCTTTTGATGGAAGAGTTCATGAAGCAGTATGACTGTAGCACCAGAATAGAGGTCACCTTAAAGGACGTCGAACTCTTACAGCAAAGGAGTGTCGAGTCATTCCATGAATACCACACCAAATGGACGAATAGGGTCATGGAGATAAAGAGAAAACCTAAAACTGCAGACTAAATTAGGCTATTCATCAGGAACTCTTGTCCTTACTTGAGGGACTTGCTCAGTTTTTAGGGGCTCAGGGATTAGGAGTGTCACACCCCACAAGTGGCTTATTTGGAAATTAGAATTTTAATTGGACAATTAAGGGCAATTGGGTAATATTTAAGAGGAAAGAGGATTAAATTGCAAAGTAATAAAGTAATTTTAATTGGCAGATTGTATTTTGGTGAGTTAAAGATAAATTGCCAAGGTTTTATTAGTAAAAGAGGAAGTAATGGAATTGTGTAACTATGCATGTGTGCCAGGTGGAGAACTGTGTGTGTGTACGTGGTGAGGGAAAGGAAAAAGACTGTGAAAATTAGTTAGTTTTGAACATAGAATGAAAAGTTCTCTCTTCTTGGTTTTCCCTCTCACGTAAACCTCACTGTGTTCTTATTCTCCATCTGCTATACTTTTCCTTGTTGCATGTGTGTTTTCCTGTTGAGGAATTGAGGGCTGATTGTGTAGGTAACTTCAGAAGGTAAGTGGCTATGGTTTCGGGTAGCTCTTCTTCTCATTTGAGTTTCTTTGAGATTCTGTCTTTGGGTTATTGAACTGTGGTTTTAATCTGTTTGCAAGCTCCTGAGGATAAAAGGAAGGAGAAGGGAAAGGGCAAGGTTGTGGATTGAAAAGGATACAGTGGGCTTTTGGGACTTCATTTCCAGGTTTGGGAGTGTCTGTTATTTCTTGTTTGGATCCTGTTACTGTGTTGCTTTGAACATTGTTAATGTGTTTTTGATTATCGAAATGTATGAGAAATACAATGTGTATAAATGATGTCTGTAGAAAAGGATGTAAATGAGATAAATATGCTTGGTTTTGAGTGTGAAATTCTGGGTTGTTTGTGACTCTCTGTTTGTTACTGGAAATATATGATATTGTGAATTTGTGAGTGAAATTGCTGTAATGGTGCTCAGAGGACTTAAAGGTATGTGTTTGAATGATTATTGCATGAAAAATGATTTTAGACAAATGGGGATTTGAGTTTTTGATGGTACTCTGTTTTAGAAATCTTCTGGTTTTTTCGTGTTTTCTGGGTTTCTGAAGAAAATTGGAAATTTGGAGAAGATGAAGAATTGTGAGAAGAAGGTCATGAGACGTGACTGGTGGTCACGCCGTGACCCCCTTCTCGGTTGATGGTCACGAGGCGCGAAGCAGCTTCACGCCGTGACTCCTTCTTTGCTGAAGGTCACGTCGCGTGAAGCGGCATCACGCCGTGACTCTCGCCCTTTTCCTGCGCGATTTCTTTCTCTTCTCTCTCAGGAGTCACGCGACGTGACTGGCGGTCACGCCGTGACTGTCTGCTGTTCTCGCTTGGCGCTCGCGTGAAGTCTGCGTCACGAGATTGTCTGGCGCTCGCGTGAAGCTGGAGTCACGGCGTGACTGAAGGTCACGACGTGACCAGCCTCTACCTATGCCCAGTTTTTCTAAAATAAAGTGTTACTTCTGATTTCATGGGTTTTTGCATTACATGACAAATGTTTGGATTTAAAATTTGATTTGCATTTAATAATTGTATAATATTGGGTTTTAAATACATGATTAATAATTTATTTGACATGGATTAATTCAATGTGAGCTATATGTCTTTATTACCTTCAGTATTGATATTTATATGTTTCTGAATTTGATTATTACACGAGTATATATGATTTATAAGCTAGTATTTAATGAAATTCTCATGATTGGATACATGAATTATTGAGTTGTATCATATAAGCCTGTATAAGTCATAGTAGTGGATAAGTAAGCGCTTACTTAGGTCAGTGTGTGTGCAGCTGCTATATGATAAAAATGTTATATGCGGGTCCGTTTGGATCCTTGTTTCAACCATGTTTGGTCTATATGGAAATAAAGCGAGACCTCGGTCTCTATATGAAAATACATGTTTGAGACTCATGTCTCCATATGCTTGGGATATTGTGTCCTATCAGTATCCAAATGACCGTATCCACTTCTTAGGTTTATACCAGACTAATCAGGCTACGTGTTTATATGTGTATATGTATTGTATATGTTGAGATGTTTTTAACAAGATTAAATGAATATGTTGCACATGAACTCTTGTATATCCTATAACGGTGTAATGTAGAAAAGTATGTTTGTATTTGTTAATTACTTGTATTGTAAATATTTTAAATGTGATGAAATACTATATTGTATATTGTTATTTTGTTTTGTTCCTCCCCACTAAGCGTTATCGCTTAGCACGGGCTCTTTTCCCGTGCAGGTGGCGAGTGCAGTTCAGAGTCGGATATCTGCAGGTCGGCCACTAGGAGTCTTTTTGGATGAAGTTGTTTTATTTTTGAAGTCTTCCGCTGTAATTATTTTTGTATATGGCTTGTATTTAGCAAAGTAAATTTTTGTAAAGGAACAAGTATTCTTTCTGTATATGTAATTGCATACGAGCCTCTTTTTGTAAAACGATACTGATATGTATATGTATATGTTAAAGGTTTTTCTATAAACGATTTAAAAGTTTCTTTAAATATTATCTTCTGTTCTATTTTATTAGCATGTATTTGGATTTGTTTATATGTTTGCTCGCGTGGCACTCCGGTATCCTTCCAACGGGGATGGCGGGGTGTTACAAGGAGTCGCTTAAGGACATTGTTGTACAGGCTGAAGGGGCTTACCTAGCAAAGAAAACAAGCCAAAATAACTTTACTGGGAAATTTTTTTGGAACCAGCCAGGGCACAGATCAGGCAGCACTGGAAGTAGCAATGATAGAGATGGTAAGACGGCCAAGGTTTCGGCTACCAAAGTGGGACAAGGCCAAAGGCGCTTTTCTAATTTAGGCCAACCTCTGTCCTGGGTATTGGAGAGATTAATAAAGGAGGGCAAGCTGCAACCATTGCCACCCAGGCCAACTATGAGTCAGGGACGGCCGGGGCATAGAGGTGATCAATATTACTCCTACCATCAACACACTGAGCATTTAACAAATCATTGCTGAATTTTGAGGAACAAGATCCAATATCTTATTGACTCCAAATAGATCACAGATCCTGAGAAGAGAGAGAAGAAGAAGAAGGCAAGCTAAAATGCAGTCCCCCCGCCATGTATTTGATCGGGTTTGGGAAGATGAGTACGTCGCTGTCATTCATCATGAGATGATTGAAGAAGGGATTCCCGCGACAGCAGTAGATTGTTAATCCACTAGTAAGAGTGGAGAAGAAGATAATGTTTTTTTTAGATACTTTGTTCTTTTTAGTCCAAGAACTTCTTATGATAGTGTTTGTGGTTGTTTAATATAATGAACAATTTCGCTTATTTGTATGGTGTTTCTAATGATTTCATTTCTTATAATCATGATACATTCATATTTGACATTGATTTAACTCATGCCATTCCATTTAATCTCAGAACTTTGGGAAGCCAAAGGAAATCTTGATAGCATCTAATGTGACTCCTAAAGAGAGATTAAAAGAGAGAAAATAAAAATAAATGAAAAAGTCTTTTCCTGGACCTGTGAAGACATGCCAGGAGATGATCATGAAGTCGCTGAACATGCTATGCCAACATATTTTGATCATGGATCAGTCAAGCAAAAGCTCAGAAGACTCAAGCCGGAATGGGCAGAAAAGGTTAAAAAGGTGGAATCCGCAAACAGAAGCGAGGCTAAATCTTTTATCGGAGTACAACACCCGACTTGGTTGGTCAATATTTTCCCAATAGTTAAGAAGAGAATTGCATGCATGTGTGAACTATCAGGACTTGAACAAAGCTTGTCAAAAAAAAACTAACCCACAATTTTTGCCCTGAACCACTAAAGCCTAACCTGTAACCCAATCTCAACCACTAAGGGATACTTTAGAAATTGAGCCACCAAAGCTAGTAAAAGGAAGATACAGACTTCTATGGTAAAGATTCAAGCGAAGAAACCCACCTCAGCAGCTTGCACAAGGGTTAAGGGAAAGTTTGATGCTAAAAAGGAAACACCATCAGAAGAAGCAACCTTCCCATCTAACGAAGATGAAAGCAAATTCAATTAACACTGACGGACTGGAGTAGGTTCCATGTCAAAGGCTAAAAAAAAAAAGAAAGAGAGAAAAAAGAGAGCTGAGAGAAAATCTTCAATCATGAAAACCCGAGAGGGCTGATTGATAACAAGAGTTCGATGCTTTCAGGATCTTTTCCAAGATTAGGTGGGGTCTTGTATTTTGTTCGAGTCAATGCCAAATAAAGATCATGTGTTATGAAATCAAATTGAAATATACGCAATGATATAGATGTGACCAGAGCAGTTCATTATGCATACTCAAAGTTGTCTAGTTTCGGTATAAAACTAGCATACTGTTACAATCTACCCTCTCTTACTCTCACTACTCAGATACTTTAGCCGATCCATCCTATTATCAACTGTAAAACCAATCCTACAGTACCTTCATGAGGAGAATCAAGCTCATGCAACCACGATCTAGGACATGAGTACATGGAGGTCGCCGTTGAAAGATCTCCAATAAACGCTTCAGACTCTCTTACAATCCGTGACAAAAAAAAAAGAGGCCATTAGAGATTAAAATCGTAACTGACTCTCTAAGCAAAAGTTAGGCCAAATGGTAGGGTAAAAACCTGAAAACAGGCAGTCTGTCCTGTAAAAAAATAAAATAAATAAAAGCCGCAAGCAAAAAATAAGGCACAGGGTTATGTGAAAATCTGAAGAAGACACATTTCCCACCAAGAAAAGATAGTGTGAAAATCCACAAGGGACGCACTATCTTAAAAGAATGACTACAGGTTTCAAATGAGGACCTCGCAACCCCAAAGGCATGAAATTCAAAAGCAGTTCCAAAGGGCATCGATCCTAATGCAAATTGCGACCAAGCCGACTGTCGCCTCCAAATCCACTTAGATGAATTCTTGTCCTGCATTGCTACATGACACATACATTTCACGTGCATGCTCACAAATTTTCCTGCATATTTGGCTTTCCAAGTTTTGCAATGAGAAAGATTCAATGCGGACACCAATAAAAGGCGAGTGACGACATCAATCAAAACACCAATCCAAGCAATCAGCCAAAGACCTCTCAGGGGGTGACCAACCAAAGACCTCTCAGGGGGAGATCAGCCAAAGACCTCTCAGGGGGCGATCAACTAAAGACCTCTCAGGGGGCATCAATTAAAACATCAATCCAAGCAATCAGCTAAAGACCTCTCAAGGGGCGACCAACCAAAGACCTCTCAGGGGTCGATCAACCAAAGACCTCTCAGGGGCCGATTAGCTAAAGACCTCTTAGGGGGCGATCAGCCAAAGACCTCTCAAGGGGCGATCAGCCAAAGACCTCTCAGGGAACACCACTTCAGAAGGGTTAGCATGATGACGACACTACCACTTCACGAAGGGTTAGCACGATCACGACACTACCACTTCAACAAAGGATAACACGCCGATAACACGGCAATAACCCCCCTAAAACCATCATCCAGTCTGGAAAGGCGACCGCCTCAGGTACGTGTCTTTTTCCTTCTTTTCTGAATTTTGGCTCACCTAGGCACCTAAGTTCTAGGTTTCCCAAAATTGGGGGCAACTGTAGCCACCGAGTCCCGAGGCGATCCAAGATCAGGATTACCCGATAATGAAAGTGATGCCGGTTCACAAGCAAAAATGTCGAAAATGATGTTTCGCTTGTCGAGACCTTTTTAATAAAAATAAGAAAATAGATAAACAAATATATAATAAAAATTATTAAATATTAGAAATAAAAAAAGGATAGGGAGTGTTATTTTTATCAAAAAATTTTGATTAAAAATTATATATTTAAAAAAGAAAATTGAAAAAGAAAAATAAAAAAAAAATCATTTTGGTGGCCATGTGTGGCCTTCCATGGAAGGCCACACATGATGTGCGTCCTCCCATGGGAAGGTCCCACATCATGTGCGGTCTCCGTTGGAAGGCCGCACGTCATGTGAGGCCTCCCGCGAGGAGGCCGCACTTTGGCCTTCGCGGGTCGCACCTCGCGCAACACGTGGTGCGGCCATCCACCTGCGGGCACCCCTGCTCCCTGCTGTCCTGTCCCTTTCCACATGTAAAATCTGTTTTTAGGGAACAAAAAAAGTCAGATTCTTTCACGTTTTAATTTTTTTTGGAAAAATAAAATTAGAAAAGTTAGTTTGGTTTTTTTTTCATTTCGGGAGATGAAGAAAATAAAGTGAAATTAGCCTTCATTTCCTAGGAGAGGGTGCTTTTTGAGAGGAAAAAATAGTTCTTCTTCCTTAGGAGAAAAAGAGGCAGACGAGAAAAAGAAAGAAAGCATTTTTCAAAAATTCTAAGATTTAATATTTTCTTCTTCTCAAAAGGTTTCGGTTCTTGGATTGATAAGGGCAAAGAAAATTAATTTCTTTAGCTCAATCACTCCATCAAAAATCATTTCTTGAGTTTCTTTTGTGTCAAAAAATTAGATTTTCTTAAATATTTTTTGTGTTTATCACCATAAATTCGATAAGGGGGACAGATTGAGACATCATTTCTCCACTCTATAATTTCTGAGGGTAAACATTCTTGGACCCGTTTTCACCAAATTATTTCATTTTGTTTGTAGTTATTATTGTCAATAATATTATCAATTGCAAGTTATGGTATCTTCATTATTTCTAGTTACCATTACTGTTCCTGTATTATTTATTAACATTATCAGTGGCTTTGTTGTTGATTGTTTTATTAGTATTGTTAGTTGACTAATAATATTTGTTGCTTTATCATCACTGTTGCAATTTTTTTTGTAGTCATCAACGTGATTATTACTACCAGTGTTGTGATCATTTTTATTGCTATAAGAAATATTATTATGGTTAATATCCTTCTGTTTGTTGTTTTATTATTATTATTATTATTATTATTATTATTATGGTTGTTGTTGTTGTTGTTGGTTATTGTTGTTAGTATTCTTTCAGGGTTACTGTTATGGCTATTTATTTCATTATTATTATTACTTATTTTATTGTTATCATCATCATTTATTTTTATCATTACTATTTATATTATTATTATTATTATTATTAATGCCGTAATTATTATTGTTAATATTATACTATTATTTTATTATTATTTTGTTATTATTATTATTATTATTATTATTATTATTATTATTATTATTATTATTATTATTATTATTATTATTATTATGTTTTCTTGCATAGTTAATTTTTCTTTGTTTCTCTCTTGTCTTTATATTTACATGTTTAATGTTAGAATTATTACTAATATTTTCGTTATTGTTTTTCTCGTGTTTTGGGAAAAATGTGGTCTCACCTATCTGAGCATCGCCATGACCGGGCGAAGGGGGTCACGACGCGTAGAAAATTCTGTTTTGGGTGAGACCGTACCTATTCCTCTTTTTTTTATGTGACCATGTTTGTTTGTCTGTGAATAAAGCAGTTTTATTTGCGCACATATCGGATAAAAAATCACAAAAATATTTTTATAACTAAATCAAAATTTTAATTAATAAAATCAGGACCAATGTCCTTCATTTTGGCCAACGAATGTTAAATGTCACGAATAAAATGAAAAGTTAAGTTTTCTAAAAATGGGATCACTCATCCTGATTTTCAATCCAATAATCAAAATAACTATTCAATCCCTATTTAAGTGAGCATGAAGGAACCAACGTTCCCAAAATCGAATAAATGTCCCGATTTATGTATGTCTCCTCGTTTGATTAATTTTGCTTGATTGTTTAACTTTACGTTTACATATATCTTATGCGCCCTTATAATTAATTATTTTTGGGGCAATTTTACTTAGCTTTTTCTTTTCATTTGAGGGATTGTATTCTGTCCTAGTTTCCATGTAGTCTAGCTTTTCTTTTTTCCTTTTGGGATTGTATTATATCCCAATTTTGATCTTGTAATTGTGTGCTTGGCATATTTATCGCTTTATTTACAGCTTTCATTTATCGCTTTCTTAGTACTTGAAGTGTGCTTTTAATAAATTGCATTAATCGCGTGAGAAGAGAGATAAAATTTTCAAAATCTAAAAACTCATTTATAATTAACCAAGGCATAAATAAGAGTGAAGTTCCGTACAACTTTTCTGGTTCAAACCGTAGAGGTTAGATGACCTTTCCCAATTTTTTGTAAATTGGGTTGCGACTCTAAAATACCTCAAAGGTGCCTAAATGCTTGATGAGATTAGATTACTTCATTTTAGTCTTGTTTTCACTCATTTTCACCAATTTCACTATTTTAATCATTTTTAACACATATTTACCAGTATGCCCCTAGTATGGACCCGGTAGAAAATCTATTGATAAGATATGCGGGACATGGGTCTCACAGACCCATTTCACTATAAAATGATCCCAGTAGGGTCATTTTTGCTACACTGCACTACACTAAACACTAATTATCAATAAACGAGGTGTAGAATCCCTATGGCTAGCCAATTATATCCTGGACTTGATTTCACTACCAAACAACTACTAAGGGCAATATTTTCTCAAAATTTCATTAAGTATCACATTATGTCAATATGTAAAATTCATTATACATCTCTTTTTCACTTACCACTTTGCACGTACACTCATTTATCAATATATAGTCACTTTATACCATTAAATCACATATACCATCAAAACATACACATGCAAAATCTTATATACTATTCGGCCCAACCTTCAAATTTTTATACCATGCACTATAATTTCTCTTAGCCACCTAATTACACTTATTTCAGGTTACACATGCCTCAAATGTCCATAATATGCCAATATTCATCATATAATTCACTTAAAGTCACATTATACCATTCGGCCATAACACTCACTCATTCATTATGGTTTCTTTTAATTCTTCTTTTCACTCAATCATGCATTACACTTGTTAAACATGTTATAAACATGAACTTCATGCCTTAAAACCCATTAAAACATCATAGTTTCTTAAGAATACCATTCGGCCACTATTACACTTTTCATACCACTTTGATTTCATTTCACTTAATCATGTTTATACACTATATTAAGCCCACTAAACATGAATATCAAGTTAGATTTAATTAAACACATCATTATCACATACCTAACCTTAGACATAACCCTAAAATCAAGATAAACATTAGAAAATAGGTAGATTTAGTAGCCACAAACCTCTTTTTCAAGCTCTATATCACTCTATAGTTGCTTATCTTCCCCTTTGGCGTGAGGATCTTCTCTTTCCCTTGAAGAACCTACCATGACCGAATAGAAAAACATCCGTATCACCAAAACCAAGCTTCAAAAGTAAAATCTAACCTCATAAACGTGTTCTACAACCCCAAAAACCTCTATAAGGACCAATAAAACAATTTAAAAACTCTTGAATCAAAAACCCAAAAACTCACCCTACCCTTTGATCTCTTGATTTCACCCACTTCCAGTGCACCAAATGAACTCCAAACACTGCTATAGGATTGTAGAGGAGCTAGACTTTAGTTAGGGAGCTAAGATTTGAGAAGAAATTGAAGTAGAAGAGAAGAAAAATGGAAAAGAAAGTGAGGAGAGCAATTTGGTTTTAAAGGAGAAGGAGAATCAAAATCCAGCCTTTTCTCCCTTTATATAGTCCTCTAATGAACCGAACCAGTCCAACCGAGGTGGTCCGACCGATTTAGACCAAAATTTTGATTTTTCGGTTCAATTGCACTTTTCCAAAAAATCTATATGGTTCCCTCAATATTTTAACTTCTAACCAATTCCATTGATTTTAAATATCAAAAATAGGCTCCCTACAAATTTTTAGCTCAATCGGAGTCCATTTGGGCACCGGTTCACTTAAACCGGTTCGATTTGATCAATTTTCCTTCTGCCGTAAAATACAACTCTAAAGCTGTCAAAATTCACAGAAATCACTTCCATTACATTATTTAACACACCAAAATTCTATTAGGCCACATAAACCTCTCATAACCCCTTGGTCAAACCTCAGTCAAATCCCGGTTCAAATTGAATTGAACCGGAGGCCAACTTCAGAATGAGTTTCGGAGGTCGTTTTAGCTCCATTTTCAGTTCCGATTTCACCACTAGACTCCTTATGACCCACATATCATTTTCGCAAAATTAGAATTTTTCGCGAGTCGGACAGCCGGGTTCACTGTATAGCCAGCCCGGTGTCACCTGACCCGGAATCACTATAATTTTAACACACTTAACACTAAAGTTTGACACTGGCAAACTCACTCCCTACACTGTTTGACACTGTGATTATCATGGTAACACCCGAATAATGCACTAACATTTGTAGACCGGTATTTGGGCCATTACAATTCTACCCCCCTTAAAGAAAATTTCGTCCTTAAAATTTACCTGAATGGAAAAGCTGTGAATACTGTTGTTGCATGGTTGCTTCAGGCTCCCATGTCGCTTTTTCCACACTGTGATGATTCCAGAGCACTTTCACTAAGGGAATCTGCTTATTTTTGAGCTGTCTAACCTCTCTAGCTAGGATCTTCACTAAATATTCTTCATAAGTCAAATCAGCTTGCAATTGCACTTCTTCTGGTTCAATCACATTTCTTGGATCAGATCGATATCTCCTTAACATCGATACATGGAATACGTCATGGATCTTATCCAAGGCTTGTGGAAGCTTTAGCCTATATGCCACTGGACCCACTCGCTGAATCACTTCATAAGGCCCAATGAATCTGGGTGACAATTTACCCTTTTTTCCAAACCGGAGAACCCACTTCCATGGAGAAACCTTTAAAAACACTTTGTCGCCCACTTGAAATTCTATATCTTTTCTCTTCAAGTCAGCATAGGATTTTTGTCTATCACTGGCTTCCTTCAGTCGCTGCTTGATCACTTTAACTTTTTCTTCTGTTTCTCTAATCAAATCTGCCCCCACTAGCTTGTTCTCACTCAATTCTGCCCAACACAAAGGAGTTCTACACTTCCTGTCATTCAAAGCTTCATATGGGGCCATCTTAATACTTGACTGATAGCTGTTGTTGTATGCAAATTCTGCCAAGGGCAAGTATCTTTCCCAACTGTCTTTGAACTCAAGCACACAACATCTAAGCATATCTTCCAAAATCTGAATCACTCTCTCTGATTGCCCATCTATTTGTGGGTGAAATGCAGTACTATAGTGCAATCTGGTACCCAAAGCTTCCTAAAACTTTTTCCAAAACTGAGAAGTGAAGCAAGGATCTCTATCTGAAATGATGGAGGTGGGTACGCCATGCAATCTCACTATCTCATTAATGTACAATTTCGCCAATCGCGTCAAGGGAAAGTCCCTTCTCACTGGTAAGAAATGGGCGGACTTAGTGAATCTGTCGATAACCACCCAAATTGCATCATGTTTCCTTCGGGTGAGAGGTAACCCGGTCACAAAATCCATGTCACTCGATCCCACTTCCATTCGGGTATGGTGATAGGCTGAAGTAATCCGAATGGCACTTGGTGTTCTGCCTTCACTTGCTAACATATTAGACATTTACTCACAAATTCTGACACATCACGCTTCATTCCTGGCCACCAATAATGCATCTTCAAATCTTGATACATCTTATTACCCCCTGGGTGCATAACATAACTACTGTGATGCGCTTCGGTCAAAATACTCTTCTTCAATGCTGGTTGATTGGGTACACATAGTCTTTGCTTGTAGTACACACTACCATCTAGAGTCACTGTATAATCATCATTGCCACTAGTTTTCACTCGATCTCTCACTGTAATCAACTTGTCATCTTGCTTCTGGGTTGCTTTCACTTGCTGCATAAAATCAGGCTTGACTCGCAACTTAGCTATCAATGCTCCACTATCAACTACATCAAGCTTCACATTCATAACTTTCAATGCTGCCATGAATTTTCTACTAAGTGCATCAGCTACTATATTAGCTTTTCCTAGATGGTAGTCGATGAAACATTCATAATCCTTTATCAATTCAAGCTATCTTTGCTGTCTAAGATTAAGCTCCTTCTAGGTGAGCAAGTATTTCAAACTTTTATGATCTGTGAAGATATAACACTTCTCACCATAAAGGTAGTGCCTCCAAATTTTCAATGCAAACACTATAGCTGCTAGCTCAAGATCATGTGTGGGGTAGTTCTTTTCATGATTCTTAAGATGGCAGGAGGCATAAGCAATCACTTTCCCATCCTGTATCAGCACACAACCCAAAACTTTCAAAGATGCATCACTATAGATGGTGAAGTCTTTGCCTGATTTGGGTTGAGTTAACACTGGAGCTTCTGTCAACATCTTCTTAAGCTGATCAAAGCTGGCTTGACACTTTTCTGTCCGCTCAACTTTATCTTCTTTTGTAATAGGCGTGTTAAAGGTGTTGCAATAAGAGAAAAACCTTTAACAAACCTTCTGTAGTAGCCTACTAAACCCAAAAAACTTCTAATTTTAGTGACATTCTTGGGTGTTCTCCACTGCAACATGATAGGAGTTTAATTGAAATAATATTTAGCATGTGTTTTGTGTGAATTTAAGTAAGTTAAGTGTGTCAATGTGTTTATATTTCAAGTATTTGTGTTAGTTTGCGTGTTTTTATGTTTACAAGTTTAATTAGGTGAAAAAGGAAGAAACCAAGCATAAAAGACTAAGAAGAAGCTGAGGAGTAGGGTCACGAGTCATGAACCAACGTCACGACTCGTGACGATGCAGAGAGACCAGCATGAAGAGAAGAAAGAAAGAAGAAAGAAGGAAGGTCACGAGTCGTGACAAGAGATCACGACTCGTGACGATGCAGAGAGAGGAAAGAAAGAGCGATAAGAAGGAAGGACAGAAGTAGGTCACGATTTGCGGAAGCAGGTCACGACTCACACAAGGAGATCATGAGTCGTGACTGGCCAGAGGAAGAAAGGAGAAAAGAAAGAAAGAAAAAAAGAGGAGCGTGTTCTGTCGCGAGCGCGACAGAGACGACCGTTGGGGCAGTTGTACTTCAAAAGTTACTTGAAAAGTCACCTCGATTCACCAACAATTACAACCATTCTCAAGTGACATCTCTAACAGACATAAACTTTAAATTATCATCCATAAATATGTAATTTAACTATAATTTTATATGTATGAAATTTTAGTTAAGTTATTTCTCTGCATTTTGTAGAACAATTCTTTTTAGTTAAAGTTCTAAGTAGTTTTTATGTTTTGAAGAAGAAGATCAAGGAGAAGAAAACTTGTTTCAAGAGATTGAGAAAAGGGTTGAAAGGCTTCTATCTTATTCTCTTATTTTTACTTCTTCTCCATCAATTTTATGAATATCCTTTCAATGAATTTGCATATTATTACTCTTTCTATTTCCATCTATTTCATAGTCTTTCAAATGCAGATTTTCTATTAGTATCTTTTGCATGATCTTTGTAAGTTAAAGTAATTCAAAATATTGTTTTATCTGAAATTTAATAGAATTTCATTATCAAGATATATTTTGAGAGATCGGTATGTTGATATAATTGCTATAGGTTGGCTTTTATTCTTGGAATATGTAGTTAGAAACCTGTAATTCATTAATGAAAATTGTGAGTTAGATTTTTAATTGCATGTTTTAGGTATTCTAATTTATGTCGAGAGAATAATTTAGAACTTTATCCCAACTTGGCTTGCATGATAAGGTTAATAAATGTTGATCAAAATGATGAAATCAAGTTCATAATCTTTAGTTATTCATTTATCTTTCTATCTTCTTTGACTATCATTAACTAGGCTTATTTAGTTTAAATGTTAGATTAGTTTAAAATCAACTTTATCATTATTTGAACATTGTAAACAAGATTAAAATTAGGTAGTAATAGTGTGTAAATCACGTTCCTCTTGGGATCGACATTCTTAAGTACTATTCCGGTACACCGTATACTTGCGGTCATTAGCATCTATAGAAAATGCTCAACAAGTTTTTGGCGCCGTTGTCGGGGAACGTTGATTTTGCCATTATGAAACTTGATTTATGATTTTGGATTACAATATTTTGTTTGTTTTAATTTGTTAATTTTTTTGGTGTAACTTTTTGTTTTGTTTTTGGTTTTACAGGATTTGCAAGTTCATGCCTAGTACAAGAAGTTCACAAGAAGAACTTGAACCCTTAAATCCTGAGATTGAAAGATTTTTATCAAGTAACCGGAAGTCCAATAGAAAGAAGGATAAGAATAAGAGATCAATTATCATGGCTGAAGAAAATCCACCAAGACTTATGGACTTCGCCACACCCGCATTGAGTGATGCTCAACAAGGAGTGGTAAGGCTAACGGTAAACGCAAATCAATTTGAGATTAAACCTTCTTTATTACAAATGATTCAAAATAGCATTCAATTTTATGGTTTGGCAAATGAGGATCCTAATGCTCATTTGGCAAATTTTCTTGAAATATGTGATACCTTTAAGATTAATGGTGTGTCGGCTGATGCAATCAAACTTAGGCTTTTCCCTTTCACTTTGAAAGATAAGGCCAAAGCTTGGTTGAATTCGCTAGCAAGGGGATCAATTACTACTTGGGATCAATTGGCCCAAGCATTTTTATCCAAATATTTTCCCTTGGCCAAAACAGCAAAAATCATAAAGGATATCACTACATTTGTTCAAAATGACAATGAATCTTTGTATGAGGCTTGGGAAAGGTTCAAAGAATTGCAAAGAATTTGTCCACACCATAACCTTCCGAGAGAGCTCTTAATGCGAACCTTCTACAATGGTGTTAATCCAACTACAAGAGGGACTATAGATGCTGCAGCTGGAGGATCTTTGATGAGGAAAACAACGGAAGCAGCTTTTGACCTATTGGAAGAAATGGCAATGAACAATTGTATGTGGCCTCCTGAAAGAGTAAGGGAGTATAATAATTCTAATGCTAGGGGGGTACATTCAATAGATTCTATGGTTGCATTGCAAGCCCAAATTGAAGCATTGACTCATAAAGTTAATAGCCTAAGTATGGGAGGTAATTCATTAAATGCATGCAATGTTTGTGGTCAACAAGGGCATATTAGTGGAAATTGAAATTTAGGAATGGTTAGTAAGGAAGAACAAGTTAATTTTATCCAAGGCCAAGGGCGTGGGAATCCTTACTCGAATACTTATAATCCTAGTTGGAGAAACCATCCAAATTTGTCATGGGGAAATAATAATAATAATAACCAAAATAGGGGAGTAGGATACCAATAACCTCAAGATAGGTTTGGTACTTTTGAAGGGAAGATTGATAAGTTTATTGAGGAAATTAATTATAAGATGAATTCTCAAGATGAAAGTCACAAGAAACTTGAGACAAAAATTGACCAAATCACTAAAAATCACGCTGCCTCTATTCATAATCTTGAGGTTCAATTAGGCCAACTTGCTAGTTCCTTACCTTCTAGAAATCTAGGATGCCTTCCAAGTAATACTGGGGAGAATCTTAGGGAGCACATAAAGCCATGATATGTCTAGTTCTTTTATTTAGGTTACTTAATTATATTTTCTTTCTAAATGTATTTTATGTTATTTTATCTTAGTGTATGTAGATTTATTTACTACTTTTTGTATTTTGAATTTCTATGTTATTAACACGGTTGATTTTGATTTTATCATTTAATAAGGCAAGGAGTTTGTTGAAGGTTAAAAATAAAATAAAAAAAAGTGTTGCATTCTGTCGCAAGCGCGAACACCATCGCGATCGCGACAGCATGAGTGAAGGATTGCGCATTACATTTTTGAGGCTTCTATCGCAAGCGCGACAAGAATCTCGATCGCGACAGAAGGCGAAGATGCACATTTTAGGTAAGTAGATGTACATCTTCACGTGTCGTGACATCCATGCTCGACTCGTGACGGGGTGGACATGCTGAGGAGAGGTCGCCTAGGTAAGTGAGGTGCATCACGAGTCGTGACGATGCCTCACGACTTGTGACGCATAATTGACAATTCAGGTAAGTTTTTATTTTATTTTATTTTATTTACTTCTTAATTCTCAATTTATTTGCATTAAATTTTCTTTTTCCTCATATTACTATTTTACTTTTCATTAATTTAGTTTAGATTAACTTTAATCCCCTTAAGTCACACAATCCGAAATCAAAGAGGGAAATTTTAAATTCAAAACCCTAAAACATCGGGACTTTTTGTATTCCTTCTTTCTTCTCTATTTCACTTAACTTTTCCCTCTCATTTGTAAACTCTTCTCATTTTAGGTCACGAGTCGCAACCCATATTCACCTCTTCTTCTTTATTCTTTCCTTTTCTTTTCCTTTCCAAGATCTCATTCACGATTTACCTCTGTCATCTCTCTTTGTCTTTCATTTCTATGTAATCTCTGTTTCATTTCATCTCCGCTCATCATTTGTACCCCTTCATCTTCTTCATTTCCTTTCTTTACCCAAATTTTAATTTACATTTTAGCACTGCCATTTTACTCTGTGTCGTTAGTTCCTTAGAAGACAGCTTTCTATATTTATTTTATCGTCATTTGTCCTTTTCGTTTTTTCCTTCCGCATTCACTGTTGATCATTTCTTTTGCAGTGGTATTTGATTTTCTTTCTTCTTTGTGAGCAAGTGTGTTAGTGGACATAAACTAATCTCTGCTTTTACCTAACACATTGAATAATGGTGAGAACAAAAAATCCGTCTATTTCACGTATTGAACAAGCAAGGCAGGAAGCTGAAGAGGGAGATATCTCTGACACATTTGGTTCCAGTTTTTCCATTTTCTCTATGGATGAAGGTAGCCGATTTCTTACTCTTTGTGATAGAAAATTTTTGCAATGTAAGTATTTTCCATCAGATTTGCTAGCACAGTTAGGCTTGTTAGATACTATAACTGAAATGTTGTCATTTTCTGGCTTCCTTCAATTTGCCAATATGCATGAAGATATTTATCCTGATTTAATGCTTGAATTTTATACCACTCTACAAAGGAATGAGGATAATGAATATTGGTTAAATTTTAGATTGGATGGAAAGCCTCACACTCTGACTTATTTTATGATGAATTATATGTTTGGATTTTAACAAACTGGTTTGTTTGAGCCACCAAAATCTTTTAAACCTAATGCATTTTGGACATTTTTAACTGATTTGCAAACACCATAAAAAGCTAGAGATGCTAAATCAATGTTTATCAAAGATTTAAAATATTGGGTTTTGCACAAGATTTTTGCATCTTTGATTTTCAATAGGTCTGAATTTAATAAAGTTTCTCTTAATGAACTCTTTTTGATGTAGTGTGTGCATAAGAGAAAAGATGCATGCTGGTGTAGACATCGGGTCCTGAGTCAGCCTAGATCGAAGTTACCCAATGATGATAATTGCCTTCACAGGCTTAAAAGGTTAAAAGTGATGGTTTTCTCGTCAAATTTGCATTTTAGAGTGAAAAATTAGAAAATAATAAAAAAATATTTTAAAAATTAGTTTTGAAAAATGGGGGCTTAAAATTATAGTGTTTTTAGTCAATTTAAAATTTAAAAAAAAAAAAAAAAGTAGGATCGTGAGTGTTGGGCGCGGCGGCGCGCTGGCGCCTGGGCACCCAGTGCGCAGGCGCCCATCGCGCTGCGGGCGCAAAGGCGACGCTCAGCGTCGCTGATGCTGCGCGTCGCTAAAGGCGCGCGCAACATCGCGCACGCTGAGCGCCGCACGGAGCGCTGGTGCGCGAGCGCCAGCGCGCGGGAGCCCTCCTGGTTGCCGCTCCGACACCCGCCCCTGTATAGCGACGGGCGTCCCTCCTTCTGAGCGTCGCTATAGGGTCTGATTACTTCTTTTTTCCGATTTTTGGACCTAAAAATCAGTTTTTTATCCCTTTTTTCAAGGTTTTATGGGATTTTTTCCATTTTTAAAATTTAAAATAGTTAATATCTGATTTGATTAAATTTTATCCCTTTAATTATTTTATTTTTCCTATTTTGTTCCTATAAAAAGAATAAGATGAAAACCTAAAAGGGATTCTTTTGGGGGGAATTTTTTAGGGTTTTTTCTCTTCATCTTCTTCTTCTTCTTCCACTAAAATTCCAGATTTATTCCCCAACCAAAAATCAAAAAGAAAAATCAAATGTTTCATTCTTTTTCCAACATAATTTCTTCTAAACATATTTTTTAGAGGAAGTTTTGTTGTTTGATTTAATTTTTGAGACAAATACAATAATTATTTGTTCTCAAAATTGTTTTTAATCTTTTATTTTGTGTTCAATCAAACTTTTTCATTGATTTTGTTTTGAATCTCCTTTTGATAAAAATTGATTTTGAGACAAATAAAATAATTGTTTGTCATCAAAATCTAATTTTTATTTGATTTTCTAAAATAAAACTTCAATCAATTTTTTTGAACAAAGTGATTGATTGTTCTTGAAATCATTTTTCTTTATTTTAATCAATAAAAACTTTTTTTTTGATCAAAATCATTTCTTTAGGCAAAGGTATCAATTCTTTGTTCTTAAAGAATTTTTGATCATTTTTTTTTCATGTTCCTTGGAATAAAATTCCAACATTTTCATCATATTTCACTCTAATATTGTGAATCATCAAACAAAGAAATCGATCATCTTTTACCTTCATCGAATCCGAAACTCTGAGGGTAAACATTCTGGGCTTGTTTTTATTATTTCTTTTGGTTCATATCTAATTTATTTATGTATATTTTATTTTATTGTTTTCATTTATTTTATTTATTTCAGATTTGTTTTATTTAATTTGTTTATATATGATTTTTATTCACATAAATATTGATTGTTTATTAATTTTAACATGTAATTAATTTATTTCACTTTAATTCATCATTATTTTTAACATGTAATTAATAAATTCATTTTAATTGATCTTTTTGCCATGTAAATGGTTTATATCATTTGTGAACATATTTAATTAATCATATTGTTCATTTAATTGTTTTCATCATTCTTTAATTGTTTTCATTTATTATTCTTTTCTTTATCATTTTATATATTCTCTGATTCGTTTATCTTCATCATCATTGTTATCATGTTCATATTTTCATGTACTAATTAATTAACATGTTTTATTTTATTTTCATCACATCATTCAATCATTTGTCATACATAATGCATGTTTCTCATTTATTTGGTTTGTTAACATTTTGATTCCATTATCATTCTTTTCATATCATCTTATGTTATTTTAATTTGTTATTCATTATTTTGTATGTTTAATTGATTTAATTGATTTAATCACTAACATTGTTTTAATTGTATTTTATTTTTATGTCTAAACTCATTTTTTTCGCTTGGGCGTTTTTGCGAGCACATCGGGAGGTCCAAAAAGGCTCATTTAGTTTGTAATATTTTATTTAATTTTGCCATATAATTTTCTTGTAAAATTCTTTATTTAGGCACGCTAAAAAGAAAATCACAAAAACGTTTCTATTAATTAACGTGACATTCTTTTTCTAAATAAAAGGGGACCAATGTCCTAGTTTTTCATACCCAAATAAATCATCACATCAAAACTTTTTCATAATAAATATGCATGCGAGGACCAATGTTCTCACTATTAATGAATAACCCGTTTTATGCATGTATTTCACTTTTATAAATGGGAGTTGTATTCCGCTCCTAGTGTTATTGTAATTTGTTTTTGAATGCTTTATTTTGGATTTTGCTTACATTTACCGCTTTTGATATGAATGATTGCGCCTTTAATTTAAATTGCATTGTGTGGAAAGTTGATGAAACAATGAATTCAAAACTTAATTATAATATTAATCAAGGTATAAATAAATGAGAAGTCCCGAACCAGCTCTGGTCTTTGGGCTCAAGAGGCTAGAGGTTTACCCTCCAAGACACCTCTTGTGTCACGAGGCTTTAGCGTTAATCCTAGGCTCCTTAGGGCGAGAGGTTTACCTTCCCCCTTTGGCTGGCCCAAAATGGATACTAAGCGCAGTCTTAGGCTCTCCGAGGCGAGAGAAACTTTCCCAATGTTCTATTGGGTGGCGACTCCATGAAACCTCCTTGTTGCTCAATATAGACGCACTTGCGATTTATTGCATGCTGTCAACGAACCCACAATTGCCCGATCGCCCACGTGCGGGCGGTCGAAGGGGCGGCAGCGGGGATCCGGCGTGCGTCACAGCTGGTCTTATTGGGTTTGTGCTCAATTGTTGAATTGTGCTACTAAACATGACTCATTTATAACTCATGGGCATATCATTACTGTTCTTGCAAGAAATTTAGATGTTGATTTTCGTTGTTATCATAGACATCGTCCTTGTATTTATTTTACTAAACATCTTTTTGTACTTGAAGAAGTTGTCAGTAATGATTTTCAGGAAATTCCACCACACTTACGATCATGTTGGAGGGACATTCCTGGACCTTCTACGCCACAAGTAGAGGCACAAAAAGCAGAGGTTGGTGATGAGGAGGCAAGAGAAGATGCAGCTATACCTGATATTCCAGTAGATGTGGCTGCAGCGCCTGATGTTGGCTCATCTAGCCATAACATACTGTGACGCACGCTGGGCCTCGCGTGCCGCCCGTACGACTGCCCGGTCGAGGGCGATCGGGGCATTTGTGGGTCCGTTGGCAACTTGCAATGAATTGCGAGTGCGTCTATTTTGGGCAACAAGGAGGTTTCATGGAGTCGCCACCCAATAAAACATTGGGAAAGTTTCTCTCGCCTCGGAGAGCCTAAGACTGCGCCTATTATCCATTTTGGGCCAGCCAGAGGGGTCTTGGAGGGTAAACCTCTCTCCCAAAGGATCCTAGGATTAATGTCTAAGTCTCGTGACGCAAGAGGTGTCTTAGAGGTCTTAGTTCCAACGAGTGATTGGATAGACCTCTCGCCTCTTTGAGCCCAAAGACCAGAGCTGGGTTCGGGACTTCTCATATATTTCTACCTCGATCATTTTACGATTAAATTTTGAACTCATTAATTCGCTCTCTCTCCACAAGATGCAATTTAATTAAAAGCGCATTTTATTCACGTGTTAAAGCGATAGATAAATAAATGAATGTTAAATAAAAAAAATTACAATAACACTAGGAGCGGAATACAACTCCCATTTATAAATGTGCAGTACATACACAAGACCGGAGATTATTTATTTTGAGGACTTTGGTCCTCGCATGCGTTTGTTATAAAAATGATGTTTTTATTGTGGAAATTTTTAATTGGATGAAAAATAGGACATTGGGTCCTTAATTTTATGAAAATCTCCTTTTATTAAATATAAAACATTTTATCAATTTTTATATTTAGCGAGATACAAGAAAGGGGGTATATTCATGTACATAAAATAATCAATAAATAAACAAAATGAATGAAATAACTAAAAAGTGGTAGAAAACTAAACCGGTCAGAATCCTCCGAGCATGGTAGATTGCCCCTCGAGCTCATGACAGTCCAAGAAAAACATGTATGCTCACAAAAGTTAATGGGTGTTAATATACAAAAAAATGCAATATAAATAAAACTCTAAGATTTGAGAAAGATAGAAAAAGGAAAAGAAAAGGGAGTTTGGAAATATGGAGGCAGAGCCCAGGGACGGCCACTGCCGAGTGACTGACGGGCGTCAGTCAAGGTGACCGACGTGTCCCGTCGCTCACTCGAGAGAGGGCGTATGTGGGAGGGGTAACCGACAGGCGTCGGTGAAACAGATGACCCGTCGGTCACCGCTGTCTCAAAAAAAACGACCGCGAAATTATTTTTTAAAGCAAAAATAGATTTTTACCGCAAAACGAAGTGAAAAGGGGGGCAAAATAAAGGAAGATAAAAGCGAGAAGTCAAAAACAACAAGAATAAAAATAAAGATGAAATAATAAAGAGAAGAAGTCCAGAATATTTACCCTCAGATAATATCTTGGTTGGATTTTTAGTGTCGATCAGAGTCCCGCACGCTCCACGAGAAACAAAATGAAGGGTCAAGAATGAGGAAAATAGATTGTTTCCTTCTTGATCCTTCAAAAAACTGAGTTTTGGAATCAAAAACTTTAGGAAAACTAATTGGATTTAGCTCCTTTTAATGATTTGATTCTTAAACTATTAAAGATTTCTTGAATTTGTGTTTGTTCGAAGAGAGAGAAAACAAGTGTTAATTTTGACAGAGTCTTCCCTTTAGAAAATTTTCCAACCCCTTTCTAGGTGGGAAATGAAAGCTTTTATGGGCCAGGGGTGACCGACGGGCATCGGTTCCACAGACGGGCGTCGGTTCAACCGACGGGCCTGGAATTCTCACCGACGGGCATCGGAGCGGTTGCGTGCTTCGAGAAATCAGGTTGCGTGCCCCGTAAGATCAGTCCCTCCGACGGGCGTCGGAAGATCCCATAGGACGTCTGTGACCCAAAGCGACGGTCTTGCCATTGACAGATGGGCAGACCGCCGGTGGAGAAAAATTCATCTTTTTGACCCCAAAATTCCCCATTTCCTCCCTCTTTCCTACGAAGACTGAAAGAACACATTTCTAGTGAAGCAGGGGACCAAAACCTCCGAATCTCAACCATTTGTACGGACTCGAACGTTGATTCCTCATCGGGTAATCTCTGATCCAGACTGCCTCGGGACAGGGTGCTTACAGTTGCCCCCAATTTTGGGGAAAACTAGCGCACGAGTGCCTAGATGATCCAAAATTCAGAGAAAGGAACAACAAAAAAGAAAGAAAAGCGTACCTGTAGCGATTCTTACCTTCTGTGCCCCTCGTCAGGTAGACTTCATCTCAGTCTGCTCAACAGGTGGAAATGTCCCTACCGGTCTCGTCTCGACCTGTAAGGCATTGGTAAGATGCAGCGTTCTCTAGCTACGACCTCGGTGGGGAGAGCAGTGTTCTCTAACTGCAACACCGATTGGTGAGATGCAGTGCTCTCTGACCACAATCTCAAGGTGAAGTCCCCTTGCTAACCCCCATCCGATCTGCAAGGTGCGTAGCACTCTCTGGCTGCCGCGTGAACTGTGAGATGCAGCACTCTCTGGCTACAGTCTCAAGGTGAAGAGCAGTGTTCTCTAACTGCAACTTCAGTTGATGAAGTTCCCTTACTAACCCCCATCCGATCTGCAAGGTGCGTAGCACTCTCTGGCTGCCACGTGAACTGTGAGAATATGAAGTTCGATCTGTCTATCCCCAGATTGTGATTGATGTCCATATTTGGACTGGTGTTAAGCAATGTCCCTGTATGGCAAAGGGTTTTGTTAATTCATGTATGAGTTATTCCTTCTCAATATGCTCATAAATGACCTGGTTTTATTATTTATCATCCTTTTTGTCATCTCATTATCATTATTTTTATCATGTTTTGTGTCATTGTATTGCTCTTTATCATTTTTCTCGTCTTATGATCATTTTGACTTTTGATATGAATGGGTATAAGAGCGTACAATCATCTTTAATGCGAATAAAGCATCAATAAAGATAGAAATAAATAAATAAATATATATGCAAAGCTGGAAATAAAAGTGTCCCACTAACATCAGCTTTTGTACAATGTATATACAATCGCGACAATAATGAACAAAATACAAAAAGAATGTCATCCAAACTCCCTGAATGACTATGATGGTGGGTAGTCCGTGATCTCCTCATCCGAGTCCTCATCATCCGAGAGGTGAATCGGCTCAGGCTGAGGTGGACGGGGCTGAGTCGAAGGCGGATGCTGAGGCGCAGATGGTCCGGCCCCAGAAGCGTAAGTCTGTCTGAACCTAACCTGAGCGTAGCCGTCCAGGAAGGGCTGGGTACACGTCCTCATAAAGAGCTTGAAGGCCTGGCTCATCTGGCTGGTCTGCTCACTGGCGGCCTTCCTCATCCACTCCAGTCTCCGCTCAGTGTGCTCCCTGAACTCTCTCATGGAGTGGGACAAGGGAGGAACGATCCCCTCTATCGCCTGGACCCGAGAACTAAGAGAATCAAGTGACTCATCAATCATCTGCAAAGTCACATCAATCTTCTGAGATGCCTGGTCCTGGGACGTCCTCAGATCCTGACCAAGCTGCTCTCTGAGCTTTCTCTGTTCCTGCACGACCTGTTCCACAAGCCTAGCCTGCTCGTCCCTATCGCTTTCCATAAACCGGGCTTGCTCCTGCACCATATGGTCAATGAGCTCGACCTGCTCCTGGGTCAGACGCTCAATGATCCTGGACTGGTCCTGGATAGCAGCCTGCTACCTGTCTAGCCTCTCATGAGTAGCCCTGTCCCTCTCCTCTAATCGATGCTCAAACGCTGTGAACATGGAGGTCAGGAGCTGTGAGATGTCTGGCTGCGATTGCGATGGCTCCTGAGTCGGCTCTGATGGCTGAGCTGCAGAAGTGGATGCCCCTGGGTCACTCCAGAAGTAAGGATGAAACCTCTCGGAGGGCCTAAGGGTGGACCGATGTACTCTGGTGCTCGGTGAGGGAAAAGGAGTCGGTGCCCTGGACGCCGGCAGGGTGCCGAAAAGCTCGTCCAGGGTGAACTCCATGTCGAAATTCGACGGAGTCCTGGGCTGCTCCTGCTGTGGTGGCGATGGCGCGGTCTGAGGCTGAGGTGGTGGCTGTTGCTGCGGGGACTGTGGAGGCTGAGGTGGTGGCTGCTACTACTGGGACTGTGGAGGCTGAGGTGGTGGCTGCTGCTACGGGGACTGTGGAGGCTGAGGTGGTGGCTGCTGCTGCTCCTGCTCTGGCTCTGGTCCTAAACGCGGAAGAGCAAAAGCTCGCCTAGTCTCGTGGATGGTGAGCAGTCTGAAGGCCTCAGGTTGCCCCGGTAGGGGCAAGATCATGCCCATCTGAACCGCAGCTGTCGCGTCAACATAGATCCCCTCGTCCAAGGGCCCTCTGAGCCTATCTAGGGCGACTCCTAAGCCCAAAAGCAACCTGGTGACAAGCCCTCCAACTATCACCACTGGGGCTGACCCCTGCCGACTCTAACCATGTTAGCCCGGATCTCGTGGCTAATGTTGAGGCGCTGGCCTGCCATCATAGCCTAGAGGCTCCAGATCTCGACCGCATTAAGCGACCCTGGATTACCAGCCCAACTGAGGTACGAGCTGGAAAGCACTCTGTGCAGGTACCGGAGTGCCTGAGAGACCATTACGGTACTCTTCACTATATCGTGATCATACAACACTCCTGGCAAAGCAATAGCCGCCCAATGGGTGTGCCTCACCGCTCTCTGCGGGACTATAACTCCATCACCCGTCGGGAATCCCATCGCCTCCATGAACCGACGCCTCGTGATACTAACATGCAGGCCGTCAAACCAAAACTGCACTACGCCTGGCTCAGTGTCCGATCTCTGATACCCTCCATAGTGTAGAGTGGCTAACACCCGCCGTGTAGCGTCGTGGAATGTCTGAAACGCGGGAGTCAGAAAGTCCATCCACCCAGCACCCTCTATCAGTGCGTCTACCTCGGTGGTCAACCCTAGGGCCTCGAGGAATGGCCTAGATATAAAACGGCTAGCCCGGATCTCGACTTGGGCCAGCGCCCTGTATCTCTGGGCGGACTCATCATCCATCCAGGCCGAGACCTCTACCTCGGGCCGGGCCTGGGGAACTCATCATCTCGGAGGCATCCTGCAAAAGAAAAGATTATATAAATTAAATTAATTTAACAGAGCGGGCGTTAATAGGCCCAATTTTCAAAACAAAAAGCACATTGGACCTCATCCGGGCAATAGCGACCCAGGTATGAGGAGAGAAAGATAAAGAATTGAATATGAAAATAAAAATAAAAAAAATCAGGTAGCACCCCGGCAGGGATGCGCCCTACCTCCTGCATGGAAAAACACAAAACGGGCCTCAGGCCCCAATAAAATAATTATATATATATATTCATTAAAAATTTGGGCAGTACCCCGGTAAGGGTGTGCCCCACCTCCTGCACAAAAGGGACAGGCCTCAGGCCCCAACAAAACAGTTGTATATACCATACTTATATACAGTTGCTAGCATGTATTAGGAATTCCTATTTCTAAGGGAACATGTTTTATAGGCAAAATCATGCAAAGGTTCGACTAATTAGCATGCAAAAATTATATAAAAACTAGCAGCATTTACCCTTTATTTCTAAGGCAAACTAAAACAATCTACTCATTCTAAAAGCAAAAGAAGAAGAAGAAAAGGAAATAATTTAAAATTAAAAGTGGAAGTGATTGGTTACTTACCTGTAATTTGCAGAAAATAGTAAAATATGAAGAAAAGTAATTCCTTGGATGACCGGTCGAGCGAAAAGGCCTCAAAATGCAAAAAAAGAAGAAAAAAGAGTGCAGAAAACGACAAAAACCGAGAGGGAGAGGAAAAGAGAAAATGGCAAAACTGTTTGTCCGTCGGTCACAAAGCCCTTATATAGATTTCGTGACCGACGGGCTGGGCGCCGCTAGGAGCGACCGATAGGCTGGGCATCTGTCGTTCACTATTCCCTAATAAATGCAAAATTAATGCACGTGATATAATGCTGACGTATGCAAACTGCCAGGTGGATGACTACCGACGGGCAGGCCGTCTCTCTTGAGGCACGGGTAGGCCGTCTGTGGTGCTTCCCTATATATTTCATCAATTTTATTTGATTTATTGTGTCTTCTCATTTTCTCAACATTTCTCTAGCTTTCATCACAAGATGTCATCTCCTCTCCTCCAGAAGATGTACCGCATCTTAGACGACAACCGCACTTGGGAAAACAACACTCTTTCTCGTCTTTTCGGCCTGAAACACCTTCGCAGGGCTAAGGTAGACCACAACCTTCTTCTGGCTGCAACCCATTTCTGGAACCCCCGATTTCACGTCTTCAAGTTCACATGCCAAGAGTTATGCCCCCTGCCTGAGGAGCTAGCTGCCATTGTCGGTGCCTGGTATCCCCCTAATGCTCTGCCTTGTATCCCATGTTGCGGTTTACTCCAGACTCGAGATATCACTCTGTCTTTAGGTATAGCCCCTTCTGAAGCTGCGCAGTTGGTTCCCCCGGGCTCTACCTTCTCTTTGGAGCCGCTGGTCGAGGCTCTAGATAGATTCTCTGACATCCCCACCTACCAGGTAAGCATCATATTCTTATTTTGCATGATGAGCTTCTTGACTGTTGCTCCAGGGGGTTTAATCAGCGATCTTCGCTTGTTTAGGGCTTTGGACGATTTCCACCGCGGGCTATGTCCCTTTCTGCTTATTCTGGTGGAGACCATTCTGGGCTTAGATGCTGTACGTTCCAGATCCACCCCCACGTTCACGGGAAGCCCCTTATTCTCCAGGTACGTCATTATTTTAAAGGTTGTGCATCCCTTATGGATTTTCGCACTAGCTTTTCTTGGCGGGAAGTGCGTCCTTTCGGATTTTCACACAACCCTATGCCTTATTTTTGCCTGAAGTAAATCCTACTTACTCCAGCGGCTTTTTTTTTTTTGTTAGGTCTGGTTGCAAGAGAAGTTGAGAATGTTGTCAGAGCCACCTCCCCAAGTCATTGTGCAGTACTCTTCGAGACAGTTCCTCCTGCGTCGACGGCTGTATACATGCGCCACTGCTGATGAAGGCATTGCCAGATTCAGCGAGCTGTCGGATGACGATACCAGTTTCATGTCCGCCTAGCTACCTCTGTCCCATGTGATCATTGATGGACCATCGGGGTGTGTTCCCCTCTGTGGGCTCCGTCAGGCTACTTTCCATATCATAGCTCGGTGTGCTCGCCAGCTTGGGATAATCCAGGATGTGGTGAGGGTCCCACTATCTTTTCGGGGAGGAGCGCTTTGTGCTGCCTTTGCTTCTCGGTATCATGAACTGTGGAGCCGACTACCGGTGAAGACTGTCATTCCTAGGTTCGGAGCTCATTCTGCGGCTTCCACTAGCGAGTACAAGAGATGGGTCCTTAGCCCGGCATCTGACAATAGGACGCGAGGACTCAAGCATCTGACTGGCGAGAGCAGCAGAAGGACCTAGCTTAGTTTACGTATGTACACTTTTTGAGTAATACATTTCTTTTTAATGCAGAACTAGAAAATGACGGAAATGAGAAGAATAATTCTTATTTTATTTCACGAAATTGTGTACATTTCCATAAAATTTCAGTATACATGATCAGTTTTGACATTAACTCGACTGCGCATGCCCTATGAATACATGAAACCAAATTTTAATAGCATCAACTCCTGTTACCAACCGGCCCTCTCGGGTTTTCACGCTTGGACATTTTCTCTCATGCCTCTAATTTTTGCACAGGATGCCTTTTTTTGGTTTTCACCCTATCGAGGCGCCCAATTTTAGCAAGGCCGCCTTTTTTCGATTTTCGACCCGCGAGGCATTTTATTCTCTTCTTTTTATTTTTAGTCTTTAGCCATGGAACCTTTTGAGTCTGTCGACATTGATTGGTTCCTTGAACTCATTACCATCGCTATCTGATAAGATTGCAGCTCCTTTGGACAATAGCTTCTTGAGGATAAACGGCCCTTCCCAGGTTGGTCTAAATTTTTCTCTGATATCTGGTACCCCTGGCCTCATCTGTTTGAACACCAAGTCCCCCTCCTTCAGCGGATGCTTTTTTACCTTCTTCCCAAATGACCTGGCCAGCCTCTTCTGATAGATCTGATTATGATAGTAAGCTTTCAACCTACTCTCATTCAATAAGTTCAAATGCTGTAACCTCTGTTGCGCCCATTCGGCCTCCGAAATCTGAGCTTCCATGACTACTCTCAGCGATTTGAGCTCTACTTCGACTGGCAGTACAGCCTCTGTCCCATAAACCAGAGAATACGGCATAGCGCCCGTAGATGTCCTCACCGTCGTTCTGTAACCCCACAGTGCAAAGGGTAGCTTCTCTGCCCAGTCTTTGTAGGTTTGGACCATCTTGGCTAGGATCTTCTTCACATTCTTATTAGCGGCCTCTACTGCCCCGTTAGCTTGTGGTTGATACGGAGAGGATTTATGGTGCTCGATTCCGTACTTCTCAAGAAGCTTCCTGGTTTCCCCCATGAACTGCACCCCGTTATCAGACACTATGTTATGTGGGAGGCCGTATCTGCAGATCAGATTTCTCTCAATGAACTTGGCCATGTCTCTTGCGTCGATCTTCTTGAAGGATTCCGCCTCTACCCATTTTGTAAAATAATCGATTGCAACTATTATGTATCTGTGCCCATTGGATGCCGTAGGGCGGATCTCTCCAATAATGTCTATTCCCCAAGCAGCGAATGGCCAAGGCGACGTTAGGCTGTGTAGCTCTGACACTGGCAAGTGCCTTAAATCTGCGTACTGCTGGCATAGCTGGCATTGCTTGACATATTTTGAGCAATCGTTGTCCATCGTAAGCCAATAGAAGCCTTGCCTTATAATCTTCTTTGCCAGCATTAACCCATTCATATGAGCCCCACAGACGCCTGCATGGGTTTCTTCCATCACCCTCCGGGCTTTTCTTTCATCTAAGCACCTGAGCTAGATACCATCTGCCTGCCATTTGTATAACACCCCGTCTAAGGATATGAACTGAGCGGATAGCCTTCGGATCATCCTCTGATCTTTCTCGGTAGCTTCCTCTGGAAATCGTGCATTTTCCAAATAATTCATGATGTCAAAGTACCATGGCTTTCCATCTGCTACTTCTATTTCCATTATTAGTTTGATCTTGAAGCTGGGCCTCTCAGAACTCGAAATCAGGACGGGCTTCATAGCTATCCCTTTAGGATTATCCCATATCGACACTAGAGTTGCAGTGCATCAGCCAGACGGTTCTCCTCTCGCGGCACAAAGCGGAACGTACAAGTCTCGAACTGCCCACATAGCTCCTTCAGATATTCAACATAAGGTACCAGCCGCTCTACCTTTACAGCCCACTCACCCCGGATTTGGCTGATTACCAAGGATGAGTCACCAAAAACCTCTACGTTCTTTGCCCCCAAGGCAGCTAAGGCTTCTAACCCGAAGGTGCATGCTTCATATTCAGCTTCATTGTTGGTGAACCTGTACCTCAACTTCTTGGCCAACGGGAGCTTTTCATCATCTGGGGTCGTCAAAATGATTCAAACTCCTGCCCCCTTGTTATTTACGGCCCCATCAAAATATAACTGCCATCCTTGGACAGAGATTGTGGCTATGCTCTCATCAGGAAAATTGAATTCAGGCGCGTCGCCCTGAATGGGATGATCAGCAAGAAACTCGGCTACTGCTCGCCCCTTGATAGTTTTGCGAGTGATGTATTCGACATCGAACTCTTATAGCAATAGCAACCACCTTCCCATCTTACCAAGCAAAGACGGCGCTTCTTGCAAATACCTCAAAGGATTCTGCTTTGCCACTGCCTGAACTCTGTACGAATGGAAGTAGTGCCTAAGCTTTTTTGACACCCAAATCACTGCTAGGCAAATCTTTTCTACTTCAGCATATTTTATCTCGTAGGCCAGGAACTTCTTGCTGAGATAGTAAACCGCGAATTCCATCCCGATCTCATCCTCCTGAGCCATCATGGCTCCCACAGAGCCATCCTCTACTGCCAGATACAAGATAAGCGGCTTGATCGGTTGCGGTGGCCTCAGCACTGGCGAATTCAGCAGATATTCCCTGATGCTATCAAAAGCTCTCTGGCAGTCTTCATTCCATACCACAGGTTGATCCTTTCTGAGCAACTTGAAGATTGGATCGCATATCGAAGTGAGCTTTGCAATGAATCGGCTGACATATTGTAGCTTGCCCAGGAAGCTTCTCACCTCCTTCTCTTTCTGTGGCACGGGCATCTCTCTGATGGCCTTTACCTTGTCCGGGTCAATTTCAATTCCCCTCTGGCTGACGACATGCCCCAGTAGCTTTCCTGAAGTTACTCTGAAGATACACTTCTTGGGATTAAGTCGCAGGCTGTACTTATCAATCCTAGTGAAGAACTTCTCTAAAGCTTTGAAATGGCCCTCTCTGGTGGCTGACTTGACCATCATATCGTCTACGTACACCTCCACTTCCTTGTGGATCAAGTCGCTTAGGATCTTCGTTGCCATTCTCTGGTACGTAGCCCCTGCATTCTTTAGGCCGAAAGGCATTACTCTGTAGGCGTAGGTCCCCCATTCCGTGATGAAAGCTGTTTTAATCCGGTCGACTATCTTGTTAAGGATCTGGTTGTAGCCTACATAGCCATCCCCAAAACTGTACATCGTGCAGTTGGCAGCACTATCTATCAACACGTCAATGTGGGGTAGCGGAAAATCGTCTTTAGGGCAGGCCTTGTTCAGATCTCGATAATCCACACATACCCTTACCTTTCCGTTCTTCTTGGCTACAGGGACTACATTTGCTAGCCATGTAGGATACTACACTTCAACCAGGAATTTGGCTTCGATCTGCTGCCGAATCTCCTCTTTAACCTTGTCTACCCATTCTGGCCTAAGCCTCCTCAATTTCTGTTTTACAGGCTTGTGATCCGGATACGTCGGAATAGCATGCTCTGCGATATTCCGATCAATTCCTGGCATGTCGTCGTAGGTCCAGGTAAAAAATTTTTCATATTTTTTTATTATTCTCTCAAATTTTTCTCTCTCATCAGGAGTTATATTCGATGCTATTAAAATTTCCTTAGGATTTTTCGAGGTTCCAAGATCAAAAGGAGTGGTATCAGTGGAATTAATATCAAAGATAGATGGGATATGATCATGTTCATGCATGTTGAGATTATTGGAAACATCGCACAAATAAGCAAAATCATTCATCTTACTAATAATATTATTATTGTCATTTACATCATAAAAAAGTTACGGAATAAAAAGACAATCCAAGCTAGTATCTTCTTCAGCTTCCGTTGAGGTCGATGCTGCAGCAGCTTGTCCCTCGGCTTCCTGGCTTGGTGGAGGCCTTTCAGCTCCCCCTGAGGAAATCTTCAAATCCCTAATCTTCAGTTCTGGCTCTACCATTTTTTCTTTCCCTTTTAGCCTGGCAGCTAACATCTTCTCGGTGACAACCTCTTCGGGCTCATCCCTACCCCAGGCAATGCATTGGGTCATAACTTCCTCATCCCAGAAGTCCTCAGCCATTTTAATAACTCCTACATCCCAGTCAAAAACATCATTGAAGATCTCAAATCCAGGGACAATCTTTCCATTCACCCACTGTGGCTCATCTTCACCAGTGTAAACGCATACTGAGGATGCGGGCACGAAGCTTTCTAAAATGTGAGGGATCTTTTCCGTCGTCTTCTTCTTGCCAAGCCCGCCTTTGTATCCCAAACCCTTCCGATCTTCTGACCTCGAGTAGTGATTGCGGATTGAGGCCCTTGCGAATTTCTACCAAGACTAGCCCCAAGGAGATAGTGCATCCTCTTCATCATATTAACCACTGGAGGGCTATCCATTGACCTCTGCTCTTTCCCTATCTGAATGGCTGATTAGCAATCTCTAGGGCCGATACCTGATTATCCCTGGCCGCCTTAATGGTTACCACCTCGCCTTCATGCAAGAATTTTATCATCTGGTGTAGCGTAGACGGCACTCCCCCTAGTTTATGAAACCAAGGCCTCCCAAGCAATGCCGAGAAGTTGGCCGGAATGGGCAAAACTACAAATTCTGTCTCCGTCTCAATAGGTCCAACCTTGACCAAAGTCTTGAACGTCCCCGAAGCTTGCCTCCTAGAATTATCGTAAGCTGTAATAGTCAAATCCGACTCGCTAAGCATACCCTCATCCAAACCGAAAGCCTGAAGCGCCACCAGAGGGCAAACATTTATAGATGACTTGTCGTCTACCATAACGCAAGCAGTGTGCCTGCCACTGATTTGCGCCTTAATGTACAGCGGTCGATTATGATTACGGCCTTCGACTGGCAAGTCGGCATCAGAATACACTAATCTCTCTCCTGATCCCTCTTTTACAAGGTCTAACAATTCTGATGGGGAGATTGTAGTAGCCACAGTAGACTCAGTCAAAGCTTCTACCAACTTTTGTCTATGTGAAGGGGACTGCCTCAGAAGATCCCATATAGATATTTGAGCCGTGGTCTTCTTCAACTGTTTGACTATCTGATTCTCTTTCGGCTCTTTCTCTGTTGATGCCTGCGCTGGTTCTGGTGACCTTTCTATCTCTGGCACTACTCTTCCACTTCTCGTTATAGCTCCTACTTCCTTTTCCTCTTCATCTGACTTCCACAAATCAAAAGATATTTCAACCTCCTCCTCATTTTCTTCATCGCTTTCGCTACTAGACCAACAATCAATTGTCATTACAGACATCCTTTCCCCCTTGGCCTCGGGGCGAGTAACAGCAACATACTCATTTCCATACAAGTACTGTAGCACGTACCCAATCATGAAAACAGGAGGCGGCACAACATTATAGCTAGGCTTCTTCTTTCCCTTTCTCCGCTCGGGGTCAGTGATTTATTTACTGTCAATCAAATCCTGGATTGAGTGCCTCAACGCCTTACAATTATCCGTTAAATGGCCCATATGCTGATGAAAGGCACAGTACTCATTATCTTTATGCCCCAGCGCCCCTTGCGTCATAGCAGGCCTGGGAGGCAATGGCTGCAACTTCCCTTCTTTCGTCAACCTTCTTAAAACCCAAGATAATGGTCTTCCCAAGTTCGAAAACTTCCTCAGGGTAGTAGCGTCAGTAGCAGACACCTCAACTGTTCTTCTGGTGCTACCATTGGGATCGGCTGGCCTACTTGCCCCTTGACTGGTATTAGCTCTCTTGGCATAACTATCATTGCTTGCCTTTCGGACTAAGTATTCCCCTTCCGCTTCTATGGCTATGTCCTTCAAAGACTCCCAGTCTTTTAGACCCTTCATCTTCAAACCTTCTTTTAAGTACGGGCTCGCGTTCTTGATGAACAAACGAAACTGGTCTTGAGTGTCTGGTTTTCTCCTCATCTCCATTACTCTACTCTGCCAGTGGGTTAGGTAATCATGGAAGGATTCTCCGACCTTTTGCTGAAGCAGCTCCAAATCCTTGAGGGTTACCTCCATCCTCGTGTTGCAGTCGTACTGCCTTAAAAACTCCTCTGTGAGCATATCCCAATCCTCTTTGGTTCGGCGATCGAGGCTGTGGTACCAATCTATGGCGGGGCCAGTTAGGGTCAAGCAAAAGTACTCCACTTTCTGCCTTTTGGACAAGGTAGTCCCTTTGATGATCAAGGAATAATGCTTTACATGGGCGGTCGGGTCAGAAGTGCCATCAAACTTGGGGACATCAGGCATCTTGAAATTGTACGGGATCGGGTCATCTCCCTCCAGCTCCTTATCTTCTAGGTTCATCCCTTGGCCCCTACCCTTGGCCTCAAACTTCTCTTCCATCTTCTTCCAAATGAACTCCTCAGTCTGGGGTGCCTTCCCCCTCTCAGATACAATGCTTATCTTGTCATCTTCATCCTACCGATCATCTTCTAACCTCAGCGCTTGTCTCCTTCTCTGGACCCTGGAAGCCACTGATCTCAGATCTATAGGTGGTGGTCGAATTGGTTCCTCCTGTCTTTCTACTCTTTCCTCTTCCCGCTCATTTTGTCTCATGGGAGGAGGAGGAGGATTTTCCGGAGCGGGCTGCTTAGCCATTGTAGCTAACATATTCATCATACGGCCCTCGAACTCCTCAAATCTTCTACCCACTTCTTCAGCAATCAAAGCCCTGGTAGCATCATATTCCCTTGGTGAGTTTGCCATCCCAGATACGGTACCACTAGTGTCTGAATGGATTTCCAGAAGACTCTCTCTTTCTTATAGCTCAAATACAGAACCTCTGATCAGTCGTCCAGTCGGCCCTCTCGTCCACCTGGGCAGATCTATGATGGCTGCGTAGATAAGGTGTTAGAATGATGCATGAAATGCAAATAAAGTGTATGACCGTGATATGCAACATCCACAAATCGCAGGCAAGCAGATAGGTCCTTCCACCCTTATTGCTCCCACACACATGGCCGTGCGGTCTCTTTCCTAGGCAGGATTAATCCACGGGTCAATAGGGAACCCAATGGACACGGATGGTGCGCGGCAAAAAACCGGCAGCATAACACTCCTATGCTAATGCACAAGCGCATGGATAATGGTCATCATGTACTTAGACATCCCAAATATATCGACATGGCCCTACGGGGGCATGGAAGCCTTTGGCTAGGTTACCAAGCAAGACATCCAATACATAATGACCCATACAGCAAGCATGATATTACAGTTCATATCACCTAGGGAGAGTATCTATGGCCATTACATGAGCTTTGGTCGAGGTAGATATTACTTTAAGGTTACCCAAGCATGATCCCTGCTGACGGGTCTAGCTCATCACAAGCATAACGGCTGATCGGGTCATCATTTTATATACCGACAGGTACGAAGCTTGGGCTAGTGATTATCCTTAACACTTCCCCACATTGAGTGAACGTAGGGTTGTGCTTCGGGAATGCACCGAGGTTAAGAAGGGACCAATCTAGCATATTCTAAGGCTCTAATGGGATGTAAATGGAAATTTGAAAGAAAGCGAATTTATGAATTAAACTTTAATCATAAATATTAAGCGAGGTATTTTTAAATCGAAGTCTTGAACCATCGTCCCCAGCGGAGTCGCCACTGTGACGCGTGCCGGGCCCCGCGTGCCGCCCGTACGACAGCCCGCTTGAGGGCGATCGAGGCATTTATGGGTCCGTTGGCAACTTGTAATGAATTGCGAGTGTGTCTATTTTGGGCAACAAGGCGGTTTCATTGAGTCGCCACCCAATAAAACATTGGGAAAGTTTCTCTCGCCTCGGAGAGCCTAAGACTGCGCTTATTATCCATTTTGGGCCAACCAGAGGGGTCTTGGAGGGTAAACCTCTCTCCCAAAGAAGCTTAGGATTAACGTCTAAGTCTCGTGATGCAAGAGGTGTCTTGGAGGTCTTAGTTCCAACGAGTGATCGGATAGACCTCTCGCGTCTTTGAGCCCAAAGACCAGAGCTGGGTTCGGGACTTCTCATCTATTTCTACCTCGATCATTTTACGATTAAATTTTGAACTCATTAATTTGCTCTCTCTCCACACGATGCAATTTAATTAAAAGCGCATTTTATTCACGTGTTAAAGCGATAGATAAATAAATGAATGTTAAATCAAAAAAAATTACAATAACACTAGGAGCGGAATACAACTCCCATTTATAAATGTGCAGTACATACACAAGACGGGAGATTATTTATTTTGAGGACTTTGGTCCTCGCATACATTTGTTATAAAAATGATGTTTTTATTGTGGAAATTTTTCATTGGATGAAAAATAGGACATTGGGTCCTTAATTTTATGAAAATCTCCTTTTATTAAATATAAAACATTTCATCAATTTTTGTATTTAGCGAGATACAAAAAAGGGGGTATATTCATGTACATAAAATAATCAATAAATAAACAAAATGAATGAAATAACTAAAAAGGGGTAGAAAACTAAACCGGTCGGAATCCTCCGAGCATGGTAGATTGCCCCTCGAGCTCATGACAGTCCAAGAAAAACATGTATGCTCACAAAAGTTAATGGGTGTTAATATACAAAAAAAATGCAATATAAATAAAACTCTAAGATTTGTGAGAGATAGAAAAAGGAAAAGAAAAGGGAGTTTGGAAATATGGAGGCAGAGCCCAGGGATGGCCACTGCCGAGTGACCGACGGGCGTCAGTCAAGGTGACCGACGTGTCCCGTCGCTCACTCGAGAGAGGGCATCTGTGGGAGGGGTTATCGACGGGCGTCGGTGAAACAAATGACCCGTCGGTCACCGCTGTCTCAAAAAAAATGACCACGAAACTATTTTTTAAAGCAAAAATAGATTTTTACCGCAAAACGAAGTGAAAAGGGGGGCAAAATAAAGGAAGATAAAAGCGAGAAGTCAAAAAGAACAAGAATAAAAATAAAGATGAAATAATAAGGAGAAGAAATTCGAAATATTTACCCTCAAATAATATCTTGGTTGGATTTTTAGTGTCGATCAGAGTCCCGGACGCTCCACGGGAAACAAAATGAAAGATCAAGAATGAGGAAAATAGATTGTTTCCTTCTTGATCCTTCAAAAAACTGAGTTTTGGAATCAAAAACTTTAGGAAAAGTAATTGGATTTAGCTCCTTTTAATGATTTGATTCTTAAACTATTAAAGATTTCTTGAATTTGTGTTTGTTGGAAGAGAGAGAAAACAAGTGTTAATTTTGACAGAGTCTCCCCTTTAGAAATTTTTCCAACCCCTTTCTAGGTGGGAAATGAAAGCTTTTATGGGCCAGGGGTGACCGACGGGCGTCGGTTCCACAGACGGGCGTCGGTTTAAACCTACTGACATAAGGATTCAACCGACGGGCCTGGAATTCTCACGACTGGCGTCGGAGAGGTTGCGTGCCCCATAAGATCAGTCCCTCCGACGGGCGTCGGAAGATCCCATAGGACGTCTGTGACCCGAAGCGACGATCTTGCCATTGATAGACGGGCAGACCGCCGGTGGAGAAAAATTCATCTTTTTGACCCCAAAATTCCCCATTTCCTCCCTCTTTCCTACGAATACTGAAAGAACACATTTCTCGTAAAGCAGGGGACCAAAACCTCCGAATCTCAACTGTTTGTACGGACTCGGACGTTGATTCCTCATCTGGTAATCTCTGATCCAGACTGCCTCGGGACAGGGTGCTTACACATACCAATGATGTTATCTCATATGCAAGATCAGCTTTCTTCTATAGCGCGATGTCAAAGATGATTTGAGTATAAGCTAGATCATTTTATCGCTCAATCTGGTTTTGAGATTCCATCGCCTCCAACTTCACCATGATAGGGAATTTTTTCTTTATTTTCTTTTTATTTCTTTGTTTTCCTTGTTTCTTTGTGTGTCATCCCTCCACATTGAGGACAATGTGTGTTTTAAGTGTGGGGGAGTGTGATTATTGGTTTGTGTTCACTTATGTTTTATAAGTTTTTGTATATACTACTATATGTTAATTGCATGCTTGTTGTGTGTTTTATATTTCAATTAAGCTTTTTAGTAGGCTTTATTATAAGGCACTGTTCATTTGGTATATTATATAGATTGTGAAGTCATTTATTTTCTTTGCTCATTTTTATTAGTTTTTCAAAATTTTTAGCATGTGTTTTAAGTTTTTCAAGTTATTTTCTTTTACTTTTTTCAACATTATAGATTATTTAGTCTTTTTCCTAACCATGTTTTTAAAGTTAGAATTTGCTCATTTAGTTTAAAATTCTAAGTATCTAGTTGTCTATGGAAACTATAGCCATAATACTTACCCTTTTATCTTTTCAATAATGGATGAGGACTAAAAAAAAAGAAAAATAAAAATAAGTGGGATGGAGCATAAAATGCACCCACTCAAGTCATTAAAAGAAAAAGAAAGCAAGATGTACATCCAAAATTAAAATGTATGGGATGGAGCGTAAAACACACCCATACTACATTCTCTTGCTATTTATGGATAAAAATGAAAACTATATCCATGATTAAAAAAAAAGATTCTGAAAATGCCATGAAATTGATTTAAGGGTAAGTGAGCTCAAAAATGTCCTAAATGCAGCTAGTTACTTTAGAATTTTTAACTTTATGATTAAATTTTTATCTTTGAGTCATGTTTAGTTTTGTTAGACTTAATACTCTTTATGTTGAAATTAGTAAACTTAAGTACTTGTTAAAATTTTACCCATGCTTTGAAATTTGACTTACTGATACTTTTGAGTGTTTGAGGTATTTGATTTTTCAATTCTATTATATATGCTAAATGGACAGTGCTATATAATGATTTTTACTAGCTGTTAAATTTTATCATGACTTTTCTCTTGCTTGGGGACAAGCAAGGGTTAAGTGTGGGGGAATTTGATAGGAGTTTAATTGAAAAACTATTTAGCATGTGTTTTGTGTGAATTTAAGTAAGTTAAGTGTGTCAATGTGTTTATATTTCAAGTATTTGTCGTAGTTTGCGTGTTTTTATGTTTACAGGTTTAATTAGGTGAAAAAGGAAGAAACCAAGCATAAAAGACTAAGAAGAAGCTGAGGAGTAGGGTCACGAGTCGTGAACCAACATCATGACTTATGACGATGCAGAGAGGCAAGCGTGAAGAGAAGAAAGAAAGAAGAAAGAAGGAAGGTCACAAGTCGTGACAAGAGATCACGACTCGTGACGATGCAGAGCGAGGAAAGAAAGAGCGAGAAAAAGGAAGGGCGGAAGCAGGTCACGATTCGCGGAAGCAGGTCACGATTCGCGGAAGTAGGTCACGACTCACACAAGGAGATCATGAGTCGTGACTGGCCAGAGGAAGAAAGGAGAAAAGAAAGAAAGAAAAAGAGGAGCGTGTTCTGTCGCGAGCGCGACAGAGACGACCGTTGGGGTAGTTGTACTTCAAAAGTTACTTGAAAAGTCACCTCGTTTCACCAACAATTACAACCATTCTCAAGGGACATCTCTAAGAGACACAAACTTTAAATTATCATCTATAAATATGTAGTTTAACTGTAATTTTATATGTATGAAATTTTAGTTAAGTTATTTCTCTGCATTTTGTAGAACAATTCTTTTTAGTTAAAGTTCTAAGTAGTTTTTATGTTTTGAAGAAGAAGATCAAGGAGAAGAAAACTTATTTCAAGAGATTGAGAAAAGGGTTGAAAGGCTTCTATCTTATTCTCTTATTTTTACTTCTTCTCTATCAATTTTATGAATATCCTTTCAATGAATTTGCATATTATTACTCTTTCTATTTCCATCTATTTCATAGTCTTTCAAATGTAGATTTTCTATTAGTATCTTTTGCAAGACCTTTGTATGTTAAAGTAATTCAAAAGATTGCTTTATCTGAAATCTAATAGAATTTCATTATCAAGATGTATTTTGAGAGATCGGTATGTTGAGATAATTGCTATAGGTTGGCTTTTATTTTGGAATATGTAATTAGAAACCTCTAATTCATTAATGAAAATTGTGAGTTAGAAATTTAATTGCATGTTTTAGGCATTCTAATTTATGTCGACAGAATAATTTAGAACTTTATCCCAACTTGGCTTGCATGATAAGGTGAATAAATGTTGATCAAAATGATGAAATCAAGTTCATATTCTTTAGTTATTCATTTATCTTTCTATCTTCTTTGACTATTTTTAACTAGGCTTATTTAGTTTAAATGTTAGATTAGTTTAAAATCAACTTTATCATTATTTGAACATTGTAAACAAGATTAAAATTAGGTAGTAATAGTGTGTAAATCACGTTCCTCGTGGGATCGACATTCTTAAGTACTATTCCGGTACACCGTATACTTGCGGTCATTAGCATCTATAGAAAATGCTCAACACAACACAGCTTCTATTTTCTTAGGATCCACCTTGATACCTTCATCTGACACTACATGACCAAGGAAAGAAACTTCATTCAACCAGAAATCACACTTGCTAAACTTAGCATACAGCTTCCTGTCTCTGAGAGTTTGCAACACAATTATCAAATGCTTGTCATGCTCTTCTGTAGTCTTTGAATACACTAGGATGTCATCAATAAAGACAACTATGAACTGATCCAAGTATGGATGAAAGATCCTATTCATAAGGTCCATGAAAGCTGCTAGTGCATTCGTGAGTCCAAAAGGCATAACTAGGAACTCATAATGTCCACATCTTGTGCGAAAAGCTGTCTTGGGCACATCAAATTCTTTAATTTTCAATTGATGGTAGCCCGATCTCAAGTCAATCTTTGAAAACACACCTGCACCCTTCAATTGATCAAACAAATCTTCAATGCGTGGCAATGGATATTTATTCTTGATTGTCAATTTATTCAGCTGCCTGTAATCAATACACAATCGAAGAGTTCCATCTTTCTTTTTCACGAACAACACTGGAGCTCCCCATGTCGATACACTAGGCCTTATGAAGCCTTTGTCAAGCAATTCTTATAGCTGAATCTTCAATTCTTTTAACTCTGCTAGCGCCATTCTGTATGGAGCAATGGAAACTGGTGAAGTTCCTGGGGCTACATCAATGGAGAATTCAATCTCTCGATCAGGTGGCAAGCCTGGAAGGTCTTCTGGAAATACATCTGGGAACTCACACACTGTAGGCACATCAGATAGATTAGACGTCCCCTTCTTTGCTTCCACTGCATAGCATAAATATGCCTCACAACCTTTTCTAATCAACCGCTTTACTGCTGTGGCTGATATAACATCAGATAGATAGTCTGGTCTTTAGCCCACCACTGTTATTTCTCGATCATCTGGAGTCTTAATAGTCACTCTCTTTCTTTTATAGTCAACCATCACATGATGAGTGGCTAACCAATCCATTCCCAATATGACATCAAACTCTTTGAAGGGTAATTCAATCAGATTAGCGGGGAAAACACAGTTTTGTACACTGATGAGACAATTTCTATACACTCGATTCACTATCACACTGTGGCCCAAAGGGTTGCTCACTAGGATATCATGGTCTAAGAGAGAGCTATCCAACCCATTTCCCCGTGCAATATCTGTGCTGATATATGAATGTATGGACCCGGGATCTATGAGTGCATACATTGAATCAGAAAATAAAGAAAATTTACCTACTATCACATCTGGAGCATCCTCCTAATTACGGGCCCTCACTGCATAAGTACGGCCTGCTGCTCGGCCCTGTCCCTGAGTTGGTGGTGGAGGAGGTCTAGGTGATGCACGAGAGACCGTGCCCCTGCCTCGCCCTCTAGGTGCTGAAGAACCTACTCCTGGTGCTGGGGAGGTCACTGACTGTGGCACTGCGTCTGGGCAATCTTTGACTAAATGTTCCTTTGACCCGCACTTAAAACATGCACCTGATAGGTATCTACACTCGCTTGGGTGTGACCTACCACAATGGTCACACTACTGGGACACTCCTCTACCTCTGCCTTGGGGTGCACTCCCCACAGAAGATACTGGGACATTATTGCCGGTTGGTTTCTTCTGACTGCAAGCCGATGCTACAGATCCCCTACTCTAGGATGGTGACCCTCTAGATCTCTTACTCTGGCTTCCTGCTCCAATGGACTGGCCTGGTTTCCTTTTCTGTTGAAACCATGCCTATCTCTCTGCCTCATCCATCTAGTATGCTTCCACTTTAATAGCTGTTGCAACCAAAGATCTCAAGTTTGGATGATTCAGGCAACTGACTATTTGTTTGATTTTTGTAGTGAAGGCCACACTCAAACTTCTCCATTAATCTAGGCCCAGTCCTCAGTGCATCTTCAAGATAAACCGCTCAATCTCTCAAATCCCCTTTCATACTCCACCATAGTCCTGTTGCCCTGCTTCAATCTCCAGAAGGCATCTTGCATTGCAGCTTTGTACTCTGTACCAATGTATTTCTTTCCAAATTGATCGATGAAAAACTCCCAATTCAACTGCTCATCTGGGACATGCTTTCTAACTGAGTCCCACCAAAAATAGGTTGGACCCTGCAGTAACGCTACTGTACCATGTTCAGTTAACTGTCATTCACTTATGAAATTACGGGTCAATTTTTTTTTTCTACACTCATATTTATTAACACTAAGTTCACTTAACACTTTATTCACTTATTCACTTTACATACCCTTTAACATTTGCATTTGCATTTACTTAGTTACCGATGACCTATAACTGTCTTATTTACTATTCATTTGGTATAAATTTCTGCAGTATAACGGCTTGTAAATTGCACTACCCAAACCTGCAAATTGAAATCTCCACAGCCCCGGCAAAGGCACAATAACAACATCATCCTATATCCATACATTTCCATCCGCCGTTCATCACACAGTCACAAAATAATCCACACAGATAATATATGCTTTATAACATTACATGCCCAAATCAAATACTAGTTTAGGTGTATATACATGCCAAAACCAAAACGTACACAAAATAAAAACAACTTCTGCTTCGTTCACTTGCTTCACCAAAATACCGAGGTATGCTGCTCCAGTCCTATGGGGTACCTACATGCAGTTAAAAACAATTACGTGCTGAGCATTAGAATGCCCAGTGGTGGTTACCAATCTATAAATTTCCTAAGTAATTCTATATAATTAAAATACTTTGATTACATATTCTTATTATTCTCACTTATTGTTATTTATATTTATTTCACTTATTAAGTCACTTAATTAAACTCATATTTATTTAATTCATCACTTAATTAATCACATAACTATGAATTTAATCACTTAATTACACCATTTATTTCATTACCTCACTTAATTATTTATTTCACCATTAATTACATTTTTATCACTAATCTTTACACCAAATTCCATTCATGTCCTTAACTTTTCCACTAATTACCATTATGTCCTTTCTTTTCATTAATTACCATTTATATCCCATCTTTTGCCATAATTACACTTATGTCCTCACTATTATACATAATTACCAAAATGCCCTTATTTATTCCATTTTTACACTATTAACCTTATTTAACTTAATTAATTAGAATTATACCCTTTTTACTTCATTTTTCCACTATTTAACTTACAATTTGGCCAAATTACATTGTAGTCCCTATTTTAACACTTTTTCACTGTTATACTATTTTAACACTATATTTCACTAAAATTACCATTTTACCCTTCCACTTACCCTTTTAACTTATTTTCACCACTTTTTATCAAATTTTAGTAAAATAATCATTTTACCCCTAAACTTTCTATTTACTTCATTTTAGTCCTGTTTTCACTCATTTTCACCAATTTTACTATTTTAATCATTTTTAACACATATTTACCAGTATGCCCCTAGTATGGACCCGGTAGAAAATCTACTGACCAGATATGCGGTACATGGGTCCCACAGACCCATTTCACTATAAAATGATCACAGTAGGGTCATTTTCACTACATTGCACTACACTGAACACTGATTATCACTGAACACTGTGATAAGCCTTCATTGGCCTATCAATAGTGAGTCACCATGACTCATACCGCGGTGTGGAATCCTTATGGCTAGCCAATTATATCCTGGACTAGATTTCACTACCAGACAACTACTAAGGGCAATATTTTCTCAAATTTTCATTAAGTATCACATTATGTCAATATGTAAAATTCATCATATACATCTCTTTTTCACTTACCACTTTGCACATACACTCATTTATCAATATATAATCACTTTATACCATTAAATCACATATACCATCAAAACATACACATGTAAAATCTTATATACTATTCGACCTAAGCTTCAAATTTTTATACCATGCACTATAATTTCTCTTAGCCACCTAATTACACTTATTTTAGGTTATACATGCCTCAAATGTCCATAATATGCCAATATTCATCATATAATTCACTTAAAGTCACATTATACCATTCGGCCATAACACTCACTCATTCATTATGGTTTCTTTTATTTCTTCTTTTCACTCAATCATGCATTACACTTGTTAAACATGTTATAAACATGAATTTCATGCCTTAAAACCCATTAAAACATCATGGTTTCTTAAGAATACCATTCGGCTACTATTATAATTTTCATACCACTTTGATTTAATTTCACTTAATCATGTTTATACACTATATTAAGCCCACTAAACATGAATATCAAGTTAGATTTAACTAAACACGTAATTATCACATACCTAACCTTAGACATAACCCTAAAATCAAGATAAACATTAGGAAATAGGTAGATTTAGTAACCACAAACCTCTTTTTCAAGCTCTATATCACTCTATGGTTGCTTATCTTCCCCTTTGGCGTGAGGATCTTCTCTTTCTCTTGAAGAACCTACCATAGCCGAATAGAAAAACATCCATATCATCAAAACCAAGCTTGAAAAGTAAAATCTAACCTCATAAACGTGTTCTAAAGCCCCAAAAACCTCTATAGGGACCAATAAAATAATTTAAAAACTCTTGAATCAAAAACCCAAAAACTCACCCTAACCTTTGATCTCTTGATTTCACCCACTTCTAGTGCACCAAATGAACTCCAAACACTGCTATAGGATTGTAGAGGAGCTAGAATTTAGTTAGGGAGCTAAGATTTGAGAAGCAATTGGAGTAGAAGAGAAGAAAAATGGAAGAGTAAGTGAGGAGAGCAATTCGATTTTGAAAGGGGAGGAGAATGCCGACTTTGGCTGGATTTTTCTAGAGAAATCCAGCCATTGCTCCCTTTATATAGTCCTCTAATGAACCAAACCAGTCCAACCGAGGTGGTCCGACCGATTTAGACCAAAATTTTTTTTTCGGTTCATTTGCACTTTTCCAAAGGATCTATATGGTCCCCTCAATATTTTCACTTCTAACTAATTCCACTGATCGTAAAACATCAAAAATAGGCTCCTTGCAAATTTTCAGCTCAATTGGAGTCCATTTGGGCACCAGTTAACTTAAATCGGTTTGATTCGATCAATTTTCCTTCTGCCGTAAAATACAACTCTAAAGCTGTCAAAATTCACAGAAATCACTTCCATTACATTATTTAACACACCAAAATTCTATTGGGCCACATAAACCTCTCATAACCCCTTGGTCAAACCTCAGTCAAACCCCGGTTCAAATTGAACCGAACCGTAGGCCAACTTCAGAATGAGTTTCGGAGGTCATTTTAGCTCCGTTTTCAGTTTCAATTTCACCACTAGACTCCTTATAACCCATAGATAATTTTTGCGAAATTAGAATTTTTTACGCGCCACTGAAGTTTGACACTGGCAAACTCACTCCCTATACTGTTTGACACTGCAATTATCATGGTAACACTGGAATAATGCACTGACACTTCTAGACCGATATTTGGGCCATTACACCACCGTCAAAGTGTATTAAGGATATAAGAAACTTTCTTGGTCACACAAGTTTTTATAGAAGATTTATCAAGGATCTTTCCAAGATAGTGAAGCAATTATGCAACTTACTTGCTAATGATGCTGATTTTGAGTTTGATAAGGCACGTCTTAATGCATTTAAGGCCTTAAAGAAAGCTCTTATTTCAGCACCTATTTTGCAACCGCCTAATTGGGAGCAACCATTTGAAATTATGTGTGATGCAAGTAATTTTGCGATGGGGCCTGTTTCGTACAAAGAAAGGAAGGCAAGCCTTATGTGATTTACTACGCTAGCAAATTACTTAGTGATGCTCAAATCAATCACACCACTACGGAGAAGGAGTTGCTTGATATTGTTTATGCATTTGACAAATTTAGAGCATATCTCTTAGGGTAAAAAGTGATTATTTATTCAGATCATGCTGCCCTCAAGTATCTTCTAAGTAAGAAGGATGCAAAACCTAGGCTTCTACATTGGATTTTAATGCTTTAAGAGTTTGATTGAGAAGTGAGAGAGAAAAAAAGGAAGTGAGAACCTCGTTGCGGATCATTTATCTAGGCTTGATCAAGAAGGATTGTTGTGCCAATTAACGAGACATTTCTTGGTGAACACCTTCTTAGTTTGGCATCAAAGGAAATTCCATGGTTTGCTGATATTGCAAATTATTTAGTGAGTGGTGTTTTTCCTTATGGTTTGGATTATAGACAAAGGAAAAAATTCTTGCATGATAGTAAATTTTATTATTGGGAGGAACCATTATTTTATAAGAGATGTGCAGATAGTCTAATTAGAAGGTGCATTCCTCAAGATGAAGTGTAATGCCCCAAATACCCCTTGGGAGGATATCGGAGTCGCTACGGACACAAATATGCATACAATACAAATCATACAATAACACTAGCGGAATGTCTAACAACTTGCAACGAAAAAGAAACAACATGCAATTCATATATATAACTTAATCAAATATTCCGGTTACAAAAATATCATCCTTATATTACAAGATCAAAAGCCTTACATCATCTATTACAAAGAATTCATTTTACATATACACTATAATAATCATAACGAAAAGAATCTTATACAAAAGTAAAACTCCACTTAAGCTCCTAGTGGCCAGCAGATGCACAACTCACAAAATCGAATCGAACCGACCATGCATACCTACATGGGAAAACACCCGTACTAAGCGATAACACTTAGTAGGGATATACAAAAGCAAAGGATTTCATACGAAGTCACAACCTTACAAATATAGACATATCGATAACTCTCATACATGCTGTGACGCGCGCCGACCCCAGGAGGCCCCGAATGACCCGCTTTTAGGGCATTCAAGAGAGGTTCATATAAACTTGCAAAAAAATGCAAGGGCATCTATTTTGGGCAACAAGGAGGTATTTTGAAGTCGCCACCCAATAAAACATTGGGAAAGGTCATCTAGCCTCACTGAGCCTAAGACAGTGCATGTGTGTCTATTTTGGGCAATCAGAAATATTTTGGACACCTCCTTCCAATAGAATATTGGAAGGATCGTCTAATCTCGTGAAGCCTAAGACGATGCATATACATCTATTTTGGGCAAGCCAGAGATATTTTGGACACCTCTTTCTAATAAAATACTGGAAAGATTATCTAATTTCGTGGAGCATAAGACAATGCGAATTGAGTTTTGAATTTAAGATTTTATCCCCTTTTCTCATACATTTAAATGTAATAGTTAGAGCGCATATCAATCACGTAATAAAAATGATAAATAAAAACAAGATAAAAAAGAGTAAATAAAAATACAATAAATTACAATAAAACTAGGGGCAGAATACAACCCCCAATGTAAAGTAAATGCGAATCATGCATAAAATGGGATATTCATTAAGTTTGGAGACATTGGTCCTTGCATGCATGTTTAGAAAGAAAGATTTTAAAGTGACAATTTTATTTGGATGGAAAAAAACTAGGACATTAGTCTTATTTTATTAGAAAAAATCTCAATTTTATTAATATAAATATTTTTGTGATTTTTAATTAAACGTGCATAAAATAAATTATTTTATTACTAATTACAAGATAAATAAATTAAAAAGGCAAATAAGGAAAATTAATACGAATAACACAAAAATGGTAAATCAACCAAAATCTCAGGATCTCCTCATTCGTTTGCATGGATGCTCAAATAAGGAAAAACAAAGATTTGAAACCAAAAACAAGTACAAATAAAATTAATGTTAGTAATTAAATCAAGAAAATCAATTAAACACATAAAACAATAAATAATAAATTAAAACAAATAAAAAATGAATTCTGATAATAATAATAATAATAATAATAATAATAATAATGATAGTAAAATAATAATAATAATAATAATAATAATAATAATAATAATAATAATAATAATAATAATAATAATAATAATAATGATGATAATGATAATAAAACAATAATAATAATAACAACAACAACAACAACAACAACAACAAGTAATTAAATAAATAACAATAATAATAAAAAATAATGATGATAAATAATAATGATAAACAAAAGAAAATAAATAATCAAATAAATGAAAAAGTAACAAAGAAAAAGATAAAAAAAATCAAATTTATATCTAAAATAACATAAAATAAATAAATAAACAATAAATATAAAGATTTACATGATTACTAATTAAATATGAACAAATATAAATAAAAGAAGAATAAAATTAAGAGATCGATCCTAGAATGTTTACCCTCAGATTTCGGATTCAATGAGATAGGTGAAGATGATTGATTTTCCTTGCTTTGATTCAAGAAATAATAGATAAAAAATAATCCGAAAAATTTTCTCTAAAAAAATTGTAAAAATCTTATTTTTGTGAAATCAAATAAAAAATTGGATTCCAAAAACAAATAATGATTCTCTTTGATTCAGAATCAATTTTTCATCCAAAAAATCATTGTAAGTCCTTGGAAGAAATCAATTGAAGACAAAAAGATTAAAATAATAACAAGTGAGAAAATTGGATTTTTAAGAACAAATAATTGTTTGCTTTATCTCAAAATCAATTATTCTTCAATAAAATTCAATAAAAAATGTTTAGAAGAAATTTTATTGCAGTATAAGGAAGAAAAATAATTGAAGAAGAAGAAGAAAAATTGCCCAAAAGAAATCTCCCTTTTTTTCTTCCCATAATTTTCTATTTATACCAATAAAAATGAAAAACCTAATTAATTAAGGAAGAAAATTGAATTTTTATTAAATTTCCCTTAATTTAGGTTCAAAAATGGGAATTATCATTAAAAATCCGGTAAAAAAAGGTGAAAAGTAAAAAAAATTAAGAAAAAATGGAAAAAGGGCGAAAAATACGATTTCAGCAGACCAGGGGCGATCGACGCCCGTCGGTGCGCGCACTGGCAGGGCGCGTGCACGGCCAGAGTGCAGCACGAGGAGCGACGCCATGCACGCGAGGGCGACGCTACACACGTCGCTCACGGGCGAGCAACGCGCGCGCGGGGCGTTCGCACATTGCCAGTGGGCGAGGGCTGCCAGCCCTCGCACGCGGGGTGCCGCAAACGCCGAAAACCTTTTTTTTTATAAATGACAATTTTGACTAAAATACTATAATTTTCAAACTCCATTTTTCAAATTTAATTTTTAAAATATTTTTTATTATGTTTTTTATTCTAAAATGCAAATTTGACATGGAAATCATTACTTCCAACTTTTTTGTCTGTGAACAGACATCTAATCATCATTGGGAAACTCTGATCTGCACTGACTCAGGACCCGGTGTCTACACATGCAATATACATCAATGATCTATAACATAAACATCAGCACAAGCAATAATAGTAATAACGTTTCTATATCGTTTACTTATACTTTCTGTGCCACAAATATCATATACATGCACACTTTACATAACACATGCCTTTACCATATACATTTACTAAAACATATACATATTTTATAGCTTTATCATTTATCCTATACAGTAAGTGATAACCTATCACAACATCTCACATATATGCATAAACATGCACATTCATATACATATGATAGCTCACAACTTTACTTGCTTGAACACAAATATACAATAACTATAGCCTAAATTCACATTAATGGTGGATATAGGTGCTTTAGATACTAACTAGCAGTATCAAACATACAGAAACCGAAGTCTCAAATCGTATAGATATTCGAAGGTATCAAGCTCTAGACCCAAACCTTCTCCTTGCCCTTCTCTTTCCTCTTATACACAACTTCTTATACAACCAAGTCAAATACACACACTTAAGCCATAAACAACAATCTCAAAACCAAGAATAGAAACGAGTAGAAGATGAAGATCCATAAACCATTTATCCATATGTACCTTCTTAATAAACCACTTCAAACCAAACCAATTAGCAGAAATCAATCACAAATTGAAGAACAAGAACCGATAATATTGAAAGAAGGAAGGGAAGAGAAACTGAGAGAGAGAGAGAGAGAGAGAGAGAGAGAGTGAAAAATCTGGTTGTAGGTGGTAATGAGATAGATTTTCCCACTAAGTCTCTATTTATTGGATGGGGCTACCTAGGTGGTATGCCCACAACAAGACACATGTCTCCAACCTGCCACATATCCCACTCAACCAAATTTTCCCTCTTACTCCTTATCTCAATTCCTCTTAAGTCCCTCAACTCAACTTCTTTCTTCAAGCAACCTTTAATTCATTTTAATTTCGTCCTTATAAACTCATGAACTCACACTTATACAGCAATCAGCACTACAAATCCTACTAGGGTACTCTTTGGGTCATTACAATTCTCCCCTCAAGAAATTTTGTCCTCTAAATGTCACAAGCTACTATACATACCATCATACTTATACTTAACCAATAACTGATACAATACATTGTAAGCAAATTCAAACTTACTAGAAGGACCCGCTTATTCATCCACATTCTCTCTAATCATTGCGAACCATCAGGCTGGACCACCTGAAGCAATCGGCTTCTCAACTATTTTCGATGGTGGTTGCACTGATCTACCTCTTCTTCTTCCACCTCTAACAGATCCAGTCACTCCCATGTTGTCTTTACTTCCTTGCTGAACCATAATCTCCTTCAGTTCTGAGCAATTGGCAAGCATATGCTTCATGCTGCCATATTTGAAACATGTTCTCGTGAGCTTCCTACAAGTGCCCCAATAGAATCTTTCGCAATGCTCACACTTGGGCACGGTACTACCCTTACTAGAATGTGCCAACAAACTTCCTTTCGATGCCGTAACATGACCCGATCCTTAGGTAACCATCCCATTTGTAGCTTCTCGGGCTCTCTTACGACTTGGCATACTGTAATTAGTTGCTTTCCTCTTCCGTTCCTTTCTTTGCTTTATCATTTTAGACTCCTCCAACTTCATTGCTACCGAAACCAACTGATAATAATTTACTGAATGTGTTGCAGCCATGGCCGATAAAGGCCTTATAATGCTCTCTCTCAAACCGTCCTCAAACTGTCGGCACTTAAACTCTTCCGTTAATAACACATCGGGTACATACTTACTCAACCTACTAAACTCCTTTTCATATTCACTCACTGTGACGCGCGCCGAATCCCCGCTGCCGCCCCTTCGACCGCCCGTACGTGGGCGATCGGGCAATTGTGGGTCCGTTGACAGCTTGCAATAAATCGCAAGTGCGTCTATGTTGAGCAACAAGGAGGTTTCATGGAGTCGCCACCCAATAGAACATTGGGTGTAATACCCCGAAATGCACCCTAGAAGGATTTGTGTATTTCCGGGGATTTTGACGATCGAAATTGTGTGATTCGATGGTCGGAGTGATTAAGTAGTAGGAAAAGATATGATCAGAATTAAGAAAAAGTGAGTCAAGGGTATTTTGGTCATATTGCAAATAGGGATTTGATTGAATCGAATAAATAATCACAAGGGGTAATTTATGAAATGGAGTATTATTAGACAGAATGTATGTGAAATGTGGTGTCAGGTGTGCCGAAAGGACGAATTCAGTATTAGTGCAAAAGTTTCGGCAAGTGCGGCCGATTGCAAATTTGTAAGGTATTAATTTATGACTTAATTGAAGGGGATAAGATTTAATTGTGGGTCAATGTAGGAATGACATCTATGTAGTGGGCCAAGGAAAGATTAAAGAAGAGCTAAAGGACCAAAAGAATAATTGTTATAAAAATCTAGTGAGAGCTAATAAGAAAAGGACATGTGGCATTGAGATAAGTTTGACTTTATTAAGGAAGAGAGAGAGCAGATTTCTGCACTTTCCCCTCTCCTCCCTCACGTTGTTCCCCTTTCTCTTCTTCTCTCCTTCCTCTTCTTCATCTCACACCATTCTCTTTCTTTCTTAGCAAGCCCAAGTTGTAGATAGTGGAATTTACAAGCTCAAGTGTTCTTTTAAGAGAGTAGAGATAGAAGGGTAAGTTATAAATTTTGATTTCTGCAATTGCTCTTTGTTAAATTAGAAATCTTAAGTAGTATTCTATGTTTTGATGAGGAAATTGGAGTGATAAAACTAAAGAGGGAGTATGGAAGCAAGAAGTGCCACTATTGAAGCTATTGGAGCAAAGGAGTTTGAGGTTTGGGAAACTTTATTTTTTTATATATATGAATTTTTATATATATATATTCATGTATGTTATAAGTTTCTTGATTGGGTGGTTGTTGATAGATGATGATGGTAGTGAGTGTTGGTTTAATTGCTTAATTGTGCATGTGAGTAGGTTTTTGGGTGAAACTGGGTTGGAATGCCCTTGACCTCTCTTCAGTAATCAGGCTGTGTTGGGAGTTTTAGAACTCCAAATCATGTGATTATTGAACCATTAGAACCATGAATTCCATTACTTTAAATGACGTAGAAATAGTCTCGGGCCAATTCTTGCTCTAAGACCCTGAATTTTGATAACATCATAGTGCCTCTTTTTGTATCGGGTTGTGTGACCAGTATAGGTTGTGGAGGTCATATCTGGAGTTATAGATGTCCCATTGACCTGAAACTTGTCCCTTTTGAAAGTTAAGACGTAGGATAACATTTGTTAAGAAGATGACTTTTCCTAAAAATGAGTTTTAGAGGTCGGTTTTCACGATATAAGTTTGTGGTAAAAAGCAGTCTGTTAGGTAGCTGTGGCGAGCCTCTGTCGCGAGCGCGACCAGGGTCGCGACCTCGCGACAGAAAAATATGTTTTGAGCCTTTTCTTCGTTATTTTTGGGTCTAGGGTTGACCCGGATCAATCCCGTATCTTTCCCATCAGTTATTACGCATGTTTAGGGTAATTAATTAGCTATACAAGTAATTATCGTTGGGAAAACTTAGGAGTACGTTTACGATTGGTGATTTAACTAGTAATTAATCATAGATATAATCCGATGAAGGATTGTTTATGAATGAGTGCTATTATGTGATAGTCTTATGAGTAACCTTAGCATGAAGAACCATATGTATGAATACATTTAACGTGGGTGCGATTGAGTTGATTGACTAATGAGGTTGTTATTATAAATTGTGTATATGGATATTGTTAGTGACATGTTTTATTGAAATTCTTGATACAAATGTTGGATTTATATTGTTAATGATGTGTGACTTGCTGGAAATGAGGTAAGAGACCTTTGGAGGTGTTTGGTGTGTTTGTGGGTGAGTTTAAGGAAGGAAAGATCTTGCAAAATTCTGCATATTTTCGGAATCATGACTCTGTCGCGATCGCGACACTGTCGCGAGCGCGACAGAGACCAGTGATTTTGATGCTGTGCTGTCGCGAGCACGCGATGCTGTCGCGAGCCCGCGATAGCAATAGCTTGTCTGCTCTCTGTCGCGAGCGCGACAACTGTCGCGATCGCGACAGAGCACATTGTTGGCCGGTGCTATCGCGAGCACGCGACTTGTCGCGACCCCGCTGTAGACACCGGGTCCCGAGTAGCCTTGATCAGGATTACCCGATGATGAAATTTAGCTATGCCGGCTTATAGGCAAAAAGATTGGAGCTCAGAAGTGATTTTCCTTGTCTTTTCGGTGAGTAAAAAGGGTATTTTAAAAATATTTTAAAAATATTTTTTTAAATTATTTTGAAGAAGAAAAAGTGTGTTTTAGATTGGTGGTATTTTATAAAAAAAAAAAAAAAAAAAAAAAAGGTGAAAAATGATGGAAAAATGTTGAAAATAAAATGGGGAAAAATAATCGCAACGAAAAGGCGACGGCCAAGGGTCGTCGCGAATTTCCGCGCGCTCCGCGCACGGAGCGCGCTCTCCGCGCGTCCGACGCCCTTGGAGTCGGTCGCTCTGCGCAAGCGACGCGCAGGGCGTCGCTCGCCCCGCCCACGTCGTGCGCGGAAACTCCGCGCAAATCGCGCGGAAACGTGCGCGGCGCGCACGATTTCTCGCCCCACTTCGCCCATTTCGCCCACTTTTCGACCCCCACTCGATTTTCAACCGTTTTTGGACGGTTTTTGGTGGTTTTTGGGTAGTTTTTGAGGGTTAAAACACTAGAAAAATTCAGAACAAAGGAGAGGACGAAAAAAGAACATTTTGTTAGAAAAAAACTGAATTTTGGAGCTTTGAGTTGAGAGAAAAAAATCCATCTTACACACTTGTTTCCAAGAGCTTTTCTTCAAGTTTTCAAGCTATTTTCTAAGGATTTTCACAAGAGAAGACAAGGAATCCAACACTTCTATCTTCAATTCTTCAAAACTGAATTTGAGGGTAATTATTCTTGGCTTTACTCATTAATTCTCTTTTTAATTTCATTTATTTTGGCTTCCAATTAACATATCAAACATGTAAATTCTCTTAGTCTCCATATTCTTCTTCTTATTTTTTTTCATCTTCAATTATTCATATAACAAATAAGTTTTTTAAATTTTATTATTTTTTTTATGTCAAATTATTCTTTGTTCATGTAATTATGCATGTTTTAGGTTGTAAATACCTTTAATTTCTTAATGCTATATCATGTTTATTATTATGCTTTCTTTTGCATGTATGAGTGTTATAATCATTATTTTATGCTAGTTATGCATGTCAAGTGGAATTATTCTCATGTTACACATTTATTCATGTCTTAACTATAATAAAATTGATTGTCACTAATCTTCCATGTATGTTAATAACTATTATTAATAAGTTGCATATGCCATGATACTTCATCACCTTATGCATGTTAAATTGCATCTTAATCACTTTATGCATGTTAAATTGCATCATAATTATTTTTTATGCATGTTATAGTATCTTATGCATGTTATATGGTCATTGTACATATTACCTTTTATGTTGTATTATTTCGTTGGCCTAATCACTAACATGAATTTCTTTTTGATTTTTTGTTGCAAATCATTGTTTTATTCTCATTTGAGCACCCATGCACGTGAAGGAGGAGTTGCGGGGTTTGGTATTTTCTTTATACATTTTTAATTTTCATTTTATTTTAATTTCCTTGTATATATTCATTGAATAAAATGTTTTCTTATGCGCACCAAAATAAAAATCACCAAAATATTTTTACTAAATTAACTTGGATCTTTCATAATAAAACGGGACCAATGTCCCAGTTTTCATCCCAAATAAGATCATCACATCCAGAATATTTTCTTTAATTGTGCATGCGGGGACCAAAGTCCTCATAATTAATAAATTCCCCGGTTTTATGCATGTTTGCACTTTTAAAAGGGAGTTGTATTCCGCTCCTTGTATTATTGTAATTCATTGCTTTACTTGCTAATTTATGGTTTTCCTAACATGTATAAATGCGCTTTTAGATTAAAATTGCATCGTGTGGAGAGAGAGCGAATTAATGGTAATTAAAATTTGATCATAAATTAATCGAGGTAGAAATAGATGAGAAATCCCGGACCCAGCTCTGGTCTTTGGGCTCGAGAGGTTAGAGGTTATCCTCCAAAATACTTCTTGGGTCACGAGGCTTTAGCGCTAATCCTAGGCCTCATGGCCCAATATGGATAAAATGCGCAAGTCTTAGGCTCTCCGAGGCGAGAGAAACTTTCCCAATGTTCTATTGGGTGGCGACTCCATGATACCTCCTTGTTGCCCAACATAGACGCACTTGCGATTTATCGCAAGATGTCAACGGACCCGCAAATGCCCCGATCGCCCACGTGCGGGCGGTCCGAAAGGGAGGCGCTCGGGATCCGGCGCGCGTCACAGTGGCGACTCCACTGGGGACGATATGGTTTGAGATTTCAATTTGAAAATACCTCGTTTAACATTTATGGTTAAAATTTAATTCATAAATTCGCTTTATCTCAAAATTGTATATCATCTCATTAGAGCTTTAGATTAAGTTAGTTTGGTCCCTTTTCAAGCCCCAGTGCGTTCCCGAAGCACGACCTCATTTTCACTCAATTTGGGGAAGTGTTAAGGATAATCACCAGCCCAAGCCACGTACCTCAATGGTATATCAAAATGACGACCCGATCGGTCGCTATGCTTGTGATGAGCTAGACCCGTCGGCAGGGATCATGCTTGGGTAGCCTTAAAATAACATCTCCCTTGTCCAAAGCTCATGTAATGGCAATAGATACTTCCACTAGGTGAAATGTACCGTAATACTATGCTTGCTATATGGGCCATCATATATTAAACGAAATCAATTTAATTAAATGGTCTTCATCAAAGGCTTTCATGCCCTAGTGGGCCCATCTTAGTTAAGTTGAATTGTTTAAATACGTAATGGCCAAACACCCATACGTATGTACATTAGATAGGAGCTGTTATGCTGCCGATTTTTCACCGTGCACCATACGTGTCCATTGGGTTCCCCGTTAACTCATGGATCAAGCCCACCTAGGAAAGAGACCGCATTACCACGTGTGTGGGAGATACAAGGTTGGAAAGATCTGTCTGCTTGCATGTGTTTGTCTATGTTGCATCAGCACGAGCATGCATTGCATTTTAATCATGCATCATCTTAACAATTTTTGCATTTCAGCCATCATAGATTCTCCTGGGTGGTCTAGAGGTCCCGACGGACGGTTAAGAAGGACGCCGCTTTTGGGGTTAACTGAGTTAGTGTCAGATCAGAGTTCAGAGTCAATCTCAGAAAATAGTGTGGGGTTTTCTTCCGAATCATCAACAGAAGTAAGCATGGCTAACCCATCAAATGAGTCTGATGCAACCCGGGCAGTAATCGTTGAGGAAGTAGGAAAGAGAATGGAGGAATTTGAAGCCCGAATGATTGCAATGATGGGCAATCTTGCCGCCACTATAGCTGGGCAACAAGCTGCTGCTATTCCTGTCCGAGTACCAGCTGAACAAGAGGTTGTTAGAGAAGAACATCCTGCTGCGGTTAACCAACCGGTGGTTGACCCACCTGTTGTTGAGCAAAGAGTGCCTGCACCTATTGAGCGCAGAGAGGGCCCCAGGTCTGAAGCTGAATTTGGGGAAGATGAGCTAAAGGAGCATGCAGTAGCTAAAGAAAAGTTGCCAAAACTGGATGAGGCAATGTGGAGGAAAATGGAAGAGAGATTTGAGGTCATGGCAAGGATGATGACCGTGCGAAAAGGAATGAACCCGGAAGACCGAGAGCTGGATGGGGATGACCTAATTCCCCAGAATTTTAAGATGCCGGACATTCCCAAATTTGATGGAACCTCTGACCCTGCCGCACACATCAAGCAATACTCGCTGGTCATGAAGGGAACGACCTTAACAAGAAAGCAAAAGATAGAATATTTCTGCTTGAGTCTCACAGGAGCTGCTATTGATTGGTACCATGGGCTTGACAGGAGATCCAAGGAGGACTGGGACTTGTTGACTGAAGAGTTCCTTAAGCAGTACGATTGTAGTACCCGGATGGAGGTCACTTTGAAAGATCTCGAGTTGCTACAACAGAAGGCTGGAGAGTCCTTCCACGAGTACCTTACTCGGTGGAGAAACCGGGTTATGGAGATGAAACGCAAACCGGACACTTCTGATCAGATCCGGCTATTCATTCGAAATGCCAGTCCTTACTTGAGGGAGGGACTGAAAATGAAGGGACTCAAGGATTGGGAGTCTTTGAAGGACATTGCCATAGAAGCGGAAGGAGAATATTTATCCAAGAGGGCAAATAGTGAGTCCTATGCCCGGAGGGGATACAGCAATCAGGGGACGGCCAAACCAGTAGGTTCAAGCAGTGGTAACAGAGTTGGGAAGACTGCCGAGGTGTCTGCAACCGGCGTAAGTCAGAGGTATTTCTCCAACTTGGGTAAGCCTTTATCATGGGTGCTGAAGAGGCTAATAAAAGAAGGAAAACTGCGGCCCCTATCACCTAAACCGGCCAAGGCCCAAGGACAGCCAGGGCACAAAGAGAATGAATACTGCGCATTCCACCAACATACCAGGCATTTGACGGATGAGTGTATAACGCTAAGACATCGGGTCCAAGATCTAATTGACAACAAGCAGATCACCGATCCTGAGCAGAGAGAAAGCAAGAAGAAGTCTGGTTATAACATAGTGCCACCTCCAGTCTTTATGATCGGATCGAGCCTACCAGAGTGGTACGTAATGCAAGATCTATATGGAAATGAGTATGTCGCTATTACTCGCCCTGCAGTGGATGAAAAAGGGGTTTCCGTGGCAGCGATAGACTGTTGGTCCACTAGTGAGAGTGGAGATGACGAAGATGAGAAAAATGGAGAGTTTACGGATCTGTGGGATTCAGAGGAAGAAGAAAGAGTAGAAGCAGTAACAAGAAGTGGGAGGGTCATTCCAGAAGTTGAGAAGCAGCAAGACCCAGCACAAGCAATCGCAGAGAAAGAGCCGGAAGAAAATTCAATAGTGAAGCAACTGAAAAAGACCATGGCTCAGATATCTATTTGGGATCTCTTGAGACAGTCTCCCTCTCACAGACAGAAGTTAGTTGAAGCATTGAGCGTATCCACCGTAGCAACTACAATCTCTCCATCCGAGCTTTTAGACCTTGTAAAAGGGGGATCCGGGGAGAAGTTGGTTTTTTCTGATGCAGACCTACCAACAGAGGGTCGCAACCACAACTGACCTTTGTACATCAAGGCACAGATCAATGGTAAACACACCGCTTGTGTCATGGTTGATGACGGGTCATCGATAAATGTCTGCCCTTTGGTGGCACTTCAGGCCTTTGGGATGGATGAGAGTATGTTAAGCAAATCTGACCTGACCATCACTGCCTACGACAACTCTAGGAGGCAAGCATCGGGAATTTTCAAAGCTTTGGTAAAGACAGGGCCCATTGAGACAGAAACAGATTTTGTGGTCTTGCCGATTCCAGCAAACTTCTCAGCTCTGCTTGGTAGACCGTGGTTCCACAAGTTAGGGGGAGTACCATCCACATTACACCAGATAATTAAAATACCCCATGAAGGAGAAGTAGTGACCATTAAAGCAGCAAGAGAGAACCAAGTGTCTGCCTTGGAGATCTCTAATCAACCATTCAGTGGCTTTCATGTATCGATGATCGGAGAAGAGCAAAACCTAGAAGGTAGCCCTCAAGTGGTGAATATGCTGAAAAAGATGCACTTCCTCCCAGGGGCTGGTTTGGGAAAAGAGTCACAGGGGCTGCAGAATGCTATCACTACACGTGGTCAGAAAGATCGAAAGGGGTTGGGCTACAAAGGAGAGTATGGTAAGAAGAAAGGGTCAGGGAAGATTCCCCATATTTCGGAGAGCTTTATGCCATCATCATCGTTCTGTGCCTATACTGGAGAAGAAGAACCGCAGTGGGTAGATGGGAAGATTATCCCTGGATTTGAAATTTTCAACGATGTCTTTGATTGGGAGATCGGAGTTGTTAAAGCTGTAGAGAACTTTTGGGATGAGGAGATTATGACCCAATGCAGCATCTGGGACAGAGATGAGCCCGAAGAGATCGTCACTGATAAGCTATTAGCCACTAAGCTCAAAGGGAAGGAGAAGATAGTGGAGCCAGAGCCGAAGATTGAAGATCTCAAGATTTCACCAAATCAAGAAGCCAAAGCACAGTCAGCTGCAGCATCGGCGTCGACTGAAGTTGATAGTCATTTAGATTCTCTTTTTATACCAGAACTCTTTGAGGACAATGTTAATGTTTCTGATTATGTTAATGAGATGAACAACTTTGCTTACTTGTGTGATGTTTCTGATGATTTCATTTCGCATGATCATAAGCATGATGCATTCATTTTTGATATTAATTCAACTGGCACAACTGCATTTAATCTCGGAACTTTGGAAAATCCAAAGGAAATTTTGCTAGCATCAGACATAACTCCTGAAGAGAGAATAAAATTTGAGAGAATATTAAAAAAATATGAAAAAGTCATTGCATGGACCTATGAGGATATGCCGGGAATAGATCGAGTTATTGCCGAACATGCCATCCCAACTTACCCAGAGTTTAAACCAGTCAAGCAAAAGCTTCGGAGGCTTAGGCCAGAATGGGCACAGAAAGTGAAAGAGGAGATCCATAAGCAGATTGAGGCTAAGTTCCTGATAGAGGTTCAATACCCAACATGGTTAGCTAATGTGGTTCCTGTAGCTAAGAAAGACGGTAAGGTTCGAGTATGCGTCGACTATCGAGACCTGAACAAAGCTTGCCCTAAAGATGATTTCCCACTGCCTCATATTGATGTGCTAGTAGATAGTGCTGTTGCTTGCATGATGTACAGCTTTGTGGATGGATACGCAGGGTACAATCAAATTCTTAACAAGATAGTGGACCGGATCAAGACAACCTTTATCACCGAGTGGGGGACATATGCCTATCGGGTTATGCCTTTTGGGTTGAAGAATGAAGGAGCAACCTATCAGAGGATGGCGACCAAGGTTCTCAATGACTTAATCCACAAAGAAGTGGAGGTGTACGTCGATGACATGATGATTAAGTCAGCTACCAGAGAAGGCCATTTTGAGGCTTTAGAAAAGTTCTTTCAAAGAATTAGCAAGTATGATTTGCGCCTCAATCCCAAGAAGTGCATTTTTGGAGTTACATCAGGAAAGTTGTTAGGACATGTAGTAAGCCAGAGGGGAATCGAGGTAGATCCCGATAAAGTCAAAGCCATAAGAGAGATGCCAGTGCCCCAGAAGGAGAAGGACGTCAGAAGTTTCCTAGGAAAGCTTCAGTACATCAGCCGATTTATTGCCAAGCTAGCTTCAGTGTGTGAGCCTATTTTCAAGCTTCTTAGGAAGAATCAGCCGGTGATATGGAACAATGACTGTCAATTGGCCTTTGACACCATTAAGGAGTATTTGTTAAATCCTCCGGTGTTAAGACCACCACGCCATGCCAAACCACTAATCCTGTACCTAGCTGTGGAAGATAACTCAGTGGGTGCTATGATGTCTCAGGAAGATGATTTTGGTATAGAGTTTGCCGTTTACTATCTTAGCAAGAAATTTCTGCCTTACGAAGCCAAATATGTAGAGGTGGAAAAGATTTGTTTAGCAGTTATCTGGGCTTCAAAGAAGTTGCGACACTACTTTCATTCCTTCAAGGTACAAACGGTTGCCAAACATAATCCGCTCAGATACCTCCAAGAAGCACCCTCTTTACTAGGGAAGATGGGAAGATGGTTACTGCTGTTGCAGGAATTTGACATTGAGTACATAACCAGGAAAACCATTAAGGGAAGAGCTGTAGCGGAGTTCTTAGCCGAGCATCCTATTGAGGGAGATCAATTTGAATACAACTTCCCAGATGAAGACGTCACGGCCATAGCAGTGCAAGGGTGGCAGTTATTCTTTGATGGAGCAGTCAATAATAAGGGGGCAGGCGTAGGAGTTATTCTTACGACCCCATATGGTGAAAGGTTACCATTGGCTAAGAAGCTGAGGTATAAGGCTACCAATAATGAAGCAGAATACGAAGCTTGCATCTTTGGATTGGAAGCATTACTTGCTCTGGGGGCAAAGACCGCAGAAGTATTCGGGGATTCTTCCTTGGTAATTCATCAGATCAGAAGGGAGTGGTCAGTCAAGGAAGAAAGGCTGCTGCCTTATGTAAAGCACTTGAGAGCGTTGAGCAGCCAATTTGAGATTTGCACTTTTCACTTCATCCCCAGAGACGAAAATCAGTTAGCTGATGCTCTAGCAACTTTAGTGTCTATATGGGACAACCCAACAGGAGTTGCGATGAAACCCGTGCTGATATATAGTTCGGAAAGACCTTGCTTTGAAGCTGAACAGGTGATGGACATTGAGGCCAATGATGGAAATCCATGGTATTATGACATTCAGAATTATTTAGAGAGATCAGTCTTTCCAGAGGAAGCCAATGAGAAGGACCAAAGAATGATCAGGAAGTTATCCACTCAATTCATCAGTGTTAATGGCACTTTGTACAAAAGGCAAGCTGATGGTATCCAGTTAAGATGTCTGGCAGAGAAAGAAGCTAAAAGAGTTATGGAAGAGGTTCATGCTGGGGTTTGTGGAGCTCACATGAATGGCTTAGCCTTAGCAAAGAAGATCATGCGCTAAGGGTTTTATTGGCTCACAATGGATACAGATTGTTCAAAATTTGTGAAGCAATGCCAGTTATGCCAACAGTACGCGAATTTGAGGCATGTGCCAGTTTCAGAGTTACATAACTTAACATCTCCATGGCCATTTGCAGCATGGGGAATAGACATCATAGGCGAAATCCATCCTACTGCTTCTAATGGGCATAGATTCATCATAGTTGCCATTGACTACTTCACTAAGTGGGTTGAGGCTGAATCTTTCAAGAAGGTTGATGCAAGGGATATGGCTAAATTCATCGAGCGGAATTTGATATGCAGATATGGTCTCCCACATCACATTGTGTCTGATAATGGGGTACAATTCCTAGCAGAGACTAAACAGATGCTCCAGAAATATGGGATCCAACATCATAAGTCTTCTCCTTACCGTCCTCAAGCGAATGGTGCAGTTGAAGCGGCGAATAAGAATGTGAAGAGAATTTTAGCCAAGATGGTTCAGAACTACAAGGATTGGGCAGAAAAGCTACCCTTCGCACTTTGGGGATATAGAACAACAGTCAGAACCTCTACAGGGGCAACGCCATTCTCTCTGGTATACGGAACTGAAGCAGTCCTGCCGGTTGAAATTGAGCTGAAATCATTAAGGGTAGTCATGGAAGCTGAGATTCCTGAAGCAGAATGGGCACAACAACGTTCGTCACAGCTAAATCTGTTGGATGAAGACAGGTTACGAGCCTATTACCACAACCAAGTTTATCAAAAGAGGCTGGCTCGGTCATTTGGCAAGAAAGTACGAAAGCATCCGTTGAAGGAAGGGGATTTGGTCTTTAAGATGATGAGGCCGGGAGTTCCAGACATACGAGGAAAATTCAGACCAACCTGGGAAGGTCCATTCATTTTGAAAAAGTTGCTAACAAAAGGAGCAGCGATTTTAGCAGACAGCGATGGGAATGAGTTCAAGGACCCGGTCAATGTCGATAGACTTAAAAGGTTCCATGGCTAAAGACCAAAAATAAAAAGAAGAGAATAAATGCCCCGCGGGTCGAAAATCGAAAAAAAGGCGGCCTTGCTAAAATTGGGCGCCCTGTCAGGGTGAAAACCGAAAAAAGGCATCCTGGGCAAAAATTAAGGGCCAAGAGAAAATATTCAATCGAGAAAACCCGAGAGGGCCGATTGATAACAGGAGTTTGATGCTGACAAAACCCACTCTGAGATTAGGTGTAGTCACATGCTTTTGAATTCTTGTCAAATGAAAAATCATGCATGATGAAATCATATAGAAATGTACACAATTTTGCAAGGAATAAAAGAATTATTTTCATTGATCTTTCAGTTCTGTCTCAAAAAGAGTTATATCAATTTTTATCTAATGATTATCGCTCATCAGATATGTCCTATTTGCTCTTAACAGAAGCTTTGGTGATAACCTTCTCTAAAAAAAAAAAAAAAAAAAAGCCGTTAGAGATGAAAACCGTAACTGGCTCTCTAAGCAAAAGTTAGGCCAAAGGGCAGGGTGAAAACCTGGAAACAGGCAGTCTGCCCTACAAAAAAAAATAAAATAAACAAAAGCCGCTGGATTGGGTTGGGTCCATTCCAGGCAAAAGTTAGGCAAAGGGTTGTGTGAAAATCCCATAAGGGACGCATTTCCCGCAAAGAAAAGCTAGTGCGAAAATCCACAAGGGACGCACTACCTTTAAAACAATGACATTCAATGCCTGGAGCGATAAGGCGGCGTTATTTCAAGATGATCTTCCGTCAGTCAGACAACACACAACACAGAACATGAAATAGAATCCCAAGTAAATGATCATCGACCAGGGGGCAAGGGATATACACCGGACGTCTCTTTCAGAAAGCTTGTCGACGATCCTCAGGATTCAGGGGGCATGATACAGCAGACAAGCTATAAGTTCAGCAAACCATGGATCACCTAGGGCGCGATCTATACATTTTTGCAAGCATTTGCATTCCATAACATACACACATGATTTCTTGTATATTCCTATGCATACAATCTTGCAGGAGAAATCGGCGGGAAACACCCACAAAAGCCAAGTGATGACACTAGTCCAAACATCTAAAGGAGCAAAAAATAAAAAAAAAAAAATAAATAAATAAAAAATAAATCCACAGCGGTTAGCATGTTGGCGGCATTACCCACAAGAGGTTAGCACGACCACAACATATATTCACAGCGGTTAGCACGATGGCGGCACTACCCACAAGAGGTTAGCACGACCACGGCACTACCAATTCACAGCGGTTAGCACGATGGCGGCACTACCCACAAGAGGTTAGCACGACCACGGCACTACCAATTCACAGCGGTTAGCACGATGGCGGCACTACCCACAAGAGGTTAGCATGACCACGGCACTACCAATTCACAGCGGTTAGCACGATGGCGGCACTACCCACAAGAGGTTAGCACGACCACGGCATTACCAACTCACAATGTTTAGCACGATAGCGGCACCACCCACAAGAGGTTAGCGCACCTACGGTATTACCAGCTACAACCAAAAGACAGCAGCAGCTATCATCATAACTCCATTCAGCAGGAAGATCGCCGCTTCAGGTACGCGTTTCTTTCCTTTTCCTGAATTTTGGCTCACCTCGGCACCCATGCACTAGCTTCCCCAAAATTGGGGGGCAACTGTAGACACCGGGTCCCGAGTAGCCTTGATCAGGATTACCCGATGATGAAATTTAGCTATGCCGGCTTATAGGCAAAAAGATTGGAGCTCAGAAGTGATTTTCCTTGTCTTTTCGGTGAGTAAAAAGGGTATTTTAAAAATATTTTAAAAATATTTTTTTAAATTATTTTGAAGAAGAAAAAGTGTGTTTTAGATTGGTGGTATTTTATAAAAAAAAAAAAAAAAAAAAAAGGTGAAAAATGATGGAAAAATGTTGAAAATAAAATGGGGGAAAATAATCGCGACGAAAAGGCGACGGCCAAGGGTCGTCGCGAATTTCCGTGCGCTCCGCGCGTCCGACGCCCTTGGCGTCGGTCGCTCCGCGCAAGCGACGCGCAGGGCGTCGCTCGCCCCGCGCACGTCGTGCGCGGAAACTCCGCGCAAATCGCGCGGAAACGTGCGCGACGCGCACGATTTCTCGCCCCACTTCGCCCATTTCGCCCACTTTTCGACCCCCACTCGATTTTCAACCGTTTTTGGACGGTTTTTGGTGGTTTTTGGGTAGTTTTTGAGGGTTAAAACACTAGAAAAATTCAGAACAAAGGAGAGGACGAAAAAAGAACATTTTGTTAGAAAAAAACTGAATTTTGGAGCTTTGAGTTGAGAGAAAAAAATCCATCTTACACACTTGTTTCCAAGAGCTTTTCTTCAAGTTTTCAAGCTATTTTCTAAGGATTTTCACAAGAGAAGACAAGGAATCCAACACTTCTATCTTCAATTCTTCAAAACTGAATTTGAGGGTAATTATTCTTGGCTTTACTCATTAATTCTCTTGTTAATTTCATTTATTTTGGCTTCCAATTAACATATCAAACATGTAAATTCTCTTAGTCTCCATATTCTTCTTCTTATTTTTTTTCATCTTCAATTATTCATATAACAAATAAGTTTTTTAAATTTTATTATTTTTTTTATGTCAAATTATTCTTTGTTCATATAATTATGCATGTTTTAGGTTGTAAATACCTTTAATTTCTTAATGCTATATCATGTTTATTATTATGCTTTCTTTTGCATGTATGAGTGTTATAATCATTATTTTATGCTAGTTATGCATGTCAAGTGGAATTATTCTCATGTTACACATTTATTCATGTCTTAACTATAATAAAATTGATTGTCACTAATCTTCCATGTATGTTAATAACTATTATTAATAAGTTGCATATGCCATGATACTTCATCACCTTATGCATGTTAAATTGCATCTTAATCACTTTATGCATGTTAAATTGCATCATAATTATTTTTTATGCATGTTATAGTATCTTATGCATGTTATATGGTCATTGTACATATTACCTTTTATGTTGTATTATTTCGTTGGCCTAATCACTAACATGAATTTCTTTTTGATTTTTTGGTTGCAAATCATTGTTTTATTCTCATTTGAGCACCCATGCACGTGAAGGAGGAGTTGCGGGGTTTGGTATTTTCTTTATACATTTTTAATTTTCATTTTATTTTAATTTCCTTGTATATATTCATTGAATAAAATGTTTTCTTATGCGCACCAAAATAAAAATCACCAAAATATTTTTACTAAATTAACTTGGATCTTTCATAATAAAACGGGACCAATGTCCCAGTTTTCATCCCAAATAAGATCATCACATCCAGAATATTTTCTTTAATTGTGCATGCGGGGACCAAAGTCCTCATAATTAATAAATTCCCCGGTTTTATGCATGTTTGCACTTTTAAAAGGGAGTTGTATTCCGCTCCTTGTATTATTGTAATTCATTGCTTTACTTGCTAATTTATGGTTTTCCTAACATGTATAAATGCGCTTTTAGATTAAAATTGCATCGTGTGGAGAGAGAGCGAATTAATGATAATTAAAATTTGATCATAAATTAATCGAGGTAGAAATAGATGAGAAATCCCGGACCCAGCTCTGGTCTTTGGGCTCGAGAGGTTAGAGGTTATCCTCCAAAATACTTCTTGGGTCACGAGGCTTTAGCGCTAATCCTAGGCCTCATGGCCCAATATGGATAAAATGCGCAAGTCTTAGGCTCTCCGAGGCGAGAGAAACTTTCCCAATGTTCTATTGGGTGGCGACTCCATGATACCTCCTTGTTGCACAACATAGACGCACTTGCGATTTATCGCAAGATGTCAACGGACCCGCAAATGCCCCGATCGCCCACGTGCGGGCGATCCGAAAGGGCGGCGCTCGGGATCCGGCGCGCGTCCCACCCGCGATGGCATTACTTGTCCTCTGTCGCGAGCGCGACAGAGCCGGGCCCTTCTCTCCTTCCCGCGATCACGAAGTCCGTCGCGCGTGCATAGCGAAGAGACTATGATCTCTGTCGCGGCCGCGACAGACATCGCAAGCGCGACAGATGTGTTGTGCTGAATGAGTTTTCTTTGGTGATTCCAATGTCTAATTTACGAACTTGTGATATCTTTAGGTTTATAATTGGACTATTTTATGAAGTATATTAATATAATTTAATGTATTGTGCATGGGCAATGTTATTAATGATATGAATAATTTGTTGAGCATCATGGATTGAGTTTGAATTACTAAGCAAGCTTCAGAATTATATGCTTATTATGAATAATATGCCATGCTTAAATGTGATTGGTGTGAAGCATGACCTGTGAGAGTCAGTCTAGTGGATAGTTAGGCATGCCTAATAGAGTTTTTGTAGCTGCAGCGCCCCTTTGAACGATTTGGACCCTGATCAGGTCCCACGACTGGTTCCTCGCGAACCCTTTGATATGAAATGTTTTTGGAATGTGGAAAAAGATGATGTTGCTTTTCGACTTGTACCTGTATGGTACATTATATTATATGTTCCCTCTGAGGTTTACCCGGTCAGAGATCGGGCTATATGTTCCCTCATGAGGTCTCCTCCTCAGTACTCGTTATCCACTATTTTGAGTCAGCAGGTATTTCGTTTGCTTTATCTGATGTGAACATGAGAATATGATATCCAAATGTATAAGATTTCGGTTATATGAACCAGTTATGAATATAAGAATGTGATATCAGTGTGAGTGTGATGTTGGGAGATGTGAATGTGCTTACCAATCTTCGAGTGGGCTTAATGTAACTCTAACCTGCATATTGTATTTTTGTCCTTGTCTGTAAACGATCTTGTATATAGTATGTGTGATTGAAGTCGGTATGACGTATAATGTTGACACTACATTTCTGTATAGTAAAGTGATAAATTAACATGTACGTTAAAATGTGTTTATGTTTTGGCATGATAATTAGGTGTGTTAATCTTTTAAGTATATGCATGTGATAAGGAATATGTGAATGCACAGCTATTATATGTAAGCATATATATTTCTCGGTAAGAACTATATGTGTATGAGTCTTGTGTGTGTTATGCCTTGATGACCATTGTGAATGGCCGTCCATATTATTATGTTTGTTTTCCCCACTAAGCGTTATCGCTTAGCACGGGTTCTTTTTCCCGTGCAGGTGGCAGGTCTGGTTCAGTTCGAGTCGCACATCTGCAGAGTCGGCCACATAGGAGCTAGGAGTTTTTGTTTTTGTCCAGCTTATTTATTTTGGATTTTGTAATTCTGTAAAATATGTATATGTAATAATATGTAAAGAGACTGAAGTAACATTTTGGGCGATGTAAATATTTGTTATTGAAAATTTCCTCTATTTTATCGTCTGTCTGTAACTTCTGTTGCATGGTGATAAACTTACATATCTGTATGTTTCTACTTAATGTAAGTGCGTGGGTGAAGTATGTATGATCAGTCTGTGCCTGCAAGTTAAGTCAAGTTTTTAATTAACCTGTATTTCGTATGTATGTTATGTATGAAAGTATGCTTCCGTACTGTGCATGTGAATATCTGTGTGAATGAGCGTCGGGTAACGCGTCCGTCGGCGTCCTTCCAACGGGGATGGCGCTGGGGGTGTTACATTGGGAAAGTTTCTCTCGCCTCGGAGAGCCTAAGACTGCGCTTAGTATCCATTTTGGGCCAGCCAAAGGGGGAAGGTAAACCTCTCGCCCTAAGGAGCCTAGGATTAACGCTAAAGCCTCGTGATACAAGAGGTGTCTTGAAGGGTAAACCTCTAGCCTCTTGAGCCCAAAGACCAGAGCTGGTTCGGGACTTCTCATTTATTTATACCTTGATTAATATTATAATTAAGTTTTGAATTCATTGTTTCATCAACTTTCCACACAATGCAATTTAAATTAAAGGCGCAATCATTCATATCAAAAGCGGTAAATGTAAGCAAAATCCAAAATAAAGCATTCAAAAACAAATTACAATAACACTAGGAGCGGAATACAACTCCCATTTATAAAAGTGAAATACATGCATAAAACGGGTTATTCATTAATAGTGAGAACATTGGTCCTCGCATGCATATTTATTATGAAAAAGTTTTGATGTGATGATTTATTTGGGTATGAAAAACTAGGACATTGGTCCCCTTTTATTTAGAAAAAGAATGTCAAGTTAATTAATAAAAACGTTTTTGTGATTTTCTTTTTAGCATGCCTAAATAAAGAATTTTACAAGAAAATTATATGGCAAAATTAAATAAAATATTACAAACCAAATGAGCCTTTTTGAACCTCCCGATGTGCTCGCAAAAACGCCCAAGCGAAAAAAATGAGTTTAGACATAAAAACAAAATACAATTAAAACAATGTTAGTGATTAAATCAATTAAATCAATTAAACATACAAAATAATGAATAACAAATTAAAATAACATAAGATGATATGAAAAGAATGATAATGGAATCAAAATGTTAACAAACCAAAATAAATGAGAAACATGCATTATGTATGACAAATGATTGAATGATGTGATGAAAACAAAATAAAACATGTTAATTAATTAGTACATGAAAATATAAACATGATAACAATAATGATGAAGATAAACGGATCAAAGAATATATAAAATGATAAAGAAAAGAATAATAAATGAAAACAATTAAAGAATGATGAAAACAATTAAATGAACAATATGATTAATTAAATATGTTCACAAATGATATAAACCATTTACATGGCAAAAAGATCAATTAAAATGAATTTATTAATTACATGTTAAAAATAATGATGAATTAAAGTGAAATAAATTAATTACATGTTGAAATTAATAAACAATCAATATTTATGTGAATAAAAATCATATATAAACAAATTAAATAAAACAAATCTGAAATAAATAAAATAAATGAAAACAATAAAATAAAATATACATAAATAAATTAGATATGAACCAAAAGAAATAATAAAAACAAGCCCAGAATGTTTACCCTCAGAGTTTCGGATTCGATGAAGGTAAAAGATGATCGATTTCTTTGTTTGATGATTCATAATATTAGAGTGAAATATGATGAAAATGTTGGAATTTTATTCCAAGAAACATGAAAAAAAAATGATCAAAAATTCTTTAAGAACAAAGAATTGATACCTTTGCCTAAAGAAATGATTTTGATAAAAAAAAAATTTTTATTGATTAAAATAAAGAAAAATGATTTCAAGAACAATCAATCACTTTGTTCAAAAAAAAATTGATTGAAGTTTTATTTTAGAAAATCAAATAAAAATTAGATTTTGATGACAAACAATTATTTTATTTGTCTCAAAATTAATTTTTATCAAAAGGAGATTCAAAACAAAATCAATGAAAAAGTTTGATTGAACACAAAATAAAAGATTAAAAACAATTTTGAGAACAAATAATTATTGTATTTGTCTCAAAAATTAAATCAAACAACAAAACTTCCTCTAAAAAATATGTTTAGAAGAAATTATGTTGGAAAAAGAATGAAACTTTTGATTTTTCTTTTTGATTTTTGGTTGGGGAATAAATCTGGAATTTTAGTGGAAGAAGAAGAAGAAGATGAAGAGAAAAAACCCTAAAAAATTCCCCCAAAAGAATCCCTTTTAGGTTTTCATCTTATTCTTTTTATAGGAAGAAAATAGGAAAAATAAAATAATTAAAGGGATAAAATTTAATCAAATCAGATATTAACTATTTTAAATTTTAAAAATGGAAAAAATCCCATAAAACCTTGAAAAAAGGGATAAAAAACTGATTTTTAGGTCCAAAAATCGGAAAAAATAAGTAATCAGACCCTATAGCGACACTCAGAAGGAGGGACGCCCGTCGCTATACAGGGGCGGGCGTCGGAGCGGCAACCAGGCGAGTTTCCGCGCGCTGGCGCTCCGTGCGGCGCTCAGCGGTGCGCGATGCTACACGCGCCTTTAGCGACGCTGAGCGTCGCCTTTGCGCCCGCAGCGCGATGGGCACCTGGGTGCCCAGGCGCCTGCGAGCTGGGCGCCCACGCGCCGCCACGCCCGACACTCGCGATCCGACTTTTTTTTTTTTTTTTTAAATTTTAAATTGACTAAAAACACTATAATTTTAAGCCCCCATTTTTCAAAACTAATTTTTAAAATATTTTTTTTATTATTTTTTAATTTTTCACTCTAAAATGCAAATTTGACGAGAAAACCCTCACTTTTAACCTTTTAAGCCTGTGAAGGCAATTATTATCATTGGGTAACTTCAATCTAGGCTGACTCAGGACCTGGTGTCTACAGTTGCCCCCAGTTTAGGGGAAACTAGCACACTAGTGTCTAGGTGAGCCTAAACTCAAAGAAGAAAAGGAAAGAGACGCATACCTGAGTGAGCCGTCTTTCCGAACTGGAGAATTCTGAGATGGTGGTTATTACCATGGTGTGTTTTTGTTTGTTGAAGCGGTGCTATCTGTGAGCCCTTCGGTTGATTGCCCCCTGAGAGGTCTTCGGTTCATCGATCATTTGTTTGCCCCCTGAGCGGTCTTCAGTTTTCTGATCATTTGTGTCATGGCCGGATTTGTACCCTAAGAGAATTAACCTAATTTGGCATGTGTGTGTAGGATTGGACTTAATTGAAAGAAAGAAGTTTAGTTAAGGGATTTAAATGGTAATTATGAATGTTTGTGCTAAGCATGAGTTAAAGGCTGATTAACTAGTTAAAGGAAGGATTAACTAAGAATAAAATAACTTGATTTAATGGAAAGTGGAGGCAGATTAGAGGAAGTGGTTTCCGTGTGGCTTCTTGAGAGGATGCCACCTACACCTTTGCATGCAAGAGTGAGTTAAGGGAAGGGAAGAGTTTCATTTGTGTAATCTAGCAATTTTCTGTGTTCTTCTCTTTTCTTTCTTGCGTGGGAGTGAGTGTTAAAGAAGGGTAAGTATATTGATGTGAAGTTGCTCAAGAATTAAGGGTTAAACCTAAGAGGTAAGTGAATAAGTGCATATTCTCATCTTCTACTCTTTCTTCTTGGTTGAGCTGGTTTGGATGGGATATTATTGGTTTGAGTTTGAGCTTGAGTATCTGTGTTGTTTTGTTAGCTGAAGAAGTGAAGAGAGATAAAGGAAAGGCTGTAATCGGCGAGCCGAGCGTCCGTCGTAATTAGGAGCTAAGGCGACGAGGTTTGGGAACAAACCCTAATTGTATGAATCTGTGATTAGTGTTGGTTAAATAGGGTTTTGAACTGAATTGCATGATATGTGAAATTGAAGGTTGAGCATGAACTATGTGATGCTAAATTGTATGCGTATTGTAGCAATTTGATTGTGATAAAGTACTTGAAAGTGATCATGATATGTACTATTATTGAATGCCAAACAAGAAGGGAAAATCAGGTATGTGTTATTGATGTATTTGGGTTAATTGCCAAAAATGAGAATGAGATTTGAAGTCTTAATGAGAAGGAAGAAATGGACTGAAAAACATAACCATGTTATGGTGTTTTTGCATAGGTCACGGTGACAATGAAATCCATTGTGACCGTGAGGTATGCTTGAGTTCAATTCTGCCTAATGGATTGTGGTATGTCACGGTGACAATGAACTTCATTGTGACCGTGAGGTACCCAAGGGAGCATTCTGTTTTGCAAAGTGAGAATATGTCACGGTGGCAATGGGATTCATTGTGACCGTGACATACCCTCAGGTTGCATTCTGCCGAGAGTTGGGAACACATCACGGTGACAATGAAATTGGTTGTGACCGTGACATGTCCCCAATTTGCATTCTGTTTTGGACTTCAATATGTCACGGTGACAATGAAATCCATTGTGACCGTGACCCACCCTGTTTTGGCAATATAATCCTAATGTGTTTGGTCATTCAAATGGCATGGCTTTAAGCTGAAATGAAGGACAGCATGAGTAAGTAATGTATATGTGTTAAGTGAACTACAAATGCATACAACTATGATGACTTCTGGATGTGATAAGTTATGTGAATATTAAATGTGAAGACTGAGTTTGAAAGTATATTGAATATGCAAATGAAATGTATGGCTGTGTGCTATTACAAATGTGTAAAGTGAAAAGTGAACTGAATAAGTGTTTAACAACTTAAGCCTGCGAGTCAAGTGGTGGATAGTTAGGCATGCCTATAGGGTCAAGTGCTGCAGCCCCATGCGTTAAATGTGTCTGATTCCATGGGAATCACAATGCGATTATCCTTACTGGATTGTGTTATATGTGGAATGATGAAAAGTACCAGAAGGTACTAATGTGATATGAAGCACCAGAAGGTGCTAAATATGAAAAAGTAGTCTCGATGAGATTACTGGTATCTGAGAGATACCGATGCGATACCCGTTATCCGCGTCATTGAATTGCAGGCAAAGTGGCAAAAAGACTAATTGGTTAATCGGCTAAAAGTTAATTAAATATAACAGAAGTGATTGTGATACAAGAAAGTATGGAAATGTGAATAAGTAATTGATGCCTTATGATTGAATATAATAATGGTTGATCTGGCATGTTTATTAGCATGTTATGTATGATGATTCTGATGTGTGATAAATTATATGCTATATGTATGAGTTCCCCACTAAGCGTTATCGCTTAGCATGGATTTACTCTAATCCGTGCAGGTACGGACGAGAGGTGACTAAAGGACGTCCCCCGCATTTTGGTACGGTCAACAATAGGAAGTATATAGTGTAGGTTTGGGGGTTTGTTATTTTGGACTTTTGTATAAGTTTTATTTGGTTAATATGTATTTTGAATATGTAAAGGCATGTAATAATGTAGTAATCACGGATGTAACCTCCCACATGTATGTGTGTCATGCGAATAGCTAAGGCGTGTGACTAATAGTAGTTGGCATGTGATGCATGAATTAAAATAGTGTGTAATGAAATTTTATTATTCAGTTTCCGCATGTGTTCTGTGTGTGTGTGCGACCTTCTCTAACTAAGATTAGCTGAGCTAGTTGTCGTTAGGGAACGGGCGTCACAAGTTGTGGTATCAGAGCCTAGGTTGAGTCTTTTCTGGGAATTGGGTAGATAAGATGTGTATAGTTTGTTGACCTAATGCGGAAGTCCTTGTTTAATTTGTGTAGTAAGATGGATTCTGGAAGGCATACCGGTGAGGAGTCTGCCGAAAGTGTGAACCCTCGTGAAGCTGAGGTGACAGGGTCTGGGCAGTCTAGATCAGTTGGCTATGGGAATGAGATTCCATTTGGGCCTATGGAAGCCATGATGAAAATGACACAAGATATGGCGAGAGTGATGGAACGTATGATGGCGCCAAGAGCCCCAATAGAATCTTTGAGGAAGCATGGTTTGGAGGAATTTCATGGAACAAGGTTAGATGAGTCAGAAAAAGCAGAGTACTGGATTGAGAAGGTGGAAAGGATTCTTAAGGAGATACGATGTCCTCCAGATCAGTGGGTTGAGTGTGTGGAGTCATTACTTCAATGTCCTGCATATGATTGGTGGAAGCTGGTCCTGCAGAATCCGATGCTTCCTGAACCATTAAACTGGGAGTTCTTTGAAAAAGAATTCAAGAACAAGTATATTACTAAAGCACATCGAGAGGCAAATTGGAAGAAGTTCTTGAGTTTGAGACAGAGGACTATGACGGTGGCGGAGTATGAAGCAGAATTCTGTCGCTTAAGCAAATATGCGCCGAAAGGTGTGTTAACTGATGTGTTGCGATGTCAACAGTTTGAGGATGGGTTGATTGAGGAAATTAAAGCTTTGCTGATTTCTTTAACAACAGAGCAGAATATAAGTTACTATCGAATTGTACAAGCAGCTCTGAGAGCTGAAAGGACTTTGGGAGCCCAAAGAGAATGGAGACAAAGGAAGAATGCGAATAGAGGTGGTTCCCAGACGGGGAAAAGATCAAGAGATTCTCATGTGGCATCACCTGCGGAATCAGGGTTCAGTTCTGCAGCGAGAGAGAAGAAGCGAGGCGCTCCCTCAGCATCTGGTTCTGGAAGAGGAACATCTGGTAATAGAAGTGAGGTTCATGAGTGTCCTCATTGTGGTAAGAGGCATAGAGGAGAATGCTGGAGAGTGTCGGGTGCTTGTTATAGATGTGGGAGCACTGAGCATTTCATTGCTAATTGCCCGAATACCTATGAGATGTCAGGAAATCAACAAGAGCAGAGTAGGGGTGGTTCCAACTTGCCTTCTACGAACAGAGGAAGAGGAAGAGGACGTGGCAGAGGTAGTCAGTCCAGAGGTGCAGTCGATTCTGAGATTGTGGATAGACCTGATGAGGCTCCAGTGCGGGCTTATGCTATGAGGGCACGAGAGGATCAGGACGCGCCTGAGGTGATAGCAGGTACTATTCTACTTTGTGATGTGGAAATGTTTGCACTTATTGATCCTGGTTCAACTCATTCATATGTATGTGATAAAAAGATATGTGAAAAGATGCCTAAAGTTGAATGTTTAAAATATGATATATGTGTGTCTAGCCCTTTGGGAGGTAATGTTAATGTGAACAGAGTTTATCGAAACTGTGCATTAGAAGTTCAAGGTAGTGTGTTTCCAGCGGATTTGATTGAACTACCGTTTGATGAGTTTGATTTGATTCTGGGTATGGATTGGTTAACTAAGTATGATGCGGATGTTAAGTGTAAAAAGAAAATAGTTATACTCTCTGATGGTAAGGGAAACCGAGCGACAGTGAGAGGAGTGTGCACTAATCGTCTTGTGAATGTAATATCTGCTATGCAAGCCTGTCGGTGTATGAGAAAAGGATGTGAAGCTTATTTGGCCCTGGTATTAGATAGTAAGAGAGAACAGGTGAAGATGCAAGAGATACCAATAGTCAGAGAGTTTCCTGACGTGTTTCCTGAAGAATTGAGCGGTGTACCACCAATAAGAGAAGTTGAGTTACCAATTGACGTGGTACCAGGAACTGTACCGGTATCTAAGGCACCCTATAGAATGGCTCCAACTGAGTTGAAGGAATTGAAGGAGCAGTTGCAAGAATTACTGAACAGGGGTTTTATTAGACCTAGTGTTTCTCCTTGGGGAGCACCAGTGTTATTTGTTAAAAAGAAAGATGGTACAATGAGAATGTGTATCGATTATCGACAGCTGAATAAAGTAACAGTAAAGAATAGGTATCCTTTACCTCGAATTGAAGACTTGTTTGATCAGTTAAGGGGAGCCAGGGTATTCTCAAAGATTGACTTGCGTTCAGGGTATTATCAGTTGCAAGTGAAGAAGGAAGACGTACCTAAGACCGCGTTTAGAACTCGTTATGGGCATTATGAATTTCTAGTAATGCCATTCGGGTTAACCAATGCGCTAGCTGCATTCATGGATTTAATGAATCGAGTGTTCAGACCGTACTTGGATCAGTTTGTGGTTGTGTTCATAGACGATATTTTGGTATATTCAAGAAATGAAAAGGAGCATGAACAGCATTTGAGAGTTGTACTTCGGACTTTGCAAGAACATCAGCTGTTTGCCAAACTCAGTAAGTGTGAGTTCTGGCTCAAAGAGGTATCATTTCTGGGTCATGTGATCTCATCTGAAGGAGTTAAGGTGGATCCAACTAAGATAGAAGCAATTGTGAATTGGAAACCGCCTAAGAATGTGTTAGAAATTCGCAGTTTCTTAGGGTTGGCTGGATACTACAGAAGGTTTGTGAAAGGATTTTCAGTAATAGCTTCACCGTTGACAAGATTGTTACGTAAAGGAGTGAAATATGAGTGGTCTGAAAGATGTCAAACAAGTTTCGATCGGTTGAGGAAGACGTTAGTAGAGGCACCGATTCTTACACAGCCTATGACTGGTAAAGAGTATGTATTGTATACCGATGCTTCAGGTGTCGGATTGGGTTGTGTATTGATGCAAGAGGGGAAGGTGATAGCGTATGCATCAAGGCAATTGAAACCGCATGAGCAGAATTATCCTACTCATGATTTGGAATTGGCTGCAGTAGTGTTTGCTTTAAAGATTTGGCGACATTACCTGTATGGTGAGAAGTGTAGGATTTACACGGATCACAAGAGTTTGAAATATCTGCTTACACAGAAGGAACTGAATTTGAGACAGCGAAGGTGGCTCGAGTTGTTTAAAGATTATGATTGTATTGTGGATTATCATCCGGGAAAAGCTAACGTAGTGGCCGATGCTTTGAGTAGGAAGTCAATTTCAGCATTACAGTTAAAGCGGATTGAGTGGAGGTTTTCTGCAGATGGAGCTTTATTGGCACAGTTGAAAGCAAGACCGGTTCTGAAGGATGAGTTAATAGTTGCTCAGAGGAGCGATGGGAGATTGCAACAAGTTCTGCAGTCAGTTGGTGTTATGGATAAGACTGACTATTCAGTGAATGAAGATGGAATACTGCTGTATAAGAATAGAATGTGTGTGGCCAACGATAAAGAATTAAGAAAAAGATTGATGCACGAGGCTCATAATACAGTTTTCACTATGCATCCAGGTGGAAACAAGATGTATCAAGATATGAAACAGTTGTATTGGTGGCCAGGGATGAAGAAGGATGTAGTGGAATATGTGTCTAAGTGCCTTGTCTATCAACAAGTTAAAGCGGAGCATCAAGTGCCCCAGGGGATGTTGCATCCACTCCCTATTCCCCAATGGAAATGGGATAATATCACGATGGATTTTGTTACTGGATTGCCTCTGACTTCAAGACAGCAAGACGCAGTATGGGTTATCGTGGACAGGTTTTCGAAATCAGCTCACTTTATACCTGTTCGGATGGATTATTCTATGGAAAAGTTGGCTGAATTGTATGTAAGGGAAATTGTCCGATTGCATGGGATACCTTTGTCTATTGTTTCTGATAGGGATCCTAGATTCACTTCTAAATTTTGGAGGAGTTTACAGGCAGCGTTGGGTACGAAATTGAATTTCAGTACTGCTTTCCATCCACAAACCGATGGACAATCGGAAAGAATTATTCAGGTTTTGGAAGATTTGATGCGAGCGTGTGTTTTGGATTTCTCTAAGAGTTGGGATAGGTATCTTCCACTTATGGAATTTGCTTATAACAACAGTTATCAGACCAGTATTGGTATGGCACCGTATGAAGTTTTGTATGGAAGGAAATGTCGTTCACCAATTTGCTGGACGGAATTGAATGAAAGCAGAGTAATAGGGCCAGATTTGGTTCGTGATACAGAAGAGAAAGCTAAAATCATACAGCAAAGATTGAAGGCAGCAGGTGACAGACAGAAGTCGTATGCTGATTTGAAGAGAAGAGATATTGAGTTCAGTGTAGGTGATAAAGTGTTTCTGAAAGTGTCTCATTGGAGGAAGGTACTGCGATTTGGTAAAAAGGGAAAGCTGAGTCCAAGGTTTATTGGGCCATATGAAGTGCTTGAAAGAGTAGGTTTTGTAGCTTATCGGTTGGCTTTGCCTCCGACTTTGGCTAAGCTACATGATGTGTTCCATGTGTCTATGTTAAGAAGATATAGGTCAGATGATTCCCATGTGCTATCTCTACCAGAAGTGGAAGTGCAGTCAGATTTCACTTATGATGAAAAGCCAATAGTGATCTAAGCAAAAGAAGTAAGGCAACTTCGGAACAAGCAGATACCACTTGTGAAAGTACTCTGGCAGCACCATGGTGTTGAAGAAGCAACTTGGGAACCAGAAGCGGCTATGCGAGAACAGTATCCACAACTATTTCACTCAGGTATGAATTTCGAGGACGAAATTCTTTAAGGAGGGGAGAGTTGTCATGGCCGGATTTGTACCCTAAGAGAATTAACCTAATTTGGCATGTGTGTGTAGGATTGGACTTAATTGAAAGAAAGAAGTTTAGTTAAGGGATTTAAATGGTAATTATGAATGTTTGTGCTAAGCATGAGTTAAAGGCTGATTAACTAGTTAAAGGAAGGATTAACTAAGAATAAAATAACTTGATTTAATGGAAAGTGGAGGCAGATTAGAGGAAGTGGTTTCCGTGTGGCTTCTTGAGAGGATGCCACCTACACCTTTGCATGCAAGAGTGAGTTAAGGGAAGGGAAGAGTTTCATTTGTGTAATCTAGCAATTTTCTGTGTTCTTCTCTTTTCTTTCTTGCGTGGGAGTGAGTGTTAAAGAAGGGTAAGTATATTGATGTGAAGTTGCTCAAGAATTAAGGGTTAAACCTAAGAGGTAAGTGAATAAGTGCATATTCTCATCTTCTACTCTTTCTTCTTGGTTGAGCTGGTTTGGATGGGATATTATTGGTTTGAGTTTGAGCTTGAGTATCTGTGTTGTTTTGTTAGCTGAAGAAGTGAAGAGAGATAAAGGAAAGGCTGTAATCGGCGAGCCGAGCGTCCGTCGTAATTAGGAGCTAAGGCGACGAGGTTTGGGAACAAACCCTAATTGTATGAATCTGTGATTAGTGTTGGTTAAATAGGGTTTTGAACTGAATTGCATGATATGTGAAATTGAAGGTTAAGCATGAACTATGTGATGCTAAATTGTATGCGTATTGTAGCAATTTGATTGTGATAAAGTACTTGAAAGTGATCATGATATGTACTATTATTGAATGCCAAACAAGAAGGGAAAATCAGGTATGTGTTATTGATGTATTTGAGTTAATTGCCAAAAATGAGAATGAGATTTGAAGTCTTAATGAGAAGGAAGAAATGGACTGAAAAACATAACCATGTTATGGTGTTTTTGCATAGGTCACGGTGACAATGAAATCCATTGTGACCGTGAGGTATGCTTGAGTTCAATTCTGCCTAATGGATTGTGGTATGTCACGGTGACAATGAACTTCATTGTGACCGTGAGGTACCCAAGGGAGCATTCTGTTTTGCAAAGTGAGAATATGTCACGGTGGCAATGGGATTCATTGTGACCGTGACATACCCTCAGGTTGCATTCTGCCGAGAGTTGGGAACACATCACGGTGACAATGAAATTGGTTGTGACCGTGACATGTCCCCAATTTGCATTCTGTTTTGGACTTCAATATGTCACGGTGACAATGAAATCCATGGTGACCGTGACCCACCCTGTTTTGGCAATATAATCCTAATGTGTTTGGTCATTCAAATGGCATGGCTTTAAGCTGAAATGAAGGACAGCATGAGTAAGTAATGTATATGTGTTAAGTGAACTACAAATGCATACAACTATGATGACTTCTGGATGTGATAAGTTATGTGAATATTAAATGTGAAGACTGAGTTTGAAAGTATATTGAATATGCAAATGAAATGTATGGCTGTGTGCTATTACAAATGTGTAAAGTTAAAAGTGAACTGAATAAGTGTTTAACAACTTAAGCCTGCGAGTCAAGTGGTGGATAGTTAGGCATGCCTATAGGGTCAAGTGCTGCAGCCCCATGCGTTAAATGTGTCTGATTCCATGGGAATCACAATGCGATTATCCTTACTGGATTGTGTTATATGTGGAATGATGAAAAGTACCAGAAGGTACTAATGTGATATGAAGCACCAGAAGGTGCTAAATATGAAAAAGTAGTCTCGATGAGATTACTGGTATCTGAGAGATACCGATACGATACCCGTTATCCGCGTCATTGAATTGCAGGCAAAGTGGCAAAAAGACTAATTGGTTAATCGGCTAAAAGTTAATTAAATATAACAGAAGTGATTGTGATACAAGAAAGTATGGAAATGTGAATAAGTAATTGATGCCTTATGATTGAATATAATAATGGTTGATCTGGCATGTTTATTAGCATGTTATGTATGATGATTCTGATGTGTGATAAATTATATGCTATATGTATGAGTTCCCCACTAAGCGTTATCGCTTAGCATGGATTTACTCTAATCCGTGCAGGTACGGACGAGAGGTGACTAAAGGACGTCCCCCGCATTTTGGTACGGTCAACAATAGGAAGTATATAGTGTAGGTTTGGGGGTTTGTTATTTTGGACTTTTGTATAAGTTTTATTTGGTTAATATGTATTTTGAATATGTAAAGGCATGTAATAATGTAGTAATCACGGATGTAACCTCCCACATGTATGTGTGTCATGCGAATAGCTAAGGCGTGTGACTAATAGTAGTTGGCATGTGATGCATGAATTAAAATAGTGTGTAATGAAATTTTATTATTCAGTTTCCGCATGTGTTCTGTGTGTGTGTGCGACCTTCTCTAACTAAGATTAGCTGAGCTAGTTGTCGTTAGGGAACGGGCGTCACAATTTGCCCCCTGAGAGGTCTTCAGTTCATTGCCCCCTGAGAGGTCTTCAATTCATTGCCCCCTGAGAGGTCTTCGATTTTGCTGCTCCCTGAGAAGTCTTTGGTTGATTTCCCCCTGAGAGGTCTTCGATTCATTGCCCCCTGAGAGGTCTTCGATTTACTGCTCGTTTGCCCCCTGAGAGGTCTTCGGTTCATTGCCCCCTGAGAGGTCTTTGGTTGATTGATCGTTTGCCCCCTGAGAGGTCTTCGGTTCATTGATCTTTTGCCCCCTGAGAGGTCTTCAATTTGCTGCTCCCTGAGAAGTCTTGGATTTGCTGCTCCCTGAGAAGTCTTTGGCTGATTGCCCCCTGAGAGGTCTTCGATTTATTGCTCCCTGAGAAGTCTTTGATTTACTGCTCCCTGAGAAGTCTTTGGTTGATTGCCCCCTGAGAGGTCTTCGATTTGCTACTCCCTGAGAAGTCTTTGATTTACTGCTCCCTGAGAAGTCTTTGGTTGATTGCCCCCTGAGAGGTCTTCGATTTGCTACTCCCTGAGAAGACTTTGGTTGATTGCCCCCTGAGAGGTCTTTGGATGGTGCTTGGATTTGATGATTAAGCTGGTATGTGGATTGATGATTTGATCGATGTCTGGATTGATGATTGACTTGAGGTTTTGATTGATGATTTGACCGATGTCATCACTCGGCTTTTGTCGGTATCCGCCTCAAGTCTCTCTTTCTGCAAAATAAGGAAACTAAACTATGCAAAAATGGTGAGCATGCAAGTGAAATGCATAAATTATGCAGGAATGCAGGATGAAAATTCATCTATGTGAACTTGAAGATGATAGCCGGGCTAGCTGCAATTTGCGATATAATTGATGCCTTTTAAGCTGCTTTTGAATTCCATGCCCTTCGGGATTGCGAGATTCTCACCTGGTACCTGTAGTCATTATTTGAAGGTAGTGCGTCCCTTGTGGATTTTCACACTAGCTTTTCTTAGTGGGAGATGCGTCCTTTGTGGATTTTCACATAACCCTGTGCCTTATTTTTTGCCTGGAATGGACCCAACCCAATCCAGCGGCTTTTCTCTTTCTTCTTTTTTTGAAGGACAGACTGCCTGTTTTCAGGTTTTCACCCTATCCTTTTGCCTAGTTTTTGCTTAGAGCGCCAGTTACGGTTTTCACTCTAACGGCTCTTTTTTTTTTTAAGATTGCTGAAGTTGTTGGCAAGAATCTTTAGGGAGTCTTAGGACATGGTTGCATGAGCTTGATTTTGCACATCTGATAACAGGATGAAACAGCTGAAGCGTTTACGTGCTGAGAGTAGCAGAGGGTAGGCAGATATATGACTTTGATCACACAGGGTATAATACTCTGATCACATCATTGCATAAATGCATGTGTTTTAATTTGATTTCATTAAACATGATCATTATTTTGGCATTGATTTTAAAAAAATACAAGACTTTAGCTAATCTCAGGATAGATCTTGAAAGCATCAAACTCCTGTTATCAATCAGCCCTCTCGGGTTTTATGATTGAAGATTTTCTCTCATCCCTTAATCTTTTTCTTTGAATGTGAATTCTAGATGCAACTTTGGGGATGAGACTTAACTCGAATGCATGAATGCACTCGTGGCTCCTCGCTTTAAGCTCAAGAAACACCATATGCCTCTTCTTACATACCAAACCTTATTAGAAGGTCATCTTCGTTAATTGGATAAGACTGAACCAAGAATCAAAAGGTCTTACTTTGGTTGTAATGTTAGGCTTAGGTAGATGGCTATCAAAGGAGGATCAGGTCGCTAGACAAAAATGGCCGCAATATTTTCTCGACTGGTGGATGAACCATTCTCAGCTCAGTTGTATATACAAAGGTATTCTTGAATTTGGATTTGATAACATTTTAGCTAATTTAAGATCAGATTGACAGTTAAAAAGGTAATCATCAAAACTCGTCAAGTGGTTATTATTTTGAGCTCTACTTTTTTTTTTTTTTTTTTAGGAGCTCATGTCTTTGGCGCATGACTGAAACCCTCTTCCCAAAGTGTAAACTCATCCTTACCAAGGCAATTTTGATAACCCACAAAGAAATTGTTAATTGTTAAAACGTTCATCCATCCCTGCTAGAGAGGCCACTCTTCTAAGGGGAAGCCAAAATCATTTTAGGCGAGGGGTAGTTTTAACACGTGTAACAACAAAATTGGCACGCATTTAGCATACCCACATAAAGGCTCAATGGGCTAGCAAGCGATTATGAAGTAAGGGTAGGAAATGGTCATTTAAAGAGCTATACAAAGAAAATGTTGCCTAAATCATTTTCTAGGTTCCGTCTTATCCAGGGATCGCTTTGACGGGTAATCAGAAAGGTTCTAGTGCTCTTAGTGAGTTTCCATCCAGTCCCCTAATTGTAACTATTATTTTTAATTTCCCTCTCTACAGGAGCTATGTTAGATGCTATCAAAATTTTCTTTGGGCTCCCCAAAGTTTCTGACATTAACTGCAGTCATATTATTTGAATTAATGCCAAAGTAAATGTGTTATGATCATGCGAAATGAAATCAATAGAAACATTATACAAATAAGCAAAAATTGTTCTCTTCATTACAAACTGAAAATTGTAACATAAAATGTTCTAGAAATAAAAAGATTTCAGCATCTAAAAGCAATATCACTAGTCGGCCACAAGACACGATCATGTTCGCGGTGGAGGGACTGCATTATAACCTGCTTTCTTCTTTTTCTCTCTCTTCTCAGGATCTGCAATTTGATTGGTGTCAATGAGATCCTGGATCTTATTTCTCAAAATTCGGCAATGGTCAGTCAAATGGCCGGTGTGCTGGTGGTAAGCGCAGTACTGATCACCTCTATGTCCCGGCTGTCCCTGACTTAAGGCTGGTCTGGGTGCCAAAGGTTGCAACTTGTCTTCTTTCATTAGTCTCTCCAGCACCCAGGATAGAGAGCGGCCTAAGTTGGAGTAGTATCTCTGACCCTGCCCAACTCCAGTAGCTGAGACCTCTGCCGTCCTACCGTTTCTGGTGTTGCTGCTCCCGGAAGATCCTGATTTGAATCCCGACTGGTTCCCATAGCCTTTCCCAGCAAAGTTATTTTGGCTTGCTTTCTTTGCCAGGTAAGCCGCCTCAGCTTCTATAGCGATATCCTTAAGCGACTCCCAGTCCTTGAGCCCCTTAAAACTGAGCAAGTCCCTTAAGTAAGGGCATGAGTTTCTGATAAACAGCCTGATCTGGTCTGCAGTGTCAGGCTTCCTCTTCATCTCCATGACCCTGTTTCTCCATCTTGTAAGGTACTCATGGAATGACTCATCATTCTTCTGCTGTAGAAGCTCGAGGTCTTTTAGGGTGACCTCCATCCTAGTGCTACAGTCGTACTGCTTCATGAATTCTTCGGTCAAAAGGTCCCAGTCCTCTTTGGACCTCCAACCCGTGGTACCAGTCAACTGCCGGGCCCACCAGACTAAGGCAGAAATATTCCACCTTCTGATTCTTGCTCAGCCCTGTGCCTTTCATGACCAAGGTGTACTGCTTGATGTGGGCGGATGGGTCCGAGGTGCCATCAAACTTCGGAAGCTCGGGCATCTTGAATCTTTGGGGCAACAGCTCTTCATCCCCTAGATCTCTGTCTTCTGGGTTGACCCCCTTTCCAGCTAATAGCATGCAGGTGATAGCTTCGATCTACTGTCTCATACCTCTTAAAGCTTCATCCTCTACTCTGGGTGCTCTGGGCCTCGCAGCTTGGTGGACTATCGGCACCTCTTCTTCTTCTTCCTCCATCAGGAAATCATCGTTGGGGTTATGAATCCTTTCCCCTCTTGGCTCAATGGGTGCAGCAGCTCTGTGCTCATTGTTGGGTTGACGAGCAGCAGCTCCAACGAAGGGAGCCCCCCCACCAGCAGGTGGTTCGGCTTGCCCCCGAGGAGGGGCTGCTTGTGGCTGTAGAGCAGCAGGCGGCTGTGGGGCAGCAGGTGGATGGGTAATCCTTTCAGCCATGGCACCCATCATGTCTAGCACTCTTCGTTCGAAGTCCTCTAGCCTCCTAGCTAGGTCTTGAGTGGTCAGTGCTCCGGTTTCTTCTGCCATTGGTGGTTCTATAGAGGCTTCACTAATTGATGAGGATAACTCAGAATCCCAGTCAGACACTAGTTCCGGCAACTCAAAGAGCAGATTTGTCCTTACTAGCCGACCGTCGGAACCTCTAGTCCACTTAGATGAATCTATGATGGCTGAAAAAATTAGATTATTAGGATGATGCATGAATGACATATACAATGCATGATAGTGAGCTATGCAACACTTACAATCACATGCAAGCAAGTAAATCCTTCCAACCTTATTACTTCCACACACGAGGTAATGCGGTCTCTTTCCTAGGTAGGCTTAATCCATGGGTTAGCGGAGAACCCAATGGATGCGTATGGTGCTCGGTGAAGAACCGGCATCGTAACATCTCTTATCTAATGCGCAAACGAATGGGTTATGATCATTATGTATTTAGGCAATCTAAATAAGTCATCTGGGCCTATCGGGGCATGAAAGCCTTTGATTAGGTGACCAATCAAATTATTTGGGTTTGTCTAATACAAAACGATCCATATAGCAAGCAAGGTATTACGGTTCATATCACCTAAGGGAAGTATCTATTGCCATTACATGAGCTTTGGTCAAAGGGTGGTGTTACTTTAGGGCTGTCACACCCCATAAGTGGCTTAATTGGATTTTTGGACAATTAAGGGTAATTGAGTAATTTACTAGTGAAAGAGGATTTAAATTGCAAAGAATTAAATGTAATTAGATGGCAAATTTTATTCTGGGGAGTAAAGTGTAATTAGTAAGGACTTAATAGCAAAAGTGGATTAGTGGATCGTGATTCATGTGCATGTGTGCCAGGTGGAGAGTGAGTGTGTGCATGTGGGTGAGGGAAAAGAGAAGTTTGAGAAATTCTTAGCTTCCTGGAAAACAAGAGGCGTGGAGTTCTCTCTCTTGCTCTCTCTCTCTCTCTCACATTTACCACTCTTAATCTCTTCTTTCTCAGTTACTCCTTTCAATTTGCATGTATATGTTCATCTGTCTTGAGTTTGGGTTTTAAGCTTTGAAGTTCGGAAGGTGAGTTTGGTTCTCCATCTTCTCTGTTTAAGGATTGTTCATTGCTGTTTTCTTTGGATTGATAGTGGGTTTATTTGTTGGTTCATGTGATCTGTTGAAGAGAGGAAGAAGGATAAAGGGAAAGAGAAAGTGGTGGACTGAGAGTGCAGTGGACGTTTTTGGGACTTCATTTCAGGTTTGGGAGTGTCTGTTCTTTATTAAACTTGGATCCTGCTTGCTGTTTGTTGTCAATATTGGCTTTGTATGTTGTTTATTAAAATGCATGAAATATGTACTGTGTATACATGATTCCTGCAGAAAAGAAGGATGTTAAATATGTAAATGAGATGAACATGCATGGGTTTGAATGTGGAAATCCTGGGAAGTTGATATTCTGACATTGCCTCTGTTTTAGTTGTAAAAATGTGTTATCTGTGTTATAATTGCTGTGAATGTGCTCTGGGGACTTGAAGGTACGTATTCGAATCATGATTGCATGAAAAATGGTTTTAAGATAAAGGGGAGTTTTGGATTTTAGAAGTACTCTGTTTTCTTGATTTTCTAGTTTTTCACGTTTTCTGGAATTTCTGAAAATTAGTTTGGAGAAGAAGAAGTGTGTGAGAGGAAGATCACGTGACGTGACGGGGCATCACGCCGTGACCTCCCTCCCTGGGAAGTCACGTGGCGTGATGAAGCATCACGCCGTGACCTCCCTCCTTGGGAAGTCACGCGACGTGATGGAGCATCGCGCCTCGCGACTTCTCCTTTTCCTGCGTGTCACGAGACAGGATCTCGTGACCTTTTCCCCTCTCCTCTCAGGCGTCACGAGACGTGACTGATGGTCACGCCGTGACTGCCTGCTCCTCTGCGTGGCGCTTGCGAGAAACCAGCGTCACGAGACACCACTGTCTGGGTGTCTCGTGACCAGCCTCTACCTGCTGCCCTATTTTCCTAAAATGAAGTTTTAACTTCTGGTTTCAAGAGTTTTTGCATTACATGACAAAAGTTTGGATTTAAAATCTGAATTGTAATTAATAATTGTTTAATATTGAGTTGTATACTTGAGTATTTAATTAATGTACATAACTTACTAGTTTATATTTTATATGAACATAAATTGTCTTGAATGTGAACTATTTGTACTTCTGCCTCCAATAATTGATACTGGATGTATTTAAATGTTTTTGAATTTGATCTAGACACATGTATACGTGAAATATGTATTTGCATTTAGTTATATTTAATAATTATAGTTACATGTTTCAAATGTGATCAGTATACCTGTATACATGGACTATAAATCAGTATTATTTTCAATACTCATATTGATATTGGTGCTTGAATTATTGAGTTGAGTTTTAAGCCTGAATAGTCATAGTAGTGGATAAGTAAGCGCTTACTTAGGTCAGTGTGTGTGTGCAGCTGCTATATGATAAAACGCTATACGTGGGTCCGTTTGGATCCTTGTTTTGATCCTGTATGGGTCTATATGGATTTCATGCGAGACTTCGGTCTCTATATGAAAAGTACATGTTTGAGACTCATGTCTCTATATGCTTGGGGTACTGTGTTCTATCAGTATCCATTTGACCGTATCCACTTCTAGAGAATATTTTAGACTAATCAGGCTACATATTTAAATGTGTTGCATATGTTGAGATGCATTGTTGACATGATTACAAGTATATGATGCACATGAATTCTTGCATAGCTTTATATCGCACCTTAAATCTGTATACTTAGAATGATGAGAATTATGAATTGAATACTTGATTGCTTGTTTTGTATATATATTTATGCATGTCAAGTAAGGAATTTGGAGATATGTTTACATGTAATTCTGATGCCTTTGATTTTGGATCATTAGATTATTATTGTATATGCATATTGTTCGTTTATTTTGTTCCTCCCCACTAAGCGTTATCGCTTAGCACGGGCTCTTTTCCCGTGCAGGTGGCGAGTTCGGTTCAGAGTCGGATATCTGCAGGTCGGCCACTAGAAGTCTGTTTGGATGAAGTTATTTTGAGTCTTCCGCTGTAATTTTTGTGCATGGCTTGTGTATAGCAAAGTAAATCTTTTGTAAAGGAACAAATATTATTTTTTTTTGTATATGTATTTGCTTACGAGCCTCTTTTTGTAAAACGATATTGATATATGTTACATGTAAAAAGGATTTACTATTAAACGATTAAAAGTTTCTGTACATCTCATTGGTTTTTGTTTATACATGTGTATATGGATTCGTTTATATGTGTTTGCCCGCGTGGCACTCCGGTATCCTTCCAACGGGGATGGCGGGGTGTTACAGCTTGGTATCAGAGCCCAGGTTTGGTGGTTCTGGGTTATGTTGTGATTATTTGAGTGTAGAGTCGAGTCTATTTATGAGAGTCAGTTTTGTATAGTGGCCTAATGAAGATGTCTTGTGTTTTGTAGTGTTTATATGGAGTCGGATCCAAGTGAGTATATGGGCGACACAATGGACAGTGTCTATATGGGTCGTAGAGATAGTCCGATCAGAGGAGGTGATCCAGTGAGACAGGATAGGCCTGCACAGGAACCTGCACCAGCTGTGGGTGCAAATAGAGGAGTTGGTATGGATCCAGCGTTAGTGCAAGGGTTACTGCAAGTGGTTGATAGGTTGACTGCTCCTAAGGCTCCAATTGAATTGTTAAGAAAAAGAGGAGCAGAGGATTTTCATGGGACTGCCTTAGATGAGTCAGATGTGGCTGAGTTTTGGCTCAAGAGAGTAGGTAGGATTCTGCAAGAGATTTGATGTCCCGCAGATCAGAGAGCTTCATGTGCTATATCGTTGCTTCAGGGATCAGCATATGATTGGTGGGAACTTGTGATGAGGAATCCTCAGCGGCCAGCTGAGTTGACATGGGAATATTTCAAGCAAGAGTTCGAGCAAAAGTATATGACAAAGGCATACCAAGAGGCTAAGTGGAGAGAGTTCATCAGTTTGAAGCAGCGGGGAATGACTGTGAGTGAGTATGACAAGGAGTTCAATCGGCTGAGTAAGTATGTGCCCGAGCAGTTGTTGACTAGTGAGTTCAGATGTAGGCATTTTCTTGAGGGACTTCGTGAGGTGTTTAGAGGTCCTTTGTCTGCGATGATTGTATTGCAACCAGTGGGGTATTATCAGCTTGTGGCTGCAGCGATGAAGTTAGAAGAATCAGAAGTGATTAAGCAGAGATTGGTTAGTAAGCGAAGAGCACCGGATGGGGGAGTTGCGAGTACTAAGAAGGCAAAGGGTGCTCCAGTTGAGCAAGGAAATAGAGGGTTTGTTCAGGTACCTTCAGAAGTAGGAAGTGTGGCACCGCATGCTAGCAAAGGAAACCGAGCACCCGAGTGTGAGCATTGTCATAGGTACCATTGGGGTACGTATCGCAAGATCACTGGCGCCTGTTTTAAGTGCGGAAGTATGGAGCATCGGTTTGCAAGTTGCCCTAATCGACAAGAGGACCAGATTCAGCAAGAGAGCAGAAGATCCAATGTCATCCAAAGCAATCGTGAAGGAAGTAGACATCCGAGAGCACCATCTGAGACGGTGCAACGACCTGGTGCTACAGAAGATCATAACCGGCATAGGGCATATGCTATGACTGCGGAAAATGTGACTGTTGCTGCAGGACCTTCGGGTAAGTGTTTATATGTTAAGTTTTGTTTCGTTTCGGTTTTGGTATTTGAGATGTGATTGATAAGCGAGGAAATTTCGAGGACGAAATTTTCTTAAGGGGGAGAGAGTTGTCACACCCCATAAGTGGCTTAATTGGATTTTTGGACAATTAAGGGTAATTGAGTAATTTACTAGTGAAAGAGGATTTAAATTGCAAAGAATTAAATGTAATTAGATGGCAGATTTTATTCTGGGGAGTAAAGTGTAATTAGTAAGGACTTAATAGCAAAAGTGGATTAGTGGATCGTGATTCATGTGCATGTGTGCCAGGTGGAGAGTGAGTGTGTGCATGTGGGTGAGGGAAAAGAGAAGTTTGAGAAATTCTTAGCTTCCTGGAAAACAAGAGGCGTGGAGTTCTCTCTCTTGCTCTCTCTCTCTCTCTCACATTTACCACTCTTAATCTCTTCTTTCTCAGTTACTCCTTTCAATTTGCATGTATATGTTCATCTGTCTTGAGTTTGGGTTTTAAGCTTTGAAGTTCGGAAGGTGAGTTTGGTTCTCCATCTTCTCTGTTTAAGGATTGTTCATTGTTGTTTTCTTTGGATTGATAGTGGGTTTATTTGTTGGTTCATGTGATCTGTTGAAGAGAGGAAGAAGGATAAAGGGAAAGAGAAAGTGGTGGACTGAGAGTGCAGTGGACGTTTTTGGGACTTCATTTCAGGTTTGGGAGTGTCTGTTCTTTATTAAACTTGGATCCTGCTTGCTGTTTGTTGTCAATATTGGCTTTGTGTGTTGTTTATTAAAATGCATGAAATATGTACTGTGTATACATGATTCCTGCAGAAAAGAAGGATGTTAAATATGTAAATGAGATGAACATGCATGGGTTTGAATGTGGAAATCCTGGGAAGTTGATATTCTGACATTGCCTCTGTTTTAGTTGTAAAAATGTGTTATTTGTGTTATAATTGCTGTGAATGTGCTCTGGGGACTTGAAGGTACGTATTCGAATCATGATTGCATGAAAAATGGTTTTAAGATAAAGGGGAGTTTTGGATTTTAGAAGTACTCTGTTTTCTTGATTTTCTAGTTTTTCACGTTTTCTGGAATTTCTGAAAATTAGTTTGGAGAAGAAGAAGTGTGTGAGAGGAAGATCACGTGGCGTGACGGGGCATCACGCCGTGACCTCCCTCCCTGGGAAGTCACGTGGCGTGATGAAGCATCACGCCGTGACCTCCCTCCTTGGGAAGTCACGCGACGTGATGGAGCATCGCGCCTCGCGACTTCTCCTTTTCCTGCGTGTCACGAGACAGGATCTCGTGACCTTTTCCCCTCTCCTCTCAGGCGTCACGAGACGTGACTGATGGTCACGCCGTGACTGCCTGCTCCTCTGCGTGGCGCTTGCGAGAAACCAGCGTCACGAGACACCACTGTCTGGGTGTCTCGTGACCGGCCTCTACCTGCTGCCCTGTTTTCCTAAAATGAAGTTTTAACTTCTGGTTTCAAGAGTTTTTGCATTACATGACAAAAGTTTGGATTTAAAATCTGAATTGTAATTAATAATTGTTTAATATTGAGTTGTATACTTGAGTATTTAATTAATGTACATAACTTACTAGTTTATATTTTATATGAACATAAATTGTCTTGAATGTGAACTATTTGTACTTCTGCCTCCAATAATTGATACTGGATGTATTTAAATGTTTCTGAATTTGATCTAGACACATGTATACGTGAAATATGTATTTGCATTTAGTTATATTTAATAATTATAGTTACATGTTTTAAATGTGATCAGTATACCTGTATACATGGACTATAAATCAGTATTATTTTCAATACTCATATTGATATTGGTGCTTGAATTGTTGAGTTGAGTTTTAAGCCTGAATAGTCATAGTAGTGGATAAGTAAGCGCTTACTTAGGTCAGTGTGTGTGTGCAGCTGCTATATGATAAAACCTTATACGTGGGTCCATTTGGATCCTTGTTTTGATCCTGTATGGGTCTATATGGATTTCATGCGAGACTTCGGTCTCTATATGAAAAGTACATGTTTGAGACTCATGTCTCTATATGCTTGGGGTACTGTGTTCTATCAGTATCCATTTGACCGTATCCACTTCTAGAGAATATTTTAGACTAATCAGGCTACATGTTTAAATGTGTTGCATATGTTGAGATGCATTGTTGACATGATTACAAGTATATGATGCACATGAATTCTTGCATAGCTTTATATCGCACCTTAAATCTGTATACTTAGAATGATGAGAATTATGAATTGAATACTTGATTGCTTGTTTTGTATATATATTTATGCATGTCAAGTAAGGAATTTGGAGATATGTTTACATGTAATTCTGATGCCTTTGATTTTGGATCATTAGATTATTATTGTATATGCATATTGTTCGTTTGTTTTGTTCCTCCCCACTAAGCGTTATCGCTTAGCACGGGCTCTTTTTCCGTGCAGGTGGCGAGTTCGGTTCAGAGTCGGATATCTGCAGGTCGGCCACTAGAAGTCTGTTTGGATGAAGTTATTTTGAGTCTTCCGCTGTAATTTTTGTGCATGGCTTGTGTATAGCAAAGTAAATCTTTTGTAAAGGAACAAATATTATTTTTTTTTGTATATGTATTTGCTTACAAGCCTCTTTTTGTAAAACGATATTGATATATGTTACATGTAAAAAGGATTTACTATTAAACGATTAAAAGTTTCTGTACATCTCATTGGTTTTTGTTTATACATGTGTATATGGATTCGTTTATATGTGTTTGCCCGCGTGGTACTCCGGTATCCTTCCAACGGGGATGGCGGGGTGTTACAAGGGCTACCCAAGCATGATCCCTGCCGATGGGTCTAGCTCATCACGAGCGTAACGACCGATCGGGTCACCATTTAATATACCATGATGGTGATTATCCTTAACACTTCCCTAAATTGAGTGAAAATAGGGTCGTGCTTCGGGAACGCATCGGGGCTAAAAGAGGGACCAAACTAGCATAGATCTAAGGCTCTAATGAGATGCAATGCAGTTTTGAAAGAAGATGAAATTTTTAAATTAAAACTCAATTATGATTTTTAATCAAGGTACTTTCGAATCGAAGTCTCGAGTATGTCCCCAGCGGAGTCGCCACTGTGACGCGCGTCGGATCCCCGCTGCCGCCCCTTCGACTGCCCGCACGTGGGCGATCGGGCAATTGTGGGTCCGTTGATAGCTTGCAATAAATCGCAAGTGCGTCTATGTTGAGCAACAAGGAGGTTTCATGGAGTCGCCACCCAATAGAACATTGGGAAAGTTTCTCTCGCCTCGGAGAGCCTAAGACTGCGCTTAGTATCCATTTTGGGCCAGCCAAAGGGGGAAGGTAAACCTCTCGCCCTAAGAAGCCTAGGATTAATGCTAAAGCCTTGTGACACAAGAGGTGTCTTGGAGGGTAAACCTCTAGCCTCTTGAGCCCAAAGACCAGAGCTGGTTCGGGACTTCTCATTTATTTATACCTTGATTAATATTATAATTAAGTTTTGAATTCATTGTTTCATCAACTTTCCACACAATGCAATTTAAATTAAAGGCGCAATCATTCATATCAAAAGCGGTAAATGTAAGCAAAATCCAAAATAAAGCATTCAAAAATAAATTACAATAACACTAGGAGCAGAATACAACTCCCATTTATAAAAATGAAATACATGCATAAAACGGGTTATTCATTAATAGTGAGAACATTGGTCCTCGCATGCATATTTATTATGAAAAAGTTTTGATGTGATGATTTATTTGGGTATGAAAAACTAGGACATTGGTCCCCTTTTATTTAAAAAAAGAATGTCAAGTTAATTAATAGAAACGTTTTTGTGATTTTCTTTTTAGCGTGCCTAAATAAAGAATTTTACAAGAAAATTATATGGCAAAATTAAATTAAATATTACAAACCAAATGAGCCTTTTTGGACCTCCCGGTGTGCTCGCAAAAATGCCCAAGCGAAAAAAATGAGTTTAGACATAAAAACAAAATACAATTAAAACAATGTTAGGGATTAAATCAATTAAATCAATTAAACATACAAAATAATGAATAACAAATTAAAATAACATAAGATGATATAAAAAGAATGATAATGGAATCAAAATGTTAACAAACCAAAATAAATGAGAAACAAGCATTATGTATGACAAATGATTGAATGATGTGATGAAAATAAAATAAAACATGTTAATTAATTAGTACATGAAAATATGAACATGATAACAATGATGATGAAGATAAACGAATCAAAGAATATATAAAATGATAAAGAAAAGAATAATAAATGAAAACAATTAAAGAATGATGAAAACAATTAAATGAACAATATGATTAATTAAATATGTTCACAAATGATATAAACCATTTACATGGCAAAAAGATCAATTAAAATGAATTTATTAATTACATGTTAAAAATAATGATGAATTAAAGTGAAATAAATTAATTACATGTTGAAATTAATAAACAATCAATATTTATGTGAATAAAAATCATATATAAACAAATTAAATAAAACAAATCTAAAATAAACAAAATAAATGAAAATAATAAAATAAAATATACATAAATAAATTAGATATGAACCAAAAGAAATAATAAAAACAAGCCCAGAATGTTTACCCTCAGAGTTTCGGATTCGTTGAAGGTAAAAGATGATCGATTTCTTTGTTTGATGATTCACAATATTAGAGTGAAATATGATGAAAATGTTGGAATTTTATTCCAAGAAACATGAAAAAAAAATGATCAAAAATTCTTTAAGAACAAAGAATTGATACCTTTGCCTAAAGAAATGATTTTGATCAAAAAAAAAGTTTTTATTGATTAAAATAAAGAAAAATGATTTCAAGAACAATCAATCACTTTGTTCAAAAAAAAATTGATTGAAGTTTTATTTTAAAAAATCAAATAAAAATTAGATTTTGATGACAAACAATTATTTTATTTGTCTCAAAATCAATTTTTATCAAAAGGAGATTCAAAACAAAATCAATGAAAAAGTTTGATTTAACACAAAATAAAAGATTAAAAACAATTTTGAGAACAAATAATTATTGTATTTGTCTCAAAAATTAAATCAAACAACAAAACTTCCTCTAAAAAATATGTTTAGAAGAAATTATGTTGGAAAAAGAATGAAACATTTGATTTTTCTTTTTGATTTTTGGTTGGGGAATAAATCTGGAATTTTAGTGGAAGAAGAAGAAGAAGATGAAGAGAAAAAACCCTAAAAAATTCCCCCAAAAGAATCCCTTTTAGGTTTTCATCTTATTCTTTTTATAGGAAGAAAATAGGAAAAATAAAATAATTAAAGGGATAAAATTTAATCAAATCAGATATTAACTATTTTAAATTTTAAAAATGGAAAAAATCCCATAAAACCTTGAAAAAATGGATAAAAAACTGATTTTTAGGTCCAAAAATCGGAAAAAAGAAGTAATAAGACCCTATAGCGACGCTCAGAAGGAGGGAAGCCCGTCGCTATACAGGGGCGGGCGTCGGAGCGGCAACCAGGCGGGCTTCCGCGCGCTGGCGCTCAGCTTGCGCGATGCTGCGCGCGCCTTTAGCGACACGCAGCATCGGCGACGCTGAGCGTCGCCTTTGCGCCCGCAGCGCGATGGGCGCTTGCGCGCTGGGCGCCCAGGCGCCTGCGAGCTGGGCGCCAGCGCGCCGCCGCGCCCGACACTCGCGATCTGACTTTTTTTTTTTTTTTTTAAATTTTAAATTGACTAAAAACACTATAATTTTAAGCCCCCATTTTTCAAAACTAATTTTTAAAATATTTTTTTTTATTTTCTAATTTTTCACTCTAAAATGCAAATTTGACGAGAAAACCATCACTTTTAACCTTTTAAGCCTGTGAAGGCAATTATCATCATTGGGTAACTTCGATCTAGGCTGACTCAGGACCCGGTGTCTACACTCACATTCATATTCTTTTGCTTCAAACTTACAAACTCCTTCCATTTAGCTTCTCTGTATGCCTTAGTGACATACCTCTTCTCAAACTCTTGGACAAAATAGTCCCAAGTTAGCTCAATAGGCCGTTAGTAATTCCTCAATACCAACTTCCACCAATCGTAGGCTGGACCTTACAGTAGTGACAATGCACAAGTTACCCTCTAATTCTGAGGACAGTTTATCTCTTGCAGAATTCTTCCTGTCTTCTCCAACCAATACTCCACTACCTTCAATTGATCCATAGTAGTTCCATTAAACTCTTCTGCCCCTCTCCTTCTAATGAGTTTCGTAAGGGCCTTTGGGGCAGTCAACCTCTCAATCAAATGCATCAATCCTTGTACTAACATCGGATCACCCTGAGCAAGACCCATACCTTCAGCTCTAGGTTGCTCAAGTGAACGCTGATTAACTCTTGCAGGATTAACACCACCCGTCATCTCACCTATCTCTTTGCTCGGACCAGACTCCATCTATACTCTACACAAGACAACATCTGCATTAGGCCATGACTCTAGACAGACACATACACATATAATCTATACTCTAACATCTTATCGTCCTGGACCATCTACCTAGGCTCTGATACCACAACTTGTAACACCCCATATACCCCTTGGAAGGATATCAGAGTCGCTACGCACACAAATACACATACAATGCAAATCATATAAATGACTTAATCGAATATTCCGGTTACAAAAATATAATCCTTATATTACAAGATCAAATCATCTATTACAAAGCATTCTCTTTACGTACACACTATAATAATCATAACAAAAAGAATCTTATACAAAAGTAAAACTCCACTCAAACTCCTAGTGGCTAGCATATGCATGACTTACAAAACCAAAATTGATCATGCATACCTATACAGGAAAACACCTGTAGCGATAACGCTTAGTGGTGATATACAGAAGCAAAGGACTTCATACGAAGTCACAACATTATAAATATACACATATCGATAACTCTTATAGATGCAATATACATCAATGATCTATGACATAAACATCAGCATAAGCAATAATAGTAATAACATTTCTATATCGTTTACTTATACTTTCTATGCCACAAATATCATATACATGCACACTTTACATAACACATGCCTTTATCATATACATTTACTAAAGCATATACATATTTTCTCGCTTTATCGTTTATCCTATACAGTAAGTGATAGCCTATCACAATATCTCACATATATGCATAAACATGCACATTCATATACATATGACAGATCACAACTTTACTTACTTAAACACAAACATGCAATAACTATAGCCTGAATTCACATTAATGGTGGATACAGGTGCTCTAGATACTGATTAGCAGTATCAAACATCTAGATACCGAAGTCTCAAATCATGTAGATACCCGAAGGTATCAAGCTCTAGACCCAAACGGACCAACTCTAGCAGCTGCAAACTCTAGCACTTTATAAGCATGCTTATCTATCTACTACTATGAATACTTCAGGCTTTACAGAAAATAACATATACTAAAACATGTACTTTACATTTAAACAAGTATCCAAACCCTTATTGCCTAACAACTCAATTCACGTAATAGCTAAGCAAACTATCAAGCATATGATTTAAACATTCATTTATGCAATCAAATATAACTTTACTATGCAAGGTCATACACAATCCAATGCAATATTACACTTAAATAACGATAAAAGAATTATATTCAAACTTTGGGTAGTGTCGTGCTCGTGACAGAACCCCACAAACTCTGCCGTCGTGCTCGCGGCCGCACTCATGACATAATGCTAAAGTAGCTTCTGTCGTGCCCACAATGGAGCTCGCGCTCACGATAAGGCTCGGTAGAGCAAACCTCTACCAAACTTGCGCTCGCGATGAAGCTCAGCAGTGCAAACTGTGCCCAGGTAGCATTCTGTCACGCTTGGGACCCCTATCGCGCTCGCGACAGAATCGGAATAAGTGTTCAACCTCCGAGCTACACATCTCACATGCACATACTTTCTCATACCAACCCATACTCACATGCATAACTTCCAAAACCATGTCATATACACTACTAAGCTCAATTTCAACTTAAACGCAATCAAATACTAATAATTTATCAAGGTGACTATCAAACATGGTAGTCCTAAGCAAGTACTCTACATGTAAAATCTATAACATACTCAACATGCAACAAAGGCAAGATTGCTTTAACCACTAAAAGAATTGCTAAACTAATTTAGGCTCACCAAATTACCATCTAATCAAACATGCATCTAATAGCAAAATTTCAAATAGCAATGCCTCAACAATCAGCACATGCATTTGATCAAAAAGTAACACATAAAGCCAATCATGCATCCCCAAGAAATTAAGTACAACTTCAACTCAACACAAGTACACTTAACAGGAAATCACACACGATCCCAACCTCAAGGAAGCAGCTTGAACCTCTGCTCTTCAAGATCAAACCTGCTTTTTGCCCTCTCCTTCCTCTTATCCACAGCTTCTTGCACAACTAAGTCAAATACACACACTTAAGCCATAAACAACAATCTCAAAACCAAGAACAGAAATGAGTAGAAGATGAAGATCCATAAACCATTTATCCATACATACCTTCTCAATAAACCACTTCAAACTAAACTAATTAGCAAAAATAAATCACAACTTGTAGAACAAGAACCGAAAATGAAGAAAGAAGGAAGGGGAGAGAAACCGAGAAAGAGAGAGAGAGAGAGAGAGAGAGTGAAAAATGTAGTTGTAGGTGGTAATGAGATAGATTTTCCCACTAAGTCTCTATTTATTGCATGGGGCTGCCTAGGTGGCATGCCCACAACAAGACACATGTGTCCAACCTGCCACATGTCCCACTCAACCAAATTTTCTCACTTACTCCTTATCTCAATTCCTCTTAAGTCCCTCAACTCAACTTCTTTCTTCAAGCAACCTTTAATTCCTTTCAATTTCATCCTTATAAACTCATGAACTCACACTTACACAGCAATCAGCACTACAAATCCTACTAGGGTACTCTTTGGGTCATTACATGAAGTTCAAGATGTTTTGAGACATTGTCATTCTTTGGATGTAGGTGGACACTTTGGTGCATAAAAAACAACATCTAAGGTACTTCAATCAGGTTTTTGGTTGCTTATATTGTTCAAGGATGCTAGAAATTTTGTGTTTACATGTGACAAGTGCCAAAGAATAGGTAACATTTCTAGGAAACATGAGATGCCTTTGAAGGGAATTCTTGAAGTTGAGGTTTTTGATGTTCGGGGCATAGATTTTATGGGTCCATTTCCTAGTTCTTTAGGCTACACATTTATTTTGGTTATGGTTGACTATGTCTAAAAATGGGTGGAAGCAATACCTACTAATGATGCAAAGGTAGTTAAGAAGATGATCAAGAAAATAATTTTTCCAAGGTTTGGCTGTGAAACTCTAATACTTCACGTTCCATTAATTAACTATTTATTCTATGCCGGTTAGCCTAATTAAGTAACCAGATTATTAAAATAGCCAATTAATTAAAATCGGTACATTTTTTTTCTTTTTTTTTAAAAATTTTGGTGGCAACAATAATACAATTACCTAAGTCTATTAACAATATTCAATTAATCAATAAACTTAGTAATCCTATTTTAACTCATTATCAATTTTGCCGATTGACCTATAACTGTTTAAGTTACTATTCATTTGGTCAATTTTCTTTTAACTTGTAAACACACACTTTACTTTACCAAATGTATTTACTTAGTTTCTACAAATTATTAGGCATGCCAAACACACAATCACAGACATTCAAACACATACAATAAAACTACCACACACACATTAACTAGTGACAGTTATAACGGTCTATTATAAACCAAAACACAAAACTATAATATAAGTCATATACATGCCAAAAGTCTTAACATACTTAATATTCCAAAATATAATCTTCTGATCGCTTCCAAAATACTATGAGGTATGCACTGCTTCGCGTTTTAAAGAGTACCTACACGCAGTCAAATAAAACTACGTACTGAACATTAAATATGCCCAGTAGTGATTGCAATTCTAGGTATTTCCACCAACTAAGGCATCATGCATAATATATAATATAAATATAATAAAATAATCATAATTAAACATTTTTTATTTATTTACCAATGATGCCTGCAATATTACATTTAATTACCCTTATATTACATAATTAAAGGCAATAACACAATTAATACACATAAAGAACCATATTTACCATTTTACCCTTAACTTATGGCAAAATTACATTTATGCCCTTAAACTTTTCCATAATGACGAAAATGCCCTTAGTTCATTTTATTTCATAAAAATTACAATTATGCCATTAGTTCATTTATATTAACTAATTAACCATTAATTAACATACAAATTACCATTATACCCTCCAATTACCAATTTTATGCCAAATTACATTTTAGTCCCTAAAAAGTGACCAATTTTCATATTTAACCATTTAATTATATTTTTACCCTTATTAACCATCATTAACATACATATGCACAAAATTACCATTTTGCCCTCAAACTTTTCATATAATTTCATTTATGTCCCTTTTTCACATAAATGTTATTTTTATCACATTTTAGCCATTTTAAGCTGATTTTTACCATTTTGTCCCTGTAAAACACTGGCAGACTCTATAAACAGGATAAACGAGACGTGAATCCCAAAGATTCACAGAAATACCAGAGGGATCCTGTAGGTCCACCCCTATCTTTAAATACCATACAGAAATTAAAAACTTTCAGATACAATGAGGTAGGACCGGCATTGGCCTACAATAAGTGAGACATCATGCTCACACCCGCGGTCTTATATCCCTATGGCTAGCCAACATATCCTAAACTAGACTTGACTACCAGAACATCACATAGGGCAACATTATTCCATTTTTCACATTTTTTGGTTATCATGCATACTTTTTATGGCATATCATCATGCTATCACATCATTACACATGTAATTCACATCCATTTACCATCACACACTATAATTCTTATGTTATCATCATGGTACACATGTAAACACACATGTATACAATTCGGCCAACATGCAAATTTTTCACCATTAACTCTTTTCATTAACTTTAACATTTATTTATGTCATTTACATGTTGAATAACATAGCCATGCCATTAACTTTCATTAAAACTCATTAAAATCATACCTTTACACATGATAACCATTCGACCACATACATACATCATATATCATGACATTTTCACATGCTCTAACACATACCATTAGATAGATCACATGCCAAATATCATGTACACATCATAAACATGCCCTAAACATCATCAAAACACATCAAAATCATGTGATATACCATTCGGCCTAAGTAGAGATTCATCATGACAACATTGTTTTCTCATTTTAAACATTCATATCATCATTTTTGACCTTCCTAAACATGTTTATATGCTTTGATTCAATTAAACATGCATATTTCACATACTTTATATTTAAACATAACTAAAAATCATACTTTTAACATGGAAAAAGGAGGATATTGTATCCACTAACCTTATTTTCTTGTTCTCCACATCATAAGTATGCTTTCCATGCCTTTACTCCAAGAAACAACACCATCTCCTTTGAAATCTTTAAGTGGCCAAATATACAATCCAAAGAAATCACCATAAATTTTCTTCCTTTATGCAATATATTTACATAAACATCACCTACATATCCTAAAATGCCTATTGGAACCTTTAAACCAATTTAAAAATATCAACTTTACATACCTCAATTTGATACATAAACTCTTCCACTTATTTTCTCCCACTTTTTTCACTTCAAATGAACTCTAATCACCACCATTAGATTCTAGAGAGGGTAAAATTTGCTTAAGAGGCTTGGATTTGGGGAGAGATGAAGAGAGAATTGAAGAAAATGGAGGAAAAATCAATATGAACAATTATGCCTTATGGAGGATGTCACACCCCGAACTGGGCCTAGTCGGAATATGCTTGCTCGGTCGGAATAAGTGAGGGTAATTCGGTAATTTGTACATGAATAATATGGATAATAAGGATTTATTTGCAAAGAAATTAATTAAATAAGTTAAGTGAAGGAATTATTATAGTGTGCTTGTTGTGTATGGAATTAGGGTATAAGTGGGTTTTAGGAAAAGATTTGGTGTGACTCAAGTGTGGTACCTTGAAGATTTTTATTCAAGAAATGTTTGTATGTGGAGTGAGTATGGTGCCAAGGTTGGAATTAGTCAAAGATGTATCTTCGATTTAATAGGATTATGACAAGTGGACCTTTAGGATAGTGACAAGTGGTATGGTTGGTGTGTGCACTAAATGAGAAAGAGAAAAAGGAATTGATGAATGGGAAAGGGGCAGAATCACGTTTGGCCCTCCTCTCCTTCCCGTTCTCTCTCCTCTTCTTACCTTTCCCCACTTTCTGCTCTCTTCTTTCTTGCTCCTCTTTCGATTGGGCTTGTGCATGTGTAAAGGGTGTTATGATGGAGTATAAGGGGCAAGATTAAAGGTATGTATATGGGTTTTTGATTTTGGATGTTATCTCTTTCTTCTTCCCTGTTTTCTTTTGGTTTGGATGAACTGAGGTTTGGGTTAAGTGAATCCATGATTTGTGTTTGTGCAAGGGATTGATGCTATGAAGAAGTCTAATAAGAGGAAAGGAAAGATGGAGGACTTAGCATAAAGAGTGTTGGTTGTGCTTCTTTGAGGTTTGGGAACTTTTTATTTATGTATGATTTTGATTATATTCATGAGTTGTTTAAGTAATTTGAATGTGTTGATGATGATCTTTGATTATGGTAGTGAGTGTTGGCTCAAATGACTCATTGTTGCATGTGAATAGGTTTTTGGGTGAAAAAATGGATTAGAATACACTGGACCTTTCTTCGGTTATTACACTGTTTCGGGAGTTATAGAACTCCAAATGATATGAAATCAGTACCTTTAGAAAGCTAAGATATATGTCTACAAATGTGTTAGAAATAGGTTTGAGCTAATTGTAACTCTAAGTGTCCGAAAAATGGTCAAGAAGTAGACCTATCTTCTTTGGACGGGTTCAGAGAAGCACTGTGGGTTGTTTAGATCATATCTGAATCTATTGATGTCCAAATGACCCGTAATTTATTTCATTTGAAATTAAGACGTATGCGAACATTTGTTAAGAAGAAAACTTTTCCTAAAAATGAGGTTTAGAGGTCGGTTTTCATGATGCTAGTTAGTAGTAAAAAGCAGTCTGTTAAGGTTGCTGAGGCGAGCCTCTGTCGCGAGCGCGACAAGGGTCGCGACCTCGCGACAGAAAAGTATGTTTTGAGCCTTTTCTTCTCTATTTTTGAGTCTAGGATTGACCCGGATCAATCCCGTGTCTTTCCCATCAGTTATTACGCATGTTTAGGGTAATTAATTAGCTATACAAGTAATTATCGTTGGGAAAACTTAGGAGTACGTTTACGATTGGTGATTTAACTAGTAATTAATCATAGATATAATCCTATGAAGGATTGTTTATGAATGAGTGCTATTATGTGATAGTCTCATGAGTAACCTTAGCATGAAGAACCATATGTATGAATACATTTAACGTGGGTGCGATTGAGTTGATTGACGAATAAGGTTGTTATTATAGATTGTGTATATGGATATTGTTAAGGGCATGTTTTATTGAAATACTTGATACGAATGTTGGATTTATGTTGTTAATAATGTGTGACTGGCTGGAGATGAGGTAAGAGACCTTTGAATGTGTTTCGTGTGTTTGTGGGTGAGTTTGAGGAAGGAAAGATCTTGCAAAATTCTGCAGATTTTCGGAATCATGACTCTGTCGCGATCGCGACACTGTCGCGAGCGCGACAGAGACCGGTGATTTTGGTGCTGTGCTGTCGCAAGCACGCGACGATGTCGCGACCCCGCGATAGCAATAGCTTGTCTGCTCTCTGTCGCGAGCGCGACAACCGTCGCGATCGCGACAGAGCACATTGTTGGCCTGTGCTATCGCGAGCACGCGACTTGTCGCGACCCCGCGATAGCAATACTTGCCCTCTGTCGCGACCGCGACAATATCGCGAGCGCGACAGAGCCGGGCCTTCTCTCCTTCCCGCGATCGCGAAGCCCGTCGCGCGCGCGCAGCGAAGAGACTATGGTCTCTGTCGCAAGCGCGACAGGGATCGCGAGCGCGACAGTTGTGTTGTGTTGAATGAGTTTTCTTCGGTAATTCCAATGTTTGAGTTCCGAACTTGTGATGCCTTTAGGTGTATTCTTTGACTATGTTATGAAGTATGTTAGTATAATTGAATGTATTATGCATATCTATATTTATGATCTTTCTCTAAGATTATTATGATATGCTTAAGTGTAAATTGTATGATGCACTGCTGACTTTATGATTTTATTCATATGTCTCACCTATTGCTGATTACGTATAATGATATAAATTATGTGATGTGAAATATGATTTGTATGATGCATGACCTGCGAGAGTCAGTCTAGTGGATAGTTAGGCATGCCTAATAGAGTCTTTGTAGCTGCAGCGCCCTTTGAACGATTTGGACCCTGATCAGGTCCCACGACCGGTTCCTCGCGAACCCTTTGATATGAAATGTTTTTGGAATGTGGAAAAAGATGATGTTGCTTTTCGACTTGTACCTGTATGGTACATTATATTATATGTTCCCTCTGAGGTTTACCCGGTCAGAGATCAGGCTATATGTTCCCTCATGAGATCTCCTCCTCAATACTCGTTATCCACTATTATGAGTCAGCAGGTATTTTGATGGTTTGTTTTATTCTGTTTTGAAATAGCCATCAGAATGTGATATCTGAATGAGCAAGAATCAGTTTATATGTATATGAATATGACTACGGCCTTCAGAAGGTAAATCTGTATTTAGTAAACATGACTTTTCAGTTAATATGATTATCCGTACTTGGCATGTGATTTGTTATTAGTTTCTGAATGCTTTGAAATGATTTGATCGATGTATTTATGTATATGAGTTAAGCATGGTTTTATTGTATACAAGCATGTGAATCAGATCGGTTGTGAGGGTAAGTATATAAGATGTAATCGTACTTTCTGCATGGTTTTGATATGAATGTGAAATGATGTGATTATGCCTTCAGTCTCCGTTATGGGAGTGTTTACAGCATGATATGTTATGTATTAGAGTTGTGCAGCAGAAGTGTGGTGTTTTGGATGCTTTCTTGGGTATGTGGCTCAGCATGATAACACTGGGGTCGTGTTTTGTGTTATGACTGTTTTGGCCCATTCTTGATATGTGTATATGAGTATGTGTGTGAGTTTTCGAATGAATGCCTTTATTATGCAAGTCTGTTTAGATATGTGTTTTGAATATCCGCAATTGCCATTTGAATGTATTTTGCCTCGACGACCATTGTGAATGGCCGTCCATATTATTATGTTTGTTTTCCCCACTAAGCGTTATCGCTTAGCACGGGCTCTTTTCCCCGTGCAGGTGGCAGGTTTTCTTTTATTCGAGTCGCGCATCTGCAGAGTTGGCCACATAGAAGCTAGAAGTTTTGTATCTTGTTCAGCTTTTGTAATTTAGAATTTTTGTATATCTGTGTTATATGTATAAGTAATAATATGTAAAGAGAACGATGTAATATTTCAGACTCCTATTGTATAATTGTAAAATTGTAGATGTGTATGTTTCCGTTTAAAATATGCGCGGTTATGAATATGTATGTTCAGATTTTTACTCCTCAAAAGTTTTTAATTCTTTCATAATTATATACGCTTCGTATCGTTTCTGTTCGGTAACACACCTACTCGTACGGCTTCCTACTCCCTTGCGGATGGGTTCGTCCACGCATGAGTTGGGGTGTTACAGAGGAGGAGGAGAGTTGCTGGAATTCTAGGGATTTCTCTAGAGAAATATGATATTCCAGCCTTTATATAGCCTCTCCTAATGTGCCAAACCAAAAGCCCATTTAGGTAATTTAAGCCCATTTTCCAACCAAAAATAATTTATCCCACTTTCCAAGTTCAATTTCACTCAAAAATAATTTTGTAATTCTTAAAATATATAATTTAGCCTTCACATAAAATTTTAGCTCAATCGGAAACCGTTTCCTAGTCCGATAATTTCTTACCAGTCCGATAACTCAATTTTCTGTCTCACCGTAAAATTTACTTTTCATTACCATTTGATTCTCCATAATACTTCAAGCAAGTCCATGCTTTAAGATAATTTTTTTGAGGTCCATAACTCCATTTAGAGTTTGGTCAAACTAGTCAACTGGTCTGATCCGTTTCATTGGTTGAACAGATTCGGTTCACTTTTCATCCTTAACTTCCATTTTACTCTTAATAGCTCATTTGAATCCAATTCCATCTCATTCAGGGTCCATTTCTGATCCGGTTCAATTAAACCGGTCCAATTCGCCCATTTTTCAGTGCTATCATAAAACTACTTTTTCACTACCAAATTGTTCTAAACACTATTTTGAGTCTATCTATGCCTTCAGATAACTTTTCGGAGGTCGTTTACTATCTTTAAAGTCTCGGTCAAATCTCGGTCAAACCGTATTACTATTTGAATCGAACTAGTGGGTTTTCTTCAATTTAACTTTCAAGAACGTATTTGACCCCATTTTCACTCCAAATTATACCATCAGACTCCTTACAACTTGTACTTTCCAATAGTGTAATAAAATATTTATCACTTCTGATTTCCCTGGAAGTCACCCATCAGCGGTTTCCCTGACCTGAGCACGTTTAATATTTCTTCTCTTTTGTCTTTTAGGACTCAAATACTTATATTTTCACCTGAAATTTACACTACATACTCTACAGATTTCACTGATTACTACTGACCCGATATTTGGACCATTACACTTTTTCTTAACCCCTTTTATAATTAAGATGACTTGTTGAGAATACTACATGTATTTTGGAGAAGATAAAGATTTTGTTAATTCTTTCACTTTGATCTTAGATTTCTTGCTTAAGGGCAAGCAAGATCTTAGTATGGGAAAATTTGTTAGAATGCAAAATGGCATTTTTTAGGATAGTTGTGCTTAATTTTTCTTAGTTTTACGCTTTCATTTATTTGAATTTTACTTTGCTTTTAGTTGTTTTATCTTGCTTTTGTGTTTTGTAGGTTCTTTTTGATCTAATATATGCTTTAAAGTGCATTTGGATGCTTTAGAAGGAAGAATGGTATATGAAGAGTCACCTTTTCATTGCACTCTTTCACATTCACACCCATTTCCAAAAGGCATGAGTTGGGATGTTTAGAAGCCTATAAATACATGAACTTGACTTTGTTTAAGGCATAAAAAACATAGCCAAAAGATTGCGAAAAACATCAAGAGGTCTATTTAATATCAAGTAACTTCTGAAAGAGCATTAAAGAGTTCATCAACAAAATCTTTGTCTTTTCTCTCTAATTAGTTGCTTGATGTTTAAAATACATTCTTGTTATTGTTTGATTTTGGATAATATGAATTTTGGCTATGTCTTTATTTATTAGAATTGCAAGGGTGAATTAATCTAAAGAACTACAATTTTTTTCTTTTATAATGCATGAATGATTTAAATTCAGTTGAGTTTTGGAATGTGTTATGTAGGTTTGATCACGATATATAACTTGTTAATCAAATGTTCACAATAAGAGTTGGGGCATTTTGATAGAAATACAATTGAATTTACTTAAAGGTTAGGAAAGTACTTAGAGACAAGAATTCCACTTTAAGGGGTTTAAGAATTGGCATAGAACTTAATGGTTTTTGTTTAGCTCACAACGTCATGAGAATGCTTGTAGACTCTTAATGAAAACACCCTTAATTGATAATAAGAGTTGCATTTAAGGATCATTGGCTATATTTTCCAATCATTGCATGTACTTATATGTTATTAAGAATTATAATTCCTGATTAATTCTCATTTGTAATTCTAATATAAATTGCTTGAAGTTGTTATTAGTACATTAGATTAATTAGAGTAATTAATAATTCTTAGTAATTTTAGGAAAATTAGAATATTTCAACTTCTTTTATATTATTTGTCTATCTATCTAAGTATCTACTCCATTAATATAAAATTACTCCGAGATTCCCTAGTATTCGACATCCTACTTACTCTATACTTAGTCTTAGAGACTAGGGTTTACAATTTGACCCACATCAATAATAATAATATAAGTGCATACCATTATGCACATGACGATTTAATGATAATTTTACTAAGAAAATGCATGTATATTTATTATTTAATTATTGAAAATGACTAAAAATAATCAATATATGTTATTAATTGAATATAATACTTGTAAACATTTGCTTGTCCTCAAGAAAAACTTAAAACGCAAAAACACATAACATATAACACATTCACACAATTTTGGAGCTTGCATCTATATTTGACAAGCATTTGGAAACAACATGAATAAGCCTTCATCTCTTAACACATTAGTCGAACTATGCAAATTCTCAAACAATATCATTGTCCATTAAACTCCAACAACCATGTAGATTTGGAAAATCATGAAGTTGCAAAACACAAGAATGTTTGCCCTCAAGAAATTGAATATCTTAACACATGTATAGATTATTTCATTCAAAACATTGCCTAAGATAATTCTCACTCAAACACTATATTCTTACTTCCCTCAATGTGTTTAGGGTTATTTTTTCACTCATTCCTTTAATTTGCCATTGCATACCATAAGCTTGTAATTAGTAAAAATCTCCACTACTAGAATATGGTAGTACATGAAATCAAAAGGGTTTTATTAAAGGTTGTAGCTTGGCTAGGGTTAAGGTAGGACAAGTTAGGTTAAGTAGTTGTAACACCCCTTACCCATACTTAGGCGATCCCATCCAATAAGGAGTGAGATGTAGTATGAGTAAAGGTGCCACCACACAGATACAAAATACACATACATTCATACATAAACATACATAACGAAATATAGGGTAATTTAAAACTTCGCATCACCAATCATGGAATAAGCTGATCATGCATTAATATAACTGAAGCATTACATTACTGTTCTGATCAACTAAGAGATACAATGGATAATTACAAAACCCATAATACATATACAAAAATGGAAGCTATTACAAAACCATAAGAGAGTTCTATACAAAAAGAATCCGCAAAGGTGCAAAAATAAACCCCTACACTAAGACCCTGCTGTGTTGGCTTCGATGGCGGCGACTCTCCCAAGACAAACTCCTTCCGCACCTGCACGGGTAAACACACCGTGCTAAGCGATAAACGCTTAGTGGGGAAACACACATATAGAAAAAGGACAACCATTCACAACGGTCGTCAAGGCAAATCACATGCGTACTTCATGTACCTACGATAATCATGGCATAACAATAGCATAAACTCATGCTCACATACATAAAGCCATTCATCAGAAGATTCATATCAATAATCATATCCTCATAATAGATTATACTTCACCATTGAATCCACACAGATACAACATATGTTTTCTCATATAATAATGCATACAAAACACTTTAAGCACTGAAACACCTGCTGACTCAAGGTAGTGGATAACGAGTGAACAAAAAGTACTTTACGGGTACCAACCGACTACGAATAGTCCTTACGGGTACGAATCGAAAACCATTTTAATTTTCATTCACAAACATTTTCTGAAGGACCTTAAACAAGATCCAAACACATTATAGAAGTTCGCGAGGAACCAAACGGGGACCTGATCGGGGTCCAAACGGAAACAGAAGCTGCAGCAAAGACTCTATTAGGCATGCCTAACTATCCACTTACTAGACTCTAGCAGGTCATACATAAACCATTCAATCCATTTCATAACTTCCAAAATTCTCGTCATATATGTACATAATCATATTATTCATAAAATACCAAGCATAAATCTCATAATTGTTAAAAGAAACGGAAGTTCAAACCACACGCAATGAAAGAGAACTCACTTAGCATATAATGGACTGTCGCGCTCACGACGTCTGTCATGCTCGCGACAGAGATCGAAGTCTCTTCGCTGCGTGCACGCGACGGGCCTCGCGACCGCGAGGAGGATGGAAGGGCCAGACTCTATCGCGATCGCGACATTGGTGCTGTCGCGGGCTCGCGACGAATCGCATGCTCGCGATAGCACTTGCCCAGCATCGCGCTCTGTCGCGATCGCGATAGTTGTCGCGCTCGCGACAGAGGGTGCACAACACTTCGGCTGTCACGGGCTTGCGACGGCGTCGCGTGCTCGCAACAGCGAAGCTCCCAACACCGCTCTCTGTCGTGATCACGACAGTCGTCGCGATCACGACAGCATCGGGATTTCAAAAATCTGCAGAATTCTGCAGATTTTCCTCCTCAAAAATCACCCAATCTCACATACAATTCACTCAAGAGCCTCTTACCTCAAACCCAGCCATCCATTAACATCAACAACCATAATATAACATTTATTAACAAGAATTTTCATACAATCCACTAATTTAAGCATCCAATTTCAAGAATCAATCAAAAACCCAATTTCTGCTTCAAACTACATCAATTCCAAAATTATCATAATTAACTCATAATCTTGCAAGTCCCACATTCCAAAACAAAGACCCATACCATACATACCATAACAAAAGCATATTACAACTCAATTTCTCAAGAATCATCAAGAACACATTTGCATGCAAAAACAAGAAATTCCCAAACCTCAAAATCCTTTGCTCCTATAGCTTAGTTCCACTTGGCCCAACCTTCTCCTTACCCTTCGGTTCACGAGGAGGCTCCACTAAGCACAAAACAACATAACACACAACACAAAACCCAAAATTTCAAACCCAAATCCGAAAATAAGAAAAAGAGAAGAAGATGGAGAACCAAATGAAGAAAAGGAGAATAATGCAGTAGATTTACCTCTAAAATGCTATGCAATGATCAATTTCCACCACTAGAGGGTTGAATCTAAGTTAGGGCACTTAAGAGAGTGCAAAGGAGGAAGAAGAAGAAGGAGAAGAAGGAAAACGGGAATGGGTTTTCAAAAATCTGATTTTCCCTTTTTCATCTTTTTCTGTTTTCCACTTTACACATGTCAATCATCTAGTGGAGGAGATTACTCACTCACACCCTAACTAAGTGCATCACATACACATAATGAGACACCCTAATAATGCATCCTACATATGTGTGAGCAACACACACAAGCATAGCCCCATAAACACACCCTACAAACATATGCATGTCCACACACTATAATAACCCACTAGTGCAAATCCTACTATGGTGCACTCATGCACACACAATTCTGTCCCAACTAATTCACACCATAGCACCAAGCATGCACCCACATGCTAGCAAAACCCTTAATGTAACACCCCGATATCCCCGTTGGAAGGATACCGGAATGTCACGCGGACAAACATATAAACAAATCCAAAGTACATACTTGTAAATAAACCAAATGAAATTTAGAGAAACTTTTAATCATACTATATTAAAAACCTTTAACATATATATATCAATATCGTTTTACAAAAAGAGGCTCGTAAGCAAATACATATACAAAAATAATTGTTCCTTTACAAAGATTCATTTTGCTACTAACAAGCCATGTACAAAATAACAGCGGAAGACTCAAAAATAACTTCATCCAAAAAGACTTATAGTGGCCGACCTGCAGATATCTGACTCCAAATCGAACTCGCCACCTGCACGGGAAAAGAGCCCGTGCTAAGCGATAACGCTTAGTGGGGAGGAACAAAACAAACTAACAATATACATATACAATATTTACAACAATAATATATAATCTCACTGCAACATAAACGTGCAATAGAATTATGATTCAAAATCAAAGGCATCAAAGTTACATATAAAAATATTCCATGATCTTTACTTGGCATGCATAAAATACATTACAAGCAATTAACTACTCAATTCATATTTAGGATCAACGTAATTCTCACCATTCTAAGTACACAGATACTAGGTGCATATCATAAAGTTATGCTAGAATTCATGTGCATTATATACTTGTAATCGTGTCAATATGCATCTCAACATGTGCCACACAATTTAACATATAGCCTGATTAGTCTGAAAAACCATTTAGAAGTGGATGCGGTCCATTGGATACTGATAGAACACAGTATCCCAAGCATATAGAGACATAAGTCTCAAACATGTGATTTTTCATATAGAGACCGAAGTCTCGCATTTATTTTCCATATAGACCCAAACGGGGTCGAAACAAGGATCCAAACGGAACCCGCATATAACGTTTTATCATATAGCAGCTGCACACACACCCTGACCTAAGTAAGCGCTTACTTATCCACTACTATGACTATTCAGGCTTAAAATCACAACTCCAAAATTCATGTATCAATATGATATTAAGAAAATTAAATACGAATTTATAATCCATGTATACTTGTATATTGATCAAATTCAGAAACATATGAATATATAAATATCAAAAACAGGGGATAATAAGAACATATAATTCACATTGAAATAATCCATGTTCATATAAATTACAAATATTTAAATCATGTATATTAATTACTAATCATGAACACAAATCTCATAATTAATCAATTATTAAATTAAAGAACAGATTTGAACTTGATCTAGATTCAAACAGTGGAAAACCCCTTGTACAGAAGCTTAAAAACTTTGCTTTTAGAAAACAGGCAGCAGGGAGGGAAGGCCAGTCACGAGTCACCCGGGCAGTGGTGCCTCGTGACGCTGGCTTCACGCGAATGCCACACAAAAATGGAGGCAGTCATGAGTCGTGACCCTCTGTCACGCCACATGACGCCAGAGAGGAGAGGGAAGGTCACGAGACAAAATCTCGTGACACGCATGGAAGGCAAGGTCGCGAGGCGTGATGCTCCATCACGTCTCGTGACTTCCCAGGGAAGGAGATCACGGCGTGATGCTCCATCACGTCACGTAACTTCCCAGAGAAGGAGGTCACGGCGTGATGCTCCATCACGTCACGTGAACTTCTTCACACAAACTGCTTCTCCTTCTCAAAATCTCAGAATTTCAGAAAACGTAAAACCAGAAGATCGTGAAAACAGAGTATATTTGAAACTCAAAACCCCAATTTGTTTAAAACCATTTTTCATGCAATAAATATTCGAATACGTACCTTCAAGTCTCCAGAGCACATTTACAGCAATTTTAATACAAATTATACCATTTAACAATTAAAACAGAAGCAATGCCAGAACATCAACTTCCCAGGAATCCACATTCAAACTCATGCATATTCATCCCATTAACATACACAAAGTTATTCTTCTCTACAGAAATCATATATATACTCATTACACTTCTTATGCATTTTGATATTCAAACACACACAGAAACAATGTTCATATCAGTACAGCAAACAGGATCCAAACATGAGAAAGGATAGACACTCCCAAACCTGTTACTGAAGTTCAAAATGTCCACTGTACTCTTCAATCCGCAATCTTTCCTTTTCCCTTCTCTTTTCTCTTATCTTCAGATGCTTGCAAACAGATAAAACCACATTCCATTAACCCAAGAACAGAATCTCTATAAACCCAAAGGAGAAGAAGAAGGAGATTCAACCATAAAAACCAAGAAAACTTCTGCCACTTACCTCTGGAAATCCCTTCAAAGCTCAAAACCCTAGCTCACAATAGATGAACACGCATGCAAATGGGAAAGAAAGAACAGAGAAAGAAGAGAAATGGAGTGGTTAACGTGAGAGAGAGAGAGAGCAAGAGAGAGAACTTTTCGTTTCCTGGAAGCTAAAATTCTCAGACATCTCTTTTCTCTCACCCACATGCACACACTCACATCTCCACTTGGCTCTTAATCCCAATTACAAACAGCTCCTCACAATCTTCTTATAGGTCCTTAATAAATTCTTTTTACTCACTAAAATAAAATCAATAAATAATACTTTTAATTCCTTGCAATTTAATCCTCTTTCCTCATGCAAATTACCCACTTGCCCTTAATTGTCCAATTAAAATCGCTAATTCCAATTAGGCCACTTATGGGGTGTGACACTTAAAACATGCAAAATTACCAAAACGCCCTTATTATACAAAACTCATGCAAATGCACACACATACATATATGGCTCATTCAACTAGGGGGCAAACGGGGTGTGACAGTAGTTCATCATGTGCAGAGAAAGAGTATCACCATATCATAAGAGACTTAACACCTAAGCATAGCATGATCTCATTACACCTTAACTTACTATTCTAATTCCCTTCTTAATGGCCACATTTTCTACGTTTCTTTTTTCACACTTTTGCTTTTTTTTTATGAATATTATGGGTGCATTTTGTGCTCCATCCCACTTTTTTCTTTCTTTCTCTTTTTGTCTTTAGAAACTAGCTGTTTTCTAATATTGGACTTTGAGAAGAAGGGAATTTAACTAACAATTCAACTAACATCAGGCTTATACTAAATAAAATTTATCTCCAATGATATAACAATCCTAATTCTCTCCACAAAAAGCATAATAAAAAGAAGTAGTCTATTGTTTTAGCAAAGGTTTTTAGGCTAATTAAGCACTTCAGAACAAAAAATGGGTTAAAGGCTCAAAATTGGCTACCTAAAGTCAAAAAGGGTAAGTTATTTAAGCAAACAAAAATGATTTTAATATGAGCTTAATTGGCTCATATTTAACCCATGTTTAAGGGTTAGAAATTATGATTATGTGTGTTTATTTGTGTTAGAATTAGGGATAGTTTATGTTTTGTTTGAGTTTTGGGTATAGGAGAATATTGGAGGAAAAAGGTGGAGAAAGATAAAGAAAAGAGCAGAATTGAGCAAAGGAAGAAGTGTCTCTATCGCGAGCGCGACAGAACACGCTAAGGGAAGCCAAAGGAGGAAGAGAAAAAAGGAAGAAGAGAGCTTGTCGCGACCAAGGTGCTCGTTGCGAGGTCACGACAGGGCACGGAGAAAGCAAACGCGAGGAAGGTGGAGCGATGAAAGAGGCGCGCCTTGTCGCGAGCGCGATGATGTCACGAGCGCGATAGAGAGATCCGTTAGAGACAAAAAAGATGAAATCTCAAATTGAAGAGTTGTGTTTCTCCACCAACCTTTGCAGCTATTACCAAGAGTCATCTGAAGGGGCATAAATAGATATTATAAATTATACTTCTAACTGTAATTTAGGGAGTTCAACATTTGATTAAGTAAAATTTCTATAAGTTAGAATAGTTTTTCTTTCCTTAGTCTAATTTTCTCAAGTAGAGTTTATGCATTGAAGAGAAGATAGCATACAAAGAAGAAGACTACCTTTGGTGACTTGAAAAGGGTTGAGAAATCTCCTTCTTCATTTCTATCTTTTTACTCTTCTTTGTAAATTTTGTGATGTAAATTCTGAACTTGAATACCTAATATTAAATGTTTTATTGTTCATATTAATTCATGTGTTCTTGCTTGTAGAATTTCCTATTAGGATACTATGTATGATCATTATAAGTATGAGTTTAATTGAAAATTGAATTTATATTTGCAGTCTAATGGGAAATCATCATTGAAGCATTATTTGAGAAATCATAGTGTTAAAATGGTTGCTATAGGTTGTGACTTAACCTAAGATTTGCATGTTTAATTTTCTAGTTCATTAATGAAAGTTGTGAAATAGAATTACTTATGCATGTTTTAGGCAATCTTATTTATGTCGAGAGAGTCAGTAGGAAATTTATTCAACTTGGCTTGCAAGACAAGAATACTATAATCATTAAGAACAATTAATTCAAGTTCCATTTTTATACTTATCATCCTTTATCTTGTTATCTTCTTTGACCATCAATAATTAGGTTTAGTTAATTTAGATTCTAGAATAGTTTACATCTACTTTACCATTAATTGATCATTGTAAACAAAGTTAAAATTAGGTAGTAATAGTGTGTAAATTATGTTCCTCGTGGGATTGACATTCTTAAGTACTGCTTCGGTACACCATAGGGTAGCTACACCATATCACCCACAAACAAGTGGTTAAGTGGAAGTGTCCAATAGGGAACTTAAGTGGATATTAGAAAAAACTATTTCTAATTCTAGAAAGGATTGGGCACATAAATTGGATGATGCTTTATGGGCATACCGCATAGCATTTAAGGCACCTATTGGTATGACACCATATAGGTTGGTTTATGGAAAAGCATGTCATTTGCCTGTGAAGTTAGAGTATAAAGCATATTGGGCCATTAGGACCTTGAATTATGACTTAAAGGATGCAAGTGTCAAGAGATGTTTGCAATTGAATGAGCTTGATGAGTTAAGACTTTTTGCCTATGAAAATGCCAAAATATATAAAGAAAGGTCTAAAAAATGGCATGATGCTCATATAAGGTATGAACATTTCACCATTGGGGATAAGGTTCTTTTCTACAATTCAAGGTTGAAACTCTTTCCTAGAAAATTAAAATCTAGATGGAGTGGACCCTTTGAAGTCACCCAAGTTTTTGATCAAGGTTTTCTAGAACTCAAAAATGAAAAAGGGGAGTTATTTAAAGCCAATGGTCAAAGATGTAAGGTGTATTTGGAGGAAACCTTTCATGGAAGGGAGGTTTCATTTATCTCTTTAAAAATGGTTTGAAGGTTAATTGACATTATTTTTCCTTTTAATTACTTGTTATATTATATGTGTGATATTTATATGTACTATTGTAATTCTTTTTGTTCTACAGGTACTCCTAATTTGTAAGTTTATTTTCTATGTCAATTTGTGATGTTATTTTGCAAGGGAAACAAAGTTGATTTTTAAGTTTTTCTCTATGTCGCGAGCGCGACAGAGAGGGGAAGGTGTTTTGTAGGTTTCATCGCGACGGCGCGACGTTGGTGGCCTCGCGACAAGCCCTTTTTGGATTTCTAATGTTTGTCTCTGTCGCGCTGGGGCTTCATTTGTCGTGCTGACGCGACGTATATCGCGAGATGTTCCTTTTATCAAATCGCTACTGTCGCGACGTTGCGATAGGAAGCGGGATGAAATTTTTGGTCAAATATGACCGTTGGGACTCATTTAATTCTCCTATTTCCTATTTTATGCCCTAATAACTCCTTTCTCTTTCACTTTGTTTTGCCTATTCAGTTCTTTCCTATTTATTTTCTCTCTTTCCTCTCTACACTTCCCCACGTTCTCCCAAATTCTCTCATGTTCTCTTTTCTTTTTCAGTTTTTCAAGGGTTTACTCTTGTTCGCTTATAATTATTTTCATTTTTTCCATATTATTACTAACGATTTTAAGAAATGGTGAGGACAAAATCCATGGGAGATAAGAGGAAGGGGAAGAGGCCTATGGGAGAGTCAAGCACTCAAGGTGACAATTCCATTCCTGAATCAGTTTTATTTCAAAACCGGTATGAGTGTCCTTTTCCAATTTTTTCTGATGATGAAGGTCAGAAATTTTAATATTTTGCTAAAAAAACTTATGTTGGCATGTGGGATTTGGATTTTGCTATTCTGGATACTTTAGGCTTAACTGCTCAATTTAATAGTTTTTTTAGATATATGAAGTGGGGGAAATTTATTACTTTATCTTTGCCTGTTAGAAAAGAGTGGGCTTTAGAGTTTTTTATCACCCTAGCTTAGGTTGATAAACTTAAGATTGAGATGAAATTTAGACATCAAGGCACAGAGTATACTTTGGGTATAATGAATTACATGCTTGGTTTGGTTTCCCTTTAAATGGAAAACGTTTTGATGCCCATCATTTTAGACCTTCCCCTATTTGGCAAAGATTGACTGGGTTAGATCATTTTGATAATAAACATTCTACTAATCGGCAATTTAAAGATGATGCTTTGATGATTTTTCATAAATATCTTTGTCATGCTATGTTTGGTAGGGTGGAAAGCACTAAAGTTCAAACCAAGGACTTATTTGTTTTAGATCTTTTGCATGCTCATAAAACCCCTGACTCCATTGATTTTGTTTTTGATGGTCTGTACCATGCATCCATTGCTGGGAGTAAATCAGTGGGTATGTGTCATATGGTCACGGGTATAATTTTGGGATGCCTTGGTGATTTGCATAATTTTGTGATGGTTGATAATGAATCCATTGCTTTGCTTAATGTTGCCTATTTCAGGCAGGCTAATATTTTAACTAAGGGAGCTTAGCCCCCTAGTACCAAGTACACCAAGTGGCCGTGTACCTGAATCAACCTCCGCAGCTGTGACTCATGACTCCTCGGATGAGGACGAGGAGGTTGCTGGGGTTGATGCTGCTGATGGAGGCTCTACTGTAGGTTTGGAGCAAGTAAAGCATAGATTGGATGGCATTAAAGCCACCAATCAAAGCTTGGCAGCGCGCATGGATGTCCTGGAAACTGATGTGAGGGCTGTGCTAAAAAATCAGAAGACTATGAGTCGGAAGCTCCTTAGTTTTTTCCTCAAGCAACATGTGGAACTTTCTCCCTCTCCACCTAGCTCCCCTAGTGGGAGTTTCTAAGCTTGTTCTCCTACCCTTTTCTTTATTTTGTTTGTTTTGTGTTCTTTTATGATGTTTGTTGTGTTGTTTTGATAGTTTTGAGTATGTTTATTTTCACACAATGGGGACATTGTGTCCTTCAAGTGTGGGGGGGGGGGGTGTGTGTGTTCTGTTTTTGGTTTCATATTTGTGCATGTATGTATATATTTGTTTATTATGCATGAGTAGTATAGCCTGTGAAGCATGAACTGCTAGATTTAGGATATGTTTTATGTGATTATGTTTAGGGTGTTTTTAGGTTTTATTGGACATATGATTTTTGGAGCTTATATATTTTATGCATATTTGAAAATGAAAGCATGTTTAGCTTAAAACTTTTGACCTTTAGTCTAAGTAGATAACTTTTTAGACATAGCATTGTTTTTTTACTTTGGCATTCTATTGTACATAGTGAGGGCCATGGCTTAGCAAAACACTTTGGTGTAGGGTCTTTTTAAGTTAGGTATCTTTTCACATGTAAATAAAGATTGTTTTGCCAACTTATTGCTTAGGATAGTTTAACCTATAGCCTATGTGAGTTTTTGAAGACTTATTCATAATTTTTCTTTGTATGAGAGCCTCGGTATGCCATATCCTCCAGAACTTATTTTTGGTAAATTTTGAGACTACATTTTAGTATGGGATGTACACGGGATATGATAAGGGCACTTAGAATGAACCATTTTTTGTTTGCTTTAAATTCCTTACCTTTTGACTTTAGGAAGCCAAGTTTGAGCCTATATCCTATTTTTCTTGCTTAAGTACATACATAGCCATATTCTTTTGATTAAACATTGGCCTATTTCTTGTGAATTAACCATATTGTGGAGAGATTTAGGATTGATATAGCATTGGAGATATGTTATTATTGACAAGCATGAAGTAGTGAAAATTAAAATTCCCTTGTTTTGAAACTTAGTATTAGAAATGCTAGTCTCTTAAGAAAAGAAAGAAAAATAAGTAGGAATAGCAAGATGTACATCAAAAATTGCTTGTGAGTGGGATAGAGCGAAAAACACACCCATGCTAATTTTTCTTGCTATCCTAAAGAAAAGAAGCAGAAAAATAATAATAAAGAAAGAAAAAACAAAGAAGTAAAAAAAAAAAGAAAAAGAAAAACAAACAAAGAACTAGCCGAAATTTGTATAGTCGAGAAGGGAATTAGAATAGTAGTAAGACTATCATGTTTTGTGCAAATTTTGTTTTCAATTTCCTATGGTATATTGGTACTTTCTCTCTACACAATATTAGCTACCTAAATCCAAAAGTTTCCTACCCTAAACGAAGCCACATTACAACCATTTTTAAGACCCTTTGATCCTCTTTATTACCTTATACTAGTAGATGAGAGGTTTATAAATTACAAGTCTATGGTATGTAATGGCATATTTAAGGAATAAGAGAAACACTGACCTATAAACACTTGAGAGATTGAGTGATTGAAAGCAAAAAGTGCTTGAGTGACAATTATCTTAGGCAATGTTTTGTGTGAAATAATCTATACATGAGTTAGGATACTTAATTTCTTGAGATCAAATATCCTTGTATTTTGCAATTTCATGGTTTTCTAATTGTATATAGGGGTTAAAGTTTTATAAATAATGATACTGTCTAAGGAGTTGCATATTTAGGCTAATGAGTTAGAGGTTAAAGTATGGACATGTGATTTCCAAATATTTGTCAAATGTATAAGTAAGCTCCAAAATCCTGTGTTTATTTTGTTTTATTTGTTTGTAGTGTTTGAGTGTTTTGCTTGGGGACAAGCAAATGTTTAAGTGTGGGGGTTTGATATGAGCTTAATTGGCTCATATTTAACCCATGTTTAAGGGTTAGAAATTATGATTATGTGTGTTTATTTGTGTTAGAATTAGGGATATTTTATGTTTTGTTTGAGTTTTGGGTATAGGAGAACATTGGAGGAAAAAGGTGGAGAAAGATGAAGAAAAGAGCAGAATTGAGCAAAGGAAGAAGTGTCTCTATCGCGAGCGCGACAGAACACGCTAAGGGAAGCCAAAGGAGGAAGAGAGAAAAAGGAAGAAGAGAGCCTGTCACGACCAAGGGGCTCATCGTGAGGTCGCAACCGGGCACGGAGAAGGCAAACGCCAGGAAGGTGGAGCGATGAAAGAGGCGCCCTCTGTCACGAGCGCGATAGAGAGATCCGTTAGAGACAAAAAGATGAAATCTCACATTGAAGAGTTGTGTTTCTCCACCAACCTTTGCAGCTATTACCAAGAGTCGTCTGAAGGGGCATAAGTAGATATTATAAATTATACTTCTAACTGTAATTTAGGGAGTTGAACATTTGATTAAGTAAAATTTCTGTAAGTTAGAATAGTTTTTCTTTCCTTAGTCTAATTTTCTCAAGTAGAGTTTATGCATTGAAGAGAAGATAGAATACAAAGAAGAAGACTACCTTTGGTGACTTGAAAAGGGTTGAGAAATCTCCTTCATTTCTTATCTTTTTACTCTTCTTTGTAAATTTTGTGATGTAAATTCTGAACTTGAATACCTAATATTAAATGTTTTATTGTTCATATTAATTCATGTGTTCTTGCTTGTAGAATTTCCTATTAGGATACTATGTATGATCATTATAAGTATGAGTTTAATTGAAAAATGAATTCATATTTACAGTCTAATGGGAAATCATCATTGAAGCATTATTTGAGAAATCAAAGTGTTAAAATGGTTGCCATAGGTTGTGACTTAACCTAAGATTTGCATGTTTAATTTTCTAGTTCATTAATGAAAGTTGTGAAATAGAATTACTTATGCATGTTTTAGGCAATCTTATTTATATCGAGAGAGTAAGTAGGAACTTTATTCAACTTGGCTTGCAAGACAAGAATACTATAATCATTAAGAACAATTAATTCAAGTTCCATTTTTATACTTATCATCCTTTATCTTTTTATCTTCTTTGACCATCAATAATTAGGTTTAGTTAATTTAGATTCTAGAATAGTTTACATCTACTTTACCATTAATTGATCATTGTAAATAAAGTTAAAATTAGGTAGTTATAGTGTGTAAATTACGTTCCTCGTGGGATCAACATTCTTAAGTATTGCTTCGGTACATCGTATACTTGCGGTCATTAGCATCTATAGAAAATGCTCAACAGATTTAATCTAGGTGCTCTTATCATGTTTCATGCACATCTCACACTAAATGTAGTCGCAAAATTTACCAAAAACAAGTTTTAGAGGATATAGCATATCAAGGCTCTCATACAAAGAAAAATCTTTCAATGTAAAGGCTTCAAAAGCTCACTTTAGCTTTAGGTCAAACTATCCTAAGCAATGATTTGACAAAATAATCGTATTTACATGTGAAAAGATAAACCACTTAAAAAGAACCTACACTAAAGTGATTTGGTAAGTTATGACCTTCACTATGCACATTAAATTGTCAAAGTAAAATAAACAATAATATTCCTTAAGAATTTGGCTAATTAAACCAATTATTTAAAAACTCAAGCTAAACATGTACATGCTTCCAAATATGTATCAAATACAAAAGCTCCAAAATTAAGCAAACTCACAAACAACCTAAACATATAAACCTAAAACACAAATTCACTAACAATATATATACATATCACAAACAAATACCTAATACTAACAATTCAAGCATATCCACAAGCTACACTATGCACATACACAAATACATAAACATAACATGCATTCCCCACACTTAAAGGACACAATGTCCTCATTGTGTAAGAAAATCAATCACAACCTAACATAATCTAGAAAAACAATCAAAACACTAAACACAAATACAGAAAATAAACATAAAAAATACAATGAGAAAAGGAACTGCCCTCAAATCCCACTAGGGGAATCCGGTGGAGATGGTGTAAACTCCACATGCTGTTTTTGGAAAAAAGAAAGTAATTTGCGACTGAGGCTCTTGTGACTTTTGTGCACCTCTTGCACTGATGCCTCAACGGAATCCATCCTTGCAGCCAAACTCTGGTTCGCAGCCTCCATCCCATCTAAATGATTTAAAACTTGGCGCCACCCAGCTGCATGTCTACCCTCTTCATGATCAGAATCTGACTCCCCTACTTCACTAGCTTCTTTATCATCAGATTCTTCTTCATTTGCAGCAACTGTAGAGGTTAAAGGACCTTTGCCCTTGTCCAAACCTTGGCTTTCACCCTGCACATGACGATTAACAAACTTGTTAACACATTATCATTACGCAAATATTTAACATCCATCATGGTAACATGTTCATGCTCCTCCATGACAAAACTATTTAAATCCCCTAAATAGCCTAGCACAATACCAGTTACCATATGGCCCATTCCTACAGTTTTAGTTTTGGCTATCGAAGCATGATATAGACCATCAAAGATAAAATCAATTGAACAAGGCATTTTCTTAGATTGCAATAGGTTTAACACAAATAGGTCCTTAGCCTGCACTTTACTACTCTCTACACGACCAAACAAAGCATGGCATATAAACTTGTGAAAGAGCAATAAAACATCATCTTTGAATTGTCTATTCACTGAATTTTTGGGGTTAAATTGAGCTAATCCTGTCAATTTTCTCCAAACATCAGAGGGACTAAACAAATGAGGCTCAAATCTTTTACCATTTAGAGGAAACCCAAACCACTCATGCATTTCATCAAAACCAAATGTAAATTCCAGACCTTGATGGCAAAATTTAAAATCAATTTTTTTTCTTGTCAACATATTCAAGAGTCACAAAAAATTTTATGGCCCAATCTTTTCTAACAGGTAAATTCATATGCACAAATTTCCCCCATTTCATATGCTTCAAATATTTTTCAAATTCTTGGGTAAGGCCCAAATCATTCAACAAGGAAAAATCTACATGCCACATCCCTAAACACGTTTTCTTAGCAAAATAAAGGAATTTCTCACCTTCCTCGTCAGAGTAAATGGGAAAGGGACAATCATACTTGAATTTGAGAGTAGGCGAATTTGGGGCTGTTGAACTAGATTTTCTTATTGCATTTTTCCCTTTGTATGCTAATGATTTAGTCCGCACCATCATGAAAAACCCAACAATACCACTAGCAAAACAACCAAATCAAGAAGAAATAAAAACAGAAACAACAAGAAAAACCCTAAAAATCCAAGAGAAATATAAATTTAAAGAGAAAACGTGATGGGGGTAGAGAGAAAACTGTAAATAAGAGTGGGAATGGGAAGTTAGGGTTCATAAAGTATTTATAGGGGAAAGGAAATAGGGTTCCAATGATTAGAAATCCAAAAACTTTTTTTGAAATCCCGCAGTGCGACAGAATGTTTTCTCAACCATAACCCGTTTCCTGTTGCGCTCGCGACAGTAAGCAAAATGTTTCTTTCCTGGCGCTCACAACACTTGCCAACTCGCGACACTAACTAACTTTCCTCCTCTGTCGCGCTCGCGACACTCATCGCGCTCACGGTAGAATACAAAATAAATATAAATGCGTAAATAACCTTCAACCCAATTGTAAAGAGATACCTACCCAATTGTAAAGAGATACTTGAGACCTCTCTACCATGAAAAGTTCCATCTAAATATATTTTACATCTTTCAGCATTAGCTTTAAATAACTCTCCTTTTTCATTTTTAAGTTCCAAATAACCATGGTTAAAAACTTGTGTTACCTTAAAAGGTCCACTCCACCTAGACCTCAATTTTCCAGGAAATAATTTTAATCTAGAATTAAATAAAATGACTTTATCTCCTATCTTAAAGCTTTTGTACCTAATGTGAGAATCATGCCATTTCTTTGATCTTTCCTTGTAAATTCTTGCATTTTCATAAGACATGAGGCATAATTCATCTAGCTCATTCAATTGTAAACATCTTTTCACACTAGTATCTTTAATGTCATAATTCAATGCCCTAATGGCCCAATAAGCTCTATATTCTAACTCAACAGGCAAATGATATGCTTTGCCAAATATTAACCTATATGGTGACATCCCAATAGGTGTTTTGAATGCTGTGAGATATGCCAAAAGTGCATCATCTAATTTATGTGCCCAATCTTTTCTAGAGCTAGAAACTATTTTTTCAAGTATCCATTTAAGCTCTCTATTTGAAACCTCTACTTGACCACTAGTTTGTGGGTGATAAGGAGTAGCAACCCTATAATGAACACCATATTTGTGCAATAATGAGGAAAAAGATAGGTTAATGAAATGCGTACCTCCATCACTTATGATAGCCCGTGGCACTCCAAATCTTGAAAAGAGTTTCTTCAAAAACTTCACAACTACCTTTGAGTCATTGGTTAGAGTTGATTTAGCTTCAACCCATTTTGAGACATAATCTACCCCAACCAAAATATAGCTCTGTCCAAAAGATGTAGGAAAAGGACCCATAAAGTTTATCCCCCACACATCAAATATTTCAACCTCTAAAATCCTATTCAAAGGCATCTCATCTCTCTTCCCAATATTACCAACCCTTTGACACCTATCACATTGGGCTACAAAACTCCTAGCATCATGAAATAAAGTAGGCCAATAAAAACTACACTCAAGCACACGAGATGCAGTTTTTGTACTACCATTATGACCTGAATATAAAGATGAATGGCAATGTTGAAAGATGTTCACATATTCATCCTCACTCACACATCTACGAATTACATCATTCCCACCTATCTTAAACAAATAGGGCTCCTCCCAAAGGTAATTCTTTACATCACTAAAAAAACATCTTTCTTTGTGCCATGTTAAACCATCAGGTATAATCCCTGCAGCAAGAAAGTTAGCAAAATCTATATACCATGACACATGCACTTGTTCAATGGACATTAAAGACTCATCCAGAAAATATTCATTTATTTCATTGCTATCCCCTAAAGGTCCTTCATCATTTTCTAATCTTGACAAGTGATCAGCCACTAAGTTTTTAGAGCCTTTCTTATCTCTAATCTCAATGTCAAATTCTTATAACAAAAGAACCCAACGTATGAGACGAGGCTTAGCATCTTTTTTAGCAAACAAGTGGGCAGCATGATCCGTATAGATTATAACTTTAGATCCTAACAAGTAAGATCTAAATCGCATGCAAAAACAACAACAAACATTTCCTTTTCAGATGTGGTGTAATTCAATTGAGGTGCAGACAATGTATGACTAGCATAGTAAATGACATGCAAATGCTTACCTTGACGTTAACCTAGCACACATCCTACTGTAAGGTCACTAGCATCACACATTATCTCAAAAGGTAAACTCCAATTAGGTGATGTGATTATAGGTGCACTTACTAGAGCTTTCTTTAATTGCTCAAAAGCATTCATGCATGCACTAGAAAAATCAAAAGGTACATCCTTAACTGACAAGTTAGTTAAAGGCTTAGCAATCAAAGAAAAATCCTTTATGAATCTCCTATGGAATCCCACATGACCTAAAAATAATCTTACACCCTTAAGTGTAGTAGGTAAAGGTAACTTTTCTATCAATTCAGTTTTTGCTCTATCAACCTCTACACCTCTACTTGAAATCTTGTGACTTAGAACTATTCCTTCTTCAACCATAAAATGGCACTTTTCCCAATTAAGTACTAGGTTGGTCTCCTCACATCTAGCCAAGACTCTATCTAGGTTATTCAAGCACAACTCAAATGAATCTCCATAAACTGAAAAATCATCCATGGATACTTCCATTATTTCTTCTATTAAATCCCCAAAAATTGAAGTCATGCACCTTTGAAAAGTGGTTGGTGCATTACAAAGCCCAAAAGGCATTCTCCTATAGGCAAAAGTCCCATAAGGACAAGTAAATGTGGTCTTTTCTTGGTCACTAGGGTATATGAATATTTGAAAATACCCCGAAAATCCATCTAAGAAACAATAATGAGAATGGCCAGCTATCCTTTCTAATATTTGTTCTATGAATGGCAAAGGAAAGTGATCTTTCCTAGTAGCTAAATTTAACTTTTTATAGTCAATACAAACCCTCCAACCCGTGGTGGTTCTAGTAGGAATCAAATCTCCATTCTCATTTCTAACCACAGTCATTCCTCCTTTCTTTGGTACACAATGTATAGGACTCACCCATGCACTATTCGAAATCGGATAGATAATCACAGCATCTAATAACTTTATGTAACACCCTTATACCCTCTATACGTATACTGCCGACTTAACTACACTGAGCGAATACCATGATTGTCCTAAGGTCACTGTCTTAATGCAATTATGGGTAATTTTTTTTTCTACACTTGTCAATAATTTCACTTTACAATATCACTTATCAATTTCATTTCGCTTAGTCACTTATTTCACTTAACAATTTTCACTTATCACTTAGTTACCGATTGACCTATAACTGTCTCATTTTACTATTCATTTGGTCAGAATTTTGGCAGTATAACGGCTTATAATTCCTACTACCCAAACTTGCACTATTTAAAAATCGCAGCCCTGGAAAGGGCACAACAATAATATAAATCACTTCATGCCATCATCAAACTCATACATCCATCAAAACACATATAACATCTACACAGATAATGTCGTAGTAATTTATACAAAACTAATCTCAACTTGCCAAAAATATAGTATATACATGCCACAAAATGTTCCATAACTAATACAAAATATAAACTTGATCCCTTCTCCACCGGCTTGCTCCAACAGACTGAAGTATGCTGCTCCGACCTAACGTGTACCTACACGCAGTAAAAAACAACTACGTGCTGAGCATTAGAATGCCCAGTGGTGGTTACCAATATATAAATTTCCTACCTAAATAATATTTGATTTATATCTCTAATGTATTTAATTATCCATATTAATTTAATTTAATTCACTATCTTTATCAATTCAATTACATACTTAAGCTTTAATCAATATTAATCACTAATTACAATTTAATCATTTAATTAAAATTATTATTCCACTTATTACTTTTAATTCCTTTATCTTTTTCCTTAGTTTACAATTTTATCCTTATCTTTTCCATTAATGACATCTATATCCCCATTTTTTCTTATTTAATTAACATTATATATTATAAATACACTTATTATGTTTATTACTAAATCACTTATTAATTCAAATTAGTCACATTATTCTTTATTAAATCACTTAATTACATTATATAAACAAATTCTATAATTAATCCTTCATTTCCCATTATTTACATTTAAGTCCTAAAACTTTTCACTTGATTACATTTACATCTCTAACTTTTTCATTAATTACATCTATGTCCTCACTTTTGTCATAATACCATTCATGTCCCTTTTTTTTACATTAATTTCCCTTATGTCCCCATTCTTCACTTATTTACCATTTTGCCCTCAATTATTCACTAATTACCCTTTTAGTCTTACTTATTTTCCAATTTACACTTTTACCCTTATTTATTTATTTTAATTACCATTTTACCCTTTTACATTTATATTCCACTCTTAACCTTATCAAATTGCCAAATTATGTTTAGGTCCTTATTTTATCACTTTTTCACTAATTTACTATTTTAACCTCATATTTTACCAAAATTACCAAATTACCCTTACCTTTACACTTTTTTACCAACTTTTTATAAAATTACCGTTTGGTCCCTACACTTTCACATATTTACATAATTACCCTTTTCAATTACACTTTTCTCCTAATTAACACTATTCACACTCATTAATGCATAATTACAATTTTGCCCCTAAACTTTCTATTTTATTCATTTTAGTCCTGTTTTCACTTAGTTTCTTATTTATCACTATAATAATCAATTTATTCACATATTTACTAAGATGCCCTTATGTTCATGACAAATTATGATATTACCCCTCATTGCTTTTTATTTACAATTATGCCATTATTTAATTTTTTTTCCATAATTATTCACTTTTCATCTTGTTAAATATTAATTAATTCACTAATCATCCATTTTCTTAGCAAATTACGTTTTTGTCCTTAAACTTTATATCTTTTTCAATTTAGTCCTTTATTTACTCTTATTCACTATTTTTCACAATTAATCTCTTTTTATTCAATTCTTTTCAACTTTGCCCCTAGTAGCACCCAGTAGCTATCACTAGACTGGATATACGGGACTGGGCTCGTTAGCCCCAACCTACCAAAATGGCACTAGGGTGCCAAATTACACTTCGGTAGTGTCGGAGTGGCACTAGGGTGCCAAATTACACTCCGACGACACTACATTTTTACTTTACATTGCACTGACACATAGACCGTCATTGGTCTGTAATTGTAAGTCGCCATGACTTGCTACCGCGGCATACACTGACGTCCCTATGGCTAGCCATCTATATCCTGAACTAGATTTACTATCAGATCACTAAGGGCAATATATAATTATCATTATTTATATAAATATCACATTATGTCCACATGCACAATTCGGCATACATAACCATATCACTTGCCACTTTGCATACACACTCATTTATCATCACTTAGTCATATTATGCCATCACATTACATTAGTTATCAAAACACACGCATAATTCACTATGATCACTATTCGGCCAAAGATTCATTTTTTCATATCATGCACTTTAATTTCATTTAATCATCCAATCATACTCTTTACATGATAAACATACAATAAACACCATTTATATGCCATAATTCATCATATATCTCATTTAAATCCATTGTATCCCATTCAGCCATAACTATAAAAATTCTTTACGTATTCTTTTAATTCCTTTAATCATTTTATCATGCTTTATACATGTTATACATGTTATATCCATTAATTATATACCATAATCATCATTTAATCTTGATAAATTTCTTTAAATACTATTCGGCCAACACTTTAACATTTCATTATGATTTCTTTTCATACTTTTAATTATTCCATCTTGCAATACACATGTTATACATATTATAAACATCATCTACATGCCTTAAAACTCATTAAAACTTCATAGTTCCTTTAGTATACTATTCGACCAACCTTAAGTCTTTCATACCAATGTATTTTAATTTCATCTAATCATATTTATACACTATATTAAGTCCATTAAACATGAATATCAAGTTAGTTTTAATTAATCACATCTATTTCACATACCTATACTTAAACATAACCTAAAATCCAACCTAAATCATAGGAAAAAAGATAGATTTAGTAACCACTAACCTCAATCTTTAGCTTTACACCACTTGAAGCTTCCTTTTGCTTGCCTTTGGATGGAGAAACACCTTCCTCCCTTGTAAATCCTACCATGGCCGAATACATAAGTCCATGTATCATCAATTCTAAGCTTTCTTTATGGAATCTAACATCATAAATGAGTTCTACGCCCTCAAAAACCCCAATAGGAACCAATAAACTTAATTAAAAACCCTCGAATCACATAAACTTTGTATACAAAGTTTATCCCACTTTCTGTGCTCCAAATGAACTCCAATAACTTCTATAGGATTGTAGAGGAGCTGAAATTAATATATGGGGTTGAAATTTGGGGAGAGATTGGTGGAGAAGTGAAGAAAATGGAGGAGAAAAGATGAGAAAGCAATTCGGCCTTGAAGAGAGAAGAAAGAGGCGGTGGCTGCTAGATTTCTCTAGAGAAATCTAGCCAATTCACTCCTTATATATGCCTTAAATGAACCGAACCGGTCCAACCAAAGTGGTCCGACCCATTTAAACGAAAATTTCAGTTTTTCGGTTCATTTGCACTTTTTCAAAGCATCTATATGTTCCTCTCATTAATTCCACTTCTAACTAACTCCATTGATCTCAGAACATCAAAATTAGTCTCCCTAAAATTTTTAGCTCAATCGGAGTCCATTTGGGCACCGGTTCACTTAAACCGATCCGATTCAATCACTTTTTCTTCTGCCATAAAATTCAACTCTAAAGCTGTCCAAACTCACAGAAAACTATCCCATGGCCTTATTATACATACTCAAAATCCATTAGGGCTCACTAACCACTTTTAATCCTTCGATCAAACCCCGATTCAAATTGAACCGAATAGGAGGCCAACTTTAAAATGACTTTCGGAGGTCAATTTAACTCCATTTTTAGCTCAAATTTTACCAATAGACTCCTGATGACCCACAAATCATTTTCGGGAAATAAAATTTTTTTTGAAAACAGACAGCCAGATTCGCTATATAGCCACCCTAGGGTTACTCATCCAGGACTTGCTATACTTTCGGCACACTTAACACTAAACTTTGACACTGGCAATATCACTCAATACACTTTGACGCTGCGATCATCATGATGATACTGAAATTATACACTGACACTCCTAGACCGGTATTTGGGCCGCTACACTTTATGACTTCTTTTTTAACTATCTCCTTCATATTGGGGTTAAGTCTTCTTTGTCTATCAGCCTTAGGCTGACACTCATCTTCCATGTTAATCCTATGCATCACTACATTAGGACTAATTCCCTTTAAATCAGAAATTTGCCACCCTATACTCTTAATCCTCTTTCTAACAACCTCTAACAACAAGGGCTCTTGCTTACTAGTGAGTTTATTAGAAACAATGATATGTAAAGTACTATTTGAACCAAGAAATGCATACCTCAAATGCTTGGTAGTTCTTTCAATTCCACATTAGGAGGACTTACAATGGATGGTGACAAAGGTGCCTCATTTCTATACAAAAGTTCTGGCCTTGAGCTCTCTTGCTCCTCCTCCTCATGAACTTCTTCATCAAGATTGACCTCCTCTTGACCTGTATCATCCAATACTTCCAAAACACAAGCATCAATGACATCAATTTTCATGCACACATTTTCATCCATTGGATATTTGAGTGCTTTGTCCATATGATACTCTACACTATCCTCACCTACTCTTAAAACCAAACTCCCTTCATAGACATCAACTAAAACCCTACTAGTTCTCATGAAAGGTCTTCCTAAGATCAATGGACATTTAACATCATAAGCAAAGTCCAAAATTACAAAATTAGCAGGCAAAATGAATTTATCCACTTTAACTAGCACATCTTCTACTATACCATATGGTTTTTTAATTGATTAGTCAGCCAATTGCAATACCATTGAGGTAGATTTAACATCTTCCAAACCTAAATTTTTCAAGATTGACAATGGCATAAGGTTAATACTAGCTCCCAAATCACATAAACACTTAGGAAATTCAATATCCCCCAAAGTACAAGGAATAGTAAAACTCCCATTATCTTTAAGCTTAGTAGGTACATTATTTGTGATTACTGAACTACATGCTTCAGTTAATTCAACAGTTGATAAGTCTTCCCAACTCTTTTTCTTAGAAATTAAATCCTTAAAAAACTTAGCATAGTTAGGAATTTGAGTAATAGCCTCAATAAAATTTAAATTGATATGTAAATGCTTTAGTTGTTCAATAAAAGTTTGAAATTGCTTATCATGGTTTTACTGCTTGAGACGTTGCAGAAACGGTGGACGAGCTTGGAAGACTCTTGGAAAGTTTGCCTTTGGTGCCCCCTCTATCGCGCCCGCGATAGGATACTCCTTCTCCACTATCGAGCTCGCGGATGGCATCACACTCATGATGTTGGCTGGCTTCCCATCTGTCTCGCTCGCGACAGAAGGCTCATCTTCCTCCTTAATTTTCTTTTCCTTTAAAACCTCATCTTTATTAAAAGAAACAAATTCATGGGTGTAAGATTTACCTGACCTCAATGTTATTGCCTTCAAATGCTCCCTAGGATTATCTTTCGTATTACTTGGAAGGAATCCTTGAATTCTTAATGGTAATACATTGGCAATTTGCCCCAATTGAACCTCCAAGTTATGAATGGATGAAGCTTGATTCTTCGCTAGTTGGTCAAACTTTTACTCCAGCCTCTTATGATTCTCTTCTTGTGAATTAAACTTCAAATTTATTCCCTCCAAGAATCTATCCATTTTAACTTCCAAAGCTCCAAATCTATCTTGTGGTGGTTGAAATCCTACTCCTTCTCTATTCTGATTATTGTTGTATCCCCATGAGAAATTGGGATGGTTCCTCCATCTAGGGGTATAAGTATTAGAATAGGGATTCCCACGCCCTTGTCCTTGAATAAAACTCACTTGCCCTTCTGTACTTGCCATCCCCAAATTACAACCTTTACTAGCATGGCCTTGTTGCCCACAAATAGTACATGAACTTGATGAACTTCCTCCCATGTTCATGTTATCTATCTTGTGTGTTAAAGCTGCTACTTGAACTTACAAAGCAGCAACCGAGTCAATTGAATGTAAACCTTTAATAGGGGAAAAATTTGATACCTTAGCCCTTTCAGTACATGCAATTATTTATGGACATCTCCTCAAGCAGATCAAATGCAGCATTTGTTGTCTTTCTCTGCATCTATTGTACCTCTTATGGATGGATTTACTCCCTTATAGAACGTTTGCATTAGCAACTCCCTTGGAAGATTGTGATGGAGACAACTTCTTTGCAACTCCTTAAACCTTTCCCATACCTCATACAAAAATTCATTGTCATATTGCACAAAGGTTGTGATATCCTTAATAATCTTGGCAGTTTTGGCTAGGGGAAAATACTTAGACAAAAATGCTTGAGCCAATTTGTCCAAAGTAGTAATGGATACTCTAGCAAGTGAATTCAACCAAGCTTTTGCTTTGTCCTTTAATGTGAAAGGAAATAGCCTAAGCTTGATTGCATCCGCTAAAACTCCATTGATTTTAAAAGTATCACATATTTCTAAGAAATTTGCCAAATGAGCATTTCGATCCTCATTTGCCAAACCATAAAATTGAATACTATTTTGAATCATTTTTAAAAGAGATAGCTTAATTTCAAATTGATTGGCATTTACCGTAGGTCTTATCACTCCTTGTTGAGCCTCGCTCAATGCTGGCGTAGCAAAATCCATCAATCTTGGTGGATTCTCTTCTTCAGCCATAATTTGTCTCCTATTCTTATTCTTCTTCTTATTGGATTTACGGTTACATGAAAGAAATCTTTCTATCTCTGGATTCAATGGTTCAAGTTCTTCTTGAGAACTCCTTGTACTAGGCATATACTTGAACTATCCAATCCTGTAAAAAACGAAACAACACAAACAAACAAAACTAATTAAATATTGTAATCCAAAACCATAAACCAAGATTTATAATGGCAATAAATCAAGATTTATACTGGCCTAAATGGCTCTCTCTGTCGTGCTCGTGACAGGACACAAATTCCTCTCCTTTGAGTTTTCCTCAGCTACGTTGACAGCTCGACTTTCCTTGCTCCATCGCGCTCGCGACACTCTCAAGCTTGCGACAGGACGCGCTCTTCTCTTCTTTGTTCTTCGGCGTCCTCTATCGCGCTCGCGATAGTGGCATTCTTTCCTTAGTCAATTCTGCTCCTTTCTCCACATTTTCTCCCTTTTCTCCTACAAACACAAAACTTAACACAAACACATAAAACACACCTAATTCTAACTCAATTAATCACAACTAAACATAATTTTTATCACAAAACATAAACTAAATATGAGCTATTTAGACTCATATCACAAATCAGCCAACCGATCCATTGAGTAGTCAAGCCGAATCAGTATAAAGTGAGCCGACTTCAAAAATCGATCAACTACTACCCACACGGAATCGTGCTATTTCGATGACATCAGTAAACTCGAAACGAAGTCCATAGTTATATTATCCCACTTCCACTATGGAATTGGAATGGGATCTAATAGACCATGTGGAACCTGATGTTCCGCCTTCACTTGCTGGCAAGGCAAACACTTAGAAATATAGTCTACAACATCCCTCTTCATAACAGGCCACCAATAGGACTGTTTTAAGTCTGGGTACATCTTATTACTGCCGGGATGTATAGTAAAAACCATGTTATGTGCTTCATGCAACAACCTCTTCCTCAGCTCTCTATCATTAGCAACACATAATCGCCCTCGATAATATAATACGCCCTCATCACTTACTAAATAGTCGGTCTTAGCCCCATTTCTAACTGACTGCACAATCTGCTATAACTTGGAATCACTCTTCTGTGCACTCACCAACTTGTAACACCTCATTTCCCACCCTAGTACTTTGAGCCATATTATATGCAGTGTGTATGTGTGTTTTGGCATGTGTTATATTTTATTTTGGGTTATATGCATGCTTTAGGTTTTGTTAGAGTGTGAGTGTACGTATTGAGTTAGTGTATGAGTTAATAGAGTTTAGCTTGGGTGTTGTGTAGAGTATAGTTGTAGGGTGTGAGTGGTTAAATTCCACTAATGGTAAGATGACAAGTGGTAAGGGATTTAGAAGGGGGTATAAATAACTAGGAGAGAGAAAGAGAGAGCAGCAATTGGCTGCCTTACTCTCCCGTTCTCTTCCTCCTCAAGCCATTTCTTCTTCCCTTCTTCCTCTTCTTCTTGTTTCATCTTAATCCATCTTCCTTTGGTTGAATTTTCGTGGAAATTGATCAACTCAAGAGTTCTTGGTAAGTTTTTGTTGGTTTTGTTGGGTTTTTCTTCTTCTCCTTCATCTTTTCCTTTGATTTTGTTAGAGTGAGGGTTTGAGTTAGGGTTTTTGTTTGTTGTGTGATTTTGGGTGTTGTGATCAGAGGTGACTCCTAGAGAACCTAAGGGTACAGAGAAAGCAAGTGGGAGTGGTGTTCTTTGATTTGGAGCAAAGGATTTCCAGGTTTGGGATTTTGTGGTTTTAATGCATTTTGTGATTTAGTATTTTGATTTGATTTTCTGGAAACTTATGTAGTTAATGATGTTTATATTGGTCTAAATGCTATGGGTTTTGTTTGATTTGAGTTGAGATGCTTTGTTGATGAATTCTCGAATCAAATGGCTAGTTGGATGAGTTTATGCAGCAAATTTCTGGTTTTGTTAGATTAGGGATTTTGATTATGTTAATTTCATGATTTAATTATAATTATTGGTATAAAAGTTAGGCTTTGTGTCATTTATGATGATTTGAAAGTTTGATTCGAGTTGTGTGAAGTTTGGTTTGAGTTTGGAGGTTTGGGTGGATTTTTTTTGGAAGCATTAGATTTCTGCAGTTACTGGAGAATTGGAAAATGCAACCACTACAAGAAAATGAATAAATAGCGATGGAAATTTACCAACGAAATTGATACCGTCGCTAAATAGCGACGGAATCTATATTCCGTCGGTAAATAGCGACGAAAAATAAATTTCGTCGTTATTTAATGACGAAAAATAAAGTTCGTCGATAAATAGCGACGAAAAATAAATTTTGTCGCTAAAAATGGCACAAAAATTTCCCTCCAGAATTGCCGACAGAAATTAGCGACGGAAATCTAAATCCGTCGGTAAAAAAAAAGAAATAAAATTTAATTTACGTTTACCGATGGAATTTTTGTCTGTCACTATTTTTAGCGATGAAATTTATTTTCGTCGCTATTTTTAGTGACGAAAATGTAATTCCGTCGGTAAATAAAATTAATTATAAAAAGTAAAATATTTTTAGCGACGAAAATACTATTCCGTCGCAAATTACCGACGGAATTATATTTCCATCGCTAACATTAGCGACGGAATTATGTTTCTATCGCTATATGTAGCGACGAAAAAAGCATTCCGTCGGTAAATGTAAATTAAAATTCTGCAAAACCTTCCTCCTCCCCCGATCCCCACTCTCTCTCCTCCCTCTCCCCTCCGGTTTCTGCCCCCCTGCCATCACGCCACAGGCCACCGCCCCCTTGTTGCCGGTCCGCCCCTCCCCTCCCTCCCCTCCAATCGCCGGTCCGCTCCCCTCCTCCTCCTCTCACCCCTTCCTTCCCTCTTCTCGCTCCGATCTTCCCCTTCTTTCCCTCCCTCAGCGTGCCACCTTCCTCTCCGTTGGCGTCCTGCCCTCCGATCCGCCTGCTGCCGGTCCGCCTCTCCTCCTCCGCCTCCTCCTCATCCTCCTCTCCTCCAGCGTCAGGTACCCCGATCTGCCCCTTTTATTTATTTATTTTTTTTCTGTTAAATTAATTAAGTTAATATTATTAATATTAATAATATTATTATTAATATTATTATTATTATTAAATTAAGTTAATATTATTATTATTATTGTTATTATTATTATTATTATTAATTTATTTATGTTAGTTAGGCATTGTTGAATATTAAATATTGTTTGAAGAAAATATAAATTTTTAATTAGTGTTAATTGGTGTTAGAATTAATTTTTAATTAGTGAAAATTTCACCCTTTAAAAGGGGATATGAAAAAGATTGGATGTTATATAATAATTGATTTCAATTATTAACTTATCATGTGCGAAAATGTGCTGTAGTGCTATAAATGTTGTGAATGTGAAAATATAAATTTTTAATTAGTGTTAATTGGTGCTATAAATTATTAACTTATTCCTTGATTGGCTATTAAGCATTAAAAGAAAATAATAATAATAATTATTATTATTATTATTTCCCTTTCTTGAAATTGTGGATTCTGAAATATAATTAAAATAATAATTTGATTTATACTCATTTTTATTTTGTGAACCAAACTCATTTTAATTTTATGTAATTAAAAAAATATTATTATTATTATTATTATTATTATTATTATTATTATTATTATTATTATTATTATTATTATTATTATTATTATTATTTTATTATCACTATTATAATATTCTTGTAAAGTTATTTTTTTAATTAGTATTATTATCTAGGTTATTGACTGTAATAAGATAATTTGTATTTTTTTTTTGTTTTTAGCATAATAGCAATTGTCGTAATTAAGCATGTATTTTTCGTAAAAGTAGTTATATTTTGAGTTTCTAGCATTATTGTCTAATATATTAAGTTTTTTTTTTAGAATTAGATTTTTATAATTCTGTTTGAGATGTCTCCGTGTTCATGTAATAGTTTTGGAATTAATTATGAGTAACATAGATAGATCTTGGATGTATAGACGAAAAACAAGGGATGGTTACATTAATCCTGAATTTGTGGAAGGAGTTCAGTCATTTATTGAATATGCCAGTTCTCAACCTGCAAATATGGACGGGGCTAAAATAAGATGTCCATGCAAAAAGTGCCAACACCTTAGTTATCTGTCAGTCGATGAAGTGTATTTTCACCTGTTAAGAAAGGGATTTGTTCAAAATTATTTTGAGTGGATACGACACGGAGAACCATCAATCTGTAGTACATTGATGGGAAATGTGGGTAACATGTCAACAACTGAGGGTGAATTTAAAAGAGAGGGGGAATTTGGAGCCGATGATGTAGGGGTGACTGATAATCCATACGTTCAAATGGTTTATGATGCAGCTGGCCATGATTTTAGGGAAAGTACACCAATGCTGGAAGAACCCAACGAAAATGCAAAAAAATTTTATGATTTGCTAAATTTAGCAGATCAGGAATTATGGCCAGGCTGCGATAACATGACTCATTTAGCTTCTATAGCTCGGATATTGAATATAAAATCCGAAGGTCATATTTCGGATCGAAGTTTTGACCAAATTCTTACTTGGTACAATGAATCATTGCCTCCTGACCATAAAATGGTTGATAATTTGTACAATGTGAAGAAACTGATCAGTGGTTTAGGTTTGCCTGTTGAGAAAATTGACTGTTGTCGGTTGGGATGTATGTTATTTTGGAGGGATGACATCAATTTACAAGAGTGCAAATTTTGTAGTCAACCTAGGTATAAATCTAAAAGTGGTGGTAATCAGCAGAAATTAGTACCTTGGAAACGTATGTATTTTTTTCCATTGACTCCTAGGCTTCAAAGACTATATGCATCCGAAGTTACTGCACCTCATATGAGATGGCATGATGAGCACGAAAGCACAGGTGGAATAATGAGCCATCCATCCGATGCAGTTGCATGGAAATATTTCAATAACATCCATCTTGATTTTGCTGCTGAATCTCGAAATGTTCGGCTGTGTTTGAGCACTGACGGATTTCAACCTTTTGGTCAATCAGGGCAACAATATTCGTTGTGGCCAATCATAATTACTCCTTATAATTTACCTCCATGGATGTGTATGAATGAGGCATATATGTTCTTGACAGTTATTATTCCAGGACCTAGAAATCCGAAGCACGGAATTGATGTATATTTGCAGCCGTTGATTTATGAGTTGCAACAGCTTTGGGATGTCGGTGTTGAAACATATGATGCATCACTTAAACAGAATTTCATGATGAAAGCGGCATTAATGTGGATGGTCAGTGACTTCCCTGCCTATGCTATGTTGTCGGGTTAGAGCACGGCTAGAAAACTAGCATGTCCTTACTGTGGCGATGATTCAGATGCGTTTTATCTTCAACATGGGTGCAAAACTTCTTAGTTTGATAACCACAGGAAATTCCTTCCACCTGATCACCCGTTTCGACGGAACAAGAACAAATTTATTAAGAACAATGTTGTTCTTGCTAGTCCTCCAGTTATCAGAAGCAGTGAGCAAATTTTACAAGACATTGATGAGTTGGGTTTACTTAAGGTAACAGAACTTGATGCTGATGAAGTTAATGGAAGAATCAACAAAAACTTTGGTTGGAAGAAAAGAAGCATTTTTTGGGATTTGTCGTATTGGAAGACTAATTTGTTACGGCATAATCTAGATGTGATGCACATTGAAAAAAATATTTTTCATGATGTGTTCAACACCATTATGAATATAGAAGGGAAGACCAAGGACAATGCAAAATCAAGAGCAGATTTAAAGTTGTTATGTAGAAGGCCAGAGTTAGATAAAGATTACTTAACCGGAAAATATCCCAAAGCATGCTACACTTTGGACAAAAAACAAAAGGAAGTCTTGTGTGATTGGTTAAAAGGACTAAAGTTTCCGAATGGTTACGTCTCCAATTTGGCAAGGTGCGTCGACATGAGAAAGTACAAATTATTCGGTATGAAAAGTCATGATTGTCACGTTTTTATGCAGAGGCTACTCCCAATAGCATTTCGAGAGTTATTGCCGACAAAAGTGTGGGAAGCTATAACAGAGCTAAGTATGTTCTCCAGAACATTAACGTCATGCGAGATAAATGCGACAGATATGGCAAGATTGGAAATAGACAGATCGGAATGGTTTGCAGCGTGCAAAGTAAAACCAAGAGGCATTTATGAAAGGAAAGGAGCCAACAAAGTGAACGTTCTAAAAATAATGATGCATTTCAGGAGGAAGAACCAGAAGTTCATGAAATCAATAACTCTCTGAATTTTGAAGATAACGAACCATTGAACTATGCGGACAATGAATTTGTTGACATTGACTGTGATGATGATGAGGAAACTTTGGTTGGCGATGGATCTGATGACGAGCCGAAATTTTCCTCTTATACATCAAAAAATGAGGATGATTTGAATTACAATTTACAGCTTAGTGATGATAGCGAATAATTTATTTACCTACTTGCTTATCATATGAGAACAATTAATATTGCACTGACTTGGATATTAATTTAATATGCTTATAATTACAATGTAATTATTTTCTATTATCTGACAATATGCATTTTCCTTATAATTTCAGGTTGAAAAATGTTTAAGCGAAAGAAGAGAACAGGGATTCCTCCATGTCTCAGGTTGCATGATAGCGATGACAGTACTGGTGATGGAGGATCCCCATCGCATGGGCTCAATGCCAGCACTGAGGCTGTCGCATCACCGACCATCCCATCTGTTGCACCATCTACCATTCCTTCCACTGATTCCACTCCTATGGCACACCCTGAATCTATGCCACCTCATGTGTTAGGAACAGAACAAGCGGAAGAGCCTACGCGTGGCTCAATTGGAGTTGATGGAAGAATGTACATCAACATCACAGCTGAGGAGTAAGTGATTAATATTTCACTTCATTATGATTTCAATGAAAGTTATTACTTGTACTAACATTATTCACATTGTTGTATCTTAGATTGAATCCTTCAGGAAAGTGCTCACGCATAATGACAACCTCTTTCAAAAATAGAATTGAATACGATGGGTTTGTCTGGAAGAATGTGTCAGAGGAAACAAAGAATTTTTATTTCGAAGAATTCAAGGTAAAACATTTATGATAAATTTTGTTACATAACAAATTATATTGTACACTTGCTTACATTTTGTTTTTTCTTCTGTCTGTCTCATAAGAAAAAATGTTATTGGGACTTGGCATTTGACGATATCATGTATTCTGTGTGGGAGACTCGTGTGCGGGCACGTTACAGAGATTTAGTGTGCTTGTTAAAAAATGGTGGTGTTCGACCTCGCTATATGACCGAAGATTTATGGGCACATTGGAAATAGTATTGGACGATGCCTAAAGCCATTTCCATTTCAGAGCAGAATTCTAGTAACAGACGGGGAGGACCTGAGGGACTCAGTTCATGCTTGCATACTGAAGGATCGATGTCCCATCGGGAACATGCAGATAAACTTGTAAGTATTACAAAATATTACTGTTACCACTGTAATTAATGGTTAGTATGTCTAAAATTTATCTCATTACCATAGAGGAGGATGGGAATGTTACTTGTGTGAGGAGTTTGCATTATTGTTGAATGTTGGATGGTAGCATAGTCTCGAAATTTGAGTGTTTTTTTGTCTTTGTATACAGGAGGTATGCTCCAAATATAGGGGAAACTATGCCGAAATTTTAGTAAAAACTTGTATGAATAGTGAATAAATTACAGTTCGCCTTTAATTCTTTTTATGTTTGCAGGGAGCATCGATGGGTTGACCGGCTACCCACGCTGAGGTATTTTTACACACCCACACCAACAAGCATGATGGTCAAACGTTCGTCAATTCTCGATCAAGGGTTTTACATGTATGTCCAAATTACTATATTTTACAAATTTTAAATATTAGTTATTATTAATCGTTACTTATTGTAAAACATTTGTCCTATGACAGAAACAAGTTCAAGATGCAATTCAGCAACGCTCACAGACTTCTGATCATGTTGATGCGAATCAGATCTATTATGAAGTGGCTGGTGGTAGAGACCAGCGAGGACGGTATTTGGCTTAGGTTCTTTGGCCAAATCCTATTACTCGCATTCCTCAAGTTCAAGTACTGCCGCATCTAATAGACGGTCAGCATCTAGGGAAGTACTTGAACTTTGGAATACTGTAAGTGAGCTGAGATCTGAATTGCAACAGTCACAGACTCGATGGCAAGACTCAGAAGCTCGGTGGCAAGACTCAGAGGCTCGATAGCGACAATCTCTCGACTTCATATCTGAGCTACGCAATGAGATGGCAAATTTGAAGGGTATGGTCGCCTCGTCATCGCAGCAGTCTGATCGTACTTCTCAGCCGCCGCCATCAGCTTAGTTATGATTTTGTATTAGACATATATGGATATTATGTTATTAAATAATTACTAACTTTATAATTAGCACAATTATTAAATTCGACTATTATTGGATATTAAAATTTAGATATTATCTTCATTTTTTCATTATTTTGCAATTAATTTTACAGGTTATATCTGCATAAAAAAATGAAAAATTTAATTTTAAAATTTTCTTCAATTTCCCGACGGAAAAGGAATTTCTGTCGGGAAAATATTGACGGAATGCGGTCTTTCGTCGGGAAATTACCGACGAAAAATCCTTTTCCTTCGGGAAATTTACCGACAGAAGACCGCATTCCGTCGGTTCAGTCGGGAAATTTCCCAACGAAAAATGAGTTTTCATCGGTAATTTACCGACGGAATGAGTTCTTCCGTCGATAAATTTCCCGACGAAAATTCCTTTTTCGTCGGGAAAATTTCCCGATGGAAGACCACATTCTATCGGGAAATTCCCGACGGAAACTCATTTTCCATCGGGAAATTTCCCGATGGAAATTTTTTCGTCGGAACAGTTTCCCTACGTCTAATATGCCGACGGAATCATTTTCCGTCGGCATATTCATTTCCCAACGAAAATTACCTATTTTTCGTCGGTAATTTCCATTGGGAAATCAATTTTTTCTTGTAGTGGACTCTATCGCAAGTATGGCAGAGCTCGAGGATTCTAGCTCTCGTGGTAGGCCGAGCTCTAGTCCGCCGAGCTACAGCATCACACGTGCTATCACGAGCATGACGGAGCGCGTAATACAGAGCTAACCTAAGCAGCATTGTCGCGAGTGTGCGCGAGAGTGCGTGATCGCGATAGCATTTTCAAGCGCGTTCTGTCATAAGCGCGACAGAAGCTGATCTGTTCCTTTACGCGCGAGCGAGAGGCTTGTCGCAAGCGCGGCGCTCAGGGGGCTTTTCCCCTGTCGCAAGCACGACAGACGTCGCGAGCACGACACCTCCTATTTTCTAAATGAGTTTTCTTTTGTGCTTTCAATATTTATTTTCCGAACTTGTGACGCTTTTAGACTATTGCATGAATGATTTTATGAACAATATGAATATGATTTGATGAGTTATGCATGGCTTGCAAGAGTCAAATTAGTGGATAGTTAGGCATGCCTAATAGAGTTCAGTAGCTGCAGCCTCAATGTATTTCGGACCCTGATCAGGTCTCCGTTTGGATCCTCTCAATCCTCAATGTATTCGGATCTTGTTTAAGATCCCCCAATGTGAAAATGTTTTGAATGAGAAAATAAAGATGCTGCTTTTCAATTGTACCCTCAACTACCCCCAATGTGTTCACTCGTTATCCGCTATTGTGAGTCAGCAGGTGTTGTGTTATGATTATAAGCATGTGAAATCAGTTTGACATATGAATTGATTATGAGCTTTTGAATACAAATGAATGTTATTAAGCTATGATTTATTTATATGTGGTTATGAGCATTTTTCATTTTGTATGTGTTTTGCCTTAACGACCATTGTGAATGGCCATTCATATTATTGTGTGTTTCCCCACTAAGCGTTATCGCTTAGCACGGGTGTTTCATCTGTGCAGGTACGGAAGGTTTTGAGCTTTTGGGAGAGTCTCCACAGGTCCAGCCAACACAGAAGGATTAAAGTGTTAGGACTTAGTTTTGAAATTAAGTTTCTTTTTGTAATCTTTTGGGCTCTCATTGTATTTATTCTTTTGTATTGCTTCCGCTATGTATTCTGGAAGATGAATTTTGTAATATCAGTTTATGTACAGAATATTTTGTAATGACCCTTTTTATATCAATGAATGATCTTTAAGCTTTGAAAGTTTTAATTTTCACTGTAGTATATATATTATGTTTATTGTATTGCCTTGTTTGGTGACACCCTTGCTTGTACGGGTTCTCACTCCCTTCATGGATGAGTTCTCCTATGTATGGGTAAGGGGTGTTACAATTTTTGGTATCAGAACCTAGTTTAGGCATTTTTGGGTGTTTGTAGAGTATAGATATATGTTTAGGACTGTGTTGGCCTAATGCGGATGTCTTTGTGTTTGTTATAGATGGAGTCTGTGCACCGATCACTCGAGGGGTCAGCGGAGAGTGCTCATCCCCAAGAGCAAGATCTGATAGTGTCTGGTCCAACTCAGCCAGCTAGGGTGCAGCCTGAGGCCGCAGCCATGCCTTTTGAGGCTATATTAAAGATCTCTTAGGACATAGCTCGGGTCTTAGAAAGGGTTACTGCTCCGAGGGCCCCGATAAAGAGTATGAGAAAAGCTGGGGAGGAAGATTTCTATGGAACGAGCTTAGATGAGTCTGAGTCGGCATAGAAGTAGATCGAGAAGGTGGAAAGAGTTCTTGAGGAGATTCATTGCCCTCCGGAGAGGCAAGTTGAGTGTGTTGTTGCCTTGCTCCAAGGATCGGCCTATGTGGTGGAAGTTGGTTCGTAGGCATCCCCAGTTGCCAGATTCGGTCACATGGGAGTTCTTTAAATGGGAATTTACAAGTAAGTATGTGACCAAGGCTTATAAAGAGGCTAAGTGGGCTCAGTTCTTAAGTCTGAAGCAGAGGGCAATGTCGGTTGTAGAGTATGAGAAGGAGTTCAATCGGCTTGGGAAGTAAATCGAAGGTACCTCACAGTGATAACCATTTGGTTGTAACCGTGACATACCTAAGTTTTAAAACAGAATGCTACTCATTCATATCTCACGGTGACAATCAATTGGTTGTCACCGTGACATATGCAAATTTGTAATCCAGAATGCAATTTGTGCCTACCTCACGGTGGTAACCAATTCATTATCATCGTGACCTATGCCAAACTTTAGGCAGAATGCTAAACTCAAGCACTCAACCTACACATTCTGAACCATAAACTCCAACTTGCAAACTCATGATTCTAACACTCCAACAACATGCAAATTTAATCAACATAAACACATCCTTACACAAATTATGCAACTCCATTTAATAATACATCCTTTAATTAGGTTAAAAGATATTTCAAATCTATATTACACTTAACTCGTCATGCTTCAACTTTTCATTAGCATCATACTCATCCCAACCTTTCTAAAGCAACCTAAAAGTATTATAGCACATGCCATTTCTCATTAGCAAGCATACAACTCAAATAGGCTTATTTCTTCAATTCCATTATGCTGATATCTTAAATACACAATTCAACTCAAACATACACATCTTGCCAATTAGAAACTCTTAGTCAATCCATTGATCATAAACATAATCATTTCTTTACATACTAGAAATTAAGGTTCAATTTAGCCATTTAACTCCTTGCAATCATTATAGTTCAATAGATTCAATTCAACATATCTCACAACACAAATTATACATTTAGAACACATACACAATTAATTAATACACATAAATTAGTTTGTTCCCAAACCTCTCTATCCTTTGCTCCTTTGAGCTCACTTGGTGCTAGGCTCTCCTACCTTTGCCTTTTCTTTATATATCTTGAATTCTACTTCTACATCATCATCCAATCAAAAATTGGAACAAGAATCAAATCCAATTCAATCACAATTCAGAATCAAGAAAGGAGTAGAAGAAGATGAAGAACAAAAGCTAAAACACTTACCTTAAAAGCTAACAATTATCATGCAATTCAGGACTACTTAATCTTACAGCAAAATTTATGGGTTCTAACTAATGAAAAAGAAGAAATCAAGAAAAAGATAAAGAGGAACAGCCGAAGAAGATGAAGTGCAGCAATGAAAACTTTCTCTCTCTAACACCCGCTTTTATTACATGAACAGATATGTTGGCAAAACCAATAAAAGACACCCAGAATCCAGTACTTGACCTTATTCCAATTACCAAAATCTGACTTCAATTAGTGATAACCAATCCCACTTAATCCTAATCATGCACAACTACTAATTAGTCATGTAAACTTATTCTTATAAGAAATTAAGTCCTCATTTTATTACTTTTAAGTCCAATATTAACAAACTCCAAGTTAAACTTACTCAATTATCCTAATTAGTCCCGTAACGACCCAAAATCTACCCTAGTAGTATTTTGGCTTAAGTAGGGTAATTGGAGGAGTTGGAATTGGAGTTTCAAAAATTAGATCTGCATGTAAGTTGGAATTAAGGACTTAATTACAGGAAATTTATAAGTTAAGTGGCTATAAAGTAATTGTGCTTGATTAATTAAAGGTTGGATTAATTAAGTGTTAAGTTGGATTAATTAGAGATGATTGTAATTAAGATTGTGGGAGTGGATTCTAAGTGTCAATTGATGGCTTTGCCAACTCAACATTTTCATGCAAGGAAGGAGTTGTTGTTAGTGGGATCCAAGTGGCAAAATCTGCTTTTGCCACCTCACCATAAGCATGCAATAAATAGTTTAGATGAGAGAGAGAACTCCCATTTCTGCATGTCTACTTCGCCTCCTCTCTCTCCTCAATTCTTCTTGTTCTCCTTCTTTATTCTTAGACTTAATTCTTCAAGGATATGGTTGGCTTATTAGTTGGTTAATTAAATTGGGTTTTTGGGATGATCAAGGTAAGTGGTTAAATTTGGATTGTTCTTCATCTTCTTTTACTTCTTCTTCATTTCTAAATTGCTATGGAATTTGATTATGCATGTGGTGGTGGCTATGAGAAAAGTGAAAGGAAAGAAGAAGGTTGATGATCAAGATGCTAAGTGAACACTTTAGAGCTAAGGAAATTGAGGTTTGGAAAATTTATGTATTTGTGTATTTTTTATGTTTAATTTCTTATTTTGAAGTATACATGAAATATTTGTGTTGAGTTGCTGTGATAATTTTGGTAGATTTGATAATTTGGGCATTTTGAGTTTTTGAGGGAAACTTTGCTCAAATTTAGTTAGACCTCTATTGATTGTGTTTGTCATAAGTCAAGTTAGGAAATTCTAAATTGAATGAAACTAGCGCCTTTAGAAAGATAAAATTTATACCTTTAAATGTCATAGCAGTAGCCATTAGCTAATTCGAGGTCTAAGCCTTAAAAGTTGCTAAAAAAGAGGTGTCTCTATTTTGGCGAGTTCATTAGAACAGTATAGGTTGTCTATATCATATCTGACATTTTAGATGTCCAAATAACCTGAAATTTGTCCCATTGGAAACTTAAAATTCTAGTATACAATTGTTAAGCAGGATTTTTTGTCTAAAAATTAGTTTTAGTGGTTGGTTTAGGCGGTGAAAGTTTGGGATGAAAAGCAGTCTTGATATTCTGATTTTATGGGACACTTAAGATGCTATTATCGTGAGCGCAATCTAGGTCATGAGCATGATAGAACATGATATTTGATGGCTTTCCTTCTTATTTAGGATCCCGAGGCTGGCACGGATAATTGCCCACCAATACCCCTCCCCTGTTTGGTATATTTTAGTGTGTTTTTCCTCCCGAAACACACCCGAACTTCACCGGAATATTTCGGAACTTATCCGACACATGTTTAGAGTCTTGTAAAGAGTAGATGAATGGTTGCCACATAGGAATACATGTGATTAAGGTACTTTAAGTGTAATTAAGTCCTATAGGAGGGCTTTTGGAATAAGTGGCATTTGATTGGCCATAACTCCTTAATTTCAAGTCCATTTATAACGAGATTTGTATCATTAAAATGTTAACATGTAGATAATCATTTGATATGAGGCCATCATGGCTGAAAGTGATGTATGCTAGTCTTTAGAAGTCATATAGGTGAATATTGGATAAGTATTTGAAAGAGGTTTGTGTAGCGGAGCTTTGTACATGAAGTTCAACCACTGTCGCGAGCGCTGTAACAACTTGAGAACCACCCTAGTAGTATTGAGTGTGATTAGTGTAATTAAGTGAGTGTAAAATTAGGGTTTACAACTTTGGATTAAATTGAAAGTAAGAAATTAGGGACTTAATTGCATAAAATTAAAGTAATGTAGTGACCAAAGTGTAATTTGTACGATTAGTGATAAAGAAGTATTAGATTAAGATATGTGGTGATTAATTAACCTTAACTAAGCCATAGTGGATTACATGTGGCTTAAGTAAGGCTTGCCACCTAGCCTTGAGTGGATTAGAAGAGTGACACCTAGTACATTGCATGCATATAAATGGTTGTGGAGAGAGAGTAAGTGGCAAAATCTGTCTTTATTTTCTCTTTGATCCGGCCTCCCTTATTTCTGCTCCTTCTTCCTTTTTGTTCTTCATTTTGGTCTCTCCTCATAGTTCCTTAAAGCTAGAGTTGTATGGTTAAAGGGATCAAGTGTTAAGCTAGAAAGGTAAATTTAAGTCAAGTGTTCTTCGTCTTTTTCTTTTTCTTGATTTGGACTTCAGTTTTGATGTTAATTCTATTTTGAATGTGTATGTGTGTGTGTGTTTGTGTTGTTGTAAGTTAGAGAAGCTAGTAGAAAATTAAAGGGAAAAGAAGAGGTCACCTAGCTTGTGAAAGTGAAGGAGTGCCTCAAGAGGTTTGGGATTCTACTTGAATTCTATGTATAATTGCATGTGTGGTTTATTTGGGGAAAATGTGGGATTTTAAGGGTTCAAGTGCTCTTCTAAATTCAGGGTTAAGTATGGTATGATAAATAGATGAAATTCTATTGACTATTGAAATGTGTGTGTTTGATAACAAGCATGATATTAGGTTAGTGCAAAAGCTATGATTGTGAATGTAATAATGATATATGATAATGAGACTTGAGTATATGACTAGTTGCTAGTATGTGTAGATGGTATGAAGCATGTTGATTAATTGCTTAGAGTGCATGTAAAGTGTGTAGAGTGATCAAGTGTTGGAAGCGGTATGTGAAATTGAGATTGAGGCATATTTCTATGTTCTATCGCGAGAGCGACAAGAGTCACGGGTGTAATGGCCCTAACATTGGCTTAGAAGTATTAGTGAATGTCTATAGTATATTTAAAGTGATCACAGTGTAGAGTAGTGTATTGAGTGATTGTGACACGCGCCGGATCCCCGCGGCCGCCCCTTCGACCGCCCGCACGTGGGCGATCGGGGCATTTGTGGGTCCGTTGACAACTTGCAATAAATCGCAAGTGCGTCTATGTTGAGCAACAAGGAGGTTTCATGGAGTCGCCACCCAATAGAACATTGGGAAAGTTTCTCTCGCCTCGGAGAGCCTAAGACTGCGCTTAGTATCCATTTTGGGCCAGCCAAAGGAGCCTAGGATTAACGCTAAAGCCTCGTGACACAAGAAGTATCTTGGAGGATAACCTCTAACCTCTTGAGCCCAAAGACCAGAGCTGGTTCGGGACTTCTCATTTATTTATACCTTGATTAATATCATAATTAAGTTTTGAATTCATTGTTTCATCAACTTTCCACACAATGCAATTTTAATTTAAAGGCGCAATCATTCATATCAAAAGCAGTAAATGTAAGCAAAATCCAAAATAAAGCATTCAAAAACAAATTACAATAACACTAGGAGCGGAATACAACTCCCATTTATAAAAGTGAAATACATGCATAAAACGGGTTATTCATTAATAGTGAGAACATTGGTCCTCGCATGCATATTTATTATGAAAAAGTTTTGATGTGATGATTTATTTGGGTATGAAAAACTAGGACATTGGTCCCCTTTTATTTAGAAAAAGAATGTCAAGTTAATTAATAGAAACGTTTTTGTGATTTTCTTTTTAGCGTGCCTAAATAAAGAATTTTACAAGAAAATTATATGGCAAAATTAAATAAAATATTACAAATAAAGAAAATAAATATATGAACCAAACGAGCCTTTTTGGACCTCCCGATGTGCTCGCAAAAACGCCCTAGCGAAAAAAAATGAGTTTAGACATAAAAATAAAATACAATTAAAACAATGTTAGTGATTAAATCAATTAAATCAATTAAACATACAAAATAATGAATAACAAATTAAAATAAAATAAGATGATATGAAAAGAATGATAATGAAATCAAAATGTTAACAAACCAAAATAAATGAGAAACATGCATTATATGTGATAAATGATTAAATAATGTGATGAAAATAAAATAAAACATGTTAATTAATTAGTACATGAAAATATGAACATGATGAAAATAATGATGAAAAATGAAAAATAATAAATGAATAAATAAACAAATCACGTAACAATGATAAAAAGAATAATAAAAATTAGTAAACAAAAGAATGATGAAAATAATAATGATATATAACAAGGTTAATTGATGTTTTCATAATTAATATAAACTATTTACATGGCAAAAAGATTAATTTAAATTAATTAATTATTTACATGTTAAAAATAATGAGGAATCAAAATAAATTATTTACATGTTAGGAATTAAAAAAAAAAACAATATTCACATGAATAAAAATCAAATCATATATAAACAATTAAATGGAACAAATATAAAATCAATAAAACAAATGAATAGATGAAAACAATAAATAAATCAATAAAACAATAAAAGATACATGAATAAATTAAATAAAAATAAAATTGAAATTGAAATTGAGCCTAGAATATTTACCCTCAGAGTATTGGATTTGATGAAGGAAAAGTGATGATTTTCCAGAAAATTGCTTGAAAGAATAATTTTAGCAATAAAATTAATTCTCTTTGTTTATGGAGAAAACAAAGGAATTGATTTGTTTGCTTAAGATTGAAAAGAAATTGATGTCAAAGTGATGATTAATCTCTTGTGTTTATGAAGAAAAAAACCAAGAAATTAATTGGAATAATTAAGAATTGAAAATTGATCTTTCAATTTCAATTAAACCTTTTTAATTAAAAGAAAAATCTGAAAAATGTTTAGAAGAAAAATCAAAGAGGAAGAGAAATGCTGGAAATTCTTATGTAAAAAAAAGTAGTGGAAGTGGAGGCTCCCTTTTTTTGATTCATCATAAAGTATTTAAAGAATAGAAAATGTTGCCCTAATTTAATTAAGGAAAACAAACCTAATTTTATTCAAATTCCTTTATTTTTTGGGATAAAATCAAGTTTTATTAATTAATAATCTATAAAAAATATTTTGGAATTTTATTTGAAGTCAAAAACCCTTAACTTTTGGATAAAAACGGATTTTTGGGTGAAAAAATCGGAAAAAAGGCTGAAAAAATGGAAAATAGGGTATCAGACCCTATACCGACGGCCAGGATGCCCGTCGCTATAGAGGGGCGGGCGTCGGAGCGGCAACCAGGCGAGATTCGCGCGCTGGCGCTCACGCACGAGCGCTCCATGCGGCGCTCAGCGTGCGCGATGCTGCGCGCGCCTTTAGCGACGCGCAGTATCGGCGACGCTGAGCGTCGCCTTTGCGCCCGCAGCACGATGGGCGCCTGCGCGCTGAGCTCCTAGGCGCCTGCGAGCTGGGCGCCAGCGCGCCACCGCGCCCGACACTCGCGATCCGACTTTTTTTATTTTTTTATTTTTTTTTATTTTTAAATTTTAAATTGACTAAAAACACTATAATTTTAAGCCCCCATTTTTCAAAATTAATTTTTTAAATATTTTTTATTATTTTCTAATTTTTCACTCTAAAACGCAAATTTGACGAGAAAATCATCACTTTTAACCTTTTAAGCCTGTGAAGGCAATTATCATCATTGGGTAATCCTGATCAAGGCTACTCGGGACCCGGTGTCTACAGTTGCCCCCAATTTTGGAGAGGCTAGTGCATGGGTGCCTAGGTGATCCAAAATTCAGGAAAAGGAAAGAAACGCGTACCTGAGGCGTCGATCTTCCTGCTTGATGGAATTGTAATGATAGCTGTTGCTGTCTTTTGGTTGTAGCTGGTAATGTTGTGGTCGTGCTAACCTCTTGTGGGTAGTGCCGCCATCGTGCTAACCTATGTGAATTGGTAGTGCCGTGGTCGTGCTAACCTCTTGTGGGTTGTGCCGCCATCGTGCTAACCGCTGTGAATTTTGGTAGTGCCGTGGTCGTGCCAACCTCTTGTGGGTTGTGCCGCCATCGTGCTAACCACTGTGAATTTTGGTAGTGTCGTGGTCGTGCCAACCTCTTGTGGGTTGTGCCGCCATCGTGCTAACCGCTGTGAATTTTGGAACTGTGCTCCTTTAGATGTTTGGACTGGTGTCGTCACTCGGCTTTTGTTGGTGTTCCCCGCCGATTTCTCCTGCAAGATTGTATGCATAGGAATATACAAGAAATCACGTGTGCATGATATGGAATGCAAATGCTTGCAACAATGTATAGACTGTGCCCTAGGTGGTCCATGGTTCGCTGAGGTTGTAGCCTTCCTGCTCTACAATGCCCCCTGAAACCTGAGGATCGTCGACAAGTTTTCTGAAAGAGACGTCTGGTATATATCCTTGCCCCCCCCCCCCCGGGTCAATGATCATTTACCCGGGATTCTGTTTCATGTTTTGTATTGTATGTTACCTGATTGAAAGAAGATCATCTGAAGTAACGCCGCCTTATCGCTCTAGGCATTGAACGTCATTGTTTTAAAGGTAGTGCGTCCCTTGTGGATTTTCACACTAGCTTTTCTTTGCAGGAAATGCGTCCCTTATGGGATTTTCACACAACCCTTTGCCTAACTTTTGCCTGGAATGGACCCAACCCAATCCAGCGGCTTTTGTTTATTTTATATTTATATTTTTTTGTAGGGCAGACTGCCTATTTCCAGGTTTTCACCCTACCCTTTGGCCTAACTTTTGCTTAGAGAGCCAGTTACGGTTTTCATCTCTAACGGCCTTCTTTGTTTTGTTTTGTTTTTTTTTTTTTTTTTTTTTTTTTTTTTTTTTAAACCAAAGCTTCTGTTAAGAGCAAATAGCACATATACAATGAAGGGACTGAGCAATAATCATTAGATGAACAATTGGTATATTTCTTTTTAAGACAGAACTGAAAGATCAATGAAAATGTATTCTTTTATTCATTGCAAAATTGTGTACATTTCTATATGATTTCATTATACATGATTTTCATTTGACAAGAATTCAAAAGCATATGACTACACCTAATCTCGGAGTGGGTTTTGTCAGCATCAAACTCCTGTTATCAATCGGCCCTCTCGGGTTTTCTCGATTAAATATTTTCTCTGATGCCTCTAATTTTTGCACAGGATGCCTTTTTTCGGTTTTCACCCTGTCGAGGCACCCAATTTTAGCACAGCCGCCTCTTTTCGGTTTTCGACTTGCAGGGCATTTTATTCTCTTCTTTTTATTTTGGTCTTTAGCCGTGGAACCTTTTGAGTCTGTCGACATTGATCGGTTCTTTGAATTCGTTCCCATCACTATCCGACAAGATTGCAGCTCCCTTGGATAGCAGCTTCTTAAGGATATACGGCCCTTCCCAGGTAGGTCTAAATTTCCCTCTAATATCTGGTATGCCTGACCTCATCTGCTTGAACACCAAGTCCCCTTCTTTCAACAGATGCTTTCTCACCTTCTTTCCGAAAGTCCTTGCCAATCTCTTCTGGTAAATCTGATTATGATAATAAGCTTTCAGCCTACTCTCATCCAGTAAATTCAAGTGCTGTAGCCTCTGCTGCGCCCATTCGGCCTCCGGGATTTGGGCTTCCATGACCACCCTTAGCGATTTAAGCTCTATCTCTACCGGCAACACTGCTTCTATTCCGTATACCAGGGAAAATGGTGTAGTGCCTGTAGACGTCCTCACCGTCGTTCTGTATCCCCACAAGGCAAAGGGTAACTTTTCAGCCCAGTCCTTGTAAGTTTGGACTATCTTGGACAGGATCTTCTTTATATTCTTATTCGCGGCCTCTACTGCACCATTCGCTTGCGGTCGGTAGGGAGAGGATTTATGATGCTTGACACCATACTTCTCGAGAAGTTTTCTGGTTTCTCCCATGAACTGCACCCCATTGTCGGACACTATGTGATGAAGGAGGCCATACCTGCAGATCAAATTCCTCTCTATGAACTTGGCCATGTCCCTTGCGTCAATCTTCTTGAAGGATTCTGCCTTGACCCATTTGGTAAAATAGTCGATTGCGACTATGATGTATCTGTGCCCATTGGACGCCGTGGGATGGATTTCGCCTATGATGTCTATTCCCCATGCTGCAAATGGCCATGGAGATGTTAAGTTATGTAACTCTGAAACTGGCACATGCCTCAAATTCGCGTACTGGTGGCATAACTGGCATTGCTTCACAAATTTTGAACAATCTGTATCCATTGTGAGCCAATAAAACCCTTGGCGCATGATCGTCTTTGCTAAGGCTAAGCCATTCATGTGAGCTCCACAAACCCCGGCGTGAACCTCTTCCATAAGTCTTCTAGCTTCTTTCTCTGCCAGACATCTTAACTGGATACCATCAGCTTGCCTTTTATACAAAGTGCCATTAACACTGATGAATTGAGTGGATAACTTCCTGATCATTCTTTGGTCCTTCTCAGTGGCTTCCTCTGGAAAGACTGATCTCTCTAAATAATTCTGAATGTCATAATACCATGGATTTCCATCAATGGCCTCAATGTCCATCACCTGTTCAGCTTCAAAGCAAGGTCTTTCCGAACTATAAATCAGCACGGGTTTCATCGCAACTCCTGTTGGGTTATCCCACATAGACACTAATGTTGCTAGAGCATCAGCTAACTGATTTTCGTCTCTGGGGATGAAGTGGAAAGTGCAAATCTCGAACTGGCTGCTCAACGTTCTCAAGTGCTTTACATAAGGCAACAACCTTTCTTCCTTGACTGACCACTCCCTTCTGATCTGATGAATTACCAAGGAAGAATCTCCAAATACTTCTGCGGTCTCTGCCCCCAGAGCGAGTAATGCTTCCAATCCAAAGATGCAAGCTTCATATTCTGCTTCATTATTGGTAGCCTTATACCTCAGCTTCTTAGCCAATGGTAGTCTTTCTCCATCTGGGGTCGTAAGAATAACTCCTACGCCTGCTCCCTTATTATTGACTGCTCCATCAAAGAATAATTGCCACCCTTGCACTGCTATGGCCGTAACATCTTCATCTGGGAAGTTGTATTCAAACTGATCTCCCTCAATAGGATGCTCGGCTAAGAATTCTGCTACCGCTCTTCCCTTAATGGTTTTCTTGGTTATGTACTCAATATCAAATTCCTGCAACAGCAGTAACCATCTTCCCATCTTCCCTAGTAGAGAGGGTGCTTCTTGGAGGTATCTGAGCGGATTATGTTTGGCAACCGTTTGTACCTTGAAGGAATGAAAGTAGTGCCGCAACTTCTTAGAAGCCCAGATAACTGCTAAACAAATCTTTTCTACCTCTACATATTTGGCTTCGTACGGCAGGAATTTCTTGCTAAGATAATAAACTGCAAACTCCACACCAAAATTGTCCTCTTGAGACATCATAGCACCCACTGAGTTATCTTCCACAGCCAGGTACAGGATTAGTGGTTTGGCACGGCGTGGTGGTCTTAGTACCGAAGGATTTAGCAGATAGTCCTTAATGGTGTCAAAGGCCAGTTGACAGTCATCGTTCCATATCACCGGCTGATTCTTCCTAAGAAGCTTGAAAATAGGCTCACATACTGAAGCTAGCTTGGCAATAAATCGGCTGATGTACTGAAGCTTTCCTAGGAAACTTCTGACGTCCTTCTCCTTCTTGGGCACTGGCATCTCTCTTATGGCTTTGACTTTATCGGGATCTACCTCGATTCCCCTCTGGCTTACTACATGGCCTAACAACTTTCCTGATGTAACTCCAAAAAGGCACTTCTTGGGATTGAGGCGCAAATCGTACTTGCTAATTCTTTGAAAGAACTTTTCTAAAGCCTCAAAATGACCTTCTCTGGTAGCCGACTTAATCATCATGTCATCGACGTACACCTCCACTTCTTTGTGGATTAAGTCATTGAGAACCTTGGTCGCCATCCTCTGATAGGTTGCTCCTGCATTCTTCAACCCAAAAGGCATAACCCGGTAGGCATATATCCCCCACTCGGTGATAAAGGCTGTCTTGATCCGGTCCACTATCTTGTTAAGGATTTGATTGTACCCTGCGTACCCATCCACAAAGCTATACATCATACAAGCAGCAGCACTATCTGCTAGCACATCAATATGAGGCAGTGGGAAATCATCTTTAGGGCAAGCTTTGTTCAGGTCTCGATAGTCGACGCATACTCGAACCTTACCGTCTTTCTTAGCTACAGGAACCACATTAGCTAACCATGTTGGGTATTGAACCTCTATCAGGAACTTAGCCTCAATCTGCTTATGGATCTCCTCTTTCACTTTCTGTGCCCATTCTGGCCTAAGCCTCCGAAGCTTTTGCTTGACGGGTTTAAACTCTGGGTAAGTTGGGATGGCATGTTCGACAACATCTCGATCTATTCCCGGCATATCCTCATAGGTCCAGGAAAAGACTTTTTCATATTTTTTTAATATTCTCTCAAATTTTATTCTCTCTTCAGGAGTTATGTCTGATGCTAGCAAAATTTCCTTTGGATTTTCCAAAGTTTTGAGATTAAATGCAGTTGTGCCAGTTGAATTAATATCAAAAATGAATGCATCATGCTTATGATCATGCGAAATGAGATCATCAGAAACATCACACAAGTAAGCAAAGTTGTTCATCTCATTAACATAATCAGAAACATTAACATTGTTCTCGAAGAGTTCTGGTATAAAAAGAGAATCTAAATGACTATCAACTTCAGTCGACGCCGATGCTGCAGCTGACTGTGCTTTGGCTTCTTGGTTTGGTGAAATCTTGAGATCTTCAATCTTCGGCTCTGGCTCCACTATCTTCTCCTTCCCCTTAAGTCTGGTGGCTAACAGCTTATCAGTTACAATCTCTTCGGATTCACCTCTATCCCAGATGCTGCATTGGGTCATAATCTCTTCATCCCAAAAGTTCTCTACAGCTTTAACAACTCCGATTTCCCAATCAAAGACATCATTAAAAATTTCAAAACCCGGGGTAATCTTCCCATCTACCCACTGCGGCTCTTCTTCTCCGGTGTAAGCACAAACCGATGATGATGGCACAAAGCTCTCCGAAATATGGGGAATCTTCCCTGATACTTTCTTCTTACCATACTTTCCTTTGTAGCCCAACCCCTTTCGATCTTTTTGACCACGTGTAGTGATAGCATCCTGCAGTCCTTGTGACTCTTTTCCCAAACCAGCCCCTGGGAGGAAGTGCATCTTTTTCAGCATATTCACCACTTGAGGGCTACCTTCTAAGCTTTGCTCTTCTCCGATCACTGATACATGAAAGCCACTGAATGGCTGATTAGAGATCTCCAAAGCAGACACTTGGTTCTCTCTTGCTGCTTTAATGGTCACTACCTCTCCTTCATGAGGTATCTTAATTATCTGGTGTAAGGTAGATGGCACTCCTCCTAACTTATGGAACCACGGTCTTCCAAGCAGAGCTGAGAAGTTTGTTAGGATCGGTAGAACCACAAAATCCGTTTCTGTCTCAATAGGCCCCGTCTTTACCAAAGCTTTGAAAGTTCCCAATGCTTGCCTCCTATAATTGTCGTAGGCAGTGATGGTCAGGTCAGATTTGCTTAACATACTCTCATCCATCCCGAAGGCCTGAAGCGCTACCAAAGGGAAAACATTTATTGACGACCCGTCATCAAGCATGACGCAAGCGGTGTGTTTACCATTGATCTGTGCCTTGATGTACAAAGGTCGGTTATGGCTGCGACCCTTTGTTGGTAGGTCTGCATCAGAAAAAACCAACTTCTCCCCGGATCCCCCCTTTACAAGGTCTAAAAGCTCGGATGGAGAGATTGTAGTTGCTACGGTGGATACACTCAATGCTTCAACTAACTTCTGTCGGTGAGAGGGGGACTGTCTCAAGAGGTCCCAAATAGATATCTGAGCCGTGGTCTTTTTTAGTTGTTTCAATATTGAATTTTCTTCCGGCTCCTTCTCTGCGATTGCTTGTGCTGGGTCCTGCTGCTTCTCGGCTTCTGGAATGACCCTCCCACTTCTTGTTACTGCTTCTACTCTTTCTTCTTCCTCTGAATCCCACGGATCCGTAAACTCTCCATTTTTCTCATCTTCATCATCTCCACTCTCACTAGTGGACCAACAGTCTATTGCTGCCACGGAAACCCCTTCTCCATCCACTGCAGGGCGAGTAATAGCGACATACTCATTTCCATATAGGTCTTGCATCACATACCATTCTGATATACTCGATCCAATCATAAAGACTGGAGGTGGCACTGTATTATAACCGAACTTCTTCTTGCTTTCCCTCTGCTCAGGATCGGTGATCTGCTTGTTGTCAATTAGATCTTGGACCCGATGTCTTAGTGTTATACAATCATCCGTCAAATGCCCGGTATGTTGGTGGAATGCGCAGTATTCATTCTCTTTGTGCCCTGGCTGTCCTTGGGTCTTGGCCGGCCTAGGTGATAGGGGCCGCAGTTTTCCTTCTTTTATTAGCCTCTTTAGTACCCATGATAAAGGCCTACCCAAGTTGGAGAAATACCTCTGATTTACCCCGGTTGCAGACACCTCGGCAGTCTTCCCAACTCTGTTACCATTGCTGGAACTTATTGGCTTGGCTGTCCCTTGATTGCTGTATCCCTTCCTGGCATAGGACTCGCTGTTTGCCCTCTTGGCTAAATATTCTCCCTCTGCTTCTATGGCGATATCCTTCAGGGATTCCCAGTCTTTCAGTCCCTTCATTTTCAATCCATCTCTCAAGTAGGGGCTGGCATTTCGAATGAACAGCCGGATCTGATCAGAAGTGTCCGGTTTGCGTTTCATCTCCATAACCCGGTTTCTCAACCGAGTAAGGTACTCGTGGAAGGACTCCCCAGCCTTCTGTTGTAGCAACTCGAGATCTTTCAAAGTGACCTCCATCCGGGTACTGCAATCGTACTGCTTAAGGAACTCCTCGGTTAGCAAGTCCCAATCCTCCTTGGACCTCCTCTCAAGCCCATGGTACCAATCAATAGCAGCTCCTGTGAGACTCAAGCAGAAATACTCTATCTTTTGCTTTCTTGTTAAGGTCGTTCCCTTCATGACCAGCGAGTATTGCTTGATGTGTGCGGCAAGATCAGAGGTGCCATCAAATTTGGGAATATCCAGCATCTTAAAATTCTGGGGAATCAGGTCATCCCCATCTAGCTCTCGGTCTTCCGGGTTCATTCCTTTTCCCACGGTCATCATCCTTGCCATGGCCTCAAATCTCTCTTCCATTTTCCTCCACATTGCCTTATCCAGTTTTGGTGACTTCTCTTTAGCTACTGTATGCTCCTCTAGCTCATCTCCCCCAAACTCAGCTTCAGACCTGGGGCCCTCTTTGCACTTAATAGGTGCAGGCACTCTTTGCTCAACAATAGGCGGGTCAACCATTGGTTGGTTAACTGCAGCAGGACGCTCTTCTCTTACAACCCCTTGTTCAGCTGGTACTCGGATAGGGGCAGCAGCAGCTTATTGCCCAGCTATTGTGGTGGCAAGATTGCCGATCATTGCAATCATGCGGGCTTCAAATTCCTCCATTCTCTTTCCTACCTCCTCAGTAATTATTGCCCGGGTTGCATCAGACTCATTTAATGGATTAGCCATGCTTACTTCTATTGATGATTCGAGAGAAAACCCCACACTATTTTATGAGATTGAATCTGAACTCTGATCCAACACTAACTCTGTTAACCCCAAAAGCGGCGTCCTTCTTAACCGTCCGTCGGGACCTCTAGACCACCCAGGAGAATCTATGATGGCTGAAATGCAAACATTGTTAAGATGGTGCATGATTAAAATGCAATGCATGCTCGTGCTGATGCAACATAGACAAACACATGCAAGCAGATTGATCCTTCCAACCTTATATCTCCCACACACGTGGTAGTGCGGTCTCTTTCATAGGTGGGCTTGATCCATGGATTAACATGGAACCCAATGGACACGTATGGTGCGCGGTGAAAAACCGACAGCATAACACTCCTATACTAATGTATAAGCGGATGGATAGTGATCGTCATGTATTTAGACGTTCCACAAATTTCGACATGGCCCTACCGGGGCATGGAAGCCTTTGGCTAGGTTACCAAGCGAGACATCTGGACTCACCCAATACATGAGGATCCATACAGCAAGCATGGAATTAGGGTTCATATCACCTGTGGAAAGTAGCTATGGCCATTATATGAGCTTTGGACAAGGGGTGGTGTTACTTTAGGGCTACCCAAGCATGATCCCTGCCGACGGGTCTAGCTCATCACGAGCGTAACGACCGATCGGGTCACCATTTAATATACCATGATGGTACGAGGCTTGGGCTGGTGATTATCCTTAACACTTCCCTAAATTGAGTGAAAATAGGGTCGTGCTTCGGGAACGCACCGGGGCTAAAAAAGGGACCAAACTAGCATAGATCTAAGGCTCTAATGAGATGCAATACAGTTTTGAAAGAAGATGAAATTTTTAAATTAAAACCCAATTATGATTTTTAATCAAGGTACTTTCGAATCGAAGTCTCGAGTATGTCCCCAGTGGAGTCGCCACTGTGACGCGCGCCGGATCCCCTCGGCCGCTCCTTCGACCGCCCGCACGTGGGCGATCGGGGCATTTGTGGGTCCGTTGACAACTTGCAATAAATCGCAAGTGCGTCTATGTTGAGCAACAAGGAGGTTTCATGGAGTCGCCACCCAATAGAACATTGGGAAAGTTTCTCTCGCCTCGGAGAGCCTAAGACTGCGCTTAGTATCCATTTTGGGCCAGCCAAAGGAGCCTAGGATTAACGCTAAAGTCTCGTGATACAAGAAGTATCTTGGAGGATAACCTCTAACCTCTTGAGCCCAAAGACCAGAGCTGGTTCGGGACTTCTCATTTATTTATACCTTGATTAATATCATAATTAACTTTTGAATTCATTGTTTCATCAACTTTCCACATAATTCAATTTTAATTTAAAGGCGCAATCATTCATATCAAAAGCGGTAAATGTAAGCAAAATCCAAAATAAAGCATTCAAAAACAAATTACAATAACACTAGGAGCGGAATACAACTCCCATTTATAAAAGTGAAATCCATGCATAAAACGGGTTATTCATTAATAGTGAGAACATTGGTCCTCGCATGCATATTTATTATGAAAAAGTTTTGATGTGATGATTTATTTGGGTATGAAAAACTAGGACATTGGTCCCCTTTTATTTAGAAAAAGAATGTCAAGTTAATTAATAAAAACATTTTTGTGATTTTCTTTTTAGCGTGCCTAAATAAAGAATTTTACAAGAAAATTATATGGCAAAATTAAATAAAATATTACAAATAAAGAAAATAAATATATGAACCAAACGAGCCTTTTTGGACCTCCCGATGTGCTCGCAAAAACGCCCAAGCGAAAAAAATGAGTTTTGACATAAAAACAAAATACAATTAAAACAATGTTAGTGATTAAATCAATTAAATCAATTAAACATACAAAATAATGAATAACAAATTAAAATAAAATAAGATGATATGAAAAGAATGATAATGAAATCAAAATGTTAACAAACCAAAATAAATGAGAAACATGCATTATATGTGATAAATGATTAAATAATGTGATGAAAATAAAATAAAACATGTTAATTAATTAGTACATGAAAATATGAACATGATGAAAATAATGATGAAAAATGAAAAATAATAAATGAATAAATAAACAAATCACGTAACAATGATAAAAAGAATAATAAAAATTAGTAAACAAAAGAATGATGAAAATAATAATGATATATAACAAGGTTAATTGATGTTTTCATAATTAATATAAACTATTTAGATGGCAAAAAGATTAATTTAAATTAATTAATTATTTACATGTTAAAAATAATGAGGAATCAAAATAAATTATTTACATGTTAGGAATTAAAAAAAAAAACAATATTCACATGAATAAAAATAAAATCATATATAAACAATTAAATGGAACAAATATAAAATCAATAAAACAAATGAATAGATGAAAACAATAAATAAATCAATAAAACAATAAAAGATACATGAATAAATTAAATAAAAATAAAATTGAAATTGAAATTGAGCCTAGAATATTTACCCTCAGAGTATTGGATTTGATGAAGGAAAAGTGATGATTTTCCGGAAAATTGCTTGAAAGAATAATTTTAGCAATAAAATTAATTCTCTTTGTTTATGGAGAAAACAAAGGAATTGATTTGTTTGCTTAAGATTGAAAAGAAATTGATGTCAAAGTGATGATTAATCTCTTGTGTTTATGAAGAAAAAAACCAAGAAATTAATTGGAATAATTAAGAATTGAAAATTGATCTTTCAATTTCAATTAAACCTTTTTAATTAAAAGAAAAATCTGAAAAATGTTTAGAAGAAAAATCAAAGAGGAAGAGAAATGCTGGAAATTCTGATGTAAAAAAAAGTAGTGGAAGTGGAGGCTCCCTTTTTTTGATTCATCATAAAGTATTTAAAGAATAGAAAATGTTGCCCTAATTTAATTAAGGAAAACAAACCTAATTTTATTCAAATTCCTTTATTTTTGGGGATAAAATCAAGTTTTATTAATTAATAATCTATAAAAAATATTTTGGAATTTTATTTGAAGTCAAAAACCCTTAATTTTGGGATAAAAATGGATTTTTGGGTGAAAAAATCGGAAAAAAGGCTGAAAAAATGGAAAATAGGGTATCAGACCCTATACCGCCGGCCAGGATGCCCGTCGCTATAGAGGGGCGGGCGTCGGAGCGGCAACCAGGAGAGATTCGCGCGCTGGCGCTCGCGCACGAGCGCTCCGTGCGGCGCTCAGCGTGCGCGATGCTGCGCGCGCCTTTAGCGACGCGCAGCATCGGCGACGCTGAGCGTCGCCTTTAGCGACGCGCAGCATCGGCGACGCTGAGCGTCGCCTTTGCGCCCGCAGCACGATGGGCGCCTGCGCGCTGAGCGCCCAGGCGCCTGCGAGCTGGGCGCCCACGTGCCTGCGAGCTGGGCGCCAGCGCGCTGCCGCAGGCACGCCGCCGCGCCCGACACTCGCGATCCGACTTTTTTTTTTTTTTTTTTAAATTTTAAATTGACTAAAAACACTATAATTTTAAGCCCCCATTTTTCAAAATTAATTTTTTAAATATTTTTTATTATTTTCTAATTTTTCACTCTAAAACGCAAATTTGACGAGAAAATCATCACTTTTAACCTTTTAAGCCTGTGAAGGCAATTATCATCATTGGGTAATCCTGATCAAGGCTACTCGAGACCCGGTGTCTACAGTGATGTTAACAGAAGTGAAGTTAAGCGTTAAGTGTGTGTGTGGTATAGCAATTTCGGGATGGGGCATCCCGGGGTAACTATATAGTGGACCCGGCGGTCGATTTTCAGAAAGTTTATTATTTGATAAAATCGATTTGTGGGCCGTCAGGAGTCTAGTGGTGAAATTTGTAGTGAAAATGGAGTCAAACGGGCCTCCGAAAGTCATTTTGAAGTTGGCCTCTGGTTCGGTTCAAATTGAACTAGGGTTTGACAGAGGTTTGACTGAATTTTTAAAAATACTTATTGACCTCAAAAGGGTACAAAGTGGGAAGTGTACAGCAATAAAATAATTTTCTGTAATTTTTGACAGTATTAGAATGGTATTTTACGGTAGAACCGAATAGGATTGAATCAGACCGATTTAAGTGAACTAGGCCCCAAATGGACTCCGATTGAGCTAAAAATTTGCAGGGAGGATATTTTTCATGTTTTAAGAACAATGGAATTGGTTGGGGGTAAAACTAAGTTGAGGAACACATAGATGCTTTGAAACAGTGGAAAATTGCCGAAAAATCAAAATTTTAGTTCAAATCGGTTCGATTTATTTTCACACTATATAAGGCAGCAAGTGGCCAGATTTCTCTAGAGAAATCTGCTCTCCACTGCCTCTCTCTTCTTTCTTCTAAATCGTATGTCATTTTTCTCACTTCCCTCCATTTTTCTTCATTCTTTCTTCAATCTTTCCCCAAATCTTAGCCTCCCAAACAAATATCAATCCCTCTATAACATAAGCACAGCAAGTGGAGTCCATTTAGAGCATTGGAAGTGAAGAAAACTAAGTGTTCAAAGTTTAGGGTAGAATTTGAGGTAAGTGTTTAAGGTATTTTTAATTAAGTTTATTGGTCCCTATGGGGGTTTTCAAGGGTGTAGATTTCATTTATGATGTTAGTTTATTAAAAGAAAGCTTGGTTTTTATGATATGAGGACTTTTTAATTCGGCCATGGTAGGTAATTAAGGTGAGGAAGGAGTTTTTCAAGCCAAAGGGAAAGAAAAGGAAGCTTAGAGGAGTGTAGAGCAAGAATTTGAGGTTTGTGGTTACTCAATTTGTAATGGCCGGAAATGTACCCTAGTTGTAAATGGTTTAATTTGGGGGGTGTGTGAATTGATTGTGTGATTTGGGACTTAATTGTAATAAAAGTAAGGAGCTAATTGAGAAACTGAAAGAAAGTTAAGTGGCCAAGCTGTAATTTGGCATCATTAGGTTAATGGAGGATTTATTTAATCCTAAGTTTATACTAGTGGGAGATTAATTAAGAGTAATGGTGGTTAATTATTGAGCAAAGCAGATTGGATTAGTGGGAAATCCTGGTGGCATTCAAGGGTGCAGCCACCTGACATCTTGGCATGCAATATAAACCCTTGAGGAAAGAGAAAACCCGCTAATCTACTTGTGTGTTCAGCCATCCTCATCTGCTTCTTCTACCCCTCTTTCCATGTGATTTTCTCCTTTAGAACTCATTAAATTAATTGTATGATTATTGCTAAGTGGAATAAGAACTAAGTTGATTAAATTGAAAGGTAAGTGATTATTTGTAATTCATCTTCTACTCTTTCTGGTTTTGGGTTTGATTTGAATTGAGGATTGATGATTGAGTCCAATTCTGGAAATTGGAATGTTATTTGTAGTAGAAGAGAACAAGAAGGATAAGGGAAAAGCTAAGCTTGGTGAACCTAGCACAAGGGAAGTTTAATTGGAGCATAGGAGAGGAGGTTTGGGAACTAACCCTATGTGTGTAATGGCATGATTTGTACTTGTTTGTGTAAATGATTACGCATGAACTAAACTTGTAATATGAGTTTCTATTGAAGTAGATGAATGAGTTGACTAGGTCAATAAGTTATGAAACTTGTGTTGTGTTTATAACATTTTGAAAGGTATGTTAAGTATTGAAATTGTGTATGTGTTACATCTTATGTAATTTGGATGAGATTGGCTTAGTGGAAATCAGGAATGTGTTAGTTTCTATGTTAATGAAGAATGAGTTGGCTTGAATAACAAAAGGGAATTGGTTTTGAGGTCTTGATAGTGATTTGAGAATTGAGATAGGGAGCACAACTGTGTTTAGGTAAAACACAGCTATGTTTTGGTGTTTTTGCATAGGTCACGGTGATAACCAATTGGTTGTGACCGTGAGGTATGCAGGAACTCCATTCTGCCTGACTGAGTATGGCATGTCACGGTGATAACCAAATTGGTTGTGACCGTGAGATGCCATAAATGGCATTCTGTCCGCAAGTGTGAAGTATCTCATGGTGGCAACCAAATTGGTCGTGACCATGAGATACCGCATTTTTGCATTTTGTTTGGGAGTGCATGGTATGTCACGGTGGCAACCAAATTGGTCGTGACCGTGAGATACCTCATTTTTGTATTCTGTTTTGGGAGTGCTTGGTATGTCACAATGGCAACCAAATTGGTTGTGACCATGAGGTGCCTTAGCCTGCATTCTATTTTGAAGACCTCAGTATGTCACGGTGACAACCAAATTGGTTGTGACCGTCAGGTATTTGGTTTTGACCGTGAGGTACCCTATTTTAGCAAGTAACCCTTAGTTATTTTGGTTTGTTAATTGTGTGACTTTTAACCAAGCTTGAGGCTATTTTATATGAGCATGATATCAAGATTATATGATGATTAAAGAATGCAAATACTTGTTGGTTAATGACTTAATTGCAAGTTATCCAAGAGTTGTAAGATAAGTAAAAGAATAGTGGGGATTGTTAATGTGTTGTACATACGCAAAGTGAAGAATTTGGTGTTGGTTTGTGTATGCACTATTGGATTTAACAACTATGAAATCAATAATGGAACTAATCAACTTTAGCCTGCGAGTCAAGTAGTGGATAGTTAGGCATGCCTATAGGGTCAAGTGTTGCAGCCCAATACGTCCGATTCCTCTTGTCCCACTTTGCATGGTTTCACATTATTGCATGATACATGGTTTTGCTCATGTTTTGATGATATTATCGTTCTAACTTTTGCATTAATAATGGATGTTGTGATAGTGATTTGACTTGTGATTTTGGGTACGTTAAGTGATATGTTTCTAGTTTAGTGAGTTGAGCCTGAAGTGTCAAAGTAGTGGATAGATAAACATGCTTATAAAGGGATAGAGTGTGGCTGCTACAGTGACCTTAATTGGTTTAACGACGAATACCTAGTGTATTCAATTTTGAGTTAGGTCTCTAAAGTTGATACTGTTTATCAGTATTTAAAGTAAAGTACCCGTATCCACCATTGTTGAGAATTCAGGCTACTATATGGTTTGTAATGTGTAAGAAGTGTAGTGGAGACTTGCATATGTATAGAGATTCATATAGATATATGTGAATATAGCATGACATGTTATTAGTATTGTTTTCCATATTTGGATATTTGCACATGAAACTGGTTAAAGTGTGATGTTACTTGATACAAGGGTATGTATGTGGTTATTTGTAAATGACATGCATTTGATATACTCGTGACTTCGTTAGAAGTCTATTGCTTCTGTTTATCCCCACTAAGCGTTAGAAGTCTATTGCTTCTGTTTATCCCCACTATAGCACGAGTGTTTTTCCGTGTAGGTTTGCAGGATGGTACCCGAGAGTTTGCATCTGCAGGTCATGGCCACTAGGAGCTTGTTTAAGAACCTTTTGTATAAGATAGAGTTTCTTATGTTTTGAATAACATCATTATGTATATAGGAAAGTATAGTAATGAAGTGTAAGTGTTAACTGTATTGTATATGTACAGAAGATGAATATGTATTAAGAATGACAACATTTTGTAATATGAACAGTTTGTATATTATTTATGAGATGTATGTTTGGCCCAAGATATTCTAGTTATTTATTGTTAGCGCTTCTGCTTCTGAGTTTCAATATGTATGTATGCGTTTGTGTGTGTGTGTGATGCCCCAATATTCCTTCCCGGGGGTATTGGGGTGTTACACCCTTCCCTGTTTTGCAAATTTTGCATGTTTTTCTTCCCAAAATGCACCCAAATTTTATTGCAAGTTCCTATAGCTTATCCAACTCATATCTAACCTTATGAAATGAGTATATGAATGTTTGTCAATTGAAATTATATGTAAATGATGTTATGGCATAAGAGTTTAAAAAATGAATTAAATGTATATATGCTTTTTAATTATTGAACATGACATGGCATGCGATATTTGTAGCAACCCAAATACCGGTCTAGAAGTATCAGTGTATAATTTCAGTGTTATCATGATGATCGCAGTGTCAAATAGTGTAGGGGTGAGTTTGCCAGTGTTAAAGTTTAATGTTAAGTGTGCCGGAAGTATAGCGATTCCGGGATGGGTAACCCCGCGGTGGCTATACAGCGAACTCGGCTGTCTGTTTTCAGAATTTTTATTATTTCACAAAAATGATTTGTAGGCTGTCAGGAGTTTATTGGCAAAATTTGAGCTGAAAATGGAGTTAAATTAACCGCCGAAAGTCATTCTGAAGTTCGCCTCCAATTCGGTTCAATTTGAACCGGGGTTTGACCGAATTTGACCAAAGGGTTAAAAATGGTTAGCAAGTCCTAATGGATGTTGTGTGTGTAGAATAAGTGTATGGGATAGTTTTCTATAAATTTTAACAGCTTTAGAGTTGAATTTTACGGCAGAATAAAAAATGATTGAATCGAACCGATTTAAGTGAATTGGGGCCCAAATGGACTCCGATTGAGCTAAATATTTTTGGGGAGACTATTTTTGATGTTGTGAGAACAATAGAACTAGTTAGAAGTGAAAATAATGTAAGGAACATATAGATCCTTTGAAAAAGTGCAATTGAACCGAAAAATTAAAATTTTGGTTTAAATCGGTTGGACCACCTTGGTTGAGCCGGTTTGGTTCATTAGAGGGGTATATAAGAAGAGAGGAGGCTGGATTTTTCTTGAAAAATCCAGCCAAAATCTCCTCTCTTCTTCTTCCTCCAAGCCGAATTGGTTTCTCTTCCTTTCTCCTCCATTTTCTTCACTTCTTCTCCAATTTCTCAATAAATATCAGCCCCATAGATAAATTTCAGCTCCCCTAAAATCCTATAGAAGTGATTGGAGTTCATTTGGTGCACAGAAAGTTGGAAAAATCTTATATGCAAAGTTTAGGGTGAGTTTTGAGGTATTAGATTTAAGGGTTTATAATTCGGTTTATTGGTTCCTATAGGGGTTTCTGAGGGCGTAGAACTCATTTATGGTGTTAGATTTCATATTGGAAGTTTGGTTTTAATGTTATGAGCTTGTTTATATTTGGCCATGGTAGGTGATATAAGAGAGGAGGGTGTTTCTCAAGCAAAGGGAAAACAAAAGGAAGCCTAAAGTTATCCAGAGCTTGGGATTGAGGTTTGTGGTTACTAAATCTACAATTTTCCTTTGATTAATGTTGGTTTTTAGGTTATGTTTAAGTATAGGTATATGGAAATGATGTGTTTAATTAAATCTAATGTGATATTCTTGATTAGTGGACTTAATATAGTGTATAAATATGATTAGATGAAATTAAATCAAAGTGGTATTAGAAACCTAAGGTTAGCCGAATAGTAACTTAAGGTAACTATGAAGATTTAATGGGTTTTAAGGCATGTAATTGATGTTTATAATGTATTTAACATATCTAAAGCATGATAGAATGATTAAAAGTTTTAAAAGAAACCATAAGGTGGAGATGTTAGTTTGGCCGAATGGTTTAATATGAGTATACATGAGATATATGATGAATATTGGCATAATAATGGTATTTATGATATGTTTAACATGAAATAAGTATGATTGAGTGGTTAAATAAAATTATAATGCATGATATAAAAAGTTGAACCTTTGGCCGAATGGTAAACCTAATGATATTTATGTGTATTTTGATAATTTATGTAATATGATGGCATAATATTACTATACAATGATAAATGAATGTGTATGCAAAGAGGCATGTGAAAATAATGTGTATGCCGAAATGTACATATTGACATAATGTGATATTTGCATGAATTTTAATGAATTATTGCCCTTAGTAGTTATCTGGTAGTGAAATCAAGTCCAAGATATAATTGGCTAGCCATAGGGATTCTACACCGCGGTACGAGTCATGGTGACTCGCTATCGATAGGCCAATGATGGCTTATTACAGTGTTCAGTGTAGTGTAGTGCAATGAAAATGGTCCTACTGGGATCATTTTATAGTGTAGTGGGTCTGTGGGGCCCACGTCCTGCATATTCGGTCAGTAGATTTTCTACCGATACCATACTAGGGGCATACTGGTAAATATACAATAAAATGGTTAAAATAGTGAAAATGGTGAAAATGAGTGAAAACTGGACTAAAATGTGATAAATAGAAAGCTTAGGGGTAAAACGGTAATTTTACAAAAAGTTGGTGAAAAAGGAGAAAGTTAGGTAAAAAGTGTTAGTGTTAGGGTAAAATCGTAATTGTGATAAAATATGAGGTTAAAATGGTAATTTAGTAAAAAAGTGATAATTTAGGGACTACAGTGAAATTTGGCTAAGTTATAAGGTTAAAAGTCTAAATTAAGTGTAAGAAGGGTAAAATAGTAATTAGAAGAAATAATAAAGGGTAAAAGTGAAAAAAAGAGAATAAATAAGGATAATAGGGTAAATATTGAATAAATAAGGGTATTTTGGTAATTGTGTGAAAAATGAGGACATGAGTGTAATTTAGATAAAAGATGGGACATAATTGGTATTTATTTAAATGTGGGGATGTAAAGGTAATTAATGGAAAAGATGAGGACGTAAATGTAATTAATGAAAAAAGTTAGGGACATAAATGGAATTAAGTAAAAAGAATAGGGATTAAAGTGTAAATAATGGAAATTAAAGGATTCAGTGAGGAAATTGTATATATAATTAATTAAGTAACTAAATAAATAATAATGTGAATAATTTGTAAGTTAAGTGATTTAGAATATCAAGTGTGGAAAAAAAAAAGTTTAGCCGTATTTTTGCATTAAGATTATTTCGACCTTAGCTCGATCATAGTAATCGCATAGTATTCCTAAGTCCGCAGTATACGTATGGCGCATATAAGGGTGTTACAATATTGATCATATATGATTGAATCATGATAAAATGCTTGAATGATTGTAATGTATATGATATAGTGTATAGAAGTTATATGTATAAGCCTAAATGGTCATAGTAGTAGATAGAGAAGCATGCTTATAAAGGGTTAGAGTGCAGCTGCTACAGTGGCACTGTCGATGCCTAGAGGTTGAATACCTTGAGTATTCAAATGATTTGGAGTTAAGTCTCTAGATGTTTGATACTGTTAATGTGACACCCCGTTACCCCCATTGGAGGGATGCCGGAGCGCCACGCGCACAAATACATTTACATACTCAAGCATGCTAGAAACAATTACATATAACTATAAAGATATCAAATCCTTATATAAATAATCATATAGTTTTACAAAAAGGGATTTGTAAACATTAAACATATACATGTACAAAATCATCCTTTACAAAATTTCATTTTCCAAAATCAGTTCCCATATACAAAAATACAGCGGAAGACAAAATAACTCCAACTAAAGACTTCTAGTGGCCGACCTGCAGATGTCTGACTCCAAAAAGAACCTGCCACCTACACGGGAAAAGAGCCCGTGCTAAGCGATAACGCTTAGTGGGGAGGAACAACACATGCATGTACATATGATTGCAATAAACATATATATAAGCTTAATAATAACAAAAGCATAAAAACATTTACTACTCATGCATATAACAATTGTTCATCATACTCAAATATATCAGAGAAATAACCATTCATATTCGAATACAAGTATTACATTTCATCACGTCATAACGCATATACATATACATGTGACATATATTCATTTCATATAAATAACGGCTGCATAAATTAAACTCATATAATAACTTCAAGTAATAGCCTGATTACTCGCTAACTAGTGGATACGGGTACTAATGATACTGATAGGACATAGTATCCCAAGCAAATGGAGACATGAGTCTCAAAACATTTTTATAATCATGTATACCCGAAGGTATACCGGAGACCGAGGCCTCATATATCTTATATGACCCAAACGGGGCCCGAATCAAAGACCCAAACGGGGCCCGCATGAAACAATTAAAATACAGTAGCTGCACACACACCCTGACCCTTGATAAGTGCTTATCTATCCACTAACTATGACCACCAGGCTCAAATAACAACTCAATCATGATCTAAAATAATTATCATATAACTGAGGATAAATCAAGTGTAATCATGTTATTTTATGAATACATGTATGTTGGTCAAACTCAGAAACATATACATCATATATAAGTCTCAATATGAACATATAAATCACGATTAAATAATGCAGGTACATATAAATTATATGCATTTAAATCATATACGATCTTATTAATCATGTTCACGTATCTCATAATTAAAGCTCATCAAAATATAATACAAGTTTAACCCATGTATGTATAAATCATATATAATAATACTCATGTATATATATATATAACTCATCATGCTTAAGATATTATAGCTCATACACATATTTGTCATTCAATTTTCTATCCTTCACATAATTATATATTGTTACTTTATTAGTTAAATTACCAATCTTAATCATACTCATAAGTTTTCCCAATGATAACTACTTTTATAATCATTTAATAACCCTAATCATGCATAATATGTTGAGGGGAAAGGTAGGGGATTGATCCATGCCAACCATGGGCTCAAAAATTAAGAATAAAAGGCTTTATATGTGTTGTTCTGCCGCGAGGTCGCGACTCTGTCGCGCTCGCGATAGTAGCTCACCTCAGGAACCCTTCGAGACTGGTTTTCACTCCAGACTTGCATCGCAAAAACTGACATCTAGACCTCATTTTTAGGCAAAATGGTCTGCTTATAAATTGTTCCCATACGTCTTATCTTTCAAATGGGACAAGTTTCAGGTAAATTAGATTCCCAAATTAAGCGATATACATTAAACACTAAAAACTGTTCAAATGAACCCAGCTAGATAGAGACACGTCCGGTTTTTGCCATTTTTAAACCTCTTAATGACAGAATTAAATTATGGTCTCTCTTATACTTTTAAAGGTACATTAGTCTTGGTTTAAATGGCATAACAAACACTCAAATTGGAGTTTTCAAACTCTAGATATGATTAAAACAATATACAGAGGTCTGGTAAGACATAAATAGAATTTTCTCTAAACTAGGGTATATACACAAATTATAAGCTCAATAATCATTCAATCAGCAATTTCAACACATGTCAATTAAATATCTCAATTATATCATCTATCAATATTCATAAACACAAAGCTATTTTACTCATGCAATTTCATATACCATAAATACACAAATAATATTAACATTTAACTCAAAAACAGGATCCAAAATGAGATGGACAAAACACTCAAAATAAACTCCCAAACCTGATGCCAAAACTCCTTCTACTTCAAAATCCAATCTTTTCTTTCCCTTTGTCCTTCTTTCTCTCTTCAATCACTTGCATAAAATAACCAAATACAACCCATATCAACCCAGAAGAAGATGAAGATGAAGAACCCAAAGAAACTTTCAGCTACTTACCTCTTGGAACCCTTCAAAACTTAAAACCCTAGCTCAAGGAATGGAGGATTACACATGCAAGCTTGAGAACAGAAAATGGAGAAGGGAAAGAGCAAGGAAACGTGAGAGAGAGTAGGGAAGAGGAGCAAAATCTAATAGCTTCTAAGAGAAGCTAAAATTTCTGCCTTCTTCTTTCCCCATCATGCACACACTCACTTATCCACATGGCACTCATGCATTGGACCCTCAATTCCACTAACTACACTTTTACTCTGCTCCTTGCAGAACTCTTTAAGTCCTTACAAATTACCAATTGGTCACTAAAAGAAAATTCTGTCATTTAATACTTTTAATCCTTTGCAATTAAGTCCTCCTTTCCTTGTAAAATTACTCAAGTGCCCTTAATAAATCCAATTAACATGAAATTTCTACTAGGCCATATTTGGGATGTGACAGTTAATCAGTAATATCATGTTAACGTACACGTATATGAACACATGTAATGGTAGTGAAGTGTTATCACTTATTGTATAAGATGTTTGCATGGCTAAGGATTTGCAATGTTGAGTGAATAAGTGGAGTTATGATCTATTATATGTATATGAAGGTACATGTATATGACTATATATGAGATGTAGTGATTTGTTGTCACTTAGTGTATATGATAAATGTTAAAGCTAGAGAATGTGTTCATGCCAAGATATATATATATATATATATATATTGATAAATGTGAATGGTATGAGAGGTATGCATGTTTGAGATTATATGTGTGTTCAAGAATAGGATGATTAATTATCATGTATGATAATTGAGAACTGGTAGTTAATTGCATCAAAAGTTATATGTTATGGTATATTAATTGAGATTAACATGATTAGTGATATGCATATTGATTTATTTTTGTGACTTCAATAGAAGTCCTTTGTTCTGTTTATCCCTACTAAGCGTTATCACTTAGCACAGGTGTTTTCCCGTGTAGGTGTATACATTTGGACCAGTATAGAGTTTTGTTCACCTGCTGGCCACTAGGAGCTGGTATGAAGTCTATAGAGTTTCTGTTGTTTTGAGTAACATCATTATGTGTAAAAAGAGAAATAGAGCAAATGAAGTGTAAATGTTAACTGTAATTATATGACTTGTAACATGAATACTTTATTTATATTTATATGAGTAGTATGTCTGGCCCTAGAAATGTTTTTATTATATTAATGATGTTTCTTTCCAATAATGCTTCCGCTATTGTGTATGTATGTGTATGCATATTTGCGCATGTGTTTGTGTGGCGCTCCGATATCCTCCCAAGGGGTATTGGGGTGTTACAACCCTGGATGGTGAAAAGCTACCCTTAGCTAAGAAGTTGAGGTACAAGGCCACCAATAATGAACCTGAGTATGAGGCTTGCGCCTTCCGGTTGGAATCGCTTCTACCGCGAAAGACTTTGCGGATTCATCATTAGTGATTCACCAGATCAGGTGGGAATGGTCAGTCACGGAGGAAAGGTTGTTACCTTATGTGGAATATCTGAGGATGTTGAGTAGCCAATTTGAGACTTGAACTTTTCACTTCGTCCCTAAGGATGAAAATCAATTGGCTGATGCTCTCGCGACGTTGGTATCCATGTGGGATAATCCGATAGGGGTTTCTATGAGACCAGTTCTTATCTCTAGTTCAAAAAATCCTTATTTTCAAACCGAGCAAGTGATGGATGTAACACCCTATACCTATACGTAGGGGAACTCACCCGTAAAGAGAGTGAATGCCCATATAGATAAGTGTGTTACCAACAAACAACCATACAAACATAATTAGAGCGTAAAGAAACGTTCAAAATACAATAAATTAAAAGAGGTAACAAAAAAATGGGTCAACAGAAAATCTCATTTCAATAACAAAATATTATTTACAAAAAAGGAGGTACATTATCCTTACATAATTACAGAAGTTACATACTAGAAATATTTTCCAAAATCTTATACATTACAAAAGATTACATCAGAATACCAAAATACAAAAGATAAGCTACAAAAAGAATCTCTCTAATGTGTTGGCTTTGACTGCTGCGGATCACACTCCTCAAAAACTTGGACAGCTTCCACACCTGCACGGATGAAACACCCGTGCTAAGTGATAATGCTTAGTGGGGAAAATAAAAGATGGACGACCACTTACAGTGGCCATCAAGGCAAAACGCATACATATGGCACATACAGAAGTACACAATTATTCATATAAAACATATCACTTATATCATACTATACGCACAAGAGTAACTTATCATAGTCACAATCATGTCTTATCATAACAAGATTACAATCATAAGAAAATCAAACATAAATGCCTGTAAATACAGAGCAGTGGATAACGAGTGAACACTGGGCACCTGAGGGTACGAACAAAAGAAACATCTTTCATTTTCATCCAAAAACATTTTCACTGGGGATCTTAAACAAGATCTAAACACTCAGGATCGAGAGGACCCCAATGGTGACCTGATCATGGTCCAGAACACTAAGGGGCTGCAGCTTATAGAACTCTATAGGCATGCCTATCTATCCACCAACTTGACTCTTGCAGGCTAGGAATAATTCACACATACCATACATATTGCAAAGATATTGAATAACATGATAGTTCATTCATAAATGCAATTGCAATACATGAGAGAAAAATCATACAAAAAGGCACAAATAAATAACATAAAAGCATATGGGACTGTCACGCTCGCGACGAACGTTGCGCTCGCGATAGAAGGGCAGAAAAGCTTCTGTCGCGGCCGTGACGTAGTCGCGCTCGTGATAGAAGAGGAAAGGAAGATCACTGTCGTGCTCGCGCACGAGGTCGCATTCATGATAGCCATCATTCCTACACAAGTTTGGCAACTGACCTCTCTATCGCGCTCGCGGCAGAGGCAAGATTCTGAGCAAGAGCTCGGATGATCGGACTCTTAGCTCGGCAGCCAAACTCTCTATCGCGCCCACAATAGAGGCACTTCACACTGGGAGCTCGAAGGGTTGAGCTTTATCCCACTCGCGACGGTTGTCGCGCCTGCGATGATTGTCAATTTTCCAGCTCTGACAGTCAAAAATCTGCAGAAAACTCAATCCCCAACATCCCCAACATGCAATTCATCCATCTAAACTCAACCCAAACATCAATAGGCATTCGAAACATATCAAGTAACATAAATCCCAAGTTTTATGCCAAGAATCATAAATTAAAACATCAAAATAAACATATCAAACCACAAACTCTTAAACCTAGAAATTTTTCCCAAACTCATGTTAAATCATACCCAAAATCGCTTTTACTTCCAAAATCACCAAACCCACTTAAATTCCACAATATACACTTTAATTAAACACATATATACACACTTTCACACTAAATTTCCAGAAATTAAATAATAAATCAGTAATAGATCAAAATTATGCAATTACAAACAAATTCCCAAACCTCAAATCCTAAGCTCCTTGAACGTCAATTGGAGGCACTACTACCGGCAATCTCCTTTCCTTTCGGATCCTTAGGAGGCAACTCTGATCAAACAAAACTCAAAACACACAAAACTAAAAACCCTAAATACAAACACACACACACACCCCAACGGGAAACACAAGGGGGAAAGAAGAAGAAGAAGAAGAAGAAGAAGAAACTTATTCAAATACCTCTTGAATTTGTGAAACCCAACACCAACCACTAACGCAAGGAGATGCAAGTGAGCAAAGAGGAAGAAGAAAAGTAAAGACGAAGGAGTAGGAGAAGAAATGTGGAAGAGGAAACGGGAGAGGGGCAGATTTGCTCACTCTCTCATTTCCTCTCTCCTAGGCTTATATAGCCCCTCACTTGCCACATGTCACAAGGTTGTGGTGCATTTGACAAATTCCCAACTAATTCTTCTTATTCTTCTAACCACACAAACACACCACACAACAAAATAAATAACATGCAAATATGCAATAAAAATTTAATAAATCATGCAAAGACACTCTAACACACACACACACAAGCTCAAAACTACTAGGGTGAGAATTGGGGTATTACAACTCTCCCCTCCTCAAAAGAATTTCGTCCTCGAAATTCTCACCTGAACTAAACAAATGCAAATACTGAGATCTCATAGCTGACTCCAGTTCCCATGTAGCTTCTTCAATTCCATGATGTTGCCATAAAACTTTAACGAGAGGAATCTGCTTATTCCTAAGTTGTCTCACTTCCCGAGCCAGAATTGCCTTCGGTTCTTCATCATATGAATAATCTGGCTAAATTCTCACATCTTGAACTGATAGTACATGAGATGCATCTGATCTATACCGTCGAAACATGGATACATGGAATACATCATGTAATTTGGCTAGTTCCAAAGGTAAAGCTAATCGGTAGGCAACTGGACCAACCTTTTCCAGAATCTCATAAGGCCCTATAAACCTCGGGCTCAATTTTCCTTTCTTGCCAAAATCCAAAACCTTTCGCCACGGGGATACTTTCAAAAACACTTTATCTCCAACTTCAAACTGAATATCCTTCCATTTTTCATTGGCATAAGATCTCTGTCTATCCCTTGCCACTTTTAAATTTTGTTGCACTAGTCGGATCTTCTCTTCAGTGTCTCTAACTAACTCTGGACCCACAATAGAATGTTCTGACAACTCAGTCCAACAAACTAGAGTCTGATATCTCCTTCCATAGAGAGCCTCATACGGGGCCATACTAATGCTCACTTGATGGGTATTGCTATATGCAAATTCCATTAACGCCACATACTTATCCCAACTTCCCGAGAAATCTAATGCACACCCTCGAAGCATATCCTCAAGAATCTGTATAACCCTTTCTAATTGACCATCGGTCTGAGGATGAAATGCAGTACTAAAATTCAGATGAATACCCTAAGCAGCCTGTAATACTTTCCAAAACTTCGATGTAAATCTTGGACCTCGATCAAACACAATTGATAATGGAACTCCGTGCAATTGAACCACTTCCTTCACATAAATCTCGGCCAGACAATCCATTGGGTAATCAAGTCGAACTAGCAAAAAGTGAGCCAACTTGGTGAGCCGATCAACTATAACCCAAATCGCATCATGCTTTCTCTAAGTTAGAGGCAAACCTAACACAAAATCCATAGCGATATTGTCCCACTTCCATTGAGGAATAGGTTAAGGGTTGAGTAATCCTGATGGGACTTGATGCTTAGCCTTTACCTGCTGACATGTTAAGCACTTAGAAACAAAATCCGCTATATCCCTTTTCATACCAGGCCACCAATACAATTGCTTCAAGTCACGATACATTTTATCACTTCCTAAGTGCATCGTGAAAATCGTAACGTGTGCCTCTAATAAAAGCTTCCTTTTTAAATCTCCATCATTAAGCACACATAAACAATTCCTAAAACTTAATACCCCTTCACTATTTACAGAATAGTCCATTTGCTCTCCTCTTTTAATCACTTGCAAAGCACGTTGCAATTTAGGATCATTCCTTTGTCCATCAACAATCAGCTACTTTAGACTTGGCTTAGCTCTCAGTTGAGTAATCAGAGCTCCATCAACATCAAATTTCCATCTCATACGTTGCAATGCTAGAGCCGAAACTGACTTTCTACTCAACACATCTTCAACCACATTTGCTTTACCCGAATGATAGTCTATAATGCAATCGTAGTCCTTGAATAATCCTAACCATCTCTGCTATCTCAATTACAATTCTTTCTATGAGAGTAGGGATTTCAAACTCTTGTGGTCGGTGAAAATTCTACAAGTTTCTCCATAAAGGTAATGTCACCATATGTTAAGGGCGAACACTACTGCAGCTAACTCCAAATCATGCATCGGATAATTTTGCTCATGAGGCTTCAACTGCCTAGATGCATAAGCTACCACTTTCCCATCCTGCATCAAAACACAACCCAATCCAATACTTGATGCATCACTGTACATAACATACTCTTTAATCGAAATGGGTTGAGTAAGTACAAGTGCCTCGACTAACCTACTCTTCAACTGATTAAAATTGGATTGACACTTGCTAGACCATTCAAACTTAATCCCTTTCCGTAGAAGCTTGGTCAAAGGTACGGAAATAACTGAGAATCATTTCACAAATCATCTATAATACCCAGCCAAACCAAGAAAACTCCTAACTTTTGGTACACTTCTTGGCGACTTCTTGTCCACAATGGCCTCAACTTTAAACAGATCCACTCGGATACCTTCTGAGGAAACAATATGTCCTAAAAAACACCTCTTTCAGCCAGAAATCACATTTGCTAAGCTTAGTAAATAACTAATGATTTCTAAGCACTTGAAGTACAGTACGAAGATGTTCCTCATGTTCATTCTTATTCCTCGAATACACCAAAATATCATCGATGAACACAACTACAAATTGATTAAGATACGGCCTAAACACCCTGTTCATGAAATCCATAAAAGCCGTAGGTGCATTAGTCAAACCAAACGGCATCACTAGGAACTCATAGTGGCCATATCGTGTCTGAAAAGCAGTCTTAGCCACGTCCACATCCTTAACCCGCAACTAATAATATCCTAACCTCAAGTCAATCTTGGAGAATACTCCGGCTCCCCTGAGCTGACCAAATAAATCCTCTATCCTTGGTAACAGATACTTGTTCTTCACAATAACTTTATTGATCTGCCAGTAATCAATACATGTCCTTAAAGTGCCATCCTTCTTCTTAACAAACGAGACTAGAGCACCCCATGGAGAAATGCTACGCCGAATAAAGCCTTTATCCAATAGCTCCTGTAATTGAGTTTTTAATTCTCTTAATTCCACAGGAGCCATTCGATAAGGAGCTTTAGAAATAAAAGTAGTACCTGGCATAATCTCTATGGATAGCTCTACTTCTCTCTCAGGAGGCAAACCCAGCAACTCTTTAGGGAACACATCCGCAAACTCTCTTACAACAGAAATATCCTGAATCTTAACTTGCCCCGCCTAGAATCCAAAACCAATGCCAAAAATGCCTCACACCCCTTTCTCATAAAATGCCTTGCTTGTATGGCTGAGATCACATTGTTAAAAGAACTTGAACCCAAACCTCTTACAACCACTAAAGACTGACCACTCCTGAGCACTATTGTCTTTCTATGACAATCCACTACTGCTCGGTGCTTGCACAACCAGTCCATACCCAAAATCATATCAAACTCGTGGAAAGGTAGACTAATCAAATCCACAGGAAATTCCACACCTTGCACCATCAAAGGACAATCTCTAAACACTCTACTCACATTGACACTATGTTCTAAGGGATTGGTCACACAAATCTCATAGTCTAATTAATCCACACTAGGCAACTTGGCATATAACTTATCAGAACACAAATATGAGTTTGTGGACCCAGGGTCTATTAGAGCATGCAATTTAGTGTCAAGGAGTAGAAACTTACCAGCAATCACTTCAAGTGCATCCTGCTCCTCTCGAGCTCTCAGGGCATATTCCCTTGCCGGTGCCACTACCAGGCAATCCACAGACTCAAATGAAGCTCCATCTCTAGGCCGGCCACCATGCCCTCGACCTCTACCACGACCTCGACTGTCCTGAGGGGCATTAATCCGCGCTCTACTAGCTTCTTGCCTCCCTTGAACATTATTAGACAGATTCGGGCAATTGGCTAAGAAATGATCTGTGCTACCACACTTAAAACAGCCACCAGTTAAACAATGACACTCGCCCCAATGGCGCTTATTGCAATGAGAGCACTCTGGTGCTAAGTCACCTCGACCACTAAAACCACCTCTACCCGTGCCAGAACCTTGAGAAGACCTCTGTCTTCTTCCTCTTAAAGTTGAACTAAGAGCAGACTCATCTGGAGAATTCCCTTGGAAACCCCTAGACCTTTTCCCAGAGGATGAACCTCCACGAGAAGCATTCCTCTTCTGAGCTCTCTCCCTCAAAACAAACTCTGAGCACTCTGCTCGCAAAGCCATTTGTACAATCTGATAATAACCCACTATCGGGGAACTCATTAAAGAGACTAACATAGCCCTCAAAGACTCATTCAGACCTACCTCAAAGTGTTGACACCTGAAATCTTCTGTAAGAACACCCGAAGGCACATACTTACTAAGCCTGCTAAACTCCTTCTCATACTTGGCAACTGACAAAGCTCTCTGTTTAAAGCTCAAAAACTGTGCCCAATTAGCATCCTTATATGCCCTAGTCACATACTTATTATAAAATTCCCTCTCAAAGAACTCCCACATGACTGGGTCAGGCAACTGGGGTTGACTCAAAACCAGTCTCCACCAATCGTAACAAGAACCCTGCAAAAGTGAAACAACACACTCCACTTTCCTATCCATAGGGCAACGAATCTCTTCTAGAACCCTCTTCACTTTCTCAATCCATAGCTCTGCCTTGTTAGATTCATCCAAGCTAGTCCCATAAAAGTCCTTAGCTCCAGACTTCCTCACGCTCTCAATCGAAGCTCTCGGGGTCGTCACCCTCTCTAAGACTCGAGCCATATCCTAAGATATCTTAAACATAGCCTCAAAAGGCATGGCTAGAGCCTTGGGTTGTACCCTAGCTGGTTGAGCAGGACCAGACATAGACGGATCTTGCTCTTAGGGATTCATACTCTCGGCTGACCCCTCAAGGGACCCACACATAGAATCCATCTAAAATAACACATGCAAGATCCACATCAGGCCAACACAATCCTAGACAAAATTCTATTCTATGGTCGCCCAGAAAAGACTAAACCTATGCTCTGATAACACCCAATACCTATACGTAGGGGAACTCACTCGTAAGGAGAGTGAATGCTCATATAGATAAGCATGTTACCAACAAACAACCATACAAACATAATAAGAGCGTAAAAGAAATGTTCAAAATACAATAAATTAAAAGAGGTAACACAAAAATAGGCCAACAGAAAATCTCATTTCAATAACAAAATATTCTTGGGTGCATCGTCCTTACATAATTACAGAAGTTACATACTAGAAATATTTAATCTTATACATTATAAAATATTACATCAGAATACCAAAATACAAAAGATAAGCTATAAAAAGAATCTCTCTAATATGTTGGCTCTGACTGTTACAGATCACACACCTCAAAATCTCGAATAGCTTCCACACTTTCATGGATGAAACACCCGTGTTAAACGATAATGCTTAGTGGGGAAAACAAAAGATGGACGACCACTCACAGTGGCCGTCAAGGCAAAATGCATAGATATGGCACATACAAAGTACACAATTATTCATATAAAACATATCACTTATATCATACTTTATGCACAGCACAAGAGTAACTTATCATAGGCACAATCATGTCTTATCATAACAAGATTACAATCATAAGAGAATCAAACATAAATGCCTGCAAATTCAGAGTAGTGGATAACAAGTGAAAACTGGGTACCTAAGGGTACGAACAAAATCAACATATTTTATTTTCATACAAAAACATTTTTACTGGGGATCTTAAACAAGATCCAAACACTCAGGATATCGAGGACCCAAACGGTGACCTGATCAGGGTCCAGAACACTAAGGCGCTGCAGCTTACAGAACTTTATAAGCATGCCTATATCTATCCACTAACTTGACTCTTGCAAGCTAGGTATAATTCAACATACCATAAATATTACGAAGATATTGAATAACATGATAGTTCATTCATAAATGCAATTGCAATACATGAGAGAAAAATCATGCAAAAAGGCACAAATAAATAACATAAAAGCATAGGGCACTGTCGCGCTCGCTATAGAAGGGCAGAAAAGCTTCTTTCTCGGTCGTGACATAGTTGTGATCGCAACAGAAGAAGCAAGGAAGATCACTATCGCGCTCGCATGCGAGGTCACGTTCACGACAGCCATCAGTCCTACACAAGTTTGGCAACCGAGCTCTCTACCGCGCCTGCGATCGAGGACATGCTCGCGACAGAGGCAAGATACTGAGCAAGATCTCGGATGACCGGACTCTTAGCTCGGCAGCCAAACTCTTTATCGCGCTCGTGATCGAAGTCGCTCCCATGATAGAGGCACTCACACTAGGAGCTCGAAGGGCCGCGCTCCATCGTGCTCACGACAGTTGTTGCGCTTGTGACAAAGTTGATTTTCCACCTCCGACGGTCGAAAATTTGCAGAAAACTCAATCCCCAACATCCCCAACATGAAATTCATCCATCTAAACTCAACCCAAACATCAATAGGCATTCAAAACATATCAAGTAACATAAATCCCAAGTTTTATGCCAAGATTCATAAATTAAAACATCAAAATAAACATATCAAACTACAAACTCTCAAACCTAGAAATTTTGCCCAAACTCATGTAAAATCATACCCAAAATCGCTTTTACTTCCAAAATGACCAAACCCACTTAAATTCCACAATATACACTTTAATTAAACACATATATACACACTTTCACACTAAATTTCTAGAAATTAAATAATAAATCAGTAATAGATCAAAATTATGCAATTGCCAGCAATGTGCAAATTTGAGACATGTGCCAATTTTGGAGCTACATAACTTGACGTCTCCATGGCCATTTGTAACTTAGGGAATAGATATCACAGGCGAGATACATCCTACAGCTTCTAATGGGTCTAGGTTCATCATAGTCGCCATTGATTACTTCACCAAATGGGTCGAAGCTGAATCTTTTAAGAAGATTGATGCCAAAGACATGGCCAAGTTCATTGAGCGGAATTTGGTATGCAGATATGGCCTCCCGCACCACATTGTGTCTAATAATGGGATACAATTCTTGGTGAAAACTAAACAGGTGCTTCAAATATATGGAATCCAGCATCCCAAGTCTTCTCCTTACTGACCTCAAGCTAATGGCGCAGTTGAAGCAGCAAATAAGAATATCAAAAGAATATTGGCCAAAATGGTACAGAGCTATAAAGACTGGGTAGAAAAGCTACCCTTTACACTCTGGGATTATAGAACCACAGTCAAAAACTTTATAGGAGCAATGCCATTTTCTCTGGTATATGGAACTGAAGCGATTTTGCCAATTGAAATCGAGCTAAAATTGTTAAGGATAGTCATGGAAGCTGAGATTCTGTAGGCAGAATGGGCACAACAGCGATTAGGGTAGTTGAATCTATTGGTTGAAGATAGGTTGCGAGCTTATTATCACAACCAAGTTTATCAGAAAAGGCTAGCTCGGTCATTTGGTAAGAAGGTATGACAACACCCATTAAAAGAAGGGGATATAGTCTTCAAGATGATGAGGTCGGGAGTGCCAGACGTCCGGGGAAAATTTAGACCAACCTAGGAGGGTCCGTTTGTGCTGAAAAAGTTGCTAACAAAGGGAGCATCGATTTTAGCAGACAACAATGGGAATGAATTTAAAGATCCGGTCAATGTCAACAAATTAAAAAGATTCCATTGCTAAAGACCAAAAATCAAAAGAAGAGAATAAATGCCCCGCAGGTCAAAAATCGAAAAAAGGCAACCTTGCTAAAATTGGGCGCCATGTCAGGGTGAAAATCGAAAAGGCACCCTAGGCAAAAATTAAGGGCTGAGAGAATGATCAATCGTGAAAACCCAAGAGGGTCGATTGGTAACAGGAGTGGGACCCTTATAAGATTTATCTCGAGATTAGGTGTCGTCTTGTATTTGCTTGAATTTGGTCAAATGTTGATATTGAGTGATGAAATCATATGGAGATGTACATGATTCCGCAATGAAGAATTCATGTTGTATTATTTTTCAATTCTTTTATAAAAAGAGGAAAAATAGTGTGCTTAATTAAGTCCATCTGATCTAATGATTATCCCTTGAGTACGTTCTGGTCGGCCAGATACCTAGTTCGATCGAGCCTATTGTGAACAGCCCTAGAAAAAAAACGAAAAAAAAAAGAGAAAGAAAAAGAAAAATAAAATAAAATAAAATAAATAAAAGCCGTTGAGTTGAATTGGGATCTCCTCAGGCAAAAATAAGGCATAGGGCTATGTGAAAATCCAAAAAGACACATATACCATAAAGAAAAGCTAGTGTAAAAATCCATAAGGGGCGCGCTACCTTTAAAGTCACAAGTCGCGGGGTCAACGCAGAGGGAATCCAGGTCAAGAATCATCCCAGTTGAGATCCTCGAGAATGAGATTATGCCTCGATACTTGGGCTGCTCGAACGAATTTGTCGCTCGCATTTTGCATGGCATGTGCACATTTACATGCATAATTTACCCCTGCATATGGGTTATAATTTTGCAGGAAATACTAGGGAGTGAAGGTTACCCGGAAAAGCACCCCTAGGCATTCAGGGAGTATTCAAAAAAAATAATAAATAAATAAATAATTGTTTGAATTTTTTCAAGATGCCCCCACAACGCATTCTACCTAGGGAACCAGCAGATGTTCCACCTCCAGCATGGATGACTGATACACAAAGATGGAGGTTTGAGGCATTATGTCGTCCACAGTTTTTGTCCAGTAAATTTTTATCCCAGACATTCTTGGAGCAAATGGGCATGTGGGAGGAGGTTAGCATGTTGTTAGCAGCTATAGGATGGATGGATTTCCTTACACCAGCCTTTCTCACATACCCAAAGGTTACTAGAGAGTTCCAGGCTATGCTTAAGTACGGGGGGTTCTCGAGATCAAATACAGATCCTGGGGCTATATCATTTTGGGCTTGAGATGTAGGGCAAACGATGAGTCGCCGAAGTTTTGCACAGATTATGGGTCTTCCGATTGGAGACCATGTATAGGTACCAGACAAGGCTGTTTTGGCACACCGATGGGAGATTATCACAGTACCAGGTGTCCATTATGACCATAATACAGCCAAAAGTACTCTATTAGCTTCACAAGTGTATAGATATATTTAGAGTGTTTTGGCTAGCAGCTATTTAGGCTGAACCAATAGTCCTAGCGCTAACAATACCATGGAGATTTGGAGTCTATGGGCCATGGTAATAGGGACACCACTTGTAACACCCCCTACGTCCCCATTGGAAGGACGCCGGAGAGCACTACCGACGCTCACTCGCATACATGCACACATACGCTAAGCTGAAGCATACATTCATGCATAAAAACATACGGAGATACAGCGGAATTTAATACTTTAAGCAAACAGTAGCTGAACATACATTAACTCACATACATACATATAATCATTCAGCGGAAGTGCAGATGAAAGATGAAACGGAGAAATAACTGAAAACTTAATTACAATAAGATCCTTACATGTAACTACATATACAAAGGACTACATAATTACAAAATCCAAAATACCAAAGCTGAACAAAATACAAAACTTCTAACTCCTAGGTGGCCGACCTTGCAGATGCGTGACTTGAACGGAACCAAACCTGCCACCTGCACAGGAAAAAATCCGTGCTAAGCAATAACGCTTAGTGGGGAGAACACACAAGCAACATGGACGGCCATTCGCAATGGTCGTCAAAGCATAACACATTCATAATAGCAAATGCATATAGTCCTAACAGATAGATATACATGCTTGCATAAAAAGTCATGCATTCAGAAGATCATAACCACATTCATGTACACATTACCTGATTGTTCTTTCCATTATCGTAATTATACGGTTACCATATTTCTATAATCATACTAAACAACCAAAGCAGACAGGATACCATACAGGATACAAGCGATATCATGCAATTACATATACAAATTAACTTTCACTTACCGAACTCACGGGCACCAGATGTCAGAGATTTCACATGCATAGCTACTAATTATCATGCCTGAAATGTAAACACATGACCACACGCCGAAATCACTACCCTAGGAAAAGCCAGAGAGAGAACACATAACATAACACAATATTTATAACATTCCATGGTCAAGAGCACATTCATACATATCTTGATTCACATACTTCACCATAACAGTCAATAGCACCAAAATCACGTTCATATACATACTTATTAACCATAGCATTCAGTAATTCAAGTTTACATTTATATACCTATTAATTCATATGCTTATAAACATAACTAATCGGATTCACATGCTCATCAGCACAACATAATAAACTATAACCATGGCATTCAAGAGATCGTGATCACAGATGTACACCTTTCAATTCACATACTTATGTCCATGACTGATTGTATACGAACACATTCACAATATGATATATGTGGATAATCATGTACGATACACATGCTTGAGTCACATTCAATCCGTTCAGAGATTCATAATCACATAAGAGTACATAACTGATTCACATGTCCAGAATTATGCTCATCCAAATATCACATTCTCTTAATCATATCAGATAAAACAAATAGGATACCTACTGACTCAAAATAGTGGATAACGAATGTACTAACAGTACCTTACGGGTACAAATCGAATACAGACATCACCTTACAGGTGCGAATCAAATACAGACATCACCTTACGGGTGCAAATCGAATATAGACATCACCTTACGGGTGCGAATCGAATACAGACATCACCTTACTAGTATACAGTTCATATTAAGTGACAATGTGTACAAAAATTCATAATTTAACATCCCTAAATCATATGAAATAAATAAGATTTTATTGCAAAAACAGGGTAGGTCACGGTGGTAATCATATTGGTTGCCACCGTGACATACCAAGGATCTCGACAGAATGCAAGTCTGGGGTACCTCACGGTGGTAACCCTTGAGGTTGTCACCGTGACATACCCACTGCCCAAAACAAAATGCTATTCCTCACACTTTATCATATCATTCATACCAACTAATTGTACATTTCTATAAATACTTACTTACCCCAGTTTGCCACATTATGGATCTCCATTTAAAAGAGGAATTCGTAAGCTAAAAGCATTAAATCACATTTATCATTATCATATTATATAATCACTCAAATATCCACATGAACCATAATAGTATCATAGATATCTTGCATACTAATACATTCTATTAACATTTATTATCAATCCATGCATCATATAATATTGTTAGGCAATTACTTCAATCACACATTCACTACTCATATCCCATATATATATATATATATTTCATTAAGAAAATTCATTTCATGTGATGTCTTTCATGTGTATATAACTTAGATCTTAAGTCATACCTATGCATACTTGTTCATATCATACACGTTTATATAGATTAAAGTATTATAATGTTCAATAATGTCATTAAACTTGACTTGATTCTAATACATACAATTACACATCATTACTTCATTAGTTTGCTATTAATCTTAATCCTATTCATGTTTATTTTTTTACAAGTGATAACTATTCTTATACTCATTTAATAGTCCTAAACTTGCATCGGATAGATCCTAAAAAGTTTCGGTGGAAAGCGGGTTCAATTCAGGAAGAAAAACACATAAAATGGTCAAGACAGAAGGGGTCACGGTGGTAATGAATTTGGTTACCACCATGAGGTCCAAACTAAGCATTCTTCCTAGCATTTTCATATGTCATGGTGGTAATGAATTTGGTTACCACCGTGACCTACCAAAAATTTGCAAAACAGAAGCTAGAATTCAGGACTGCTTCACAACTCCTTTTTGTTCAGCCTAAACGGGCATCTAAACGACATTATTAGGAAAAACTTCCTTCTTAACATTTGTTTCCTAAGATGTTAACTTTCAAATTCAACAAATTTCAGATCAATTGGACGTATATAACTTCAGATATGATCTAAACAGCCTATAGTGCTCTCCTGAACCCGGCCAGAGAAGATAGCTCTACTTCATGACTACTTTTGAGACACTTAGATTCAAAATTAGCTCAAGATTATTTCTGACAAATTTGTAGTAATATATCGTAGCGTTCCAACGGTACTGGTTTCATACCATTTGGAGTTCTACAACTCCCAATACAGCTTAAAAACCGAAGAAAGGTCAATTGCATTCTAACCCAGTTTTTCACCCAAAATCCTATTCACATGCACAAATGAACAATTTAAACCAACACTCACTACCATCATCATATATCATCAACAACACATTCAAGAAACTTATATCACACATGAATATACTAAAATTCATATGCATAATAGAGAGTTTCCCAAACCTGGAATTAAAGATCCAAAATCACTCTTCTTCAACCTTCAATCATCAATCTTTCTTCTTAACACCAATCACTTGCACCAGCAAAACCCAGAAATTACTCATCCAAAACCTAACTTTCCCCAAATCAAAAGCAAAACAGAAGGAGAAGAAGAACCAAGCACATGCAAACCAAAACTAACTCTTACCTCTTCAATCTTGCCCCAAAACTCAACCAAAACAAACCAAGGATCTTGCAAAACACCAGCCAAGAAGAAAGGAGATGGAGTAGAGAATGAACAAGGAAAAGAAAGAAGAAACCGAGAGAGAGAGAGGAGAGGACGTGAGGCAGATTTCCTTTCCCTCTTTTTCTCTTTCTTTTCCCTCTTCATTGATTGCTCTACTAACCAATCCACATGGCAGCCTACTATTGGACCAAACAAACCCACTTTGACTTTCAAGCTCCAATGCACCATACACCACTCACACACTAAATGATCCCTTAAATCAATGCTTTGAAATATTTGGTACAAAAACACAACACACACCAAACAATTGTTCAAAAACACTTCACATCCTTGGGTACAATACACACACTTCACTAGATAAATGGCACAACAAAACACCCTACAACCATACACCACATGCACACAAAATAATTTCCCACACTTAAATTATTTAATAAATTAATAAATTAATTACTTTAAATCCTTGTCATCCAAATTCCTTATGTATAAATTACCGAAATACCCTTAAATTCCCGACTCAGCATGCAAATTCAGACCAGGCCTGTTTCGGTTTGTGACACCGCTCAACATGAGTCATAAGATTATGGCCGGTATAGTTAGATAGAGTCGGGGGACTGTGGCGCATATATGTTTGGGGGGGGGGGATAGTCACCAGATTGCTACTACTCGCGACCCTAAACACGTTTGGCCTACTCGTGGACAGAGACATTATGTTGACTGGGTCCTTGCCAAATACATGGGCATGATTGAGCAGTTGCCTAGGCAGCCAGGAGAGTATAAATACTTACCATAGTTGTGACTCGGCTGATGTATCATTTACCTTCGATTGCAGCTGCGGCACCATCCAAGGATCAGCATCAGGCCGAGGAGGAGCCTCCACAGCCTCAGCCATATGAGGAGTATCATCATCTACAGCCAGAGGGAGGAGAGCCTCACACGCCACCAAATGGTATGGATATGGACATAGATCTGGCAGATCTTCTTTACATTCCATCATCATAGCCATTTCCTCCAGAGGATCGGATGCACACCCCTCCTCATATGCATACTTGGAGGTTGGATCCTCAGACATCTGGGAGGTATCATCCCTACGGCCATCCAGATTCTCTAGGGACATCTACTTCGGCAGCTTCGCTGCCACCACCTGGGCCTGAGATAGAGCAGAGCCAAGCAAGTATGGAGGTCCTCATCCAGGCTATGTAGAGGGAGATTTTGGTAGCGTTAGATGTTAGATCCCAGCATTCTGATGAGAGCCTGATGGCTATGGAGCAGTGTATGGATGAGAGGCTGATGGCTATGGAGCAGCGTTCTGATGAGCGGCTGATGGCCATGGAGCAGCATATGGATGAGAGGTTGATGGCTATGAAGCAGCATTCTGATGAGAGGCTGATGGCTATAGGGCAGCGTATAGATGAGAGGTTGATAGCTATGGAGCAGCATTCTGATGAGAGGCTGATGGCTATAGAACAACGTTCTAATGAGAGGCTGATGGCCATAGAGCAGCATATGGATGGGAGACCGCAGGCCATGGATGGGAGACTGCAGTGTATGGAGCAGCTCATGGAGGAGACGCGGCAGTGCCAAGACAGACTTTAGGAGTCCATGAGAGCCTCACATGCAGCACTAGCACGCCAGGTGGATGAGTCCCTACAGATGGTGGATGAGTCTACTGATATGATGAGGCTCCGATTAGAGATGGTCAAGGCGTCGGCACAAGGTACGTCCCAGTTAGTGAGGTGTCTACATGAGGGTGTGGGTGCTAGATTTACAGACATGACCGATCATATTAGAGACCACACTATGACCGTTTCGGCATTGGGGACAAACATTCGCGATCTAGCTAGGACTATATGGGGTCTTGCTCGCCTGTTCTTAGATGGGCAGATAGAGGTGCAGTTGCAAGCACCGCAGCCATCAGTCCTTAGATCTACACCAGTAGAGGTAACTGATCAGCCAGCTACCTTTGCAAGACCAGGCATGCCAATGGTGCACACACCAGGCGAGAGTGACCCTGAGGAGCCCACTAACTATATATAGTTGATATTCAGGTAGACTATCTATCATGATTTTTAGCTTTGTTCATTTTTGTACAAAACGAAAATATTTTATATACAGATGATCTTTTATTTCCTTTATTTATGTTATTTTTTCTTTAGCACACTTTTGACATGGCAAAGATAAAATTAATATATATGAAACGATAAACCACGAATGATAAAATGAGAAAATGAGATAACAACAATTGAACCTTCGTGAAAGGTAAATGATCAAAATGATTATCATGATAAATTGATTTAACTGAGTTTATTTTATTCAGGGAACAGCTGAGGCTATGCAATAGAATAGCCCCCGCGCTTTGTAAGTTTAGAGCAGACTCGGTACATCGCCATTTGAGGATGGCACTTGCACTTTGTAAGTCTAGAGCAGACTCGGTGCAGTTCAGGAGAACAATTATCGCATTTTGTAAGTTTAGATTAGACTTGGCGTATCGCCATGTGAGGATGGCACCCGTACTTTGTAAGTCTGGAGTAGGCTTGGTGCAGTTCATAAGAACAATTATCGCATTTTGTAAGTCTGGAGCAGACTCGGTGCATCACCATGTGAGGATGGCATCCGCACTTTGTAAGTCTGGAGCAGACTCGGTACAGTTCAGGAGAACAATTCTCGCATTTTGTAAGTCTGGAGCAAACACGGTGCATCGCCGTTTGAGGATGGCATCCGCACTTTGTAAGTCTGGAGAAGACTCGGTGCAGTTCAGGAGAACAATTATCGCATTTTGTAAGTCCGGAGCGGACTCGGCTCATTGCAACTTGAGGATGGCACCTGCACTTTTGAAGTCTAGAGCAGACTCGGTGCAGTTCACGAGAACAACCCCCTTTGTAAGTTTGGAGCAAACTCGGTGCCTCACCATTTGAGGATGGTACCCGCGCTTCAAAAGTCTTGAGAAGACTCAGTGCAACACAGAAGGATGACAATCGCTCCATAGTTTAAATGGTAACTTAAAGAGACGATTTCCTTCTCGTAGAAATAGGAAGGTCACCGCCTCAGGTGCGTGCTTCTTTCCTCTTTTCTAAATTTTGGCTCACCTAGGAACCTACGTGCTAGTTTCCCAAAATTAGGGGCAGCTGTAGACACCGGGTCCCGAGGAAGTCCAAGATTAGGATTACCCAATGATGAAAATAAAGACTGATTCATAGGGCAAGAAAATTGGGGATTGATCATCTCCTTGTCAAGTTCTTTTGTCTGTTTCAAAGTGTTTTTAAAGTTTTTTTGGAAGAGAAGTTTTTTAGAAAAAATAGTTTTTTGGGAAAAAAGGATTTTTTGGGTTTGCATGCGGAGGGTGCATGCATCGGTTCCGCCAGGGGAGGAATACACCGGCAGGGAGATGTCCCTACAGTGCATGCACACAAGGGGCATTTACCCCTGCCGTGAGCGTGGGGAGGGGCACTCCACCTCACACTCGAGAGTGCCCACCTAGCTAGGGCGGCCCGCACGTGAGAGGTAGCCAAGTGGCAGTCCCTCACGCAAGGGGCCTCTGCCCGCACCCACCCCACAGGCGAGGTTTGCTCGTGCGAGACCGCCTCTGCACGCGAGTAGCCACTCGCCAGCCCCATGCGAGGTCACTCCACAAGCCCTGCCTACATGCGCGAGGCCACCCCTCCTGCGAGGGTGCCCCTATGCGCGTGCGGCCACGCTGCAACCTCGCGCGAGGCCGCCCCGCAGGTGAGGACTGCGTGCGCGAGGCCGTCCCGCAGGGCGAGAGCGCCCCTGTGCACGGGCAGCCATGCAGCAGCTACGTGCTAGGCCGCCTCTGCGTGCTGGGCACTTCATGGTAGGCCGCCCCTTGCCACTGTCCCTCCTTTTGACGCATTGTCCTTCCTTCTGAAGCGGGATTTTACCGAATTTTGTAGGGGCTATAGTCCAAATCAAACTGACAAAACCTAATTTTTCAGTTTTTATGTGTTTTTAGGTGGATTATATAAGAGAAGAGAGAGAAAAACAAAAAAGGGTTTATGTGAGAAAAACGTGAGTTTTCTTTGAAAAAGAACAAGAGTTTTCTTAAGAGCAAAAAATTCATTCTTTGATTTTTGATCTAGAAAACATTTGTTGAGATTAGATTTAACTTGAGGAAGGAAAAATTAATTTCCTTAGCTTGGGTTTCTCATCAAGCAACCGAAAAAAAAATTATTTTTGAGTTTTAGTGTTCTTGAGTTTTTGAGACAAAAACCTAAGATTTTTTAATCTTTTTGAGTCTGATTTCAAATCTTGATAGGGAGAATAGATTGAGACATCTTCTTCCAAATTATCTACTCTGACGGTAAAGGATCTTGAACCATCTCATTTTATTTTCTCATTTTACTTGTTTTGCATTAATGAATATGTGAACAATGATTTAATGAATGTGTGTTTTCACAGTTGGGATTTATTTTTATTTCATATGATTTTCCGATCTTTATTTTGTTTTTGGCATGAGAATGGATAAATGCATATGATTTGGGTGTGAAAAATAAGGTTTATTGTATTGTTTTTTTGTTATGATTTTTTTGACAATCTTTTCTTTTTCTATGTTTAAATATTATATTCTGCCTCATGATGTTATATTTCCCTTATTTTCATTTTTATTTAGTTGATTTTAGAATTATTGCTAATATTTTTTATTGTTGTTTTTATTTGGGTTGAAAAATGTCGTGTTGCTTATTTGCGCATTTTCATTACCAAATGGAGGGATCACGATGAGTAGGGGACTACATTATCTCAGTGAGATCTTACCTACCTCTTATTTGTGTGACTTTGTTTTGTTTATAAATAAAATGGTTTTATTTTATGTGCATGTTAGATAAAAAATCACAAAAATATTTTTATGACTAAATCGGGATTTTTATTAATGAATTAGGACCAATGTCCTTGATTTTAGCTAAGAAATACAAAAATATCATGAATTAAAATGAAGAGTTAATTTTATCAAAATGGGAGTAATTCATCCCGGTTTTCAAGCAAATAGCCGAAATAACTCTTCGATCCCCTTTTAAGTGAGCGTGAAGGAACCAATGTTTCTAAATCGAATAAATATCCCGATTTATGCGTGTTGCCCCTTTTTCATTAATTTTGCTTGAGTGTTTAAAATTATCTTCATATATCACGTGGGCCCTTATAATTAATTATTTTTGGGGCAATTTTGTTTAGCTTTATATTTATATATCTTGCGGGGCCTTGTAATTAATTATTTTTGGGGCAATTTTGTTTAGCTTTTCTTTTCATTTGAGGGATTGTATTTGTCCCAATTTCTCTTTTATAATGATGTGGCTTTGTATGTCACCGCTTTATTTATCACTTTATTTACAGCTTTCATTTAGCACTTTCTCAATACTTAAATTGCACATTTAATAAATTGCATTAAATGTGTGAGATGAGAGATGGAATTTTCTAATCTAAAAACTCATTTATAACTAATCAAGACATTAATAAGAGTGGAGTTCCGAACCACTCTCTGGTTTAGACCATAGAGGTTATACGACCTTTTCCAATTTCTCGTAAATTGAGTGGCAACTCCAAAATACCTCGAAGGTGCCCAAAGGTTTCATGGGACTGCATGAACTTCCCCAATGTTTTATTGGGTAGGGATTCCAAAATGTCTCATGTTACCCAAGATCGAATGACGCGAACCATCCCCTGAGCCCTAAAAGTGGGTCTTAAAAAAAGGGAGCCTCCCTTACGGCCCAGGTTTCGGCGCTCGTCACACATAGTGAATATACAATGTGTCTACTAAAGAATATTTATGTAATAGTATTACTCTAGATTGTATGATATGAGTTTTGAATTTTCAGTATTTCCTATACGGTCATGTTTAAGCATATGTTAGAGTGATATAAGTATATATGTATATATCGTGACTAATAGTAATTCTAACATAGTATTAGAGCTTACTTAAAAATCTAAGTTGTTGATAGATAGGCATGCCTATAGGGAGCCTGGCACAGCTACTTATTAATAAACACCTATGGTGTATTTTCTTAGAGACTTTACGTCTCCTCTTTATACTTCTCTACGGGGATGCCAGCTATACTTCCCTACATGAATGCCCGACATACTTCCCTAAGGGGATGCTAGTTATTCTTCCATACGGTGATGCATGATAGTCTTCCCTTCGAGGATGCCAGATATTCTCCCATTTATCCACACTTTTAAAAAAGGAGGAAAATCTTAATAAGTGAAATGTGTGAATAATCTTGATAGATAATGATATGATTTCTAATTCTCTGTATATGGTATAAATAATTAAATTGTATAAAGTACTCTGATATCTGATTATTTTTTGCAGCAAGCAATATGGTATTTGATTTGATAAAAAAGTCTTGATAGCTAAATTAATCTAAAATATACGTGTGATTATGGCTTTGTCTTGATTTATGAACATGGATGGGTAATAACTAAATAAGTAACGATGTAAATAGGAATGATAAGCCTTATGTGACTATTGTGGCTAATTGTGTACAAGCTTTTGTGAACATATATGATCTGATTTTGTTATGACCTGTCTTGTTTAGTTTGGTTTTGAATATTTTACTGTAACCATTGATGTAATTAAGTAAGTTTAATATTACAAGCAAGATTAGGACAAGACTGAAATTATCATTATTGTACAGTTAAGTGAATTAATGAAAGAAATAAAATGAAAACACAAGGCGTGCTTCATAAGGTCATTATGCATAAGTGCATGATAAATTATGCGCATGTAAATGATCTAAGAAATGAATCGAGAACATATTAAGGTTACATATTAAGGTTAAGGCATATGAACTTACAATCTCGAGTATACTTGTTTAGTCCCATGTATCATCTTTAGAAGGTACATTTTGTAACGCGTGTTTAGGATGTTGGCCCAAGGTCACATCCTAATTTTGATGATTATCAAACCTTAAATAAATTCTATTAAGAATTCTTTCTAATCAAATTTCTGTAGGAACTTTTCTATATATTTGTCTGATGAAAAGTATCACATTTCGGGAGATCAAGCTACAACAAGCATGGATTTAAGTTGTAAATTTATTTATTGCCCTAGTTTGCTAGAAATTAGGTTATTAAAATGTAAGATCAAATTGAGGCAAGATATTCTCACTCATGCATACACATTACAATTTTTATTGCACAAAAATGTTTTTAAATTAGAAAATGAACTTTTGATCAAAACTGGTTTTCGTCAGAAAATGGTTCTTTAGAAAATGAATTTCTGACTGCATCAATTTTCTAACTGAATTTCTGTTTGTATCAGAATTCTGGGCAAAACTCAGAATCACACTAAAAGACAAAATAACGGCCATAAAACGACTAGTTGAATTTTATCTGGTCTGTTTTGCCCTCCAACAGCTATAAACGGCTAGTTTTTGATTTAAGCATCCAAAACTGATTTTTTGAGTATAAATACATGATGTTTTACCCATTAGAAGGTTAGAGAAAGTTTGGAAAGAAATTCTAACTCTTAAGAGAAAAGCTTAAATTTTTTATCTCACTTTCCACATCTTTGCACTTCATTCTTTATACATTCTCCTCAATTCGGTTATAGCTTTTTGTTGTAATCTTAGTGTGAGGAAATTCTATTGAAAAAGATTATGAGTTGGGGTTGGCTAGAAACCTAGGAAGAATTCTAGTAAGTGTTTTAATCTTTTACTTTGGGAAAAAGATTGTGTGTAGATATACTATTTAAGATTGTATATTGGCTTTGACTCTTGCCCATTAAGAGTGTTAAGAGTGGAGAGAAAATCTCAAGAACTATATCTTGGGGAGTGGAGTAGGCAAGGTTAGCCGAACCACTATAAATTATGAGTGTCATCTTTTCTACTCTCTTTTCTGACTCTCTACATTTCTACAATTCTGTTTTTGAAATTCTATCAAACGTGATTTCAAAGTTATTTCTTATAAAACATTCTGAAATTGTCACAATAATTTTTGCATACACGTTTCTGAAGTTATTACTTGAAGCTACATATGAAGGTACTAATCAGGTAAAGGATACCAGGCTCCATGTACTTATGGTTGACTATGAAAGCTTTAAGATGAAACCTGAGGAATCCATATCTGAGGTAATTAACAGGTATGTGAAATTAACAAATGATATTAAAGCTTTAGGTAAAAAATTAGATGAGCATGACAAAATAGCTAAGCTTGTTAGAGGTCTCACTCCTCAGTGGGAATCAAAAGCTTCAATTTTATTAGATAAGGATCTTAGCACTTTAAATTTTGATAATGTATGTGGATCCCTTATTTCGCATGAGCTTTACATTAAATCTCAAGATGCAGAGAAGGAGAAAGACAGGAAATTAAAAGCTATTGCTCTTAAGGCATAATTCAGAAGTGACTATTCTACAGGTGATGATGGGATGGCATTGATCACCAAGAAATTTAGGAAGCTGTACAGACAAGGGAAGAAATCCTACAGAAAACAGCACCAAAAATTTCCACATCACAAGGGAGAAAATTCCTCCAAATCTGCTGGTGAAGTTATATGCTATGAGTGCAATAAACCAGGACATATTAAATCTAAATGTCCAAACTTGAAAAGAACGGAGAAGAGATTCAAGAAGAAGGCTATGAAGGCTATATGGAGTGACAGTGAAGAATCAAGCACAAGTGAAGCAGAATCTACAAATTCTGATGAAATTGGTCTAATGGCAATTTCTGATCATGAAGAGTAGAATCTATCTTCTGAGGAAGAGCAGAAAGCTTCAGCTAATGATTTAGAGAAATCTGAAGTGAGTGATTCTGACTCTGATTCTGATGGTAGTGAGTATGAAAAAAATGCTTGATTGTTTTGAAGAATTGCATCATAAATATTGTCTGCTTAAGAAGACGCATACTGAATTGAAAAAGAATTTTGATGCATTGAGTTTGGAACATGAGAATGCTAAGCAATCAGAGATAAAATTGAAAAATGATTTTTCTGATTTAGAAACAAAATATGCATCTTTATATGAAAAATGCAAAGGAAAACAAGTTTGTGTGTGCAATGATAATACTCTTGAAAATGTGAAATCAGTTCATGCAAGTTCATCAAAAATTCCTTATAAGAAAAATTATACCAAGAAAAAGGTTAACAAGGTTGCATCTTATGGTAAATTAGCAACTAATTCTTCTGCTACATGCTTTTATTGCTATAGAAAAGGGAATATTTCAAAATTTTGTTTTTATAAGAAGAATGCTAATTTTATCAAACAAAGATGGGTGATTAAAAATTCTAGAACAGCTACTGCTAACCCTGTAGGACCCAAGAAAGATTGGGTACCTAAAAATGTTTGAAATTGTTGCAGGTCTGCCTAAGGAGCACCAAAACTAAAAAATGGTATATGGATAGTGGCTGCTCCAGGCATATAACGTGGGACAGAACCAAGTTTTTAAAATTGGTGAAGTCTACTGGTGGTTCTGTTAGTTTTGGTGACAATCGAAAAGGAAAAATTATTGGAACTTGATCAATTGGTACTAATCCTGTTATTGAAGACGTTTCTCTTGTTGAAGGTCTGAAGTATAATTTATTAAGTATCAGTTAATTATGTGACAAGAAGAGAAGAGTAATTTTTGAAGTGGATCATTGTAGAGTTGAAGATGTTGTAACAGGAAAATCTGTTTTAAAGGGTCAGAGATCAAGAAATATATATCTAGTAAGCCTAAAAGACATCAAGAAAAGTGAAGCAAAATGTTTGATCTCAAAAGAAGACTTAAGTATTTTATGGCATAGAAAATTGGGGCATGTAAGTTTTCACGTAATTGAGAAGCTAATGAGAAAAGATCTGGTGAGGGACATTCCAAAGATGAAAATTGATAAAGATCATTTGTGCAATGCGTGTAGCTTAGGAAGCAAACCAGGAATTCACATAAATCCAAATCTGGTGTGTCTACTGAGAAGGCTTTAGAGCTGCTCCACATGGATTTATTTGGTCCAATTAATCCTTCAAGTATTGGGGGAAAGTCTTATGTTCTGAATGTAGTGGATGATTATACGAGGTACACATGGGTATTATTTCTTGCTCATAAGGATGATGCTTTTGAAGCATTTAAAAAATTAAGCAAGAAGATTCAAAATGAAAAGGGATATAAGATTGTAAATATTAGAAGTGATCACGGTGGAGAATTTGAAAACAAGAAGTTTGAAGAATTTTGCAGTAATTCTGGTATTAATCACACCTTTTCTGCTCCAAGAACACCTCAGCATAATGGTGTAGTAGAAAGAAAGAATAGAACTCTCCAAGAGATGGCCAGAACTATGCTAAACGAGAACAATCTACCTAAATATTTCTGGGCTGAAGCTATTAACACAGCTTGTTATATTTTGAATAGAATCTTGATCAGGTCTATGCTGGAAAAGACTCCATATGAGCTATGGAAAGGGAGAAAACCCAACATCAGCTACTTTCAACCATTTGGCTATAAGTGTTTCATTTTTAATGATAAAAGTAATTTAGCTAAATTTGATGCAAAGTCTGATGAAGGTATATTTTTAGGATATTCTTTAAATTCTAAAGCTTATAGAGTTTTTAATAGAAGAACACATAAGGTAGAAGAATCAATAAATGTTAAATTTGATTTTACTAACATAAATTCTAGAGAAAGGAGTTTGTCTGATGATGAAACAGGTTTTGAGAAAGATAAATAAAAAGAAGGACAAAATGCTGAAACAGAGAAATCAATAGAATAACAAACAATTTTGGATGACAGAATTCTGGAACACATTGAAGATGATTCAGAAGTTCGGACAGAAAATGAACAAGAAAATCAGGCAGAACAGCAATATGAGCAACCAACTGAATTGCCTAAAGACTGGAGATTCCACAAATACCACCCAAAAGACAATCTGTTAACTGATCCCTCTCAGAAAATGATGACAATAAGAGCCCTGCGTGAATATTGTGGTAATGTGGCCTTTGTCTCTCAACTTGAACCTAAATATTATGATGATGCTCAAAATGATGAAAATTGGATCATTGTTATGCAAGAAGAGCTAGGTCAGTTTGAAAGAAACAGAGTCTGGAGATTGGTTCCTAGACCCTCAAATTGTTTTGTTATTGGAACAAAATGGGTGTTTAGAAATAAGTTGGATGAGCAAGGTAACGTGGTCAGAAATAAAGCCAGATTAGTGGCCCAAGGCTACAATCAAGAGGAAGGTATAGATTTTGATGAAACCTTTGCACCTATTGCTAGATTAGAAGTAATTAGAATTCTGTGTGCATTTGTATGTTTTAAAAATTTCAAGCTATATCAAATGGATATTAAAAGTGCTTTTCTAAATGGTTTATTAAATGAGGAAATTTACGTTGAACAACCTCCAGGTTTTGAAAATTTTGAACATCCATATTTTATTTACAGCTTAAAAAGGCTTTATATGGTTTAAAGCAAGCTCCTAGAGCTTGGTATGAAAGACTAAGTTGTTTTTTGCTTGCACATGGTTTTAATAGAGGAAAAGTGGATACCACTCTTTTTATAAAGCATAAATTATCGCATATTCTTATTGTTCAAATTTATGTAGATGATATTGTTTTTGGTTCTACTAACATTTCCTTGTGCAAAGAATTTGAAGCAATTATGAAAAAGGAATTTGAGATGAGCATGATGGGTGAGTTAACATTCTTTCTGGGACTTCAAATCAAGCAGTGTGCAGATGGTATATTTATAAATCAGTCTAAGTATACAAAGGAATTGCTAAAGAAGTTCAAAATGTCTGATGTAAAATCTGCCAGCACCCCTATGAGCTCAACTATAAAGATTGACAAAGATGAGAAAGGGAAAAATGTTGAAGAAAAATTGTATCGAGACATGATTGGGTCACTACTGCACTTAATAACAACTAGGCCTGACATTCATTTTAGTGTCTGTCTATGTGCTCGCTTTCAATCAACTCCAAAGGAATCTCATTTAGCTGCAGTCAAGAGAATTCTGAGATATCTATGTGGAACATGTGACGCCCTTTCCCCATGTCAGACTAGCTTAGCTAGTCTTGGTTAGAGAAGGTCGTGCACACATGACAGAACACATGCATAACCTTATGGAAACCCAAACAAAAAGATTTCATCACATATGATCATACATCATACATACTTATACAACTGTTAATTCTATTCTTAGTTATCTCATTATTACATGCCTTTACATATCTGATACACATAATAATTATACAAAAGTCTATATAAAATTCCCGAGTAACAAACCCCAAAACCTACACTATCCACTTCCTATTGTTGACCGTCGCGTCCTCCAATCACCTCTTGTCCGTACCTGCACGGATTAGAGTAAACCCGTGCTAAGCGATAACGCTTAGTGGGGAACACATATAACAAGTAATTTATCACACCAATATGGTTATCACACATTGCATGCTAACAATCATGCTTAATTAAGAATCACTTCATCCAATTCCGTTCCATGCATATCATGATTCAATACTATATTCAATCATAAAGCAACTATCACATGTTCACGTATTCACATCGCATACTATATTGTATCACAATCATTTCCACTTATTAATTAGTTAGGTAGCCTGCAATCCAAAGACGCGGATAACGGGTATCGCATTGGTACCAATCAGGTACTAGAATATCATTGAGATTACACTTACGCATTGGTACCCTCAGGTACAAAATATCAATCCACTTATAATAAAATCCAGCAAGGATTATTCGCATTGTTTTCGCATTGTGATTCCCATGGAATCAGACATATTTAACGCATGGGGCTGCAGCACTTGACCCTATAGGCATGCCTAACTATCCACTACTTGACTCACAGGCTTAAGTTGTTAATCATATTATTCATTTCACATTGATCAGTTTTCATATCACATATGACGTTAACCAACATCACATCCATTTTACACATTCGCATTAGCACATAGCTATTCATTTCACTTGCATACTCATTGTGTTTCCAAACTCATTCTTTATAGTTAATGATCACATATTTGCTTGCATTCAATAATCATCATATAGTATGCAAATGTACATTACTTAATACACCCAAAATACTTACTCATAATGTCCTTCATTTCAGCTTAAAGCCTTGCCATTTGAGGACCAAACACATTAAGGTTATATTGCCAAAACAGGGTAGGTCACGGTCACAACCAATTTGGTTGTCACCGTGACATGTTGAAGTCCAAAACAGAATGCAAATTGAGGACAGGTCACGATCACAATCAATTTGATTGCCACCATGACATGTTCCCAATTCTCAGCAGAATGCTACTTCAGGATATGTCACGGTCATAATCAGTTTCATTGTCACCGTGACATATCAGATTTTGCAGGGTAGAATGCTTCCTTGGGTACTTCAAGGTCACAATCAATTTGATTGTCACCGTGACATACCCAATTCAACTAGGCAGAACAAAACTCCAGCATATCTCATGGTCACAATCAATTTGATTGTCACCGTGACCCATGCAAGATTTTTCCAATTTCCCATTTAATTCCCATTTCCTTTCAAGGACTTCCAACCCATTTTCCTTTTTAACAAATTAACCCAATTCATCAACCACGTACCCAATTGGCACATACCTGAGCCATCTTGACAATGGCATTCACTCATAGCATAAATCATAATCATATTCATTATACACATAGCATACATATTCTCAAACAACATTTCACAAAGCACATCTCCACATCCAATATTAAACCTAGCCATACAATTTCATGCTCAAGGCCATTACTTCTCATATACACACAATTCATACCAAATTCCTTTTCAAGCAACACAATTTTCACAATTTTACAACTAGGGTTTGTTCCCAAACCTTATCGCCTTAGCTCCTAATCTCGATGAACGCTCGGTTCTCCGATTACAGCTTTCCCTTTATCCTTCTTCACTTCTTCAGCTAGCAAAACCAGTTCAATTCCAGAATTGAACATAATCCATCAATTCTCATTCCAATACCAAATCAAAACCAAGAAGAAGAGTAGAAGATGAGAATAAGCATTCATAATCACTTACCTCTTAAGTTCAACAACTTAATTCTTGAGCAACTTAACAACTTAACCTTCTTAACAATTATGCAATTTGATTTAGAGACCTAAAGACTACTCTCACGCAAGAGGAGGTAGAAAACACAGAAAATGACTCAATCCTCACAAATGGGTCATTACCCTCCTCAAGAGACTTATGCATGCAAAAGTGGAGGTGGCATACTCACAAGGAGACACACGGATTCCACTACAATTTTTGCCTCCCACTAACTGATTTCTTACATTATGTTATTCCTAATTAATCCATCATTAGGTAACCTAATCAGACCCTTAAACCATTCCTAACTTAATCTCATATATATACTAATTAGCCACTAAACTATCCACTCAACTTTCAATCAAGTCCCTCCAATCTTCCATTCCAATTTAGTCCAAGCGACACATTCAATTCACATACATGCCAATTTAGATTAATTCTTTTAGGGTACAAGTCCGGCCATGACAACTCTCCCCTCCTTAAAGAATTTCGTCCCCGAAATTCATACCTGTGATAAACAACTGTGGGTGTTGCTCTCGCATACCCGCTTCCGGCTCCCATGTTGCTTCCTCAACACCATGATGCTGCCAGAGTACTTTCACAAGCGGTATCTGCTTATTCCGAAGCTGTCTCACCTCCCTTGCTAGTATCGCTTTTGGCTTCTCATCATATGTGAAGTCTGGCTGTACCTCCACCTCTTGCACAGATAATACATGAGATTCATCCGATCTGTATCTTCTCAACATGGACACATGAAACACATCATGAAGCTTGATTAACGCCGAAGGCAATGCCAATCGATATGTTACAAGGCCCACTCTTTCCAGAACTTCATATGGTCCAATAAACCTCGGACTCAGTTTTCCTTTCTTGCCAAACCTCAGTATCTTCCTCCAAGGAGATACATTCAAAAACACTTTCTCACCCACTTTAAATTCAACATCTCTTCGCTTCAAATCCGCATAGGACTTCTGTCTATCACCAGCTGCCTTTAATCTTTGCTGAATAAGTTTTGCTTTCTCTTCTGTATCACGAACCAAATCTGGCCCAACAATTCTATGCTCATTCAATTCCATCCAGCAAATTGGTGTGCGACATTTCCTTCCGTACAAAACTTCATACGGTGCTATGCCAATACTAGTCTGATAACTGTTGTTATAAGCAAATTCCATAAGTGGAAGATACTTATCCCAACTCTTAGAGAAATCCAATACACACGCTCGCATCAAATCTTCCAGAACCTAGATAATTCTTTCCGATTGTCCATCAGTTTGCGGATGGAAAGCAATACTAAAGTTCAATTTCGTACCCAAGGCAACTTGCAGACTCTTCCAAAACTTAGAAGTAAATCTGGGATCCCTATCAGAGACAATAGATAAGGGTACTCCGTGCAACCGAACAATCTCCCTCACATACAATTCTGCCAACCTTTCCATGGAGTAATTCATCCGAACTGGTATAAAATGAGCCGATTTCGAGAACCTGTCCACAATAACCCATACTGCATCTTGTTGTCTTGAGGTCAGAGGCAATCCAGAAACAAAATCCATTATGATGTTATCCCATTTCCATTATGGAATAGGGAGTGGATTCAACATTCCTTGTGGGACTTGATGTTCCGCCTTAACTTACTGACATACCAAGCACTTGGACACATACTCCACTATATCTTTCTTCAAACCGGGCCACCAATACAACTGTTTCAAATCCTGGTACATCTTGTTTCCACCTGGATGCATAGTGAAAACTGTATTATGGGCTTCATACATCAATCGCTTCTTCAATTCTTTATCATCTGCCACACATATCCTGTTCTTTTGTAACAACACTCCATGCTCATTCACTGAATAATCAGTCTTGTCACCAGTACCGATGGACTGTAAAATCTGTTGTAACCTTGCATCATTCCTCTGTGCAGCTATTAATTCATCTCTCAAGATCGGTCTCGCTTTCAACTGTGCTAGCAAGGCTCCATCTGCAGAGATTCTCCATCTAATCTGCTTCAACTGTAGTACTGAAATAGATTTCCTGCTCAATGCATCCGCCACTACATTAGCTTTTCCCGGGTGATAATCCACAATACAATCATAATCTTTAAACAGCTCAAGCCATCTTCGCTGTCTCAGATTCAATTCTTTCTGAGTAAGCAGATATTTTAAACTCTTGTGATCGGTGTAAATTCTACACTTTTCACCATACAAGTAATGTCGCCAAATCTTTAAAGCGAACACTACTGCTGCCAATTCCAAGTCATGAGTTGGATAATTCTACTCATGCGGTTTCAATTGCCTTGATGCATACGCTACCACCTTTCCATCTTGCATCAATACACAACCCAACCCTATACCTGAGGCATCGGTGTACAAAACATACTCTTTACCAGTCATAGGATGTGTAAGAATCGGTGCTTCGACCAGCATCCTCTTTAACTGATCAAAACTCTGCTGACACTTTTCTGACCATTCATACTTAACTCCCTTTTGCAATAACCTTGTCAGTGGAGAACCTAACACCAAGAACCCTTTCACAAACCTCCTATAGTATCCAGCCAACCCTATGAAACTACGAATTTCAAGCACGTTCTTAGGTGGCTTCCAATTCACAATCGCTTCTATTTTAGCCGGATCCACTTTAATACCTTCAGAAGATATCACATGACCCAGAAAAGATAACTCTCGCAACCAGAACTCGCATTTACTCAATTTGGCATACAACTGATGCTCCCACAACGTCTGAAGCACAATTCTCAAATGCTGCTCATGTTTCATCTCATTCCTTGAATAAACCAAAATATCATCTATAAACACTACCACAAATTGATCCAAATACGGTCTAAACACCCGATTCATCAAATCCATAAATGCAGCACCAGAAACTCATAATGCCCATATCGGGTTCTAAATGCAGTTTTAGGTATATCTTCTTTTTTTACTTGCAATTGATAGTACCCAGAACGCAAATCAATCTTTGAGAACACACCTGCTCCTCTTAACTGATCAAACAAGTCCTCAATTTGTGGTAGAGGGTACCAGTTCTTTACTGTCACTTTATTCAGCTGCCGATAGTCAATACACATTCGCATTGTGCCATCCTTCTTCTTTACAAATAAGACCGGTGCTCCCCAAGGAGACACACTAGGTCTAATAAACCCCCTATCTAGTAATTCTTGCAACTATGACTTTAACTCCTTCAATTCAGTCGAGGCCATCCTGTAGGGCACTTTAAACACCGGCGCTGATCCAGATACAACCTCGATGGACAATTCCACCTCTCTTACTGGTGGTACACCACTCAATTCTTCAGGGAACACATCAAAGAACTCTCTTACCACAGGTATATCCTGTACTTTCACATGTTCCCTCTTACTGTTCAACACCAAAGCCAGGTATGCTTCACACCCCTTCCTCATGCATCGATACGCTTGCATTACTGAAACCACATTCACAAGGGAATTCGCACCGACTCCCCTTACTAACACTTTATTACACTTACCATTACTGAGTATTACAATCTTTCTTTTACACTTAACCACTGCATTGTACTTAGTCAGCCAATCCATTCCCAGTATTACATCAAATTCATCAAAAGGAGACTCGATTAAATCCACTGGGAACACACTACCCTGAACTTCTAGTGCACAATCCCTATACACCTGATTCACATTCACACTATTTCCCAAAGGACTAGATACACATATATCATATTTCAAATATTCCGCTTTAGGCATCCTTTCACTTATCTTTTTAGCACACACATAAGAATGAGTTGAACCAGGGTCTATAAGTGCAAACATTTCCACATCATAGAGTAGAAAAGTACCTGTTATCACCTCAGGCGCATCTTGATCCTCTCGTGCATTCATTGCATAAGCCCGCACTGGCGTCGCATTAGGCCTATCCACAATCTCAGAATCTGCTGCACCTCTGGACTGGTTACCTCTGCTGCGTCCTCTTCCTCTTCCTCTATTAGCAGAAGGCAAATTTGAACCACCCCTACTCTGCTCTTGCTGATTTCCTATCGTCTCATAAGCATTTGGGCAGTTAGCAAGGAAATGCTCAGTGCTACCACATCTAAAACAAGCACCCGTCACTCTCCAGCATTCTCCTCTATGCCTCTTACCACAGTGAGGACACTCATGTACCTCGCTTCTGTTACTAGATGTTCCTCTCCCAGAACCAGATGCTGTAGGAGTGCCATGCTTCTTACTTCTTGTTGCAGAACTGAGCACTGATTCCGCAAGTGGTGCTGTAGGAGAATCTCTTGATCTTTTACCCGCGTAAGAACCACCTCTATTTGCATTTCTCCTCTGTAACCTGTCTCGCTGAGCTCCCAAGGATCTCTCAGTTCTCATTGCCGCTTGAACTATCCGGTAATAACTCACATTCTGTTCAGTAGTCAGTGAAACCAACAATGCCTTGATTTCCTCATGCAATCCTTCTTCAAACTGCTGACATCGGAACTCCACAGCCAAGACATCTTTCTGCGCATACTTGCTCAAACGACAGAATTCCTTCTCATAATTCGCCATTATCATAGATCTCTGTCTTAGATTCAAAAACTGCTTCCAGTTGGCCTCTTTGTGAGCTTTTGTCACAAACTTATTTCTGAATTCCTTTTCAAAGAACTCCCAAGTAATAGGATCAGGAAGCATCGGATTCTGCAGGACTAGCTTCCACCAGTCGTATGCTGCTCCCTGAAGCAGCGACACCACACACTCCACTTGTTGCCCCAAAGGACACTTAATCTCTCCCAAAATCCGCTGTACCTTTTCTAGCCAATATTCTGCCTTTTCAGACTCATCTAAACTAGTACCATGGAATTCTTCAGCCCCATGTTTTCTCAAGGTTTCCAATGGTGCTTGTGGTGCAGTCATGCGTTCCATAACCCTTGCCATATTTAACGACATCTTCATTAGGGCTTCCATAGGACCCTCTGGAATAACATTCCCAAAGCTAGCTGGCCGAGACTGTCTAAACCCCATTGCCTCTACTTCTCGAGGATTCACACTTTCAGCGGTCTCCTCTCTAGTATTGCGATCAGGATCCATCGCTAACTACACAGAGTACACAAGGACGTCCGCATTAGGTCAACAATACTAAACACAATCTAGCTACCCAATCTCCCAAAAAAGACTGAACCTAGCTTTGATACCACAACTTGTGACGCCTTTTCCCCACGTCAGACTAGCTTAGCTAGTCTTAGTTAGAGAAAGTCGTGCACACACAATAGAACACATGCATAACCTTATGGAAACCCAAACAAAAAGATTTCATCACATACGATCATACATCATACATACTTATACAACTGTTCATTCTATTCTTAGTTATCTCATTATTACATGCCTTTACATATCTGATACACATAATAATTATACAAAAGTCTATACAAAATTCCCGAGTAACAAACCCCAAAACATACACTATCCACTTCCTATTGTTGACCGTCGATATGCGGGTGCGTCCTCCGATCACCTCTTGTCCGTACCTGCACGGATTAGAGTAAACCCGTGCTAAGCGATAACGCTTAGTGGGGAACACATATAACAAGTAATTTATCACACCAATATGGTTATCACACATTGCATGCTAACAATCATGCTTAATTAAGAATCACTTCATCCAATTTCGTTCCATGCATATCATGATTTAATACTATATTCAATCATAAAGCAACTATCACATATTCACATATTCACATCGCATACTAATTGTATCACAATCATTTCAACTTATTAATTAGTTGGGTAGCCTGCAATCCAAAGACTCGGATAACGGGTATCGCATTGGTACCACTCAGGTACTAGAATCTCATTGAGATTACACTTACGCATTGGTACCCTCAGGTACAAAATATCAATCCACTTATAATAAAATCTAGCAAGGATTATTCGCATTGTTTTCGCATTGTGATTCCCATGGAATCAGACATATTTAACGCATGGGGCTGCAGCACTTGACCCTATAGGCATGCCTAACTATCCACTACTTGACTCGCAGGCTTAAGTTGTTACTCATATTATTCATTTCACATTGATCACTTTTCATATCACATATGACGTTAACCAACATCACATCCATTTTACACATTCGCATTAGCACATAGCTATTCATTTCACTTGCATACTCATTGTGTTTCCAAACTCATTCTTTATAGTTAATGATCATATATTTGCTTGCATTCAATAATCATCATATAGTAAGCAAATGTACATTACTTAATACACCCAAAATACTAACTCATAATGTCCTTCATTTCAGCTTAAAGCCTTGCCATTTGAAGACCAAACACATTAAGGTTATATTGCCAAAACAGGGTAGGTCACGGTCACAACCAATTTGGTTGTCACCGTGACATGTTGAAGTCCAAAACAGAATGCAAATTGAGGACAGGTCATGGTCACAATCAATTTGATTGCCACCGTGACATGTTCCCAATTCTTGGCAGAATGCTACTTCAGGGTATGTCACGATCACAATCAGTTTGATTGTCACCGTGACATATCAGATTTTGCAGGGCAGAATGCTTCCTTGGGTACGTCACGGTCACAATCAATTTGATTATCACCGTGACATACCCAATTCAACTAGGCAGACTAGAACTCCAGCATATCTCACGCTTACAATCAATTTGATTGTCACCGTGACCCATGCAAGATTTCTCCAATTTCCCATTTAATTCCCATTTCCTTTCAAGGACTTCCAACCCATTTTCCTTTTTAACAAATTAACCCAATTCATCAACCACGTACCCAATTGGCACATACCTGATTTCCATCTTGACAATGGCATTCACTCATAGCATAAATCATAATCATATTCATTATACACATAGAATACATATTCTCAAACAACATTTTCACAAAGCACATCTCCACATGCAATATTAAACCTAGCCATACAATTTCATGCTCAAGGCCATTACTTCTCATATACACACAATTCATACCAAATTCCTTTTCAAGCAACACAATTTTCACAATTTTACAACTAAGGTTTGTTCCCAAACCTTGTCGCCTTAGCTCCTAATCTCGACGAACGCTCGGTTCTCCGATTACAGCTTTTCCTTTATCCTTCTTCACTTCTTCAGCTAGCAAAACCAGTTCAATTCCAGAATTGAACATAATCCATCAATTCTCATTCCAATACCAAATCAAAACCAAGAAGAAGAGTAGAAGACGAGAATAAGCATTCATAATCACTTACCTCTTAATTTCAACAACTTAATTCTTGAGCAACTTAACAACTTGACCTTCGTAACAATTATGCAATTTGATTTAGAGACCTAAAGACTACTCTCACGCAAGAGGAGGTAGAAAACACAGAAAATGACTCAATCCTCACAAATGGGTCATTACCCTCCTCAAGAGACTTATGCATGCAAAAGTGGAGGTGGTATACTCACAAGGAGCCACACGGATTCCACTACAATTTCTGCCTCCCACTAACTGATTTCTTACATTATGTTATTCCTAATTAATCCATCATTAAGTAACCTAATTAGACCCTTAAACCATTCCTAACTTAATCTCATATATATACTAATTAGCCACTAAACTATCCACTCAACTTTCAATCAAGTCCCTCCAATCTTCCATTCCAATTTAGTCCAAGCCACACATTCAATTCACATACATGCCAATTCAGATTAATTCTTTTAGGGTACAAGTCCGGCCATGACAGAACACAAGAGTTAGGGCTTTGGTATCCAAAGAACACATCATTTGATCTTATAGGGTAGTCAGATGCTTACTACACTGGTTGTAGGATTGACAGAAAAAGTACTTCTGGTGCTTGCCATTTTATGGGAAATTCGCTAATCACGTGGTCAAGTAGGAAAGAGAACTCTATGGCATTATCTACAGCAGAGGTAGAATACATAGCTGCTAGTGGATGTGTAGCTCAAATTCTATGGATAAGGCAGCAATTAAAATATTACGGGATAGAGTTTAACAATATTCCAATATACTGTGATAATACAAGTGCTATTAATTTGACAAAGAATCCCATTCTTCATTCAAGAACTAAGCACATTGAGATTAGACATCATTTTATTCAAGATCATGTTCAAAGACGAGATATTTTGCTGGAATTTATTTCTACTGAAAATCAAATAGCTGATATGTTCACTAAGCCTCTCAAAGAAGAAACGTTCTGTCAACTGAGAAGAAAATTAGGTATGGGTGTTTCAAAATTTTAAAATTCTGCCAAGGTACATTTTCTGAACTAATCTCTATTAAAAGAAACTGCTATTCAGTATCGTGAAGATTGTTCAAAGATACAGTTTTGAATGCCTGAAGATTAAAGATTTATTTTTCTTTATCTTCTGACTATGATTAAATGTGATTTGATAGATTACGTATTGCAGTTGATATAATTTGATGTAAAAGTCCTTTTTCCTCCTATCAACTATTTATGATGTTTTAAAATTTCAAGGGGTAATATGGTCTTTTTGCTCTTCCCGCCTTTCGATAACTGCAAATGTGCAGTTTCTCTGTGGGAGTTATGGTTCTGAACACGATGTCCATCCAGTCTTTTCAAATTCCCTACTGTGAGTTATAATTTCCTAAGCTTCATTTATTTCTTTATATTAGTTACTCTGTTTTACCCTTTCTCTCTTCATCTTCGTTCTCTCTTACAAAATCAAATCCCTAGCCACTCAAAAATGGGGAGATCGAAATCCATGGCAAAGAGACATCCTCGCTATTCACCTTCTCACACCGTGTCTGATCCATTGAAAAAGACCACAGAAAATCCAAACCCTAGCGTCGCTCTTAATCCATCTCCCTCTCGCGACCCCAGTATACCCAAACCACCCTCTAAGCCCAAAAAATCCTTCACCTTGCTGCCCTTCAAGATTATTATTTAGGAAGATTTCGTAAAGGCTGCCCCTGATGTCGCTCACTATGTTGAATCCCAAAAATGGAAGAGGTTTCTTTCATTTCGAAGGAGTTGTTTCTTTCCTGATTTGGTAAGGGAGTTCTACTACTCACGATCTGAAGTTAGTGCTGAGAACTTCAAAGTAACACTTCAAGGATGCATTCACACAGTGACTCCTGCCCTAATCGCTAAGGTATTTTGAATGACTCTTGAAGGATCTGTGTGCACTAGGTTAGATAGTAAGTTACTAGAATTTTAGGACCTAAACAAAGATGAATTTTTGGCAAAAATATCTAGTGATGGCAGTCGGGCATCGAAAAATCCTTTAACTTCAAATCTTTTACCTAACTATAAGATTTTATATAAATGCATCAGTTAGTATATCACACCACGGGTTGGGAGTATGTCTTACCTCTCAGATTTTGATATTGTCTTTCTTTGGCACTTCTATACTCGAAAAGATTTCAACTTGCCTTTTCTGATTTTCAATTACATGGCCACACGTTCTATGGATGAGAAAAAACCTTATGGGCTGATATTGACTAGATTATTTGAGCATTGGAAACTGGTCAATGAAAACTCTAAAGGAGAAAATTTTAAGCTTGAAAAGGTAAATTTTGTATTTTACAAAGAAGTGGGGAAGAAAGCCAAAGCTGGTAAACGCAAGCTTGAAGAATCATCTGTTTCTGTGTCTGCAAAAGGAAAGGAGCTAGTTGAATTTGTTAAGATGGATGATGTTCTGCACTCAAAATATCTTGAGTTTATGACTTGGATGAAATCTAATGTTATTCTGAACATTAAAGAACCATCTCCTATCCAGCAATCATCTGTCCCCAGTGCTTCATCTAGTAAAACCAAATTTGGTAAGTCCTCTAGCTTATTTGATTCCTCTGCTACTAATGATGTTTCTAAGTCTGCAGAAAAGTCAAAAATCAAGACTTCTTTTGAGCACACCCTTACTGGTTCACGATTTGGAAGCTCCTCTAATGAGCATGCCCATTCAAGTCCTCCTGCTCCTGCAGTTGAGAAATCTTCAAGTGTCCAGATGCCAGCTGCTTCTCCAAAAGTTCTTCAATCCACCTATTTAAATGAAGATGAGTTGAAGAAATTTGAGGTCCATGTTGCATCTGCTTCTGCCCTCTTTCACAAGTTGGGTGAGGTCTTCAGTAACCTGGCAGCCACTGTTCCTCTTCTCATTTTAAAGCCTACTGAAATTCCAAAGTCTACTAAAGTTCCTATGCCTGCTGAAGTTCCACAGCCTGTTGTTCCTTCTCCTGTGAGAATGCCACCATCCTTGTCCACAGATGAGTCTCCACCCTTTCAGGCTAGGCGCAAGTCTACCCGCAATGCTGTGTTGAGGACCTGGAATCCACCAAAACCTGGACAACCAGGTAGTAGTTCACTTCCAATGAATGTTGACTCCGGGCCTTCTTGGGATTATGGTATTCTGCTTTATCGTTATCTTTTCTTTGTTGTTGAACACTAACTTTGCTTTTGAATACTGGCTCTTTCCTTTTTGGATGATGACAAAAAGGGGGAGATAATATGTTGGTTGGTTGTTGTTGATTTTTGATTTACTGTCTGATATGAGGATTGGATTGGGTTATTATGTTTTTTGTGGATTTTGCATATTGGTGATCCCTCCTGTTGACTAAGATTTTTATATGTTAGATTAATGACCTGTCTGATCTTATGGATATGCATCTGCTGTTGTTTATACTACTGTACAGGGGATAAATATAAGTGTTTATATCCCATTGCACATATTCAGGGGGAGCATTTTTTAACTAACCTAGATAGACTTATAATTGGAGTTTATTAAGGTTTTGTCATCATCAAAAAGGGGGAGATTATTGGCCCAAGGTCACATCCTGATTTTGATGATTATCAAACCTTAAATAAACTCTATTAAAAATTCTTTTCTAAGCAAATTTCTGCAGGAAATTTTCTATATATTTGTCCGACGAAAATTATCACATTTCTGGAGATCAAGCTACAACAAGCATGGATTTAAGTTGTAAATTTATTTATTGTCTTAGTTTGCTAGAAATTAGGTTATTAAAATGTAAGATCAAATTGAGGCAAGATATTCTCACTCATGTATACACATTACAATTTTTATTGCACAAAAATGTTTTTAAATTAGAAAATGAACTTTTGATCAAAACGGGTTTTCATCAGAAAATGGTTCTTTAGAAAATGAATTTCAGACTTCATCAATTTTCTAACTGAATTTCTGTTTGTATCAGAATTCTGGGCAAAACTCATAATCGCACTAAAAGACAAAATAACAGCCATAAAAAGGCTAGTTGAATTTTATCTGGTCTATTTTGCCCTCCAACAGCTATAAACGGCTAGTTTTTGATTTAAGCATCCAAAACTGATTTTTTGAGTATAAATACATGATGTTTTACCCATTAGAAGGTTAGAGAAAGTTTGGAAAGAAATTCTAACTCTTAAGAGAAAAGCTTAAATTTTTTATCTCACTTTCCACATCTTTGCACTTCATTCTTTATACATTCTCCTCAATTTGGTTATAGCTTTTTGTTGTAATCTTAGTGTGAGGAAATTCTATTGAAAAAGATTGTGAGTTGGGGTTGGCTAGAAACCTAGGAAGAATTCTAGTAAGTGTTTAAATCTTTTACTTTGGGAAAAAGATTGTGTGTAGATATAAATATTTAAGATTGTATATTGGCTTTGACTCTTGCCCATTAAAAGAGTTAAGAGTGGAGAGAAAAACTCAAGAACTATATCTTGGGGAGTGGAGTAGGCAAGGTTAGCCGAACCACTATAAATTCTGAGTGTCATCTTTTCTACTCTCTTTTCTGACTCTCTACATTTCTACAACTCTGTTTTTGAAATTCTATCAAACGTGATTTCAAAGTTATTTCTTATAAAACATTCTGAAATTGTCATAACAATTTTTGCATACACGTTTCTGAAGTTATTACTTGCATTTTCAAATTGCAAAAGAATTTACTAAAATCTTATCATTACTTGCACTGCATTTTTGTTCTTAAAGTCAGAATTCTGTATTTTTCATCAAATCTGTTCCATAAGAAAATCAGCCAAAAAATTTTGAGACACCCAATTCACCCCCCCCCCCCTCTTGTGTGTCTTTAGGACCAACATAGGAAAGATAAAATTATAAGACATATTCAACTATATATGTATTTATGTATACATTATATATCCAATGGGTACATAGCGTAAATATGCGTTAAACTGTTTATATATATAGGTAAAGGAATAAGGATGAAGTGCCTGATGTGTTCTTGAGAATAATAAATGAAAATATAAATTCAAAAATGTATGTTATTTTCAGTTAATGAAATGCGTATATGTTTGTGCACCACGAAGGATTTATAACTTATAAGGCCCTGACTTGTACCCTAGTCATTTTAACACCATTGGGGTACGAGAGTGGCTTAATTTGTGTTTTTGGCTAAGTATTTGTATTTGGAATATATCTGGTTTTAAGTGTGAAGTTAGGGTTAAATTGCTATTTGATCCATTTGGATTTATTGCATGTAAGGAAAAGTAATTGGGTGTATATGTGTTTGTGTGTGTTGGGAAAATTTTTATTAAGGACCATTAGATAAGTGACAAGTGGAAGGTGAGGATTTGGAGAGAGAAAGAAGGGATAAGCTTGGATTTAAGGCAAATGAAGAAACGTGAGAGAATGGGAGCTGAATCTGTCCCTCCTCTCTCCCATTCTTCTCCTCCTCCTTCCCTCTTCTTTGTCCCAAGAATTCCTCCCATCTACTTACTGCCCCTCCAATTTGTTAAGTGATTCAAGGTTTGTGAAGGTAAGTAGTTACTTTTCTTCTTCTCCTCCTCTTCTCCTCTTCTCCTTTAGTTTTGGGTAAGTGTGATGTCAAGGCAAAGTTTGATTTTTGGTTTGTTTTGAAGTGGAGAAACCAAGATAAACCAAGGGTAAGGAGAAAGCTAGTGGAAGTGCAGCCAATTGAGCTTTTAGAGCTAAGGAAGTTTAGGTTTGGGAAATTTATGTTCTTGAATGAATTTGTGTAATTGATGTGTTTGGGATGTTTATATCCGATATTGAGCTTGATTGAGTTGGATTAAGTATGCTTGTGTGTGTTTGAAGTGGTATATTGAAATTGTGGTATGGATTTGGGTTAAAAAGTGAAAAACCCAACTGCGTTCTTGTGTTTTTAGTTGATTTTCGTCGATTCACATGGGGGTCAGAAATCCCTTACCGTGTAATCGAGTTTTGGATGTTTATTTTAGTCTATCCGAAATATCACACGGTGGTCAGGGTTTTCCTTACCACTGTGTGACAGCCTACACAACGGGTAGGAGTTTTCTTACTGCCGTGTAAATGCATTCCGTTTGCATTTTCTGGATTTTGGGCATTTTACATAGTGGTCAGGTTTTCCTTACCACCATGTGGAATGTTTTACACGATGGTCAAGTTTTTCTTACCACCGTGTAAATGCATTCTATTTTATGAAATTCCAAACTTTGGCATTTTACACAGTGGTCAGGTTTTCCTTACCACCGTGTGGAATATTTTACACGGCGGTCAAGATTTTCATACCGCCGTATAAATGCCTTATGTTTGGTAAAATTATGTTTTAAAAGTTTTACATGGTAGGCAGGTTTCTGTGACCGCCGTGTAAACCCTATTTTCAAATTTTGATTTGTATTATATTGCCTTTGTTGAATTGAGCATTGCCATTATTATGCAATAAAATGACTGATGCATATCGAATGATGTTTAATTGTAAAGTTTCACATGAGATGTGTAAATGGCATATGTAGTTATTATCAATGGATGATCTTTATAGTTAATTCAGCATGCATAATGTTATGTTATATGAATAAAAGGATTTATGTATGATTAGCTGTAATAGTCGAGTTATGGATAGTTAGGCATGCCTATAGGTTTCTGTTGCTAAAGCCTAGGCATTTTCTGGATTGTAATCAGATCCCTATGCGTTCTGGACTCCGATCAAGTCCTTATGCATTTGGATCCTTTTGGGTCCCTCTGTTTGGATCTTGCTTAAGATCCCTATGCATTTTTCAAAAGAAAAAGAAAATAATTTTTGTACCTACGGGTCCCTATGCGTTCACTCGTTATCCACCTCTTTGAGTATGCAGGCATAACTATGTTTATTAGTATAATTATGTGTATAAGCAAGAAGTGAACAATATGAAATGCATGAATTGAAGTATAAGATTTGATGTATGGAATTTTAATATGAACTCATGATCCCTTTTGCTTTATTTTGTTTATTATATGTTATGAATTATGATATTACGCTCATGTGTTACATGCGTATGTGTTTTGCATCGACGACCCTTGTAAGTGGTTGTTCTTTGCATCTTTTCCTCACTAAGCCTTTGCGCTTAGCACGGTGTTTCATCCGTGTAGGTTCAAAAGTAAGAGATTTTAGAAAGATGGATCCGTGACCTCAAGAGCCAACACAATAGGATGAGTCTTGGTTTAGGTCCTTAAGTTTTGATTTTGTAATCTTTTGTTGTAATATGTTGAATTGTATTATGAGGCCTAATATGCATTATATTAATTCAGATACTTCTGTACAGTTTTGTAATATCGTATATATATATATAATGGTGTTCATATTTTTGTATATGGTTGATGTATCTTTTTGAAAATAAAATTTTTATATCCTCGATTTTGTTATAAGATTTGTTAAGTTATCGCTTTTGTTATGTACGTGCTTTGTCTGTGTGTAGCAACACTTACCGGTCGTGGTAACTCCCCTCTTCAGGAGGTGGCTCACTACGTACGGGTAAAGGGTGTTACATAACTTCACTAAAGTACTGAATTTATGTTTATATGATTGGATAAACGAACATTCTTATATGTTATAATTTTGTATGCTTGTCCGACTACTACTGTGAGTGGTCATCTAAAAATTAAATGTTTTCCACTAAGCTTTATGCTTAGCACGGGTTTTTAATTCGTGTAGGTACCAGTGTTAGTACACTTCCTATAGATCATCTGCAATAGTCCGGGCCAACATAGTATTTAGAAGAAGATCTTGGATGTAGGCTCCTTGGAGTTTTAAATTGTATAAAAGTGATATGTATTTTGCAAACTGGACAGAATGTATATAAAATTGTGACTATATATATATATATATATATATATATATATATATATTTAAGGAAATGTAAGAAAAAATGTATAATAAGTTGTTATCATGTAATGGCCCGAAATATACCCTAGTAGTAATTTAGCATAATTAGGGTATTCGGGCAAGTTTGATTTGAGTTTACTAATTTGGACTTAAAGTAATTGAAAATGTGGGCTTGATCGAATAAAATAAATTAGTTAAGTGGCCATTATGTAGTTATGTAAGATTAAGTTTAATTTGGATTAATTAGCATTAAATAAGATTAGATTAAGATAATCTAGTTTAGGTGGGAAATAGTGGAATTTTGGGTGGCAATGTTGCCTTTGCCAACCCATCCTAACCATGCAATATAAGGTTTTGATGAGAGAGAAACTCCCAATTTTTGCATGTCTTCTCCTTTGACTACCCATTCTCTCTTGTTCTTCTTCTTCTCTTTTCTTCATCCTTAATTCTTTGTTCTTTGATTTCTGCTGGGTTGAGTTTGATGGTGGATACTATTAGACAATTTCTGAGTTGAGTCATTGATTTGTCAAGGTAAGTTACCATATTAGGTTCTTGTAGACACCGGGTCCCGAGTAGCCTTAATCAGGATTACCCAATGATAAAATTAAGTGTGCCGATTTATAGGCAAAAAGAATGAAAGTCGGAAGTGATAATTTCCTTATCGTTTGATTTATTAGGAATAAATAAAAATGTATTTTAAAAATATTTTAAAAATATTTTAAAAATTATTTTTGGGGTAAAAAAGTAAGTTTTTAATTTTTTGTGTTTTATAGAAAATTTTAAAAAAAAAAATCGGCAAACGTCGAGCGCGGTAGCGCCCAGCGTGCGCTGCGCTGGACGAGTGACGCCCTAAGCGTCACCCGCGTGCGTGGGAGACGCCCAGGGCGTCGCGCGGGGACTTCCGTTGGGCGCTCCAACGGGGCATCCCTCGCCCCTGTCGCCCATTTTTGCCGTTTTTGGCCATTTTGGCCCCAAAAATTCATTTTTCTTCAATTTTTTTGTAGAATTCAATGGTAAAACTTTTAAAATTCCAAACCTTTGATTTTCTTCAGTTTTTTGCTTTTATTAAAATTAATTTAATTTAATTCTTTCATTAAAAATTCTGATTTTGGGAGAGGGATAAAAAGGAATTTTTAAGAGAAAATGAGGGGGGGATTTTCTTTAGAAATTACTTTTCTTCTTCTTTCTTCTCTCAAGCAAATTCTCTCAAATTTTCTAAAGAACTTTTCCAAGAAGATTATCAAGGCAAAAAAATAATAATTTTTGTTCTTGGTGACTTTCTTCTTTTCAATTAACAATTTTTTACTTTAAGACAAATAAACTAATTGTTTGTTCTTGAGTAAAAAATCACTTTTGATATTTTATTTTTCTAGTCATATTTTTCAAATCAAGACAAGGAATTGGATCTCCTTACCTTCATTTCATCAAACTAATTTTGAGGGTAAACATTTTTAGCTCAATTTCTTAATTTCATTTTTTTTGTTTTCAATTAATTAGTTAACATGTAAATTCTTTTAGTTCTATCATTTTCTTCTTATTTTCTTATTCTTTTGATTTTATTTAATTAATTATCATGTGAATCCTTTTAGATCTATTATTTAATTGTTCATATTTCTTATTTTTTTTATTTAATTGTTCATATTATTATTTCTTATTTCTTATTTCTTATTTAATTGTTCTTGTTCATATTATTGTCATCATCTTTGTTCATATATATTATTAGTATTATCATTTAACATGTTTTAGCATAATTGGCTTATCTTATTTTCATTTTATTCCTCCATATTTAATTGGATTGTTCATCTTCTTTGATGTTATTATTATTATTATTGCTATTATTATTATTATTGTTATTATTATTATTATTATATTTGATTGTTCATATTCTTTGTTATTATTGTGTTATTATTATTATTGTAGTTATTACCTTCATTAGTATTATTATTATTATCCTTAATCTTGTTTAATTTTATTATTACTATTATTATTTATGTTTTATGCATGCTGATTTTTATTATTACTTTTGCTTTTTATGCATGATTGGATGTTATTGTTGTTATTTTATGTTTTTATACATGTTAAATTCTATCATCATTATTTTATGCTTGTTTATGCATGTTGAATTTTATTATTATTATGTTATCTTTTATGCATGATAAATTGTTAATTAATTAGATTGCATATTTTTATTATGTCATTTTAATTGGCTTGTCATACATGATGCAATTTTGATTGCCTTAATTTAATTGTTTTCATGTTATATGTTTAACTAATTTTTTACTAACTTCACTTTTATTTTTTTTTTCTTTTATTTCAATACTTATTTTTATGTGTGAGTCTTTTCCATACCAAATGGGAGTCCTTGAAGATTTGGAGATCCATTTGGGAGTTGATTGGTTATTTCTTTATTATTTTCATTACTTCGGTTTCATTATTTTATTTAATATATAATTTGTAATAAATTATTTTTTATGCACGTTAATTAAAAAAACCATAAAAATATTTCTACTTAATTAATTTGTTTTTTTTTTCTAAATAAAATGGGACCAATGTCTTAACTTTTTTTCTTCCAAAATAAATTGTCATTTTAAAATTATTTTCTTTAATTATGCATGAGAGGACCAACGTCCTTATTTTAATAAATAGCCCGATATATGTATGAATTGTATTTTATTTACAAATGGGGGTTGTATTCCGCCCCTAGTTTTGTTGTAATTTATTTTGCTTTTATTTACTTTATTTATCGCTTTCATTATGTGGTTGATGTGCGTTTTAATTAAATTGCATTAAAATTGAATGAGAAAAGGGATGAAATGCTAAATTCAAAACTCAATTATAAACTTAATTAGGGTATGAATAAATGGGAAGTCCCGAACCATCTCTGGTCTTTAGGCTCAACGAGGCGAGAGGGCCATTCCGATGTTTTATTGGAATAGGATCTCCAAGATACCTCTTGTGTCCCACCAAAAGACTCAATTTACAATCCTAAGCTCCTTAGGGTTAGAGGGTCATTCCAATGTTCTATTGGGGTGAATGCCTCCAAGACCCCTTCGGTTTGCCCAAAATGGATAATATGCACCGTCTTAGGCTCACTGAGGCGAGACGAACTTTCCCAATGTTTTATTGGGTGGCGACTCCATGAAATCTCCTTGTTACCCAAAATAGATGCACTTGTAAATACCTTACAAGTTTTAATGAACCTCTCCCGATCGCCCTAAAAGCGGGCCTTCGGGGGCCACGGGGTTCGGCTCGCGTCACAGTTCTTTATCTTCTTCTACTCCTTCTTTATTTCTGAGTTATTATGGAAATTGATCCTTTATTTCTAATTCTGGAATTAGATATTGGTTGTAGTGGTTGAAACAAGGAAAGACAAGGGGAAAGAGAAGGTGGGAGAACCTAGTGCCAAGTGAGCACAAGTGGAGCTAAGGAGAAGAGATTTAGGAAACTCTCTAAATTGTGTGTGTTAATTGGTAATTGCCATGATCTGGAATGTCTTAATCTATTGTGTGTGGAATTTAAATTATGTGTGGGAAATGTTGAATTGATTGCTTAGTAACTTCATAACTTATAAGTGTGAACCCTAATTTTCGGAGAACATGGACTTTGTTGTGAAATTATAAATGAATGGATATTTAATGTGAATTTTAGTATGCCAAAGTGTTCATGTTTGTATTGTGAAAGTTTGGGTTGAGTATGATGAAAAATTATGCTAAGTAAGTAGGTTTGAAGCTTGATAAGTGAAAGGTGTTAAAGTGGTTTGCGTACCTTTTTGACATACTCCAAAGGTTAAGGTCATAAAATGAGTTCTATAAGTTTATAATGAATGAGACCAGTTGGTTAGTAATCATATTATCTATGCCTTCAATTTTTGTAGAAATAGCCTTGTAATTTTGAGAACTCTGATGTCTTTAAAAGTGACCATAAATGTACTAAATGTTCTGTTGGAGGGCTTTTGGAACAAGTTGTGTTCCTTGGGCCACAACTCCTTTAATTTAAGTTTAAATGAAATGAGAAATGTGTCATTTGAAAGTTAGTTTATAGATGAATAATTGGTTTGGTATTTTAATGAAGTTTGAAGGTCATGTATCTTGAGGTAAGAAGTAGGGTTTGAAAGGAGTTAGCTAAGTGCTTTGATCTCTTTTCTACCCTAAAATTTATATATGTCACGATCACAACCATTTGATTGTCACCGTGAGGTATACCTGTTTTCTATTCTGCCTCAGATTGTTTGGATGTCATGGTCACAACCATTTGGTTGTCACCATGAGGTGCTGCTGATTTACATTCTATTTTGGAATGTTTGTATGTCACGGTCACAACCAATTAGTTGTCACCATGAGGTAACTACGGTTTGCATTTTGTTTTGAGTTGTGCTTATATCACGGTCACAACCATTTGATTTCCACCGTGAGGTACTTGAACCTTCTTCAATTCTTTTCAAAACACTACCTAATGTTGTATAAGTGTATGAATTGGAATTCAAACAAGTTTAACAACATTTAATTGGATCTATAATGTGAGTATGTATAGTGTGAATGTGTATAATGAAATGTGAGCTTATATGATGAAATTATATTGCTTTATGTGAATGAATAGTTGTGATACAATGTGAATAATGAACATCAATTGGAATTAATAATTTAGCCTACAAGTTGAGTAGTGGATAGATAGGCATGCCTCTAGGGACTAAGTGCTGCAGCCAAAGTGTTTGATTCCATCTGGAATCCGCAATGCGTATAGAATCCTTTTTGGTCATGAGCACGATAGAGTGCTCCGATGGGCAGTTTAAGCTGTTAGTGTTCTGCCGTGGGCACGGGCAATGATGTGAGTGCGACAATAGCCAAAGTTGGTTCTATCACGAGCACGGCTTGTGCCGCAAGCAAGACGGAGGCTAGAGTTGGTTATGTCGCGAGCACGACAGAGGCTTGAGTTGAGTTTTATCGCGAGCGCGACATGTGTTGCGGGAGCTATAGAGCCCCAAGTTTGAGTTACGTGTTAAATTTTTTTCTTTGTGTAAATTATACTATTTATATAGGAATAAAGATGAATATGAGATTATAAATGTATTGATTCATGTAATTTAATACAATGGAATAGGAATGTATGTGATGAGCTACATTCATGTATGTAATAGAATGAATGTTATGGTATTGCCTACTATGTATATATGTTGTTACGAATTGCAATTAAATGAATAATAATTGGATTAATAATTTAGCCTGCAAGTCGAGTAGTGGATAGATAGGCATGCCTATAGGGTTAAAGTGCTGCAGCCGAAGCATCCGATTCCTTTCAGAATCTTTAATGCGTATCGAATCCTTCATGGATTCCCTTATATATATATATTATATCTTATTTACTATTTCTGTACCTATGGGTACTGATGCGAATGGGCATATCTTTAGATACAAAGTGATTGTTGTACTCTCGAGTACTAATGCAATACCTGTTATCCGCGTCTTTGAATTGCAGGCATGGCTTTAAGTTAACTATTGAATTATAATTGAGCAATGTGAACTTAATGTGATAGGTGAATGGGAATATGATGTGTATAATACTGTTATGCGATTACTGTGCCAATGAATACAACCGACTATGGTTGCCATGTTAATGAGGTACGTTTGTGTGAGGCATGAACATATATGTATCTTTTATTGCTCAATACATGTTATGTATATGTGTAAATTGTATGTTGTGTATTGTTTTTCCCACTAAGTGTTATCTCATAGCACGGGTTCTTAATCTGTAACACCCCCTACTCATACGTAGGCGAACCCATCCGACTAGGAGTGAGATGCCATATGGGCAAAGATGCCACCACGCAGATACAGAATATACATACATTCATACCCAAATTCAGGCTAATTAAAAACCTTACAAAAACATTCATGGAAGAAGCTGATCATGCATTAATATAACGAAAAACATTACATTACTGTTTGATCAACCCAAAGGTACAACAGATAATTACATATCCAGAAATGTACTTACACTTATGCGGAAGCTGTTACAAAATTACCATAAGAGAGTTCTATACAAAAAGAATCATCAATATACAAAATTAAGCCCTACACTAAAACCCAGCTGTGTTGGCTTGGCTGCGACGACTCTCCCAAGGCAAACTCCTTCCGCACCTGTACGGGTAAACACACCGTGCTAAGCGATAAACGCTTAGTGGGGAAACACACAATTCAAATGGACGGCCATTCACAATGGTCGTCAAGCAAACACATACAAATGGCATAGTCAGAAATACGCATTAAATAAGAGTATGAACATATAAACACGTAGAGTCATACATTTGATATAATCTAACCGTCTTCATAATATCACATTAATAAACATATTCGGATAAAACATGCCCATAAGTATCAAAAAAATTCCAAACAATAAAGCACTTGCTGACTCAAGGTAGTGGATAACGAGTGAACGAACAGTACTTTACGGGTACGAGCCGATTACAGATAGTACCTTACGGGTACGAATCGAAAACCAATTTACTTTACCATTTGCAAAACGTTTTATAAAGGGACCTTAAACAAGATCCAAACACATTAGAGGGTTCGCAAGGAACCAAATGGGACCTGATCGGGGTCCAAACTGAACTGAGACTGCAGCTATAAGACTCTATTAGGCATGCCTAACTATCCACTTAATTGACTCGCAGGCTAAAATACACAGTTAACGTCCATAGTTCAATTATAACAAGCAAAGAACTTACATACCTTGAATAATCAGTACATGCAAATATCATCCATCTTACTAGTATACAACTCATATTAAGAGACAATGTGTGCAAAAATCCATAATTTAACAACCCTAAATCATGTGAAACAACTAAGATTTTATTGCAAAAATAGGGTAGGTCACGGTGGTAATCAGATTGGTTGCCACCGTGACATACCAAGGATCTCAGCAGAATGCAAGTCTGAGGTATCTTACGGTGGTAACCCATCTGGTTGTCACTGTGACATACCCAGACCCCAAAACTGAATACACTTTTGGGGTACCTCACGGTGGTAACTCATTAGGTTGCCACCGTGACATACCCACTGCCCAAGTCAGAAGCAAAAGTCTGGACACCTCACGGTGGTAACCAGGTTGGTTGCCACCGTGACATACCCAAACTCATGGCAGAATGCATCTGGTGTGTGCCTCACGGTGGTAACCAGATCGGTTGCCACCGTGACCCATGCCAGATGCGATACCCAAGAGCAATTTTCTAGATCATTCAAGCCAAAATCCCAAAACTCTCACTTCAACCAAAGTATCCTCACTCCAATAATAATATTAAACCAATCAAACATCAATAAATCATGCCATAAACAAATCCTACTCATGAATTCAAAGGACAACATAAATTTACATAATCAATCTCATCATTATTCATACCACAATTCTATAATCTCACATTTGGTTCAATAACTCACAATCAAGGTTCCATGAACAATAGAAATCAAAACCCATAACATAATAACCAATAAAAACATCAAGAACATCAAAAATTTCCAGAATTTCATCCAAATTATAAATTGCCAACAATGCATAAAACACAAATTCCCAAACCTTGAAATCCTTAGCTCCAAATTAATGAGCTCCACTAGATCCAACCTTCTCTTTGCCCTTTGGCTCACGAGGAGGCTCAACTAAACATCAAACCACAAAAACATACAAACACAAAACTCTAACTTAGATCCAACCCAGAAAATATGAAGAAGAAAGATGAAGAAGAGGAAGAAGAAGAAGATGGAAAATGCAGAAAACTTACTAATTAAATGCAAGGTGTGATCAATTCCCACTACCAAGAGCTTGAATCCAAGCTAGGGCAACTAAAGAGTGAAGAAGAGGAAGAAGAGCAGTAGAGGGAGGAGAGGAACGGGAAAAGGGATAGGAAAATCTGATTTCCTATTTTCCTTTCCTCCTTTTACTTACCCTTACCCAAACCCTAGACACATGGCATCTCTCTAGTGGTGGAAATCAACCACTCACACACTACAAACATACGAGTAAGCACACCCAAATGCAACCCAACTAATTCACACCCTAACACCACACATGCACCCACATGCTAACAAAACTCTTAAAACATACATTTCTACCCAAAATGCCCTTAATACATGTCAAAACTCATACAATGCACATGCACAAACATGGCTCATACTACTAGGGGGCAAACGGGGTGTGACATAATCCGTGTAGGCTCAAAGGCGAAGTGTGCTTAAGGGATGGTCCCGTAACTTCTTGGTCAACACACTAGGATCCATTTCTTAGTGTAGGTTTTGATATTTTATAATATGTGTTATGTAATATGTAAACAATAACTTTTGGCATGTAAGGGATTTAATGTGACAATCGAATATTATGCATTTTGTAAGTTGACAATCTACATGTATGAGTATGATTATGCAATTTGAGTTGAATTCCGCTGCATATGATGAAAGAATTTTGTTAGTTCAGGATCTTGCATGTGTATATATATATTATGTAATGTGTTTGAGTTGTGTGACGACCGTTCTCGACTGCCGTAGCAAAGCTATGCGAGCAGACGGGGAATGAGCGTTACATTGACTATCCTAAAGGCTCCCCCAAATGTAATTAGAAAGCAAGGAGCAAAATAATTTATGGGTACCTCTATTAATGAGTCTAATGTAGCTGAGTTTTGTCTAGAGAAAAATGGACAAAATATTATAAGAAATCATTATGCAGTGTCCTTGCTACAAGGCCCAACTTATGGCTAGTGGAAGCAGGTGCTTTGGAATCCACAATAACCAGCCAATCTGACTTGGGAATTCTTTACCCAAGAATTTGAAAAGAGATACATCATTAAATCTTACAAGGAGGCCAAATGGAAGGAATTTCTAAACCTTAAGCTAAGGAACGTGACAGTAGCTGACTCTACAAGTATGTTCCAAAATCACTGCTGACAAATCAATTCTTTTGTAGACGGTTTGAAGATGGCCTGAATGATTCTATCAAAGGCTCTCTAGTGGTATTAACTTTAATTCAATCTATAAATTTCCATTAACTAAAAATGGAAAAATTAGAATAGGTTAAGAGAGAGAGCTCAGAAGAGGGGGTTAACAGCTAGTGGTTCTCCATTTAGCAAGAAGCCAAAAGAGACTCAAAGTAAGCCTGTTACATATATTTTTATATAAAGATCTATTCAAAGGCTTGCTGTTAGTGGTGGATGTCATAATAAAACACCAATGTCTATTGCTAGTGCTGCTCTGCCACCCAATAGAAGTAGTGCACCTCTAGTCTGCTCCCATTATTAGAAGAATCATTAGGGAGTCTATAGAAGGCTCACTAGAGCATGTTACAGATGTGGTAGTATTGATCACATGATGGCAAATTGTCCTTAAGGTAGAGGGAATGTTCCTACACAAGAAAGCATAAGCAATTCAAACCCACCAAAGGCAGGTAGAGATAGAAGGAATAATAGGAGTGGACTGGGACTATCTAAACAAAACCAGAACATAGTATTTGAGTTGGTTGATAGACCTTCCATTCTTACTGCAGCAATTAGGACCTATGCCACGAAGGAAGAAAGGATGAGAATGCTCCATAAATGATTGCTAGTATTTTTTATTTATTTATTTAACTCTGAAATGTATGCCTTAATTGATCTTGGTTCCACACACTCATACATCTGCACAAACGCACCACATAATAACATGTTACAAGTTGAATCTTTCGAATATGACATTCATGTAACTAGTCCCATAAGCAATAATGTGTTTGTGAGAAAAGTATAAAAGGAGTGTCCTATGAAAATTCAAGAAAAGATATTTACAACTGATTTAATTGAATTACCCTTTCATGAATTTGATATGATTTTAGGAATGGACTGGTTGACAACACCTAGCAGTGGTAAATTGTCATATTAAGAAAGTTACACTCAGAAATCCCAATTAGGCTAAAATAGTGGTACAAAGAGTCACAAATAATCCCTTAATTAATGTGATATCAGCCTTGAAGGCTAATAGATTGTTAAAGTGGAATTGATTGGCTTGATGTGCTATTATATCTCAAGTAACAAGTGTGCAAAATGCCCTAATATGTAATTTGGCATTTGGTTAATTGCTATAAGCTTGTACTTGAGATAATTTGTATAGTTCAACCATGTGAGCATTGATTAGAATTGGTAATGTTTAAATCTAGTTTGGTAAAAAGTTTAAAAGTTGAATATGATAAATTAATCATATTTCGTATTTGGACTATTTATGTTTTGTTTGGTGAATACTAGTTGGATAATAGATTATATCATGTGATTATAGTAACACCCCTTACCTGTACATAGTAAACAGTATCAAAACATGGCCGGTTTATGACGACAAGTAAAGGATATCACCAAACTAAGTATCTAAGACTTAATAACTTGTAACAAAACCAGAATTGTAAAATTTCTTTTCATATCGATATATTGCTCGAAATACACAACTAACAACTTCCATAATTTAACTTTTCATATAACATTATTCATAAATAACTTTTCACTTTCGGAAACCACCTTCCTTACATAACAGACATAATATATAATTAAATCATACATTTACAATATAAGCTTACAATACATTAATACACATAATGCAAAGTCTATACAAAACTCCTATGAACTTGTTGGCCTTGAAAGATTGCGGAATGTCCTTTGCGTTACACCTATCCTCAATACCTGCACAGATAAAACACCCGTGCTAAGCTTGTAGCTTATAGCTTATAGCTTAGTGGGGAACAAACATGATATGGACGACCACTCACAGCAATCGTCAATCAAACTACACACCAATGATTGCACAAAATTATTCACATTCGTAATACTTAAGCATAGTAGATGCACACATTAACCACACACACTTGCACATTTCAATAATCATACATACTTACTCAATAGAATAGACATTTATAATAATATGCATAGGTAGTACACACACAATTATATTCCTATAATGTCAAGTGCCAAGTTATTCATCAATCCTATATCTTCCAAAATTATTACTCGCTTTATACATATATCTATGCAAATATGTACAATAGCACAAAGACATTCTTTAAACATTTACAAACCACAATATTTCCTTCATTTAACATACTTCACTTAGAATTAGTTTTCTACCCTCATCTTAATATACCTTTCATGTTCACATAATCATATATTTAACATTTTATCATATTCAACTTAAAGACAATATAAGAATATCCATACATATCCGATATATGTGGGTTCCTTTTTCAAACATCTTCACATTTAATCATATATTTTTAAAGAGTTATTAATACATATTCATGTGAAGTATTTCATAGTAATTCATTAAGGTTTCATGTAAACAATAATATATCTATACTTACCAAATTAGATCACCTAACTTTATTCATATACCAATTTTAACATATTAAACATAGACTATATTTCATTACTTTTATTATCATCATCAATACCATAGACTCATGACACACATGTACAGAATAACACAATTGTAACAAATAGCTATTAATATTACAAGCATATGAAATGCTTGTTTCCATATTTTCTTTCGAAACACAAGTATTTACAATCATTAAAGAATCATTCATGAGTAGCAAATTACACAAACAATTATCATAGTTTGCATTTAAAGTTCATATATAAGTACCTTTATTTATTAATATACTCCATGTTATTCATTTAGTATTCTTTTATCCAATTGTTGCCTGTATTCTCAAAGTGGTGGATAATGAGTGTACCGAACAGAACGCATAGGTACCCAGGGTACTTTCACATATCACATAGTATCATATCAATAACGCATATGCATAGGGACCCAAACGGGGTCCAATATAACGACCCAAAGGGGCCAAATCACGACCCAAACAGGACCGGCAGAACAAAACGTAGGCTGCAGCACTAATGGTCCCTATAGGCATGCCAATCTATCCATTACCCAGTCAAATCAGGCTTCCAATCATATTTGCATTTATTTATATGGTACTTGTGCCAATGATATACACATCATATTCACAATCATATATACTTACAAATTCATAGTATAGGATCAACAGATAGCATTCTTTAATATCCAACACTTGAACAAAAGATTCACTCATGTTATCTTTGGGTTCATCTTAGTACTTTATATAATTTCATAGGATATATTTGCATAAAGTCATTAAATATCATGTAACAGTGTTAAATGAACACCACAATCATTTCAATCACATTTAACCTCTTATTGACTATGCTAGCATCACAAGCATATCTAATATTTACATCGTCACTTAATATCATCACACATAACATTATCATATGCATAAAGATTCGTATCATTATCTCATAGGTCAATACATTATCATACAAAATCCATGTCGATATGTATCATATATACATGTATTTACCTCTTTATATTATTCAAAGTGTACCCATAAATTCTAATACAACTCATTCATATTCATTTACGCATAGCCCCAAGTTCATGATCGGTTCCTAATACAATTTATTAATAATTTATAACTGCATATCTTATTCATAATCACTCATAATGGTTACATGCTAATTATATGCATTTAAGTATTCATACTATATATTTTTCACATAGTCTTTGCATTTTAATACAAAGTCCTTCGTTATGTCTTTACTATGGTCATATTAATATTCCATGTATTTTCATGTAATGTTTGCATACATATTCCTAACATATCATTAATTAGTCACAAATAAAGTTATATTACCCTTACATAGTTGATATAACATGCCAAGTCATTTCTAGATATATTTAGTAATTTCTAGTTCAATATACCCTTAAAAACCTCACTAATTATTCATATTCATATCCCTAGTCACTTATGTTTCCAAGGGGTAGTCATTCATATACTAATTACATAGCCCTAGACATGTGTCGGATAAGTTCCGAAAAGTTCCGGTGAAGTTCGAGTTCGATTTAGGAAGAAAAATGCATAATATAGGCTGAATATTGAGATCACACGATGGGCAGACATTTTTGCCCACCGTGTGGGGCAACAATAATGGGTTCTGAAGTGGCAAAATCTTTTACACGACAGGTAAGAATCCTTGCTAGCCGTGTAAACCCATTCTACCCCACTCTGCATAGGGCAGATTTCAAGTCCGATTTGGCATAGGGTATTTTCACCTAGCTAGAGGAATTTATAAGCAAAAGTTATCCTATAAATTTGTTTCTCTATGTCTTAAGTTTCCAATGGCATAAAAATCATTTCATTTGGACTTATATCCTAGGAGATATGGCACTGACATTACAAACTGTTCCAGAGAAATTTCCAGGGACAGAATTGTGTCCCAACTTGGAAAAATTACTGGGAACAATAGGGAGATAATTTGACCATACTCTCTTCATGAAAGTTACTCTTCTAGATGTCTAGATTCAGTATAATTTTAATTCACAATATTTAGATCACTATAACTCCAGAAATGGCCTTGGAGACAGAACCTGCTCCCATTACCCGGACAGAACAGTTACCTCAACTTTATGCTCACTTTTGAGGCTATTAGAGTAAGATTCAGCTCCTGACCTCCTCTAGACATTTGTAGGTATGGGTCTTAAGTTTTATTTTCAATTGGAATCATCTAATTTGGAGTTTTATGACTCAATTTATAGCCCAAAAACCAACTCGGGGTCAAGCAAATCCCTGGACAGAGTTTCCCTTATACACTCTACATGCCAATAATTGTCATTCCACCAACTCATCAACCACAATCACACTCAATTCCATATTTAACATCAATATACACATAAAACCAATATCATTATTCATCAAGATATACACATAGGGGTTAGCTTCCCAAACCTTATTTTTGAGCTAAAACTCCTTTCTCTTTGCTTCAAACTTCCTTTGCTCCACTTTCTCTTTTCTTTTCTTCTCTTGGCCAAATCCATCAACTCATTTCATCATAAAATTGCAACATCATCAATTCACAATCCATAATTTTCTAGCACCTATCAAATGGAGAAAGAAGATGATAAAGAAATAGATAGAATTACCTTGATTACTTAACAACTAGTCCCAACTCCTTGTGCTTTCTCTTCAAAATGCATTAGCATGAGTTTAAATGAGTTTTGGAAGTGTATTTTGGAAGATAAAGGGGTTGCGTTCCTCCCCATTTCTACTGCCCCAAATGGCCTTATATATGGCCTCTCATTTCTCAACTTTTTCTAGAGCAAAATGTGTCCAAATATCATTGGTTGCTTTTTAGATTTGTCAAATTTACAATTTGATCCCTATAATTCCACTTGTTCCCACATCTAGCATTCAATTAATATTCAATCACACATTAGCCCACAAACTATATCCTTTAATGCATTTAAGTCACTATTGGACAAATTACCAATTTACCCTTGACTTTTAACTTAATACTGATTATGTCCTCCATTTCACTTTACCACTTTAACCATTAAATTATACATTTTCGATCACCAATACACCCTAAACATACACAAATCCGTCTAGGGTATATTTTGGATCCTTGCAATTATTGCACACTTTATATGTGAATAGCATTGAGAAAGTGATTATGATTAAATTGATACAAGAAAGACTAGCTTGTGATTTAGTAACCTATATATGATTAATGAGTTCTTTGTGAGTTCTAATTGAACTCTACTTGATGTTCTAAAGGAGTTCTAATTGAATTCCATTTTGATTTCTTATTGAGTTCGAGATATACTACTTTATTATAGAAGAATGATAAGTTGATATATATGTATAGCCCGAAATTAGAGCTTGAACTATGTCATAGTTGTGGATAGATAAATATGCCTATTAGGATTTCAATATTACAACTGCCCCTGTTGACAATAGTGTCCCCTGTGTTTGATTTGATACTTGATGGTATCCCCAATTTTCTTGAATAATCATTTATCTAAGATTATAAGCCTCTTATTTTAATATTATCTTTACAGTATTCCCTGTTTGATACCAACACTAGTATCCTTTACACCCGTTATCCACTCCTGATGTACAATTCATGCCATTATTAGCTCCCTAATTATGTATACAAAATAAATAATTACTTTATATATTGGAATATGATTAAATTAATTTGAATCATGTGTACCTTGTTATTACATAGGATTAGAGGTGGCAAATTGGGCGGGTTAGGTGGATCTAGGTTGGATTATAAATGGGCAGGTTATAAATGGGTCAAATGTCCAAATGGACTGGGCGGGTTGGATCGACCCATAAGCTAAAAATTTGACCAATTTTTTTGATGAAAATAATTCTCAATGTAATAACAGAATACTAAAAGTGTAGCGACCCCAATACCGGGTTAGCCGTAAATAGTATTCTCCAACAGTAAATAGTGACACCAGGGTGAATAGTACTTCTCGGAGTCAAAAAATATTTTATTAAATCATTAGATAGAGCCTATCATCAGGAGTCCGTAGGCAAAAATTTGGGGTCAAACGGAGGTCATACGAGTCCGAAAAGTGCGAAACAGTGGAAAAATGAGGTTTCAAGGCGTCTGTCACCACATTTGTCCGTCTGTGGTGACAGACGGGCCAGCCATCGATGGGCTAACAGACGACCATGCCGTCGATCTTGAGGGACGGTCAGGCCGTCTGTGGCTTTCAGTCCGGTTTGACCCAATTTTGACCCGAAATTGACCGGACCATATCTTGAGTTACGAACCTCAAAAAAATGATTTGAAATACAGACGCACTCGTATTGATGAGTATAATTTAATGGTGATAAAATATTTAATTTTGGTGACACTAGAAAATTGGAGCATCGGACTGATAATTAATTGTCGGACCGAAAAATGGTTTTTGATTGGTCCAAAAATATTATTAGAGTCTAATGAACATATGTTAAGAATTATGGAGTCATTTTTATAAGGAATTAGACTTAAATAATAAGAAAAAATTATGATTTCGATTTAAATAGTATTCGATTGATCGGAGGTTTGATTGAGGCTTTAAAAATAGTAAATGATGTCCAAAATTAATGAAAATTTTCAAATTAACTCTAGATAATATGTAGGAATTTTTGGTGGTGAAAAGAGAATTTTTCGAGGATACCAAAAATTTGCTTATCAGACTGGTTTGATTGAACCAGACTGAAAACGGACTCTGATTGAGGTAAAATTTTGTACACAGCCTAATTTTCATACTCTAAGAATTACAGAATCAATTTGAGTGAAATTGAAGTTGGAAAGTGAGAGAATTAGATTGAGATGGCATAATTCGGTAATTTGCTAATTAATAAGTCAAACCTAACTCTCACCTACCCTATTTATTGCTGGAAATCTGCAGATTTAATGGAAGACTCTCATGTTGCTCTCCTCATTTTCCTTTCTTCTTGAAACTGTGACCTTGTTTTTCCAATTCTCCTCCTTTTTTTCAAGTTTCCTCCATTAATCCTCTAATCCAAGCCCTTTTTATGAAATTAACCCTCCTTTCTGCTAATTAGTGAGTTCCAGAGGTCAGTTGGGCAAGAAAAAGTGGAAAAAATTGAGGTTTTAAAGTGAGGGATTTAAGTTGAGGTAAGTAAAATTGATGGAATTATTTTGATTTTATGGTTCAATTAAGTAGTTTAGGATGTGTATAAATTATTTATGTTGTTTGATTGAGTTATTAAAGCAAATTTTGGTTAGATTTTTTGTGAGGGAATTCGGCCATATGAGGGCTTTTGAGGAGAATGAAGTTTTTCCATGAGATAAGGCTAGAGCAAGGATTTGAGGTTAGTGATTACTAAATCTAACCATTTTCCATTGAATTTACATGAAATTAGCTTACGAAATTAGAGTAACTATGTGAAAAGTGCTTGTGAAATGAATACAAACTTAGAAATATGATTAGGAAATCTAAGTATGTGGATTATAATGCTTAAGATTAAAGAAATGAATTTGGATGGTGTAAATGGCATGGTAACCAAATGTATATGTTGGGTATGTATGAGTATACCTTGTTGTTTAGGTGAGATAATTGTATATCAATGTAAATTCGTATGAAATTAAGTTAATTTATTGATAAAGGTGTAAAAAGAAATCTTGATGGTAGGAAAGAATGAGTGGCCGAATGGGTTAGGTAAGAATAAATAGATATGTTATGTTAAATTATGGAAGATCATTATATATATATATATATATATATATTGTATGAGTGATAAAATGAATCAATAAGTGAATTAGAAGTGAAAAGAAAAAAACTGTAATGAAAAGAAATATATGGAAATTGAATAATTGAGTTAATGAACCAAAAATATATGTTTAGGCCATTTAATGATGCTAAGCTATAAAAAGATTGCATATGAAATTTTAAAAGTATGTGAATGCAATCGAAACTATAAGAATTTAAACAAAGTATTTTCAAGAATAGTTTCCCATTATGTCCATGGTGGGAAATATTGACAAATATTGAAATGAATGAAATTTTTTGTATATTGACATTATTGATGATAATTTGAATAATTAAAATTAAAGTGACAATTAAAGAATAAGAGTGGCCTTGAAATGAATCCTTAGCCATTTAATGATAAAAGCATACTTATTATGTAAAATAAGTATATAATATGAAATGTACAACATTGATGATAATGTTGTGTAACTGGTAAAACGAATGAGAATGACTGTACTTGCCCTTAGTAGTGTCTAGTAGTTAATCTAGTTCAGAATATAGTGGCTAGCCATAGGGGATTTTGTACTGTTGTGGTGTCATGACGACCCCATTGGGTAGGCCAATGATGGACTACCATATTGAAAAGTGAAAAGTGAAAAGTGATGTAGTGTTCAGTGATTCTGTTGAGTGGTCATTCGGGGTCACTCTATTCTGTTTGTGGACCACAGGATCCACACCCTATTTATCCGATTTACAGATTTCTACCGGAATTATACTAGGGGCATAATGGAAAAAGTCAAGTACAATTGTAAAAAGTAAAATGGAAATGAATGTTTAAACGAAAAAGAACTGAATCGAAAGAAATGGAAAGTTTAGAGTGGAAAAAAGTAATTTACCCAAATGATAAGTTTTTTTTTAAGAAAAATAGTAAAATGACTTGAAAATGTAAAAAGTGAAATGAAAGTGATATTTGGAGTGAGAAAGGACTTATATGAAAGAAAATAAAAGTCTAAGAACCAAAACGTAATTTACCCTTAAAATAATTTTTTGAAAGACTAATAGATAATTTATAAGTTAAGAAATGAATAAGTGTGAAATTATGGTAAATAAATGACAAAATTGTAAGTAAGCGTTGAAAGAAGGGTATAATCGTAATTTAATAAAAAGTTAGGGCAAAACAGCAAATGAGAGTAAAAGTAAGTTAAAAAAAAGTGACATGTAAGTGAAGAATGGAATTGAAATGACCTATACGTAAAGAATGTAAAGTTTAAGGACTAAACTGTAATTTGACTTGAAAATGCTAAAATAAGGACCAATTTGTAAGTCAAATAATGAATTTAAGATGAAAAGAGAAATGAACTAGTGGTAAAAGTATAATTATAATGTAAAAGTGGCAATACCGTAATAAATTGAAAGATTAGGGACCAAAGTGACCTTTTACCACATTGAGGGTACCCAGTAGAATAAAATAAAAGTGAAGTGAAAATAATATTTAATTAAGTGTAATAAGGGAACTAATGCTATAATAGTAAGTAAATGACTAGTGAAATGACAAAATTGTAAATCCGATCTAAAAAGAAATAATTAAGTTAAATAATAAGATTAATGAGTGAAAATAATCAAAGGAATGATAAATTGATCTAATTGCAAGGAAATGACTTAATACTGATTAATAAGTAAAATATACATGAGTGTAAGAATGTGAGGGTTAAACAGCAAATTACCTATTAAATAAGTATGTCAGTGTAAAATGGCACTAATTAAGGTTTAGTCTGTGATTTTAATGAACTTGAGGAATTAGTTAAGGTAAATTGCATTATAGAAGTATACGAAGTGAAATGAAGTGAATGTATTATAATGTAAGGTGTACTGATCTAAGAAATAAAGTGAAAGTTAATGGAAATGAGAGAAATCAGAAGATAAAATAAGCGAAAAATGTTAAAGTAAGTGATTGAAATGGATACGTTATAAGTAAGATCATAAGTTAATAGTGAAATATAAAAAATAGTATAAAATCATAATTAAGGAAATAAGGAAGGGCTAGATAGTACTATGACAGTGTTAAACTTGAATGTGAGGATCAAAGTGTGTGCATGTGTGTATGTGCTTAAGTTAGTATTGAAAATTCTTAGATTCGTAATTATCATTGGGTATTTTTAATGCTCAGCACATAGTTCTTGACTGCGTGCAGATACCGAGTAGGACGTCTAAGGAGCAGGCATACTATCAGTTTTGTGATCAGATTGGACCTCCGGATTGAAGATGAGAATAGTATGTACTTATATTGCTGGCATGTATATGTAAGATTTAATTGTTAGTATGTAACATGTATAACTAACAGTTTAGAGTGATATTGTTATGTGTATTATTGAATGTCTTGATAGGTGAAATGTAATGATTGGACTGCATTGATTGTGGTATGCTAGTGATATGACAATATTAAAGAATAAGTAGAAAAAAGAAATTTACCGCAATAGTATAAGCAATGCAATGTATGAAATGTACGAAAACGATAAGGGTGTTACAAAAAGTATTATCAATATTGGTTTAAATGAATCGGATGATGTGGATCAATTCATTTGATACATTTTTTTTTAATGAAAAAAGCATGTTGGCCCAAACATGTCGAATGAGTCAAATGGTGGTCCAAACAGGCCAAAATATGTATCAAACCATTTAATCTATTTTTTAAATAGTTCTCAATATGATAGCAGAATACTAAAAAATTAATCTAAGAAAAAAAATTGGATATATAAATAGTACAAGTCATAAAATTGAGAAATTTATCACGCAAATTATTCCATTGAATTTTTAAATTTCTATTTCAATATACATAATTAGATTCAATTTTACTAAATTTAAATAAAATAACAGTATTATTCTATATATACTAAATTTCTAATTTGTATTTTATTTAAAATTGATAATTATTTTTAAATAAAAATGTAAAAATTCAATCTAAACTATAAATGGTTAAAGGATTCAATACTAAAAACAAATAAATAAGTTATCCCAAAATGCATTTTTTTCAAAAAGAAAAGATGTATCGCTTTCTAGAGTAGGTCCTAATAATTGATTAAGTTTATAAAAAAAATGTCATCTTATATTTGGAAGTGTACCATCCACCATTAGCCACCATTCTCCAAACCACTTCATGGACTGACTATAATTCTACATTCGGAAGGCCCGTTGGGTATTTTTGAAAATGACCCAAACGGATTGAATTTTAAAATAGTGGCTTTTGGACGGATTTAAATGGGTAATTTGTGAGTTGGGCAGGGTTTTAATTTAATTATACTGGGCAGATTTAGACGAGATTTTGAGTTTTGACAGATATACATAGGGTAGTATTTTCATGTATCCTTGAGATGCTTGTTTTGCTATATAATGCTGATAAACCTCACATTAATAATGCTAAATAAGTCATTTGTGGATGATTTGCTACATGAATATGTTTTGTTTATTTTTGCTTTATGTGCTCGACTTGTAAGAAGTCTATTTATTTTTTTTACATGATATCTCGACTGATACATTGCTCAACGCGGCTGTTTGTCCCAATGTTATTGAAACCGGACCGAATAAAGAACCGACAAGGCTGAGTGTTCGTGGTTCGACCGGGTTCAACCGGATTTTTTCTATTTTTTAAAATATTATTAATTAGTATAATTTTTATAAATATTACTATATAAACACTCAAACAAAAACAAAATCTATCAAAACATTTAACATATACCACAAATATACTAATAATAAGTTACAAAACATATTAAATATTCACCAAATATAAGTTTTAAACATTTAAATAAATTCATTTTACATTATATATATTTAAAAAAAAATTATTTTCATCACTCATTATCATTGTCATTCTCATTGAATTTTTTTTATAAATGGTGTATTTTGAAAAAATATTTTGTTTTATTTTTTAATTTTGGAGGTTTTCTTTTTTTTTTTTAATTTTATTTTTTTTATTTCGATTATGTCATTAGCAGAAATGAGTTTTTTATTTTTCATAAATTTTTTTTATGTACAATACATTTTTATTAGAATTATGAATTTCTATTTCAATTATATAGTCTATTACCTAAAAAGAAAAAAATATATATTATTTAGATGGAAAGAGATGAATTGAGTGATTTTTTTTTATAAATAATGTGTTTTAAAAAATAATTTGAGTTTTGGGGTGTTTTAAAAATAATGTGTTTTAAAAAAAATAATTTTTTTATTTCAATCAGATTTTTTCCGATTTTTTCCCGGTTTTCTCCGATTCTACCCGGTTTTTTCCGGTTCTGACCGATTTTTTTCAAATCCGGTTTTATATAGTCAAATCAACCGGTTTTCAGTCCTGTTCGTGCTCTTGTTCGATTTTAATAACTATGGTTTGTCCCATGTAGGTACACAGAACAACACAACTGGAAGGTCTCGTGCCACTGTTGAACTGTCTTCTTTTTTAGTAATATTCTTTTTTGGAAGTGTAATAGTGTTGGCATGTAAATCTTAACTTTTGGTTCTTAGATTTTAAATATATATTTATTAATTTTGGTACGTATAATTAATTGAAATTAGCACTCCTATAATATTATATGCCTTAGAATGAGATAAATCATGAAATCAAAAGAACATTTATACTTCATATCTATTAGGTGATTAACTAAAAATACTCATAATATTATCTAGTTTTGATGGAACTTATTAATGATTAATATGCTTTTAAATATGTGGTTAACTATTAATAATAAACAAGCATGGTTAGGATTTGCGTATTACAGCAGGCTTCTCCACACTTAAAAAAAAATAAAAATTAAAATAAAAAATAAAAACATTAGACTAAAAATTGGACAGTCCACCAAGACAGTGACAGGTAGCTAAGATTCAAATTTAAAATGCAATTGTCTTCCAATAATTAAGGGACTAATCTTTAACTGATATTCTACAAGTGGGTGGTGGCTGAAAATAATGAGTGGTAGCCAGCATTATAGCAGTCTGCATGGAAGACGCAGCGTCCAACCTCCATTCAAAACATATTCACCAACTAGCCAACTATAAGAACAAGTCTTCTTTACTTTTCAAATATCCAAACTAAGAATCTATTTTTAAGCCTCTAAAATTTTATTAATAGATTTGAAATAAAACTTAACAGTGACTCCTTTATTAGCGATACAACAGCCACAGAGATGGCAGTTGTAGCAGAAAGCACAAGCTGTCTTCTAAATCAAATCCAAATTGGTTTTGCTATCCACAAAAACTCAAGGCAGAGAGAATACAAAGAACACTTGACAAGAAAGGAACGCGAGTAGCTACTAGTTAAAGACGACGAAGAAGAAGACAGGATTGATACATTTTATTGTAAGAAATGGGATATACAAACAATATTGGGAAGTATCATCTGGGCAGAACAATTGGAGAAGGAACATTTGCCAAGGTCAAATTAGCTGTAGACAGCACCAACGCAAATTATGTCGCAATCAAGATTATTGACAAACACATGGTTATAGAAACCAATCTCAAGTCTCAGGTTCGTAGTTGCTCTATGTTTTCTTAAATTGCTAGTTATTTTCCTTCAGGGAAACAAGTGTTGATTAGCATAACAGCCTCTAAGTTTCTTTCTGATAAAATTGGGATGCTAATCTTAGGTACAAAAGGAAATAAGAAACATGAAGCTCTTGTATCACCCTAACATCATCCGGATACATGAGGTATTTTTGCCTGATTCATATGATTACCCCATTCACACCCACAACCAACTTTCTTGTTCTAAATACTGAGACTCCTCTATCTTACAGTTCTTTCTATTCCTCATTTCCTTTGAATGGCAATTACAGGTCATTGGCACAAAAACAAAAATTTATATAGTTATGGAATATGTATCAGGAGGACAACTGTCAGACAAGTTGGTGAGATGCTACATTTGCAATTCAAAGATGATGTGTTTTGACTTTTGAAAAAATGTTTTATATTTATACTTCTAATTCTCTTCAACCCTTGATTTGCTCAGTCTTATACAAAGAAACTAACTGAATCCGAAGCAAGAAAAATTTTCCAGCAATTGATTGATGCAGTGGACTACTGTCATAACAGAGGAGTTTATCACAGAGATTTAAAGGTCAATAAGATGTACAGCCCCTATTTCTACTTCCATATGTTTGTGAAAGATTAGCTAACTCAATAATTATATGCTGTGCAGCCAGAAAACTTGCTTTTGGATGGCAAGGGAAATCTGAAAGTATCAGATTTCGGGCTAAGTGCATTGCAAAAGGTGCCAACAGCTTAACACGGTTTCTTCCATTCGAAAATATTATGGCTCCAACATACTTTTGTAAAATTTTCCATGGATGTTGACTAAAACACTGATTGATTGACAGCATGGTGACATTCTAACTACAGCTTGCGGTTCTCCATGCTATGTAGCACCTGAGGTAAGAAGCAAGCATTCATGTCTTTTCTAAATATTGCCAACCCACTCACTCCAGTTTGTAACATAAGAGAAAAGAAGATGAGGCTCTGGGTCTACAATTGAAAATAGGGTAGCATATCTGAGATAGAAACCCATACCTGAATTTGTTCCAGTAATAGAGCTGATGGTTGATCTTTTGCTGAACAGCTTCTTGCAAATAAGGGTTATAATGGAGCAGCCGCAGATATTTGGTCCTGTGGAGTAATCCTTTTTGAGCTGCTTGCAGGGTTTCTACCTTTTGATGACCGTAATCTTATGGTGTTATATAAGAAGGTAAGCTTCGATATGTCTGGCTCTATTCTATATGAAAGAAATATAAATATTGTTCTGCTGACAAACTATGTTTGTGTAAAGATATCTCTAGCAGAATACACATGTCCACAATGGTTTACTGGAAATCAAAAGAAGCTTCTATCAAGGATATTTGATCAAAACCCCAAAACGGTATGGGCAAATAATATTTATGCTTCTACATATCGTAAGATAACACAAATAAAACAAAGTAATATTCTGATTCTAAATTTCAGCGAATAACAATACCAGAGATTATTGAAGATGAATGGTTTCAGACAGATTATGTTCCTTCTTGTGGATATGAATGCAATGAGAAAATCTACTTAGATGATGTTAATGCTGCATTTGATGCAACTGAGGTAATTGATTTTACAGAGAAATTAGACAGATATTCATGATTTTACCTAAACAAATAGGATTCTGTGCAGGATGATGCCATAGAGACAAAAATTCCCAAATCCTCGAGTTTCATAAATGCATTCCAATTGATAGCCATGTCACATGACCTTGATCTATCAGGTCTCTTCGAAGAACAGGCAAGAATAGAAATGAAAGTTTCAGTTTACTATTCTACATGTTTCCTTGGTTCACTAAAAATGTCACCCAATCTTCTCTTACCCAGGAATATAAGAAGCAGAAAACAAGGCTAGGATCTAAGCATACATTAACAGAAACTATAAAGAAAATAGAAGCTGCTGCAATGGATGTAAGCCTGTCAGTTGAAAGGATGAACAACTTCAAAGTCAGATTACTGGTTCTTTACTAAGCAGGAACTCTTTGATATTTTTTTTTTTAAAAAAAAACATAAATGATAGCTATATGACATTATATCAGATGAAAATCCATCCAAAACAAAAGATGACTAGATGCGTCAGATCATATTACAATCTATCAGCAGAGGTAATGGATCATCATGTATTCTTCCTCCAATATATCAACTGGGCATATAAAATGAAATCTCATCACTCTACATAAAAATGATAGGTAATTGAGGTTGCTCCCACCAATTGTGTTGTAGAAGTATCGAAGACAGCAGGAGAGCTAAGATTGTATACAGAGGTAAAATTTGTTAAGGATGATTACGTTGAGCTCAGACAAAATACAGATATTTACTTTTTATTAAAAACTATTGAGCTAACAGCATATGTAATGTGATGATCAGTTCTGCAAAAGCTTATCGGGCTTATTAACAGACAAATCAATGGAATCGTTGCAAAGACAAGAGTCAAAAAATGTGAGCAGTAGCAGCAAAGATATTCAAGCAACAGGAAGGTAATGCACAGTCAAGACTGAACACAAGTGTATTATAGGTTGTTAGGTCCACTGACTGGAACTTTTCAATGTACAGCTCTGAGAACCAAAATGATAGAGAGAAAACAGACCTTCGCGGCTATTCATCCTCTTGATGCTTACATGTCCTTGACTCGTTATTTTTCATACCAAGTCTCTTAAGGATGCTAGAAGGGAAACAAACATGTTATAGAATAGATACTTGCAAGTGCAGAATCACAGTAGACATGATATACACTGCAGAATACAATGGCATTAATTAGTTCTGCACAAGTAAGAACTAATTGTAAACCTGTTCTACTTGCTTCAAAATCGTGTGTTCTTTATCATTTTTCTTTTTCCTTTTTCTTCTCCTTTCCTTTTGATACTGTACTATCTACTGAACAAGGTAGATCAAATGTCAGAATTTTTATTAGATTTTTTAATGAGAAATCATAAAAACCACCCATGCCTTCATTAATCCAATTTCAAATTGATTTGTAGCATAAAGTCAACTCAAAGCACAAGTTTCTATCAATTAATGTTGGTGGTTAATAAGTTAGCAATGCTTTCTGTCAAGCAAGAACAAAAGCAGTCAGCAATACATTTCCTACAGGAATTTGCCAAACCAAAATAAGGTTTATCTCTCTTAATTATTTAAAAGCAAAAAGTGACTTGATCACATTCTAAAATCCATAATCCACATCTTTAGGAAAAGAAGCACATTGCAGTCAGAGCCCAAAAATAAGGACATCTTGAACCGAATTACTTATTACAGTTTTGGCCTTTAATTAATAGATTATTCTTAGATATGGACTACTTAGAATAAACAAGCAACAAATACTAATAATCAATCTGCAAATCTATGAAAATACAATCCATCCCACGAAAATATTGGCATGATATACAAATAATTGTCTTTTGCTTTTTTTTTTAAAAAAAATGTCATATAAGAACATCTGGCGCCAGCTTTTATTTTTAGAGCTGGATGTAACAAGTAGACATCTGGCATACCCACAGCACTACTCTGGCCCAATCACAGGGTAAAAGGGATTTCCTCAAATTTTTATGGCAAAAACATTCAGCCATAAAAAGAAGAGTACTATGAACAACTGAAAGATATAGCATAGCAATATGCACCACTCACTTCAACATATACGAACAACTGAAAGATATATAATAGCAATATGCGCATTATATGAGCTTTGGATCCATATGCTCTCCCTTTCCATGAGCTGAGGTTTGACAAGATTCCAGATTTTGTCTACTATGCTATGATGCAATATACATCAAAATAAGAAAAACACAGCAAAATAAACAAATACAACGAGCAGTCAATGATATAAAGCAAAATAAACAAATACAACGAGCAGTCAATGATATAAAAGTATAGGCACTATCATTTTCTAATATCTAGGCTAATTTGTTATAAGCTGGCAAATTTGTTATAAGCTCGCAAATGTTTAAGGTCTTTGCTCTGACAAGTACGTGGAAAAAGCAACAATTCTCTAAATACAGGAGTAAATATTATATTATCACACGGCAACTTAAATGTAATTGGATATTTTTAAGTAATCTACTTCTATTGTTTTTATAATGTTATGAAGAAAAAACTTGGATTAAATTGCATTTGATGAGTAAAGGAAAATTGAGATTGTCCAAATACAGATGGATTTCTAAGCATCAGTTCAAAAGGTAGTTGTAAAAGCACATCCCAAGCATTCAGAATTTGGCAGTCATCTGAAGCAGCTAACCAATATTTCAGTTTAGGGTTAATTACAAAATAACTCCCAATCTTTCACTCATTTTTTAATTTAGTTCCCAAATTTTAAAAAAAATAATAATAATAAAATAAAAACCTTACAATTTGACACCCAACCTTTATTTATATTTCAAATAAGGGACTCTGTTAAAAAAATCTGTCCAAAACTAACCGATTTTTCAATTAGTTTGGACGGATTTTTTAACAAAGTTCATGATTTGAAATATAAATAAAAAAGGTTGCATGTAAAATTGTAAGATTTTTTAGTTTGGAAATTAAATTGAAAAGTGAGTGAAAGTATAGGTGTAAATTTGTGATTAACCCCTAAAAAGAAGCAATAGAAAGAGAAGAAGAAGAATGTCCCTTGACTAAAGTATTTTATACATTCTTTTTTTCAGCAGATCAGAAAATGGGAGGTAGAAGCATTCAATAAGATGAATTCTTCAAAACAGTGGAATAAAATATTTACTCAATGCAGCAAGCACACAATAAACTCTAAAATTGAAAACTCAGTAATACATTATAATTATTCTTTGGTAAGAAAATGTGAAAAAATACATGATGTAGACGAACAAACCACGTAGAAAGATCTATAACTGCAAGATGCCACAGTACCCCTAGTTTTTCCTCATAGACATGAAAATATTTATGTTGCAATATCTTCATAATTGACATGTATATGATACTCATAATAGCAAAAGGAAAAATAAATAAATAAATAAAAAGAAGGAAACGAACCCATCATTAAAATCACCAACTGGAAGAGATCAACTAGTATGTAACTAGAGAAGGAAATTATCAATCATATGCGAAACCACATCAGCACCATCAGAATTTAACCAGTAAGTCTTCACCTGATTACATCATTAAGACAACCAAAAATGAGTAGAAGCACAAGTCATAATTATTATTCAGCATCCATGAATTTCTACAACATAATTGCTACATGCAGATTACAGGAAATTTAAGACAGAAAAGTAAGTTATTCATAAATGATATCCATACCATCACCAATCAAAACAATGTATAATGATGTATCAAGTAAACCATCTCTATGTGATTGTTGATTTGTTGGTAATGGAAGGACTAATCATCTGGATGTTTTAGTTAGAAATGAAGTTTCATACTGTAATTTCAATATGCAATCAGACTATTAGGACAAAAGAATCCCTTTAGCTAAGATGTCCCTAAGTTTCTAAGCATTATAAAATTGCAGTTTAATTAAATATTAATTCACAAGCTTTATAATTTTTCTGATATGCATGCAGTTAACTAAAGAAGTTAGATAAACATTAACAGATGATGTGTGCATTACTTTCAAACCTCTTTATTTCTTCAAGTAAATTAATATGTGATTATAGATATTATTTTATTTGAACTGTAAAAGAATTATGCTTTATCTGGAGTAATTATATAAAAAGACTCCAGTTCTCAAGAAAATAACTTCGACAAGTTACAAAATTTATGTTAGTTATCCCCACCTCTCACTCAGAATATATGTGCTAGAAAAATCCCAATGACAAATATATTCCCAATCCCCACAGCCACCCCCCCAACCACACACACACACACACAAACAGCTTTCACTCAACACCACGTTATATTAAAGCAGGTGTAGAAAAAAAGAAGTGTTCAGCCACCAAAAACATGATGGACAAAACCAAAGCAGAACAAATATATATATATATATGTATACAATATAAGTCCTACATAAAACAATATAGATTACCGGTTACTAAAGACAATTAAACCATGGAACTTGCCTGAATAGTACTATGAGCAATATACCGCTGTCTGCTTTTGTGAAAGCTAACATCCACACGCTCCCAAGGTACTTGAGTGAGACCTTTTATCATCTCCTCTGCATGTAGTGGGCAGAAAGAAGTAACAATTATAAGAACAAGAAAGAAAGGGAGTGTATTTGCAAAAAGAAAAAAAAAAATGAGAGAGAGAGAGAAGAAGAAGAAGAAGAAGAAGAAGAAATATAGAATAAAATAAGTTGCAAGTATATGGTTACAAGGTCTGTTTTGGTTCAACTTCAGTAAAATGCTATTTTTATATCAATTACTTAGCCACAGGACACATTTGGTATCAGAACCTAGCAATATTACAGAAGAATTGTGATGCCAAAATTTTGTGAAATACAAGCTGCCCATTGAACAATAGGATTATTTCTCTAGCTTTACTAGTTTGGTCTAGGGTATATTATTTTCAGTCTTAAATTGAGTCTTATCTTTCAAAATTGACCGTAGGTCTTACATTGAGCACTGGTTTTTGTATAGGAGTTAAAATATCTTACGACTGAATCCGATTAATCATAGCTCAGAGTTGAGTTTATAAATACTCATGCATGCAGTGCTTTGTTAATCAATTTTTCAGTGGATAGACCTACATTTATTTATGGAAAACATTTTCTGCATTCTCTAATGTTTGGGAAGCTTGAAAAGTAATAAATATAAAACAGTTTTCCTGGCCAAACTAATTTAAGCATATTATAAGAAAAATATCAAAGCCAAACCAATAGAGTTATTCTGTCAGCGTCTTTCAACGGCATTTGCAGAAGAGCAAGATTAACGCACATGGACATCATGTTCAAAAATCATAAGCAATTCACAATTTCATGTTTTGTTCAATTCCTTTCCAATATCTCAGTCATGTGGAATTTGATATAACGGAACCCATATCCATCAAAGCTACCAGAATTTCCAAGATTACAAACTCAAACAAGCAAATTATATGTAACATGCGCTCAACACTTATATTTTTTCCTCTTTGCATCACCTCCCTTAAAGAAATTGTTTTCTATCAAAACTGCTTTGCTCTTCCTCTCAAAACTCTGACAGACACAACATTCTCATCACTCTCCAATCTCCAAAAATCCCAATTGCTTTGTTACATGCTTGAAGGTCAAGATAAATTAAGAACTTGAATTATGGAGATGCAGGCATAGCTGATAGCTCCAAAATGACATTTGATCACAAGATAGAATAAGCCAAGCACTACCGCCATATGCTAAGTAAGCTTAAAACACTAGTATTCATATTGATAACATAATAATTGCCTTTTGGATTGAAGCTACTGTGGCTTTTTTACTTTGTTTCTTACTATTTAAAACATCTTGTCATATTGATATTCAAAGAAAAGAAAATGGAAATTCAATTACAGAGGACTTTTACATAGAATTCATTGCATCATAAAATTAGTTGCAAACATCTGCATCTACCTTCATAAGTGTGTGTGTGTGTGTGTGTGTGATGCTGACTAATGGGGGATAGAGACAGGAAAGAGATCATGGTACAAACAAAGGAACCTGCAAGCAATTATTGTTACTTTAAAAAAAATTAATAAAAAATAAAACTTGGTTGAATACCCCAGGAAGAATCCATCAATAACTCTATAAATTTATACTACCAACTTAGTTCTTGTAAAATACCGACAACATTACAAACTATTTCTCTTGAATAATAAGAAGATTCAGACGGTAAAAGTGGGGGAAGGAACAAATAAAATTCATTAAGGAAAAAACCATATATTTTCAATTCAACACCTCTAGTTGTCTAATCGAACTTATAGGTGACCAGAAGCTATTAAGGAATTCCATTCCTTTTATGGCCTACCAGCAACAAGTAGTAATGGATTGCCATTGTAAATCAGGCAACATCAGTTCAGGCTCTACACTTCGAAATAAATAAAGGAAGATAAATACAAAAATGAAAGAAAATCTAAAACGCCTTTTAATCTCTCTTCTGCCAGCACACAAGGTACATGAGACTACAATTGTTATCCATATGATTGGGCAATGTAGGACAAGTTGTGTGCTCCTACGGATACTTATTGGGCAAATCTCAAGCAATCGATGAGTTATATGGGTTTGAACTTTTGATTTTAAAAGGACATGTGTTGAAGTTATAAAATTGAGTTAGATCTTGTTAGAGAGAGAAGAAGAAGAAGAAGAAGAGAATGAACAGAAATTGTAGACTGACAGGGCTATGAACAGTTCCAAGGTGATATAGCATCAATGAAAAGGAGAAGTGCCAGCACAGGGTAAGGTCTAAGATATCCATACCATATCAAAAGGAAACTTGATAGGACTCTATACAGAGTTTGTTTCCTAATCCTATCGATTAGTCAATTTCAGGAAATAAGCATGCTTTTCCTGTCAACTGAAAGTGAAAGGAAAAACATTTGATCATTTGCTTGTGTAACAATTTAGTCACTTAACATGTTCCACGGAAAAAGACAGAAACACTAACCACAGTACCAGTCCCAAGAATTGATCTAGTTACAGACCAATTGACCATAAAATCAAATTGAGAACTGACCAGATTCAAGATATGGATTTTCTTTTCTCCGTTTCTCCCTATTTTTACTTTATTTTAAATACAACTCTTCTTCCATTTTCATCAACCTCCATTTATTTAGGTACAACTAAACATAGAGAAAAAAATATGTATTGTTAAGTTAATCTCCCAAAAAATTAATGCAATCAAGAAACTGAATAGGAATAAGAATAACTCACCTAAAATGAATTGAAAAGAATAAAATAACTGCCATCCTATGCTGCTGCCCTACTATCCACTGAGTTCATAACAACTGCATTATCCAACCTACAAAAAACTCATCAATTTTAGCCCTTCTACTTCATGTTCCTAAGTCCATTTTTCTTCTCTTGCTTATTCATACTAAATTTTAGTGTCTCTTCAGGGTAAAGGCTTCTTCAAAATGTTCCTTACATGATCAAATACAATGAACACTAACAGATTCGAGGCTTCATAAGGCTTGATCCCCAGTTTATCTTTTAATATTGGCATAATAGTCTCATCTATCTTGAACTCGCACCAAGTTATAAAATATATTGTACGCTATCCGTGGTCCCATTTGCTATGTGAACATCACATTTTGTTTCTATTCAATTCTAAAACTTTTTAAAATGTGGCAGAATTGACGTGGCACACTTGCATACATGGATAGACTACAAGGATATGTAATATTACATACAAGACCAATTCTCAAAGCCCCTTTTTAGGAGTAAATCCTAACTTAGATGAATGATGAATAATTTCTGGATTAATTTCCAGAAAAAGAGGGTTTAAGGTTAGAACAGAATAGGAGAAGAAGAACAGAAGGAAAAGAGAGAGAGAGGGAGAGAGAGAGATAAAATCTGTATTCAATAATATGCTGGTCCCCCCGCAGGAGAAACCTTTACATCATAAGGGAATCAGCTAATGATTGGCTGCACTAGAGGACAAAAGAGCATGCACACTCTTTTCCTCTAACAACCTGCTGGGAAACAGCTTTTTCTTTCACTAGTAAACAAAACAGAAAATTCATAAAGAACAACTGAAATTAACCAAATTAACTACCCCATAGAAAATTACTTAATTACCCTCACAAAAATTAATTAATTGCCCTCCGACGTTTATACCTAACAATACCCTCCCTTGAGAGCATTCTTGTCCCCAAGAATGGATGAATTGAGGAAACTGCTGCTGCATGTAGGAGAGGTCTTCCCAAGTGGAATCTATGGAGGGTAGGTCTTGCCACTTAATCAATACTTGCTGGAGATGTGTGTCACCCACTAGGATAGTTCTAGTATTAAGAATCTTCTCTGGCAGGATGAGAAACTCACCATCCACCAAGTAAGGAAGCTGAGGAGAGATCAGTATTTGGGCTCCAACCTGTTTCTTCAGTAGGGAAACATGGAAAACGGAGTGGATTTTACAGCCAGGGGGAAGTTGGAGGCGATAGGCTACCTTTCCAACCTTCTCAATGATAGGATAGGGACCATAGTACCTCGGGGATAGCTTCAAGGATTTTCTGACAGCCAAAGAGAGCTGTCTATAGGGCTGCAACTTGAGGTAAACCATATCCCCAACTGAAAACTCCCATTTGTATTTCTGTCATTTCATGTACTTTCCAGTACTATTATACAAAATTGTACAGACTTTCTGTTCCTATCAAGCCCTAGGATAAGCCCCAAGAACAAACAGCCTACAACTAAGAAGCATCAAATTTATGCTCAATGATGAAAGGTACAAACAGCTTGTCAAAAACGTGAGCATTATTAAAAAAGAAAGAATATGAACAAACCTTCCAAATCAGTTGGTTGGTCTCTAATGACTGTACATGCTTTATTACATCCATTATCAATTGTTTCTGGCTCTACATGCACAATATGCGGATATTTCTGATCAGCAGCAAGAATATTGGGCTGGAGAAACATTAATAAAAAATGAGTGACACTCATTCTTAACAAATATTGGATCAAACAACTAGCAGGATATAATTTTAAGAAGCAAAAGGAATAACCTTTGGAAGTTCATTTTGACGCCTTATTGATGAAGTCCTCCACCCAACCATATCTTAATATAAATGAAGATAAACTCACGTACGAAGAGAAAATAAATCATTCAGTTGAAAGTTTATAATTCAAAATCTAACTTGAACAGAGAAAAGGATACGATCATAATTTGCATTTGCATATGCCACACGGCGCTTAAATGCATGTAAAGCTGATCTACACAGGTCATATGACGTTACAAAAAAGTTTATCCATTAAAGAGTGAATGTTTCAGCAATGGAGCCAGTGTTGCAGATAAACAATACTAACATGAATTTCAAATCATCAGAATCATTAACCATTTGAAGGAGAAGGGGAGGTTTCCCACTGTCATTGTCAGTGAGAAAAAGATGCTTTCCAGTCCTTCCAACAATTAAATGAGCTGTTTGCGATGCTCTTCTCTCAAGAAAAGGAAGACCACAAAGAAATGGGAGCTGTAGAATCAAACAAGAACCATACTTATAATTGAATACGAAACCAAACAATTAGACAGAATAGAAAAAAGAGCATAAAAAAGTCAAAAGAGCCTTTCACTGTTTAAGAACTGCATCAAGCTAATGGGAAATTGGAATTTCTACAAGTTGCTTTCCAACCTGTTATTCTGTTATTAAAATCTCTTTCGCTTTCAAACACAGACTTATCATATCCAAATTGCTAAACTTCCTTAAAGAATTTAATTAGGGTTGTACAACATTCAAGTGAAGTAATTTTTTTAAAAAACATAAATTATCTCATTCTACAATCTATTCCCCTGTAAGAATTAGAACTACTAATAAAAAGATTTTCATCAATGTTCCTAATATTTATGGAAAAATAACATAAACAAAAATTTATGAGCAAAGAATGATAGATCATCCAAAGAGTGAGAATGAGAAGCAGTTGAGTTAATCCAAATGGATATAATGATCAATGAACCTGTTTATTTCCTCTTGAACCAAGATGTGGTGTTGCAAACGTTATAAAGTTCATGGGTTCCAATCCAGCAATTCTAACTTCAGAAGGCTGATCAAGGCATTGCTCTGAATTCAAATGTACTTCACTTAAGGAGTTCCCTGAAAGACTTGAGACATCCAGTTTCGGTAGATGTTCGAACAGCACAGCAATAGCGTATCTTGCCACAAGACCACCTAATGAGTGAGCCACAAAAGAAATCTTCCGCACCTCAGGCTTATTTTTGACCACAGCCAATACCTGCATCAGATTACCAAGAACTCGAATATATCATATGTCTCTCGTCTTAAGGGCCTGTGAAAGTACAGCTTATTTAGACAAGGATGCAGTAAAACTAGGAAAATGGAGCTCAATAAAAATGACTTAGGTGTGATCCCCAAACATACCTCTTTAGCAAGCCTTTCACCCATCAAATCAACGCCATCAAATGTCAATTTCGAATAATTGCATTCACTGCCTGCTTGCAAAATATGAAATCAAAAATCAGAGTTCACAGATCAAACTCTGTTAAAAGAACAGAAAAAAACATATATAGAGGCTCTCAGAGCATATTAAGATGCAGCAAGTATCATCACTCAAAAAGAATAGTGACAAACAGTTTGCATTTCATTTCAACATCAATATTTTACAGATAAATATTGAGATGATGTCAATGTTGACTTATCCATGCCAATAGTGGTTCAACATTCACTAATTTGGTCATTGCAATTTTAATTCCCAAGAATTAATCCTTCTTGAAAACAATATACACTTCAAATAAGAAATTCCAACCAGGCACCAGCAATATATAGTTCATCAAGCCAAAGTAAATTCAAGACACCATGATCACAAGTACCATCTAGAATGCAGAAAATCCTGAGAGTTTTGCATTATAACCGACAATTTTTAATATCAAGGAAAAAAGTGATCATGTTAGAAGCACTTACGGTGCACAATTACTTTATCAGGAAGTTTCTTCACAAATTGCTCTGCAGCGTACTTCCAATCTGCAGAACTTTACATTCAAAAGCTTCTATTTCAGGGTCCTTGCAGCTCATTAATATGCACAATAAAATGTCAAACTGCTTGCATGCAAAAACACTAGCAATCTGAATCTATAGCTAAAAACTAACAAAAGCTAGAACAGAAAAACAAGGTTCAGACAAAAAGATATCTACATTTACTTCAAAAGTGAACTCAGAATCACTAATTCCAGCATAGCGGTGCTTGAAGAAGGGGCAAAAGACACATTTGCCAACCCTTATTCCCTATAAAACTCAGAGGTTACCGTAAAATAAAATAAAATAAAAAGATGTGTCCCCCACTAAGGCCTTGTGTATCAAATTTCAAAGCTGAAAACTTACCAACATCCCAGCCTTAGAACTTGAGCTAATGCTCAAAGGTCTAGAAAGGCTAGAGATCTCCATATTAGTTTATAGTAGAAATCAAATTTTACAAATACACTAATGCAAGCCAAGTGAAGAAACCAGAAGAAGAAAACAATTCTTATACACACACACACACATATATATATCACTCATTACCTCCCTACGATCCCATTAATCATGATAACAAGATGATCAGGCGGAACCCTCGCAGCAGCAGCCGCCGCATCGAAAACATCCTCGCCTTCACTATCAACCTCAACTTTCAGAACTCTACCATTTCCCCCTTTAAAACAACCAATCCCCATTTTCCGTATAAACTCCATCTGGCCAGCGGCCGCCGTGGTAGGCGAAGCTCGGTTCCCTCCAAAACTCAATTTAGATTCGAATCTGAAAGGACCAGAACAGAGGGAAACCACAGAACAGCGAGGAGTGGAATTCAAAACCGCGATGCACTTCGGGGATGGAAGTAACGGAGTAGCGGTGATCATACGGGGCAGACAATCATCTGGTGATCAGCGACAGTTACTATCGCAAAGAAATAGAAAATTATTATTAATTTTATGTATGCAAAAGAAAAGATAATTTTCAATGGAAGGAAATGTTTAGAAAGTGCTACACAAAAATAAAAAAGGGTGATGGAATGGAAGGCGCCAATGCGGCATGAGTTTCTGTGCGCGAGAGAAATAAAACTTCTCTTTTGTTTATCGTGTTATCGACTGTTTATTTTCACTATTCTGTACCACACACTAGAGGTTTTTATCTAAAATGATATATGCGAGCGAAAACTTATTTAAGAAAATTAGGTGCTTATATAAAATCCATAAAAAAAGTAATGGTTTCATGTAGACACATGCATGTGGCTGTTAACCAATTTATTAATAAATTTTAATAATTATTTTAATATTATTATATTTTTAAAATTATTAACCGTTAATAAGTCAAATAATTTTGATTAATCAATTAATCGATTTCAATTTTTTAAATTTTCATTGATAATTAATATTCAGTTAACTATAAAAAAATTTCTAATATATAAATATAATAAATTATGTAAATTGTAAAAAGTATTTCAATGATTCAAAATATCAAAAAAATAAATATTATAAATCAAATATAATATCAAACAATTCTAAAATAAAATACGAACATAATATCAAATAAATTTGAAAAAAAATATATAATATGTTGTACACAGCTAATTTTTCACTTTTAGTAGATTATAATTTTTTATTTTTAATTACATATATATATATATATTTATCTAAATACAAACATAATTCGATAATAAAAAAAATACAAACATAATTCTTCATGCCACTACATAATGTAACAAACCAACATTTACCTTCTTTCTACAATAGATTGAGGTAATTCTTCTCTTAAGATTTGATGGGAAATTATACATATATAATTAACATGCGGAGGTAACATTAAATAAATGTACCTACCTCTTGTAGCGCAGAAACTAGTTGCGGAACCGTCTACCAAGATCTCGTTTGTTTTGGTCACTGGTCTGGCTTTTACCCACTCGGGGTAAAAGCAGCTAGATCACAATCTAAATGCCCCTGAAAATAAGACAAAAAACTGTGAGTGGGAACGAGCAGCCTTGCGGCGTGTACGTTTTCTCGTTACCAAATTATGAGGACCTCACCTCTATTTATAGAGGTCCTAATGGCTAGAGACCTAACTCTAGTTTAACTCAGACTCTTTCTGAAATAATATTTGGTAATTTAATTTAGATTAAATAACTCAATTTAATCTTGATAAGAACTCAATCTTTTATAGAGTCATGGGCGTATCCCAACTCTATCATCTCCCACTCGCACATGACGGAACGCATTCCAGTCTTAATCTTCAGTTATACTGGCAAATAGATTGTGTGACCAGCATACCTCGAGAGCACTAGTGTTATACACCTGTTAGGGATATATAGCGTCTCGGAAAACAAGATCCTCTTCTTCACGTATGCCTAATCCTAGATTGCCTTCTCACATTCACTATTTTAACTCGTGATCTCATAAAACAATTTTCGTGTTCACTATTATATTTCTACTCATAGAAACTATAATAGACCGGCCAGTGAACCACGAAACCTTATGAAAGTGATCAGAAAGCTATCTTCCCCTCTTACTGTATGCCATCCATCATGATTCAACTCGCTTTTCTAGTTAGATCCGCCAGGCCTAAACTTTTCCCGGACCTCTTGAAAACTAACTAAGCTAGCCACATTGAACCATACTTCAGGGATAAGTTAAGGGTTCTAAGGGTCGAAATATAAATATATATATATATATATATAGGGTCTCACAATAGGGAAAGTTGAGATCATTAATATTATTAAATTCCCATTCCTGTGGTCACATAAGCACACACGGTATAAAACGTGTGTTATGGTGTTCTTTCCTTCCCTTAAAGGAGCGCATGTCTCACATTTTGATAATGTGTATATTAAACACCATACAGAAGCGTAAGGTTGCGATGCACCGAAGCACCCAACTTTAGTCCGCTTACTTAAGGACTGCTTCTGGCTTTTCAGACAGAATATGGTAGTTACATTTAACTTACCATCGGATTTCGTACAATCCTTATTTGGATCTCAATCCAAAGCATACTACTTTATGTATGTCTTTATCTCGCACCTTAACAAGACTCATCTTGTAATTTCTGCAAGACGGCACTTTTATTTTGAACAGGCTCTCGAGCATTCTCATATGTTCAAAAATCGCCTCATCTTAGTTTTTGCCAACTCATTGACAAAACTAAGGTAAACACCCTTGTGAGTGGGCTATTTCTCTGTCCGACATGCTCAATCTCATATCAATAACAGTAAATGTTTACACATAAACATTCACACTCATGTATTGCCAACAATGAACTTTAGTTATTATTCGCAAATAATAACGTTAAGGGATTATATAAAGTATAACAGTACCAATTAAATTTTACGCAAACCTCGAGATCTAATGTGTCTCTCAAACACATCTCTCGTCATAGGTTTACTCAACGGATCTGCGTGCGTAGAAACGTACTGTAAGTTCACATCTCTCCTTGTGCAACAATATCTCTCGCGTATTGATACTTAATGCCGATACGCTTAGCTCCACTATAAGTTATCAACGACTGACTGTCACTAAAGACTGTCATTAATACCTCTAAGACAATTACTCTTAAATGGCTCATAAACCATTTCAGCCAAACTGTCTCCTGTACTGCAATTGAGGAAGCGACAAATTCAACTTTCACTATTGATAGGGCTACACGGGTTTAATTCTTGTTACTCCTCGAGATGGCACTCTTGCCAAACAAGAATTTAAACCTGAGGTGGATGCCTTCTCATCCACATCTCCTGCCCAATCAACGTCTCTGTATTCTCTCAATGCATATCATTTTCTTAATAATAGAGAGAATAGGCTTCAGTACCTCTAAGGTATATAAGTATCCATTCAATTGCTTCCAATGTGCTTTGCCTGGGTTAGATTGATATCTATTTACCATGCCCACTGCATAGCATATATCATGTTTTGTATACAACACTGCATACATAAGACTACCCATGGCACTGTCATATATAGAACGCTCCTCATACGTTCAATTTTTTCTGACCTCATAGGACACACATCTTTGCTAAGAAACTGATTCTTGGCAATGGGGTAATCTATGAGTTTGCAGTTTTGCATATTAAATCGCTCAAGGTCTTTGTTGATATATTTCTCTCAAGAAACAGACAACAATCTTCTCGAATGATCTCTTGAAATCTTAACTTCAAGAATATAATATGCACAACTCATATTCTTTGTCTCAAAGTTGGATGATAACCAATCTTTGATTTCATTTACGTACCATTTATCATTTTCAGCTTTAAGTATGTCGTCTACATACAATGCCAAAATGATGAATTCATTTTCAGAGCTTTTACTATAAACACAATGATCTTCATCAATCATGTTGAACACATTCGACATGATTATATGATGAAGTCTCAAGCACTATTGTATTGAAGACTGTTTAAGGCAATAGATTGAACACATCAATCAGTAAACCATATGTTTGCTGCCTTATTCCGATGAAACGTGTAGATTGTTTCATCCATTTCTCCATTGAGAAAAGCAGTCTTTTCATCCACTTGATGAAGCTCTACCTTCAAAATCGCCACTGTGGCTAGAATGAACCTTATGTACGTAAATTTTACAACAGATGAGAAAGTCTAATCATAGTCAATCTCTTTCTATTGTATGAACCCCATAGCGACTAGCTGAGTCTTATATCTTTCGACATTTCATGCAATAAACACATTAGACTTCCGATAAGCACATTTAATACACAAATATATTTAAGTCCAATTAATATAAAATAATCCAAAGATTAACTATATAATCATTCATTACAATCACGTATGCCAATTAAAATATTTATGTCACTTTAATCATTTTAAGCTCATTTTATTATTTTTCTTTACCATTTGCCCCTGTATAAAACTGGAAGACATTTATGACCAGGATAAACGAGACGCGAACCCCTAAAGGCTCAAATAACCTGAAGGACCATGAAAGATCGCTTCAGTCTTTAATATATACTAGAGGAATCCCGAGGGAATACCCCTGTCTTTAAATACAGTACAGTACAATTCAGATATTCAGATACAAAGAAGTAGGACAGTCATTGGTCTACTATAAGTGAGACGCCATGCTCACACCCACGGTCTTATGTCCCTATGGCCAGCCAACATATCCTGTACTAGACTTGACTACCAGATTATTATATAGGGCATCATTATTCCATTTTTCATATCTTTAAGTAATCATACATACATTTCATGGAATTTTATCATACTATTCCCTTACTTTTCATTCTTATGCCATGTCATGTCAGTAACTCATCATGTCATCATGATATACATGGATACACATATGTATACCATTCGACCAACATGTCAATAATTCACCATAAATTCTTTTTATGTCATTTATCATCCATTTAACATAATTACATGTTGATTAACATAGACATACCATTAATTATCATCAAAAATCAGGTCTTTCACATTTTAACACTTTGAGAAACTTATACATTTCTAGACACACATCCATTTCTCATAATTTGATTCGGACTTGGAATAAATATTTTAAGTTTCCTACGTATCTCAAGAATTGAAAATCAAAACCACGTAGTTCTACATACTCTAATCTACCGTGTAAAAACATAATACACATATAATCAGGTAGCAGATCAGAAAATAAATCAGATAATAAATTATACATCATAAAATAATAATCTACTTATTTCTTGAAATTTCCTATTTAACAGTGTAAGGTCCGAATAAATATTATTTAATATTACTAAATATTTATTAAATAATATCCTGCATAATGTTAATTGCATATCATTAATTTAATATCTATCATATTATTTATATTATAGTCCAATATATTCATGGTCAATTCTTTAATCACAAGTCGTTTGAATACACCAAATAAGTTTCAGGGAGTTCAGGTTAAAAGCAGATTTAAAACGAAAACTAAATCATACGAATAATTTATAAAATAACACAAAAACTAGAAAAATATAATTTATTATTGCTAAATAATCATCATATTTAATTTGGTTTAAAACCGAGTTCATTTGGTAGCAAAATTCATAAGTTAGATCATTATCAAAAGAAATCATGCTAAAACACGGCTGTGTTTCAGTGGACACAGCTGTGCTTTTCGGGTGCAGCTGTGTTTCTGAAAGCACAGCTGTATTTTGAGAGCACAGCTATGTTTTGGGCACACATCTGTGCTTATCGGGCACAACAGTGTTTTTCTGGAAAAAACAGTATTTTCAACCTAATTATCCACTCATAATCAACAAGTAAACGTCATTTTTAGCCAACATTATCTTCTTAACAAATGATCCCCAAGATGTTAACTGTCTAATGGAATAAATTTTAGGTCATTTGAATCTATAACCTAGGAGACATGACATCATAAACAGAGACTACTCCAAAGCCCTGTTCCAGTAAAAAGGGCTACTGTTTTGGACATTTTTGGAGACTTTAGAGCCAGAAATAAATTATTCTAAGACATTTGTAGGTACAGAAGTTAGAGTTCAAACTCATCTTGAATCACCTAATTTGGAGATTCCTAACTCGAGTTATGGCCTAAAAATCGGACTGAGGTCAGACAACGACAATAACAAAACTGGTTCCAGCCACTCGACCAAAATAAAAAGCTTTCTATTTTTGCCACTTTTAAGGGTCTTAGATCAGGAATTAGCTCATGGTCATTTCTAGAACTTTTGTAGGCATGGATGTCATGGTTCTAACGGAACTATAATCACTTAATTTGGAGTTCTCAAACTCTACTTATATCCAAAACAATCACCAAAGGTTAATCCACCCTTTGGACATAATTGCACTAGGTAATTCAATAAACCCATAATCAATTAATTGGACACCATCAATTCACCAAATTCAATCCAAATCAACATAACAAATATACAAACACTTAAAAACATTCAATCCATTAACAATTCTTTATTAACACAAGAATTAGCACAATAATTCCCAAACCTCATTTGATGGCTCCTTCATCTTCATTAGCTCTTTCTTTCTTGCTTTCTCACTCTTTTAAATTAGAAGAATCACCTTTTTCACCTTAAAACCATCATGGCCAAAATCCCCATGTAGAACAACCAAGAAAATCATCCATTAATTACTCAATTAAACCTTATAAACTAATAATATATAACCTAATTGAGTTATTAGAACAAAATAAATCAATTAAAATCCATTAATTACAACTTACCTCATCTTTGTCCAAAACCTAGAATTTTGATTTCTCTCTTAATCTTCACCAATTTCAGAAATTAGGGCTGCTATAACCTTCACTAGGGGCTGCTAATCAAGCTAAAAGCTTGGATTGAAGAGGAATTGGAAGAAAAATGGAAGAAATCACATTGAAGAGGAAGAAGAAATGGCTTTGGGTGAGGGAGAGAAAGGAGAACGGGCTGCTGAAAAAATCTAGGCAAACATACAGATTTTTGGAGCTTTTATAGTGGGTTTTTGGGTTGGTTTAAGGTCCAACCAAGTTGGCCAACTAATCCAAACTCAACCACTTTTATGGCTCAATTTGCACTCTTAATTTAATTTTCTCTTTTACCACGCTCAAATTCTCCCAAAATTAATTTCACAATTCATTGCATATAAAAACTAGGTTGTACACCAAATTTCACCTCAATCGGAGTCCGTTTCAGGTCCGGTTCACTCAAACCAGTCCGATCAGTAAATTTTCAATGTCCTCAAAAAATTCTATTTTTACTGCCAAAAGTTCCTACATATCATCTAGAGCCAATCTAAAAATTTTCATTAATTTTGGACATCATTTGCTATTTTTAAAGTCTCGGTCAAACTTCCGGTCAACCGAGTACTATTTAAACCGAAATCATTTATTTTTTCTTACTTTATAAACTTAATTCCTCATAAAAATGACTCAATGATTCTTAACACATATTAATTAGACTCCAATAATATTTTTGGATCAATCAAAAATTATTTTCTAATCCAGTAATTATTTATTAGTCCGATAACCCAATTTTTCAGTGTCACCAAAAATTAATTTTTCATTACCATATCATTCTACTCATTCATACGAGTGCGTCCATATTTTCAAATAATTTTTTAAGGTCCGTAGCATTCTTTACGGTCCGGTCAAACGCTTAGTCAAACTAGTTACTATTCATATCGAATCCGTGACTTTTTCTTATTTTCGACTTTTGAGGCCATACTTGACATCGATTTCACTCCAAATTTTAACCTCAAATTCACTGTAACTTATACTTTCCAATAATCAAATAAAATATTTTTTTGACTCCGGTAGGTACTATTTACACCGGTGTCACTATTTACTATCGGGAAAAATTATTCCTGGCTAACCCGTTAATGAGGCCATTACAATAAATTTCTGTTTTAATTTTGCTAGAACTATTACTTAATGTTAGTTAGTTTTAATTTAGTTGCTTCTTATTTTGCGTTTTCAATAGTTTGAATAGTTTATCATTCAAAACTCTGGGAATTCTTTAGCATGCTTTTAATTTTCTTTATCTTGCAACCACAATTCCTTGGGTACGATAATTGTGGGTCTTAAAATTAACACCCTATAATACTTAGCAAATCTAGTACACTTGCTAAGTGCCGGTTAGAGCCTTAACACACTTTAAGAATACCACTATTTGAATGGTATTTGTACCTTTGTTCATCTAGAGTAGAAAGAGAAATCAGGTTCTTCTTTATACAGGGAACATGCCAACACTCATTATTTTCGATAATGTTGTCAAACATTATCAATATGATGTGACTAGTTCCTTTTACTAGTAATGGATTATCATCACCCATCTAGATAGTTTCACTCATCTATTTATAGGTAGCAAACCAATATCTGTGGGGACATATGTGGAATGTTACACTAGAATCTAGAATTTAGGAATTTTGCCTATGACTTAAACTCATGATCAGTACGTACTTCCCCTCCACTAGCATCAGAACTGCTATAAGTGTCAAAAATATTTGTAGAATTCTCTTCCTTTTGCTTCTCTTTTTTCTCCTTCAACTTAAGACAATCTCTCCTAAAATGACCCTGCTCCCCACACTCAAAATAGTTTATCTTTTTCATCCTAGACTCCAATTTACCCTTAGACTTTTTAAAAGAGTGTTTATGTTGTGTTCTCCCTACTTACTAAACTCTCACCCTTTGTTCTTTTTTTCTTCTGAAAATTCTTTTTCAATTCTTTAGATTTTAGTGCATTAGTAACATCATCTAGACAAATACTATCTTTTCCATACATAAATGTATCAGCAAAAGTATCATAAGATGATGGTAAAGAACATAACACAATCAAGGCCTGATCCTCAACATCGATTTTAATATCTATGTTCCTCAAGTCCATTATAATTGAATGGAACTCATCAAGTTAAGTTTTAATAGGTGTACCTTCATTCATTCGGAGTGTATACAACCTCTATTTCAAATAGAGGCGATTTGTCAATGATTTTGATGAGTACAATTCTTCCATCTTCTTTTATGCCTTTTCTGCAGAATTTCAACAGCAATCTCATGAAGAACACTATCTATAATGCTCATGAAAATCGCACTCGAAGCCCTTTCCTTCAAATATGATTTTTTCAACTCCTTCATTCCTTTTAGAAAATCCTCTTGAATTGCCTTCAATAATCCTTATAAAATTAGAGATGATTTCATTCTATTCTTCCTTAGATAAAAATTAAATCCCTTGTTGAACTTCTCTACCTCATACTTTACTGAAGATGAAAATGACATCTTAACCCTAGATTATGTCTAGGAAATCCTAACCTCGCTTGATACCAATTGTTGACATTAAACACAATTAACTAATACAATCACAAGTAAAGATAAAAGAGAAAAGAAAAACCAACACAAGAATTTAAAGTGGTTCAAGCAAGTATGCCTACATCTACAGGCAAGAATAAGAAAAAACAAATCCACTATGATGAGAAAGAATTTTACAATGACTAATTTTATGATCTCTTTATGAATTATATATTCCAAAACCGTTAACTTCTTGTGTGTTAATAAACTTTAAAAATAATCCCAATTATACTAGGATTAGCAAATCTCAGTCCCCTTCGAAATATGATTTGTCTTTTCCTAATAGGACTAGGATCCTAATTTTAATTCTAATACTAGTTGAAATACAATTATACACGAAATGTATCTAAGATTCTATCTAAATTTAAGCCACATCAATATTTTCATTTTTAAAATATATAGTTGTTGGAATTGATCAGGTCTCATGCACAACAGATGATAAAATAACCCGCAATCTAATAGGAATTGATCTTATCAAAAGAACTGTAAAAAGAACCTAAGTTAGAGTTCAAAACTTTTACCTGATATTTTTATTGAATAGTTAAAAATCTTTCACACTAGATTGTCGTAAACCATCAGTGTCCAATTTCTCGAACAACTTCAAGTGTATCCACACCAAAATTCAATCCAAGAATCTCATAAGGAAGATTAGTGTATCATTTTTACTTAAACACTAGTAAAGCAAAATTATAAAAACACAAAGAAAAGAAAGTTCTTTTCTGCGGTTGTTGTTAGTGGTTATGCCCTAGGCCAAACATTTGGACCTTGATGTAATCACTACATTTTCATTTATATAATGGTTTTCTTTACAATAATATTATTGGCATGTTACATTATTATAATGTTTATGAATAACAATGTTATTCATATTATCCCTAGTCATTTATCACTAATGGGTATAAAGATAAATTAAGACTAGTATAGATTTGCATTGATAATCATGGGATGATTATATATGATGACATAAATCAAATCTATAGGTATTTGTTAGACAACAAAGTACTGGATAGACCCACTGTAAAATCACTACATGGGATAGTGTCATAAGTGATCTTATAATAGATATGTTATTAAATCCTTTGACCTGAGGTTATCACGGTTTCCTACATAAGGAACATTATGTTTTGACATAATCAAACGTTATCTTTAATCGGATAATTATAAAGTTTATGATCGGACATAATGAGAATTATGCGGAGGAATGTGAATAATCAAGATGGAATTTGTCCCTCTCTGATGAGAGAGATATCTATTGGGCCCCTCGATAAGTAGGACTGTAAAATGCATGGCCGTGCTCAAATGAATTGATAGTGTGATCAATGTCATTTGAATTTATCAGTCTGCTTAGTGATCGAGAAATTATATGTTTGAATAATTTAAGTTTGACATGGACCATGCCTTATGTTCAAACAAGATATCGTGTGACAAAAGGATAATAATATGTTCTATTGTCAGGTTAAAATCGGACTAATGATGTTTATATTATTTGGATAGTCATAATATCTTGCTAGAAACCAATTATGACTTGTGGGCTTATCATGGGATTAGGCCCACTGCCAACATAATATAAACCTATTGGGTCACACACCAAGACCAAATGAACAAGATGGATTTTATTAGGTTATTTCGGAATAATATATAAATATAGGTATTTATATTTAATTTCGAAATTACATATTTATTTATATATATTTATATATGTACATATACATATATCTCTTATTTTGAATATGAGATAATAGTATGTATAAATATAATATTTCTTATTATTTTGAATAAGAAATAAATAAATAAATAAATAAATAAATATATATATATATATATATATATATAAGGTAAATATCTCTTATTTTGAATTAGAGATAATATCCTTATTTATCTTTGAGGGTTTAAAACTTATTTACATGTATATATATGTGTTAAGAAAATAGATTAACCCTAAGAAAAACTCTAATCACGTTCTAAAGTAAAAAAAAGATTGAGAGTGGCTGCACAGATATTCTTGTGAGAAGAATAAGAAAAACCTAATCACCATTCTTCTTTGTGAAAGAAAAATCAAAAAAATCCATTCGCATCTTAAGGGAGCTAGCACCCCTGCGAACTTTTGTTCATCGGTTCATCGTGTGGATACCGATAGAGGACGTTCGTGTTAAAGGCAGCGTCTTCAGTCTGAATTAAAGGAGTTAATTTCATTCTAAAGGTTAGTAAATCTTTATCTCTTCCTTTTTGAATCAATTGGATATACATGGATCCTGTTTCGAGTTTCAATTTTGTTCCACTGGATTAATGTTGAATTAATCTAATGAAACCCAACAGTTGTGAGGTTTGAACACCCAGTATTTCTCAAAAATTGAAGAAAACGCAAGTGTTTTCTTAGGCCTTTGGCCGGCTGAAGAAGGCCAAAAGCACAACCTTTTCAATCAAAATTCTTCTAAAAATCTGTCCCAATTCATGCCAAGCAAATCCCAAGAGGAAGTCTTGAATTTTAGTGTGAATTAAGCTAGAAAAATGTGAGAAAATGCCATGTTCTTCTTCTTTTTCCTCTTTAATTTAGTAAAGCTGGAAATTATGGTTTTGTATAGATGTTAATATGAGCCTGTAATATTCAATTAGTTGGAGAAGTAAATAAAGGCAAAGAGAAGGAGATAGTAGAGAAAGAGAAGTAATGTATATGTGTATGTGGTGTTTTGGAACTTGGATGTGGCTTTTAAATTGGTTGGAAATGTATGAATTGGCCTATAGCTACCTAGGAGGAAATTTTGCCTAGGTTTCACCTGATCCCATGGCATTGTTCAGGCCATAAATTGACCTACAAATCTCTAAATGGTGTGATTTTAGTTAAAAAATGATCTTAAGAGATAGACCGACATTTGTTATGAAGAAATCAAAATCTAATTTTGCCTTTAAGACATTTGAATTTGTACTTGAAATTACAGATCTGTTGCTGTCCTATTTTGGGAACAACTTGTGTTTTTAGTGTAACTCATTCAATAAGACTCCAAATGACATGAATCAAAATTCTACTAAAACTAGACTGTAAGCACCGTGTCCCGAGGTAGTCCGGATCAGAGATTACCCGATGAAGAAATCGATGCCCGAGTCCGAATGAACGGTTGGGATTCAGAGATTTTGGCCATCTAGATTCACGAGAAATATGTTTTCTTTATTCTCGATAAAGAGAAAAAAGAGAATTGGGAGTTCTAGGGTAAAAAAGGAAGTTTACCTCCACCGGCGGCCAGCCCGTCGATCACGACATGCCCGTCACTTGACGGAAAGCCCCGACGCCCGTCTGTGGCTTCAGACGTCCGTCGGTTGAATCCTGTTTCCAATAGGAAATAGGATTCAACCGACGCCCGTCGGTATGATTCCGACGGCCATCGGTATTTCAAGGCTTATAAAAACCTATTTTTCACCCGTTTTGGGGATTGGCTGGCTAGTTGGGCGAATTTGCATTTTTTTTTCTACCTAAAAACACATTTCCCAGCATTCTTTTTTCATCTCAAGATTTCTCCATTCTATTTTTGATTTTGTGAATCAAAATTAATTCAAATGAGCTAAAACTGATTAGTTTCTAAGAATTTTGATTCCAAAATTTGTGCATTTTGTGAAAATCAAGAAAGAAAAATCCAAACCCTTCTTTTCTTGATTTTTTACCCATTTCTCGTGAAGCGTGCGGGACCCGAATCATAAAGAATCCAACCTAAAAGGTAAAATCCGAGGGTAAATATTCTGGACACGTATTTCATTTAGTTCATTTTAATTATTTTGCTTTTTTTGGATTTTTGTATTGAAAAATTATTTTGTTTGAGAAAATTTGGTTCTTACTGTTTTTTTTAAGAACAGTAGCGACCGACGGGTCATAAGGCCACCGACGCTCGTCGCTCGTTTGAGCGACAGCGCGTATGTGACGCATTACTGCCCGTCGGTCATCCCGGGTATGCTCGTCTCTCGGATAAACGACGGCATGCCAGTTCGTCGGTTGCTTCTAGCGACGCCCGTCTGTCATTCGTTAGAGGCCGTCCCTGGGATCCGTTTGCAATTCTCAAAACCTTTTTCCTCATTTTCTTTCTATTTTTTTTATTTCTATTTATTTCTAAATCTTTTCTCTTCTGTCTTTTACCAATAATTTTATTCTTATTATTTTAGTTCAGAATTTTAACCTTTATTTTCATTAATATTTATTAATCTTTTGTTTTTTTTTATATTAACATTATTGATTATTTTGTGAGATTATTTTTATGTCTTTGGGATAATTTGGAGCTTAAGAGGAGTTTTGCCACAAAAGACTCCATTTGGTTTACCTTTTTACCCTTTATTTATTTGTTATTTATTTATTTATTTGCTTATTTAATAATTTATTTATTCATTTTTTTATTGATTATTTTGTGCTCACAATGAATCGTTTTATTCCGCGTTAAATAAGAAAGGATAAATATTTTATAATAAATAAAATTGGGATTTTTTTAACTCAATGATCTAACGTCCTAATTTCTATCCAATAAAAGCATCAAGAAAAAAACTAGTTTCTTTTATAATAAGTACATGTGAGGACCAAAGTCCTCAAAATAAATGAATTCCCCGTTTTATGTATGCACCGCACTTTTACAAAGGGGAGTTGTATTCCGCTCCTAGTGTTATTGTATTTATCTATATAGCCTTTTTTTGTTACACTTTATTTATTTATTTATTCATTACGCTTTTGACGTGAATAAGTGTGCTTTTAATTGAATTGCATCGTGTAGAGAGAGAGCGAATTAATAAATTCAAAATCTAATCGTAAAACTAATCAAGGTAGAAATAGATGAGAAGTCCCGAACCCAGCTCTGGTCTTTGGGCTCAACGAGGCGAGAGGTCTTTCCAATCACTCATTGGAACCTCCAAGACACCTCTTGTGTCCTTTTCAAAGACTTAATCAATAAATCCTAGGCTCCAAGGGAGAGAGGTTCATCCTCCAAGACCCCTTTTGGTTGGCCCAAAATGGATACATGCGCTGTCTTAGGCTCTCCGAGGCGAGAGGAACTTTCCCAATGTTTTATTGGGTGGCGACTCCATGAAACATCCTTGTTGCCTAAAATAGACGCACTTGTAAATACCTTTACAAGTTGCCAACGGAAACTCAATTGCCCGATTGCCCTCAAGCGGGCGGTCAAAGGGGCGGCCCGCGGGGTCCGGCGTGCATCACAGTGGCGACTCCACTAAAGACACTGGTTCGAGACTTTGATTTGAAAATACCTTGATTAAAATTTATGATTAAATTTTAGTTTATGAATTCACTTTCTTTCAAATTTGCATTTATATCCCATTAGAGCCTTAGACTATGCTAGATTGGTCCTTTCTAAACCTCGGTGCATTCCTGAAGCACAACCCTATGTTCACTCAATATAGGGAAGTGTTAAGGATAATCACCAGCCCAAGCCTCGTACCATTTGGTATATAAAATGGAGACTCAATCGGTCGTTACGCTCGCGATGAGCTAGACCCGTTAGCAGGGACCATGCTTGGGTAGACCTAAAGTAACACCACCCTTAACTAAAACTCACATAATGGCCGTAGATACTTCCCCTAGGTAATATGAACCGTAATACCTTGCCTGCTGTATGGGTCCTTATGTATTCGGTGAGTCCAAATGTCTTGCTTGGTTACCTAGCCAAAGGCTTTCATGCCCCGGTAGGGCCACGTCGATATATTTGGATTACTTAAATACGTAATGACCATTTCCCATGCGCTTGTGCATTAGTTTAGGAGTGTTATGCTGCCGATTTTTTACCGCGCACCATGCGTGTCCATTGGGTTCCCTGTTGACCCATGGGCTAATCCTGCCTAGCGAAGAGACTATGACCACGTGTGTGGAAGTAATAAGGGTGGAAGGACTTATCTGCTTGTATGTGACTTGCGGGTGTTGCATATCACAATCATGCATTTCATTTGCATTCATGCATCATTCTAACTCCTTGTTTCTACAGCCATCATAGATCTGCCCAGGTGGACGAGAGGACCCACGGGGCGATTGATCTGAACTTCCGTGTCTGAAGCACCAGAAAGGGAGAGCTTCTTAAAGAACTGTCCAGAGACCAGCAGTACCACATCAAAGATGGATAACTCGCCAGGGGGAAATGATGCCACTAGGGCTTCGATTGCTGAAGAGGTTGGTAGAAGATTTGAGGAATTTGAGGGTCGGATGATGAATATGCTGGCCGCGTTGACCCAGCGTGCTGCTCCGCAAGACCCACTTCCTCCTCCCATGAGACAAAATGAACGGGGGGAGGATAGAGAAGAAAAATAGGAAGAGATCCAACCACCTCCGATAGATTTGAGGTCAGTAGCATCAGGGGTTCAGAGGAGAAGACCGGTTCAGAGGTTAGAGGATGACCGCGTGGATGAAGATTATGAGGAAAGTGTTGTGTTAGAAAGGGGAAATGCACCCCAGTCGGAGGAGATCATGTGGAAGAAAAGGGAGGAAAAATTTGAGCCAATGGCCCGGATGCTGAGTAGAGGACAGGGGATGAATCCCGATGATAAAGAGCTAGAGGGGGAGGATCCTATTCCTTACAATTTTAAAATGCCTGATGTTCCCAAGTTTGATGGCACCTCCGACCCAACTGCCCATGTGAAGCAATATTCATTGATCATGAAGGGGACCACCTTGACGAAGAGATAAAAGGTGGAGTATTTTTGCTTAAGTCTGACTGGTTCGGCTATAGATTTGTACCATAACCTGGACCGCCGAACCAAGGAAAACTGGGATTTGCTGACGGAAGAGTTCTTGAGGCAATATGATTGTAATACAAGGATGGATGTGACCCTCAAAGACTTAGAATTACTGCAGCAAAAGGTTAGAGAATCTTTCCATGAGTACTTGACTCGCTGGAGGAACAGAGTGATGGAAATGAGAAGGAAGCCGGAGGCTCAGGACCAGATTAGATTATTCATCAAGAACGCAAGCCCATACTTGAGAGAAGGGTTGAAGATGAAGGGATTAAAAGACTGGGAGTCCTTGAAGGATATAGCCATTGAAGCGGAAGGAGAGTACCTGGCCCAAAGAGCAAATAGTGATAGCTATGCCAAGAGGGGGAACGGTAGCCAGGGGGCAAGTAGGCCGGTGGGTCCCAGCGGTAGCACCAGAAGAACGGTTGAGGTGTCTGTTGCTGACGCAACCACGAGACGTTTTTCAAACTTGGGGAGATCCTTGTCATGGGTTCTTAGGAGGCTGATAAAGCAAGGAAAATTACAGCCATTGCCTCCTAGACCTGCCATGACATAAGGAATGCCGGGTCACAAGGAGAATGAGTACTGTGCTTACCATCAGCACACGGGTCATGTGACAGACAACTGTAGGGCTTTGAGGCATGCGATCCAAGACCTGATCGATACAAAGCAGATTACAGACCCTGAGAAGAGGGAAGGCCAGAAGAAAGCCGGATATAACAAGGTGCCCCCACCCGTGTTCATGATCGGATCCAGTTTAGCGGAGGAGTTTGTCTTGAATGAATTATACGACATCGATGTAAACACTACTGTTATGAGCCTCTATGAGATAAGTGAAAAAGGGATGCCCGCTATAGTGATCGATTGCTGGTCCACTAGTGAGAGTGGAAGTGATGATGAAACTGCTGAGTTTCCTGACTCGTGGGGTTCAGAGGAGGATGAAGCGGAAGAGCGCAAAGGAAAAATGAAGGTAGGAGCGGTGACCCGCAGTGGGAGAGTAGTGCCGGAAGTGGCAGCACCTCAAGAGCTAGTGGAAGGTCAGAAAGAGAAGGGAAAAGAGCCAGAAGGAGATCAGATAGTCAAACAGTTGCAGAAGACACTTGACGCGACCTCAGCAAGTGTACTGAATCGGCAAGTAATATAGTGATGTATAATTAAGACCACAAGTTAACGAACCCAAGGGACTGTGTTGCGTAAATTTTAACAATTAAATATATGCTAAAGAATTCCCAATTGTTTGATGTGATGAATTATTTAAGAAATAAATTCAGAAATATAATTGATGAAATCACTAATTCAAGAATGTTAAAAGAATCAATACTAATACAGATTTTATGAAATAACTTAAAAGATCTTGTCGAGGAATACCCATCCTCCCCAATAACGCCATGTAAATGCTTCAACTTATCAATCACATATGCAAATCAGTGAACAACCTAGCCTATACCATAGCCTGCCTTTCGGATCCAGCTTTTCTAACACATGCGCCTACCACCCTGGATTCAGCACATATTTTAGCATCGAAACAGGTCTTAAGTCCTAAGCTTAGATGATCCTACCATCCCGGATTAAGATATCAAAACTCAATTATCTTCTACAATTCTGAACCTATTAAAATAGAAATCCACAGATTTAACTACCATCTCAGATTAATCAAACCAGTGAAAATCGATAGAAATAGAACAGAGTATGTGTAAGTTCATGAAATGAATACAATCAAAGATTATCACAGCAGATCAATCTTAAACTGGCATTAATTTCAATAACAAACAGATTAATTCAGAGAAGATAAAACTGAAGCATATGCATAAATCAATCCACACAAAGCATTCACATGGTTATTAGGGATTCAAGGCATCCCTTAACAAGAAAAGGAACTACTCACTCATAATTGAAATAAAAACTGAATTAAATAGAGAGAAGTTGATATTACCCATTTGAGATCTGAAAATGAAATTCTTACAATAATAAAATTGATGTTCTTCCCGTTCAATCTATTCTCAAAACTTCAAAAATAAATAATAACCTCCCACTATCTCTGATTATTCCTCCCAGATTAAAACAACAACAGCTTAAATTAATTCTAAAACTATATGAAAAATCTCAACTTAAGTTGCAGAGAAAAATAAATCTCACTTTCGTTCCCAAAAAAATCGACCCCCTTAATGTCTAACTTCAGTCCCTAAATAACCATTCAAAGTCAAAAGGTGGCCTCAAAGTCTTAGATTTTGTGCAGATCTTGTTTATATGCAGGTTACACGGCTGTATGAGAATTCCTCACCGCCGTGTAAATGGCCTCTGGTCAACAATCTTGAATTTTTGTTCCGCGTGTCCAGCGTCGTAATTGTTGGCAATTTACGCTTTACACGGCGGTATGAGGGTTCCTCACCGCCGTGTAACTACTTACGTAAGTGATGATTCCCATTGTACACGGCAGTATGAGGATTCCTCACCGCTGTGTAATTCCCTTCTACTGCATTGTGACATTTTCGTGGTACATGGCGGTATGGATGTTCCTTACCACCGTGTAAGCTTCTTAAAAGCTCCAAAAACAACATAAAATCTCACTTTAGTATACAGGATAATATCTAATAAAACTTTCACAAAAATATACTAAAACAGGAACTTCTAAACTCAAAAGTAAGCTGGAAATTCACATAAAAACAACATATATTTTAAACTTATCAAAATACCCCACACTTAGCTTTTGCTCGCCCTCAAGTAAAATACCTCTTCAATTCCAACTTTCTCAATTTTCAAGCAAGAAAACGGAAATACAAAACACTAAGAAAACACTTAGTAAATTCCACTTGAGAGAAATTCATGCTCAAACAAAACTCAAAAGAAGAGAATACAATTAAATTTCCGGTGTGTGTGTGCAAAGGCCAAAACCAAAGTTTTAATAATGTTCAAAATTAAAATTCCAGCACCAATCAATCAATGACCAAATAAGTTAGTGCACGAATGCACATCTGGTTTCTCAATTGAAACACTAGAAACACCATAGGCCTCTCCTTTGGTACCGGAACCCGAAGGTCATCTCCACTGAACAAATCAAGACATAAAAATGATCATTAGGTCTTAAACAGGTTGTAATGCAAGGTTCGACCGGTGATGACTAACAAGAAGAGTTTAGAAAATCAATAAAAATTCAGCCACTCTACCGACTATTACCGCTATCCAATAAAAATTTTCCATAACCTACTTCCAAATTAACCAAAGTTGCCAAGACTCAGTTACTTCCCATGAAAAAAATTTTGAATCACAAGAAAATGAGAAGATGAAATTTCCTTCTCAAACCTAACCATCCAAACATTTTATTTTACAATAGAGGATACCCCACACTTGAATTTTTCTATAAACTTTATTTATTTATTTATTTTTATTTTTATTTTTATTTTTATTTTTTTAGAGAGATAAACTACCCCACACTTGAATATTTCAGTAACTTATAATCAGCTCCAAATTTCATACCAAATCACAAAGGGCATTATCTTCATCTTCATTTTCTTTTCTTTCCAACTTATTAAAACATTTAGTCTAACTTACTCTTGCCAATTAAATTGAAACTCATTCACACCACCACATGAACTCAATCACCCAAACTTCCCAACAACAACCCCCCACAATCCTAGAGTGGCCAGTTCTCCTATAAGGGTAAGCTAAAAGCTTTTTAGGTTTAATAGTAACAATAAATTGTGCAAACAAGAAAATTTTCGAAATACGCATTTAGCATACTCAATTAAGCTCAAAATTGGCTAACAAGGGTGGTTAATTCCATAGGTAGGAGAAAGTTTATTTAAAGTGACTTAACAAAGAAAGATGCCTAAATCATGTCAACATTCATGCCTTAATTGTTATATCGTTTCGAAGGGCAATGAGGAAGGTTCTAGTGCTCTAAAGACTTTCTGATCAAGAGATTTCATGGCTGATTTTTCTTGACTTACAAAAACTGGCCTGAGTGCAAAATATTGGAAATTTTAATTGTATGCTCTAGTTTGAACAATGTTAGGAAGAAAAATTCTTAAACAGAAACTTACTCTCTTGTTAACTAAATGCTTTAAATAACTTATTCAAGTTTGAAAATTAAACTGGAATAACACTTAAGAGCTTACTAAACTAATCATGAGAGAAATCAATCAGCTCAAATCAACAACTTAAATAATTAAAACAAAAACACACAGCATGACACAAAGCATAACTAAAGCAAAAATAAAGTGCAAACATAACTAAAGCAAAAATAAAATGCAAAAGTGTAAAGAAATGCAACACAAGTAAATAAAATACTAAAGTAATACTAAAGGTTAGACACATTCAGTTATAATTTCACAGCAAGTTCTCACCCCACACTTACGAACTTGTTGTCCCCAGCAAGTAATCTAACCAAAAAGAAATCCAAAGTAAGAAGTACTAAAGTAACAAAATGTAAGTTCAGAAAAACTCCCAGAAACTATTTTTTTCACTCTTGCGAAGTTGGTGGTGGAGGAAAGCGATCCCTCATGGTCTGGTAAAATTGCTCCTGCTCCTGCCGAGAAAGGTATATGGAATGCTCCAGCCTCGCCAAACTCTGTGCTTGCATGGCTAACTGCTGCTCATGCATGTCCAAACGCCCCATAAGCTGAACATGTTCAGCATGGTTATCCTCCATAAAGCTCTCCCACTGATGTAAGCGAGAATTAATCTGAGCCTGTCCAGTCTGCAAAGCCTCTAAATGGGCAGTAAGCTGAGAGAAGTCATAGGCTGGCATGGCTGGGGCGGGTCCTGCAGCAGCTGCACCTGCAGCCTCCTCTGGCTGCTCATCCTCATCCTCTTCCCCTTCCACTGGTAACTGTACTCGACCCCTTTCAATGAGGCGCAAATATTCGTCCCTGGTGGACAATCTGACTTGATCATGAAAATGATGATCATCCACAATGATCCTCAAATTCTTCAGCATCTTGAAATCTATTAAATTAATATCTCCCAAATCTGGTCCTAATGAGCCAAGGTCTACTCTCTTAGCCAAAACTGTGACAACCCATCCAATCGCAATCTTCTTTACTTTTTTCAGATTACCCTGCAAGTCCTCAAATTTTTTCCATAAAAAATAGGCTCCATTCAATCGGATCTGGTGGATCATACAATGTAAAAATAACGCCTCAGCCTGGTTCACCATGCCAGCAGTTTCAATGTGTCCATAAAAAGAGAGGGCAAAAAATCTGTGCAAGATTCGCAATGTATGATCGCGAAGATGATGTGCCTTTGATTGCCCAGTAACATATCGTGTAGCCGTGACTGGATCTCGAATTGATTCCCAAATGGTTTGTTTATCCAAGTCTGGCACATAGCGGGCTCCATCCACTGGAAAACCCAAGGCGTCTGCGAACTCATTGAAGGTCAGTGTGTGTTTTCTCTTGTTTAACCAAAATGTTACCTCCCCGGGGTCGTCTTCATCGTCATTGTCAATCTTGCAATCTACGGTTGCAAGGAAATCCCGTGTCAACTTCGGGTGAACTCTCTCCTTTTTCTGAAAAAATTCTGTCCACCCTATCCCATCAATCAACTCATTGATTTCGTCATTTATCCCCAGGCTCCGTAGGGAATCAAAATCAAGAAAGGTGGAGGGTAGGAATGTTGCCTCTGTTAGACATTGGTACGCGGTGTGGCACCTGGTTGGGACCCAAGAGGGTATTGAGCTATCCCGAGAAGATGATGCCTGGTCTAATTTAGATCTTTTTGGAGCCACTGCATCAATAGATAAACACAATTAGAAGGGAAACAAAGGCTGGAATGTGCAAATAAAATAGTAGGCTAGTCGAAATTAAGCTAAAACCATGTGAAGAACATTGAGACATCAATGCTACAATGATAAACTTTGAAAATGACAAAGGCCAGCATATGGAAGCCAAAAGATTGACCAATTTTTACAGCAAATTGTCTGATAGCAAAGGAAAGAATGAGATATACACTCTTTCAGGCAATTTGTCAAACACTTGGTGGGCACAAACTGTTGTATATAGAACCAGCATCTCTCATGCAATTGTTACCCCCAATTTTTTTTTCAATTATCATCAAACAACCCACCAAGTAAACAAGGCAATATAATTCAAGGGAATAAAACACAAATTCAGGCACCAATTAAGGACATAACACACAAATCAAAAGAATGCCACATACATCCAGCCCCCAATTAACGGAATAAAACAAAAATTAAAGGAATACAACACCAAACCAGCCCCCAATTGAAAATTAAAACACAAAATCCAGCCATTACTTAAAGATTAAAGCACACAATTTACGCATTTCTTGAAGAAAGAAAGAAAGAAAGAAAGAAAGAAAAAGGAATCACACAAGACATAAACCTCATAACAACATAGAAATAAAATTAAAAGAAAAGAAAGAAGAGAAACTTACTTGATTTGAAGAATCGCAGACTAGATGTGTAACAGAAGTTCTTGAAACGTGATTTTAATTAATTCACAATGAAGGTTTTCAGAACTTGGGTTGGAGAGACGAGAGAGAGAAGTTTTGTGTGTTTTAAGTTTTAAAATGCTAAGAAATAACTGGCGACTGTAGGGTTTAAAAAAAATAGAATTTTGCATTTTACACGGCGGTATGGAAAGAACCTTACCGCCGTGTAAAATGCTACTGGAATCAGATGTCTTTAAAATTTGCGATTTACACGGCGGTATGGCATGACCTTACCGCCGTGTAAAACGCTACTGGAATCAACTCCAGAAATCAGAATATTACACGACGGTATGGAAATTCCTCACCGCCGTGTGAAATGAATTTTTTCAGTTTTAACATTCAGAGGCCATGTAAACTCCACACAAAAATAATTCCCTCACATTCTACACTATCCCAAATCATAAATTGATCATGAAATGAAAAAACTGATCTGAAACTGCAAATAACTAAACATCAAAAATCAAAACAAAAGAGAATAAAGTTAGAAATTATTTTAGTTCTGATTTTTAAGTCTCAGCTAGACTTTTAACTTACCTTACTAATCTTCGAAAATAATGATCACCGCCGCCAATTCAGCGCGGTTCTCAAAATACGGTTTTAATCGATGGCCATTTACCTTGAATTCCTCACTCCCAGGTTGTTTTCTGATCGTGATAGCTCCGAAATCAGTCATACTGACCACTTCAAATGGTCCCATCCATCGCGACTTCAATTTTCCAGGAAACGACCTTAATCGACTATTGTATAATAGGACTTTCATACCTGGAGTGAATTCCTTTCTGATCAGTTTCTTGTCGTGCCATTTCTTCGTATTTTCCTTATACTTCTCCGCTTGTTGGTATGACCAAAAGCGTATTTCTTCCAACTCATTCATCAGGAGAAGTCTCTTCTCACCTGCACTCTTAACATCAAAATTAAGAAATTTAGTTGCCCAATAAGCTTTGTGTTCAAGTTCGACAGGGAGATGGCATGATTTACCATAGACTAGCTTAAACGGGGATAACCCTATAGGCGTTTTGAATGCGGTTCTATAGGCCCATAAATCTTCATTTAGACTCAAATACCAATCCTTCCTAGATGAATTTACAGTCTTTTCTAGGATTGTTTTGAGTTCTCTATTAGAAACCTCAACCTGTCCATTTGCTTGAGCATGATATGGGGTGGTAATTTTGTGCCTCACACCAAATTTTTTCAATAGGACAGTAAATTGATGATTAACAAAATGCCTGCCCCCATCACTAATTATGGCCTTTGGCGTGCCAAACCTAGTGAAAATGTTCCTCCTAAGGAATTCTAGTACAATTTTGGCATCGCAAGTCTTAGTAGCTATAGCTTCTACCCACTTACTCACATAATCCACAGCTACTAATATATACTCAAACCCAAAGGATATTGGAAAAAGCCCCATGAAATCTATCCCCCACACATCAAATAATTCCACTGCAAGCATATTGGTTAACGGCATTTCATCTTTCTTAGAAATATTTCCTACCCGTTGACATCTATCACATGTTTTCACAAAACTTTGAACATCTTTAAACATGGTAGGCCAATAAAAACCAGAAGATAAAATTTTTGATACCGTCCGATTTGGCCCATGATGGCCACCAGCTTCCCCACTATGACAAGCCTTAATGATTTCTCCTTTTTCTCCATCTGAAATGCACCTTCTTATTACTTGATCGGCACACAAGCGGAATAAGTACGGGTCGTCCCAAATGTAATGTTTGGCATCAGCTCGCAACTTCTTCCTTTGTTGCCATGTAAAGTCTTTTGGCATAAAGTCTCCTGCAAGAAAGTTGGCTATATTAGCGAACCAAGGAACAGAAATTTCACATGCAAATAAAGCACAGATATGTTCATCAGGAAACAAATCCAAAATTTCCCCTTCTTCAATGTGTTCACTCTCCAATCTCGATAAATGATCTGCTACAAAATTTTCCGCTCCCTTCTTGTCCTTGATTTCCAAATCAAACTCTTACAATAACAGTACCCATCTAATCAGCCTTGGCTTGGATTCTTTTTTGGCAAACAAATGCCTCAAAGCTGCATGGTCTGACCACACCACGATTTTTGCTCCCAGCAAGTATGGTCTGAACTTCTCAAAAGCATACACAATTGCAAGAAGTTCTTTCTCAGTGGTTGTGTAGTTAACCTGTGCTCCTGTCAAGGTATGACTGGCATAATAGACTGAACAAAATACTTTATCTCGCCTTTGTCCAAGCACTGCCCCAACTGCAAAATCACTAGCATCACACATTAATTCAAACGGCAAATTCCAATCCGGAGATATAATTACCGGAGCTGAAATTAGCCGTTGCTTCAAAATTTCAAAAGCTAGCATACATTCACTGTCAAAATTAAAAGGAGCATCTTTCATAAGCAAATTTGACAAGGGTTTAGCAATTTTCGAAAAATCTTTGATAAAACGACGATAAAACCCTGCATGCCCTAAGAAACTCCTAATGCCCTTTACACTAGTTGGGGGTGGCAACTTCTCTATCACCTCTACCTTGGCCTTATCGACCTCTATCCCATTTTCAGAAATTTTGTGCCCAAGTACAATGCCTTCTCTCACCATAAAGTGGCATTTTTCCCAATTTAGTACTAAGTTGGTTTTTTCACACCTCCCTAGCACTACATCAAGATGCTCTAAACAATTTTCAAAGTCAGCCCCATAAATAGTGAAATCATCCATAAAAACCTCCATAAATTTCTCTATGAAGTCATGAAAAATAGCCATCATACACCGCTGAAACGTAGCCGGTGCATTACATAATCCGAACGGCATTCTCCTATAGGCGAATGTACCATAAGGGCAAGTAAAAGTTGTTTTCTCTTGGTCTTCAGGGGCTATAGGGATTTGTAAATATCCCGAGTACCCATCTAAAAAACAGTAGAACTTATTACCTGCTAACCTTTCTAACATTTGGTCAATAAATGGCAAGGGGAAATGGTCTTTTCTCGTGGCATTGTTTAACCTTCTGAAATCAATACAAACTCTCCACCCCGTAACAGTACGAGTTGGAATCAATTCATTCAGCTCATTTTTAACCACAGTCATCCCCCCTTCTTAGGCACGCACTGTATTGGGCTAACCCACTTACTGTTAGAAATAAGATAGATAATACCTGAATCAAGGAGTTTCAGTACCTCCTTCTTCACTACCTCTTGCATTGCCGGATTAAGTCTCCTTTGAGGTTGAGCAACCGGCTTACATTCTTCTTCCATCAGAATTCGGTGTGTGCAGTAACTTGGGTCAATCCCCTTCAAATCTGAGGTTTCCCATCCAATGGCTCCCTTGTGCTTTTTCAGCACCTCAAGCAGCATTTTCTCCTCGATATCTGTCAACAAAGAAGAAATGATCACTGGCTTTTTCTCATCTTCTAAAAATACATATTTTAAATGAGAAGGAAGGGGTTTAAGTTCAAAATTTGAATCCCCCTCTTTTGGTTTAAACTCTTCTTGCTGTACTTCCTCTTTTCCATCTTTTTTTTCTACAGCTGCTATTACTTCTCCTTCTATTTTTTCTTCCAATTTTTCATCCTCCAATGAATGTATTAAACTCATATCCACTGGATCAACTCCCAAAACCTTTTCTTGTACTTCCTCTATACACTCATCTACTGCATCCATAAAATAAACAGACTCCTCCACATCACCCAATGGATACTTTTGAGCCTTGTTCATATCCACCACTAACTTCTCATCATTGAATCTCAAGGTGACCGTCTGACCATGTATATCAATCAGCGCCTTTGCTGCATTTAGAAATGGTCTTCCCACAATCAATGGTACCTTCCGATCCTCTTCCATTTCCATTACTACAAAATCTACTGGAAAAATAAATTTTCCCACTTTCACCAATAGATCCTCAATCACTCCTTTGGGTCTTCTTATCGACCTATCTGCAAGTTGGAGTCTCATTCTAGTCTCCTTGAGCTCTCCAAGATTCAGCTTCCTGCAAATAGAATAAGGCATCAAATTTATGCTCGCACCCAAATCACATAAAGCATTTCCATTAAAATCTTCACCAATTGCACAGGGTAGAGTGAAACTACCTGGATCCTCCAATTTTTTAGGAATTTTGTTCATTATCAATGCACTGCAATTTTCTGTAAGCTGCACAGTTCCATGCCCTTCTAATTTCTTTTTATTGGAACATAATTCTTTCATGAATTTAGCATAGTTAGGCATGTGAGCTAAAGCTTCAGCAAATGGTAGATTAATATGTAGTTTCTTAAACATTTCTAAAAGTCTAGCCAATTGCTCATTTTTCTTTTCCTTTTTAGCTACAGCAGGAAATGGCAATCTATTGATATCAAGATCCTCTACTCTAGGATTCACTAGACTTTTACCCTTATCATTTTAGGAGCATTTTCATTAACCTCTACCTTAGAATCAGGATTACTTACCTCCCGCGTTGGCTCCTCCTTACTTGTGGATGGTGAAGAATTTTTACCTTGGTCCTCTCTTGGCGCCATCTCTTTGCCACTTCTCAATGTGATTGCTTTCGCCTCTTCCTTAGGATTCTGGTCCACATTTGATGGAAATGTTCCTGGTTATCTTTGAGACACAGAATTTGCAAGCTGTCCCAATTGAGTTTCTAAATTTCTCATTGATGCGTCTTGATTTCGGTTCCATTGTTCTTGAGATTTCCACCTTGTTTCTTGATTAGACATAAATTGTTGCTGGCTATTCACAAATTGCTGTTGACTGTTTATGAAATTGGCCAACATATCTTCAAAGTTTGGCTTCTTTTCTTGAACAGGTGGCCTTGGTTGATATCCCGGTGGGTGATAAGCTTGAGAATGGGATTGGTTTGAACCCTGCCCTTGGTTATAATTCAATGGATATGGTGCTTGGTATTGAGTGGATGACTGATTGTGGTATGACTGATTGTGGTTATGATGCATGTTTTGATTGAAAGGAGCTCTCCCTTGTGGTTGAGAAGATGATGCATTCTGATTTCCATCCTTCCAAGAGAAGTTTGGATGATTTCTCCAACCCGGATTATATGTGTTACTGTAAGGGTCATTCCTTCGGTATTCTCCTATAGCATTGACATCTCCTATTGTTCCACTCTCTTGATTAGATTGTCCGCTTTCGTACCACCCACTCTCTTGTGAAACAGATGCTACATTTTGCACTTTCAACCCACTCATCTCTTTTCTCATTGACTCAATCTGTGCCTTCAACATAGACACCTCATCCACATTATGTATTCCATGTCTCTTCGAACTTGATCTGGGATTAGCCCATTGAGCATCATTTGTTGCCATTTCATCCAACAAATGGAAAGCTTCTTCTGGTAGTCTATTCATGAATGACCCTCCTGATGATGCATCTAAAAGGGATCTTGTTTGTGGTGTAACCCCAGAATAAAATATCGTCATCAGATGGTAAATTGCTATCTCATGATGTGGACAACTTCTCAATAATCTCCTGAACCTTTCCCAAGCCTCATGAAAAGGCTCCTCACTCATTTGGCCAAAACCCAAAATACTGTTGCAGATGTTTGCAGTCTTTGTAGGAGGAAAGAATCTCATCAAAAACCTCTCTTATAACTGGTCCCATGATCTGATTGACTGTCTTGGTAACATTTGCAGCCATTCTCTTGCTTTTCCAATCAAAGTGAAAGGAAATAATTTTAATCTTACTGAGTCAGATGTCACTCCTGGAATCTGCACTGTATCACTAATCTCCAAAAATATGTCCAGGTGTTACGCGGGGTCTTCCACTTCTGAACCTGAAAATTGGTTCCTCTGTACCATATTGATGGTTGCTGGTTTAATTTCAAACTGCACTCCCCTTGGTAGCACAATTGTCCGATGATCCTCATTCCATCTTGGTACAGCATAGTCCCTTATTGTTCTCTGCCTAGGGACCTCTTCTCCATAATTTCCTGGCATCTCTTCTTGTGCCATTGGCACTTGTTCGTTCTCGGGAGAAATTCCACCAATAAGAGGATTATCATCCATGTCGTTATCTCTGTTGGCTCTTCTTCGTTGATGCAAAGTCCTCTCGATTTCAGGGTCGTAGGGTGCTAATTGCCCTTGTCTCAATATGCTCATGCACCACAACTACCTGAAAAGAATAAAAATAATAAAATCAGAAAAATAAAAACACATACAAATAAAAATCAAAACTTACTAACAACGCAATTCCCCGGCAACGGCGCCAAAAACTTGACGCGATCTCAGCAAGTGTACTGAATCGGCAAGTAATATAGTGATGTATAATTAAGACCACAAGTTATCGAACCCAAGGGACTGTGTTGCGTAAATTTTAACAATTAAATATATGCTAAAGAATTCCCAATTGTTTGATGTGATGAATTATTTAATGAAATCACTAATTCAAGAATATTAAAAGAATCAATACTAATACAGATTTTATGAAATAACTTAAAAGATCTTGTCGAGGAATACCCATCCTCCCCAATAATGCCATGTAAATGCTTCAACTTATCAATCACATATGCAAATCAGTGAACAACCTAGCCTATACCATAGCCTGCCTTTCGGATCCAGCTTTTCTAACACATGCGCCTACCACCCTGGATTCAGCACATATTTTAGCATCGAAACAGGTCTTAAGTCCTAAGCTTAGATGATCCTACCATCCCGGATTAAGATATCAAAGCTCAATTATCTTCTACAATTCTGAACCTATTAAAATAGAGATCCACAGATTTAACTACCATCTCGGATTAATCAAACCAGTGAAAATCGATAGAAATAGAACAGAGAATGTGTAAGTTCATAAAATGAATACAATCAAAGATTATCACAGCAGATCAATCTTAAACTGGCATTAATTTCAATAACAAACAGATTAATTCACAGAAGATAAAACTGAAGCATATGCATAAATCAATCCACACAAAGCATTCACATGGTTATTAGGGATTCAAGGCATCCCTTAACAAGAAAAGGAACTACTCACTCATAATTGAAATAAAAACTGAATTAAATAGAGAGAAGTTGATATTACCCATTTGAGATCTGAAAATGAAATTCTTACAATAATAAAATTGATGTTCTTCCCATTCAATCTGTTCTCAAAACTTCAAAAATAAATAATAACCTCCCACTATCTCTGATTATTCCTCCCAGATTAAAATAACAACAGCTTAAATTAATTCTAAAACTATATGAAAAATCTCAACTTAAGTTGCAGAGAAAAATAAATCTCACTTTCGTTCCCAGAAAAATCGACCCCCTTAATGTCTAACTTCAGTCCCTAAATAACCATTCAAAGTCAAAAGGTGGCCTCAAAGTCTTCGATTTTGTGCAGATCTTGTTTATATGCAGGTTACACGGCGGTATGAGAATTCCTCACCGCCGTGTAAATAGCCTCTGGTCAACAATCTTGAATTTTTGTTCCGCGTGTCCAGCGCCGTAATTGTTGGCAATTTACGCTTTACACGGTGGTATGAGGGTTCCTCACCGCTGTGTAACTACTTACGTAAGTGATGATTCCCGTTGTACACGGCGGTATGAGGATTCCTCACCGCCGTGTAATTCCCTTCTACTGCATTGTGACATTTTCATGGTACACGGCGGTATGGATGTTCCTTACCGCCGTGTAAGCTTCCTAAAAGCTCCAAAAACAGCATAAAATCTCACTTTAGTATACAGGATAATATCTAATAAAACTTTCACAAAAATATACTAAAACAGGAACTTCTAAACTCAAAAGTAAGCTAGAAATCCACATAAAAATAACATATATTTTGAACTTATCAACACTAGCCCAGATTTCTATTTGGGATTTAATGAGGCAGTCCCCCTCTCATAGGTAAAGACTGGTAGAGGCTCTATGCGTGACGACTGTGGCTACAACGATTTCGCCCACTGAGCTGCTGGAAGTGGTGAAAGGAGGTGCTGGAGAGAGTGTGGTGTTCACGAATGCTAATTTACCTGCGGAAGGCCGTAACCACAATTGCCCCTTGTACATTAGGGCTCAAATCAATCAGAAGCACACTTCTTGTGTGATGGTGGATGATGGGTCGTCGATTAATGTATGCCCTCAATTAGCCATGGCAGCCTTTGGAGTGACGGGGGACATGCTAGCCAAGTCAAATTTGATGATCACAGCCTATGACAATTCTCGTCGGCATGCTTCAGGGACTTTCAAGGCGTTGGTCAAGACGGGGCTAGTGGAGACTGAGGTAGAATTCGTAGTCTTGCCCATTCCTGCCAATTTTTCAGCATTGCTGGGGAGACCGTGGTTCCATAAGTTGGGAGGTGTTCCCTATACTCTCCACCAGATGGTCAAGATACCACACGAAGGACAAGTGGTGACCATAAAGGCTGCAAGAGAGAATCAAGTGTCGATACTCGAGATAGCGAGGCAGCCTTTTAGTGGATTGCACGTGGCCATGATCAAGGAGGAAGGGATAATAGGAGGAAGCCCACAAGTGCTAGCTATGATGAAGAAGACGTCGTTCCTTCCGGGTGCTGGATTGGGTAAGAACTCCCAAGGGATGCCAGAGGCCATCGCCACTAAAGGTCAGAAGGACAAAAAGGGCCTGGACTATAAAGGAGGAGTGCAGAGAGGAGTGAAGCCAGCAGAGGGGATTCCCCACCTTTGGGAAAGTTTTGTGCTTGCAACAGCACTTTGCGCTTACACCGGGGAGGTCGAGCCTTAGTTAGTCGACGGGAGGATTGTACCAGGTTTTGAGGTATTCGGTGATGTTTATGACTGGGACATCGGGATGATCAAGCCAGCTGATGACTTTTGGGATAAAGAGGTCTTGACCAACAGAGCTATCTGGGACAGGGAAGAGCCTGAGGAAGTGGTGACCGAAGCTATGCTGACCGCTCATGTCAAAGGGAAGGCGAAGTTGGAAGAAGCTGCTCAAGAGGTGGATGAAGAGCCTCTGGTCAACCCAGATGAGGCAGGACCGTCGGTATTGGCAGATCCAGCGGGAGATGAGGAAGAGACCGGTTTAGATTGTATTTTTATTCCTGAACTTTTTAATGATGTAAATGACAATTATAATTTTATTAATGAAATGAATGATTTTGCTTACTTGTGCGATGTTTCTGATAATTTCAACATGCATGATCATGATCACATTCCATCCATATTTGATATTGATTCTACTGATACTACCCCATTTAATCTTGGAACCCCGAAAAATCCGAAAGAAATCTTGATAGCATCAAACATAACTCCTGAGGAAAGAGAAAAATTTGAGAGAATAATAAGAAAATATGAAAAAGTCTTTGCCTGGATCTATGAGGACATGCCGAAAATCGATCGGAACGTCGCGGAACACGCCATTCTGACTTATCTACACCACAAGCCTGTGAAACAGAAGCTGAGAAGACTTAGGTTGGAATGGGCAGATAAGGTGAAAGAAGAGATTCGGCAACAAATTGAAGTTAAGTTTCTGGTAGAAGTACAGTACCCCACATGGTTAGCCAATGTAATCCCTGTGGCCAAAAAGAACGGAAAGGTGAGGGTATGCGTGGATTATCGAGACCTGAACAAGGCTTGTCCGAAGGATGATTTCCCACTGCCCCATATTGATGTATTGATAGACAGTGCCGCCAATTGCGCGATGTATAGCTTTGGGGATGGTTATGCAGGCTACAACCAGATCCTCAATAAGATAATTGATCGGATCAAAATGGCTTTTATCACAGAGTGGGGGACATATGCTTATAGAGTGATGCCTTTTGGTTTGAAGAACGTAGGGGCTACCTACCAGAGGATGGCGACAAAGATCTTGAGTGACTTAATCCATAAAGAGGTGGAAGTGTATGTAGATGACATGATGGTCAAGTTAGCCACCAGAGAGTGCCACTTTGAAGCATTAGAGAAGTTTTTCACCAGAATAGATAAGTACAACATGCGGCTAAATCCCAAAAAGTGTATCTTCGGAGTAACTTCAGGAAAGTTGCTAGGACATGTGGTCAGCCAAAGGGGGATCGAAATCGACCCGGATAAGGTGAAAGCTATTAGGGAAATGCCAGTGCCGCAAAAGGAAAAGGATGTGAGAAGTTTCCTGGGCAAGTTATAATATGTTAGCCGATTCATTGCAAAGCTCACCTTGATATGTGAGCCAATTTTCAAGCTGCTTAGAAAGAATCAACCTGTGGTATGGAACGAGGACTGCCAGAAGGCCTTTGACAGCATCAGAGAGTATTTGCTGAACCCACCAGTACTGAGGCCGCCACAACTAGTCAAGCCGCTTATTTTGTATTTGGCAGTGGAAGATGGCTCTGTAGGTGCCATGATGGCTCAGGAAGATGAATTCGGAGTGGAATTTGCAGTCTATTATCTCAGCAAGAAATTCCTCGCTTACGAGGTAAAATATGCAGAAGTAGAAAAGATCTGCCTCGCCGTGATTTGGGTATCCAAGAAGCTGAGACACTATTTCCATTCATACAAAGTACAGGCAGTGGCAAAGCAGAACCCTCTGAGGTATTTGCAGGAAGCACCGTCTTTGCTTGGGAAAATGGGAAGGTGGTTGCTGTTGCTACAGGAGTTCAATATCGAGTATATCACTCGAAAGACTATCAAAGGGCGGGCAATAGCCGAGTTTCTAGCCGATCATCCCATTCAGGGCGATTCACTTGAGTTCAATTTTCCTGATGAAAACATAGCGGCGATCTCTATTCAAGGTTGGCAACTGCACTTTGACGAGGCTGTTAACAATAAGGGGGCAGCAGTAGGAATCATCCTGACAACCCTGGATGACGAAAAACTCCCTTTGGCCAAAAAGTTGAGATACAGGGCCACTAATAACGAAGCTGAGTATGAGGCGTGCACTTTCGGACTAGAAGCTTTAATTGCCCTGGGGGCAAAGGATGTGGAGGTGTATGGAGACTCATCCTTAGTAATCAACCAGATTCGGGGAGAGTGGGCTATCAAGGAAGAGTGTTTAGTGCCGTACGTCGAATATATGAGGGAGATATGTAGTCGGTTTGAGACTTGTACGCTCCATTTCGTGCCAAGGGATGAAAACCGGTTGGCTGATGCACTGGCGACCCTAGTGTCAATGTGGGACAATCCGGAAGGAGTGGCCATGAAACCAGTTCTAATCTCGAGTTCTGAGAGGCCTAGCTTTGAGGTCAAACCGATAATGGAAATAGAGATAGCGGATGGAAAGCCGTGGAATTTTGATATCATGAATTATTTGGAAAGCGCGAAATTTTCGAAAGAAGCTACTGAAAAAGACCAAAGAATGATCCACAAGCTGTCCACTCAATTCATATGCATAAATGGAGCATTGTACAAGAGGCAGGCCGACGGTATTCAGCTCAGGTGCCTGGATGAAAGGGAGGCCTGGAAGGTGATGGAAGAAACTCATGCAGGTGTATGTGGAGCTCATATAAATGGTTTGACACTGGCCAAGAAAATCATGAGACAAGGATTCTACTGGCTCACTATGGATAATGATTGTTCAAAGTACGTGAAGCAGTGCCAGCTGTGCCAGCAGTATGCGGATTTGAGGCACCTGCCTATGTCAAAACTGCATAGCTTAACGTCGCCTTGGCCGTTTACAGCTTGGGGAATAGATATTATTGGGGAGATCCGTCCTACAGCATCTAATGGGCACAGATATATCATAGTCGCCATCGACTACTTCACTAAATGGGTAGAGGCGGAGTCCTTTAAGAAGATTGATGCACGGGATATGGCAAAGTTCATTGAGAAGAATTTGATTTGCAGATATAGCCTCCCGCATCATGTAGTGTCTGATAACGGGGTCCAATTTATGGGAGAAACGAGGAAGCTACTCAAGAAGTATGGGATTGAGCACCATAAGTCTTCTCTATACCGGCCACAGGCCAATGGAGCAGTAGAGGCCGCTAATAAGAACGTCAAGAAGATTCTAGCCAAAATGGTCCAGACCTACAAAGATTGGGCAGAAAAGCTACCTTTCGCGCTGTGGGGATACAGGACAACAGTTAGAACATTTACGGGTGCTACGCCGTTTTCTCTGGTATATGGGATGGAAGCAGTACTGTAAGTGGAGGTAGAGCTTAAGTCACTTAGGGTGGTCATGGAAGCCCAGATTCCTGAAGCTGAATGGGCACAGCAAAGGTTGAAATATCTGAACCTGCTGGACGAGAGCAGATTGAAAGCCTACTACCACAACCAGGTCTACTAGAAGAGACTCGCCCGGTCCTTTGGGAAGAAGGTTAAGAAGCATCCATTGAAAGAGGGTGACTTGGTATTCAAACAGATGAGACCTGGGGCACCGGATATCTGAGGGAAGTTCAGACCAACCTGGGAAGGGCCGTTCATCCTCAAGAAGCTGCTGTCCAAAGGAGCTGCAATTCTATCTGATAGCGATGGCAACGAATTTAAGGAACCGATCAATATAGACAGACTCAAAAGGTTCCACGGCTAAAGATTAAAAATAAAAAGAAGAGAATAAAATGCCCTGCGGGTTAAAAACCAAAAAAAAGGTAGCTTTGCTAAAATTGGGCTCCTCGACAGGGTGAAAACCGAAAAAAGGCATCCTGTGCAAAAATTAGAGGCATGAGAGAAAATGTCCGATCGAGAAAACCCGACAGGGCCGATTGGTAACAGGAGTTGATGCTATCAAGATTTGGTTTCATGAATTAATAGGGCATACACAGTCGAGTTAGTGTCAAAAATTGATCATGTATGCTGAAATTCTGTGGAAATGTACACAATTCTGTGAAATAAAATAAGAATTATTCTTTTCATTTCTGTCATTTTCTAGTTCTGTTTTGAAAAGAAACATAGTGCCCAAAGGGGTGTACATGTGTAAGATAAACTAGGTCCTACCGCTACTCTCGCCGGCCAAATGTTTAAGTCCTCGCGTCCTGTTGTCAGACGTCGGGCTGAGGACCCATCTCTTATATTCGCTGATGGAGGCCACGGAATGAGCTCCGAATCGAGGTATGACGGTCTTAACTAGAAGTTGGATCCACAGGTCATGATAGCGAGAAGCAAAAGCAGCAGAAAAATCTCCTCCCTGAAAGGATAGTGGGACCCTCACCACGTCTTGGGTCATCCTGAGCTGAAGAGCACATCGGGCTGTAATGCAGAAGGTGGCCCGACGAAGCCCACATAGGGGAACACACCCTGATGATCCGTCAATGACTGCATGAGACAGAGGGAGCCAGGCAGACATGAAACTGATGTCATCATCTGATAGCTCGCCAAATCTAGCGGTGCCTTCATCAGGAGTTGTGAAAGAATACAATAGTCGACGCGGGAGGAAGTGTCTCGGTAAGTATTCTGCAATGACTCGGGAAGGTGGCTCTGACAGCATCTTCAGTTTCTCCTGCAACCATATCTAAAAACAAAAAAGCCGTTGGAGTAAGTCGGGTTTACTTCAGGCAAAAATTAGGCATAGGGTTGTGTGAAAATCCGAAAGGACGCACTTCCCGCTAAGAAAAGCTAGTGCGAAAATCCACAAGGGACGCACTACCTTTTAAAATAATGACGTACTTGGAGTAATAAGGGGCTTCCGGTGAATGAGGTGGTGGATCCAGAGCGTACAGCATCCAGGCCCAGAATGGTTTCGGCCAGAATAAGGGGAAAGGGGGATAATCCGCGGTGAAAGTCATCTAGAACCCCAAACAAACGAAGGTCGCCAACCAAGTCCCCTGGAGCTACGGTCAAGAGGCTCATCATACAGAATAAGAACACAATGCTTACCCGATATGTAGGGACATCAGAAAGTCTGTCTAGAGCCTCGATCAGTGGCTCCAGCGAAAAAGTAGGACCCTATGAGACCAACCGAGCGGCCTCGGAAGGAGCTATACCCAGAGATAGGGCGATATCCCGAATCTGAATCAGACCGTAGCGGGGGATGCAGGGCAGAGCATGGGGAGGATACCATGCTCCAGTGATAGCAGCAAACTCCTCAGGCAGGGGGCACAACTCCTGATAAGTAAACTTGAAAACATGGAAGTAGGGATTCCAAAAATGGGTTGCAGCTAGGAGTAAGTTGTGGTCTATTTTGGCTCCCCGTAAGTGTTTTAGCCCGGACAGAGTAGTGAGGACGTTATTTTCCCAGGTCCAAGCGTCATCCAAGATGCGGTACATCTTATGGAAAGGAGGAGAATTCATCCTTTAAAAGTCAAAGACTGAAGATAGAAAAGGGTCAAAATAAGAAAAAGGCACGAATCCCAAGGAAAACTGGTCAAATTTATAGAAACACTCCACAGACGGCCTGCCCGTGCCTCAGTAGCGGTGGCCTGCCCGTCGGAAGTCATCCACCTGGCAGATGCATTCATCATCATTGCATTTATCACGTGCATTAATTACGCATTAAATGAGGGAATTTTGAACGACAGACGGGCCGCCCGTCTGTCGCTCCTGGGGGCGCCCAGCCCTCGATCACGAAGGCTATATAAGCAGCCAGAGACCGATGGACAGGCAGTTTTTGGCTTTTGTCTGTTTGCTTTCCTCCTTCAAACCGTCCCTCATTACGGTTTTTCTCACTTTCTTCATCTTTTTACATTTTTATCTTGCATTTTCACGTTCCTTACGCTATCGGGCACCCAATGAAGTATATTTTTTGCGTTTTCATCATTTTTCTACCAATTACAGGTTAGTAACTATTTTTTGTTTATTTTCTTCTAATTATTTTCTTCTTCTTGTCTTAATTTCAAGTAAATAAGTTTAATTTTTCCATTTTTATTACTAAGGATTGTTAGGGGAGATATTATGCCTTAATAATTAGCCTTAGATGCTGTTTAAATAATTAATTTTGGTATATATTTTTCCTCAGTTACATTGTTAGACAAACTTTACATGAAAATTTTATTGCCTTGAATTCTAATAAAGCATGCTTGCTTAGAAATGAGAAATACTTATGCATGTATTAGTTGTGAAACCAATAAATATTGTGCTGTTGTTGGGGCCTGAGGCCTGTGGTTTTCTTGTTTTTAATGCAGGGGGTGGGGCACACCCTTGCCGGGGTGCTGCCCAAATTTTTATTTTTATTTTTGTTTTATTATTATGATTGATTTGTGGGGCATGAGGCCTGTCGTTATTTTGCCTTTCCTAATACAGGGGGTTGGGCACATCTCTACCGGGATGCTGCCCAATTTTTTATTGTTATTTCATTATTATGTTATTATTATCTATTTTTATTTTTATTTTTATTTTTCTCTTATTTCTTTTTTGGGTTAGACCCTCCTTGTCTGGAGGATGCCCGATTTGCCTTATACCATAAATCGGGTCTATCTATGGCCGTTATGTTAATTTAATTGCATAACTTCTTTCTCGTTGGATGCCTCCACGACGACGTGTCCCACAGGGCCAGCCTGAGCCGTAGGCTCCGGGTTGGATGGACCCCGAGGCTGCACAGAGATACAGAGCACTGGTTCAGGTAGAGTTCCGAGCCAATCGCTTCATTTCTAGGCCATTCCTAGAGGCCTTGGGATGGCCGAGGAGATTGACATACTTATGGAGGGCGCAGGCTGGATGGAGTTCTTGACACCGGCCTTCCAAACACATCCAAAGGCGGTGCGGCAGGTCTTGGCCACATTGCACTACGGAGGGTACCAGAGATTCGATACCGAGCCAGAAGTGATACGGTTTTGGTTCGATGGTCAGCAGTTCAGCATCACGCGTCGGCATTTTGCAGAGGCTATGGGACTCCTACGGGGCGACGGAGTGATGGTGCCTCAGCGAGCAGTGAGACGCGCCCATTGGGCGGCCATAGCCCTACCCGGAGTGCTGTATGACCATGATACAGTAAAGAGTACCGTGTTGGTTTCACAGGGGCTTCGGTACTTGCACAGAGTACTTTCCAGCTCGTAACTCAGACGGGCTGGTAACCCAGTGTGACGCGCGCCGAACCCCGTCGCCTCCCGAAAGCCTGCTTTAGGGCGATCAGGATGGGATTCATTAAAACTTGTAAGGTATTTACAAGGGCGTCTATTTTGGGCAACAATGAGGTTTCTTTGAGTCGCCACCCAATAGAACATTGGGACGGGTCGTCTAGCCTCAGCGAGCCTAAGACGGCGCATACATATCCATCTTGAGCTAGCCAGAAAGATCTTGGAGGCCACTGCCTCTACCCCCTGGAGCCTAGGATTGTAAATTGAAGTCTTTTGGTGAGACTCAAGAGGTGTCTTGGAAGTCCTAGACCTCTCACCTCATTGAGCCCCAAAGACCAGAGTGAGTTTGGGACTTCTCATTTATTTATACCTTGATTAATATTATAATTAAGTTTTTGAATTCATTGTTTCACCAACTTTCCACACGATGCGATTAATTTAAAGCGCAATCATTCATGTCAAAATCAATAAATAAAATATTATTAAAATAAATTACCACAAATCAAATTACAATAAAACTAGGGGCGGAATACAACCCCCATTGTAAAAATAGCATACAGATCATATAGAAATCGGGATATTCATTGGAGTGAGGACATTGGTCCTGCCATGTATATTTGTTACAAACTGGTTTTTAAAAGGTGTCAATTTTGTTGGTTAAAAAAAAGGACATTGGTCCACAACTTTTTGAGAAAACTCCAAATTAATTACTATAAAATATTTGGCCCTTTTCACTTTAACGATATTGAAATAATCTTAATATTAAAATGAATAAAAAGTAAGGGTGAAGCAAGAACCCGTATGGAAATCCTCAGATTGGTTCGGTCCTCATCATTTACAACTCCAATTCCAAATGGTCAGAAAATAACTCATAGGAATAAACATGTCAGTATCAAAATTGATGAATAAAATGAAGAAAAGAAAATAATAGGAAACTTTAAAAGAAATAAGTTAAAAGATAAAAAAAAGAAAAATGAAAACGATTAATATAAGTTAATTAAATCACACAAGTGCTAATCCAGAATGTTTACCCTCGGATCTTACCTTTTTGGGTGAATATCAGATGGTTTTGGACCCCGCACGCTCCACAAGGATCAAATAAAAAATAGATCAAAGTAAGAAAATTTTCCCTTCTTGAAAATTTAATAGCGATCGAATGTTTGAATTAGCTATATTGATGGAAACGAATGAATTTCCTTACCTCAAATTGGCTTAATTCACAAGAAAAATTTGAGTAAATCAATTAATTGGAAGAATCTTTGTCAAATAAAATTCTGAAAATAGAGATTTTATAGCTTTTTGGTAAATTGCTCACAAAAAACCTTTCTAAAAAATTCAATCTCTCAAAAAATGGTTAATTTCTTCCACCAAAAAAATTTATCAAATTTTCTAACCCCTAAAAATGAATTTTTCCTCTCAATTTATAGAATTTTTGGAGATAAAATCAGATAAGCATCAATTTTGAGTTTGAATTTTAAAAGGAGTCTTTAAAATTCAATTTTTTTAACCAAAACTTATCCTATTTAAAAGATTTGAGATAAAATTTTATCAAATCCGGCGATAACTGATCAGATCCACTACCGACGGGCATCCCTGCAAATACCGACGGGCATCCCTACTAAGGGCACCCATGGAAATTTGGATACAGACGGGCCATAACGCGGACTAGGGACGGGCATCCCTACTCAGACACGTGTATGTCCCTAGCTACAGACGGGCCATAATGTGGACTAGGGACTGGCGTCCCTACTCAGACACGTGTCCGTCCCTAGCTACAGATGGGCCGTCCCTACTATGCATAGAGACGGGGATCACCCCAAGTAGGGACGGGCGTCCCTACTTCAGACGGCCATCCCGTCTGTGGAGCAAAACTTCCAATTTCAAGCAAAATTTTCCAAAACCTCACGCTATAGCAAAAAAGATTTTAATCCTTGTGAAATCGAAAGACGAAAACCTCCGAATTCCATCCATTTATCCGGAAACCAACATGGATTTCTTCATCGTGTAGCTCTGACCTGGACTGCCTCAAGACCCGGTGTCTACACCCAGGGTCGCTTAATGCGGCGAAGATCTGGAGCCTCTGGGCCATGGTGGCAGGCCGGCGTCTCAATATTAGCTATAAGATATTGGCCAACATGGTCAGGGTTTCCAGGGGGACAGCCCCAGTGGTGATTATCGGCGGAGTTATTGCCAGATTACTCCTGGGATTGGGAGTCGCCCCGGACAGACTTGGGGGTGCCTTGGATGAGGGGATATACGTAGATGCACCAGCCGCTGTACAGATGGGGATAGTATTGCAGCTAGCAGGGTAGCCTGAGGCATTCAGACTCCTTACCATACACGAGACTCGACGAGCCTTTGCACTCCCTCCGCTAGCACCAGCGCAAGAGCAGCCAGAGCAGGCACCAGCACAGGAGCAGGCACCGCCATAGCCGTAGGAGCAGCAGCCCCTACATCCAGAGTATCCAGGGGAGCAGCCTCCCAAGCACCAAGGCTATTAGGAGGAGCAGCCACAACTACAGCCAGAGCAGAAGCAGCCCAGGATGCCATCGGACTTTGAGGTGGAGTTCACTATGGATGACCTGTTTGGCACTCCTACATCACCGAGGGTGCCGACCCCCACTCCTCCTCCAGCTATGAGGGTACAGCGAGCCATACTCAGGCCATCAGAGAGGTTCCACCCCTACTCCAGAGGCAACCCCGGGGCATCTACCTCCACAGCTCCGCCACCAGAGCAGACTCCGGAGCCAGTTCAGCCTCAGTCATCACAGCCAGACATCTCCCAGCTCATGGTCTCCATATTTGCCGCATTTGAGTGCAGGCAGGACGAGAGGGACAGGGTCCTCCATGAGCAGTTTAGAGAGAGGGACAGACTCAATCAGGAGAGGTTGGACCAGCAGCAGGCCATCATTCAGGAGCAGGCGAGCATCATTGAGCGCATGCGCCAGGAGCAGGCCGGGCTTGTTGAGCATATAGTCCGGGAGCAGGCCAGGATTGTGGAGCGTATGAGTCAGGAGCAGGCTAGGCTCATAGAGCACATCACGCAGGAGCAGGAGGGCCCCAGAGAGCAGCTCAGGCAGGAGTTGAGGACGTCCCAGGACCAGGTAGCTCAGAGGATCGACGTAACTCTTCAGATGATAGATGAGTCACTTGACTCTCTCAGGTCTAGAGTCCAGGGATTGGAGGGGACCGTTCCTCCCCTAGCTCAGTCCATACGGGAGTTTAGGGGGTAGACAGAGCAGAGACTAGAGAGTATGAGGACCGATTCGGTTGAGCAGACTCGCCAGTTGAGCAGGGCCTTCAAGGAGTTGGGGGGGATGATCACGGACACCTTGCGCTTTATGACAGTATGTGCATAGCCCTTCCTGAACGTGTATGCTCAAGTACAGTTTCAGCCGCAGAGTTTTGAGAGACCACAGCCTCGATCCGTGCCAGTGGCAGTTCCTCCTAGGTTTCAGCCCATGGTCAGAGTATGGAACTCTCAGCGGCCCGACCCAGCAGGTCCTTCTAACCAGCCCCCTACTTTTGGAGCCAAACCTTCTGCATCTCAGCCTCGCCTATTCCACCTCAGCCTCAGCCTCAGCCGATGCATCTGTCTGATGATGAGGATGATGACCCCAAGAAGGAGCTCACGGATTATCCACCATTATAGTTATTCAGGGAGTTGGGATGACATTTTTGTATTTTGTTTCTTTTTGTATACTATTTATTATTATTGCACTTGTATATACATTATACAAAAATAGAGTTTTAGTGGAAAAAACATTTACTTTTAGATTTACATGTTTTGGTTTCTTTTCTATCTTTATTTGTGATTTATTTGCATTAAGGATAGTTGTAAACTTTTCTGTTTATCTACTTTAAAACTATATGACCACAAGAAATGATGCATAGAAAATAATGAAAAGTAATAAATGATAATACAAAATCATTTATGAGCATATCAAGCAAGAATCACTTATATATGAATTAACAAAAATTCTTTATTGCACAGGAACATTGCTTAATATTGATCCAAACATAGACATCAATCACATTGGAGGATGGACACATCAAGCGTTATGTCCTCCAAATCATACTCCAACGGGCATTTACTTTGATTAGCAAGGAAATACCAACAAGCAGAGACTGTGGTCAGAGAGTACCGCACTTCAAAATCCACAGTGTAGTCAGAGAGCACTACACGCCTTGCAGATCGGATGGGGGTTAGCAAGGAATTTCTAACAAAACCGAGATTGCAGTCAGAGAGTGCTGCATCTCACAGTTCACGCGGCAGCCAGAGAGTGTTTCGCACCTTGCAGATCGGATGGGGGTTAGCAGGGGAACTTCACAACCAGAGTTGCAGTTAGAGAACACAGCTCTCCACCTCGAGATAGTGGTTAGAAAACACCGCATCTCACAATCGAAGTTGCAGTTAGAAAACAATGCTCTTCACGTCGGGATTGCAGTCAGAGAGTGCTGCATCTCACCTTCCCCGTGCAGGCCGAGATAAGGCTAGCGGAAGACCGTACAGACTGAGATGAGGTCAGTAGGGTACCAGCGATAGAATATATTACGGCGAGGCTGTGGTTAGATAACACCGCATCTTGCAACTGGGATTGCAGTCAGAGAGTGCTGCGTCTCACATTCCCCATGCAGGCCGAGACGAGGCTAGCGGAAGGCCATGCAGACCGAGACGAGGTCAGTATGGCAACTGAAGCTACAGCTAAAGAAGACTTCTCTTCACACCGGGATTGTGGTTAGCAAACACCGCATCTCACGAATGAAGTTGCGATCAGAGAACACCGCTCTTCACGGCAAGGTTGTAGTTAGAGAATGCTACACCTTATCAACCCCTTGCGGGTCAAGACGAGATCGGTAGGGACATCCATCACTATCCGCTGAGCAGACTGAGACAAGGTCTACCCAGCAAGAAATACGGAAGGTAAGGATTGCTTCAGGTATGCTATTCTTCCTCTTGTTTTCCTTTTTTCTCTGAATTTTGGCTCATCTAGGCACTTGCGCACTAGTTTTCCCAAAATTGGGGGCAACTATAAGCACCGTGTCCCGAGGTAGTCCGGATCAGAGATTACCTGATGAAGAAATTGATGCCCGAGTCCGAATGAACGGTTGGGATTCAGAGATTTTGGCCCTCTAGATTCATGAGAAATATGTTTTCTTTAATCCCGACAAAGAGAAAAAAGAGAATTGGGAGTTTTAGGGTAAAAAAGGAAGTTTACCTCCACCGACGCTGTGACGTGTGCCGGATCCCCGCGGCTGCCCGTTCGACCGCCCGCACGTGGGCGACCGGGGCATTTGTGGGTCCTTTGATAGCTTGCAATAAATCGTAAGTGCGTCTATGTTGGGCAACAAGGAGGTTTCATGGAGTCGCCACCCAATAGAACATTGGGAAAGTTACTCTCGCCTCGGAGAGCCTAAGACTGCGCTTGGTATCCATTTTGGGCCAACCAGAGGGGTCCTTGAAGGTAAACTTCTCGCCCTAAGGAGCCTAGGATTAGCGCTAAAGTCTCGTGGCACAAAAAGGCATCTTGGAGGGTAGACCTCTAGCCTCTTTGAGCCCAAAGACCAGAGCTGGGTTCGGGATTTCTCATCTATTTCTACCTCGATTATTTTATAATCAAAATTTAATTATCATTGATTCGCTCTCTCTCTACACGATGCAATTTATTAAAAGCGCATTTATTCATGTTTGGAAAGCCGTAAATGAGCAAGTAAATATCAAAAGGCGATAAATTACAATAATATAAGGAGCGGAATACAACTCCCTTTATAAAGGTGCGATACATACACAAATCGGGGCATCGTTTGTTTTGAGGACTTTGGTCCTCGCATGCATCATTATCAAAATTGGATATTTTTGTTCGTAATGATTTTTATTGGATAAAAATGGGGTGTTGGACCCCTATGCCTTTGTGTAAACCTCATTTTATTGAATATAAAACATTGAGTCATTTTTATACATTAACGAGATATGAAAAGAGTACATCCATATACATAGAATAATCAATGAATAACAAATGAAAGAAAAAATCAAAAGGATTAGGAAACTAAACCGGACGAAAATCCTCCAAATATGGTAGGTAGCTGCTCAAGCTCGGGATAGTCCAAGAGAATCGATATACATTCATAGAAAGTTAAAAAATGTCAATATACATACAATCAATATATGGGAATCCAAAAGGACTTGAAAAAAATAGAAAATCGTTAGAAAGGGGGGAGAGACAGAACCTACCGACGGCCTCTTTTAGGTGACCGACGGGCGTCAGTCAAGATGACCGACATGTCCATCTGTCACTCAAAAAGTGGGCGTCTGTAGATGAGGTGACCGATGGGCGTCGGTGATAGAGATGACCCATCGGTCACCGCTGTCTCCGAAAAAACAGAAAGAGAAAAATTCCTTTTAAGGCCAAAAGGAGATTTTACAATAAAATCAAGTAATGAGAGTCAAAATAAAGAAAAATAATGACAAAATTGGAAGAATTAACAAATAAAGAATAAATATGAAATGATATGGAGAAAGAATCCGGAATATTTACCCTCAGATAATCGCTTTGGGTGAAATTCTTGTGTTGATTAGAGCCCCGCGTGTTCCACGAAAAGCAAGATGAATGATTGAAAAGAGGAAATCAGATTACTTCCTTCTCAAATCTTCAAAGTATTGTTTTTGGAATCAAAATCTAAAGGAAAACTAATTGGTTTTTAGTCCCTTTGGATGGATTTGATCCTTCTTTTGAAATAAATTTCTTTATGAAAAGTGTTTGCTGGAAGAGAGAGAAAATATGCTTAAATTTTGGCAGAGTTTCCCGTCTTGAAAATTTTTGGAACCCTTTTCTATTGAAAATCCGGAGCTTTTATAAGGCAGACACGACCGACGGGCGTCCGTGCATGGGGGCGGGAGTCGGAAGAATCCTTCTGACACAAGGATTCGTCCGACGGCCCTGCCACATCCACCGACGGGTGTCGGAAGGGTTGCGTGATCCGGGAAACCAGGCGGCGTTCTGACAGGGGCGGTGACTTTTCGACGGGCGTCGAAAAATACCACAAGCCGTCGGTGACCCCAAGCGACGGGCTGACTTCACAGACGGGCTGGCCGTCTGTGGAGGAAAGAAAGCCTTTTGACTCGAAAAAAAGCCTCTGTTTTCCCCCCTCTGCCTACGAAAGGTAAAAAGACTCGCTTCTCGTGAAACGTGGGACTAAAATCCTCAAATCCAAACCATTTATACAGGCTAGGATATTGATTTCATCATAGGGTAACCTCTGATCCGGATCGCTCCGGGACACGGTGCTTACAGTTGCCCCTAGTTTTGGGGAAACTAGTGCACAAGCGCCTAGATAAGCCAAAACTCAGAGAAAGGACAGAAAGAAAGAAGGCGTACCTGCGACGGTTCTTACCTTTCGCGCCTTTTGCCGGGTAGACCTCGTCTCGGCCTGGTCGGCGATGCGAAGATATCGCTACCAAATCTCGTCTCGACTTGTAGGGGTTGGTGAGACGTAGCAGGCTTTGGCTACAATCCCGGTTCGATGAAGAGCAGTGTTTCTTTAACTGCAGCTTCGATCTGAAGTTCCCTTGCTAACCCCCATTCGATCTCCAAGGTGCTTAGCACTCTCTGGCTGCCGCGCGAATTGTGAGACGTAGCAAGCTTTGGCTACAATCCCGGTTTGGTGAAGAGCAGTGTTTCTTTAACTGCAGCTTCGATCTGAAGTTCCCTTGCTAACCCCCATTCGATCTGCAAGGTGCGTAGCACTCTCTGGCTGCCGCGCGAACTGTGAGATGTAGCAGGCTTTGGCTACAATCCCGGTTCGGTGAAGAGCAGTGTTTCTTTAACTGCAGCTTCGATCTGAAGTGAAGCGATATTCTCTGTACCTGTGTGATAAAAAGGTTTTGTTAGTTCATGTTCGAGTGGTCATCTTTTAACCTGTTTATTAATGGAGGGATTTTCGCTTTTACCTGTTATGCCATGTTTCATTTGCTCTTTTTTATTGAGTTGTTATTCATCATTTTTTCACCATTTTTTGTTTTAGAATATGAGTGATTGTGAAGGTATATATTCATCTGCTATATGAATGAATCATAAATTTTGAAAATAAAAGTTTTTCACTAAAAATGTCTATTTTGTACAACGTACATACAAAGTACAAATATAAAAAAAATATGAAAAATATGACTTCCTGAACGTCATAGAGGTGTGTAGTCAGAGGGCTCATCAGGGTCCTCATCATCCGATATATGCACTATCCCAGGCGGAGGTGGAGGCGGAGCTGGCCGTGCCGGAGGTGGAGGTTGAGCTGTGGAGGGTCCTGCCTCGGCATCGTGGGCCCGCCTGAATCGGATCTGAGCGTGGCCATCCAAGAAAGGCTGGGTGCAGGTCCTGATGAACTCCAATGTCTCTGATACTGTGCCTGCCAACTTCTTGAATGCCTTGCTCAACTGAGTGGTCTGCTCGCTGGCGGCCCCCTTCATGTGCTCTAGGCGCTGCTCTGTCTGGTCCCTGAACTCCCTCATGGTCTGAGATAAAGGTGGGAGTATCCCCTCTATCGCCTGGACGCGGGATCTCAGAGAGTCAAGTGACTTGTCAATCATCTGCAGGGTCATGTCAACCCTCTGAGACGCCTGGTCCTGTGACGTCCTCAAATCATGAGCGAGCTGTTGTCTGAGCTCCCTCTGACCCTGAGCAATCTGCTCAATCAGCCTCAACTGCTCACCTCTGAGGGTCTCTACGACCCAAACCTGCTCATCCCTGAAAGCATCCATAACCCGAGCCTGCTCCCGCGTAGTATGCTCAATGTAGCCAGCCTGCTCTCGGGCCAACCGCTCCATTGACTGGGACTGCTCCTGAATAGCAGCCTGCTGGCGGTCCAACCTCTCATGAATAACTCTATCCCTCTCGTCCTGTCGTCGCTCTAAAGCTGTGAACATGGAGGTGAGGAGCTGAGAGAAGTCGGGCTGTGCTGGCTGCTGCTGTGGTGGCTCTGGAGGCGGTGTTGTAGAGGTGGATGCCCCCGGGTCGCCTCTAGAATAAGGATGATATCTCTCGGGGGGCCCGTGGCGATGGGACAGGAGTCGGTGCTCGGGATGCTGGTGAGGCTGCAAAAAGATCATCCATCGTGATCTCTATATCAAAGTCCGATGGGGTCCTGGGCTGCTCCTGCTGCTATGGCAGTGGCACAGTCTGATGCTGAGGAGGCTGGGGCTCTGGCTCTGGCTCTGGATGTAGAGGCTGGTGATCCGGCTGAGGCTGGGGCTCTAGCTGCGGAGGCTGATCCTCTGGGTGCTCCGGGTGCGGACCCAAGGGGGGAAGTGAGAACATCCGCCGGGTCTCGTGAATGGTCAGCACCCTATAGGCCTCCGCCTGGCCTGATATCGGGGAGATCATCCCCATCTGTAATGCCGCTGCGGCGTCCACGTGGACCCCCTCCCCCAAGGGTGCTCTCAATCTGTCAGGGGCAACTCCCAACCTCAGAAGTAGCCGGGTGATAACTCCTCCCACTATCACAAAAGGTGTCAACCCTCTGCCGACTCTGGTCAAGTTGGCCAAGATCTCATGGCTAATGTTGAGACGCTGGCCTGCCACCATGGCCCAGAGGCTCCAGATCTCGGCCGCGTTAAGCAACCCTGGATTACCAGCTCGACCGAGGTACGAACTGGACAGCACTCTGTGCAAATACCGGAGTGCCTGAGACACCAGTACGGTGCTCTTTGCTGTATCATGATCATACAACACTCCCGGTATGGCAATAACCGCCCAATGGGCACGTCTAACAGCTCGCCGTGGGATCTCGACCCCCTCCTCTGTAGGGAGCCCCATGGCCTGAGCGAATCTCTATCTAGTGATACTGAAGTGGTCGCCGTCGAACCAAAACTGAACCACCCCTGGGTCGGTATCTGCACTCTAAAAACCGGTGTAGCGAAGAGTGGCCAGGACCTGGCGAGTAGCCTCTGGAAAAGTCTGGAAGGAGGGCTCAAGGAACTCTGTCCACCCAGCACCCTCGACGAGCAAATCAAACTCTGGGGCCATCCCTAGGGCCTCCAGGAACGGCCGGGATACAAAACGGCTAGCCCGAAGCTCTACCTGAGCCAATGCTCTATACCTCTGAGCTGACTCAGCATCCATCCAATCCGAAACTATGATCTCGGGCTGGGCCTGCGGTACTCTACGTTTGGGAGGCATCCTGCAAAGACGAAAAGATTAGATAGCGAAAATTTGATAAAACAAGTATTATTAGACTTATTCTCAGGGGGACGGCCCACTTGGGCCTCACTAGGGCAATGGCGGCCCGAAAACTAAATAGAGAAATTAATAATAAATGTAAAGGGCAAAGGTTGCCCACATGCTTTGCACATATCAAGGCAAAAACAACATGCGATTAGCATGAAAATAATTTGAAACGAGTAAAGGAAATGGGCTTTCTAGGTCCCAAGGCATGCATTATACATGAAAATATTCAATTCTAGAATAAATAATAAAAATTTGGGCAGCACCCCGGCAGGGGTATGCCCGACCTCCTGCATAAAAAGGCAACAAAATAGGCCTCAGGCCTTGACAATAATATACGCATGTAAATGGGACACACCCCGACAAGAGTGAGTCCCCAACAACACAAAATAATGGCCTCAGGCCTCACAAGCAATATATACACAGAATAGTGCGCTAGAAACTGTCTATTTCTAAAGCACCAAAGTTATAGAAAAATTCTATTTCTATGTGATCATGCAAAAATTCAGGTTTAATTGCACTAAAATAATAATAATAAAAAAAGGGCAGCATTCTCCCTAAATTCCTAAGGCATCTAAAATTTTCTAAACATTTTAGAGTTGAAAGAAGAAGAAATGAAGAAATAAATTAAATAAAATTCAAAAGAAAGTAGTTATTTACTTACTTGTAGTCGCGAGAAGTGTAGAAACTGGAGAAAAATAAATATCCAAGCACCCGGTGAGTAGAGAATGCAAAAATATGAAGAAATCGCGAAAAAAACTAAGAGGAAATGCTTGAAAAACCGCTAAAAAATGCAAAAAAAAAACGGTTTGAAAGAGGAAATGAAAGGGATAGCAGCGTTTGCACCGTCTGTCACTCGCCCTTATATAGAATTTCGTGACCGACGGGCTGGGCGTCTGTAGAAGCGATCGACGGGCTGGCCTTCTGTCATGCCATAAATGCAAGTTAATGCGCGTGATGAATGCAATGCTGACGTCTGCCAGGTGGATCTACACCGACGGGCAGGCCGTCCCTAAGGATAGGCGGGCCGTCGGTGACACTTCCCTATAAATTTTTCAAAATTTTTGCCCTTCTTATGTCTCTTCATTTTCCAACATCTTGAGCCTCTCATCTTTCTCAACATGTCTTCTTCTCTAGCCCAAAGGATGCACCGTATTTTAGATGACAAATACACTTGGGAAGAAGGCGCCCTTTCCTCTCTGTCCGGGCTGAAATACCTGTGCCGGGTCAAAGTCGACCAAAACCTCCTTCTGGCGGCTACCCACTTCTGGAACCCCCGGTTTCACGACTTCCGCTTCACCTACCAGGAACTGTGCCCTTTGCCTGAAGAGTTAGCTATCCTCCTGGGAGCCTGGTTCCCTCCTAGTGCTCTGCCTTGCGTCCCCCGCTGCGGTCTATTACAGATCCGGGACATAGCCATGGCCCTCGGCATACCTTCTTCTGAGGCCGTCCGGTTGATTCACCCGGGCCCTTCCTTCGCTCTGGGACCATTGATCGAGGCTCTGGGTCAGCTCACCGACATCCCCACCTACCGCGTAAGCATCATATTCTTGTTTTGCATGGTGAACTTCCTCACTGTTGTTCCAGGGGGTTTGACAGGTGACTCTCGCCTGTTCGGAGTCTTGGGCGACTTTCATATGGGATTATCACCCTTGCCGCTCATCCTGGCCGAGACCATTCTGGGCTTGGACGCTGTGAGCTCTGGATCCACTACAACCTTTGCCGGCAGCCCCTTATTGCTCCAGGTACGTCATTATTTTAAAGGTAGTGCGTCCCTTATGGATTTTCACACTAGCTTTTCTTAGCGGGAGGTGCGTCCTTTCGGATTTTCACACAACCCTGTGCCTTATTTTTGCCTGAAGTAAACCCTACTTACTCCAGCGGCTTTTTTTTCTTTTTTTTTTTCTTCTTCTTTTTCTTCTCTTCTTTCTTTTTCTCTTTCTTTTATTTTTTATTTTTTCCTTTCTCTTTTTTTAATTTTTTTATTTTTTTTTTCAGATCTGGCTGCAAGAGAAACTGAAGATGCTATCTGAGCCACCCCCTCGAGTTACTCCACAGTACTCGCCAAGCCACTTTCTGCCGCATCGACGACTTCATGGGTGTGCCATTACTGGTGAAGGCATTACCAGATTTGGCGAGCTGTCGGATGACGACATCAGTTTTACGTCTGCCTGGCTCCCACTGTCTCATGTGGTCACTGATGGGCCATCGGGGTGTGTTCCCCTCTGCGGCCTCTGTCAGGCCACCTTCTGCATCACCTCTCGATGTACACGCCAGCTCGAGATGACCCAGGATGTAGTGAGGGTTCCCTTGTCTTTCCGAGGAGGAGCTCTCTCGGCTGCATTTGCTTCTCGGTATTATGAGCTGTGGGGAAGACTACCAGTGAAGACTGTTATCCCGAGGTTCGACAATCATTCCGTGTCTTTGACTAATGACTACAAGAAGTGGATCCTTAGTCCAGCATCTGATAACAGGACTCGAGGGCTCAAGCATCTGGTCGGCGAGAGCAGCAGCAGGACTTAGCTTAGCTTACATATATATCTTTTTGGTGCTACATTTCTTTTTAATGCAGAACTAGGAAATGACAAAAATGAAAAGAATAATATCCATTCTATTTCACGAATTTGTGTACATTTTCATATAATTTCAGCATACATGATCAGTTTTGGCATTTACTCAGCTGCTTACGCGCTGTTAATACAAAGAACCAAATTTTAACAGCATCAACTCCTGTTACCAATCGGCCCTCTCGGGTTTTCACGATCGGACATTTTCTCTCATGCCTCTAATTTTTGCACAGGATGCCTTTTTTCGGTTTTCACCCTGTCGAGGCGCCTAATTTTAGTACAGCCGCCTTTTTTCGGTTTTTGACTTGCAGGGCATTTTATTCTCTTCTTTTTATTTTGGTCTTTAGCCGTGGAACCTTTTGAGTCTGTCGACATTGATCGGCTCCTTGAATTCGTTCCCATCACTATCTGACAAGATTGCAGCTCCTTTGGACAGCAGTTTCTTAAGGATATACGGCCCTTCCTAGGTCGGTCTGAATTTCCCTCTAATATCTGGTATACCTGGCCTCATCTGCTTGAACACCAAGTCCCCTTCTTTCAGCGGATGCTTTCTTACCTTCTTTCCGAAAGTTCTTGCCAATCTCTTCTGGTAAATCTGATTATGATAATAAGCTTTCAGCCTACTCTCATCCAGTAAATTCAAGTGCTGTAGCTTCTGCTGCGCACATTCGGCCTCTGGGATTTGGGCTTCCATGACCACCCGCAGTGATTTGAGCTCTATCTCAATTGGTAATACTGCTTCCGTTCCGTATACCAGGGAAAATGGTGTAGCGCCTGTAGATGTCCTTACCGTTGTTCTATATCCCCACAGGGCGAAAGGTAACTTTTCAACCCAGTCTTTGTAGGTTTGGACCATCTTGGACAGGATTTTCTTCATATTCTTATTAGCGGCTTCTACTGCTCCATTCGCTTGTGGTCGGTAGGGAGAGGATTTATGATGCTCGACACCATATTTCTCGAGGAGCTTCCGGGTTTCTCCCATGAACTGTACTCCATTGTCAGACACTATGTGATGAGGGAGGCCATATTTACAGATCAAATTTCTCTCTATGAACTTGGCCATATCCCTTGCGTCAATCTTCTTGAAGGATTCCGCCTCTACCCATTTGGTAAAATAATCAATTGCGACTATGATGTATCTGTGCCCATTGGACGCCGTAGGGCGAATCTCTCCAATGATATCTATCCCCCAAGCAGCGAAAGGCCAAGGTGATGTCAGGTTATGTAACTCTGATACCGGCAGGTGTCTCAAGTCTGCATATTGTTGGCACAGCTGGCATTGTTTAACATATTTCGAGCAGTCGTTGTCTATCGTAAGCCAATAAAAGCCTTGCCTCATGATCTTCTTAGCCAAGGTCAAACCGTTCATGTGGGCCCCACAGACACCTGCATGGGTTTCCTCCATCACCTTGCGGGCTTCCCTTTTATTCAAGCACCTGAGTTGAATCCCGTCCGACTGTCTTTTGTACAACACCCCTTGCCAGGATATGAACTGAGTAGATAGCTTCCGGATCATCCTCTGGTCTTTCTCAGTAGCTTCTTCTGGAAATTTATTGTTGTCCAAGTAATTCATGATGTTGAAGTACCATGGTTTCCCGTCCGCCATTTCTACTTCCATTACAGGCTCGGTTTCAAAACTGGGCTTATCAGAACTCGAAATTAGCACTGGCTTCATAGCCACTCCTTCGGGGTTATCCCACATTAACACTAAGGTTGCCAACGCATCAGCCAGACGGTTTTCATCTCTCGGCACAAAGTGGAAAGTGCAAGTCTCAAACTGCCCACATACCTCTTTCAAATATTCAATGTAGGGGACCAGTCGTTCTTCTTTTACAGCCCACTCACCTCGGATCTGATTAATCACCAAGGATGAGTCACCGAAGACTTCTATATTCTTTGCCCCCAATACCGCTAAAGCTTCCAACCCGAAGGTGCATGCTTCATATTTGGCTTCATTGTTGGTTGCTTTGTACCTCAGCTTCTTTGCTAGGGGGAGTTTCTCATCATCTGGGGTAGTCAGGACAATTTCGATTTCGGCCCCTCTGCTATTCACTACCCCGTCAAAGTGTAACTTCCATCCTTGGACAGAAATTGCGACTATGCTCTCATCAGGAAAGGTAAACTCGGGAGTTTCTCCTTGAATAGGATGCTCGGCAAGAAATTCTGCTACGGCCCGCCCCTTAATAGTTTTGCGAGTGATGTATTGCACATCGAACTCCTGTAGCAAGAGCAGCCACCTCCCCATCTTACCAAGCAAAGACGGCGCGTCCTGCAAATATCTTAATGGATTCTGCTTGGCCACTGCCTGAACTTTGTATGAGTGGAAGTAATGTCTCAGCTTCTTTGACGCCCAAATTACTGCGAGGTAGATCTTTTCTACTTCAGCATATTTTATCTCATAAGCCAAGAACTTTTTGCTGAGGTAATAAATTGCAAATTCCACCCCAAATTCATCTTCTTGAGCCATCATGGCGCCCACTGAACTGCCTTCTACTGCCAGATACAGGATAAGCGGTTTGATTGGTTGCGGCGGCCTTAGCACTGGTGGATTCAACAGGTATTCTCTGATGCTGTAAAAGGCTTTCTGGCAGCCTTCATTCCAGACCATAGGTTGATTCTTTCTAAGCAGCTTAAAAACAGGCTCGCATATTGAAGTGAGCTTGGCAATAAATCGGCTGACATACTGCAGCTTGCCCAGGAAACTCCTTACATCCTTCTCCTTTTGCGGCACGGGCATCTCTCTAATGGCCTTCACCTTGTCCGGGTCAATTTCTATTCCCCTCTGACTGACGACATGTCCCAATAGTTTTCCTGAAGTCACTCCGAAAATGCACTTCTTGGGGTTAAGTCGCAGATTATACTCGTCAATCCTGGTGAAGAACTTCTCTAGAGCTTCAAAGTGTCCCTCTTGAGTGGCTGACTTGACCATCATGTCATCGACATACACTTCCACTTCCTTGTGGATCAGGTCACTCAAGATTTTGGTCGCCATCCTCTGGTATGTGGCCCCTGCATTCTTCAGGCCGAAAGGCATGACCCGGTAGGCATAGGTCCCCCACTCCATGATGAAAGCGGTTTTAACCCGGTCAGCTATTTTATTCAGGATCTGGTTGTAGCCCACATAACCATCTCCAAAGCTATACATCGCGCAGTTGGCGGCGCTGTCTATCAACACATCGATATGGGGTAGTGGAAAATCATCTTTAGGGCAGGCCTTGTTCAGATCTCTATAATCCACACACACCCTGACCTTTCCGTTCTTCTTTGCTACAGGGACCACATTTGCCAACCATGTAGGATACTGCACTTCAACAAGGAACTTGGCTTCGATCTGCTGACGAATTTCCTCCTTGACCCTGTCTGCCCATTCTTGCCTGAGCCTTCTCAACTTCTGTTTCACAGGCTTGTAATCTGGGTAAGTCGGGATAGCATGTTCTGCCACGTCTTGGTCAATTCCTAGCATGTCCTCATAGGTCGAGGCAAAGACTTTTTCATGTTTTCTTATTATTCTCTCAAAATTTTTTCTCTCCTCAGGAGTTATATTTGATGCTATTAGAATTTCTCTCGGATTTTCCGAGGTTCCAAGATTAAAAGGCGTTGTATCAGTGGAATCAATGTCAAAAATTGATGGAATATGATCATGTTCAAGCATGTTGAAATCATTAGAAACATCGCACAAATAAGAGAAATTGTTTGCCTTATTAATAATATTATAATTGTCATTTACATCATAAAAGAGTTTTGGAATAAAAAGACAGTTTAAACTAGAGTCCTCTTCTGCCACTCCAGAGGTTGATGCTGTCGCGGCTTGATCACTGGCTTCCTGATTCAGCAGAGGCCCCTCAGGCATGTCGGAGGAAATCTTCAAACCTCCCATTTTCGGCTCTAATTCTGCTATCTTCTCTTTCCCTTTCAGCCTGGCAGCTATCATTTTCTCGGTAACGACCTCTTCAGGCTCGCATCTGTCCCAAGTGATACGCTGAGTCATGACCTCCTCATCCCAGAAGTCTTCAGCAGTCTTGATAAACCCGACTCTCCAGTCAAATACATCATTAAAGATCTCGAACCCAGGGACAATTCTCCCCTTCACCCACTGCGGCTCATCTTCGCCAGTGTATGCACAAACTGAGGATGCGGGCACAAAGCTTTCTGAAATGTGAGGGATCTTGTCCGTCGCCTTCTTCTTGCCGAAGCCGCCTCTGTACCCTAGACCTTTTCGGTTCTTCTGACCTCAAGTGGTGATCGCTATTTGCAACCCCTGAGAGTTTCTGCCCAAACCAGCCCCGGGGAGATAGTGCATCTTTTTCAACATATTAACCACAGCTGGGTTATCCACTGACCTGTGCTCTTCTCTTATCATGGACACGTGGAAGCCACTAAATGGTTGATTAGCTATTTCAAGCGCTGAGACCTGATTTTCCCTGGCCGCCTTGATAGTTAGCACTTCCCCTTTGTGTGGGAACTTTATCATTTGATGCAGCGTGGATGGCACTCCTCCTAATTTGTGAAACCAGGGTCTCCCAAGTAGAGCTGAGAAGTTAGCCGGGATGGGCAGAACTACAAATTCTACCTCCACTTCAATGGGTCCAGTCTTGACCAAGGTCTTAAAGGTTCCCGAGGCTTGCCTCCTCGAAATATCGTAGGCTGTGATAGTCAGATCTGATCCACTGAGCATATCTTCGTTTAAACCAAAAGCCTGCAGAGCTATCAGGGGGCACACATTGATAGAAGACCCATCATCTACCATAACGCAAGCAGTGTGCTTGTCGTTAATCTGCGCTTTGATGTACAGGGGTCTGTTATGATTACGGCCCTCGACCGGTAGGTCAGCATCAGAAAAGACCAATCTCTCCTCGGATCCTCCTTTGACCAAGCCCAACAGTTCTGATGGGGAAATCGTGGTGGCGACCATGGCCTCAACCAAATCCTCTACTACCTTCTGCCTATGAGAGGGGGATTGTCTCAAAAGATCCCAGATGGATATTTGAGCCGCAGTTTTCTTCAATTGCCTGACAATCTGATTCTCCTCTGGCTCTTTCTCTGTTGGCGTCTGCGCTGGCTCAGGTAGCCTTGTAATCTCGGGGACCACTCTCCCACTTCTCGTTACAGCCCCTATCTCTTCTTTGTCTTCATCAGACCCCCACAAGTCAAGGTTCATCTCTCCCTCCTCCTCGGCTTCTCCGCCACTCTCGCTGCTAGACCAGCAATCAAGGGTTGCCACGACTGCTCTCTCCTCTCTAATCGCAGAACAATCAGCAGCAGAATTCTCGCTCCCATATAGATCTTGTAGCATGTACCATTCTGGCAAGCTAGATCCGATCATAAACACGGGTGGTGGTACGGCATTATAACCGGGCTTCTTCTCAGCTTCCCTCTTTTCGGGGTCAGAAATCTACTTGTTATCAATCAAGTCTTGGATAGCGTGCCACAGCGCTTTGCACTTATCTGTAACATGGCCTGAGTGCTGGTGAAACGCACAGAATTCATTGTCTTTGTGCCCAGGCTTTCCCAGCATCAAAGCGGGTCTAGGAGCTAAGGGCTATAATTTTCCCTCCTTTATTAATCTTCTCAAGACCCAAGATAATGGTCTCCCCAAGTTCGAAAACTTCCTCTGGGTGGTTACCTCAATAGCAGACACCTCGCCTGTTCTTCTGGTGCTACCACTGGGACCCGCCGGCCTACTGGTTCCTTGACCGGGGTTAGCCCTTTTGGCAAAGTTATCATTGTTAGCCTTCCTAGCTAAGAACTTTCCTTCTGCCTCGATGGCTATATCCTTCAGAGACTCCCAGTCTTTCAACCCCTTCATCTTCAACCCATCTTTCAAGTACGGGCTTGCGTTCTTGATGAATAAACGAATCTGGTCCTGGGTGTCAGGCTTTCTCCGCATCTCCATTACTCGGTTTCGCCATCGGGTGAGATAATCATGGAAAGATTCTCCGGCCTTCTGCTAGAGCAGTTCAAGATCTTTTAGAGTCACCTCCATTCTGGTATTGCAGTCATACTGCTTCAAAAACTCCTCAGTGAGCAGATCCCAATCTTCTTTAGTGCGACGGTCAAGACTATGATACCAGTCGATGGCATGGGCGGTCAGGCTCAGACAAAAGTATTCTACCTTCTGCTTCTTGGACAACGTGGTCCCCTTTATGACCAGAGAATACTGTTTCACATGAGCGGTTGGATCAGAAGTTCCATCAAATTTCGGCACGTCTGGCATCTTAAAGTTATAAGGGATCGGGTCCTCTCCCTCCAATTCCTTATCCTCTGGGTTCATCCCTTGACCCCTGCTCAACATACGAGCCATAGCTTCGAACCTCTCTTCCATTTTCTTTAAAATGAAGTCATCGGCCTGAGGCGCCTTCCTCCTCTCAGATGCAAGGATCATCCTATCATCCTCGATATCATCAATTCTCAGCACGGGCCTTCTTTGCTGCTCTTCCGAGGCTACTGACCTTAACTCTACTGGCGGTGGCCTAATAAGCTCTTCTCGTCTTTCAACCCTTTTTTCCTCTGGCTCATTCTATCTCACTGGAGGAGGAGGAGGAGGAGGATTCTGTGGAGCATTCTGCTGTGCCAAGGCGGTCAACATATTCATCATCCTACCCTCGAATTCCTCAAATCGCCGGCCCACTTCTTCCACAATCATGGCCCTGGTGGCGTCATCCCCCCTAGGCAAGTTTGCCATCTGAAATACAGTACCGCTGATTTCTGATAAGATTTCTAGTAGACCCTCTCTATCTGACAGCTCAGGAGTAGGAACTCGGATCAGTCGTCCGGTTGGTGATCTAGTCCACCTGGGCAGATCTATGATGGCTGCAGGGATAAGACGTTAGGCATAATGCATGAAATGCAGGTATAATGCATGGTCGTGATATGCAACACTCACAGAGCACAAGCAAGCAAGTAGGTCCTTCCACCCTTATTTCTCCCACACACGTGGTCGTGCAGTCTTTTCCTAGGTGGGATTAGCCCAGGGGTCAACGAGGGACCCGCATGGTGCGGGGCGAAAAACCGGCAGCATGATACTCCTATGCTAATGTACAAGCGGATGGTTAATGATCGTCACGTATTTGGACGTTCCATAAATTTTGACATGGCCCTACCGGGGCATGATAGCCTTTGGCTAGGTTACCAAGCGAGACATCTGGACTCACCCAATACATGAAGGCCCATACAGCAAGCATGGAATTAAGGTTCATTTCACCTGTGGAAAGTAACTACGGCCATTACATGAGCTTTGGACAAGGGAGATATTTCTTTAAGGCTACCCAAACATGATCCCTGTCGACAGGTCTATCTCATCACGAGCATAGCGACCGATCGGGTCATCATTTTGATATACCATTTGAGGTACGTGGCTTGGGCTGGTGATTATCCTTGACACTTCCCCAAATTGAGTGAAAATGAGGTCGTGCTTCAGGAATGCACCGGGGCTAGAAGAGGGACCAAACTAGCGTATTCTAAGGCTCTAATGATATGCAAATGCAAATTTGAGGGAAAGCAAATTTATGAGTTAAATTTTAATTATAAATGTTAAGCGAGGTATTTTCAAATTGAAATCTCGAACCATAAACGTCCCCAGTGGAGTCGCCACTGTGACGCGCGCCGGATCCCCGCGGCCGCCCGTTCGACCGCCCGCACGTGGGCGACCGGGGCATTTGTGGGTTCGTTAACAGCTTACAATAAATCGCAAGTGCGTCTATGTTGGGCAACAAGGAGGTTTCATGGAGTCACCACCCAATAGAACATTGGGAAAGTTACTCTCGCCTCGGAGAGCCTAAGACTGCGCTTGGTATCCATTTTGGGCCAACCAGAGGGGTCCTTGAAGGTAAACTTCTCGCCCTAAGGAGCCTAGGATTAGCGCTAAAGTCTCGTGGCACAAAAAGGCGTCTTGGAGGGTAGACCTCTAGCCTCTTTGAGCCCAAAGACCAGAGCTAGGTTCGGGATTTCTCATCTATTTCTACCTCGATTATTTTATAATCAAAATTTAATTATCATTGATTCGCTCTCTCTCCACACGATGCAATTTATTAAAGGCGCATTTATTCACGTTTGGAAAGCCGTAAATGAGCAAGTAAATATCAAAAGGCGATAAATTACAATAATACAAGGAGCGGAATACAACTCCCTTTATAAAGGTGCGATATATACACAAATCGGGGCATCGTTTGTTTTGAGGACTTTGGTCCTCGCATGCATCATTATCAAAATTGGATATTTTTGTTTGTAATGATTTTTATTGGATAAAAATGGGGCGTTGGACCCCTATGCCTTTGTGTAAACCTCATTTTATTGAATATAAAACATTGAGTCATTTTTATACATTAACGAGATATGAAAAGAGTACATCTATATACATAGAATAATCAATGAATGACAAATGAAAGAAAAAATCAAAAGGATTAGGAAACTAAACCGGACGAAAATCCTCCGAATATGGTAGGTAGCCGCTCAAGCTCGGGATAGTCCAAGAGAATCGATATACACTCATAGAAAGTTAAAAGATGTCAATATACATACAATCAATATATGGGAATCCAAAAGGACTTGAAAAAAATAGAAAATCGTTAGAAAGGGGGGAGAGACAGAACCTACCGACGGCCTCTTTTAGGTGATCGACGGGGGTCAGTCAAGATGACCGACATGTCCGTCTGTCACTCAAAAAGTGGGCGTCTGTAGATGAGGTGACCGACGGGCATCGGTGATAGAGATGACCCGTCGGTCACCGCTGTCTCCGAAAAAACAGAAAGAGAAAAATTCCTTTTAAGGCCAAAAGGAGATTTTACAATAAAATCAAGTAATGAGAGTCAAAATAAAGAAAAATAATGACAAAATTGGAAGAATTAACAAATAAAGAATAAATATGAAATGATATGGAGAAAGAATCCGGAATATTTACCCTCAGATAATCGCTTTGGGTGAAATTCTTGTGTTGATTAGAGCCCCGCGTGTTCCACGAAAAGCAAGATGAAGGATTGAAAAGAGGAAATCAGATTATTTCCTTCTCAAATCTTCATAGTATTGTTTTTGGAATCAAAATCTAAAGGAAAACTAATTGGTTTTTAGTCCCTTTGGATGGATTTGATCCTTCTTTTGAAATACATTTCTTTATGAAAAGTGTTTGCTGGAAGAGAGAGAAAATATGCTTAAATTTTGGCAGAGTTTCCCCTCTTGAAAATTTTTAGAACCCTTTTTTATTGAAAATTCGGAGCTTTTATAATCCAGACACGACCGACGGGCATCGGTGCATGGGGGCGGGCGTCGGAAGAATCCTTCTGACACAAGGATTCGTCCGACGGCCCTGCCACATCCACCGACGGGCGTCGGAAGGGTTGCGTGCTCCGGGAAAGCAGGCGGCGTTCTGACAGGGGCGGTGACTTTTCGACGGGCGTCGAAAAATACCACAAGCCGTCGGTGACCCCAAGTGACGGGCTGACTTCACAGACGGGCTGGCCGTCTGTGGAGGAAAAAAAGCCTTTTGACTCGAAAAAAAACCTCTGTTTTCCCCCCTCTGCCTACGAAAGGTAAAAAGACTCGCTTCTCGTGAAACGCGGGACTAAAATCCCCAAATCCAAACCATTTATACAGGCTAGGATATTGATTTCATCATAGGGTAACCTCTGATCCTGACCGCTCCGGGACACGGTGCTTACAGGCGGCCAGCCCGCCGATCACGGCATGGCCGTCGCTCGACGAAAAGCCCCGACGCCTGTCTGTGGCTTCAGACATCCGTCGGTTGAATTCTGTTTCCAATAGAAAATAGGATTCAACCGACGGCCGTCGGTATGATTCCGACGGCCGTCGGTATTTCAAGGCATATAAAAACCTATTTTTCACCCGTTTTGGGGGTTGGCTGGCTAGTTGGACGAATTTGCATTTTTTTTTTCTACCTAAAAACACATTTCCCAGCATTCTTTTTTCATCTCAAGATTTCTCCATTCTATTTTTGATTTTGTGAATCAAAATTAATTCAAAGGAGCTAAAACTGATTAGTTTCTAAGAATTTTGATTCCAACATTTGTGCATTTCGTGAAATCAAGAAAGAAAAATCCAAACCCTTCTTTTCTTGATTTTTTACCCATTTCTCGTGAAGCGTGCGGGACCCGAATCATCAAGAATCCAACCTAAAAGGTAAAATCTGAGGGTAAATATTTTGGACACGTATTTCATTTAGTTCATTTTAATTATTTTTGCTTTTTTTGAATTTTTGTGTTGAAAAATTATTTTGTTTGAGAAAATTTGGTTCTTACTGTTTTTTTGAAGAACAGTAGCGACCGGCGGGTCAAAAGGTCACCGACGCTCATCGCTCGTTTGAGCGATGGCGCGTATGTGACGCGTTACTGCCCGTCGGTCATCCCGGGATATGACCGTCTCTCGGATGAACGACGGCATGCCAGTCCGTCGGTTGCTTCTAGCGACGCCCGTCTATCATTCGTTAGAGGCCGTCCCTGGGATCTGTTTGCAATTCTCAAAACCTTTTTCCTCATTTTCTTTCTATTTTTTATTTCTATTTATTTCTAAATCTTTTCTCTTCTGTCTTTTATCAATAGTTTTATTCTTATTATTTTAGTTCAGAATTTTAACCTTTATTTTCATTAATATTTATTAATGTTTTGTTTTTTTTATATTAACATTATTGATTATTTTGGGAGATTATTTTTATGTCTTTGGGATAATTTGGAGCTTAAGAGGAGTTTTGCCACAGAAGACTCCATTTGGTTTACCTTTTTACCCTTTATTTATTTGTTATTTATTTATTTATTTGCTTATTTAATAATTTATTTATTCATTTTTTTATTGATTATTTTGTGCTCACAATGAATCGTTTTATTCTGCGTTAAATAAGGATGGATAAATATTTTATAATAAATAAAATTGGGATTTTTTTTAACTCAAGGATCCAACGTCCTAATTTCTATCCAATAAAAACATCACGAAAAAAACTAGTTTCTTTTATAATAAGTACATGTGAGGACCAAAGTCCTCAAAATAAATGAATTTCCCATTTTATGTATGTACCGCACTTTTACAAAGGGGAGTTGTATTCCTCTCCTAGTGTTATTGTATTTATCTTTATAGTCTTTTTTTGTTACACTTTATTTATTTATTCATTACGCTTTTGACGTGAATAAGTGCGCTTTTAATTGAATTGCATCGTGTGGAGAGAGAGCGAATTAATAAATTCAAAATCTAATCGTAAAACTAATTGTAGACACCGGGTCTTGAGGCAGTCCAGGTCAGAGTTACCCGATGAATAAATCCATGTTAGTTTCCGGATAAATGGATGGAATTCGGAGGTTTTCGTCTTTCGGTTTCACAAGAACTAAAATATTTTTCGCTATAACGTGAGGTTTTGGAAAATTTTGCTTGAAATTGGAAGTTTTGCTCTACAGACGGGATGGCCGTCTGAAGTAGGGACGCCCGTCCCTACTTGGGGTGATCCCCATCTGTATGCATAGTAGGGACGGCCCGTCTGTAGCTAGGGACGGACACGTGTCTAAGTAGGGACGCCCGTCCCTAGTCCGCGTTACGGCCCGTCTGTAGCTAGGAACGGACACGTGTCTGAGTAGGGACGCCCGTCCCTAGTCCGCGTTACGGCCCATCTGTATCCAAATTTCCATGCATGCCCTTAGTAGGTACGCCCGTTGGTAGTGGATCTAATCAGTTATCGCCGGATTTGATAAAATTTCATCTCAAATCTTTCAAATAGGATAAGTTTTGGTTAAAAAAAATTGAATTTTAAAGACTCCTTTTAAAATTCAAACTCAAAATTGATGCTTATCTGATTTTATCTCCAAAAATTCTATAAATTGAGAGGAAAAATTCATTTTTAGGGGTTAGAAAATTTGATAAATTTTTTGGTGGAAGAAATTAACCATTTATTGAGAGATTGAATTTTTTAGAAAGGTTTTTTGTGAGCAATTTACCAAAAAGCTATAAAATCTCTATTTTCAGAATTTTATTTGACAAAGATTCTTCTAATTAATTGATATACTCAAATTCTTCTTGTGAATTAAGCCAATTTGAGGTAACGAAATTCATTCATTTCCATCAATACAGCTAATTCAAACATTCGATCGTTATTAAATTTTGAAGAAGGGAAAATTTTCTTAATTTGATCTGTTTTTTATTTGATCCTTGTGGAGTGTGCGGGGACCGAAACCATCTGATATTCACCCAAAAAGTTGTAAATGATAAGGACCGAGCCAATCTAAGGATTTCAATACGGGTTCTTTCTTCACCCTTACTTTTTATTCATGTTAATATTAAGATTATTTCAATGTCGTTAAAGTGAAAAGGGCCAAATATTTTATAGTAATTAATTTGGAGTTTTCTCAAAAAGTTGTGGACCAATGTCCTGTTTTTTTAACAAACAAAATTGACACCTTTTAAAAACCAGTTTGTAACAAATATACATGGCAGGACCAATGTCCTCACTCCAATGAATATCCCGATTTCTGTATGATCTGTATGTTGTTTTTATAATGGGGGTTGTATTCCGCCCCTAGTTTTATTGTAATTTGATTTGTGGGGATTTATTTTAATAATATTTTATTTATTGATTTTGACATGAATGATTGCGCTTTAAATTAATCGCATCGTGTGGAAAGTTGGTGAAACAATGAATTTAAAAACTTAATTATAATATTAATCAAGGTATAAATAAATGAGAAGTCCCGAACTCACTCTGGTCTTTGGGGCCCAATGAGGCGAGAGGTCTAGGACTTCCAAAACACCTCTTAAGTCTCACCAAAAGACTTCAATTTACAATCCTAGACTCCGGGGGTAGAGGCAGTGGCCTCCAAGATCTTTCTGGCTAGCTCAAGATGGATATGTATGCGCCGTCTTAGGCTCGCTGAGGCTAGACGACCCTTCCCAATGTTCTGTTGGGTGGTGACTCCAAGAAACCTCACTGTTGCCCAAAATAGACGCCCTTGTAAATACCTTACAAGTTTTAATGAATCCCATCCTGATCGCCCTAAAGCGGGCTTTCGGGAGGCGACAGGGTTCGGCGCGCGTCACAGTGGCGACTCCGCTGGGGACTTATTCGAGACTTCGATTCGAAAGTACCTTGATTAAAAATTATAATTGAGTTTTAGTTCAAAAATTTCACCTTCTTTCAAAAAAACTGCATTACATCTCATTAAAGCCTTAGATCTACGCTAGTTTGGTCCCTTTTTCAGCCCCGGTGTGTTCCCGAAGCACGACCCTACGTTCACTCAATGTAGGGAAGTGTTAAGGATAATCACCAGCCCAAGCCTCGTACCATCATGGTATATTAAATGGTGACCCAATCGGTCGTTACGCTCGTGGTGAGCTAGACCCGTTGGCAGGGACCGTGCTTGGGTAGCCTTAAAGTAACACCACCTTTTGACTAAAGCTCATGTAATGGAAATAGTTACTTCCCCTAGGTGGTATAAACCTTAATCCTATGCTTGCTATGTGGATCATTATATATTGGACAAGCCCAGATAATTTGATTGGTCACCTAATCAAAGGCTTTCATGCCCCGATAGGCCCATATCAACTTGTTCGGGCTGCCTAAATACATAACGATCATAACCCATGCGCTTGTACATTAGTTAGGAGAGGTTATGCTGCCGGTTTTGCACCTTGCACCATGCGCGTCCATCGGGTTCCCTGTTAACCCATGGATCAATCCCACCTAGGAAAGAGACTATGACCTCATGTGCGAGAGCAATAAGGTTGGAAACGCCTATGTGCTTGCATGCGGTTTGTAAATGTTGCATAGCACGATCATGCATCTAAGCACATTCATGCATCATCCTGACCCTTTGTGTTTTTCAGCCATCATAGATTTGCTTAGGTGGACAAGAGGGTCTCGGGGGCGACTACGCAGAAATCCATTCTTCGAGTTACCAGAAAGGGTAGAGTATCCGGACACTTCTTCTGAAACCAGCTACGCTACTTCAGCTCAGTTTTCTTTTTCTGAAGAAATGGCCAATTCACCAAGAGGGGCAGATGCCACTAGGGCAATGATAGCAGAGGAAGTGGGCCGAAGGCTTGAAGAGTTTGAGAACTGTATGATGGCGATGATGGCCACTATAGGTCAACAAGCGGCCCCACAGAACCCACCACCTCCTCCTATGAGAAATAATGAAAGGGGGGAGGTCAGAGAAGACCCCCAAGAGGAAATTCGCATGCCACCTACAAATTTAAGAGCCACTACTTCAGGGGCACAACGGGGAAGACCAGTCCCAAGGTTAGATGATGATTGGGAAGATGAAGAATATGAGGAACGTATGTCTGAGAAAGGGGAAGCCCCTCAAACCGAAGAAGCCATCTGGAAGAAGATGGAGGAGAAATTTAAAGCAATGACAAGAATGCTAACAAAGGGTCGAGGAATGAACCCAGAAAACAAGGAGTTAGAAGGAGAGGATATAGTCCCAGTGAACTTTAAAATGCCGGATGTTCCGAAGTTTGACGGCACTTCCGACCCCATGGCACACATAAAGCAGTACTCGCTGGTGATGAAGGGCACCACTTTGACAAAAAAGCAGAAGATTGAGTACTTTTGCTTGAGTTTGACCGGCCCAGCAGTAGATTAGTACCATGGGCTCGATCGCCAAACCAAGGAGGATTGGGATTTATTGACGGAGGAGTTTTTGAGGCAGTATGACTGCAGTATAAGGATGGAAGTGACCTTGAAGGACCTGGAGCTGTTATAGCAGAAGGGAGGCGAGTCCTTCCATGAGTATTTAACCCGGTAGAGGAATCGGGTGATGGAAATGAAGAGAAAACCGGATACTCAGGATCAAATACGGCTATTCATCAAAAATGCGAGCCCGTATTTGAGAGAAGGATTGAGGATGAAAGGACTGAAAGACTGGGAGTCTCTAAAGGACATCGCCATTGAGGCCAAGGGAGAGTACCTTGTTAAGAGAGCAGCTAATGAGAACTATCCCAAAAGGGGTAGCATTAGCCAGGGGGCAAGTAGACCAACAGGTTTTGCTAGTGGCACATTGAAGACTGCTGAGATATCAGTTGCTAATGCTACCCCAAGGCATTTTTCCAATCTTGGAAGGTCTTTATCATGGGTGCTGAGGAGACTTATGAAAGAGGGTAAGTTACAGCCTATGCCACCCAAGCCTGCTAGAACTCAAGGCACGCCAGGACATAAGGATGATGAGTATTGTGCATATCATCAGCACACTGGGCATATAACTGATAACTGCAAGACGTTGAGGCATGCGATTCAAGATCTAATCGACTCAAAGCAGATCACAGACCCAGAGAAGAGAGAAGGTCAAAAGAAGGCTGGGTACAACAGTATGCCCTCGCCAATGAACATAATTGGGTCCAGTTTGCCCGAGGAGATTGTGTTAAAGGAATTGTACGGCAACGATGTCCACACTGCTGTCACGAATCTCCATGAGGGGAGTGAAGAAGGGCTTCCCGCAGCAGTGATCGATTGCTGGTCCACTGATGATAATGGAACTGAAAATGATAATTCTGAAGTATTCTCTGACCTGTGGAATTCGGAGGAGGAAGGAGAAGAAGCAAAGAAGAAAGAGGTAGGAGCTGTGACCCGGAGCGGAAGGGTAGCTCCAGAAGTTTAGAAGCCCCAGGAGTCGGTTGAGGGCAGAAAGGGAAAAGAGCCGGGAGAAGATCCGATTGTTAAGCAACTAAAAAAGACGCCGGCTCAGATTTCCATATAGGATCTTTTGAGACAGTCGCCATCGCATAGGAAAAAGGTGGTAGAGGCTTTATGCGAGGCAACTGTGGCAACAACTATCTCGCCTACGGAACTTCTAGATGCAGTGAAAGGAGGATCAGGAGAAAATGTTGTCTTTACCAGTGCTGATTTGCCAGCAGAAGGCCGCAACCATAATCGCCCTCTGTACATAAGAGCACAGATTAACCAAAAACACACTGCTTGCCTAATGGTAGATGATGGCTCTTCGATAAATGTGTGCCCACAGGTGGCAATGGTGGCTTTTGGGGTAACAGAGCATATGTTAGCCAAATCTGATCTCACTATCACAGCTTATGACAACTCGCGTAGACATACTTCGGGGACATTCACGGCAATAGTGAAGATGGGGCTTGTAGAATCAGAAGTGGAGTTTGTGGTACTGCCTATACCCGCCAATTTCTCAGCTCTTCTAGGTAGACCATGGTTTCATAAGCTGGGTGGAGTCCCCTCTACACTTCACCAGATGGTAAAGATACCTCATGAGGGCCAGATTGTGACTATAAGGGCTGCACGGGAGAATCGGGTTTCAATACTGGAGATTGCTAGGCAGCCGTTTAGTGGATTTCATATCGCCATGATAGGTGAGGAAGAGCAGAAGGAAGAGAGCCCCCAAGTACTGAATATGATGAAAAAGATGTCATTCCTCCCTAGCGCAGGACTGGGCAAGAATTCTCAAGGGATGCCAACAGCTGTTACCACCAAGGGCCAAAAGGACAGAAGGGGTCTAGGATACACAGGTGTTGTAGAGAGGGGTGAGAAGTCAAAAATGGAAATTCCTCACATCCGGAAGACTTTTGTGCCAGCAACCGCAACATGTGCCTATACAGGGGAAGATGAACCACAGTGGCTGGATGGAAGATTTGTGCCAGGATTCGAGGTTTTCAATGATGTCTATGACTGGGACATTGGATCGATCAAGCCAGCAGAGGGCTTTTGGGATGAAGAAATCATGACAAGTAGGACAATTTCGGGCCGTGAGATGCCTGAAGAAGTAATGACTAAAAAGATGGTAGCCACCCAGTTGAAGGGGAAAGCAAAGGTAGAAGAAGCCATGCATGAGTTGATTGGGGAGCCCCCAAAGAGCCGAAGTGATGCAGGACAATCAACCGCGGCGGATGCGCCAGCAGAGGAGGGAGAGGAAAATAGTTTAGATTTTCTTTTTGCTCCAGAACTTTTCAATGATGTTAATGACAATTTCAATCTTATTAATAAATTGAATGATTTTGCTTACTTGTGTGATGTTTTCGATGATTTCACTATGCATGATCATGATCATCATCCCTCCATATTTGATATTGATTCAACTGATGCTACTCCATTTAATCTTGGAACCGTAGAGAATCAAAAAGAAATTTTGATAGCATCAAATATAACTCCTGAAGAGCGAGAAAAATTTGAGAGAATATTGAAAAAATATAAAAAAGTTTTTGCCTGGACCTACGAAGATATGCCATGAATCGATCGGGAAGTCGCAGAGCACGCTATTCCTACATATCTGGACCACAGACCCGTTAAACAGAAGCTGAGAAGGCTTAGGCCAGAGTGGGCGGATAAAGTGAAGGAGGAGATTCACCAGTAAGTTAAAGCCAAATTTTTGGTTGAGGTGCAGTATCCGACTTGGCTGGCCAACGTTGTCCCCGTAGCCAAAAAGAATGGCAAGGTAAGGGTATGCGTAGATTATCGGGACTTGAATAAGGCCTGTCCAAAAGATGACTTTCCATTGCCCCATATAAATGTACTGATAGACAGCGCCACTGCTTGCGAGATGTATAGCTTTGGAGATGGTTATGCGGGCTACAATCAAATTCTCAATAAAATAATTGACCGGATTAAGACAGCGTTCATCACGGAGTGGGGAACCTATGCTTATCGAGTAATGCCTTTTGGCCTAAAAAATGCAGGAGCCACTTATCAGAGGATGGCAACAAAAATCTTGAATGACCTGATCCATAAAGAAGTGGAGGTATACGTGGACGATATGATGATCAAGTCGGCCACTAGAGAAGGTCATTTTGAAGCTCTGGAAAAGTTCTTCTTAAGGATAGACAAGTATAATCTGCGGTTAAATCCTAAGAAATGTATCTTTGGTGTTACCTCAGGGAAGCTCCTAGGACACGTGGTTAGCCAGAGGGGTATTGAGATTGATCCGGACAAGGTCAAAGCCATCAGAGAAATGCCAATACCACAGAAAGAAAAGGATGTGAGAAGTTTTTTGGGAAGGTTACAATATATCAGTAGGTTTATTGCCAAGCTTACTTCAATCTGTGAACCTATCTTCAAACTACTTAGAAAAGACCAACCAGTAATATGGAACGAAAGCTGTCAGAAAGCTTTTGATACTGTCAGAGAGTATTTGCTGAATCCACCGGTGTTGAGACCACCGCAACCAATCAAACCCCTGATTCTATACTTAGCTATAGGAGACAGTTCTGTAGGCGCCATGATGGCCCAGGAGGACGAATTTGGAGTGGAATTTGCTGTTTACTACCTTAGCAAGAAGTTCCTAGCCTATGAGGTTAAGTATACGGAAGTGGAAAAGATTTGCCTTGTGGTAATCTGGGCTTCTAAGAAATTAAGGCATTACTTTCATGCCTATAGAGTACAGGCAGTAGCGAAGCAGAATCCTTTGAGGTACTTACAAGAAGCTCCATCTTTACTTGGGAAAATGGGAAGGTGGTTATTGTTGCTACAAGAATTCGATGTGGAGTATATTACTCGGAAAACTATCAAAGGGCGTGCAGTGGCTGAATTCCTGGCAGAACACCCAATTCAAGGAGACTCGTACGAGTTTAACTTTCCAGATGAGGATGTGACAGCTATCGAAGTTCAAGGTTGGCAGTTGCATTTTGACGGAGCCGTAAACAACAAGAGAGCAGGAGTAGGGATTATTTTAACAACCCTGGATGATGAAAAGCTCCCTTTGGCCAAGAAATTAAGGTTCAAGGCTACCAATAATGAAGCTGAGTATGAAGCATGTGCCTTTGGGTTAGAGGCGTTGATAGCCTTAGGAGCGAAAAACGTGGAAGTGTTTGGTGATTCCTCCCTGGTGATTAATCAAATCCGAGGTGAATGGGCCGTTAAAGAAGAGAGGCTGATGCCATACATCGAGCACTTGAGAGACATGAGTAGTCAATTTGAAGTATGTACGTTCCGTTTTGTTCTGAGAGATGAAAACCAGTTAGCCGACGCGCTTGCTACTTTAGTCTCAATGTGGGATAATCCCGAAGGGGTGGTTATGAGGCCAGTTTTAATTTCTAGCTCCGAGAGACCTAGCTTTGAATCTAAATCAGTCATGGAGATAGAAGTAGTAGATGGGAAGCCGTGGTATTATGATATCAAGAACTATCTAGAGAATGCGACATTTCTAGAGGAAGCTACCGAAAAAGATCAGAGAATGATTCGCAAATTGTCTACCCAGTTCATTTGCATAAATGGGATATTATACGAATGGTAGGCTGATGGTATCCAGTTGAGATGTTTGGATGAGAAAGAGGCTAAGAGGATGATGGAGGAAACTCACGCCGGAGTATGTGGGGCCTATATGAACGGGTTGACATTGGCAAAGAAGATTATGAGGCAAGGATTCTTCTGGCTCACCATGGATAACGATTGCTCAAAGTATGTAAAGCAGTGTCAGTTATGCCAGCAGTATGCGGATTTAAGGCACCTGCCCGTTTCAGAATTGCATAATTTGACGTCACCTTGGCCATTCATAGCTTGGGGGATTGATATTATTGGAGAGATACGCCCCACAGCCTCCAATGGGCATAGATACATCATCGTCGCCATCGACTACTTCACCAAGTGGGTAGAAGCTGAGTCCTTCAAGAAAGTAGATGCTCGAGATATAGCGAAATTCATAGAGAAGAACTTGATATGTAGGTATGGCCTTCCACATCATGTGGTATCTGACAACAGGGTCCAGTTCATGGCCGAGACGATGAAGTTGCTCCAGAAGTATGGTATCGAGCACCACAAGTCTTCTCCGTATCATCCTCAAGCCAACGGGGCAGTTGAAGCCACCAACAAGAATGTCAAGAGGATCCTGGCTAAGATGGTCCAGAATTATAAAGATTGGGCAGAAAAGTTGCCTTTCGCACTATGGGATTACAGAACAACCATCAGGACTTCAACAGGAGCCACTCTATATTCCTTGGTATATGGGATGGAGGCAGTATTGCCGGTTGAGGTCGAACTTAAGTCACTAAGGGTGATAATGGAAGCAGAGATTCCGGAGGCCGAATGGGTGCAACAGCGGTTGCAACGCTTGAACATGTTGGATGAGAACAGGTTAAAAGCCTACTATCACAACCAGATATATCAAAAGAGGCTCGCTAGGTCTTTTGGAAAGAAAGTTAAGAAATATCCATTGAAGGAGGGGGATTTGGTATTCAAACAGATGAGACCAGGAGCACCGGATATTAGAGGGAAGTTCAGACCTACGTGGGAAGGTCCGTTTATCCTCAAGAAGCTATTGTCAAAAGGAGCTGTGATTTTGTCGGATAGCGATGGCAGCGAATTCAAAGAACCGGTCAATATTGATAGACTCAAAAGGTTCCATGGCTAAAGGCTACAAAATCAAAAGAAGAGAATGAAAGCCCCGTGGGTCGAAAATCGAAAAAAGGCGGCCTTGCTAAAATTGGGCGCCTCGTCAGGGTGAAAACCGAAAAAAGGCATTCTGGGCAAAATTTAGAGGCTTGAGAGAAAATATCCAATCATGAAAACCCGAGAGGGCTGATTGGAGACAGGAGTTCGATGCTGTCAGGATTTGGTTCCATGAATGAATGTAGTCTTGCATAATTGAATTAGTGTCAAAAACGATAATGTATTCTGAAATCGTATTGAAATGTACACAATTTTGTGAAATAAAATAAGACTTGACTTATTCATTTATATCATTGTCCAATTCTACTTTAAAAAGAAACATATTGCTCAAAATGCATGTAAAACTAAACTATGCCCTACTACTACCCTCGCTAGCCAAATGCCTCAGTCGCCGTGTTCGGTTATCAAATGACGGGCTAAGTATCCACCTCTTGTACGCGCTGGTGGAAGTGACAGAGTGGTTTCCGAAGGGAGGTATGATAGTTTTCAGTGGAAGTTGACTCCAGAGCTCATGATAGCGGGAAGTAAAAGCCACAGAAAGGACTCCACCTCGAAAGGATAGAGGGAGTCTCACCACATCCTGAGTCATCCCGAGTTGATGAGAGCAGCGGGCCGTGATGTAAAAGGTTGCCTCACGAAGCCCGCATAGGGGAACGCATCCTGAAGACCCATCAATAACTGCACTGGATAAGGAAAGCCAAGCATGCATGAAGCTAATATCCTCATCTGATATCTCACTGAATCTGATAATGCCTTCGTCAGGGGTCTCAGGCAGGTACAAACGTCGGCGAGGGAGAAAATGCTTCGCAGAATACTGACTAATGACCCTAGGAGGTGGCTCTAACAGCAGTTTCAATTTCTCTTGCAACCAAATCTGGAAGAAGAAACAAGGAAAAATAAAAGCCAAAGAAAATAAGATAAAAGGCAGAGAAAAGCCACTGGAGTAAGTGGGATTTACTTCAGGTAAAAATTAGGCATTGGGTTGTGTGAAAATCCGAAAGGACGCACTTCCCGCTAAGAAAAGCTAGTGCGAAAATCCACAAGGGACGCACTACCTTTAAAACAATGACGTACCTGGAGTAATAAGGGGCTCCTAGAGAATGAAGTGGTAGGCCCGACACGGATAGAGTCCAAACCCAAGATAGTTTCGGCCAGAATAAGTGGAAAAGGGGTCAGCCCGTGGTGAAAACCGTCCAAAATCCCAAACAGACGAGGGTCTCCAAGCAGCTCCTCTGAAGTCACCACCAGATACTTCATCAAGCAGAAAAGAAAGATGATACTTACCTTGTATGAAGGAATGTGGGAGAATTCATCCAGTGCTTCGATCAGAGGTTCTAAGGCAAATGCAGGGCCCTGAGGAACTAGACGAGCAGCGTCAGAAGGAGCTATACTTAAGGACAGAGCAATATCACAAGTTTGAATCAAACCATAGCGATGAACGCAGGGTAAAGCACTAGGAGGTTACCAGCTCCCGACAATAGCAGCAAGTTCCTCAGGCAGGGGGCACATTTCCCGTTAAGTGAACCTAAAAACGTGAAAGTGAGGGTACCAGAAGTGGGTCTCAGCCAGAAGGAGGTTGTAGTCTATTTTGATTCTTCGTAAAAATTTCAGTCCAGAAAGGGGGGCAAGAGTGCTGTTTTCCCAAGTTTGAATATCGTCTAAGATACGATGTATCTTGGAAAGAAAAGGAGAATTCATTCCTCAGTAGCTAAAGCCGAAGTCACTAAAGGAAATAAAGAAGGAAAAAAGGAAAAAAACTGGAGAAAAGAGCCTATTATGAAGCTAAACTGAGAGAAAAGACACGGAATCCAAGAAAGTGCTGAATTTTATAGATTTGACCTACCGACGGCTAGCCCGTTCCTCACTCAGACGGCGTTCCCGTCGGTAATTGTCCACCTAGCAGTCTTTGCATCGTGCATATCACGCGCATTAATTAGGTAATTAATGAGGGTTAAATGCAGAATCCGGAGAGACAGACGGCATGCCCGTCGGTAACTTTATAGACATAAAGCCCGTCGGTACATGAATTCTATATAAGGACGCTGGTACCGACGGACGATCGTTTTCTTCTCTTTTCTTCACACTGACGCTCTTCCCTCCTTCTTCCGTTACATTTTATCATTTTTGCTTTTTCGGTTGGTTTCTTTTGCACCACTGTTTAGTCCTTTCTTCTTCATTGATTCTCAACTTCCAGGTTAGTAAAATTCTTCTAGTTTTATTTATTATTTATTTTATTTTATAGTGAGTAATTTAATTTAATTTTATTGTTGGATTAGTATAATTAGGCTAATTGCTGTAGTACAATTTAAAAGGCCATAGTTATGTTTTTTTTAATGCTTTAAGCGCTAGAATTAACACATAGAGTAAGTGACATGCTGTTATAAAATGCATGGATATGGCTATTTTGAGAACAATTAATTTTTAGTTATTGAGTTTTTAGATATTCAAGCATGGCCTTAGGAATGCATGCATTTTGAAACCAATACTAGGAATTAGAAAGTAAAGCAAATATGAGTATGTTGCACTATTGCCTGGGGCCTGAGGCCTGTCCCTTTTTCTTTCTGTTTTCTCATGCAGGAGGTTGGGCACACCCTTGCCGGGGTGCTACCCACTTTTTTTAACAAGAGTGAATATGTTGCACTGTTGCTTGAGGCCTGAGGCCTATTTTTTTGCTTTCTCATGCAGGAGGTTGGGCACACCCTTGCCGGGGTGCTGCCCAAATTTTTTAATTAATTTAATTTAATTTTAATTTTTCGGTTTAGACCCGACCCCATCGGAATGCTGCCTAAATTTTTGTTATTTTCTGTGTAAAGTCCGTTTATGATTATGATACCAAACTAATCGTTTACTTTATTTTTAGCATGCCACCGAGACGACATGCTTCGCGTGATCAGCCTGAGCCTCAGGCCCCAGATTGGATGAGCACCGAGGCCAGACAGAGGTATGCAGCGCTGGCTCAGATGCAGTTCCGAGCTAGCCGTTTCATTTCCAGGCCGTTCATTGAGGCTCTCGGGATGTTCGACGAGGTCGATATTCTGATAGCAGGTGTGGGGTGGACTGAGTTTCTGACGCCTGCTTTCCAGACTCACCCAGAGATAGTTCGGTAGTTTCTTGCTACGTTACAGTACGGGGGGTATTAGAGATCCGACACAGAGGAGGGTGTTATCCAGTTTTGGATTGAGCGGCACCATTACAGCATTACCCGACAGCGATTTACAGAGGCTATGGGACTTTCATTCGGACAGGATGTTATAGTGCCCCATAGAGCAGTTATACGCCACCATTGGGCGGTTATTGCATTGCCGGGAGTGCCGTATAATCATGATAAGACAAAGAGCACGGTACTCTCGTCACAGGCCCTTCGATATGTTCACAGGGTTTTATCCAGCTCCTATTTGGGACGAGCTGGTAACCTAGGGTCCCTCAACGTCGTTGAGATTTAGAGTTTATGGGCCATTATGGCAGGCCAGCAGCTCAACATCAGCCATGAGATTTTGGTTAACATGGTGAGAGTGCCTAGGGGGGCAGCCCCTGTAGTGTATGTTGGCGGAGTCATCACTACTCCAGACATCTTGGGGCCTGCCTTGGATGAGAGCATTTATGTGGACGCCCCGATAGCTATTATGATGGCTATGATACTGCTGATACCAGGTCAGGCCGAGGCGTACAGACTTCGCACCATTCATGAGACCAGACGTGCGTTTAGCCTACCCTCGCTAGAGCCGGTAGAGGAGCAGCCTCAGGATCAGCCTCAAGAGCAGCCTCAGATGGAGCAGGAGCCTCCCGAGCACCCACAGCACCAGGAAGGTCAGCCTCCGCAGCTGCAGTACGAGGAGTAGCATCCGTATACACCTCCTGACATGGGGATTGAGTTCACCATGGATGAGCTATTTGCTACTCCTCCAGCACAGAGAGTATAGAGTCCTACTCCGCCGTCGAGAGTACATCGGATAGCTCCCCGGGCACCTGAGAGGTTCAGTCCATATGCTAGAGCAGGGGACCCGGGGGCATCTACTTCTACAGCTCCACCTCCAGAGCGGGCACCAGAGCCAGCCCCCCCTCCATTTACACCATCGATGCACCCGGCGCAGCCAGATTTTTCTGCGATTTTGACTTCTATGTTCTCCTCCTTTGAGCACAGACAGGAGGAGAGAGACAGGGCCCTTCTCGGGCAGCTTGGGGAGCGAGATAGAGTCATTTTAGAGCGGCTGGATCAGCAGCAAGGTATTATCCAGGAGCAGGGGAGGCTTATTGACCATTTGAGACAGGAGCAGGAGAGACTTGTGGGTCAGCTGAGGCAGGAGATGAGGGCCTCCCAGGATGAGGCGTCCCAGAGGATAGATGCATCTGTACAGATGGTGGATGAGTCAGTTGAGGCTCTCAGATTTAGGATCCAGGTCCTAGAGGGTGCCATACCTCCCATTGCCCAGTCCATGCGAGAGTTTAGAGAGCATACAGAGGATAGGCTGAAGAGTATGGGGACTACCTCTACAGATCAGACCCTCCGCCTGGCCGGTGCTTTCAGAGAGTTGGGTGGGGGGTCGTCACTGACACGCTGCAGTTCATGACGGTATGCGCACAGCCTTTCCTTGATGGATATGCACAGGTCCAGATCCAGCAGCAGGACCCAGCGAGAGCACAGCCGTTATTAGTACCAGTGGCGGTACCTCCCAGATACTAGTGAAAGGCCAGAGCCTCGGCTGCTCATCAGGCTGGACCATCAGCCCCTCCTAGGCAGCCATCTACTCCAGATGTGGGACCATCTGCTTCTTCATCACGAGGCCAGCCGGTTCATATATCAGATGATGATGATGATGATCCAGAGGAGCTCTCAGATTATGCGCCATTGTAGATTGTTCAGGGAGTTCTTATGGCTTTGTGTTTATACTTTTTGTTGTAATCACATCTGTATATTGTACAAAATTTAACCTTTTAGTGGAAAAACATTTATGGATTAACCTATTAAATTTGCATGTTATTTCTTCATGATTTAAATTTCTTAAAAGAAAATTTAAAAGAGAGAGAAAAGAAGAAAAAGAAAAGAAAAAAGGACAATTGATCATATAGAAAACAGGATGATAAATAATAAAGAGAGACATAAAATGCTCATAAATCTACCAATCAAGTTAATTGGTATGAGAATTAACGAGAATCTCTTATAATACAGGCACATGGTTACATCAATTCGAAAATGACCAACAGTCAAAAGGAGGGATAAACCGATCAAACATTATCACATCCAATATTAGATGAGAATCAACAGATCAGAATCATACCTTGCAGATTGAATGGGGGTTAGCAAGGAAAGTTCGCAAGCCTAAAACAGGACTAGCGATATAAATTAGACACCGTGCAAGCTAAGACGAGGCTAGCAAGACAGATTAGCCACCGCGCAAGCCTAGACGAGGACAGCGGGGCACACGCGATAGAGAGCAATCCGCACTTTTTAAGTTGGAACAAACTCAGTGTAGCTCGGGAGAGCAACCCTGGCATTTTGTAAGTCTAGAGCAGACTCGACGCGCCGCCAACCGCACTTTGAAAGTTTGCAACAAACTCGGTGCAGCTCGGGAGAGCAACCCTCGCGTTTTATAAGTCTAGAGCAGACTCGACGCGCTGCCAACCGCACTGTGAAAGTTTGGAGCAGACTCGGTGCAGCTCAGGAGAGCAATCCTCGCGTTTTGTAAGTCTGGAGCAGACCTGGCGCATCACCATCCGCACTTTGTAAGTTTGGAGCAGACTCGGTACAGCTCAGGAGAGCAATCCTCGCGTTCTATAAGTCTGAAGCAAACTCGACGCATCGTTACTTCCACGGCAAAAAGGTAAGGACTGCCACAGGTATGCGTTTCTTTCCTTTCTTCTCTGAATTTTGGCTCATCTAAACACTAGTGCACTAGTTTCTCCAAAATTGGGGGCAGCTGTAGACACCGGGTCTTGAGCCAGTCCAGGTCAGAGTTACCCGATAAAGAAATCCATGTTGGTTTTCAGATAAATGGATGGAATTCGGAGGTTTTCGTCTTTCGGTTTCACAAGGATTAAAATCTTTTTCGCTATAGCGTGAGGTTTGGAAAATTTTGCTTGTAATTGGAAGTTTTGCTCCACAGACGGGATGGCCGTCTGAAGTAGGGACGCCCGTCCCTACTTGGGGTGATCCCCGTCTCTATGCATAGTAGGGACGGCCCATCTGCAGCTAGGGACGGACATGTGTTTGAGTAGGGACGCCCGTCCCTAGTCCGCGTTACGGCCCGTCTATATCAAATTTCCACGCGTGCCCTTAGTAGGGACGCCTGTCAGGGATGCCCGTCTGTAGTGGATCTGATCAATTATCGCCGGATTTGATAAAATTTCATCTCAAATCTTTCAAATAGGATAAGTTTTGGTTAAAAAAAATTGAATTTTAAAGACTCCTTTTAAAATTCAAACTCAAAATTGATGCTTATCTGATTTTATCTCCAAAAATTCTATAAATTGAGAGGGAAAATTCATTTTTAGGGGTTAGAAAATTTGATAAATTTTTTGGTGGAAGAAATTAACCATTTGTTGAGAGATTGAATTTTTTAGAAAGGTTTTTTGTGAGCAATTTACCAAAAAGCTATAAAATCTCTATTTTCAGAATTTTATTTGACAAATATTCTTCCAATTAATTGATTTACTTAAATTCTTCATGTGAATTAAGCCAATTTGAGGTAACGAAATTCATTCGTTTCCATTAATACAGCTAATTCAAACATTCGATCGCTATTAAATTTTTAAGAAGGGAAAATTTTCTTACTTTGATCTGTTTTTAATTTGATTCTTATGGAGCGTGCGGGGACCGAAACCATCTGATATTCACCCAAAAAGTTGTAAATGATGAGGACCGAGCCAATCTGAGGATTTCCATACGGGTTCTTTCTTCACCCTTACTTTTTATTCATGTTAATATTAAGATTATTTCAATGTCGTTAAAGTGAAAAGGGCTAAATATTTTATAATAATTAATTTGGAGTTTTCTCAAAAAGTTGTGGACCAATGTCCTGTTTTTTTAACCAACAAAATTGACACTTTTTAAAAACCAGTTTGTAACAAATATACATGGCAGGACCAATGTCCTCACTCCAATGAATATCCCGATTTCTGTATGATTTGTATGTTGTTTTTACAATGGGGGTTGTATTCCGCCCCTAGTTTTATTGTAATTTGATTTGTGGGAATTTATTTTAATAATGTTTTATTTATTGATTTTGACATGAATGATTGCGCTTTAAATTAATCTCATCGTGTGGAAAGTTGGTGAAACAATGAATTCAAAAACTTAATTATAATATTAATCAAGGTATAAATAAATGAGAAATCTCGAACTCACTCTGGTCTTTAGGGCCCAATGAGGCGAGAGGTCTAGGACTTCCAAGACACCTCTTGAGTCTCACCAAAAGACTTCAATTTACAATCTTAGGCTCCAGGGGGTAGAGGCAGTGGCCTCCAAGATCTTTCTGGCTAGCTCAAGATGGATATGTATGTGCCGTCTTAGGCTCGCTGAGGCTAGACGACCCTTCCCAATGTTCTATTGGGTGGCGACTCCAAGAAATCTCATTGTTGCCCAAAATAGATGCCCTTGTAAATACCTTACAAGTTTTAATGAAACCCATCCTGATCGCCCTAAAGCGGGCTTTCAGGAGGCGACGGGGTTCGGCGCGCGTCACACTAATCAAGGTAAAAATAGATGAGAAGTCCCGAACCCAGCTTTGGTCTTTGGGCTCAACGAGGCGAGAGGTCTTTCCGATCACTCATTGGAACCTCCAAGACACCTCTTGTGTCCTTTTCAAAGACTTAATCAATAAATCCTAGGCTCCAAGGGAGAGAGGTTCATCCTCCAAGACCCCTTTTGGTTGGCCCAAAATGGATACATGTGCTGTCTTAGGCTCTCCGAGGCAAGAGGAACTTTCCCAATGTTTTATTGGGTGGCGACTCCATAAAACCTCCTTGTTGCCTAAAATAGACGCACTTGTAAATACCTTTACAAGTTGCCAACGGACCCTCAATTGCCCGATCGCCCTCAAGCGGGAGGTCAAAGGGGCGGCCCGCGGGGTCCGGCCCGCTTCACATAAACACTTAGGGAAGTAACTTTTATGAAGAGAGTATGCTAAATTCAGTGTCCATCATTATCATAAAATTTTCGAACTTAGGGTTACAATTCTATCCCTAGAAACTGCTTAGGAATAGTCTAGAATGATTTGATTATATCTCTTAAGTTACAGGTCTAAATGACCTAATTTTTAAACCATTAGAGACTTAAGACACATGGGAATATTTGTTGTGAGAATACTTTGCTTAAAAAGTTCATATTCAGTGTCAATGTAACACCCCAATACCCCTTGGGAAGATATCGGAGCGCCACACATGCGAAACACATAAGCAAATACGCATATACATACTTGTATTAAAACTTTTAATGCTATATGTATTATAAAACATCATTAGTTAAAAATATAAATTCATATATATATATAGAAATTATACATATTACACGATATCATCATTCTTATATTACAGTTGTAACTACCATTAACATTTACACTACGTATACTATATTCTCTTTACAATATCACTATACAAATTATGCTCTTTTTACAACACACTACTCTATCCGATACGAAAAGAACTCCACTCTAGCTTCCTAGTGGCCTGCAGATGAACAAAACTCTATACCGGTCCGAACCTGCAAACCTACACGGGAAAAACACCCGTGCTAAGCGATAATGCTTAGTGGGGATAAACCGAATAAATGACTTCTTTCGAAGTTACAAAATAACACAACACTACATATCACTAATCATGCAATCATCATATACTATTGGTGATAACACATCACTACTTTTACATATAATCAAATGCGTGTACATGTAACATGTTATTGCTTTCATAGAAAGACATCAATGTAGAAAAGCCTCCACTACAACTTATATACCATAATGAACATTTAATAGCCTGAATTCACAGTGATGGTGGATACGGGTACTCTAGATACTGATTAACAATATCAAACATCTAGAGACCTAACTTGAATATTGGAATACACAAGGTATTCAACATCTAGGTACAAACGATGCCACACTGGCAGCTGCACTCTAACCCTTTATAAGCATGCTTATCTATCCACTACTATGACTATTCAGGCTTATACATATAATCTCATTCACTAAACCATATATTTTACATTTATTCTCACTATAAGACATCTATTCAATCATATATGATCAATATCACATTCCATGTCATGTTCAACAATTAAAAAGCATGTATACAGTTAACTCATTTATTAAACTATTATGCCATAGAATTATTTACATATAATTTCAAGTGAAAAACATTCATATACTCATTTCATAATGTTAGACATGAATTGGGTGAGCTATAGGGACTTGCAATGAAATTCGGGTTCATTTCGGGAAGAAAAACACTCAAAATATGCAAAGCAGGGGATGGTCACGGTGGCAACAACTTGGTTGTGACCATGAGGTCCAAAAATATTCAATTTTGCCTCGTTTTGGCATTGGTCACGGTGATAACAAATTGGTTGTGAACGTGACATACCGAAATTTAGCAAAACAGAAGCAAAAACTCAGGACTGTTTCACTCTGCTATTTTGTTTATTCCAAAAAGACGTAAACCTCACTTTTTGGCAAACCTTCCTTCTTAACAAATGTTCCCTAGGATGTTAAGATTCAAATGGAATAAATTTTAGGTTAAAAGGACATCTATAACATCAGATATGAACTCAACAATCCGAACCGCTCAAATGAACCGACCAAAATAGAGACACCTCTGTTTTGGCCAATGGCTCAAGGGCATTTCTGGGACTTTATAGGTATGGAATTCATGATTCTAACGGAGCAACAATCACTAAATTTGGAGTTCTAAAACTCAATTTATGACTAAATAATCGCACGGAGGTCTGGTGAAATATGAACAAAATTTCCTCAAAACTTAGGGTTCATGCTTTACAATCATCAACACACATACCTACACATTTCAAGCTATGAAATCTATCAATTTACATACAAATTATCAATTATACAATCATACATCTATAGAAGGTTAAAAATCCCAAACCTTGCAAAATAAGGCAACTTATTCAACCTTGCTTCCACTCAAACCTTTTCCTTGCTCTAATTTTGTCTCCTATCCACAGCTTCTTGCACAAATCAACCAATAGAACACTTAAACTAAATTCTTAACTTTAAATCAAAAAGAGAAATATAGAAAGAAAAAGGAGGTCAGATCGGAGAACTAACCAAGCTTACTGTAGACACCGGGTCTCGAGTAGCCTTGATCAGGATTATCCAATGCTAAAATTAAGTGTGCCGATTTATAGGCAAAAATAATGAAAGCTGGAAATGATAATTTTCTTGTCGTTTCAATTTGTTAGGAATGAATAAAAATGTATTTTAAAAATATTTTTAAAAATATTTTAAAAATTATTTTGGGGTAAAAAAAGTGAGTTTTTAATTTTTTGTGTTTCATAGAAAATTTGAAAAAAAAAAAATTTCGCGCGAATGTCGGGCTGCGGCAGCGCTGGGCGCGCAGGTGGAGAGCGCGTGGGGCGCGCTCGCTGTGCACGAGCGGCGTGCTGGCAGTCGCCTGCGCAGGCGGGCGACGGCCTGCCCCGCCGCGCACGCCCCGCTCGTTGGAGACGCCCGTCGGGCGCTCCGACGGGCGTCTCTCGCCCCTGTGCGCCTGTTTTCGCCCCAATGGCCTTTTTGGCCATATTTTTTCATTTTTAATGCTTTTTAACTCATTTTTTTTTTTGCATAATTTAATTCTAAAAGCTTTTTATCTTCCAACCCATCAAATTCAGTGGTTTTTTGTAGTTAGTAGAATTAAATCAATTTAATTTCTTAATTAAAAAATTCTGAATTTTGGGGTTATAAAATGGGAATTTTAGAGGAAAATTAGAGGGGGGGATTTTCTTTAGAAAATTATTTTTCTTCTTCTTTTTTCTCTCAAACAAATTCTCTCAATTTCTAAAGAATTTTTCCAAGTGAATTCTTGAGACAAAAAAATAACAATTTTTGTTCTTGGGAATTTTTTTTTCTTTTCATCAAACAATTTTTAATTTGAGACAAATAAATCAATTATTTGTTCTTGAGTAAAAATCTATTTTCAATATATTATTTTTCTAACTTTATTTTTACAATCAAGACAAGGAATTGGATCTTACCTTCATTTTATCAAGATAAATTTTGAGGGTAAATATTCTTGGCTCAATTTCTTAATTAAATTTTTAATTTCATTTTTAATTTCATTTTTTTTTGTTTCCAACTAATTAGTTAACATGTAAATTCTTTTAATTCTATCATTTCTTCTTATTTTGATTTTATTTAATTAATTATCATGTAAATTCTTTTAGATCTACTATTTAATTGTTCATACTTTTACTTCTTACTTCTTATTTTTATTTAATTGTTCATATTATTATTTCTTATTATTATTTCTCATTTAATTGTTCATGTTCATATTATTGTCATCATTTTTTGTTCATAAATAGTATTAGTATTATCATTTAACATGTCTTAGCATAATTGGCTTATCTTATTTTCATTTTATTCCTCCATATTTAATTGGGTTGTTCATCTTCTGTGATGTTATTATTTTTATTATTGTTATTATTATTATTATTATTATTTTTGTTGTTGTTGTTGTTGTTGTTGTTGTTATTATTATTATTATTATTATTATTATTATTATTATTATTATTATTATTATTATTATTATTATTATTATTATTATTATATTTGATTGTTCATATTTTTTGTTATTATTGTGTTATTATTATTATTGTAGTTATTACCATCATTAGTATTATTATTATTATCCTTATTCTTGTTTAATTTTATTATTACTATTATTATTTATGTTTTATGCATGCTGATTTTTATTATTTCTTTTGCTTTTTATGCATGATTGGATGTTATTGTTGTCATTTTGTATTTTTATGCATGTTAAATTCTATCATCATTATTTTATGCTTTTTATGCATGTTAAATTTTATTAGTACTATTTTATGTTTTTTTAGCATGTTGAATTTATAAATTTGTTAAATTGCATATTTTTATTATGTCATGTTAATTGGCTTGTCATGTATGATGAAATTTTGTTTGTTTTAATTTAATTGTTTTAATGTTATATATTTAATTCATTTTTTATACTAACTTCATTTTTATTTGTTTTTTTATTTTTCAATACTTATTTTTCATATGTGAGTTTTTGTCAAGAGGGAGCCCATGGAGATTTGAATATCCATTTGGGAGTTGTTTATTTTTTTTATTGCCTTTCATTATTTTGGATTAATTCATTTTATCATGTAATTTGCAATAAACTTTATTTTTATGCACGTTAATTAAAAAACCATAAAAATATTTCTACTTAATTAATTTTTTTTTCTAAATAAAATGGGACCAATGTCCTAACTTTTTTCATCCAAAATAAGTGTCACTTTAAAATTATTTTCTTTAATTATGCATGAGAGGACCAACGTCCTCATTTTAATAAATAGACCAATTTATGTATGAATTGTATTTTTTTTACAAATGGGGGTTGTATTCCGCCCCTAGTTTTATTGTAATTTATTTTGCTTTCATTTACTTTATTTATCGCTTTTATTATATGTTTGACATGTGCGTTAAATTAAATTGCATTAAAATTGAATGAGAAATGGGATGAAATACTAAATTCAAAACTCAATTATAAACTTAACCAAGGTATGAATAAATGGGGAGTCTCGAACCATCTCTGGTCTTTGGGCTCAACGAGGCGAGAGGACCATTTCAATGTTCCATTGGAATGGGACTTCCAAGACACTTCTTGTGTCCCGTAAAAAGGTTCAATTTACAATCCTAGGCTCCTTAGGGTTAGAGGGCCATTCCAATGTTCTATTGGGGTGAATGCCTCCAAGACCCATTCGGTTTGCCCAAAATGGATAATATGCGCCGTTTTAGGCTCACTGAGGCGAGACGAACTTTCCCAATGTTTTATTGGGTGGCGACTCCATGAAATCTCCTTATTGCCCAAAATAGATGCACTTGTAAATAACTTACAAGTTTTTATGAACCTCTCTCGATCGCCCTAAAGCAGGCCTTCGGGGACCACGGGGTTCGGCGCGCGTCACATTGGCGACTCCGCTGGGGACCTAAGAGACTTCCCTTCGAAAGTACCTTGGTTGAAATTTATGATTGAGTTTTAATTTAAAAATTTCATTTTTTTTCGAAATTGCATTGCATCCATGCTAGAGCCTTAAATTATGCTAGTTTAGTCCCTATTTTAACCCTAGTGTGTTCCCAAAACACGACCCTATGTTCACTCAATATGGGGAAGTGTTAAGGATAATCACCAGGCCAAGCCTCGTACCTTATGGTATATCAAATGGTGACCCAATTGGTCGTTATGCTTGTGATGAGCTAGACCCGTTGGTAGGGACCATGCTTGGGTAGCCCTAAAGTTTCATCACCTTTGACCGAAGCTCATGTATTGGCACTAGATACGTCCACTAAGTGAAATGTACCGTAATACCGTGCTTGCTATTTGGGCCGTTATATATTGGACAAAATCAATTAAATCAAATGGTTTTCATCAAAGGCTTTCATGCCCCGATGGGCCCATCTTAATTTAATTGAATTGTTTAAATGCATAATGGCCAGACAACCATACGCATGTACATTAGATAAGAGTTGTTATGCTGCCGGTTTTCAACCATGCACCATACGTGTCCGATGGGTTCCTTATTAACCCTTGGATAAAGCCCACCTAGGGAAGATACTATACTACCTCGTGTGTGGGAGAGATAAGGTTGGAAGGATCTATCTGCTTGCATGTGTTTGTCTATGCTGCATCAGCACGACCATGCATTTCATTTCAATCATGCAACATCCTAACAAGATGTATTTTTTTTCAGCCATCATAGATTCATTCGGCTGGTTTAGGGGTCCCAACGGTCGGTTGAGAAGGATTCCACTCTTGGGGTTACCAGAGCTAGTATCATATCAGAGTTTGAATTCTCTTTCAAAGGGTAGTGAGACTTTCTCTTCAGAATCATCAGCTGATACAAGTATGTCTAATCCAGCCAGTGGGTCTGATGCAACCAGGGCAATGATTGTAGAGGAAGTAGGAAGAAGAATGGAGGAGTTTGAGGCCAGAATGATGGCAATGATGGGCAACCTTGCCACTACCATAGCTGGGCAACAAGTTGCTGCTGCTCCTATTAGGGGACCAGATGAACAAGGGGCTGTGAGAGAGGATCCCCCTGCTTTGGCTGACCCATCTGTGGTTGAGCAAAGAGCACCAGTGCCTGTAAAGCATAGAGAAGGCCCTAAATCTGAGGTTGACTTATGGGTGGACCAAGAGGAACAGATGGTGGCAAAGGGAAAGTCGCCTAAGCTAGAGGAAGCAATGTGGAGGAAGATGGAGGAGAAATTTAAAGCGATGATAAGGATGATGACGGTAGGAAGGGGAATGAACCCGGAGGATCGTGAGCTGGATGGGGATGATTTGATCCCCCAGAACATCAAGATACATGATATTCCAAAATTTGACGGCACCTCTGACCCTGCTGCACACATCAAGCAGTACCCGCTAGTCATAAAGGGGACAACTTTAACAAGGAAGCAGAAGATAGAGTACTTTTGTAAAAGCATTCAAAAACAAATTACAATAACACTAGGAGGGGAATACAACTCCCATTTATAAAAGTGAAATACATGCATAAAACGGGTTATTCATTAATAGTGAGAACATTGGTCCTCGCATGCATATTTATTATGAAACAATTTTGATGTGATGATTTATTTGAGTATGAAAAACTAGGACATTGGTCCCCTTTTATTTAGAAAAAAAAAATGTCAAGTTAATTAATAGAAACGTTTTTGTGATTTTCTTTTTAGCGTGCCTAAATAAAGAATTTTACAAGAAAATTATATGGCAAAATTAAATAAAATATTACAAACCAAATGAGCCTTTTTGGACCTCCCGATGTGCTCGCAAAAATGCCCGAGCAAAAAATGAGTTTAGACATAAAAACAAAATACAAATAAAATAATGTTAGTGATTAAATCAATTCAATCAATTAAACATACAAAATAATGAATAACAAATTAAAATATAATAAGATGATATGAAAAGAATGATAATGGAATCAAAAATATTAACAAAACAAAATAGATGAGAAACATGCATTATATGTATGACAAATGATTAAATGATGTGATGAGAATAAAATAAAACATGTTAATTAATTAGTACATGTAAAAATATGAACATGATAACAATGATGATAAACGAATCAAAGAATATATAAAATGATAAAGAAAAGAATAATAAATGAAAACAATTAAATGAACAATATGATTAATTAAATATGTTCACAAATGATATAAACCATTTTCATGGCAAAAAGATCAATTAAAATGAATTTATTAATTACATGTTAAAAATAATGATGAATTAAAGTGAAATAAATTAATTACATGTTAAAAATTAATAAAAAATCAATATTTATGTGAATAAAAATCATATCATGTATAAACAATTAAATAGAACGAATATAAAATCAATACAACAAATGAATAAATTAAAACAATAAATAAATCAATAAAAACAATAAAATATACATGAATAAATAAAATGAAATAAAATAGAATAGGAATTGAAATTGAGCCTAGAATATTTACCCTCAGAATATTGGATTTGATGAAGGAAAAGTGATGGTTGATTTCTTTGTTTGATGATTCACAATATTAGAGTGAAATATTATGAAAATGTTGGAATTTTATTCCAACAAACATGAAAATAAAAATGATCAAAAATTCTTTAAGAACAAAGAATTGATACCTTTGCCTAAAGAAAATGATTTTGATCAAAAAAGTTTTATTGATTAAAATAAAGAAAAATTGATTGAAGTTTTATCAAATAAAAATTAGATTTTGATGACAAACAATTATTTTATTTGTCTCAAAATCAATTTTTTATCAAAAAGATATTCAAAACAAAATCAATGAAAAGAGTTTTATTGAACCCAAAATAAAAGAAGAAAAACAATTTTGAGAACAAATAATTATTCTATTTGTCTCAAAAATTAAATCCAACAACAAAACTTCCTCTAAAAATATGTTTAGAAGAAATTATGTTGGAAAAAGAATGAAACACTTGATTTTTCTTTTTGATTTTTGGTTGGGGAAAAAATCTGGAATTTTAGTGGAAGAAGAAGATGATGAAGAGAAATTTTTAGGTCTAAAAAATGTGGAGCCTCTCCCTTTTTGATTTCATCCTAAACTATTTAAAAGATAGGAAATGTTGCCCTAATTTAATTAAGGAAAACAAACCTAATTTTATTCAAATTCCTTTATTTTTGGGGATAAAATCAAGTTTTATTAATTAATAATCTATAAAAAATATTTTGGAATTTTATTTGAAGTCAAAAATCCCAAAAAATGGGATAAAAAACGGAATTTTGGGTGAAAAAATCGGAAAAAAGGCTGAAAAAGGGGAAATAGGGCATCAGACCCTGTACCGATGGCCATCATTCCCGTCGCTATAGAGGGGCGGGCGTCGGAGCGGCAACCAGGCGAGAATCGCGCGAAATCCGCGCGCTGGCGCTCAGCTTGCGCGCGCCTTTAGCGACGCGCAGCATCGGCGACGCTGAGCGTCGCCTTTGCGCTCGCTGCGCGATGGGCGTCTGGGCGCCTGCGAGCTGGGCGCCAGCGCGCTGCCGCGCCCGACACTCGCGGTCCGAAAATTTTTTTTATTTTTTATTTTTTTTCTATTTTTTTAAAATTTTAAATTGACTAAAAAAACCATAATTTTAAGCCCCCATTTTTCAAAATTAATTTTTTAAATATTTTTTATTATTTTTCAATTTTTCACTCTAAAATGCAAATTTGACGAGAAAACCATCACTTTTAACCTTTTAAGCCTGTGAAGGCAATTATCATCATTGGGTAACTTCGATCTAGACTGACTCAGGACCCGGTGTCTACAGTTGCCCCCAGTTTAGGGGAATCTAGTACACTAGTGTCTAGGTGAGCCTAAACTCAAAGAAGAAAAGGAAAGAGACGCGTACCTGAGTCGGCCGTCTTTCCTGCTTGATGGAATTGTAATGATAGCTGTTGCTGTCTTTTGGTGGTAGCTGGTAATGCTGTGGTCGTGTTAACCTCTTGTGGGTAGTGCCGCCATCGTGCTAACCGCTGTGAAATTTGGTAGTGCCGTGGTCGTGCCAACCTCTTGTGGGTTGTGCCGCCATCGTGCTAACCGCTGTGAATTTTGGTAGTGCCGTGGTCGTGCCAACCTCTTGTGGGTTGTGCCGCCATCGTGCTAACCGCTGTGAATTTGTAGTACCGTGGTCGTGCCAACCTCTTGTGGGTTGAAGTGGTGCTATCTGCGAGCCCTTCGGTTAATTGCCCCCTGAGAGGTCATCGGTTCATCGATCGTTTGCCCCCTGAGAGGTCTTCAGTTCATTGATCGTTTGCCCCCTGAGAGGTCTTCAGTTTGCTGCTCCCTGAGAAGCCTTCGGTTTGCTGATCATTTGCCCCCTGAGAGGTCTTTAGTCTGCTGCTCCCTGAGAAGTCTTTGGTTTTCTGCTCCCTGAGAAGTCTTCAGTTTTCTGCTCCCTGAGAAGTCTTCGGTTTGCTGCTCCCTGAGAAGTCTTCGGTTTTCTGCTCCCTGAGAAGTCTTCAATTTTCTGCTCCCTGAGAAGTCTTCGATTTTCTGCTCCCTGAGAAGTCTTCGGTTTGCTGCTCCCTGAGAAGTCTTCGGTTTTCTGCTCCCTGAGAAGTCTTCGATTTTCTGCTCCCTGAGAAGTCTTCGATTTTCTACTCCCTGAGAAGTCTTCGATTTTCTGCTCCCTGAGAAGTCTTCGATGGTGCTTGGATCTGATGATTAAGCTGGTATGTGGATTGATGATTTGATCGATGTCCGGATTGATGATTGACTTGAGGTTTTGATTGATGATTAAGCTGGTATGTGGATTGATGATTTGATCGATGTCTGGATTGATGAATGAGTTGAGGCTTGGATTGATGATTAAGCTGGTATGTGGATTGATGATTTGATCGATGTCTGGATTGATGATTTGACTTGAGGCTTGGATATATGTTTTGACCGATGTCATCACTCGGCTTTTGTCGGTGTCCGCCTCAGGTCTCTTTTTCTGCAAAATAAAGAAACTAAACTATGCAAAAATTGTGAGCATGCAAGTGAAATGCATGAGTAATGCAGGAATGCAGGATAAAAATTCATCTATGTGGACTTGGAGATGATAGCCGGGCTAGCTGCGATTTGCGATATAATTGATGCCTTTTAAGCTGTTTTTGAATTTCATGCCCTTCGGGATTGCGAGATTCTCACCTGGTACCTGTAGTCATTATTTGAAGGTAGTGCGTCCCTTGTGGATTTTCACACTAGCTTTTCTTAGTGGGAGATGCGTCATTTGTGGATTTTCACATAACCCTGTGCCTTATTTTTTTTTTTTGCCTGGAATGGACCCAACCCAATCCAGCGGCTTTTCTCTTTCTTCTTTTTTTGAAGGACAGACTGCCTGTTTTCAGGTTTTCACCCTATCCTTTTGCCTAATTTTTGCTTAGAGCGCCAGTTACGGTTTTCACTCTAACGGCTTTTTTTTTTTTTTTTTTTTTTTGAGACGACTTGAAAAATTAGAACTATTGTCAAGGTTTCCTCAGTATCTTGTCTTCGGCTTTCACTCCTGAGTACCACAGCCCCTGGACACAATTGCTTTCCCAAAATTGTCATATTGTGGGTCAGAGACTACATCCTTGCTTCCATAAGTGCCTGCGAAAAAAAAAAGGATACATAACCTTGCGGTAGATAATAAAACTCAATGGCTTGGGTATCTGGTCGGCGAGAGTAGAAGCAAATGATAGCCAGTTAGATTTTATACACTCAATAATGAATGACATCTTTCTTTTTATAAAAGAACTAGGAAATGATAAGTTAAAACTACTTCTGCTTTATGCATTTACAAAGATTGTGTGCATTTTGGTATGATTTTTCCGTACATGATCACCATTTAACATAGATTCAAAATGCAAAATTACGTTTAATCTCAGAATGGATCTTGAAAGCATCAGACTCCTGTTTCCAATCAGCCCTCTCGGGTTTTCCTGATTGGATATTTTCTCTCGAGCCTCTAATTTTTGACCAGACTGCCTTTTTTCGGTTTTCACCCTGACGAGGCGCCCAATTTTAGCAAGGCCGCCTTTTTTCGGTTTTCGACCCGCGGGGCATTTATTCTCTTCTTTTTTTTTTTTTTAGTCTTTACCATGGACCTTCTCGGGTTTGTTGAGGCTGACTGCTTCATCAAACTTGCTTCCTTTACTATCTGCCGAAATGATGCTTCCTGGGATAATGACTTTTCAAGAACAAACAAGTCTTCGTTTGCTGGCCTAAACTTACTTCGTTCATCTGGAATACTTGGTCTTATTTTCCTGAATACCAAATCTCACTATTTTCAGTAGGTGCTTTCTGACTTTCTTCCCGAATGATTAAGTAAATTATTTCCTGATTGATATGATTGCAATAATAACCCCATAACCTATTTTGGTCTGATGTGCTTAGCTGCTGCAAAACTGTTTCTATGACTGTCCCAATATCGTCTGATGTGTTTAACCGCTGTAGCATCGTTCCCATGATTGCCCTTTAAGATTTAAGTGCTTCGACATGTATTGCTTTTACCCCATGCCTCGAGGAATAAAGTGTGATACGTGTAAAGATTTTTTATTGCAAGCCCCTGCATGGGTCTCCTTCATAATCTTCTTGGCCTTTTCCTATCTAGCATCTCAACTGCATGTCATTAGCTTTCCTCTCGTACTGCACATCCTTTACATGAATTAACTGGGTGGATAACTTGCGAATCAGTCTTCTGGTTCCTTTCAGTAGCCAAATAGAGTGACAAGGTGCAGGTATGTGTATACCCGCGAGATTTGGATAAAGCTTGGCCGCAAATTTTTCCTTCTTTTAGCAAGCTTTGCTCAAATCCTGAAGTTTACACATACACGCACTTTTCTTTTTAACCATCGGGATGCCATTGGCCAACCTAGTTTGGCGTTGTGTTTCAAAAAGAAATTAGATCTTGTTTCTACTTGCGGATCTCTCCTTTCAACCATTTCTACCCACTTGGGCTTGAGTCTTCTGAGCTTCTGTGGCACCTGTCCATGATTTTGGCATAGCATGCTTAGTGGCTTCATAATCATCTTCTACCATGTCTTCACTGGTCCAGGCAAAGAATTTTTTTTTTTTTTTTAATTCTCTCAAGTTTCAATCTCTCTTCAAGAGTCATAACAGATGGTATCAAGATTTTCTTTGAGTTCTCCCAAGTTCTGGGATTAAACGAAATAGCATTAATTGAATAAATGTCAATCATGATTATGCACAGTGAAATCACAAGAAATATCACACAAATAAACAAAAACACAAAAGCGTTCCTTTTATTTCATAAAAGTAGAGTTAAAACATCATCATTAGATAGTTCAAAAATAAATAGAGCATCTAAATAGCTAACATCTTTTCTTTCTCGCCAACATGGATGCTGTAGCCGATAGTCTATCACCCCCGGGAACCATTCTCTTGCCCCATCCTTTCCTCATCAATGAGACCTTGAATAAGCTTTTTTAGAATTCGGCATCTATCAGTCTTATGCCCAGTATGCTGATGGTAGGCACAATACAAATTCGATCGGTGACTAGGGAATCCTTGGCTCTTGGCAGGTCTTGCAGGTTTCGGTTGTAGTTTCCCTTTATCGATGAAATAGAAAAGGAGCTCAGATAAAGGCTTTTCACAAATGGTATAAGAGCCTTGAGTAGTTCCTATGTTCGGAACCTTAGTAGTCCCAACACCCCCCACGCTGTTATCGTCGAGACTTGAGCTTTCCTGATTATTACCCTCAATGACGTTGCCCCCTCCTTCAAGGGCGACCGGTTGCTTGCCAAGATCCTGTACATAAAACTTTGGGGTTTGGCCATCACTCCTCAGATATCTAGCGTGCCGACGACATTTCCTATGCCCTCGATTTCGCGCAGGTCCCCCTCCCCTACTTGAGGAAAAGATTCGTCCATGCTGAGATGACCTTTCTGAGTTGTTCTAACCGTTGATGCTTCCTTTATCCCTTGAGTGCCGGCACAGATGTCACACCTATCCGGTTGACTCCCATTCTTTAAGTCCATAGAGACTTTCTCCCGGGCGGCCAGGGTAATTGCAAGTTTAGACTTTGAAATTTCTTCTTCGAGGACATCCATCCTTCTCTTTAGGCCCCGTGTCACTGCTAGAAGGCCATTCTCTGAAATATGCCCTTTGCCCTTTCGTTCGGGTGACATAGCAGCGGGTGACTCTCCTTCAGGTCCATTTGGTGGTAGGTGCACTCCTTTAGGCGAATCATACTCTTCTTGCAATTTGGTAAGAGCAGCAAACTGTTGTCCAGTAGGTGGCACCACAACTAAATTCTCCATAATAGCCATGGTCTGAGTTTTACGATTTTTAACCCCTCGTTCTATCTCCTTTACTGTACCATCCTCTCCCTCGGGTACTTCATTCATGATAGTCCATGGAATTATTGGTTCATCCTCTTCCTCTCCCATGATATCACCCTTCACATCAAGGGTCTTCTTGTGCTCAATAAGTGTTATTGCTCTGAGTTCAAAATCTGGCTGTTGTACTGTAGTGAATGCTATAGGAGTCTCTTCCTTGACAGGCGATTCAAACGGTTTAACAGAAGGGGCTGTAGGCAGTTGCTTGAAATTTGATGCTACTTGAGAGGCGATATTTTCCATCATGGTTAACATCTTCCTCTCAAAATCGCCGAGCCTCTTATTTAGGTCATGTATTGTCAACGCACCAGTCTCTTGTGGTAATTCTGCCATTGATAATTTTAGAGATGACTCACGGGATGAGAGTAGCTCAGAATCCCCGTCAGACACAAATTCTAGCAACTCAAAGAGCAACTTTGTCCTTACTAGCCGACCGTCGGAATCTCTAGTCCACTTAGATGAATCTATGATGGCTGAAAAAATTAGATTGTTAGAATGATGCATGAATTACATATACAATGCATGATAGTGAGCTATGCAACATTTACAATCACATGCAAGCAAGTAAATCCTTCCAACCTTATTACTCCCACACACGAGGTAATGCGGTCTCTTTCCTAGGTGGGCTTAATCCATGGGTTAGCGGGGAACCCAATGGATGCGTATGGTGCTCGGTGGAAAATCGGCATCATAACATCTCTTATCTAATGTGCAAGCACATGGGTTATGATCGTTATGTATTTAGGCAGCCCGAACAAGTTGACATGGGCCTATCGAGGCATGAAAGCCTTTGATTAGGTGACCAAATCAAATTATTTGGGTTTGTCCAATACAAAATGATCCATATAGCAAGCAAGGTATTATGGTTCATATCACCTAAGGGAAGTATCTATTGCCATTACATGAGCTTTGGTCAAAGGGTGGTGTTATTTTAGGGCTACCCAAGCATGATCCCTGCCGACGGGTCTAGCTCATCACGAGCGTAACGACCGATCGGGTCACTATTTAATATACCATGATGGTATGAGGCTTGGGCTGGTGATTATCCTTAACACTTCCCCAAATTGAGTGAAAATGAGGTCGTGCTTCAGGAACGCACCGGGGCTAAAAGAGGGACCAAACTAGCATAGATCTAAGGCTCTAATGAGATGCAATGCAGTTTTGAAAGAAGATAAAATTTTTAAATTAAAACTCAATTATGATTTTTAATCAAGGTACTTTCGAATCAAAGTCTCGAGTATGTCCCCAGTGGAGTCGCCACTGTGACGCGCGCCGGATCCCCTCGGCCGCCCGTTCGACCGCCCGCACGTGGGCGATCGGGGCATGTGTGGGTCCATCAACAGCTTGCGATAAATCGCAAGTGCGTCTATGTTGGGCAACAAGGAGGTTTCATGGAGTCGCCACCCAATAGAACATTGGGAAAGTTTCTCTCGCCTCGGAGAGCCTAAGACTTGCGCATTTTATCCATATTGGGCCATGAGGCCTAGGATTAACGTCTAAGTCTCGTGACACAAGAGGTGTCTTGGAGGATAACCTCTAGCCTCTTGAGCCCAAAGACCAGAGCAGAGTTCGGGACTTCTCATTTATTTATACCTTGATTAATATCATAATTAAGTTTTGAATTCATTGTTTCATCAACTTTCCACACAATGCAATTTTAATTTAAAGGCGCAATCATTCATATCAAAAGCGGTAAATGTAAGCAAAATCCAAAATAAAGCATTCAAAAACAAATTACAATAACACTAGGAGCGGAATACAACTCCCATTTATAAAAGTGAAATACATGCATAAAACGGGTTATTCATTAATAGTGAGAACATTGGTCCTCGCATGCATATTTATTATGAAACAATTTTGATGTGATGATTTATTTGAGTATGAAAAACTAGGACATTGGTCCCCTTTTATTTAGAAAAAAAAATGTCAAGTTAATTAATAGAAACGTTTTTGTGATTTTCTTTTTAGCGTGCCTAAATAAAGAATTTTACAAGAAAATTATATGGCAAAATTAAATAAAATATTACAAACCAAATGAGCCTTTTTGGACCTCCCGATGTGCTCGCAAAAATGCCCGAGCAAAAAATGAGTTTAGACATAAAAACAAAATACAAATAAAATAATGTTAGTGATTAAATCAATTCAATCAATTAAACATACAAAATAATGAATAACAAATTAAAATATAATAAGATGATATGAAAAGAATGATAATGGAATCAAAAATATTAACAAAACAAAATAGATGAGAAACATGCATTATATGTATGACAAATGATTAAATGATGTGATGAGAATAAAATAAAACATGTTAATTAATTAGTACATGTAAAAATATGAACATGATAACAATGATGATAAACAAATCAAAGAATATATAAAATGATAAAGAAAAGAATAATAAATGAAAACAATTAAATGAACAATGTGAAAACAATTAAATGAACAATATGATTAATTAAATATGTTCACAAATGATATAAACCATTTTCATGGCAAAAAGATCAATTAAAATGAATTTATTAATTACATGTTAAAAATAATGATGAATTAAAGTGAAATAAATTAATTACATGTTAAAAATTAATAAACAATCAATATTTATGTGAATAAAAATCATATCATGTATAAACAATTAAATAGAACGAATATAAAATCAATACAACAAATGAATAAATTAAAACAATAAATAAATCAATAAAAACAATAAAATATACATGAATAAATAAAATGAAATAAAATAGAATAGGAATTGAAATTGAGCTTAGAATATTTACCCTCAGAATATTGGATTTGATGAAAGAAAAGTGATGATTGATTTCTTTGTTGATGATTCACAATATTAGAGTGAAATATTACGAAAATGTTGGAATTTTATTCCAACAAACATGAAAATAAAAATGATCAAAAATTCTTTAAGAACAAAGAATTGATACCTTTGCCTAAAGAAAATGATTTTGATCAAAAAAAGTTTTATTGATTAAAATAAAGAAAAATTGATTGAAGTTTTATCAAATAAAAATTAGATTTTGATGACAAACAATTATTTTATTTGTCTCAAAATCAATTTTTTATCAAAAAGATATTCAAAACAAAATCAATGAAAAGAGTTTTATTGAACCCAAAATAAAAGAAGAAAAACAATTTTGAGAACAAATAATTATTCTATTTGTCTCAAAAATTAAATCCAACAACAAAACTTCCTCTAAAAATATGTTTAGAAGAAATTATGTTGGAAAAAGAATGAAACACTTGATTTTTCTTTTTGATTTTTGGTTGCGGAAAAAATCTGGAATTTTAGTGGAAGAAGAAGATGATGAAGAGAAATTTTTAGGTCTAAAAAATGTGGAGCCTCTCCCTTTTTGATTTCATCCTAAACTATTTAAAAGATAGGAAATGTTGCCCTAATTTAATTAAGGAAAACAAACCTAATTTTATTCAAATTCCTTTATTTTTGGGGATAAAATCAAGTTTTATTAATTAATAATCTATAAAAAATATTTTGGAATTTTATTTGAAGTCAAAAATCCCAAAAAATGGGATAAAAAACGGAATTTTGGGTGAAAAAATCGGAAAAAAGGCTGAAAAAGGGGAAATAGGGCATCAGACCCTGTACCGACGGCCATCATTCCCGTCGCTATAGAGGGGCGGGCGTCGGAGCGGCAACCAGGCGAGAATCGCGCGAAATCCGAGCGCTGGCGCTCGCGCACGAGCGCTCCGTGCGGCGCTCAGCGTGCGCGATGCTGCGCGCGCCTTTAGCGACGCGCAGCATCGGCGACGCTGAGCGTCGCCTTTGCGCTCGCTGCGCGATGGGCGCCAGCGCGCCTGCGCGCTGCCGCGCCCGACACTCGCGGTCCGAAAATTTTTTTTATTTTTTATTTTTTTTCTATTTTTTTTTTTAAATTTTAAATTGACTAAAAAAACCATAATTTTAAGCCCCCATTTTTCAAAATTAATTTTTTAAATATTTTTTATTACTTTTCAATTTTTCACTCTAAAATGCAAATTTGACGAGAAAACCATCACTTTTAACCTTTTAAGCCTGTGAAGGCAATTATCATCATTGGGTAACTTCGATCTAGGCTGACTCAGGACCCGGTGTCTACACTGAGGCATTAGATTCAGGATCTGATCGATAGTAAGCAGATCACCGATCCTGAAAAGAGGGAGAGCAAGGAGAAGTCCAATTTCAATGCTGTGCCACCGCCTGTCTTTATGATTGGGTCGAGCCTACCCGAATGGTATGTCCTTCAAGATTTGTATGGAAATGATTACTTCGCTATCACTCGCCCTGAGGCAAGTGAAGAAGGGATGCCCGTGGCGGCGATAGACTGTTGGTCCACCAGTGAGAGTGAAGACGAAGATGAAGAGGAGAAAGATGGAGAGTTCACGGATCCATGGGATTCGGAGGAGGAGGAAAGAGTTGGGGCTGTAACAAGAAGTGGGAGAGTGGTCCCCGAAGTTGAGAAGCAGCAGGACTCGGTGCAAGCACCTGTGGAGAAGGAGTCGGAAGAAAATTCCATAATAAAGCAGCTGAAAAAGACCACGGCTCAGATATCTATTTGGGACCTTCTAAGGCAGTCCCCTTCCCATAGATAGAAGTTAGTCGATACTTTGAGTGAGTCCACCGTAGCCACTATAATTTCTCCATCTGAGCTGCTAGACCTTGTAAAAGGGGGATCCGGAGAAAAACTGGTGTTTTCTGATGCAGATTTGCCAGCTGAAGGCTGCAATCACAACCGACCACTTTACATCAAGGCACAAATTAATGGTAAGCACACCGCTTGTGTTATGGTTAATGATGGGTCATCCATAAATGTCTGCCCTTTGGTGGCACTTCAGGCTTTTGGGCTGGACAAGAGTATGTTGAGTAAGTCTGATCTGACCATCACAGCCTACAATAATTCTCAGAGACAGGTGTCGGGAACATTCAGAGCTCTAGTTAGGACTGAGCCCATTGAGACGGAGGCAGAATTTGTGGTCTTGCCTATCCCAGCAAATTTTTCAGCCCTACTGGGAAGACCGTGGTTCCATAATTTGGGAGGAGTGCCATCCACCCTACACCAAATGGTAAAGATACCTCATGAAGGGGAGGTGGTGACCATAAAAGCAACGAGAGAGAACCAAGTGTCTGCCTTGGGGATGTCTAATCAGCCATTTAGTGGCTTTCACGTATCAGTGATTGGTGAGGAGTAGGGCTTGGCAGGTAGCCCTTAGGTGATGAACATGATGAAGAGGATGCACTTCCTCCTAGGGGCCGGATTGGGTAAAAATTCGCAGGGGTTGCAAGATGCCATCACAACACAAGGCCAGAAAGATCAAAAGGGTCTGGGCTACAAAGGAGAGCATGGCAGGAAAAAAGTGTCAGAGAAGATTCCCCACATTTTAGAGAGTTTTGTTCCCTCATCTTCGGTCTGTGCTTATACTGTAGAAGAAGAGCCTCAGTGGGTGGAAATTTTCAATGATGTCTTTGACTGGGATGTTGGAGTTATTAAGCCCGCAGAGAACTTCTGGGATGAGGAGATCATGACTCAGTGCAATATTTGGGACAGGGATGGGCCCGAGGAGATTGTTACTGATAAGCTATTAGCTACTAGGTTGAAGGGAAAAGGAAAGATGGTAGAGTCAGATCTGAAGTTTGAAGATTTGGAGATCTCACCGGAGGTAGTTGAAAAGCCTCCACCAAGCCAAGAAGTCAAAGCCCAGTCGGCTGCAACATCATCATCGACAGAAGATGAAAATAATAGTTACTTAGATACTATTTTTATGCCAGAACTTTTTGATGACAATGTTAATGCTTCTGATTACATCAATGAGATGAATAACTTTGCTTACTTGTGTGATGTTTCTAATATTTCATTCCTCATGATCATAAACATGATGCATTCATTTTTGATATTAACTCAACTAGCACGACTGTATTTAATCTCGAAACTTTGGAGAATCCAAAGGAAATTTTGATAGCATCAGACATAACTCCTGAGGAGAGGATAAAATTTGAGAGAATATTGAAAAAATATGAAAAAGTCTTTGCCTGGACCTACGAGAACATGCCGGGAATTGATCGAGATGTAGCCGAACATGCCATTCCAACTTACCTAGAAAGTAAACCGGTCAAGCAAAAGCTCAGAAGACTTAGGCTAGAATGGGCTCAGAAGGTGAAAGAGGAGATCCATAAGCAGATTGAGGCTAAGTTTCTACTGGAGGTTAAATACCCGATGTGGCTGGCTAATGTAGTTCCTGTGGCTAAAAAGGATGGAAAAGTTCGAGTATGTGTGGACTATCGGGACCTGAACAAAGCCTGTCCGAAGAATAATTTTCCTCTGCCTCATATTGATGTGCTGGTAGATAGTGCCGCTACTTATATGATGTACAGCTTCGTGGACGGATACGCAGGGTACAATCAGATTCTTAACAAGATAGTGGATCGGATTAAGACAGCTTTCATAACTGAATGGGGTACATTTGCTTACCGGGTCATGCCTTTCGGATTAAAGAATGCAGGAGCGACCTATCAGAGGATGGTCACCAGAGTTCTCAATGATTTGATCCACAAGGAAGTGGAGGTGTATGTTGACGACATGATGATCAAGTCAGCTACCAGAGAGGGTCACTTCGAGGCTTTGGAAAAGTTCTTTCAAAGGATCAATAAGTATGATCTACACCTCAATCCCAAGAAGTGCATTTTTGGAGTTACCTCGGGTAAGCTATTAGGCCATGTGGTAAGCCAGAGAGGAATTGAAGTAGATCCTGACAAGGTCAGGGCCATCAGAGAGATGCCAGTTGGGACGCGCGCCGAACCCCGTGGCCTCCCGAAGGCCCGCTTTAGGGCGATCGGGATGGGATTCAATAAAGCTTGTAAGGTATTTACAAGTGCGTCTATTTTGGGCAACAATGAGGTTTCTTGGAGTCGCCACCCAATAGAACATTGGGAAGGGTCGTCTAGCCTCAGCGAGCCTAAGACGGTATATACATATCCATCTTGAGCAAGCCAGAGAGATTTTGGAGGTCTCAGCCTCTACCTCCTGGAGCCTAGGATTTGTAAATTGAAGTCTTTTGGTGAGACTCAAGAGGTGTCTTGGAAGTCCTAGACCTCTCGCCTCATTGAGCCCCAAAGACCAGAGTGAGTTCGGGACTTCTCATTTATTTGTACCTTGATCAATATTATGATTAAGTTTTGAATTCATTGTTTCACCAACTTTCCACACGATGCATTTAATTAATGCACAATCATTGACGTCAAAAGCAATAAGTAAAGCATTATTAAAATAAACATTCTCAAAATAAATTACAATAAAACTAGGGGTGGAATACAACCCCCATTGTAAATAGAATACAACCGGGGTATTCATTAATGATGAGGACATTGGTCCTCGCATGCATATTTATTATAAAACACTTTTGATGTGATGATTTTATTTTGAATAGAGAAAATTGAGACATTGTTCCCATTATTATTTAGGAAAAATTCCAAATTAATTAATAAAAATGCTTTGTGATTTTTTCTCTAGTGCCTAAAATAAACAAATTTATAGGAAAATTACATAGCAAAATAAATGGAAAAGCAAAATGAATAAAATATCACAAATAAAGCAAATAAATACTTGATCCCAAACGATCCTTCGGAATCTTCCCGTGTGCTCGCAAAAATGCCCAAGAAGGAAAATGAGATGTGAAATAAAAATAAAACACAAATAGAATAATGTTAGTAATTGAATCAATTAAATATAAAAATAAATGCTAAAATAAAATAAAATGAGATAAAACGAAATGATATCAAAATAACAAATGAATTAACATGTTTACAATTTAAAATAAATGAGAAAAACGTGTTATGAACAACAAATGGATTAAAAGATGTAATTGGAATAAAATACAACATGTTAATTAAGGTGTAAAAATATGAACATGATAATAGTGAAAACGAATAAGTAAACAAAATATTAAATATATGATAATGACAATGGAAAAGAAGAAAAAAATGATTAAATAAATGACATAATTAATTAAATATGTTCACAAAATGATATAAACCATTTACATGGCAAAAAGATCAATCAAAATGAATTAATTTAATTACATGTTAAAAATAATAATGAATTAAAGTGAAATAAATTAATTACATGTTAGGAATTAAAAGAAAATCAATATTCACATGAATAAAATAAATGAATGAGAATAACAATAAAAATATACATGTTAATAAATTAAATATAAACAAAATAAATAAATAAATAACTGAAAATAATAAAAATGAACATGAATAAATTAAATATGAACAAAAAGAATAAGAAGAACAAGCTCGAAATGTTTACCCTCAAAGTTTCGGATTCGATGAAGGTAAAAACATGATTGATTTCCTTATTCTTGATTTGCAAGATTAGAATTGAATAATAAAAATGTTGGAATTTTATTCCAAGAAAAAAATAGGCTTAAAAAAACTAATAAAAAAAAACTCTTTGAAAACAAAGAATTAATTTCCTTGTTCAAAGGAATTCTTTTTATTGATTACACAAAAAAACCTTGAAAAAGTTAAATGAAAAATAAATAAGAAGACAAAAAAACTGAATTTTGAGAACAAATCATCAATTTATTTGTTTCAAAATTAAATCCATCAACAAAATTCCATCCAAAAATATATTTAGAAGAAATTGTGTTGGAAAAAGAATGAAAGATTGATTTTTCTTTTTGATCTTTGGTTGGGAAAAAATTTGAAAATTTTTTCGAGTTTGAGAGGAAGAAGAAGAGAAAAAGATGAAGAGAAAAAAACCTAAAAAAATCCCCAAAAGAATTCCCCCTCTTTAGGTTTTCATCTTATTCTTTTTATATGAATAAAATAGGAAAAAAAGTTAATTAAAGGGATAAAATCAGATATTAACAATTTTAAATTTTAAAATTTGAAAAAAAACCTGAAAATCCCTTAAAAATGTCATAAAAAATCGAATTTTGTGGAAAAAAATTGGAAAAATCAATTTTGGGACAAAATTGCATATTTGCAGCGGAACAGGGCCTACGGACGGCCGTCGGAGCGTCCGACGGGCGTCCGTAGTGCGCCAGGTGCGCGCGCTAGGCGAGAGCGCTCGCCCAGCGTCGCGCAGAGGATCGCGCGATCGTCGTCACGCGCGCGACGCTTGTGCGCGGAGCGCCTCGCGGCCCTCTGCGCCAGCGCGCTGCCGCAAGGCGCCGCCGCGGCCGACGCTCGATTTTTTTTTTTAATTTTTTAATTTTCTAATTTAACTAAAAATATTGTAATTTCAAGCCCCCAATTTTCAAAAATAATTTTTAAAATATTTTTTATTATTTTTTATCTTTTCACTTTAAAATGCAAATTTTACAAGGAAATCACCACTTTTAACCTTTTTGCCTGTAACAAGGCATCTTATTATCATTGGGTAACTCTGATCTGGACTGTCTCAGGACCTGGTGTCTACAGTTGCCCCCAATTTTGGGGAAACTAGTGCACTAGTGTCTAGATGAGCCAAAATTCAGATAAGGAAGGAAAGAGATGCGTACCTGAGGCAGCCCTTGCCTTTTTTTCGTGGAAGTAGCGATGCGTTGAGTCTGCTCCAGACTTACAAAACACGAGGGTTGCTCTTCTGAGCTGCACCGAGTCTGCTCCAGACTTACAACGTGTGATCCAATCTATCGCGTGTACCCCGCTGACCTCGTCTCGACATGCAAGGTGCCTGATTTATCCCGCTGACCTCACCTCGGCCTGCACGGTGTCTGTGAGATGCAGTATTCTCTAACCACATCCCGTTGTGATCTATTCTATTGCTTGTGATCTGTTAGCCTTGTCCCGGCCTGATTGCCCCCAGCATAATGTGAATGAATAGGTTTGCTTTTCTTGGCAGTTTCTGATAAGGTTAAGCTGAACCCACCACTTGGATCATCTCAGGATTGAAGGGATTTGGAATACTTTTAAAAATAACTTGATGTTCCGAAGAGACTGAGAAAGCCTTAAAAGGTCTTAAATATAATGCTCCAAAGAGACCGAGAATGCCTTAAAAAGGTCTTAAAGATAATGCTCCAAGGAGACTGAGAATGCCTTAAAAAAAGGTCTTAAAGATAATGCTCTAAAGAGACTAAGAATGCCTTAAAAATAGGTCTTAAAGATAATGCTCCAAAGACACTGAGAATGCCTTAAAAAAAGGTCTTAAAGATAATGCTCCAAAGAGACTGAGAATGCCTTAAAAAAAGGACTTAAAGATAATGCTCCAAAGAGATTGAGAATACCTTAAAAAGGTCTTAAAGATAATGCTCCAAAGAGACTTTGATGCTCATTGGGAGACTTTGATGCTCATTGGGAGACTTTGATGTCGAGCCTCCAGAGAGAAAATTATTATTTGAGGTTTTGGTTGCGTGCCCTCAGGAGGATAGGTTTCCCATGTCTTTGGTGATTCTTCTGTTTTTGTTTTCGTTTTGGGATTTTCTTTCCTGGAATTTTTACACTTTGGATGCATTCGAATTTTTACAGCATGTTGGATTTTCCAGGCCTTGAAAATATCTTCTTCTTTTTGTTTTGTTATTTTGCTTTGAGAATTTTTACATTTGAATTTGGATTTTGTACACTTATTGTGTGATGTGGGTGAGCGTGCCTTTTATGACAGAAAAAAAACTTACCTGTTCGCTCCTGGCATGGTGTGCATGAAAATGCTTATTCTTTTCTCTCTTGGGAGCAGGTCCTTGAGATTCTTCTCTTGTGAGGACTTCATCTTGATCTGATTGTTTGGCGTGGATGAGCGCCAATGCAGAGCTAAAACTGTACCTCGGCTCACTTTCGCATCTAATTTCCTTTAGCATGGTGTGCCCGGATAGGCTTGTTCTCTTGGGCATTTCACCTCTGTACATATTTACTTGATTTTAGGCCGGATACAGTGGCCGATCATGTCGAGCTGAATCCATCCTTTGGATCATCCTTGCTCATGAGGTCTATTCAATCCCTTCCCTCTAAGTTATGTACACAACAACATATATAAAAGATTGTGTGTGCGTATGGAATCACGGGTATGAAATATACACATAAAGCTATATACACGAGAATAAGCAAAAGATTAGTGTGTAAGAATTGTGTGTACAACCATAACTGTAATGGACTAAATGCACGTGATATGCAGGGCAATATGCAAAAGATTTATGCATGTGAGATGCAAAAATGGATAGACCACATCCCAGGTGGTTAAGGGATTCGTTAAGGGTACTGCTCAGCTACTCACATTGTCCGATGCCCCCAAGGATCTAGAAAAGCATTGTCTTGGCTTTATGGACCCTGACCCATAACCTTTTCAAGGAGAACTGACCCGTACGTATCTTTGCCCCCAAGTCAATGAGCATTTTGCCCCCAGCACTCTGAATCAAGTTCTGCATTATACGGCACCTGTCTAAAGGGAAGTCATTTCGAGTAATGCTGCCTTATTACTCCAGGCTTCAAAAGTCATTGTTTTAAAGGTAGTGCGTCCCTTGTGGATTTTCACACTAGCTTTTCTTAGCGAGAAATGCGTCCCTTTAGGGATTTTCACATAACTCTGTGCCTAATTTTTGCATGGAGTGGACCCAACCCAATCCAGCGGCTCTTTTTTTCTTTTTTTTGAAGGATAGACTGCCTGTTCCTAGGTTTTCACCCTGTCCTTTCGCCTAACTTTTGCTTAGGGAGCCAGTCATGGTTTTCATCTCTAACGGCCTTCTTCTTTCTTTTTTTTTCTCTTTTTTTTTTGTCATTTAAGGAATAGGAGGAGGATTTGTCACATGAAAAATCATTATTGTTGCTTTGATAATTGCTCCAGCGTATGTCCTTATGCCTGCAGCAGGTTTCTCTTAACCATCTAATTGTATGTTTATGCCTAGCTTATGCATGCATTTCTATCTATAGGCACCATATAGCAATAAGAATGACCATGACTAGACATGTGATACAAAAGCACTAGTTTTACTTAGTTTCAATGAGTAACAACTTAGGTGCACCCGATCTCCTGTTATCAATCAGCCCTCTCGGGTTTTCTTGATTGAACATTTTCTCTCAAGCCTCTAATTTTTACCCAGGATGCCTTTTTTCGGTTTTCACCCTGACGAAGCACCCAATTTTAGCAAGGCCGCCTTTTTTCGGTTTTCGACCCACGGGGCTTTTATTCTCTTCTTTTGATTTTTAGCCCTTAACCCTGGACTCTCTTGAGTCTGTCAACATCGATCGGTTCTGTCCATTACTGCTCTCTTGGATAATAATCTCTAGAAGATAAAGGGACCTTCTCACACTGGCCCAAATTTACCTCATATGTCTGGAACACCTGGTCTCATTTGTTTGACAATTGAATCTCCCTCTCTCATCGGATGCTTTCTGGCCGTCTTTCCAAATGATCACACAGAATGTTTTCTGATGGATCTGACCGTGGCGATAATCCCATGACTTGTGCAATTGCCGCTGTCATTGTTGTGCTCTATCAGCTTCCAAAATTTAGCCATGACTGTCCTTAAAGATTTGAGCTTCACATCTATCGTCCATACTGCTTCTGCCACCTGTGTCGAGGAATAATAGATGACTCTTGTAGAGGTTCCAATGGTGGCTCTCTAGCTTCGAAGTGCAAAAGGGTCATTTCTCTGCCCAATCCTTTTTCATAATCTTTTCTGCCAGCATTAAACCATTCATATAGGTCGTGCAAATTTTGGCTTGGATTTCTTCCGTCTCTTAGCTCCTTCCTCATTCATCAACTTGTCGCTTGTATAGCATACCCTTCATGCAGATAAAACGTGTAGATGGTTTGCAGATCAGCGTTTTGGTCCTTTTCCTTTTGGCAACCAAGAAGAATGGTAGGATACGGACATGTACAAATCAACAGGATTTGGGCAAAACTTGCCCCCAAGATGTTTTCCTTCTATCTTTTTTATTTCCTTCTTCTTCTTCTTTTTTTTTTGTTTGTGCTTGCTTTTTGTTCTTTTCCTTTTTATCCTATTTTTCCTTGTTCTTTTTCCGAGGATAAGCTTTGTCCTAATCCTGATAGTTTACACATACACGTACCCCTTCTTTTCTTGACTTGGGATAGCATTGACCAAATAAGTCCGGTTTTGAACTCCGACCAAAAAATTTTAGTTTCATCTCTGCTTGTGGGTTCTTCCTTTTGACCTTTTCTGCCCCGTCCGGCCTGGTCTTCTGAGCTTCTACTTGACTGGTCCATGATCGGGATATGTTGGAATGGTGTGTTTGATGCCTTTACGATTATCTCCTGGCATGTCTTCATGGGTCCAGGCAAAGACTTCTTCAAACTTTTTTGTTTTAATTCTCTCAAATTTTAATTCGCTTCAGGAGTCAAATTGGGTGCAACCAAGATTACTATTTATTAAAACTAGATGAAACAGTGTTTTAAACCAATGCCTTAATCATGATTATTATTTATGCTTGATGCAATAAAATAAAAAAATGCATATATAAGCAAAGCCCATATTATTAAAGCAGAAAAGATAAACAAGTGCATAGTTCAGGAATACACTTTAGAAAATGAAGAGCATTATAACAACTCTAATCCTTTCTTTCTTCATCCAGGCCAAGGACCAATTCTTGAATGCGATTTCTCAGAGGGCGACAATAGTCTGTCCGATGCCCTGTGTACTGGTGATACGCACAATACCAGTCTGTTCTGTGCCTCGGTTTTCCTTGACTTGGGGCAGGCCTAGCTGGCAAGGGTTGCAACTTCCCTTCCTTGATGAGATGAGTGAAGTGCCAAGATAGAGGCTTGCCCGAGATGGTGAGGTGTTTAGGAGTCATTTCGGTGGTTGAGACCTCTGTTGCCTTGGTATTTCCCCCATTGCCACTGCTGTTCCCTAAGGCCAGGTTTGTAGATTTAGCCATTTTATCCATATGCTCTGTAACACCCCTTACCCATACGTAGGCGATCCCATCCGATATGGAGTAAGATGCCGTAGGAGTAAAGGTGCCACCACACAGATACAGAAATATACATACAAACAATACAGGGTAAATTAAAACTTTACAATACCATTCAAAGAAGCTGATCATGCATTAATATAATATAAGCATTACATTACTGTTCTGATCAACTGAGAGAAACAATAGATAATTACAAACCCCAAAAATACATATACAAAAGCGGAAGCTGTTACAAAATCATAAGAGAGTTCTTATACAAAAGAATCATAAAGCTACAAAAATAAGCCCTATTCTAAGACCCTGCTGTGTTGGCTTTGATGGCAACGACTCTCCCAAAAGCAACTCCTTCCGCACCTGCACGGGTAAACACACCGTGCTAAGCGATAAACGCTTAGTGGGGAAAACACACATAGTATAAAGACAACCATTCACAACGGTCGTCAAGGCGATTCACATGCGTATATACATATAGTCATTCATCAGAAGGCTCATATTAATAATCATATTCTCATAACAGATTGTACTTTTCATCATTGAATCCAGAAAGATAACACATGCGTTTGCTCATATAACAAGTCATACAAGTACTTTAAACAATGAAAACACCTGCTGACTCAAGATAGTGGATAACGAGTGAACAGAAAGTACTTTACGAGTACCAATCGAATACGAAAAACCATTTTAACTTTTCAATCATAAACATTTCCAGAAGGACCTTAAACAAGATCCAAACACAATACAGAAGTTCGCGAGGAATGAAACGGGGACCTGATCGGGGTCCAAACAGAAATAACAAAAGCTGCAGCAAAGACTCTATTAGGCATGCCTAACTATCCACTGACTAGACTCTAGCAGGTCATACATAAACCATTCAATCCATTTCGTGATTCCAAATTAATCATCATCAAATAAGCATAGTCATATCATAATTACACTTGCATATCATTTATAGGATATTAAGCATAAAATCTCATAACTGCTAAAGTAAACTGAAGTTCAAGGAACACGCGAAGAAAGAAAACTCATTCAGCATACAAGGGACTGTCGCGCTCGCGACGTCTGTCGCGCTCGCGACAGAGACCAAAGTCTCTTCGCTGCGCGCGCGCGACAGATTTCGCGACCGCGGGGAGAACGGAAGAGCCAGGCTCTGTGGCGCTCGCGACGGATGTCGCGATCGCGACAGAAGACAAAGGGTGCTGTCGCGATCTCGCGACGGATCGCGTGGTCGCGATAACACCTGGCAACAATACTCTCTGTCGCGATCGCGACAGTTGTCGCGCTCGCGACAGAAGGTATACGACACTTCGGCTGTCGCGGGCTCGCGGCGGATGTCGCGTGCTCGCGACAGCGAAGCTCCCACTACCGTTCTCTGTCGCGACCTCGCGACAGTCGTCGCGATCGCGACAGAGTCGGGATTTTGAAAATCTGCAGAAATTCTGCAGATTTTCCTCTTCCATTTCCTCCTCCAACCACACAAATCTCAATCAAAGGTTACTTACCTCAAATCCAGCCATCCAAAAGCATAAACAACCATAATACAACATTTATTAACAATAAATTGCATGCTATCCATTAATTTACACATTCAATTCCAAGAATCAATCAAAAACCCCTTTTATGCACCAAACCACATTCATTCAAAAATTACCCTAATTAACTCATGCCTTTGCAAGATCCACACTTCAAAGCAATTACCCATATCATATACCTCAAGTTAAAGAGCACATAACAACCTAATTCCATGAACTCATCAAGAACACACACATAAACAATTTCACATAACAAAGGAAGAAATTCCCAAACCTCAAAATCCTTAGCTCCTAGTGTTTAGTTCCACTTGATCCAGCAACTTCCTTGCCTTTAGGATCCCGGGGAGGCTCAACTAAGAACCCAACCAAAAACAAGCAAACAAAACAAGAATCCAAACTTCAAACCCATTTCGAAAATAAGAAAGAGAAGAAGATGGAAAACTTAAACAAAGGCAAAATGGATGCATAATACTTACTAAAGACTACTAAGAGATGATCAAATCCCACTAGAACTCTTGAATCTCAACCAAAGTCCAAGAGAAGAAGGAAAGAAGAAGAAAAGAAGAAGGGGCGGCGAGAGAAACGGGAAACACAAGTGAGGAAAAATCTGATTTTCCCCTTTTCCTTTCTTTTCCTTTTCTTTTCTTAACCTAGACACATGTCAAGATCCTAAGGGTGGGATTTGGTCACTTACACCCTACATGCCTATATCACACATACATAAGATCCTCTCAACTAAAGCATACCCTATACTTGTATGCACAACACACACAATGAAACTCTCATGAACACACACACTACAATGGTGCATTTACACACACCCAAAACCAACCCAACTAATACACACCATAGTACCATACATGCACTCACATGCTAACAAAGCTCTTAAAACATGTAGAAATTACCAAAATGCCCTTATTATACAAAAATTATGCAAATGCACACACATACAAAATATCTCATTCAACTAGGGGGCAAACGGGGTGTGACAACTCTCCCCTACTAACAAGAATTTCGTCCTCAAAATTCTCACCTGAACAGAACAATTGCGGATACTGCAGTCTCATCGACTCCTCCGGTTCCCAAGTTGCTTCCTCAACCCCATGGTGATTCCACAAAACCTTGACCAAAGGAATCTGCTTATTCCTCAGCTGACGTACTTCCCGCTCTAGGATAGCTCTAGGCTCCTCGTCGTAGGAAAAATCTGACTGCACTTGAACATCTTGAATGGACAAAACATGGGAAGGATCCGATCTATACCGACGGAGCATCGAAACATGGAACACATCATGAAGCTTTGACAATTCCATCGGCAAAGCTAGTCTGTAAGCTACTGGACCCACTCTTGCTAACACCTCATACGGACCAATGAAGCGAGGACTAAGTTTCCCTTTCTTTCCAAATCGAAGCACTTTTCTCCAAGGAGACACTTTAAGAAAAACCTTGTCTCCAACTTCAAACTGTACATCCTTTCTCTTCAGGTTGGCATAAGACCTCTGTCGATCCTTGGCTACCTTCAAATTCCGCTGCACAACTCTGATCTTTTCCTCGGTATCTCTAACCAGATCTGGCCCAATCACTGACCTCTCAGACAACTCTGTCCAACAAACAGGAGTCCTACACTGACGTCCATACAGAGCCTCATAAGGTGACATACCAATGCTCGACTGAAAACTGTTGTTGTAGGCAAACTCCATCAATGATACATACTTGTCCCAACTACCCGGAAGGTCCAAAACACAAGCCCTCATCATATCCTCTAAGATCTGAATCACACGCTCGGACTGACCATCTGTCTGCGGATGAAATGCTGTACTGAACTTTAGCTTGGTACCCAAAGCTCGCTGCAACTCTTTCCAAAACTTAGATGTGAACCTTGGGTCCCTATCAGAAACTATGGACAAAGGCACTCCATGCAATCGCACTATCTCATCTACGTACATACTGGCCAATCTACTCATCGAATAATCCATCCTAACAGGTAAAAAGTGAGCAGACTTTGTGAGTCGATCCACAACCACCCAAACAGAGTCATGCTTCCTCTGTGACAAAGGCAATCCGGAGACAAAATCCATGGCGATGTCATCCCACTTCCACTCGGGAACGGACAAAGGCGTGAGTAAACCAGAAGGAACCTGGTGCTCAGCCTTGACCTGCTGACAAGTCAGGCACCTAGATACAAAGTCCACTATGTCCCTCTTCATACCAGACCACCAAAAGAACTGCTTCAAATCCCGATACATCTTTACACTGCCAGGATGCATGGTGAAAATAGAACTATGCGCCTCATCCAAAATCTGTCTTCTTAACTCTGCACTATCCGGCACACACAAACGGTTTCCAAACAGAAGAACCCCATCCTGAACCGAAAACTCTGACTGCTTACCCGAACCGACTTCTTGCACAATCCGCTGAAGTTTCTCATCAACTTTCTGAGCATCAACTATCTGCTGTCTCAAAGTAGGCTTGACCCTCAACTGAGCTATCAAAGCCCCATCTGAACCAAACCTCCATCTAAACCTTTCCAAAAACAAGGCAGAAACTGACTTTCTACTCAATGCATCCGCGACTACATTGGCCTTACCCGGATGGTAATCCACAATGCAATCGTAGTCCTTAAACAGCTCAAGCCAACGACGTTGCCTCATATTCAATTCCTTCTGAGTCAGAAAATACTTCAAACTTTTGTGGTCCGAAAAGATCCTGCACTTCTCCCCATAGAGATAATGACGCCAAATCTTCAAAGCGAAGACAACTGCAGCTAATTCAAGATCATGCGTCGGATAATTCCTCTCGTGCGGCTTCAACTGTCGAGAAGCATAAGCCACCACCTTACCTTCCTGCATCAGGACACATCCCAAACCAACACTTGAAGCATCACTATACATAACAAACTCCTTACCCGAGGTGGGTTGAGTTAGTATAGGAGCTTCAACCAACAACTGCTTCAACCTCTCAAAACAAACTTGGCACTTATCCGACCATTCGAACTTAACTCCCTTCCTCAATAACCTGGTCATCGGAGCAGCAATCACTGAAAAACCCTTTACGAACAGACGGTAATAACCCGCCAGACCAAGGAAACTCCTCACTTCCTGGACATTCCTAGGCGCTTTCCAATCCACTATCGCCTCAATCTTAGCTGGATCCACTTGAATACCCTTAGCTGAAACTATGTGACCCAAAAACGACACTTCCTTAAGCCAAAAATCACTCTTACTCAACTTAGCAAACAACCGATGCTCTTTCAAAATCTGCAAAACTAACCGAAGATGCTCTTCATGCTCGGCTTCATCCTTGGAAAATACCAAAATATCATCTATAAAAACTACTACAAACCGGTCTAAGTATGGCCTGAACACCCTATTCATCAAATCCATAAATGCTGCTGGAGTATTAGTCAAACCAAACGGCATAACAAGGAACTCATAGTGGCCATACCGAGTCCGAAACGCAGTCTTAACCACATCCTGATCTTTAACACGAAGCTGATAATACCCAGACCGAAGGTCAATCTTAGAAAACACACCGGCACCTCGCAGCTGATCAAACAAATCTTCAACTCTGGGCAACGGATACTTATTCTTCACTGTGACCTTATTAATCTGCCTGTAGTCTATACACATCCTTAAAGATCCATCCTTCTTCTTAACAAACAGGACCGGAGCTCCCCAAGGAGATATGCTGGGTCGAATGTATCCCTTATCCAACAGCTCTTGCAGTTGAGTTTTAAGTTCTCTCAACTCTACAGGAGCCATCCGATAAGGTGCCTTCGACACCGGTGTGGTACCCGGCATAATCTCTATGGCTAGCTCAACTTCCCTCTCTGGAGGCAAACCAGGCAAGTCACTCGGAAAAACATCACTGAACTCTCGAACAATAGGGATGTTCTCAATCCTAACTTGATCCCTCCTGGAATCCAAAACCACAGCCAGAAAAGCCTCACAACCTTTTCTCATAAACCTCTTAGCTTGAATAGCAGAAATCACATTGTGCACGGAACTCGCACCCAAACCTCTGACAAACACTGGAGCTCGATTCCTATCTCGAAGCACGAAAGTCTTCCTATGACAATCGACCACGGCTCTATGCTTACTCAACCAGTCCATACCCAAAATCAAATCATACTCTCTGAAGGGCAACTCTATCAAATCCACAGGAAACTCAACATTCTCAACCATCAACGGACAATTCCTATAAACTCTACTCACACTGACACTATGCCCTAACGGATTGGTCACACATATCTCATAGTCTAACTGTTCTACCACATGCAACTTATCAATAAACTTATGCGTGCACAAATATGAGTGTGTGGAACCAGGATCTATTAGAGCATATAATTCAGTGTCATGGAGTAGGAACTTACCAGCAATCACATCAGGGGCATCCTGCTCCTCTCTGGCTCTAACTGCATAAGCTCTAACGGCCATAGGAGGAGGTCGCTCCACAGTCTCAGAACCAGCTACTTCTCTGGGTCGACCGCCTCGACCTCTTCCTCTACCTCTACCTCTAGTGGCCTGCGGAGCATTCGATCCAACTCTGCTAGCTCCTCCCTGAGGACCCGAGTCTTCACTCATCTGAGGACAATAAGCCACACGGTGCTCAGTGCTCCCACACCTGAAACACCCACCAGTAAGCCACCTACACTCACCCCAGTGAGCCTTACTGCAGTTCGAACAAACGGGAGCAGCATCAGACCGGCCACCCCTACCAGAACCAGACACTGCGGCTGAGCCTTGCCTTCTCCCTCTGGAAGCCGAACCAGCCGTAGGATCATCTTGCGGGTTCCTAGACCTCTTACCCGAAGATGAGGAGACACCACCTCTAGCAGAACTCCTGCGCTGAGCTCTCTCTCTAATCAAAGTTTCCGCTTTCTCAGCCCTCAAAGCAGCCTCAGCAATCTGATAATACTGTACCCCCGGCATGCACATCAAAGAAACTAAAGCGATCTTCAAAGAATCATTCAACCCGGCCTCAAAGTGTTTGCATCTGAAATCGTCCGTCATGACCCCACGTGGGGCATATCGGGACAACCGGTTAAACTCCTTCTCATAATCTGCCACAGACAAGGCCCTTTGCCTCAAACTCAAAAACTGCGCCCATCTTGCATCCCTGTACGCCTGAGTCACATACTTCTTAGTAAATTGCTCATCAAAGAAATCCCATGTCAAAGGGTCAGGCATTTGAGGTTGCCTACACACCAACTCCCACCATTCATATGCTGAACCTTGAAGCAAGGCTACAGCACACTCGGCTTGCTGATCAGGAGGGCACCTGATTTCCCTCAAAGCTCTCTTAACTTTATCCAGCCACTTCTCAGCTAACTCAGACTCATCAAGCCCAGTTCCATAAAAATCCTCGACACCCGCTCTTCTCAGACTCACTATCGGGGCTTTCGGGGCAGTCACCCTATCCAAAACCCGAGCCATGTCTTGATGCAATCTAAGCATTGCCTCAAAAGGCATGGCAGCGGCCTCAGGCTGGACCCTAGCATGTTGAGCCGACACCGAAACAGAGACAGACGGATCTACCGCTGGAGGGTTCACACTTTCAGCGGACTCCTCGAGCGCACCGTGAGCAGAATCAGAATTCATCTAACAAACAAGAGGACAACCACATCAGCCAACACTGCCCTAGGCATAGACATATACACATAACATCACATAAGCAATCACCCAGAAACGCCTAAACCGGAGCTCTGATACCACAACTTGTAACACCCCTTACCCATACGTAGGCGATCCCATCCGATATGGAGTAAGATGCCGTAGGAGTAAAGGTGCCACCACACAGATACAGAAATATACATACAAACAATACAGGGTAAATTAAAACTTTACAATACCATTCAAAGAAGCTGATCATGCATTAATATAATATAAGCATTACATTACTGTTCTGATCAACTGAGAGAAACAATAGATAATTACAAACCCCAAAAATACATATACAAAAGCGGAAGCTGTTACAAAATCATAAGAGAGTTCTTATACAAAAGAATCATAACGCTACAAAAATAAGCCCTATTCTAAGACCCTGCTGTGTTGGCTTTGATGGCGACGACTCTCCCAAAAGCAACTCCTTCCGCACCTGCACGGGTAAACACACCGTGCTAAGCGATAAACGCTTAGTGGGGAAAACACACATAGTATAAAGACAACCATTCACAACGGTCGTCAAGGCGATTCACTTGCGTATATACATATAGTCATTCATCAGAAGGCTCATATTAATAATCATATTCTCATAACAGATTGTACTTTTCATCATTGAATCCAGAAAGATAACACATGCGTTTGCTCATATAACAAGTCATACAAGTACTTTAAACAATGAAAACACCTGCTGACTCAAGATAGTGGATAACGAGTGAACAGAAAGTACTTTACGAGTACCAATCGAATACGAAAAACCATTTTAACTTTTCAATCATAAACATTTCCAGAAGGACCTTAAACAAGATCCAAACACAATACAGAAGTTCGCGAGGAACGAAACGGGGACCTGATCGGGGTCCAAACAGAAATAACAGAAGCTGCAGCAAAGACTCTATTAGGCATGCCTAACTATCCACTGACTAGACTCTAGCAGGTCATACATAAACCATTCAATCCATTTCGTGATTCCAAATTAATCATCATCAAATAAGCATAGTCATATCATAATTACACTTGCATATCATTTATAGGATATCAAGCATAAAATCTCATAACTGCTAAAGTAAACTGAAGTTCAAGGAACACGCGAAGAAAGAAAACTCATTCAGCATACAAGGGACTGTCGCGCTCGCGACAGAGACCAAAGTCTCTTCACTGCGCGTGCGCGACAGATTTCGCGACCGCGGGGAGAACGGAAGAGCCAGGCTCTGTCGCGCTCGCGACGGATGTCGCGATCGCGACAGAAGACAAAGGGTGCTGTCGCGATCTCGCGACGGATCGCGTGGTCGCGATAACACCTGGCAACAATACTCTCTGTCGCGATCGCGACAGTTGTCGCGCTCGCGACAGAAGGTATACGACACTTCGTCTGTCGCGGGCTCGCGGCGGATGTCGCGTGCTCGCGACAGCGAAGCTCCCACTACCGTTCTCTGTCGCGACCTCGCGACAGTCGTCGCGATCGCGACAGAGTCGGGATTTTGAAAATCTGCAGAAATTCTGCAGATTTTCCTCTTCCATTTCCTCCTCCAACCACACAAATCTCAATCAAAGGTTACTTACCTCAAATCCAGCCATCCAAAAGCATAAACAACCATAATACAACATTTATTAACAATAAATTGCATGCTATCCATTAATTTACACATTCAATTCCAAGAATCAATCAAAAACCCCTTTTATGCACCAAACCACATTCATTCAAAAATTACCCTAATTAACTCATGCCTTTGCAAGATCCACACTTCAAAGCAATTACCCATATCATATACCTCAAGTTAAAGAGCACATAACAACCTAATTCCATGAACTCATCAAGAACACACACATAAACAATTTCATATAACAAAGGAAGAAATTCCCAAACCTCAAAATCCTTAGCTCCTAGTGTTTAGTTCCACTTGATCCAGCAACTTCCTTTCCTTTAGGATCCCGGGGAGGCTCAACTAAGAACCCAACCAAAAACAAGCAAACAAAACAAGAATCCAAACTTCAAACCCATTTCGAAAATAAGAAAGAGAAGAAGATGGAAAACTTAAACAAAGGCAAAATGGATGCATAATACTTACTAAAGACTACTAAGAGATGATCAAATCCCACTAGAACTCTTGAATCTCAACCAAAGTCCAAGAGAAGAAGGAAAGAAGAAGAAAAGAAGAAGGGGCGGCGAGAGAAACGGGAAACACAAGTGAGGAAAAATCTGATTTTCCCCTTTTCCTTTCTTTTCCTTTTCTTTTCTTAACCTAGACACATGTCAAGATCCTAAGGGTGGGATTTGGTCACTTACACCCTACATGCCTATATCACACATACATAAGATCCTCTCAACTAAAGCATACCCTATACTTGTATGCACAACACACACAATGAAACTCTCATGAACACACACACTACAATGGTGCATTTACACACACCCAAAACCAACCCAACTAATACACACCATAGTACCATACATGCACTCACATGCTAACAAAGCTCTTAAAACATGTAGAAATTACCAAAATGCCCTTATTATACAAAAATTATGCAAATGCACACACATACAAAATATCTCATTCAACTAGGGGGCAAACGGGGTGTGACATGCTCAGCCTCAGCTTCAAAGGCTATATCTTTTAAGGACTCCCAGTCCTTCAGCCCCTTCATCTTTAGCCCATCTTTTAAGTATGGGCTGGCATTCCTAATAAACTGCCTGATCTAGTCTGGAGTGTCCAGCCTCTTCTTCATCTCTATTACCCGGTTCCTCCATCGGGTCAAGTACTCATGGAATGACTCGTTCGGCTTTTGTTGTAGTAACTCTAGATCTTTCAGAGTGACCTCCATCCTTGTACTACAGTCATATTGCTGGAGGAACTCCTCCGTCAGCAGATCCCAGTCTTCTTTTGTTCTCCGATCCAGTCCATGATACCAGCCCACCGTAGGACCTGTCAAACTTAAACAGAAGTATTCTACCTTCTGCCTCCTTGTTAGTGTGGTACCTTTCATTATCAAAGAGTACTGCTTGATGTGTGCGGTGGGGTCCGATGTGCCATCAAATTTTGGGACATCAGGCATCTTAAAGTTCAAGGGGATTAGATCTCCTCCATCCAGCTCTTTGTCTTCGGGGTTCATCTCTCGTTGTCAACATCTTAGCCATTACCTCAAACTTTTCTTCCATTTTTTTCCAGATGGCATCTTCTGTCTGGGGTGCTTTCCTTTTAACTGACAGGGGTTCTCCATATTCATCCCCTTCTAGGTCCTCTTCCATTCTATGGGCTACTCCTCTCTTTTGCCCTCCTGACGTGGCAGCCCCTAGGTCCACTGGTGGTGGACGTGCATCCTCCGGCTGATCCTCTCTGGCCTCCTCCTGTTCATTTTGTCTCATGAGAGGAGGCGTTAGGTTCTGTGGTGCAGCTGGTTGAGCCATTGCGACCATTATGGCCATCATTCGGTTCTCAAATTCTTCTAACCTTTGACCCACTTCTTCAGCTATCAAGGCCCTGGTAGCATCTGCCTCCCTCGATGAATCAGCCATTTCTAGTGATTCTCTGAATGCCTATTGATTGTACTTGACTTGATTGTGGTTGCTCAATCAAAACCCTCTGATAATGCGATTGTCAGAAACCCTAACCAGCTAGGAAAGTGGTCTTTGATGGCTGAAAAGTTTAAAGAGTTAGAGTGATGCATGAATAATACGCAAGGCATGGTTGTGCTGTGTAACAAAAATGATATACAATGGTTAAAAGAGATTACAATGATACATGTGAAACATGTGAAAAATTATACACAAGACAATATGTACATGTAATAATTTTATGCAAAGAAAAGGATGTATACATGTAGAAGAAATACAGAAATTTATTTGTGCATGACTGATATGAATATGCAATGCATCATCCACAACCATATGCAAGCAGATAGATCCTTCCAACCTTATTGCCCCTACACACGAGGTCGTGCGGTCTCTGTCCTAGGTGGGCTTGATCCATGGGTTAACAGGGAACCCGATGGACGCGCATGGTGCACGGTGAAAAATCGGCAGCATAACCTCTCTTAGCTAATGTGCATACGCATGGATTTTGACCATCATGTATTTAGGCAGCCCGAATAAGTTGACATGGGCCTATCGGGGCATAAAAGCTATTGATTAGGTGACCAATAAGATTATTTGGGTTTGTCCAATACAAAATGATCCATATAGCAAGCAAGGTATTACGGTTCATACCACCTAGGGGAAGTATCTATTGCCATTACATGAGCTTCAGTCAAAGGTGGTGTTTCTTTAGGGCTACCCAAGCACGGTGCCTGCCAACGGGTCTAGCTCATCACGAGCGTAACGACCGATTGGGTCACCATTTAATATACTATGATGGTACGAGGCTTGGGCTGGTGATTATCCTTAACACTTCCCTACATTGAGTGAACGTAGGGTCGTGCTTCGGGAACGCACCGGGGCTAAAAGAGGGACCAAACTAGCATAGATCTAAGGCTCTAATGTGATGCAATATAGTTTTGAAAGAAGTAATTTTTAATCAAGGTACTTTCAAATCGAAGTCTCGAATATGTCCCCAGCGGAGTCGCCACTATGATGCGCGCCGAACCCCGTGGCCTCCGGAAGGCCCGCTTTAGGGCGATCGGGATGGGATTCATTAAAGCTTGTAAGGTATTTACAAGTGCGTCTATTTTGGGCAACAATGAGGTTTCTTGGAGTCGCCACCCAATAGAACATTGGGAAAGGTCGTTTAGCCTCAGCGAGCCTAAAACGGTGCATACATATCCATCTTGAGCAAGCTAGAGAGATTTTGGAGGTCTCAGCCTCTACCCCCTGGAGCCTAGGATTTATAAATTGAAGTCTTTTGGTGAGACTCAAGACGTGTCTTGGAAGTCCTAGACCTCTCGCCTCATTGAGCCCTAAAGACCAGAGTGAGTTCGGAACTTCTCATTTATTTGTTCCTTGATCAATATTATGATTAAGTTTTGAACTTATTGTTTCACCAACTTTCCACACGATACATTTAATTAAGGCGCAATCATTCACGTCAAAAGCAATAAGTAAAGCATTATTAAAATAAACATTCTCAAAATAAATTACAATAAAACTAGGGGCGGAATACAACCCCCATTGTAAATAAAATACAAATCATGCATAAATCGGGGTATTCATTAATGATGAGGACATTGGTCCTTGCATGCATATTGATTACACAAAAAAACCTTGAAAAAGTTAAATGAAAAACAAATGAGAAGACAAAAAAAACTGAATTTTGAGAACAAATCATCAATTTATTTGTCTCAAAATTAAATCCATCAACAAAATTCCATCCAAAAATATATTTAGAAGAAATTGTGTTGGAAAAAGAATGAAAGATTGATTTTTCTTTTTGATCTTTGGTTGGGGAAAAATCTGGAAATTTTTTAGAGTTTGAGAGGAAGAAGAAGAGAAAAAGATGAAGAGAAAAAATCCTAAAAAAATCCCCAAAAGAATTCCCCCTCTTTAGGTTTTCATCTTATTCTTTTTATATGAATAAAATAGGAAAAAAAGTTAATTAAAGGGATAAAATCAGATATTAAAAATTTTAAATTTTAAAATTTGAAAACAAAACCTGAAAATCCCTTAAAAAAGTCATAAAAAATCAAATTTTGTGGAAAAAAATCGGAAAAAATCAATTTTGGGCAAAATTGCACATTTGCGGCGGAACAGGGCCTACGGACGACCGTCGGAGCGTCCGACGGGCGTCCGTAGCGCGTCGCGCCTGCGCAACGCTTGTGCGAGGAGCGCCGCGCCGTAGAGCCTCACCGCCCGCTGCGCCAGCGCACGCCGCAGAGCCTCACCGCCCGCTGCGCCAACGCGCGCGCACGCATGCCCGCCGCCGCAAGGCGCCGACGCTCGATTTTTTTTTAAATTTTTTTATTTTCTAATTTAACTAAAAATATTGTAATTTCAAGCCCCCAATTTTCAAAAATAATTTTTAAAATATTTTTTATTATTTTTTATCTTTTCACTCTAAAATGCAAATTTTACAAGGAAATCACCACTTTTAACCTTTTTGCCTGTAATAAGGCATCTTATCATCATTGGGTAACTCTGATCTGGGCTATCTCAGGACCTGGTGTCTACACCAGTGCCTCAAAAAGAGAAAGAGGTTAGAAGTTTCCTGGGAAAGCTTCAGTACATCAGCCTGTTTATTGCCAAGCTGGCTTCAGTATATGAGCCCATCTTCAAGCTTCTTAGGAAGAATCAGCCTGTGGTGTGGAATAATGATTGTCAATTGGCCTTTGATACTATTAAGGATTATCTCCTGAATCCTCTAGTTTTAAGACCACCACGTCATGCCAAACCATTAATCCTGTATCTGGCGATAGAAGACAATTCAGTGGGTGCCATGATGGCCCAGGAGGATGACTTTGGAGTGGAGTTTGCTGTTTACTATCTTAGCAAGAAATTCCTAACATATGAAGCCAAATATATTGAAGTAGAAAAGATTTGCTTGGCAGTTATTTGGGCTTCTAAGAAGTTGCGACACTACTTTCCTTCTTTCAGTGTGCAAGCGGTTGCCAAGCATAACCCGCTTTGGCACCTTCAGGAAGCGCCCTCTTTGCTAGGAAAGATGGGAAGGTGGTTACTATTGTTGCAGGAATTCGATATCGAATACATCACCAGGAAAACCATTAAAGGAAGAGCTGTAGCTGAGTTCTTGGCTGAACATCCTATTCAGGGAGACCAGTTCAAGTACAATTTCCCAGATGAAGATGTCATGGCCATAGCAGTACAAGGGTGGCAGATGTTTTTCGATGGGGCAGTCAACAGTAAAGGGGCAGGAGCGGGGATCATTCTTACGACCCCGGATGGTGAAAAACTGCCATTAGCCAAAAAGTTGAGGTACAAGGCGACCAATAATGAAGCAGAATATGAGGCTTGCATCTTCGGATTGGAAGCACTGCTTTCTCTAGGGGCAAAGACCGCAGAAGTTTTCGGAGATTCTTCATTGGTAATTCATCAGATTAGAGGGGAATGGACAGTTAAGGAAGAGAGGCTGTTACCTTATGTGAAGCACTTGAGAATGTTGAGTAGCAAGTTTAAGACTTGCACCTTTCACTTCATCCCCAGGGATAAAAATCAATTGGCTGATGCTCTAGCGACATTAGTGTCCATGTGGGATGATCCAATGGGGGTTGCTATGAAACCCGTGCTAATTTCTAGCTCGGAAAAGCCTTGTTTTAAAACGGAGCAGGTAATGGATGTTGGGGCCACCGATGGAAACCCTTGGTACTACAACATTCAGAATTACTTGGAACGGTCAGTTTTTCCAGAGGAAGCCACTGAGAAAGACCAAAGGATGATTCGGAAGTTGTCCACACAATTCATCAGTGTAAATGGCACTTTGTATAAAAGGCAAGCCGATGGTATCCAATTAAGGTGTTTGGCGGAGAAAGAAGCTGAAAAGGTTATGGAAGAGGTTCATGCCGGAGTCTGTGGAGCTCACATGAATGGCTTAGCCTTAGCAAAGAAGATCATGTGCCAAGGATTCTATTGGCTCACAATGGATACGGATTGTTTAAAATATGAGAAGCAATGCCAATTATGCCAGCAATACGCGAATTTGAGGCATGTCCCAGTTTCAGAGCTACATAATTTGACGTCTCCATGGCCATTTGCAGCTTGGGGGATAAATATCATAGGCGAGATACGTCCTACAGCTTCTAATGGGCACAGGTTCATTATAGTTGCCATTGATTATTTCACTAAGTGGGTCGAAGCTGAATCTTTCAAGAAGATTGATGCTAGGGATATGGCTAAGTTCATCGAGCGGAATTTGATGTGCAGATATGGCCTCCCACACCATATTGTATCTGATAATGGGGTACAATTCTTAGCAGAAACTAAACAGATGCTTCAGAAGTATGGAATCCAGCATCACAAGTCTTCTCCTTACCGTCCTTAAGCTAATGGCACGGTTGAAACGGCAAACAAGAATGTGAAAAGAATACTGGCCAAGATGGTTCAGAGCTATAAAGATTGGGCAAAAAAGCTGCCTTTTGCACTCTGGGGTTATAGAACCACAGTTAGAACCTCTACGGGAGCAACACCATTCTCTCTGGTATACAGAACCGAAACAGTTTTGCCGGTTGAAATTGAGCTAAAATCTTTAAGGGTAGTCATGGAAGCTGAGATTCCAGAGACAGAATGGGCACAACAGCGATTGCTGCAGTTGAATTTGTTGGATGAAGATAGGTTGAGAGCCTATTACCACAATCAGGTTTATCAAAAGAGACTAGCTCGGTCCTTTGGCAAGAAGGTATGAAAGCACCCATTGAAAGAAGGGGATTTGGTCTTTAAGATGATGAGGCCAGGAGTGCCAGACATAAGAGGAAAATTCAGGCCAACCTGGGAAGGCCTGTTCATTTTGACAAAGTTGCTAACAATGGGAGCAACAATCTTAGCAGACAACGATGGGAATGAGTTTAAAGACCCGGTCAATGTCGATAGACTAAAAAGGTTCCATGGCTAAAGGAAAAAATCAAAAGAAGAGAATAAATGCCCCGTGGGTCGAAAACCGAAAAAAGGCGGCCTCGCTAAAATTGGGCGCCCTATCAAGGTGAAAACCGAAAAAAGGCATCCTGGGCAAAAATTAAGGGCTGAGACAAAATGTTCAATCGAGAAAACCCGAGAGGGCCGATTGATAACAGGAGTTTGATGCTTACAAGATCTATTTTGAGATTAGGTGTAGTCTTGTGCTTTTGAATTCTTGTTAAATAAGGATCATGTATGATGAAATCATATAGAAATGTACTCAATTTTGCAATGAATAAAAGAATACAGTTTACATTTTCATTGTTCTTTAGTTCTGCCTTAAAAAGAATATATCACTTATTCATCTAATGACTATAGTCTAATCATTCTGTCAGAAGGTGCCTAAGCAGATATGTGCTATTCACTCTTAGCGATGGTTTTGATAATAGCCTTCTCTTGTAGTTCCTTCAAAAAAAAAATCTTGAAAAAAAAAAGGCCGTTAGAGATGAAAACTGTAACTGGCTCTCTAAGCAAAAGTTAGGCCAAAGGGCAGGGTGAAAACCTGGAAACAGGCAGTCTGCCTTACAAGAAATGAATAAAATAAATAAGAGTCGCTGGACTGGGTTGGGTCCATTCCAGGCAAAAGTTAGGCAAAGGGTTATGTGAAAATCCCCGAAGGGATGCATTTCCCACAAAGAAAAGCTAGTGTGAAAATCCACAAGGGACGTACTACCTTTAAAGCAATGACGTTCGATGTCTGGAACGATAAGGCGGCATTACTTCGGATGATCATTTTTTAGTCAGATAATGCATGAGTCAGATCCTGGGCATATGATCATTGGCCGGGAGGCAAAGATGCACACTTGATGTCTCGCTCAGAAAATGTTTTAGGGTCAGAGTCCCTAAAGCCAAGATGTCACTCTTTCAGATCCTTGGAGGCACGATGCAGCAGCCAAGCTATATCCTCAGCAGACTCTTAACCACCTAGGATAGGGTCAATCTATTTTTGTAAACATTTACATCTCATATCATAGACACTTAAATTTTTGTATATATTTCTGCGCACATGACTTTGCAGGAAATATCTAAATGAAGATCATCAGTTTTCGCACTTTTAGTAGTCTGTAGCAGACTCGGTGCGGTCATCTGCGGATGACACCTCTGCAGTTTTAGTAGTCTTGTCAGCGATTCGGTGCAGTTCCCCTCTTGCGCTTTTTGTAGTCTTGTCAGCGACTCGGCGCATCATCATCTGCGGATGACACCCCTACACTTTTAATAGTCTTGTCAGCGACTCGGTGCAGTTTTCCCCTGCACTTTTAGTAGTCTGTAGCAGACTCGGTGCAGCCCTCTTCTTGCACTTTTAGTAGTCTGTAGCAGACTCGGTGCGATCTTCTGAGGAAGATATCTCCTGCATTTTGTAGTCTTGTCAGCGACTCGGCGCATCGTCATCTGCGGATGACATTCTTGCACTTTTAGTAGTTTGTAGCAGACTCGGTGCAATCCTCTGAGGAGGATATCTCCTGCGTTTTGTAGTCTTGTCAGCGACTCGGCGCATCGTCATCTGCGGATGACATTCTTGCACTTTTAGTAGTCTGTAGCAGACTCGATGCAATCCTCTGAGGAGGATACCTCCTGCGTTTTGTAGTCTTGTTAGTGACTCGGCGCATCGTCATCTGCGGATTACATCCCTGCACTTTTAGTAGTCTGTAGGGTGCAGTCCTCTGAAGAGGACATTTCTCGCGTTTTGTAAGTCTGTAGCAGACCCGGCGCATCACCATCTTAGGATGGTTCTCTAGCACTTTGTAGTCTTGTCAGCGACTCAGTGCAATCCAAGAGGATACTCACGATTCAAATCGCAGCACTATTCTCGAGGGAGCAGCTGGAAGGAGGCAGCCTCAGGTACGCGTTTCTTTCATTTTCCTAAATTTTTGGCTCACCTAGGCACCCACACACTAGCCTCCCAAAAATTGGGGGCAACTGTGGACACCGGATCCCGAGTAGCCTTGATCAGGATTATCCAATGATGAAATTAAGTGTGCTGATTTATAGGCAAAAACAATGAAAGTTGGAAATGATAATTTTCTTGTCGTTTTGATTTGTTAGGAATGAATAAAAATGTATTTTAAAAATTATTTTGGGGTAAAAAAACTAAGTTTTTAATTTTTTGTGTTTTATAGAAAATTTGAAAAAAAAAAAAATTTCGCGCGAATGTCGGGCTGCGGCAGCGCTAAGCGCGGGCTCGCCCTCGCGCTGGGTGACGCGCTCGCTGGCCTTCGCCTGCGCGTGCGGGCGACAGCCTGCCCGCCGCGCGCAGCTGGGCGCACGCCCCGCGCTCTGGAGACGCCCGTCGGGCGCTCCGACAGGCGTCTCCCGCCCCTGTGCGCCCGTTTTCGCCCCAATGGCCTTTTTGGCCATATTTTATTTATTTTTAATGCTTTTTAACTCATTTTTTTGCATCATTTAATTCTAAAAGCTTTTTATCTTCCAACCCATCAAATTCAGTGGTTTTTTGTAGTTATTGGAATTAAATCAATTTAATTTCTTAATTAAAAAATTCTAAATTTTGGGGTTATAAAATGGGAATTTTAGAGGAAAATTAGAGGGGGGGATTTTCTTTAGAAAATTATTTTTCTTCTTCTTTCTTCTTTCAAACAAATTCTCTCAATTTCTAAAGAATTTTTCCAAGTGAATTCTTAAGACAAAAAAATAACAATTTTTGTTCTTGGGAATTTTTCTTTTTTTCATCAAACAATTTTTACTTTGAGACAAATAAATCAATTATTTGTTCTTGAGTAAAAATCCATTTTCAATATATTATTTTTCTAACTTTATTCTTACAATCAAGACAAGGAATTGGATCTTACCTTCATTTCATCAAGATAAATTTTGAGGGTAAACATTCTTGGCTTAATTTCTTAATTTAATTTTTAATTTTATTTTTTTTTGTTTCCAACTAATTAGTTAACATGTAAATTCTTTTAATTCTATCATTTTCTTCTTATTTTCTTATTCTTTTGATTTTATTTAATTAATTATCATGTAAATTCTTTTAGATCTATTATTTAATTGTTTATACTTTTACTTCTTATTTTTTATTTTTATTTAATTGTTCATATTATTATTTCTTATTCTTATTTCTCATTTAATTGTTCATGTTCATATTATTGTCATCATTTTTTGTTCATAAATAGTATTAGTATTATCATTTAATATGTTTTAGCATAATTGGCTTATCTTATTTTCATTTTATTCCTCCATATTTAATTGGATTGTTCATCTTCTTTCATGTTGTTATTATTATTATTATTATTATTATTATTATTATTATTGTTATTATTATTATTATTATTATTATTATTATTATTATTATTATTATTTTTATTGTATTTGATTGTTCATATTCTTTGTTATTATTGTGTTATTATTATTATTGTAGCTATTACCATCATTAGTATTATTATTATTATCCTTATTCTTGTTTAATTTTATTATTACTATTATTATTTCTGTTTTATGCATGCTGATTTTTATTATTTCTTTTGCTTTTTATGCATGATTGGATGTTATTTTTGTTATTTTGTATTTTTATGCATGTTAAATTCTATCATCATTATTTTATGCTTTTTATGCATGTTAAATTTTATTAGTACTATTTTATGTTTTTTTAGCATGTTGAATTTATAAATTTGTTAAATTGCATATTTTTATTATGTCATGTTAATTGGCTTGTCATGCATGATGCAATTTTGTTTGTTTTAATTTAATATTTTTAATGTTATATATTTAATTCATTTTTTATACTAACTTCATTTTTATTTGTTTTTTTATTTTTCAATACTTATTTTTCATATGTGAGTTTTTGTCAAGAGGGAGCCCATGGAGATTTGAAGATCCATTTGGGAGTTGTTTATTTTTTTATTGCCTTTCATTATTTTGGATTAATTCATTTTATCATGTAATTTGTAATAAACTTTATTTTTATGCACGTTAATTAAAAAACGATAAAAATATTTCTAGTTAATTAATTTTTTTTTCTAAATAAAATGGGACCAATGTCCTAATTTTTTTCATCCAAAATAAGGGTCACTCTAAAATTATTTTCTTTAATTATGTATGAGAGGACCAACGTCCTCATTTTAATAAATAGCCCGATTTATGTATGAATTGTATTTTATTTACAAATGGGGGTTGTATTCCGCCCCTAGTTTTGTTGTAATTTATTTTGCTTTCATTTACTTTATTTATCGCTTTTATTATATGTTTGACATGTGCGTTAAATTAAATTGTATTAAAATTGAATGAGAAATGGGATGAAATACTAAATTCAAAACTCAATTATAAACTTAACCAATGTATGAATAAATGGGGAGTCCCGAACCATCTCTGGTCTTTGGGCTCAACGAGGCGACAGGACCATTTAAATGTTCCATTGGAATGGGACTTCCAAGACACTTCTTGTGTAACAACCTAAAAAGGGCCTAGTCGGAATCTACGTGGTAAGTCAGAATATTTAAGGTATTTTAGTAAATTGTGTAAGAGAAAAATTTGGATATTAAAGGACTTATATGTTAAGAATTAATTAATTAATTGAAGAAGGGAAATTATTAAGTGTGCTTGTAGTGTATGGTGTTAGGATGTAAGTGGGTGAAGAGATTTTATTGTGTGGTTTATGTGTGTATGGTGCCTTGGATGAAAAGTGATTTATTAGAAATTATATGGTGTGAGTCAAGTTTGGTGCCTTGGAGATATTTATGTAAGAGATGATTGTGTGTGTGTTGTGTATGGTGCATAGAAGGAATAAGTCAAGATTGGTTGTGGGAACCAATAGGAGCATGCCAAGTGGAAGTGGTAGGTGAGCAATTAATGAAGAAAAGAAGTGAGGTGAGAGGAGGAGAGAGGAAAGGGAGGAAATGGGATAGCTTCCCGTGGAAGCTGCCCCTTCCCTCTCTTCTTCACTCTTTTCCCATCCTCTCTTCTCTTTCCTTTCTTCATTTGGCTGCTCTTCACTTTCTCTTGTGTGCTTCTTTGAGCTTTGAGTGGGATTTTCCTGAAGTTTTGAGCTGGGTATGTGAAAGGTAAGTGTTTGGGTTTACTTTGAACTTCTTCATCTTCTTTTCTTTGTTTTTATTTTCTGGTTTGGATAAATTTCAGGGTTGGATTTAAGTGTATTTTGATTGGGTTTGTGCAAGAATCGAGTGGCACAAAGAAGTGTAAAGGCAAGGAGAAGGTTCAAGAGTGAAGATCAGCTGGGTTTAAGACTACAAGAGGTTTGGGAGCTTTGTTGCTGTGCTCTAATTTTGGAAGTATTTTTCCCTAATTTTTCCTTGGATCAGATGTAATGTGTGATTGCATGTTATTAGTGATCTTAAGTGTTAATTTATATGTAATTGTATATATTTGAATTATTGGAGTATGGGTTTAACATGATTTAATTGTAGTGATTGGCATGTTAATTGGAGTGAAATAGTTGTGTTGGGTAAAGTGTGCTTTGTGTGTATTCTTGATGATTAATTGTGAATTCTTATGCAAATTAATGTGAATTGAGTGTATATTGATGCTTAACATGACTTGGGTTGCATTCGACTCATGAGGTAAGTGTTTTTGCATGATTGAATGAGTGGTTTTGAAAGTTGAATTGTGAATAGTGCGAGAAAGTGCAGATTTGGGCAATTCTGGGTTCTTTCGCGAGCGCGACATAATGCGGAATGGTCCCTTGTTGTTAAGGAGCCCTCTGTCGCGAGCGCGATAGAGAGCTCGATGGCCGAATCCTCCGCGCGAGCATTCTGCAGAGCGTGCGCGCGAGGAGGGAGGAACTGGTCTCTGTCGCGAGCGCGACAGAGCTCGGTTTTATGTGAATCTACCTAGCATGCTTCGTCGTGAGCATGCCTTCTGGCGCGAGCTCGCGAGGAGGTACCCCGTGCTCTGTCGCGAGCACGACACCTGTCGCGAGCTCGACACCTGTCGCGATCGCGATAGAGGCCCTTCCTGCCTGCCTTATTTTCTGAATGTGATTGTTTTGTCCCACTTTGCACGGTTTCTCACTATTACATGGTTCATGATTGAGTTATGTCTTGTTGACTTTATGATACTAGTGTTGTTGTAGTGAATTATTTTGATGTTGGAGTTTTGATTCGAGACTTGTGTAGTAAGTGTTGTGTTTGAGAGTGAGTTGTCGAGCCTAAAGTGTCAAGGTAGTGGATAATTAAGCATGCTTAAGAAGGGTTTGTGAGTGCAGCTGCCCGTGTCCGCCCCATTTGGGCGAAGCGGTCGACCTCCAAGATGGTCATCTTCCGTGTAGTGATAAAATGTTTTGAGACTCCAGTCTCCCGCACTACTTCGGGTATTAAAACTATTTTTGAGGTTTCGGTCTCCTGTGCCGTGTTCCCGTATCCTCCACCATTGAAATTCAGGCTATTGTGTGAACTGTCTGGTATTGGTTTCGTGCTTTATGTTTCAATTCTGATTTCATATAGTGACTCTTGATCTGTACATATATTTCTGTCTTCTAGTATTTAGTGAATTTTGTATATTAATGCATGATAGTCTTGTATAGTGTTTTGTTTGTTCTGTTTCCTCCCCACTAAGCGTTATCGCTTAGCACGGGTTCTTGTCCCATGTAGGTGACAGGTTTTTGGGAGCTTGCTTGTGTGCATATCTGCAGGTCGGCCACATAGGAGTAGAGTCTTTATTTTTGTTATCTCCTCCTGTAATTCTTTTGTATATGTATTAATTTTTGTAAAGGATTTAAGATGTAATCTCTTGGATTTTTGTATATAAAGAATTTTAACTATGTTATATATATAGTTTCCGTTATTATTGTTAGTGAATGCTTCCGCTTAGTGCATGTATGTTCATTTTTAGTGAGTGAGCGTCGGGTAGCGCGCCTGCCCTCGCCCTTCCAACGAGGGCGGCGGAGGGGTTGTTACATCTTGTGTCCCTTAAAAAGGCTCAATTTACAATCCTAGGCTCCTTAGGGTTAGAGGGTCATTCTAATGTTCTATTGGGGTGAATGCCTCCAAGACCCCTTCGGTTTGCCCAAAATGGATAATATGCGTCGTCTTAGGCTCACTGAGGCGAGACGAACTTTCCCAATGTTTTATTGGGTGGCGATTCCATGAAATCTCCTTGTTGCCCAAAATAGACGCACTTGTAAATACCTTACAAGTTTTCATGAACCTCTCTCGATCGCCCTAAAGAGGGCCTTCGGGGGCCACGGGGTTCGGCGCGCGTCACACTTACCTTCACAAGAATTCACACTACTCTTCAAACCAATCCAAGGTAACAACTTTAGAAACAAAAGAAGAAGAAGCAAAAGCAAAAGACCAATGAGAGAGAGAGGGAGAACAAAGAAAAAGAAAAGGGCAAAAAAATGAAAGTAAAGAGGAAAAGAGTGAGGGGATAAGGCCGGCCAACTTACCCAATTAAGGCCACTAAGACTCAATTAATTCCTTAAGCCAAATATCACTTTAGTCCCTCAATAAAATTATTTCCTTTCTACACTTATATTCTCTTGCAATTACATCCTCTAAGCACCTAATTCCATACATACTTAATTACTTTTATACTCTTATTAAACAACTTGCACTCTAATTTCTTTTAGGGTACTAATCGGGTTGTTACAGTCAAAATATTAGTTAAATATAGACCTTGGGGAGCTGCCAGCATTCTGCTGGGCAGAATGTCTCTACACTGTGGGACCATAATTTTAATAAGTGATTTTCTAAGTTAATTGAGATTTGAATTTGACCAAAATGAGTATGTTACTTATTTAGCATTATTAAATGATTTTTAATGAGTATATGTGTGATGCGTGCCGAACTCCGGAGGCCCCGAAAACCCCGCTTTTAGGGTATTCAGGAGAGGTTCATAAGACTTGTAAGGATTACAAGGGCATCTATTTTGGGCAATAAGAGGTATTTCTGAGTCGCCACCTAATAAAACATTGGAAAAGTTCATCTAGTCTCACTGAGCCTAAGATAGTGCGTATATGTCTATTTTGGGCAATGAGAGATATTTTGAAATTCCCATTCCAATGGAATATTGGAAATGGTTCATCTAATCCCGTGCAACCTAAGACGGCACATATTAGTCTATTTTGGGTGACGAGAAAAATTTTGGAATTCTCATTCTAAGAGAACATTAGAGATGGCTCATCTAATCTCATAAAATCTAAGACGATGTACGTTAGTCTACTTTAGGCAATATGAGATATTTTGGAATCCCCTTCCCAATGGGACATTAGAAATATTCATCTAACCTCTTGAAGGCTAAGACTAGAGAGAGTTCGGGACTCCGCTCTTATTCATACCTTGGTTGAATTTACGATTGAGTTTTACGATTAAGATTCCATCCCTTTTCTCATTTAGTTTAATGCAAGAAATTAAAGCGCAGATCAGCCATATAATGAAAAGCAGAAATAAAAGCAAGATTAAAAGAAAGTAAATAAAAATACAATAAATTACAATAAAACTAGGGGCGAAATACAACCCCCAATAAAAAATGATATGTAAATCATGCATAAATCGGGATATTTAATTTGAGGTGAGGACATTGGTCCTCGCATGCATGCTTAAAAGAACAATATTAAAGGTAAAAATTTATTTGGATGGGAAAATTAGGACATTAGTCCCATTTTATTAGAAAAAATTTCAAATTAATTAATATAAATATTTTTGTCATTTTCTTTTTTTAACGTGCATAAAATAAATAATTTTATTACAAATTACATTGACAAAATAAATAAAAAGCCAAAATAAAGAAAATAATATAAATAATAAAAATAATAAGTTAAAGCCAAACGAGTCTCCTGGATCTCCCCATTTGCTCACGAGAATACCCACACAAGGAAAATAGATATTGGAATTGAAAATAAACACAAATAAAATTAATGTTAGTAATTAAATCAAGAAAATCAATTAAACACATAAAATAATAAATAACAAATTAAAATAAATAAAAAATACCTTATGAATGACAAATAAATTAAATGACATGATGAAACAAATAAATTAACATATTAATAAATTAATACATCCGTTGCTATCGGTTACCAGTCCGTTACTATCAGTTAATCAATCCATCGGTTTCGAATTTTCAGATCGGTTAGTTAACCACTATAATTATAAGATATATTCATAAAAAAATTAAAATTTCCCAAAATACTTAAAAATAAAAATTAAAAACCAAATATAATTCAATATAATATTCAAATTATAAATATAAACTAAAAATGTTGTGTCAATATGCATGCATAGCATAGAAAAATGTAATAAATGGCAAAATTGTAATTTATTAATTTTATTAAATATTAATTATTACTTGCAACAATTTTTTTTTTATTTTTAAAGTGAAATATATTTAATTCGAATTGCAAGTATTAAATGCTACCTATAAGAATAGTAAAACTAACATTTTATATTTTAATTGAATATTATTTATCATATTAAATTTTAATAATTTAAAAATAAAATATTTTAATTAAAGAGTTAAAATTATTAAATTAATTACAATTAGGAATTAATTATATATATTAAAAAAATTGAAAGGGAAAAAATTTTGTGTGTATAGAAATAAAAGTTCATCACAGATGTAACTTTTTGTCAATATATTAATGTTATATAACTTTTTGAATATATTATTATTTTTATTATTGAAAAATTGATAAATCAAGAAATAATAATAAATACTAAATATAATAAATTAACTAAAAATTCGGTTATCGGTTCTGTTAACCGGTTACATGAGCTAAAACCATTAACCAGTCCATTAATATCAATTTTTTTAAAATACTAACTATTAACCAGTCCATTAAAATCAGTTAACCAGTCCATTACAATCAGTTAACCAGTCTATCGGTTCGATTTTGGACCTGTTTACCGAATCGATTTTTTTTGCTCACTCCTAATAATGATGATGATGATGATATGATGATGATGATGATGATGATAATAATAATAATAATAATAATAATAATAATAATAATAATAATAATAATAATAATAATAATAATAATAATAATAATAATAATAATAATAATAATAATAATAAAGGAAGAATGAACAATCAAATAAATAAAAAAGAATAAAAAATGTTAAAGAATGTTAAATCTATCACTAAGATCACATAAAATAAATAAATATAACAGATCTAAAGATCTACATGATGACTAATTGACTATGAACGAAAATGAATAAAAGAAAATAAAAATAAGGAATTGAGCCCAGAATATTTACTCTTAGAGTTCAGATTCGATGGAGGAAAAAATATTATTGATTTCTTTGTTTTGATCCACAAAATTATAATTAAAAATAATAAAAATTGGAGTTTTATTCCAAGAAAGAAAATTTGCTTAAAAAATAATGGGAGAAAAAAAAATTCTCAAAACCAAAAAATTATTTTCTTTGTCTCAAAAATTATTGATTACGAATTAATTTTTAAAATATTAAGAAACTTCTTTTAAGAAGAAGAACTCCAAAGACGTAGAAGAAACTCTCTTGAAGAAGAAGAAAAAAGAAAATAAAATTTTTAACCTAAAAAATTCTATTCATTTTCTTTTTCGATATTTTTCTATTTATATGAATTTTAGAGAAAACCTAATTAATTAAGGAAAATAAATTGTATTTTTATCAAATTCTACCTTATCTATATTTAAAAAATAAGAATTATCCTTGAAAATCCCGAAAAAAATGATAAAAAATCAAAATTTATCCAAAAAATCGAGTTTTCGGGGGAAAATCACATTTTCGGCAGATTGGGGGTGACTGATGCCCGTCGCAGGCGAGCGACGCCCACGCATGCTGCAACGGGTGTGCGCGGGCAAGCGATGCCCCGCGTGTGGTCGAGCCACGATCGAGCGTGCTGCGACGGGCACGCGTGGGTGAGCGACGCCCGCACGCTGCGTACAGCATGAGCGGGGCGCTTGCCCCAGCGCGCATGTAATGGCCCGAATTATACCCTACTAGTAATTTGGCATAATTAGGGTAATTGGGTAAGTTTAATTTTGAGTTTGTTAATTTTTGACTGAAGAGTGAATGAATTGAGGACTTCATTGGATAAATAAAATAAGTTTAAGTGACCATTATGTAGATGTGCATGATTAAGTATGAGTGGGATTAATTAGCACTAAATGGGAATTAGATTAAACTAATCAAAGTTAGGATTTGGATGGTGGGGTTGTGCCACCTCATCTCATGCATGCAATATAAGGGGTTTATGAGAGAGAAAATCCTCATTTTTTGCATGTGTTCTTCGGCTGTCTCTCTCCAAATTTTTTGTTCTTCTTTTCTTCTTTCTTTCGTGTACCATTTCCTTTAATTTTTGATTCTGTAATTTCTGTTGAGTGATCGAGTTATTGATTAGTAAAGCTGAGTTATTGAATCATCAAGGTAAGTGATTTTTTAGATTGCTCTTCCTCCTCTTCTTCCTTTTCTTTTGATTTGAGTTAGGAATGATTTTGTGTTCCAATTCTAGAAATTGGACTGTGATTGTAGTGGTTGAGCCAATGAAAGATAAAGGGAAGGAGAAAGTGTGAGAACCAAGTGCTAAGTGAGTTCAAAGGAGCAAAGGATAGTGAGGTTTGGGAAACACTATTTTTGTGTGTTATTTTGATATAATATAAACATTGAGATGCATGATTGAATTGTGTGTTCAAATTTATAAAAAATGTATAATTATGTGATGTTATGAATTGAATTAAAATGATGAGTTGATAGTTGTTGAATTAAGCATGTTGTCTTGTTCTTAGGTGGCTTGGGATATTGTAATGCAAATTGTGTAGTTTAGATGCCTAATGTGAAATTGAACATGCCAAGGTGTATGTGCACATTACGGTAGTGTTGTGTGAATGTAGGGTATGGGATATTTCAATTTTGCTGAATTCAAGCTTGAGTAGTTTGGTAATGTAAAACTGGAATTGCAGGATATGTTGACCTAATGAATGAGTTTATCTTATAACAAGAGTTGCATGACTTTAAATTGAATGAGGTTAATGGAATTAGGTTCATAGAATATGTGCCTATAATTGTTATATAAATGGCCATGTTAGTTTGAGGACCTTATAGTCTTCAAAAGTGTGTTTAAGAGTAACTAAAACCTAAAGGAGGGCTTTCGGAACAAAGGGTGTTCCATTGGCCATAACTCCTCAAAGTTAAGACCAAAAATAATGAGAATTGAGCCATTGAATTCTTAACTTGTAGAAAAACATTTAGTTAGAAGGCCATGATAGAGGTAAATGACGTTAGGATGGGTTTTGGAAGTCAATTTTATGAGTATTTTAAAGTGCATGAGAAAGAGGTTGAAGATTGGAGCTTTGAATGTGAAGTTCAGGCTCTATCGCGAGCGCAATAGAATGCTTCGACGGGGAGAATAGCTTGCTGGTGTTCTGTCAAGGGCACAGGCATTGTCTCGAGCATGACAGAAGCCAAAGTTTGGTTCTGTCGCGGGCTGCGGGCGCGACTTATTCCGCGAGCACTACAGAGGGTTGAGTTGAGTTCTGTCGCGAGCGCGACATGTGTCACGGGCGCGACAGAACGTCAAGCTTGGAATGCTTTCTAAGTTTTCTATTTTGGGTGAATTATGCTATGGGCCTATGTGTGATTATGTACGTGGAAATTATAAATGCATGGAACTATGAGGATGTGTATGAATAAGAAAACATGAGATAAAACATTAAACCATCTATATGTGGAAGCATCAACAATACTATATTGTCTCACGTGAATGTATGAAGATTATATTCTGTTAATAAGGAACAACAATAATTGGATAAATAAATTAGCCTGCAAGTCGAGTAGTGGATAGATAAGCATGCCTATAGGGTCTAAGTGCTGTAGTCGAAGCATCTGATTCCCTTCAGAATCTTTAATGCGTATCGAATCCTTATTGGGTTCTCTTATATATATATATATATATTATATCTTATTGACTATTTCTGTACCTACGGGTACTGATGCAAAAGTGCGTATCCTCGGATACAAAAGTGAATGCTATATTCTCAAGTACTGATGCGATACCCGTTATCCGCGTCTATGAATTGCAAGCAAGGTAACAATAAAAATGAGTTAAATCATAATGAGCAAAGTAAATGTGATGTGATATGAGAATATGAATGCGATGTGCTATGTGATTGCTATGCAATATTCTGATATATATAAATACGACCTTTAGTGATGCTGAATGCATATTAGGGCATGCTTAATACTATGATACTGAGGCATGTATATTATGAGGCATGATTGTCAAGCATGTATATTTTTTTTATTGCTAAAGGAATTATATATATATATGTGTGTGTGTGTGTGTGTGTGTGTATTTGATATGTTATTTCCCCACTAAGTGTTATCGCTTAACACGAGTTTTTAATCCGTGTAGGTTCCGAAAAAAAAAGCAAATTTGAGGGACGCTCCCGCATCTCAGTTGGTCAACACACTAGGACTCTTTGCTCAGTATATGTTTTGATATTTTGTAATATGTATTATGTAACATGTGAACAATAACTTTTGGCATGTAAAGAGATGTGTGACGCGCGTCGAACCTCGGGAACCCCGAAAACCTGCTTTTAGGGCATTCGAGAGAGGTTCATGAAACTTGTAAGAGATTATAAGGGCATCTATTTTGGGAAACAAGGAGGTGTTTTGGAGTCGCCACCCAATAAAATATTGGAAAAGGTCGTCTAGCCTCACTGAGCCTAAGACATCGCATGCGTGTCTATTTTGGGCAATCAAAGATATTTTGGACACCTCCTTCCAATATAATACTGAAAGGATCATCTAATCTCGTGAAATCTAAGACGATGCATATTGGGCCTATTTTGGACACCAAGAGATATTTTGGAGACCCCACCCCAATAGGACATTGAGATGGTCCTCTAACCTCATTGAGCCTAAGACTAGAGATGGTTCGGGACTTCCTATTTATTCATACCTTGATTAACTTCCAATTGAGTTTTGAATTTAAGATTTCATCCCTTTTCTCATTCATTTAAATGCAGTAATTAGAGGGCATATCAATCACATAATAAAAACAGTAAATAAAAGCAAGATTAAAATAAGCTAAATAAAAATACAATAAATTATAACAAAACTAGGGGCGAAATACAACCCCTAATGTAAATGAAATGTAAATCATACGTAAAACGGGTTATTTATTAAGGATGAGGACATTGGTCCTTGCATGCATAGTTAAAAAAAATAACTTTGGAGTGAGAATTTATTTGGATGAAAAACTAGGACATTGGTCCCATTTTATTAGAAAAATCCAATTTATTTATAAAGATATTTTTGCAATTTTTAATTAAACGTGCTTAAAATAAATTATTTTATTATTAATTACAAGACAAATAAAGGAAAAATAATAAATACAATAAAAAAATGATTCAACAAAAATAAATCCCGGATCTACTCTTTCGTTCGCATGAATGCTCAAATAAGAAAAGAAACAAAGATTAGAAACTACAAATAAACATAAATAAAATTAATGTTAGTAATTAAATCAAGAAAATCCATTAAATACATGAAATAATAAATAATAAATTAAAATAGATAAAAAGATGCATTATGCATGACAAATAAATTAACATACTAATAGATTAGTACATAAAAACATGAAATAATAATAATAATAATAATAATAATAATAATAATAATAATAATAATAATAATAATAATAATAATAATAATAATAATAATAATAATAATAATAATAATAATAATAATAATAATAATAATAATAATAAAAACAATAATAATAAAAACGATAATAAAACAGTAATAATAATAATGATAATAATAACAGTAGAAAAGAAGAATAAACAATTAAATAAGATAAAGTAAAAATAATATTAAAAATGTTAAATCTACATCTAAAATCATATAAAATAAATAAATAAACGATAAATAAAAAAATCTACATGATTGCTAATTAAATATGAACAAAAAATCAAAAAAAAGAAAATAATAAAAAATCGAGTTTAGAATGTTTACTCTCATATTTCAGACTTGATAGAATGAAAGAAAATGATTGATTTCTTGTTTTGATTTGCAAAATATTAGATAAAAAAATATAAAAACTTTCAAAAAAATAATTGTAAAAATCTTATTTTTACAAAATAAAAAAAATTGGATTTTAAGAACAAAAAATTATTTTTTTTGTCTCGAAATCAATTATTTTTCAATAAAATTCAATCTAAAATCTTTAGAAGAAATTTTATTGAAGTAAAAGAAGAAAAAAAGAGAATTGAAGAAGTAGAATTGCAAAACTCAAGAAAAAGAAAAGAAAAAAAATGCCCAAAAGAAAATTCCAAACCTAAAAGAATTCCCTCTCTTTCCTTTCCATAATTTTCTATTTATATCAATAAAAATGGAAAATCTAATTAATTAAGGAAGAAAATTGAATTTTTATTAAATTCCCCTTAATTTTGGCTCAAAAATGGGAATAAACATTAAAAAACCCGAAAAAGGGTAAAAGTAAAAAAAATCAAGAAAATCCGAAAAAAGGGCAAAAACGCGTTTGCAGAAGACCAGGGTCGACCGACGCCCGTCGGTGCCCGTGACGGGCGTCGCAGCATGCGGAGCGATGCCCCGCACGGCACTCGAGCGCGGGCGACGCTCCGCATGTCGCTCGAGCGCTGGGCGCTCGCCCAGTGCTAGTGCGCGCGCTGGCCCTGCTGCGTGCGGACTGCCGCAAACGCCGATTTTTTTTAAATAACAATTTTGACTACAATACTATAATTTTCAAACTCTATTTTTCAAATTTAATTTTTAGTACATTTTTTATTATTTTTTTATTCTAAAATGCAAATTTGATAAGAAAATCATTACTTTTAACTTTTTTGCCTGTTAACAGGCATCTAATCATCATTGTGTAACTCTGATCTGGGCTGACTCAGGACTCGGTGTCTACAGTTGCCCCCAGTTTTGGGGAAACTAGTGCATGGGTGCCTAGGTGAGCCAAAACTCAGAGAAAAGAAGGAAAGAAACACTTACCTGAGGCAGCCGTCTTTTTGAACTAAGTGATACTGTTGGGGTGGTTGTCGCCATGTTGTCGGCGTGTTATCCTTTATTGAAACTATAGTGCCGTGATCATGCTAACCCTCCATGGAGTGGTAGTGCTGTCATCGTGCTAACCTTCTGAAGATGTGAAGTGGTAGTGCCGTGGTCGTGCTAACCTTCTGTAGAATGGTAGTGCCGCCATTATGCTAACCCTTCTGAAGTGGTAGTGTTGTGGTTGTGCTAACCTTCCGTAGAATAGTAGTGCCTCCATTGTGCTAACCTTTCTGAGATGTGAAGTGGTAGTGTCGTGATCGTGCTCTCCGTGGAGTGATAGTGCCGTCATAATGCTAACTCTTTTGAAGTGGTAGTCCGTGGTCGTGTTAACCTTTCGTAGAATGGTAGTGCCGCCATTGTGCCAACCCTTCTGAGATATGAAGTGGTAGTGCAGTGATTGTGCTAACACTCCGTGGAGTGATAGTGCCATCATCGTGCTAACCCTTCTGAAGTGGTAGTGCCATGATCATGCTAACCTTCCGTAAAATGGTAGTACCGCCATCGTGCTAACCCTTCTGAGATTTGAAGCGGTACTGCCATGATCATGCTAATATTCCGTCGAATCGTAGTGTAGACACCGGATCCCGAGGCGGTCCAAGATCAGGATTACCCGATGATGAAAACAAAAGACCGATTTTCGGCGAGAAAGTGAGAATCGATTGTTTCCTTGTCAAAATTGTGTTTTTTAGAAAAATAATTAAAAATATATATTTTAGAAATTAAAAATTAAAATAGGCTAGAAAATATTAATTTTGTGTCCTTAAAACTTTTATTTAAAACAAAAAAAAATCGCGAGTGCCACCTGCGGCAGCGCGCCGCGCGGCATGCAGGCCGCCCCAGTGCCCAGGGGCGCCCCCCTACACGGCAAGCCGCCCTAGCGCCCAGGGGCGCCCGCCCGCGCGGCTGGCCACCCCAGCGCAGGGGCGCCCGCGCGGCAGGCCGCCCAGCTCCCCGTTTTTCACCGATTTCGTTTTTTTTACTTCTTTTTACCGTTTTTAGCATTTTTTAATTAAAAATAGGTTTTTTGGGTTGATAGGTATAAATAGAATAGAAAGTAGAGAGAAAAGGGGATTTTGAGAGAAAAACCGAGAGAGAGTATTTTTGAGAGAAAAACTCATTTTCTTGAGAGAAAAATCTTTTTTCCTCTTCCTCTTGACTGGTTTTGAATCCAAAAAAAATATTTTGATGAGTTTAGACCAACTTGGGGAAGGAAAATCAATTTTCTAAACTCTCATCTTCTCATCAAAAATAAAAATCCGTTTTTGAAACTTTGTGAGAAATATTTGAGATTTTTTTTTTTAAATCTTTTCTAGAGTTTATTTTTATTTCTTGACAAGAAGAAATAGATAGAGGAATCGCCATTCCAAATCATCAATATCTGAGGGCAAATATTTTGGGCTTGTTCTCATTTATTTTTTGTATATTATTTATTGTTGTTAATATTATTTTTTGCTATTATTATCATGTCTATTATTTACTTTTAGCATTTTAATGTGTTAATATCACTATTAATATATTACTTGTTTGCTTTAATTTGATTTTTTTTTTCCATTCACTGTTATTATTATTATTATTATTACTAGTATTGTGCTTGCTTTTATGTTGTCATTGTGGTTATTTGTCTTAATCTATGATGCCACTATTATTATTTGTCTTAAATATCTATTATTATTATTATTATTATTATTATTATTATTATTATTATTATTATTGTTGTTGTTGTTGTTGTTGTTGTTGTTGTTGTTGCTGTTGCTGTTGTTGTTATTGTTATTATCTCATTATTATTATTATTATTATTATTATTATTATTATTATTACTATTGTGCTATTATTATTATTATTATTATTATTATTATTATTATTATTATTATTATTATTATTATTATTATTATTCTGTGGTATTGCTATTACTAGTAGTATTATGTTATTATTATCATTATTACTATCTCATTATTATTATTATTATTATTATTATTATTATTATTATTATTATTATTATTATTATTATTATTATTATTATTATTATTATTATTTTATTGTTGTTAATATGCCATGATTATTTATTGTTACCATCACTATAATTTTATTGTTGTCATTATCTTGCCTTTATTTGATTAATTTCTAGAATTGTTACTAATATTTTTTATGTTAATTTTTGTCTGAGATTTAACTTGAGTCAGGTTATTTGAGCATCCCCACGACTTCCCGGATGGGTCGCGACGCATGGAGGATCACACCGGTTTTGGCGAGATCTTTCTCAACTCTCTCTTTATGTTGTGTTATTTGTAAATAATTGTTTTATTTGTGCACGCGTACGATAAAAAATCACAAAATTATTTTTATAATTAAATTGGAATTTTTACTAATAAAATTTGGGACCAATGTCCCTTGTTTTAGCCAGATAATAAAAAATATCACAATTAAAATGAAGAGTCAATTTTCTCCAAAAATGGGATCACTCATCCCCGTTTTCATCAAACGACCAAAACGACTCTTCGAACCCTCTTCAAATAAACGCGAAGGAAGCAATGTTCCTAAACCTTCAATAAGCGCAAAGGAACTAATGTTCCTAAAATAAATGCCCCGATTTATGTATTCCTTTTATTTTGATTTGGTGTGAGCGTTTTAAATTCAAGTTCACTTCTTTTGGGCCCTTTGTAATTAATTTTGGGGCAACTTTATTTATTTTTGGGGATTGTATTCCGTCCCATTTATATCTTTAATTTCCTTTTTATTGGGGTTGTATTTCGCCCCTATTTCTCTTGTAATTGTGTGCTTGTGTGTTTATCGCTTTCTTTACCGCCTTTTATCGCTTTCATTTATTTTCTTTACATGCTTGAAATGCGCTCTTTATTTAAAAATGCATTGACCGTGTGAGATGAGAGATATAATTTTAAGAGATTAAAAACTCATTTATAATTAACCAAAGCATAAATAAGAGCGAAGTTCCGAACATCGAATCTCTGGTCTAGACCGTAAGAGGTGAGAGACTTTTCCCAATTTCTTATAAATTGGGTGGCGACTCCAAATACCTCAAAGGTGCCTTTAGGCGTCATCGGTCTAGGTGGTTCTCCCCAATGTTCTATTGGGAGGAATACACCATTGATGTCTCATGGCGCCCATGATAAAAAGACGCAAACCAATACCTCGAATCCCGAAGGTGGATTCAACAGTGAGGGCCCTTGCTGGGTTCCGGCGCGCATCACAGTGGCGACTCCGTTGGGGACTTGTGTTTGAGACTTTGCTCCGAAAGTGCTTTGGTTAAAATGTATAATTGGGTTTTTAAAACTTAAAATTCTATCTCTTTTCGAAAATGCATCGCATTTTAGAGCCTTAGACTTACGATAGTTAGTCCTTCTTTACCTCGGTGCGTTCCCAAAGCACGACCCTACTTTCACTCATTGTAGGGAAGTGTCAAGGATAATCACCAGCCCAAGCTTTTTACCTTTTGGTATATCAAATGGAGACCCGATCGGTCACTACGCTCGTGATGAGCTAGACCTGTTGGCAGGGACCATGCTTGGATAGCCCTAAAGTATCATCACCTTGACCAAAGCCCATGTAATGACAAGTAGAAACTTCCACTAGGTGGTATGCTCCTTAATACAATGCTTGTGATATGGGTCATCATGTATTAGACAAAATCAATCAAATTAAGTGGTCTTTTATCAAAGGTTTTCATGCCCCGATAGGCCCATCTTAATGAGATTGAAATGTCCAAATACGAGATGGCCAAAACTCATACGTATGTTCATTAGCTTAAGAGTGTTATGCTGCCGGTTTTTCGCCATGCACCATGCGCGTCCAATGGGTTCCCTGTTAACCCTTGGATAAAGCCCACCTAGGAGAGAGACTGCACGACCTCATGTGTGGGGGTGATAAGGGTGGAAGGATCTATTTGTTCGTATGTGGTTGCGAAATGCTGCATAACTCACGATCATGCATTATAACTGTCATCCATACTTCATGCTAACCATTTGAGCTTTTCAGCCATCATAAATTCATCCAAGTGGACTAGGGGTTCTGACGGCCGACTAGTGAGGACAAACTCACCCTTTGGATTGCTAGAACTAGTGCCTATTTGGGATTTTGAGTCATTCTCAATAAGTAGCGAATCATCCTTAATGGCAGAAGAGACTGAAAACCTAACCACTCAAGACCTCGCCAGAAGGCTGGAGGACTTCGAGCAAAGGGTGCTAGAAATGATGGGGGTAATGGCCAAAAGAATTGCTCAGCCTCCTGCTCCACAAGCACCTGTGGTTCCACAACTTCCGGTAGCCCCTCCTCAAGGGCAAGCTGAACCGCCTGCTGGTGGGGAGGCTCCCCTCGTTGGAGGTGTTGCCCATCAACCTATAGAGGAGCCTAAAGTCACTACTGTGCTCGCTGAGCTAAGGAGGGCAAGGGTCCCTGATCCCAATGAGGATTTTTTGATGGATGAGGAGGTTGAGGAGGTAGCAGCCCATCAAGCCATAAGGGGCAGAGCACCCCGGGTTGAAGAAGAAGCTATGAGGGGAATGAGAGAACAAATTGAGGCAATCACTCACCTGCTGACAGCTGGTAAGGGAATCAACCCCGAGGACAGAGATTTAGGGGATGAGGAGCTGCTGCCCCAAAGGTTTAGGATGCCTGAGCTGCCAAATTTTGATGGAACATCGGACCCGTCTGCACATATCAAGCAATACACCCTGGTGATGAAGGGCACGGGGCTGACTAAGTGACAAAAGGTGGATTATTTCTGCCTCAGTCTGGCGGGTCCAGCAATAGACTGGTATTATGGGCTGGATAGGAGATCTAAAGAGAACTGGGACCTTCTGACTGATGAATTCATGAAGCAGTATGACTGCAGCACTAGAATAGAGGTCACCCTGAAGGACCTCAACCTTCTACAGCAGAAAAATGATGAGTCGTTCCACGAGTACCTCACTAGGTGGAGGAACAAGGTTATGGAAATGAAGCAGAAGCCTGACACCGCTGATCAGATTAGACTATTCATCAGGAACTCTTGCCCTTATTGGAGGGACTTGCTCAGCTTCAAAGGACTCAGGGATTAGGAGTCGCTCAAAGACATTGTTGTAGAGGCCGAGGCGGCTTACCTAGCCAAGAAAGCTAGCCAGAACAACTTTGCTAGGAGAAACTTTGGGAACCAGTCAGGAGGGGTGGGAAGCAGTAATAACTGAAATGGCAAAACAGCCGAAGTTTCAGCCACTGGGGCAGAACAGGGCCAGCGGTACTTTTCCAATTTGGATCGGCCTCTATCCTGGGTGTTGGAGAGACTAATGAAGGAAGGCAAATTGCAACCATTGCCAGCCAGACTAGCCTTAAGCTAGGGACAGCCGGGGCACAAAAGCGATCAATACTGCGCCTATCACCAACACATTGGGCATCTAACAGACAATTGTCGAATCTTGAGGGGTAAGATCCAGGATCTCATCGACTCCAAGCAGATCACGGACCCCGAAAAGAGGGAGAAGAGGAAGAAGACGAGCTACAATGCAGTTCCCCCGCCATGAGTTCGATCGGTTCTGGCAAGATGAGTACGCTGCCGTCACTCGTCGAGAGAATGAAAGAGGAAGACTATGTTTTTTTTAGATGTTTTATTGCCTTTCAATTTCAGAACTCTTTATGACAATTTGGTTATTGTAATATGATGAACAATTTCTATTTATTTGTATGGTATTTCTATAATTTCATTTCCTATGATCACGATGCATTCATTCATTTTTGATGTTAACTCAATTAATACAGCTCCATCTAATCTCGGAAGTTTAGAGAATACAAATAAAATCTTGATAGCATCTGATACAACTCTTGAAGGGAGAATAATTTTGAGAGACCAAAAAAAAAAGAACCTTTGCCTAGACCCAGGATGACATGCTGAAAATTGACAAGGATATTCTTGAGACCATGCCACTTCCACGTGCCAACATGATGACAAACCAAATTTTAGAAACCATTCTTTTGCACCCCCAACATTTGGGATGCATATGGTGCTGCCAAATAAAATCAAACTTCAAGAGCTACATCAGGAGTTAGACGAATAAAGCTCAAGACCTTCACGAGGAAAATATAACTCATCAGAACCAAACCGTATGACCCCTTTCTTCACGACCACTTGAAATGTGCACCGCAAAACCAATTATGATAGACCCTTAACCATCCAAAACCCTTATAGCCAAAATTCTTGCTAAAGCTCATTGCCCGACTAGATTGAGCAACATGGTCCAAATGGTTAAGAAGAAAAGCGCGCATATATGTAAACTTCAGGATTTGAGCAAAAATTGTTAAGAGCGAGAAAATCGGGGATCAAAAAAAAAATAAAAAAAAAATAAAAAAAAGAAGAAAAGAGAGAATTGATCAGGGGGCAAGGGAATGATATTTGGGGGTAAGTTTTGTTCAAATCCCGCTGACCTACACACACCCGTATTTTGCTGCTCTTCTTCTTCCACTGAAAAGGACCCAAAAGACTAATTCACAAACCATCCATCCAATCCCGGCCGTTGAAAGGCCATTCCAGGGTTCAAACCACCAAAATCGATGAAAGTACCCCAGATCATCCAAATCCAACCTGTCACCCTATCTCAACCATTGAAAGGCCATTCTAGGGCTCGAACCGCCAAAGCCAATAAAAGCCAAGTGTGAGATTTCACATTCGATCCCTAAATAAGGAACCCATCACCTCAAGCAGTCTGCACAAGGGCTAAGACCAAGACTTTGATACCAAGAGGAACCACTCTCAGAAGCAGCAGTCTCCCCGGCTGACGAAGATGAAAGCGAATTCAACCAATACTGACAAACTGAAGGAGGGTCCATGGCAAAGGCTAAATAAAGAATAAAAAAAAGAAAGAGAAAGAAAATATTCAATCAAGAAAACCCGCGAGAGTTGATTGATAACAGGAGTTTGATGCTCTCAAGATCTATCCGGAGATTAGATGAGGTCTCATATTTTTCGAGTTAATGCCAAATAGTGATCATGTGTGGTGAAATCAGATTGAAATATATGCATTTATGCAAAGATGTATTGGTACGACCAGAGCAGTTCATCTTGCACACCCAAAGTCGTTTGGGTCCAGCATAAAACCAGCACACTGTTACTATCTACCCTCTGATGCTCTCGCCATCAAGCACTTCAGTCAACTCATCTTGCTACCCACTGTGAAGCCAACCCTACAGCACCTTCCTAATAAAGAACCAAGCTCATACAACCATAATCTGAGACATAAGCACATGCTAATCATACCCGAAAGATCTTCCGCAATAATTCCAACTTCTCTCGCAAAAAAAAAGAAAAAAAAAGGCCGTTAGAGATGAAAACTGTGACTGGCGCTCTAAGCAAAAGTTAGGCCAAAGGGCAGGGTGAAAACCTGGGAACAGGCGGTCTGTCCTACAAAAAAGTAAAATAAATAAAAGCCGCTGGATTGGGTTGGGTCCATTCTAGGCAAAAATAAGGCACAGGGTTATGTGAAAATATGACAAGGACGCATTTCTCGCTAAGAAAAGCTAGTGTGAAAATCCACAAGGGACGCTGTGACGCGTGCCGGATCTCCCGCGGCCGCCCATGGGACCGCCCGCTTGAGGGCGATCGGGGCATTTGTGGGTCCGTTTACAGCTTGCAATAAATCGCAAGTGCGTCTATGTTGGGCAACAAGGAGGTTTCATGGAGTCGCTACCCAATAGAACATTGGGAAATTTTCTCTCGCCTCGGAGAGCCTAAGACTGCGCTTTGTATCCATTTTGGGCCAGCCAGAGGGGTCTTGGAAGGTAACCTCTCGCCCTAAGGAGCCTAGGATTAGCGCTAAAGTCTCGTGGCACAAAAAGGTGTCTTGGAGGGTAGACCTCTAGCCTCTTTGAGCCCAAAGACCAGAGCTGGGTTCGGGATTTCTCATCTATTTCTACCTCGGTTATTTTATGATCAAATTTTAATTGTCATTGATTCGCTCTCTCTCCACACGATGCAATTAATCGAAGGCGCATTTATTCATGTTTGGAAAGCCATAAATGTGCAAGTAAATATCAAAAGCAATAGATTACAATAATACAAGGAGCGGAATACAACTCCCTTTATAAATGTGCGATACATACACGAATCGGGGCATTGTTTATTTTGAGGACTTTGGTCCTCGCATGCATCATTATCAAAATTGGATATTTTTATTTGTGATGATTTTTATCGGATAAAAATAGGGCATTGGACCCTTGCCTTTGTGTAAACCTCATTTTATTGAATATAAAACATTGAGTCATTTTTATACATTAACGAGATATGAAAAGAGTATATCCGTATACATAAAATAATCAATGAATAACAAATGAAGGAAATAATCGAGAGGGTTAGGAAACTAAACCGGACGAAATCCTCCGAATATGGTAGATAGCCGCTCAAGCTCAGGATGGTCCCGGGAAATCAATACATTGCTCACGGAAAGTTAAAAGATGTCAATATAAAAAGAATCGACATAAATAAAGTCAAAAGGTCTTGAAAGAGATAAAAAAGATTTGAAGGTGTGGAGACAGAACCCAGCGATGGCCTTTCTTAGGTGACCGACGGGCGTCTGTCAAATTGATTTACATGTCCGTCGCTCACTCAAGTGGAAGAGCGTCTGTGAGTGGGGTGACCGACGGGCATCGGTGATGGAGATGACCCGTCGGTCACTACTGTCTCCGAAAAACAGAGAAAGAAAACTCCTTTTAAAGCCGAAAAGGAGGTTTTATCATAAAATCATGTAAGGAGAGTCAAAATAAAGAAGAATGATGACAAAATTGAAAGAATCAACAAATAAAGAATAAATATGAAATGATATGAAGAAGGAATCCGGAATATTTACCCTCAGATAATCGCTTTGGGTGAGATTCTTGTGTTGATTAGAGCCCCGCGAGTTCCACGAAAAGCAAGATGAAGGATCAAAAAAGGAAAACAGATTATTTCCTCCTCAACCCTTCAAAAGATTGTCTTTGGAATCAAAATCTAAGGAAAACTAATTAGTTTTTAGTCCCTTTTGATGGATTTGATCCTCTTTTGAAAGATATTTCTTTATGAAATGTGTTTGCTGGAAGAGAGAGAAAATATCCTTGAATTTTGGGCAGAGTTTCCCCTCTTCAAAAATTTTGGAACCCTTTTCTAGTGAAAATCCGGAGCTTTTATAAGCCAGACACGACCGACGGGCGTCGGTGTATGGAGGCGGGCGTCGGAAGAATCCTTCTGACACAAGGATTCATCCGATGGCCCTGCCACATCAACCGACGGGTATCGGAAAGGTTGCGTGCTCCGGGAAACCAGGCGGCATTCTGACAGGGGCAGTGATTTTTCGACGGGCGTCGGAATATATCGCAGGCCGTCTGTGACCCTAAGCGACGGGCTGGCTTCACAGACGGGCTGGCCTTTTGTGGAGGAAAACATACCCTTTTGACTCGAAAATCCCCTGTTTTCTCCCCCTCTGCCTACGAAAGGTAAAAAGACTCACTCCTCATGAAACGCGGGACTAAAACCCCCAAATCCAATCCATTTATACAGGCTCGGATATTGATTTCATCATAGGGTAACCTCTGATCCGGACCGCTCCGGGACACGGTGCTTACAAACGCACTACTTTCAAATAATGACTACATGTATTAGAGGAGAATCTCATAATCCCGCAGAGGCATGAAATTCAAAAGCAATTCTAGAGGGCACCGATCCAACTGCAACTGACAACTAAACCAGCTGTCGCCTTCGAATCCACTTAGATGAACTCTTATCCTGCATTGCTGCATGACACATATATTTCACGTGCATGCTCACTATTTATACCTGCATATTTTGCTTTCTAAGTCTTGCTGAAAGAAGGAATCTGTGCCAGCGGCAACGAAAGGGCAAGTGATAACATCAATCAAAACATCAAATCAATCCAAGCAGCAAACCTAAGACTTCTCAGGGAGCAACAAACCGAAGACTTCTCAAGGAGCGACAAACCGAAGACTTCTCAAGGAGTAACTAATCGAAGACCTCTTAGGGGGCGATCAACCGAAAACTTCTCAGGGAGCAGCTATCCGAAGACCTCTCAGGAGGCGATCAACTGAAGATATCTCAGGGAGCATCAACCGAAGACTTCTCAGGGAGCATCTAGCCGAAGACTTCTCAGGGAGCATCAACCGAAGACTTCTCAGGGAGCAGCTAATCGAAGACCTCTCAGGGGACGATCAACCGAAGACTTCTCAGGGAGCATCAACCGAAGACTTCTCAGGGAGCATCAACCGAAGACCTCATGGGGGGCGATCAACCGAAGACTTCTCATGGAGCATCAACCGAAGACTTCTCATGGAGCATCAACCGAAGACCTCTCAGGGGGCAATCAACCGAAGACTTCTCAGACCTCTCAGGGGGCGATCAACCGAAAACTTCTCAGGGAGCAGCTAACCGAAGACCTCTCAGGGGGCGATCAACCAAAAACTTCTCAGGGAGCAGCTATCCGAAGAACTCTCAGGGGGCGATCAACCGAAAACTTCTCAGGGAGCAGCGAACCGAAGACCTCTCAGGGGGTGATCAATTGAAGACTTCTCAGGGAGCAGCCAGCGAATCGAAGACCTCTCAGGGGGCAATCAACCGAAGACTTCTCAGGGAGCAGCTAACCGAAGACCTCTCAGGGCGCGATCAACCGAAGACTTCTCAGGGAACAGCTAACTGAAGACCTCTCAGGGGGCGATCAACTGAAGACTTCTCAGGGAGCAGCTATCCAAAAATCTCTCAGGGGGCGATCAACCGAAAACTTCTCAGGGAGCAACGAACCGAAGACCTCTCAGTGGGTGATCAACTGAAGACTTCTCAGGGAGCAGCCAGTGAACCGAAGACCTCTCAGGGGGCGATCAACCAAAGACTTTTCAGGGAGCAGCTAATCAAAGACCTCTTAGGGGGCGATCAACCGAAAACTTCTCAGGGAGCAGCCAGCTAATCGAAGACCTCTCAGGGGGCGATCAATTGAAGACATCTCAGGGGGCATCAGCTAGTCAAAGACCTCTCAGGGGGCACCAGCCAACCGAAGACCTCTCAGGGGGCACCGATCAGCCAAAGACCTCCCAAGGGGCACCACCTCAGAAAGGATAACACACCAACAATCCCATCCAGTCTGGGAAAGCGACCGCCTCAGGTACGTGTCTCTTTCCTTCTTTTCTGAATTTTAGCTCACTTAGGCACTCGAGTTCTAAGTTCCCCAAGCAACTGTAGACATCGGGTCCTGAGGAGGTCCAAGATCAGGATTACCCGATGATGACAACAAAAGATCGATTTTTGGCGAGAAAGTGAGAATCAATTGTTTCCTTGTCAAAATTGTGTTTTTTAGAAAAATAATTAAAAATATATATTTTACAAATTAAAAATTAAAATAGGCTAGAAAATATTAATTTTGTGTCCTTAAAACTTTTATTTAAAAAAAAAAAAGAGCGAGTGCCATCTGCGGCAGCGCGCCGCGCGGCGTGCAGGCCGCCCCAGCGCCCAGGGGCGCCCGCCCCAGCGCAGGGGCGGCCTGCCGGCACCCCGTTTTTCGCCGATTTCATTTTTTTTACTTCTTTTTACTGTTTTTAGCCCTTTTTAATGTTTTTTAATTAAAAATAGGTTTTTTGGGTTGATAGGTATAAATAGAATAGAAAGGAGAGAGAAAAGGGGATTTTGAGAGAAAAACCGAGAGAGAGTATTTTTGAGAGAAAAACTCATTTTCTTGAGAGAAAAATCTTTTTTCCTCTTCCTCTTGACTGGTTTTGAATCCAAAAAAATATTTTGATGAGTTTAGACCAACTGGGGGAAGGAAAATCAATTTCTTAAACTCAAATTCTCATCAAAAATAAAAATCCGTTTTTGAATCTTTATGAGAAATATTTGAGATTTTTTTTTAAAATCTTTTTCTATAGTTTATATTTATTTCTTGACAAGAAGAAATAGATCGAGGAATCGCCATTCCGAATCATCAATATCTAAGGGTAAACATTTTTGTGCTTGTTCTCATTTATTTTTTATATATTATTTATTGTTGTTAATATTATTTTTTGCTATTATTATCATGTCTATTATTTACTTTTAGCATTTTAATGTGTTAATATCACTATTAATATATTATTTGTTTGCTTTAATTTGATTTTTTATGTCCATTCACTGTTATTATTATTATTATTACTAGTATTATGCTTGCTTTTATGTTGTCATTGTGGTTATTTGTCTTAATCTATGATGCCACTATTATTATTTGTCTTAAATATCTATTATTATTATTATTATTATTATTATTATTATTATTGATGGAAAAATAAGTAAATAAAGGAAAACAAAACGTACTTATTTGTAGCGCGGTAATCACGTTGCGGAAGCGGTATAAGGATCTTCCTTTATTGGTCACCGGTCTGGCTTTTACCCACTCGGGATAATAGCAGCTAGATCACAATCTATAAGTCCCTGAAAGATTAACACAAAATAATCGTGAGTGGGAACGAGCAGCCTTGCGGCGTATAAGTTTTCTCGTTACCAAATTATGAGGACCTCACCTCTATTTATAGAGGTCCTAAAGGCTAGAGTCTTAACCCCAGTCTAACTCAGAATCCTTTCTGAGATAGGATTTGGTAATTTAATTTAGATTAAATAACTCAATTTATTCTGGATAGGAACTCAATCCTATATAGAGTCATGGGCATATCATAACTCTATCATCTCCCACTCGCACATGACGGAACACATTCCATATATATAATCTTCAGTTATACAGACTAATAGAATGTGTGACCAGCATACCTCGAGAGCACATTTGCTATACACCTGTTAGGGATATATAGTTTCTCGTAAAGGCGATCCTTTTATTTCACGTATGCCTAACCCTAGACCACCTTCTCACAATCACCGTTTTAGCTCATGATCTCATAAAACGTCATTCGTGTTCACTATTATGTTTCTACTCATAGAAACAATAATAGACATGTCGGTGAACCACGAATTCTTATGAATGTGATCAAAAGGTTATCTTCCCCTCTTACTATATGCCATCCGTCATGATTCAACTCGCTTTTCTAGTTGGATCCGCCAGGCCTAAATTTTTCCCAGACCTCTTGGGGACTAACCAAGCTAGCCACATTGAACCATATTTCAGAGATAAGTTAAGGGTTCTAAGGGTCGATATATATTAACAGGGTCTCACAATAGGGAAAGTTGAGATCAATTATATTAAATTCCCATCCCTTTGGTCACTAAAGCACACACGGTATAAAACATGTGTTATGGTGTTCTTTCCTTCCCTTAAAGGAGCGCATGTCTCACATTAAAATAATGTGGATATAAAAACACCATACAGAAGCGTAAGGTTGCGATGCGCCGAAGCACCCAACTTTAGTTCGCTTACTTAAGAACTACTTCTGGCTCTTAAGACAGAACATGGTAGTTACACATAACAATCCATCGGATCCCATACGATCCTTATTTTGGATCTCATTCCAAAGCATACAACCTTATGTATGACTTTTTCTTGCACCTTAACAAGACAAATCTTGTAATTTCTGCAAGACGACACTTTCATTTTGAACAGGCTCTCGAGCATACTCATTTGTTCAAAATTCGCCTCATCTTAGTCTTTGCCAACTCGTTGACAAAACCAAGGTAAATACCCTTGTGAGTGGGCTACTTCTCTATCTGACATGCTCAAACTCAAACAATTAATAGTAAATGTTCACATATTAAACATTCACACTCATGTATTGCCAACAATGAACTTTATTATTATTCATAAATAATAATGTTAAGGGATTACACAAATAAAGTCAGTACACATCAAATTCTACGCAAACCCTGAATTCTAATGTGTCTCTCAAACACATCTCTAGTTATAGATTTAGTTAACGGATCTGCTATCATATCATGCGTAGATATGTACTGTAAGTTCACATCTCCCCGTGCAACTACATCTCTAATATAATGATACTTAATGTCGATATGCTTAGTCCTACTATGAAATTTCGGATCTTTTGTGTAAGCTATCGATGATTGACTGTCGCTAAAGACTGTCACTTGTCCCTCCGAGGTAGTTACTCTTAAATGGTCCATCAACCGTTTTAGCCAAACTGCCTCTTGTACTGCAGCTGTGGAAGCTACGAATTCAGCTTCCATCGTTGATAAGGCTACACAGGTTTGTTTCTTGCTACTCCATGAGATGGCACCCTTGCCAAGCAAGAATATGAAACCTGAAGTGGATTTTCTCTCGTCCATATCTCCAGCCCAATCAGCATCAGTGTATCCTCTCAATTGCAGATCCTTGCCTTCATAACAGAGAGAATAATCTACTGTACCTTTGAGGTATCTAAGTATCCTCTTTACTGCTTTCCAATGTGCTTTGCCTGGGTTAGATTGATATCTACTCGCCATGCCCACTGCATAGAAAATGTCCGGTCTCGTACACAACATAGCATACATGAGACTACCCACGGCACTGGCATAAGGAACGTCTCTCATACGCTCCACTTCATCTGGCGTTTTAGGACACATCTCTTTGCTAAGAAACTGATTCTTGGCAATGGGCAGGCTATGGGTTTGCAGTTCTGCATATTGAACCGTTCAAGGACTTTGTTGATATATGTCTCTTGGGAAAGGGACAACAACCTTCTTGAACGATCTCTTGAAATCTTAACTCCAAGAATATAATCTGCATTACCCATATCCTTCATTTCAAAGTTGGACGATAACCAATCTTTGATTTGATTTACGTACGCTTTGTCATTTCCAGCTATTAGTATGTCGTCTACATACAATGTCAAAATGACAAAGTTATTTTTAGAGCTTTTATTATACACGCAATGGTCTTCATCAATCATGTTGAACCCATTCGACATGATCGTATCATGAAATCTCAAATACCATTGTCGCGAAGACTGTTTCAGGCCATAAATTGATCTTTTCAATCGGCAAACCTTATGTTCGCTGCCTTTTTCGATGAAACCTACAGGTTGTTCCATGTAGATTTCTTCATTCTGTTCTCCATTGAGAAAAGCAGTCTTTACATCCATTTGATGTAGCTCAAGGTCTAAACTCGCCACTATGGCAAGAATTAACCTTATAGACGTAAATCTCACAACAGGAGAGAAAGTCTCCTCATAGTCAATCCCTTCCTGCTGTGTAAACCCCCTTAGCGACTAGCCGAGCTTTGTATCTTTCGATACTTCCATCAGCTTTTCGCTTTACCTTGAGAATCCATTTGTTCCCAATCGGTTTGCGTCCTTCCGGTAGATCAAACAGTTCCCAAACATGGTTTGACCTCATCGATGCTATTTCTTCTTCCATTGCATTGATCCATTTTTCTTTAGCTGGGCATGAGAAAGCCTCTTTTATGTTTTTAGGCTCTTCATCATCTTGTGGGGTAATCAAAAGGGCTTCGTTCAAGCCTTCGATCTCAAATCGTCGGCGAGGAACACTTATCCTTTTAGATTTACGCAGTTCCGAATCTTGATAAACATGTCTCATATATTCATCATAATTCGGAATACTCCCACTGGGACCATGTTCCATACTCCCACTGGAGTCAGGAATGCTCCCACTCAAATCAGGGTCTCGAACATCCGGATCATGTAGAGGAGGAAGATCTTGACCTTCTTCCTCTAATTCCCTCCCACTCGGATGGAGCGATCCTGATGGTTCATCTTCCTGAGTTTCATAGAAAGTGAAATCTTGATTCACTTCGCCCAACTTTGGAAACTCATTTTCCAAGAATATGACATCTCGTGATTCAAATTCAGTCACAGAACCATTCTCTTGCTCACCCATGAATACGTATCCTTTTGATACTTCAGAATATCTCACAAAGATACTCTTTTTACCTCTTGGTCCCAATTTATCAAATTTACTTGAGGTATCATGGACGTAAGCAGCACAACCCCAAGGTCGTAGATGGTTTAGGTCAGGTTGTCGACCAGTCCACAACTCGTAAGGTGTGGATGCGACTGATTTTGAGGGCACTCGGTTTAGAACATATGTGGCAATAAGTAAAGCATCTCCCCAATAGGAGATGGGCAAATTTGCTTCTGCCATCATAGATCTAACCATATCAAGGAGAGTCCTATTTCTCCTTTCCGCAACACCGTTTTGTTGTGGAGTTCTGGGAATGGACAACTGATGTTCAATCCCTTTTTCATCACATAAAGCTTTAAATTCATCTGAAAGATATTCCCGACCTCGGTAAGTTCTTAAAGCTTTTATCTTTTTATCTAATTGATTCTCAACTAAGTTCATAAAAGTTTTGAAGCAACTCAATGCTTCTGACTTGTGAGAAATCAAATAGACATGACCATACCTTGTATAGTCATCTATAAATGTGATGAAGTAGTAGGCCCCATGCCTTGCCCTCACATTCATTGGACCACAAACGTCATAATGAATTAACTACAATGGAAATTCAGCTCTAGTTCCTTTTTCGAACGGTTTTCTCACTAGTTTCCCTTTTAGACAATGCTCACAAGTAGGTAATTCGACCTCATTCAAATCACCTAGTAAACCAACTTTGGCTAACCGACTCATTCGATTTTGCCCAATATAGTTTAATCTAGCATGCCACAATTTCACATGATTCTCATTATTATTTGAAGTAGAAGAGATTAAAGAAAAACTATTATTATTCATAAAGTTAGGATCGATATCCAAAACAATGAAATTGTTCGAAATAAAACCAGAACCATAATAGACATCATTCAAACATAAGTTCACACTGTCATCTTTAAAGTGTAAATAAAAACCAAGTTTTAAAAACACTAGAACAGAAACTAAATTCCTACGAATATCTGGAGCATAAAGTACATCATGTAGGAGTAAGGTTCGGCCTTTGCGTAAGACTAATCTACACGCGCCAATCCCTCGAACCGGCACTCTTGCGTCATTTCCCACATACACATATTTTGCTCCATATGGTATTCGTCGGAACTCTACAAAGGCATCTCGATCCTTTGCTACATGGTCCGTTGCTCCTGAATCAACCACCCACAAAGGATGAAATTCAGTTAGAAATACAGAACTAGATACACAAATTTCACTCACTCTTGAGTTAGAATAGTGTACCTGATTGGGCACAGTGCAGTCTCTTGCATAGTGTCCTTTCTGCTGGCAGTTAAAACATTTCACTTTTGAAATGTTTATCTTTTTCTTGCCTTTGGACCTTTTAGAATTCTGCTCTTTTTTCTGCCTTTTGTTTCTCTTGGCAGGTTCCTTATCCCGACCCTTAAAGCTCTTTCTTTTGTTCTGGTTGGAACTCATTCCACCAGAACGGGCTGTGCCACATGCACTTCAGCATTGACCTTAATCGATGCCAATCCATCCTCTTCAAGCTCCAAGTGACGTACGACATCCTCAAATGTCTTCACACTATCCATATGAGTCAGTTGCATTTTTATATGCTCCCAACTCTTGGGTAAGGAACGGATGACAGCTTGCACTTGCTGCTCGTCGGTCAACTTATGACCATATTCACTAAGCTCGCTCATCATATTTTCCATCTCCCTGAGATGTTTTTGCATTGTATGATCAGCTTTCTTCTAATAAGTATCAAACTTGATCGTCAAAGATCGGAGTTTAGTTAGAGTCACTCCTCCAAACTTCTCCCGCAAAGCGATCCACAGATCCATTGCGTTCTGATACTTGCAAAATTGCTTAGTTATATCATCCTCCATAGCACTTAGGAGAATGATACGAGCAGTGGAATTCTTTTTCTTCCATGCCAGATATACATCTCGGTCCCGCCTATGCTGGGCCGTGTTGCCATCCTCGGGTTCAACCATAACCGAACTCAAGGTTTCAAGAGCCTCTTGCTCCTCTAGCACATACTGGATCTTTATGCTCCAGATTTCATAATTGTCGCCATTTAATTTCAAGTCTTTGTTTAATTTAGCGATAATAGATTTGGAAGCAGATGCCATTTGTATCCTCTGATTCAAATGGAACAAAGTTGCACGTTATTAGTGGGAGATTAGGCAATACATGAAATTTACTATACACCTGAAATAATAACCTAATAAAGTTTTCTATTAGACTTAAATTCGAAAAGTATACTTAGAGTACCAATTACCTTCTAAGTTCTAATGTCCAACTTTATAGGTTAAGATTTCATGCATAGTAAATCAGAATTATTGGATTACTAAGTTCTTAAACTTATGAGGGATATCTTATTGGTTTTATTTTATTAAGTCTCTACTTAATAAACATGCAAACATTTTACTTATAAAATATTGCATGGCAATTAACATTTTAAAATAAACACATTTATTAAAAAAAAAAAATTAAAAGCCATAAAGAATAAACTCATTCATTCAACCAATAAATAAATCCAATCATTCTCAAATAAGACACACATGTCAAATAATAATAATAATAATAATAATAATAGGAAACATAAATCCTATAAAATCAAACGCTAACTATAATTGACACTCATGTCAACTAATCTAGAAAACTAGATCTCCTCAAGACCTTTACTGACACTGGGACTGATTCTTTGACCAACTTCATCAATTCATAAGGGAACTCATAAGTTCGCTGATGAAGCCATGGACGATGCACCTTACGTCCACTTCTTAATTTCATCACAGATGGAATGTTGCTCCTCAACACTCCTCTTTTGGCAACTCTAGCCAAAAAATGGATGATAGAATTCTTATAAACTCTATCTCCTATGTACCAAGTAGTTTCCAAAAGCTCTCTTAGGACTGGATGATATGCAAAAGAATTAACCAACGCTTTGATTTTATCTCTGTCATCCCTTCCTAAGCTTAAGCCTCCAATCCAAATTCACTCCTGCATTTGTTCATGCATAGTCAATATATGACGCACTATAGCATCAATATCATCAGCTCGAATGTTCCTCCGCATTCTCATTTTGCTTAGTGAACGCACTCTTGCATTTCTTAAAGCAATCCCATGCGGGCTTTTAGGAATCATAGGTGCCCTTATCATCATTTCTGAAATACATTACAGAAATTTTAAATGGTTAATACACTCATGTATAAATTCATATGATTTAAACACATTCCAATCAACAAATAAGGAAAAAAAATCATATAAAATTTTTTTTCAAAATATTTTAAAAATAGAAAACTCATTTTCCATAATTATTTTATAATATTTATTTAAAAAAATAAACAAAAAATATTTTATGGTCATCAAAAAAATTTTAAAACATAGACCAATAAATCATAAATATTTTGAAAAATATTTTCGCAAAAAAATGGAGCTGATTTGGAGGCCGGAGAAGCTCCCACGCGCCGACGAGAGGAAGGGGGACGCGCTCACGCGCCCCCACGCACCACACGCGCGTCTTCAACTGGTCGGACACATGTCAACACTACAGTGTGACACGTGTTCAACCATTACTGGTCCACGTGTTGCCCACGTGGCAACATGTGGACACGTGGCAGCCACATGTCATGCCACGTGGCATGACACGTGGTGGACTCTGATTGGTACACGTGGGTCCCCCTGACACATCATCATGACACGTGGCAAGCCCCAGCTCTACCACGTTTCGACCCCTTATTGGTCCACCTGGCGCCACGTGGCACCGGGTGGACACGTCGGAGCCACGTGGCATGACCTCAGTCTGCCACGTGGTGCTGACCTATTGGGCCACGTGTCGATGACGCGCCACGCCATCGACACGTGTTTGCGTGCGTGTGGGCCACTGCCCACGCGCCCAACGTATGGTGGCGCGTGCAAGCCACGCGCCACCTTCCCGGCCTCTTTTGGACTCCGGATTTCGGCCGGCTTGGGGTTTTCGGGGTCTGTGAACACAGTGGAATGGTCAAAAATAAAAATCCCAATTTCTAGAGTAGTGTTTCGAATATTCAATATTATCCCTCGGGTTTCGGTGTACACATACACGAAATTGAGCCAAAATATACACGCATATATATTTTTCACACAAAAAATAAATTTTTTTGTTACGTTTCATGCTTCCTAAATCTATAAATTTTACTCATAAAATTTTAGATTGATTTTAAAGCCGCATGCCAGGACGCAATAAAACGATGGCTCTGATACCAATGATGGAAAAATAAGTAAATAAAGGAAAACAAAACGTACTTGTTTGTAGCGCGGTAATCACGTTGCGGAAGCGGTACAAGGATCTTCCTTTATTAGTCACCTGTCTGGCTTTTACCCACTCGAGATAATAGCAGCTAGATCACAATCTATAAGTCCCTGAAAGATTAACACAAAATAATCGTGAATGGGAACGAGCAGCCTTGCAGCGTATAAGTTTTCTCGTTACCAAATTATGAGGACCTCACCTCTATTTATAGAGGTCCTAAAGGCTAGAGTATTAACCCCAGTCTAACTCAGAATCCTTTCTGAGATAGGATTTGGTAATTTAATTTAGATTAAATAACTCAATTTAATCTGGATAGGAACTCAATCCTATATAGAGTCATGGGCGTATCATAACTCTATCAATTATTATTATTATTATCATTATTATTATTATTACTATTGTGCTATTATTATTATTATTATTATTATTATTATTATTATTATTATTATTATTATTATTATTATTATTATTATTATTATTATTCTATGGTATTGTTATTACTAGTAGTATTATGTTATTATTATCATTATTACTATCTCATTATTGTTATTATTATTATTATTATTATTATTATTATTATTATTATTATTATTATTATTATTATTATTATTATTTTATTGTTGTTAATATGCCATGATTATTTATTGTTACCATCACTATAATTTTATTGTTGTCATTATCTTGCCTTTATTTGATTAATTTCTAGAATTGTTACTAATATTTTTTATGTTAATTTTTGTCTGAGGTTTAACTTGAGTCGGGTTATTTGAGCATCCCCGCGACTCCCCGGATGGGTTGCGATGTATGGAGGATCACAACGGTTTTGGTGAGATCTTTCTCAACTCTCTCTTTATGTTGTGGTATTTGTAAATAATTGTTTTATTTGTGCACGCGTACGATAAAAAATCACAAAAATATTTCTATAATTAAATTGGAATTTTTACTAATAAAATTTGGGACCAATGTCCCTTGTTTTAGCCAGATAATAAAAAAACATCACAATTAAAATGAAGAGTCAATTTTCTCCAAAAATGGGATCACTTATCCCCGTTTTCATCAAACGACCAAAATGACTCTTCGAATCCTCTTCAAGTAAACGCGAAGGAAGCAATGTTCCTAAACCTTCAATAAGCGCAAAGGAACTAATGTTCCTAAAATAAATGCCCCGATTTATGTATTCCTTTTATTTTGATCTTGTGTGAGTGTTTTAAATTCAAGTTCACTTCTTTTGGGCCCTTTGTAATTAATTTTGGGGCAACTTTATTTATTTTTGGGGATTGTATTCCGTCCCATTTATATCTTTAATTTCCTTTTATTGGGGTTGTATTTCGCCCCTATTTCTCTTGTAATTGTGTGCTTGTGTGTTTATCGCTTTCTTTACCGCCTTTTATCGCTTTCATTTATTTTCTTTACATGCTTGAAATGCGCTCTTTATTTAAAAATGCATTGACCGTGTGAGATGAGAGATATAATTTTAAGAGATTAAAAACTCATTTATAATTAACCAAAGCATAAATAAGAGCGAAATTCCGAACACCAAATCTCTCGTCTAGACCGTTAGAGGTGAGAGACTTTTTCTAATTTCTTATAAATTGGGTGGCGACTCCAAATACCTTAAAGGTGCCTTTAGGCGTCATCGGGCTAGGTGGTTCTCCCCAATGTTCTATTGGGAGGAATACACCAATGATGTCTCATGGCGCCCATGATCAAAAGATGCAAACCAATACCTCGAATTCCGAAGGCGGATTCAAAGCGATGGCCCTTGCTGGGTTCCGGCGCGCGCCACAAGTAGTGCTGCCATCATGCTAACCCTTCTGAAGTGGTAGTGCCATGGTCGTGCTAACCTTTCGTAGAACGGTAGTGCTGCCATTATACTAACCCTTCTGAGATTTGAAGTGGTAGTGACATGATCGTGCTATCCCTCCATAGAGTGGTAGTGCCGTCATCGTGTTAACACTTATGAAGTGGTAGTGCTATGGTCATGCTAACCTTCCGTAGAATGGTAGTGCCGCCATCGTACTAACCCTTCTGAGATTTGAAGTGGTGCTCCCTGAGAGGTCTTTGGATTTGATGCTTGGATTGATGTACCCACTCGCCTTTTGCCAGTGTCCGCATTGAATCTCTCTTACTGCAAAATTAGAAAGCCAAATATGTAGGAAAAATAGTGAGCATGCACGTGAAATGTATGTGTTATGCAGAAATGCAGGATAAGAATTCATCTAAGTGGACTTAGAGATGATAGCCAGGCTGGCTGCAATTTGCAATAGGATCGATGCCTTTTGAAGCTGCTTTTGAATTTCGTGCCTTTGGGGTTATGAGGTTCTCATCTGATACCTACTAGCTTTTCTTAGTGGGAAATACGTGCTTTTCGGATTTTCACATAATACTATGCCTAATTTTTGCCTGGAATGGACCTAGCCCAATCCAGCGGCTTTTATTTTCTTTTTTTTTTTTTTTAAGGATATAACTACAAGAAAAGTCAAGGCAACTATCAGAGCCCCCTTCCTAGAGCAATCAGCAGCTACCCATTGAGCCATCTTCTTCCTAGACCACGGTTGTATTCCTCTGCCTTTCCCGAGGAAGATGTTACCAGATTGGACGAAGGGGTAAACGAAGATATCAGCTTCATGTGCCCCCGGTCCCCACTTTTCTATTGTGACTCCGGATGGTTCTTCAGGGTGTGTCTCATTGCGCGGGCTCTAAGGCTACCTTCCATATCACTGCTCGTTGTGTCCAACAGTTCAGATGGAATTCAAGATGTTGTGAGGCCCCTCCCATCCTTTCCAGATGGCATCTTATCTTCGACTTTCACCTCCAAGGACCATGTCCTCTGGACCCAGCTGCCTGTGAAGGCTGTTATACAACTAATCAGAGGTTGCCCCTTTGCTTCTACTAGTGCATACAAGATATGGGTTTCCAGTCCAGCGGTTGATAATAGGACCCATCGGCTTAAGCGCTTGGCTGGCGAGAGCAGAGTATAGTTATTTAGATTAGATGCATTCAATAATGAATGATGTTTTTCTTTTTATAAAAGAACTAGAAGATAATGAACACATGAGTCTAATTGCCTTTGTTTTATATGTTTTTTGCAAAATTGTGTACATTTCAGTATGATTTCACTATACATGATCATTATCTAACATATATTCAAAATGCAAAACTACATATAATCTCAGAATGGATCTTGAAAGTATCAAAACTCCTATTTTCAATCAGCCCTCTCGGGTTTTCTTGATTGGACATTTTCTCTCAAGCCTCTAATTTTTACCCAGGACGCCTTTTTTTGGTTTTCATCCTGACGAGGCGCCCAATTTTAGCAAGGCCGCCTTTTTTCGATTTTTAACCCACAGAGCTTTTATTCTCTTCTTTTGATTTTTAGTATTTAGCCATGGAACCTTTTGCGTCTTTCGGTGCTGACTGATTTTTCATATTTGCTTCCATCACTGTCTGTCGAAAAGCTCCTCCCTCGGATAACAACTTTTCAAGAACAAATGGCCTTCATACGCTGGCCTGAATTTAGCTCGTCTATCTGGAACACTCGGACCCATTTGCTTAAAGACTAAATCTCACTCTTTCAGTGGGTGTTTTCTGACTTTCTTCCCGAATGATCGAGCAAAGTGTTTTATGATAGATCTGACTGTGATAGTAATCCCACGATTTGTCCTCGTCTAACGTGTTTAACTACTGCAGCCGTTGCCGCGCCCAGTCCGCTTCCAGAATCTGGACTTCCATGACTGCCCTTAAAGATTTGAGCTCTATTGGTCGTACTGCTTTCGCCCCATGTATCGAGGAATAAAAGGTGACTCTTATAGAGGTTCCGATGGTGGTTCTCTAGTCTCGAAGTGCAAAAAGCCATTTCTCTGCCCAATCCTTGTAGTTTCGAACCATCTTGACCAAGATCTTCTTGTTAGCAGGCTCTCATGCCCCATTGGTTTGAGAGCAATACAGAGAGGACTTGTGGTCTTTAATGCCATACCTCTGGAGCAACTCCCTAGCCTTAGCCATAAACTGCCCTTCTATCCTTTGACATAATGTGGTGAGGGAAACCATATCGACATATCGGATTCCTTTCGATGAACTTATCCGTTAGAGGCCATAGGGCGCACCTCCCCTATGATGTCTATTCCCAAGCTCAAGCAATCCGTATCTATTGTAAGTCAATAGAACCCTTTTGGTCCTTTTTGGAAGTCAAGAAGAATGGCAAAGTACGGGTATGTGTAGATCAATGGGATTTGAACAAAGCTTGCCCCCAGGATGACTTTCCTTTGCCCTCATATCAATAATTTTCTGCCAGATCTACATATTGATTCTTTTCCTTCTTTCTTTTTTTTTTGCATTATTTTTTTTGCCCCTCCATTTTATTTATTTATTTATTTTTGACAAGTTTTGTTCAAACCCTGATAGTTTACACATACACACACTTCTCTTCTTAACAATTGGGGACAACGTAGATCAACCTAGTTGGGTGTTGTGCTTCAATAAGAAATTTGGCCCTATTTCTGCTTGTGGATCTCTCCTTTTAACCTTTTTTGCTCCTTTCGGCTTGAGTCTTCTAAGCTTTTGCATGACTGGTCTATGATCATGATATGCTGGCATAGTGTGTTTGGCGACTTTGCGATCATCTCCCAGCGTGTCTTCGTAGGTTCATGCAAAGACTTTTCTCCACCTTTTTTTTCTTTCAAATTTTAATCTCTCTTCAGGAGTTATAGATGCTATCAAGATTTTCTTTGGGTTCTCCAAAGTCTACGAGATTAAATGGCATGACATCAGTTGAATCAATGTCAAATATGAATGAGTCATGATCATTATTATGCAAAGTGAAATCATGAGAAATATCACACAAATAAGCAAAAACCATTCTGCGACGCGCGCCGAACCCAGCAAGGGCCCTTACGTTGAATCCGCTTGAGGATTCGAGGGACTGGTTCGCGTCTTTTGATCATGGGCGTCATGAGACATCTTGGATGCTTCCTTCCCAATAGAATATTGGAAAGGAAGATCTAGCCCCATGGCACCTTTGGGCACCTTTGAGGTATCATGGAGTCGCCACCCAATTCACAAGGAATTGGGAAAGGTCTCCAACCTCTTATTGGTCAAGACCAGAGATTGGTGTTCGGAAGTCCCCTCTTATTCATGGTTTGGTCAATTATAAATGAGTCTTTAATTTCTTAAAATTCTACCTCTTTTCTCACATGATCAATGCATTAAAAATAAAAGCGCATCTCAAGCATCCAAAAGCGGTAAAAGGAAAGCAATAAATAAAGTGATAAATAAAGCGATAAAAGAAAGCGATAAACACGCAAGCACACAGAGAAATGGGGGCGGAATACAACCCCGATAAAAGGGGATTGAAGATGTGAATGGGGACGGAATACAATCCCCAAAAATAAATAAAGTTTCCCCAAAATTAATTACAAGGGCCCAAAAGGAAATGAACATAAATTTAAAACACTCACACAAGATCAAAATGAAAGGACATATATACATCGGGGCATTATTTTAGGAATATTGGTTCCTTCGTGCCTATTTGAAGGTTTGAAAATATTGGTTCCTTCGCGTTTATTTAAAGAGGGTTCGAAGAGTCATTTGGTTGTTGGATGAAAACGGGGATGAGTGATCCCATTTTAGGAGAAAATTGACTCTTCGTTTTAATTGTGATGTTTTTATTGTTGGGCTAAGACAAGGGACATTGGTCCCAATTTTATTAATAAAAATTCCAATTTAATTGTAGAAATATTTTTGTGACTTTTTATCTCACGCATGCATAAATAAAATAAATATTTACAAACAAGCACAACAAAAGGAGAGGGCATAGAAAGATCTCACCAAACCGACGAGTTCGTCTATGCGTCGTGTCCCATCCGAGGAGCCACGGTGACACTCACATAACCCGATTCAAATTTAAATCTCAGACAGAAAAATAATATTAAAGATGTTAGTAACAATTCTAAAAAATGATCAAATGAAGATAAAGTGAATATTGGGCACAATAATAAAAAGTAATAACAATGATAATAATAATGATGCAATACAACAAAAATAATAATAATAATAATAATAATAATAATAATAATAATAATAATAATAATAATAATAATAATAATAATAATAATAATGGGCAATGATAATAAACAATAATGAATATAGTATAAATAATAATAATAATAATAAACAGAACAATAATAAAAACAATAATAATAATAATATAATAATAATAATAATAATAATATTAATATTAATAAACATAAAATAAATATATAATAATAATAATAATAATAATAATAATAAAACAGAATATTAAATAATAATAAATAAATAATAATAATAAAAAAAATAATAATAATAGTGTGAACTAATTAATAATAATAATGTAAACTAATAATAATAATAATAATAATAATAATAATAATAATAATAATAATAATAATAATAATAATAATAATAATAAAATAAATAAGAAAAGGGAGGAAACTCACCGGAGCTGCCACGAGGCGGAGGTGGCCGACACCTCCCTCACTGGAAGGCAGATTGGGACGCCGGGAGGCTGACGGCGGTGGTCACGCGCCGGAGTACTGAGCCATTTGGTCGAAAAGTGTGTTGGAAATTCTGCTGTTCACCCCTCCGATCTCCCTAACGGCGGCGAGTGATGGAGGCCGGTGGGTCCAGGTTGGTTTGTCCTGCTGCCGGGAGCACGTCGGTGGGGTGCGTGTGCCGTTCCGACACTGTGGGTGGCCGGCGGAGGCACTGCCTCCTTCTCCCTCTTTTTCTTCTCATCCGGCGCTTCCTGCGGTTCCGTTGGCCACTTCCCCCTTTTCTTTGGTTTTTGATTTGTCTCTTCTTTATTCCTTTTGATTTCTTCTCCTGTCCCTTACTCTTATTCTTACTCTCACTTTCTTTTTAATTTTCTTTCTTTGGCTTGATTTTGGTCCCTTTTGTGTTTTTCTTTGATCTTGCTCTCTCTTGCTCTATATTTTCTTTTCTTTCTTTTTGTTCCAGCCGAGAGCCCCCCTCCTTTGCCTGCTCTTCATCTTATTCTTTTTATACCCTAAAATTAGGGTTGGTTTTTTTTGTCACCTAATAATCTCCTCCATTTTTCCATTTTTTAATTTTAATTAATTTACTTAAACTAACACACTAACTAATTAAACACTCTATTAATTAAATAATCTATATTTTTATACCTATTTAATATATTTTATCTAATCAAACCCTATATTTATTTCCTTTTTCAATTTTAATTAAAATAAAATATTAACTAATTAATCAACTAATCTTAATTATTAATTTACATTAACTAATTAAATTAACCTAATCTTAATTATTTTTTAATTTTTAATTTCACCTACATATTTTATGTATTTATCTTTTTTGGAGGAATTCATCAAGGACCCAAAATTGCCACTGCCATCTTTCAAAACCTGACTCAGGACCCGGTGTCTACAGTTGCCACCAATTTTGGAGAATCTAGTGCCTAGACACCTAGGTGAGCCAAAATTCAGAAAAGAAAGGCCAAAATTTAGAGAAGAAGAAGGAAAGAAACACGTAACTGAGGCAGTCCTTACCTTCTGGACGTTGTGTAGGAGCGGTTGGTCGTCCACCTGGCGGGCCTCGTCTCGACCTGCTCAGTGATGAACATCGTGGATGATAGCGTTGTCTAGCCATGATTTGTTCTGATGTATGTGTCCCTACTGGTCTCGTCTCGACCTGTAAGGCTTTTGTGAGATGTAGCGTTCTCTATCCACGATCCCATTGCGAAGCGCAGTGTTCTCTAACTGCTACCTCAATTGCTTTACTGGCCTCATCTCGGCTCGCACAGCTTTGGTGAGATGTAGTGTTCTCTGACTACAAATCTCGATTGGGAGATGCAGTGTTATCTAACCGCAGTCCAGTCGCGATGTATTCTATCACTGGTGCCCTACTGACCTCATCTCGGTCTGCATGGCGTTCCGCTAGCCTCGTCTTGGCCTGCACGGAGAATGTGAGATGCAGTACTCTCTGACTGCAATCTTGGTTGCAAGATGCAGTGTTATCTAACTGCAGTCCCGCCGCGATGTATTCTATCGCTGGTGCCCTACTGACCTCATCTCGGTCTGCATGGCATTTTGTTAGCCTCGTCTCAGCCTGCATGGAGAATCTGAGATACAGCACTCTCTGACTGCAATCCCGGTTGTGAGATGTAATACTCTCTGACTACAATCCCGGTTTGTTGGAATTTCCTTGCTAACCCCCATTCAATCTGCAAGTTGTGTAGTACTCTCTGACTATACCATGGACTGTGAGATACAGTACTCTTTGACTACAATCTCGTGTTCTATTGCTTGTGATCTGTTAGCCTCGTCTCGGCCTGATTGCCCCCGGCATAACGTGAATGAAGAGGTTTGCTTTCTGGGCAGTTTCTGATAAGGTTAAGCTGAACCCACCTCTCGGATCATCTCAGGTTGAAGGGATTTGGAATATTTTTGAAAATAATTTGATGTCCCGAAGAGACTGAGAAAGCCTGTGAAAAAGGTCTTAAAGATAATGCTCCGAAGAGACCGAGAATGCCTATGAAAAAGGTCTTAAAGATAATGCTCCGAAGAGACTGAGAATGTCTTTTGAACAAGGACTTAAAGGGAATGCTCCGAAGAGACTGAGAATGCCTATGAAAAAGGTCTTAAAAATAATACTCCAAAGAGACTGAGAATGCCTGTGAGAAAGGTTTTAAAGATAATGCTCCGAAAAGACAAAGAATGCCTGTGAAAAAGGTCTTAAAGATAATGCTCTGATAGGTGTTTAATTGAAGTAATATTTAGCATGTGTTTTGAATGAATTATGAAGTTAAGTATGATATTATTTATATGTTTCATGTTAATTGTGTTAGTTTATGTGTGTATGCATTTTGTAGGCTGATTTACGTGAAAAAGGGAGGAAAATAGTAAAATAAAGTAGAACTGGCCAGAGATCAATTGGAAGATCATGAAGAAGGAAATACAAGAGGCAAAGGAGCAGGGTCACGACTCGTGAAGCTAGATCACGAGTCGTGAACGGCAAAGAAGAAAGAACCAGCATGAGCAAAGCGAAGAAAAGAAGAGAAGGAGATGAGGAAGTAGGGTCACGAGTCGTGAAAGACCATCATGACTCGTGATGACGCAGAGAGGCAGGGAAAAGCAAAGCGAGGAAAGAAAAGAGAAAGGGAAGAGAAGGCGAGACGTGAGCCAAAGTCACGACTCACACGAGAAGTCATGACGCGTGATTGGAGGTTGCGACTCGTGAGTGGCCAGAGAGAAGAGGAAAAGCAAGGGAGAGAAGAAAGAAGAAAAAGCCAGATCCGCGTTCTGTCGCGAGCGCGACAGAACTATCCGTTGGAACAGTTATTCCTGAAAAGTCACTTGAAAAGGCACCTTTTTCTTCCAACAATTACAACCATTATGAAGGGACATCTCCAAAGGACACAATCTTCAGATCTTTATAAATATTAGTTTAACTGTAATTTTTTAGGGAGTTAATAGAGGATCATTTATTAAGTAATTTTCTGTATTTTGGTAAAACAGTTTTCTTTTCTCTAGTTAGTTTTCTTAGTTAGTTTTTATGTCTTGAAGAAGAAGATCAAGGAGAAGAAAATCTATTACAAGAGATTAAGAAAAGGGTTGAGAGACTTCTGTTCTACTCTGTTATCTTTTATTTCTTCTCTTTCAATTCTATGAATATTATTTCAATGAATTTGAATACTTTTGTTATTTACATTTCCATCTATTTCTATAGTCCTTGAATGCAGATTTTCTATTAGAATTTTTAGCATAATCTTTATAAGTTAAAGTAAGATTCGAGAGACCGCTTTAACTGAAATCTAATAGGAATTCATTATCAAGATATATTTTGAGAGATCGGTATATTGAGATAGTTGCTATAGGTTGGTGTTTATTCTTAGAATATGTAATTAATAACCTTTAATTTATTAATGAAAATTGTGAGCTAGAATTTTAATTGCATGTCTTAGGCATTTTAATTTATGTCGAGAGAGTAAATTAGAACTTTATTCTAACTTGGCTTGCATGAAAAGATGATTATTATTAATTGGAATGATGGATCAAGTTCATTATTTTAAGTTCTTCATTATATATTAACTTCTTCTATTAACATAAAATAGGTTTGATTAGTTTATTTATTAGAGTAGTTTAGATTTAACCAACAAGTTATTGAATCATTATAAACAAGATTAAAATCAAGTAATAATAGTGAGTAAAAACTATATTCCTCGTGGGATCGACAACCTTTTATACTATTTCGGTACACCGTATGCTTGCGAAAATTAGCATCTATAAAATATGCTAACAAGTTTTTGGTGCCGTTGCCGGGGAAATAATGAATTTTGCCATTATGAATCTTGATTTATGATTTTGGAATACAATATTTTCTTTTGTTTTAATTTGTTTGTGTGTTTTAGTTTGACTTTGTGTTTTGATTTTGGTTTTTACAGGATTTGAAAGTTCATGCCCAGTACAAGGAGTTCTTTAGAAGAGCTTGAACTATTGAATCCTGAAATTGAACGATTTTGGTCAAGTAACTGGAAATCCAACAGAAAAAAGAACAAGAATAAGAGACCAATTATCATGGCTGAAGAAGGAAATCCTCCAAGACTAATGGAATTTGCTACACCCGCATTGAGTGGTGCTCAACAAGGAGTGGTAAGATCTACGGTAAATGCTAACCAATTTGAGATTAAACCTTCACTTTTACAAATGATTCAAAATAGTATTCAGTTTTACGGTTTGGCAAATGAGGATCCCAATGCTCATTTGGAAAATTTCCTTGAAATTTCTGATACTTTTAAAATCAATGGTGTTTCGGCGGATGCAATTAAGCTTAGGCACTTTCCTTTCACTTTGAAAGATAGGGCCAAAGCTTGGTTAAATTCACTCACAAGGGGATCAATCACTACTTGGGACCAATTGGCCTAAGCTTTTCTATCAAAATATTTTCCCTTATCCAAAACAGCCAAGATTATTAAAGATATCACAACTTTTGTACAAAATGAAAATGAATCTTTGTATGAGGCCTCTTGAAAGAGTAAGAGAGTATAATAATTCTAATGCTAGGGGGGTACATTCAATAGATTCTGTGGTTGCATTACAAGCCCAAATTGAAACATTGAATCATAGAGTTAATAGCTTCAGTTTGGGTGGTAATTCATCAAATACATGCAATGTTTGTAGTCAACAAGGGCATAAGAGTGACAATTGCAATTTAGGCATAGTTAATAAGGAGGAACAAGCTAATTTTATCCAAGGTCAAGGACGAGGTAATCCTTATTCTAACACCTATAACCCTGGTTGGAGGAGTCATACTAATTTATCATGGGGAAATAATAATAATAATAACAACCAAAGTAGAGGTGTAGGTATCAACAACCACAAGATAGATTTGGAGCATTTGAAGGAAAAATTTATAAATTCATTGAGAAGATAAATTTTAAGATGAGTGCTCAAGATGAAAATCAAAAGAAACTTGAAGCAAAAGTTGACCAAATTACTAAGAATCATGCTTCATCTATTCATAATTTTGAAATTCAATTGGGACAATTAGCTAGTTCTTTACCTTCTAGGAGTCTAGGATCTCTTCCAAGTAATACGGAAGAAAATCTTAGGGGCCACATGAAACCATAATATTTTTGTTCTCTTGTTTAGGTTGCTTAATTAGATTTTCTTTCTGTATGTGTTTTTTTTTTTGTTATTTTAAGTTATTTTATATTAATCTGTTAATTAATTTTTACTCTTACTAATATAGTTAATTTCTGTTCTACAGGTCAAACTAGTAAGAATAGGTGTTATTTTATTTATTATTATTACATAATATATATATATATATATATATTTTTTTTTTTGCAGATGTGATTCCCTGTCGCGCGCATGACAACAATCGCGAGCATGACAGAATGAACCAAGTCTGCGCTTGAGGCTTCTGTCACGATCGCGGCAAGCATCGTGATTGCGACAGAAGGCGATGCTTGCAGGGCGCTCTACTCGTGATGTTAATTCACGCGTCGTGATCAGCTTTCCTAGGTAAGTGAGGAGCTTCACGAGTCGTGAAGTGTGATGTGAAGACCATCAGGTAAGTTTTTTATTATTATTTTTTATATCATTTTCGTATCATTTTTATTTTAAATTGAATTGATTTTATTTCTAATTAGATTAATATGTTTTGATTTTAACTACATTGATTTACATTAACCCTAACCTAAACTCACACAATCATAAATTAAAAGAGGGAAATTTTAATTTCAAAACCCTAAAACATCGAGACTTTTCGCATTCCCTACCTACGTGACTTTTCAAATTCAAATTTTATAGTTCCCTCTTCTGTTGATTTTCTTTATTTTTTCCCTTTTACCTCTTAGTTTTATTCTCTCTTTTATTTTGTTTCGATCGCGAGTCGAACACCCCCAATAGACCTTTCATCTTCGTTATTTCTCTTCCTCCACGAAGAATCTTCACGTGATCATACTCTGTTTTTCCTTTGTTATTTTCTTTTTTCACTCTAGCATTCTGTTTCATCTCCTTGTATTTCTTTTCATTTTCACGTTTCGTTGTTTCCTTTTCATTGTCATTTCTCTTTTCACCTATATCAACTAAAATCGGTTTCCAACTTCGTTTGCAGTTTAGTTTTTTTTACTCTTTGTTTACATTACATCTCTGTTTTTAATACACAAAAATGGTGAGAACCAAAAACCCATCATCTTCAAGGGTTGAGCAGGAAGCTGAAGAGGGCAACATTGCTGTTCATTATGGTGCTATGTTTCCCATATTTTCGGTGGATAAAGGTAGTAGGTATTTAACCCTTCGTAATAGATATTTGTTGCAATGTAAGTATTTTCCTGATTCTTTGCTTACACAAATTGGTTGTTAGAAGTTGTTAATAAAATGTTGAGATTTTGTTGCTTGTTGAAATTTGCATCTATGCATGAAGCTGTTCATCCTGATTTAGTTTTAGAGTTTTACACCACATTGAAAAGAATGATGATAATGAGAATTGGTTGGATTTTAGGATGGCTGGTAAACCTTATACTTTGACCTATTTTATGATGAATAGGATGTTTAGATTTTCTCAAACTGGTTTGACTGATCCACCTAAATCTTTTAAGCCAAATGAATTTTGAAACTTTTTAACTGATTTGCCAACACCTTATAGGGCTAGGGATGCTAAGTCTATGTTTATTAAAAATTTGAAATATTGGATTTTGCATAGGGTTTTAGCTTCTCTAGTTTTCAATAGGTCTGAATTTAATAGAGTTTCATATCATGAGTTGTTTTTGATGTGGTGTATCCATAAACGTAAGGATGTATGTTGGCCTTATTGGATAGTTACTCAATTGTTGCAATGTGTTAATAAGCATGATTCACCTTTAACTTATGGGCATGTTATTTCTAGTATTGCAAGGAATTTATTTGTGGATTTTAATGCATATTATCGAGTTTTTCCTTGCCTTTATTTTACTAAGCATGTGTTAGTACGTGGAGAGGTGGTGGGTAATAATTTTCATGAAATTCCACATCGTGCTCGATCATATTGGAGGGATATTCCTGGACCTTCTGAGCCACATGTAGAGGCACAAGAAGAAGAGGGTGGTGATGAGGGGGCAAGTGAAGATGATGTTATGCCTGATGTTTCAGCAGATGTGGCTGCTGCACCTGATATTGGATCATCTAGTCATACCATACCCCGCTGTGCTTGACCAGATTTTATAAACCCAACTGAATATACAGGATCAGCTTTCATCTATAGCAAGACCCCAAAGGCGATTGGAGTATCAGATGGATCATTTTATTGCTCGATCTGGATTTGAGGTTCCATCACCTCTACCTTCACCATGAACAGGGAGTTTTTTTTTCACCTTATTGTATTTATTTCTTTTATTTGTTTACAGTGTTTCGCTTCTTCACATTGAGGACAATGTGTGTTCTAAGTGTGGAGGAGTGATTGTGTTTGTATGTGTTTATTGTTCAATTAGGTTTTGCAGTAAATTTTATTATAAGGCATTGTTCAATTGGTATATTATATAGATTGTTAGATCATTTATCTTTTATGCTCATTTTTATAAGTTTTTCGAAATTTTTGGTATTTGTTTTAAATCTTTCAAGTTATTTTCTTTGACTTCTTGCCACATTATAGATTATTTAGTCTTTTTACTAACCATGTTTTTAAAGTTAGAATTTGCTCATTTAGTTTAAAATTCTAAGTTTCTAGTTGTCTATGGAAACTATAGCCATAATTCTTACCCTTTTGCCTTTTCAATAATGGATGAGGACTTAAAAAGAAAAATAAAAAATAAGTGGGATGGAGCATAAAATGCACCCACAATTTTCAAAAAAATAATTCGTAAGATGTATATCTAAAATTGCAAAAAGATATGGGGTGGATCGTAAAATGCACCCATACTACTTTCTCTTTCTGTTTATGGGATAAAATGAAAGAAGATATACCCATGATTCAAAACAAAAAGAAAAAAATCAAAAGAAAAGAAAAAGAAAAGTCTAAAAATTCCATGAGATTGGATTAAGGGTAAGTGAGCTCAAAACTGTCCTAAATGCAGCTAGCAACTTTAGAATTTTTACTTTATGATCAAATTTCTCTCTTTAACTCATGTTTAGTTTTTGAGACTTATACTCTTTATGTTGGAATTAGTAAATGTAAGTGACTTGTTAAATTTTCAATACATACTTTAAAATTTAATTCACTTATATTTTTGAGTGTTTGAGGTATTTGATGTCTTCAATTATATTCACTACAAGAAAACCGGAAAATAGAGACCGAAAAATAGAGACCAAAATTTTTTCGTCTCTATTTAGAGACGGAAACTGTTTTCAGAGACGGAAAACAGTTTTCGTCTCTAAATAGAGACGGAAAAATTTTGGTCTCTATTTTTCCGTTCAAATTTTGGCGGGATGGCTTCCCTCCAAAATTTGAGACCGAAATTAGAGACGAAAAATTTTTTGGTCTCTAAATAGAGACCGAAAATAATTCTCCATCTCTATTTAGAGACGAAAAAAATTCAGTCTCTATTTAGAGATGGATTTTATTTTCCGTCTCTAAATTTAGAGACCGAAAATGATTTTCGTCTCTATTTAGAGACGGACTATTATTTCGGTCTCTATTTTAGAGACCGAAAATGATTTTCGTCTCTATTTAGAGACGAACTATTATTTCGGTCTCTATTTTAGAGGCCGAAAAATTAATTGGTCTCAAAAAATAGAGACGGTAATTGAATTCGGTCTCTATTTAGAGAAGAAATTTTAGTGCGGTCTCTAAATAGAGACGAAAAATTATATTCCGTCTCTATTTTAGGGATATTCCCTTCTTTTCCTTCTCTCCTTCTTTTTCCCTTGGTCCCTTTTCCCTTGGCCCCTTCTTCCCCCCTTCCCTTCCCCTCGCCGGCAAAAGCTGTGCCGCCCCCCTTCCCACTGCCGTCCGACAGGATCGGCCTCCCCCCTCCCCGCAATATATTCAAATCATACAATTATGTGTTAATTTACATTATTGGGTAATATGTTGATATTATTTTTATTATTCTAGTTAATGTAAATTTTTTAATATTATTTGTTCTAATTAAATCATTTATATATTATTTATTTCATACTTTGTTGTAGTTTGTTGTTAATTAATTAGTTTAATGTAGTTTAATATGTTGGTTAATTAGTTTAATGTAGTTTAATATGTTCCAATTTAATTTGTTTCAATTATATACTTTGTTGTATTTTAATATGTGAATTAATTATATTAATGTTTAATATGTTGGTTAATACAAATTAATATTTAATTAATTTGTAATTAAATTTGTTCTAATATGTTTTACTATATTGTATGATTTGAATATATTGCAATTCGGTGTCTAAATAAAGAGTCTCTAATCTAGAGACCGATTATGAATACGGTCTCTAATATAATTAGAGACCGAATATTTTTTCAGTCTCTAAATAGAGACCGACAAATTTTCAGTCTCTATTTTTAGAGACCGGCAAAATATTCGGTCTCTAATTAGAGACCGAATAAATATTCGGTCTCTATTTTTAGAGACTGAGAAAATATTCGGTCTCTAAAAATAGAGACCGAATATTTATTCGGTCTCTAATTAGAGACCGAATATTTTATCGGTCTCTAAAAATAGAGACCGAATATTTATTCGGTCTCTAATTAGAGACCGAATAAATATTCGGTCTCTATTTTAGAGACCGATTATGAATTCGGTCTCTAATTAGAGATCGAATAAATATTCGGTCTCTAATTTCGGGATTTAATTTGTTCACTGTGCCCTCTTCTTTACAAAAACCATTCTCTTTCATTTTCCCCTTCCTGCCCCCATCTCGGATTCGCCGTCTCCCCACTCCGGTGCCACAGGTGTCCGTCTTCCTGCCTCCGGCGTTGCCCAGCTTCGTCCGCCGCCTCCCCTCCCCTCCGGCCCCCTTCCGCTCCCCTCCTTCCTCCCTTCTCTCCTTCTTCCTCCTCCCTTTCTTCCCTGGGATTGTTGTGCTCCCTGCCGGAGCACCGCTTCCTCCCTGCCGGCGGCCAGTCCTTCTTTCTCCCCCTTCGACGCCGCTGCTCCCCCCCGACGCCGTCGCCGGCCAGATCTGCCATTTGAGGTAATTTTTTTTCTGCCATTTCTTTGTTTTTCGTTTGGTAATTTATTTATGTGTATTTGTTCATCCTTTTCTTTAGATGATTTTATAGTGGCAAAGAATAAAAAAATGTCTTGAACCTACATTTCATTTTATTAAATCCTACTCAATATGTCAAGAGCTCTATTAGCACAATTATGAGTATACCAGTCACAAGGGTTATAGAGCACAGCTGCAAATTAAAAATTTTTAATTGAAAAATATAATTCCAGATAGCCCTCAGTATTATGAGTATACCAGTCACAGAAGCTGCAGTGAACCACCAGAATGTTTTTCTTTTTTCTTTTAATACAATTCTTAATGGGGGATTTGTTCATACAGATAGGGTAGTAGAGGCCTTTAGCTTGGCAAATTTCATAGGATCCAAAGAAAATCTAAACCAAATTAATCATTGTTAGTTTATGATTTTCTACTTCAGCAGACAGATATGATAGCTTAGAATTTTTGTTTGTTTACATGGGATTTCTCGCCATTCCAAGAATATTCATAGGCAAGGCATGACTTGGATCCTCCCTGCATAGGACACAAAACTTTTAGAGGATGTCAAATTTCAAAATAGCTTTTATAGAAATGGTGAGAATTCAAAAGTTTTGGCGTGCCATAGGTCCAATCCTGGATACTCATGTTATTTTAAATAATAGAAATTGTACCTCTTTATCCTGTGATTGTTAATTTGTCTTGTCATTAAGCTCATTCATGATTAGTGTATGTTATATTAGAATAGTAAATAGTAATATCTTTGTCATCTTAATCAGTAATTTTCAATCTCATTGCAATGAATCTATTCATCACATTATGCGAATAGTTAATATACTCACTAAGCATATATATATGTCGCACTACAACAATATAGATTAGTAGATTAATGAATTTCGACTTCATTAAAACCAAAATATTTCTCATAATATATGATAAAAGAAAATAAGTCCATTCTATATACATTCTCAAGGTTAGGTGCCATGAATAATTAAAACATATTTGAAAATCAAGTGCACAATTAATACTAAAACTTCTAGCATTTTAATTCTAACCTTATTTCAATACGTGGATTCTTTTCATGCAATAATAATTTGTATTTCTAAAACTATGATTCATTTGATTTCTAATAAATGAAATGAAAATTTAATTATTCTTTGAAAATAACTGTGCACCTTTCAAAATCTCAGAATTCAATATAATTTAAGATTATCAAAGACAATTAGAGTTTAACTTAATCGATTGCAAGGATAGCTAATTCAGTTATATATACACACACACGAGCAAATTAAGATGATCAGCACTTGAACATCAAAACGCAAACTTTGAGAAAATAATGCCAGCAAAATAAAATAAAAAAGATAGTAAGAACAAATTTGGCTAAAATGTCAGCAAAGTAATTAGCTTCTCTAATTAAAAGAAAAGTTCACAAGCTTGTGTCTTTTTACTGTTTAATAATGATGTTAAACTTAAATATCTCTAAAATCTTATTTAACCAACTACCAGTGGACCACTAAAAGCCAAGACCTCACTTTTAACCTACCCATCAACTGCTAATGCAATTCTTTTATATGCTAATCATCAATAACAACTTGTAGATGGAGCTGCTGCATACTGTCTGTCCACCACCTCTATAAGCTTGTTGGCTATGGCACTTGCATAAAAAAGTAAATAAATAGATAAAAATAAAAAAGTATGGAAAAAGGTTTTGAGTTTTTAAATTATAATGCAAATTGTAGTTAGTTTACATTAGACATTTTCATATTTGCTTACTTTACCATTATATAAATGTTTTATATATCTAAATTATGATTTATTTGTTATTGCATGTACCTACGACAACCGTGCTGGGGTTAGCGTTAACCTATTGGACGTGCCGAACAGGCGCAGCTGACCGACAGTTTTGCTCGAGGTAAGTGTGTTATGTATTAAAAATATATTTTCGAAAATGTATTAAACTTGGTTATAAATTTTTAATGGCATCTACATGTTTGAGATGTGTTGTTTTAATGAGATAAAGATTTGTAAGTCGTTGTCATGTTGTAATTCGACATTAACAACTATGCAATTATTCATGATACCGTAGTAACAGCATATGATTTTGAGGGATAATTTCACAACTGTTGATGAAGTTATCCGTTAAATTTCGATGATTGAGGTGGATGGGAAAATTTCGTATTGCATTGATTTTGTTTTAGAGTTGCGATTGGTTGACATTTTATCGAAGTGTTTAAATTGTTACTGTTTGGCAGGGGGATATGGACCCGTATAGGGAAAACTCTGTCCATTTTTTTTCAAAATTTTTGTGAAATTAATTTGGAAAAATGAATGAATGTCAGTATTAATTGAATTGCATGTACAAATAATAATCAATGGGCCGGTTTCGATGACATGCATATTATTTATTATGCTAGTAAATATGTAACACTAATTATGGATTAAAGTCAAATAGTAGGTTGGATTATTGAGTTGAAATAAAATACAATAATTGACACGTGATGGTACTAACTTCGACCTTATGATGCTTGCTAAGCAGTTTAACATTAATGAGCAATATGGACAGAAGTTGGATGTATAGAAGAATAACACCTGATGGGTATATTAATTTAGAGTTTGCTGAAGGAGTTCAGCACTTTATTGAATACGCAAGCTCCCAACCTGCATACATGGACGGTTTAAAAATTAGATGTCCATGCAAGAAGTGCAAACACAGGGGCTATCTTCCAACGGATGAGGTGCATCTCCATTTACTAAGAAAGGGATTTGTGCCCAATTATTTTGAATGGACAAGGCATGGAGAGCCATTAATTAGTAGCACGTCTAGAAGTGCGGAAGTGGGATCAGGTGTTGTTGGATCGGGTTATGTTGGATCCGATGTTCAAGGGGGCCCATATGTTATGAACACCAATATTTGTGATACAGAGAATCCATATGTGGAAATGATTTTTGACGCAGCCGGAACTTCATTTCAGCCCAATTTAGGCAGTGTGGAAGAGGAACCCAACCTAGATGCTAATAATTTTTTCAATTTACTTAATGCAGCTGACCAGGAATTATGGCCCGGATGTGATAATATGACACAACTGGGATCAGTTGCTCGAATTTTAAATATTAAATCCGAAGGTTATATTTCCGATAAAAGTTTGAATGAAATCCTGTCGTGGTACAATGACTCCTTACCGGCGGACAATAATATGGTTGACAGTTTCTATGAAATGAAGAAGTTACTTCGGGGTCTTGGTTTGCCAATTGAAAAAATTGATTGTTGTCGGCTAGGATGTATGATTTTCTGGGGGGATGACGTGGAATTAAGGAGTTGCAAATTTTGCAATCAACCGAGATTCAAGCCAGCCAATTCTAATAGGCAGCATAAATTAGTGCCATGGAAACGGATGTATTATTTTCCTATTACTCCAAGACTTCAGAGGCTGTATTCGTCAGATGTGACAGCATCTCACATGAGGTGGCATAATGAACATGAACAGATAGATGGAGTAATGACCCATCCGTCGGATGCCGTTGCATGGAAACATTTTGACGACATTCACCCAGATTTTGCTTCTGAAAGTAGAAATGTGAGGCTGGGTTTAAGTACAGATGGTTTTCAGCCTTTTGGGCAATTAGGCCAACAATACTCATCATGGCCAATCATATTAATTCCGTATAATTTGCCTCCGTGGATGTGCATGAAAGAGGCTTACATGTTTTTGACAGTAATTGTGCCGGGTCCTAAGAATCCAAAGCAAGGGATTGATGTCTTCCTCCAACCATTAATTTTCGAATTGCTTCAATTATGGGAAGTCGGTGTGCTCACATATGACATTTCCCTCAAACAAAATTTCATAATGAGAGCAACTTTGATGTGGACTGTTAGTGATTTTCCTGAATATGCTAAGCTGTCAGGTTGGAGCACAACTGGGAAATTGGCTTGCCCTTACTGTGGAAATGATTCCGATGCATTTTATCTTACTAATGGGTGTAAAATATCGTGGTTTGATAATCACAGAAAATTTCTCCCTCCAAATCACCCATTTAGACGTAATAAACAGAGATTTCTTAAGAATAAAGTTGTCCTCGCCTCTCCTCCACCTAATAGATCTGGTGAGGGAATTTTGCAAGAGATTGAGGAATTGGGGTTGATGAAAGTGACAGAAGTTGAAGCTGAAGAAGTCAATAGTAGCATTTCGAAAAATTTTGGATGGAGGAAACGTAGTATATTTTGGGATTTGCCGTATTGGAAGACAAATATAATAAGACATAATCTAGACGTGATGCATATAGAAAAAAATGTTTTCGACAATGTTTTCAATACGATAATGAATATTGAAGGGAGGAGCAAAGACAATGCAAAGTCACGGGCAGATTTGAAATTATATTGCAAAAGAAACGAGTTAGATAGGGATTTTCGAACGGGTAAATATCCACAGGCCTGTTATACTTTGGACAGAAGACAAAAAGAAGTGTTATGTGATTGGTTGAGAGATATAAAATTCTCGGATGGATATGTTTCAAACTTAGCGAGGTGTGTTGATATGAGAAAGTTCAAATTGTTCGGAATGAAAAGCTATGATTGCCATATATTCATGCAAAGGCTGATGCCGGTTGCTTTCCGTGAATTGCTGCCTCCTAAAGTTTGGGAAGCAATAACTTAACTAAGCTTATTTTTTAAAAGCTTGACTTCGAATGAGATAACGATAGCTGATATGGAAAAACTGGAAGGAGAAATTCCGGTAATCATTTGCAAGTTAGAGGGAATATTTCCACAGAGCTTTTTTGACATAATGGAGCATTTATCGGTACATTTAGCACATGAGGCCAAACTGGCAGGACCCGTTCAGTATAGATGGATGTATCCATTTGAAAGGTAAACGCCATCTCTATTGAATTATATAATTTAGGGTTCATAATTTGTTAGACTGTTAACGTGATTACCACTTTGGATATGTAGGTATTTGTATCATTTGAAAAAAAATGTTAAGAATAAAGCTCGAGTTGAAGGATCAATATGCAATGCGTACTTGGTTGAAGAAGCAAGTACATTTTGTTCTCATTACTTTGAGCTGCATGTTAGCACAAGACGCCGAAAACTTCCTCGTAATGACGATGGTGGCAAAACAAGTGCCAATGATGGAAACTTACGGATATTCACGTATCCTGGTCGATTGCATGGACGTGCTACCAGAAGAATACTTACAGATGATGAACTAGATGCTGCACATGGTTATATCTTACTGAATTGCGAAGAAATTCAACCATTTGTGCAGTAAGTGTAATTGCGTGTTTGATGTTGATAATTTGTTCATTGCAACGAAAATGGATATATATTTACTATTGTGGTTGGATGCAGTTTATATGAGGAATGGTTACAGGAGCTTATGCCGCATATAACGCAAAATGATATCAACAAGGAAGTCAATAAGCACTTCCCTTCGTGGTTCAAGACATATGTAAGTTTTAATTGCAAATATGAATAAGTACCATACAAATTATATTACGTAAATGGATTAAATGACAAGTTACAATTTCATTCTGTAGGCGTCACAACATCCAATTGAAAATAATTTCATCTCCGATGTTGCTAAAGGACCTCTGCGGACTGTTAAATTTTACCTGGTTTATTTTGTCAACGGCTTCAGATACCACACACAATCGCATGGTTGCAATAGGGCAACTAAAAACAGTGGAGTTTGCATTAAGGGAGAATTGATGGACTATTATGGTAAAATTACAGCGATCCTTGAAATTGAATATCCTGCTTTGCCAATAAAACATTGTGTGCTATTTAAGTGTGAGTGGTATGATCCTACACCCAATGTCGGAATCAGAGTGCAAGCCGCCTACAACTTGGTCGAAATTAATAAAAGAAGACGACTTGCTAATTTTGAGCCTTTCGTGTTGCCCATGCAAGCAGTTCAGGTGTATTACCTCCCTTTTCCTAGCCTTAGATGAGATAAAATGGATTGGTTTGCAGTTTGCAAGGTTAAACCCAGGGGCATATATGAGATGAAAGCAACAAGACAAAATAAACGAATTGACAGTAAGGCCTTTCAGGAAGAGGAAGTGGAGGGTCATGAAATAAATAAAAGCTTGCCATATAGGGATAATGAACATTTGAATAGTATGGACAATGAATTTGTTGACATTGGATCGGACGAGGAATCCAATTCCACATCGGAATTGGAAGCAAATTTGATTCTAATTATTCGAAAAATGAAGATAATGGTGATAATAATGCAGATAGCGAATAATTATTCGCCCATGTGAGTAAAACCCATAATTTTAATATAATTAGTTAATTTATGTTTCAATTAACTTATATATGGTAGACATTTGCATTATTGACTGTGTTAATCATGTATACGTAATAATTGTATTGTTAATTATGATTGTGAATATTTTCAGGACAAAACATGAATAATAAGAGGCGGGCGGGATCGATGCCACCTCCCAGGGCCAGGATGCGCAAGTCCACATTAGGAGCAGACAGTCAAGGGGAGGGATCATCTCCTACATCAGCACCTCCCGGTGTGGGCATGGCATCTTCGTCGCCAGTGCATCTAGCCCCGCAATCAACGGCTGCTACTACGTCTACCGAGGTGCCTAGTTCGGATAATCCGTCCGAGCCATCGCAGTGATCGCCTGACACTGTTGAAGGTCCATTGCCTGGTTCGGTTGGCGCTGACGGGCGGACTTATGTTGTCATTGCTGGAAAACAGTGAGTTACTAATTTTTCTGTTTTATATTTACTTTGTAATAGTAAAATTCATCACACAATTACATTTTCGTTATAATCCAGATTTATTCCCTCTGATATATGCTCCCGCATGATGACTGGTTCATTCAAGGAAAGGTTTGAAGTTAATGGGTATTTGTGGAAAAATATATCACAGGAGAAGAAGATGTTCTACTTCCAAGAGTTTAAGGTAAATAAATTATTTTGACTGTGTATCTCTAATATTTTAAATAATTTAAATTGTATAGTAATATTGGGAATATATATATATCATGTTTAACCGTTTTTTTCTTTTAAATCCTGTAGAAAGCTATTTATTGGAATTCTTCCATCGATCACCTCGTTTACGGTGTGTGGGAGGCACGAGCGCGTGTTCGTTACAAGGATTTTCTTAATAAGTTGCACAAAAAAGGTGAACGCCCAAGGTATATAAGTGAAGAGACTTGGGCAAACTGGATGCAGTACTGGTCATCATCCGAAGCCGTTACCATAGCCGATCGGAATTCCACTAATAGGAGGGGAGGACCAGAGGGGTCTAGTGCTTCCATACACACTGGAGGAACATTGTCTCATCGTGAGCATGCTGACCGACTTGTAAGTACTCAAATATTATTAGCTACTTACTACATTAAGAATTTAATAACTGCAATAGTTGAAATAGTTGATAATAATCATATAGTTTGATTGAATAAAGGAGGATGGGCAATAAATTTTTTACGGAGTTTGATATGGATTGTTGTGGGTGATAATATAAATGTAAATAGATTTTCTTGATGTTTAAACAGGAGGTTTGTTAAATATTTAGGGAAAACTCTGCCGAAATTTTATTAAATTATAGACAATTATTATAGTGTGACGAATCATAATTGTATTATGACTATTGCAACTCTTAATAATAATGATATAGTTTGATTGAATGAAGGAGGATGGGCAACAAATTGTGTAAGGAGTTTGAAATGTATGGGTAAAATGTATTTTCTTAATGTTACAATAGGAAGTTTGTTAAATATAGGGGAAACTCTGTCATAATTTTATTAAATTATAGACAAGTGTTATAGTGTTACGAATCATAATTGTATTATGTCGGCGTTAAAATAACAATACATATCCCTATGTATTCTTGTTATGCATTAGGTTTGATACAAACTTACAGACAAATCTGTCAATTAGTTTTTAACCTAAAAGTTGTTTATAGGAGTCTACTATGGGCCGGCCACCTTATCCTTATGAGTTGTTTTTACACACTCATACCCAGAATCATGACGGTGTGACATTTATCAGCGATCATGCCAGACGAGTTCATGTATGCTAATTTCAAAACTTAATATTCAGTTTTGTATAACCTATTAGTTTTATTTTACTATTACATAACATTCGGACATTTTTAATTACAGGAGCGAGTAGTTGAGAGTCTTCAGACTCAGTAGACGGATGGCATCTCTATTGATCACGCTAGAGTATATTATGAGGTTGTTGGTGGTCGGGATCGCAGTGGACGAGTATTCGGTTTGGGTTCCTATGCGAATGTTTGTTATTCGCATGCGTCATCCTCCTCCACGGCTACAGCTAGTAGGCTTGCGGCAACTACAAATGAGGTTATTGAGCTTCACAGCACGGTCGACGTACTGATGGATCGTATTAATAGGTTAGAGGACTTCATTAGTCGTAGATTACCTGCTGACCCACCATCTACTGATCGTCCGCAGACTCCTCCACCTTAGTTAGTATTTGTGGACTTATTATTTTTTTTTGTAATGTCACTAATTCTATTTATATATTATTAATACAATATAAAATACAATATTTTTAAATCTATTTATTGTTAATTAAATTTCTTTCCAATATATAAAATTAAGGAATTTTTAAATTTAACATTATTTATTATTTTTTCACATAAAAAAAAGCTAAAAATTAGAGACGGAAATCTGTTTTCCGTCTCTAAAAGTAGAGGCGGAATTGAAGTTCGGTCTCTATTTTAGAGATGGAAATCAGTCTTCCGTCTCTAAAAATCGAGACGGAATAGGCTTTTCGGTCTCTATATTTAGAGACGGAAATCTGTTTTTCATCTCTAAAAATAGAGACCGAACTTTTTTTCCGTCTCTAGATTTAGAGACGAAAAACAGATTTCCGTCTCTAAAAATAGAGACCGAATATCTTATTCGGTCTCTATTTTTAGAGACGAAAATCTGCTTTCCGTCTCTAAAAATAGAGACCGAACTTTTTTTCCGTCTCTAGATTTAGAGACGGAAAACAGATTTCCGTCTCTAAAAATAGAGACCGAATATCTTATTCGGTCTCTATTTTTAGAGACAAAAATCTGCTTTCCGTCTCTAAAAATAGAGACCGAAAAGCCTATTCCATCTCAATTTTTAGAGACGGAAGACTGATTTTCGTCTCTAAAAATAGAGACCGAACTGCAATTCCGTCTCTACTTTTAGAGACGAAAAATAGATTTTCGTGTCTAAAAATAGAGACGGAGCATTTTGGTCTCTAATTTTTAGAGACCGCCGAAATAGAGACAAAAATTTTCCGTCTCTATTTCCGTCTCTATTTTCAATTAGAGACGGAATTCCGTCTCTATTTTGCTTTTTTCTTGTAGGGATTATATATGCTCAATGGACAGTATTGTATAATGATGTTTACTAGCTGTTGAATTCTCTTATTCCTTTTCTTTTGCTTCAGGACAAGCAAGGATTAAGTGTGGGGGAATTTGATAGGTGTTTAATTGAAGTAATATTTAGCATGTGTTTTGTGTGAATTATGAAGTTAAGTATGAAATTATTTATATGTTTCATGTTAATTGTGTTAGTTTATATGTGTATGCATTTTGTAGGCTGATTTATGTGAAAAGGGAAGAAAATAGTAAAATAAAGTAGAATTGGGCAGAGATCAATTGGAAGATCACGAAGAAGGAAATAAAAGAGGCAAAGGAGCAGGGTCACGAATCGTGAAGCTAGATCACGAGTCGTGAACGGCAAAGAAGAAAGCACCAGCATGATCAAAGCAATGAAAAGAAGAGAAGGAGCTGAGGAAGTAGGGTCACGAGTCGTGAAAGACCATCACGACTCGTGACGACGCAGAGAGGCAGGGAAAAGAAAAGCGAGGAAAGAAAAGAGAAAGGGAAGAGAAGGCGAGACGTGAGCCAAAGTCACGACTCACACGAGAAGTCACGATGCGTGATTGGAGGTTGCGACTTATGAGTGGTCAGAGAGAAGAGGAAAAGCAAGGGAGAGAAGAAAGAAGGAAAAGCCAGATCCGCGTTCTGTCGCGAGCGCGACAGAACTATCCGTTGGAACAATTATTCTTCAAAAGTCACTTGAAAAGGCACCTTTTTCTTCCAACAATTGCAACCATTATGAAGGGACATCTCCAAAGGACATAATCTTCAGATCTTTATAAATATTAGTTTAACTGTAATTTTTTAGGGAGTTAATAGAGGATCATTTATTAAGTAATTTTCTGTATTTTACTAAAACAGTTTTCTTTTCTCTAGTTAGTTTTCTTAGTTAGTTTTTATGTCTTGAAGAAGAAGATTAAGGAGAAGAAAATCTATTACAAGAGATTAAGAAAAGGGTTGAGAGACTTCTGTTCTACTCTCTTATCTTTTATTTATTCTCTGTCAATTCTATGAATATTATTTCAATGAATTTGAATACTTTTGTTATTTACATTTCCATCTTTTTCTATCGTCCTTGAATGCAGATTTTCTATTAGAATTTTTGGCATAATCTTTATAAGTTAAAGTAAGATTCGAGAGATCGCTTTAACTGAAATCTAATAGGAATTCATTATCAAGATATATTTTGAGAGATCGGTATATTGAGATAGTTGCTATAGGTTGGTGATTATTCTTAGAATATGTAATTAATAACCTCTAATTTATTAATGAAAATTGTGAGTTTAATTGCATGTCTTAGGCATTTTAATTATGTCGAGAGAGTAAATTAGAACTTTATTCTAACTTGGCTTGCATGAAAAGATAATTATTATTAATTGGAATGATGGATCAAGTTCATTATTTTAAGTTCTTCATTATATATTAACTTCTTCTATTAACATAAAATAGGTTTGATTAGTTTATTTATTAGAGTAGTTTAGATTTAAACAACAAGTTATTGAATCATTGTAAACAAGATTAAAATCAAGTAATAATAGTGAGTAAAAACTATATTCCTCATGGGATCGACAATCTTTTGTACTATTTCGGTACACCGTATGCTTGCGGAAATTAGCATCTATAAAATATGCTAACATGCTTCGAAGAGGCTGAGAATGCCTTTCAAACAAGGACTTAAAGAGAATGCTCCGAAGAGACTGAGAATGCCTTTTGAACAAGGACTTAAAGATAATGCTCCGAAGAGACTGGAAATGCCTTTTGAACTAGGACTTAAAGATAATTACCACTTTACGGGTTTACACGATTTTCCCTTGCGCGGGCGTTATCTTGAATTCATCTTGCAAAAGTTGTCCTTTGGTTTTGCCTTTTCCTGCAAAGCTGTATGTACAGGAATATATTCCAAAGATTGTGCATGCATGTGTAAAATGCTATATGCAAATATGAGATGTATGCAAAAATGGATAGACCACATCCCAGGTGGTTAAGGGGTTCGTTGAGGGTGCTTTTCGGCCGCTCCCATTGTCTGATGCCCCCAAGTATCTAGAAAAGTATTGTCTTGGCTTTAGGTATTCTGACCCATAATCTCTTCAAAGAAAATTGACCCGTGTGCATTTTTTTGCCCCTGGACTTGCGTTGACTTGAGAATTGCCTCTTAAGAGGACTTGGAAAATTGCCTCTTCAGAGGACTTGAGAATTGCCTCTTAAGTGGACTTGGAAAGTTTGCTTCCTCGGAGGACTTAAAGATTTTGCCTCCTTAGAGGACTTTAGGAAAAGTCAGCTTGTCTACGTGGGACTGATGTATACTATCTAGTGTGCGTTGGACACCATGTATGCATGGAATGCATGCGAAAGGCTATGCTTTTATAAAATGACATGCAAAGGACCATGATCCTGAAATGCTTATGCATACGACATATATGCCAATGGCTTGTATCCATGAGGAGGATCATGGACCATGTGCTAAGAATCGTTATTCTAACATGTTTGCAAATGATCATGAACAAGAAAAACATGTAAAGGTTCAAGCATGATAAATATATACAAGGGAATTAGGTATGCAGAGTATGTTCAAATGATCATACATGTGACAAGGATAAAGAGTCGTTTATCAGCATAGATGTAAAAAATCGTATGCAAAGATAGGCATAAGTCATTATATACAAGAAGGCTGTGTAAAGTAATGGGTGTGTACGATGTGTGCACCTACAACTATGTATATGGAACACGTGTAGGAAAAATTATATACATGTATATACTGAATGCATGAGAAAATTGTGGATGTGAGATGCAGGCAAAGGATATGCCCATAAAGAGCCATGTGTGTCAAAAGCACTTATGAAATATATTCGCTAAAGCTCTTATGCTAAAAGACATGCACCAAGAATTCTATATGTAAAACTATTTTATAAGAATGTTTGCTACAGTTATGCGTAAAAACACTTGCAGAAAGCATATGTACAAAGAATATTATTGGAAGTGTTTCATGGGTAGTGATAAGAAATACCCAAGATTGTAAAATGACTGCAACCTATTAGGTACCTCAAACTCGAGTTTCTATCTGCCTTTGAGCATACTGAATGAACCACATTCTCAACTGATTCAATCTCAGCAAAAGAATTCGGGAGTCATTCCCAATGAAGGGCAAGAAGATAAATGTGTAGACATCAAGGTTTACTAAACCAACATGTAAATACGAGGCATACCACGCAATCTCTGTGTGTATGTGCAAAGGCCAAAACAAGATTTTTCATTTTTCAAAAGCAAATTCTAGATGCAATGTCGAGGACAAGACTCAACTCGAATGCATAAAAGCACTCATGGCTTCTCGCTTGAAGCTCAAGAAACACCATATGCCTCTTCCTACGTACCAAACCTTATCAGAAGGTCATCTCCGCTAATTAGATAAGGCCAAACCAAGAATCAAGAGGTCTTACTTTGGTTGTAACGTTAGGCTTAGGTAGATGGTTATCAAAGGAGGATCAGGTTACTAGAGAAAAATGGCTGCAGCGTTCATTCGGATGAAGGAACCATTTTCAATCTAATTGCATCCTGTCCAGACATTCTCGAATTTGGACTCGGTAATACTCTGACTTATCAAGCTCAACATAAAAATTAAGCTAAGAAAGATAGCTATTGAATTCATTACGGGGTATTATCCTAAGTTCTACTTTTCTTTCTTTTTTTTTCTGCTTCTTCAATTTTTTTTTTCATTTTTTCTTCTTTTCTCCTTTCTTTATTTTTTCTTATTTATTTTTCCTTCATTTTTTTTTCACAAGCTTATGTCTCTAATTACACAAAAAGTTTATCGGTGATTTAAACCCCTTTCCCGAAGTGTAGCCCAAAAATTATCGATGATTGAAAATTTTTTCCTCAAGGGGTAAACCCATCCTTATCAGGGTGATTTCTGGTAACCCAAAAATTATCAATGGTCGAGATTCTCTCCTCGAAGTGTAAACCCACTTTCACCGGGGCAATTTTTGGTAACCCCAAAAAATTATCGATGATTGAAATTTTCTTCTCAAAGTGTAAACCCAATTTCATCGGAGCAAGTTTTGATAGCCCAAAGAAATGTCATAATGTACATCCATCCTTACTAGAGCGGCCATTCTTCTAAGGGGAAGCCAAAATCATTTTAGGCGAAGGGTAGTTTTAACGTGTGTAATAATAAAAGCGGTACGCATTTAGCATACCAAAATAAAGGCTCAACGGGCTAGCAAGCGATTGTAAAACGAGGGTAAGAAATGGTCATTTAGAGAGCTATACAAAGAAATGGTGCCTAAATCATTTTCCAAATTCAGCCTTATCTAGGGGTCGCTTGATGGGTAATTGGAAAGGATCTAGTGCTCTTAGTGAGTTTTCATCCAATTCCCTAATTGCAACTAGCTTTTTCAGTTTGTTTTCAAAACGGACCAAAAGTGCTCTGAACTTAGAAATGACATGGTATGGTCAAATATCTTCACGTGATCTAGCTCTTAAAGACCAAACATATATACCCCTTACTTAATTCAAAGTGGAATGAAACTCAAATTTCTAGAGTTAAGATCAAATCCATTCATAGTTGAGAACTAATTAAGCAGAGTCAAACCTTGAATCAAAGGTACCTCAATAAGGTGCAAACATGCCAGCGTTTTAGGGTATGGCTTAACAGAAAAAATTTTGATTATATCAAAATATATATACACAAAAATCGTTTAAGCAAATAGAGAATCTTTTTTTCTTCTTTTTGTTTCATAAAATATGCACAAACTATGCGTTAAAAATCATGTATATGGAATGGCATATGCAATAGCGTCATGTATATTAGCAATGCGTGTAAGGAACTGTATGTGCGAAACATGTGTAAAAACATTTGTATAAAAATGCGTACATGAAATATGTGCGAAGATGTGTGTGTGTAAAACACCTGCGAAAAAATATGAGTGTGTAAACACTGCATGATAAATGACGTGCATGCATAAATTTGCAGTGTACATGTAAGCAGTATATAATGAAGGTAAAAGTGCAAGATATGACACAACATGAGAATGAATGTTCATAATACAGGGTGTATGTGCATATGGTGTGATTTAGACATGATAGAGATATGTATGTAAGATCAAGATGTGATGTAGGATGAAGATGATCTGGCACGAAAATGTGCGCTAATGGGTTGCGAGGAGTGGCAAAACTCACATATATAGAAGTGAAAAACATATACAAATAATGCACTTGAGATGGGACACAGCATAAGAATAATTATGTACAGTGAGCTTCTATGGTGTGCGATACAAGACATGGGATGAAAGTGGTCGCAAGAAATGAGTGGCACCTACAAGGTACATGTATTTACATGGTATGCGCACACAAAACGTGGCATGGTATATATGTAATGACTGACATGCATGATGCAGGATTCATATGTGCATGGCATAACGCATGCATGATAATGCATGTTCATGATATGGCACACAATGTGAGAGATGCAAAGTGTCATGATGTGTATAATGTCTAGTCTAATGAAGTATGCTAATGTGTGCACACTATGACATGCAACAGTATATGTATGTTCCAGCACACAATGTTTATGTACATGTATAATGTGTACTATTATTCTAATTTTATTTTATTTTATCTCATTTTATTTTATTATTCACTTTATTTTATTTTATTTTATTTTTTTAAGTGATAGTATGCCCATGTGTGCTATGATGCATGTCGATACGTACCGTATATACTGACTATGGTGCACAATGGACGTTATGGATGTCATAATGTCAGTATGTATGCGTTACGAGAAGCATTGCTATATACATGCAAGACATATAAATGTTATGTTCATTCACAAATTATGATACAAGCAATTTTATATACAAAGTGCACAGGTTTTATTATTGAATAGAAAGAACTATACATGAGACATGATGCATGTGTTTTATTTATTATTATTGCTCATAAAAAAATGCACAACCACATACACATACAAGAAAAAAATTCCTCCCAACTATATTTCTATCACACAGGAGGTTGTGCAGGCTCTTTCCTAGGCGGCCTTGACTCACGAGTTAACAGGGAACCCAATGGATGAGTAAAACGTGCCGCGAAGTACGAACTCTCATAACTAAAAGCGCATGCAGATGAATTTTCGGCTATCGTGTCTTTAAACAATCCGAGTAAACTGTAATGTGCCCCTCGGGGTATGGAAACCTTTAAGGAGCGTGCATCTAAATTTATTTGGATTTATTCAATAAATAATGACCCACTGCACAAGCAACGTATTACGGCACATACCCCCTGGGGAAAGTATCTATGTCTATTACATGGGTTTAGGTCGAAGGTGATAATATTTTAGGGCTATCCAAGCATGATCACTGCCAACGGGTGTAACTCGTCATGAGCATAGCGACCAATCGGGTCATAATTTGATATACCATTTGATGGTACGAGGCTTGAGCTAGTGATTATCCCGAACACTTCCCTGCAATGAGTGAAAGTAGGGTTGTATTTTAGGAACGCACCGGGGTAAGATAGGGGAACAACTAACATAATACTAAGGCTCTAAAATGCAATGCAATTTTTTGAAAAGAGATAGAATTTTAAGCTTTAAAAACACAATTATATTTTAACCAAAGCACTTTCAAAGCGAAGTCTCAAACATGTCCCCAGTGGAGTTGCCACTGTGACGCACGCCAAACCCAGCAAGGGCCCTCACTTTGAATCCTCTTGAGGATTCGAGGGACTGGTTCGCGTCTTTTAATCATGGGCGTCATGAGACATCTTGGATGCTTCCTTCCCAATAGAACATTGGAAAGGAAGATCTAGCCCCATGGTGCCTTTGTGCACCTTTGAGGTATCATGGAGTCACCACCCAATTCACAAGGAATTGGGAAAGGTCTCTAACCTCTTATTGGTCAAGACCAGAGATTGGTGTTCGGAACTCCCCTCTTAGTCATGCTTTAGTCAATTATAAATGAGTCTTTAATTTCTTAAAATTCTATCTCTTTTCTCACACGATTAGTGCATTAAAAATAAAAGCGCATCTCAAGCATCCAAAAGCGGTAAAATGAAAGCAATAAATAAAGTGATAAATAAAGCGATAAAAGAAAGCGATAAACACGCAAGCACACAGAGAAATGGGGGTGGAATACAACCCCGATAAAAGGGGATTGAAGATGTGAATGGGGATGGAATACAATCCCCAAAAATAAATAAAGTTGCCCCAAAATTAATTACAAGGGGCCAAAAGGAAATGAACATAAATTTAAAACACTCACACAAGATCAAAATAAAAGGACATACATAAATCGTGGCATTATTTTAGGAACATTGGTTCCTTCGTGCCTATTTGAAGGTTTGGAAACATTGGTTCATTCGCATTTATTTAAAGATGGTTCAAAGAGTCATTTGGTTGTTGGATGAAAACGGGGATGAGTGATCCCATTTTTGGAGAAAATTGACTCTTCGTTTTAATTGTGATGTTTTTATTGTTGGGCTAAGACAAGGGATATTGGTCCCAATTTTATTAATAGAAATTCCAATTTAATTGTAGAAATATTTTTGTGACTTTTTATCTCACGCGTGCATAAATAAAATAAATATTTACAAACAAGCACAACAAAAGGAGAGGGCATAGAAAGATCTCACCAAACCGACGTGTTCGTCTACGCGTCGTGTCCCATCCGGGGAGCCACGGGGACACTCACATAACCCGATTCAAATTTAAATCTCAGACAGAAAAATAATATTAAAGATGTTAGTAACAATTCTAAAAAATGATCAAATGAAGATAAAGTGAATATTGGGCACAATAATAAAAAGTAATAACAATGATAATAATAATGATGCAACATAACAACAACAACAACAACAACAACAACAACAACAACAACAATAATAATAATAATAATAATAATAATAATAATAATAATGGGCAATGATAATAAACAATAATGAATATAGTATAAATAATAATAAACAGAACAATAATAAAAATAATAATAATAATAATAATAATAATAATAATAAACATAAAATAAATATATAATAATAATAATAATAATAATAATAAAAAATAGAATATTAAATAATAATAATAATAGTGTGAACTAATTAATAATAATAATGTAAACTAATTAATAATAATAATAATAATAAAATAAAAAGAAAAAAGGCGGAAACTCACCGGAGCTTCGCCAGAGCCGCCACGAGGCGGAGGTGGCCGACTCCTCCCTCATCAAAAGGCAGATCGGGACGCCGGGAGGCTAACGGCGGTGGTCACGCGCTGGAGTACGGCGCCATTTGGTCGGAAAGCGCGCTGGAAATCCTGCCGTTCACCCGTCCGATCTCCCTAACGGCGGCGAGTGATGGAGGCCGGTGGGTGCAGGCTGGTTCGTCCGGCTGCCGGGAGCACGCCGGTGGGGCGCGTGTGCCGTTCTGACACCGTGGGTGGCCGGCGGAGGCACCGCCTCCTTCTCCCTCTTTTTCTTCTCCTCCGGCGCTTCCTGCGTTTCCGTTGGCCACTTCCCCCTTTTCTTTGGTTTTTGATTTGTCTCTTCTTTATTCCTTTTGATTTCTTCTCTCTGTCCCTTACTCTTATTCTTACTCTCACTTTATTTTTAATTTTCTTTCTTTGGCTTGATTTTGGTCCTTTTTGTGTTTTTCTTTGATCTTGCTCTCTCCTGCTCTGTATTTTCTTTTCTTTCTTTTTGTTCCAGCCGAGAGCCCCCCCTCCTTTGCCTGCTCTTCATCTTATTCTTTTTATACCCTAAAATTAGGGTTGGTTTTTTTGGTCACCTAATAATCTCCTCCATTTTTCCATTTTTTAATTTTAATTAATTTACTTAAACTAACACACTAACTAATTAAACACTCTATTAATTAAATACTCTATATTTTTATACCTATTTAATATATTTTATCTAATCAAACCCTATATTTATTTCCTTTTTCAATTTTAATTATCCTAAAATATTAATTAATTAATCAACTAATCTTAATTATTAATTTACATTAACTAATTAAATTAACCTAATCTTAATTATTTTTTAATTTTTAATTTCACCTACATATTTTATGTATTTATCTTTTTGGAGGAATTCATCAAGGACCCAAAATTGCCACTGCCATCTTTCAAAACCTAACTCAGGACCTGGTGTCTACACATTCATTTCATTTAACAAAAACTAGCATTAAAAATGTCATTATCAAATAGTTCCAAAATAAAAAGAACATCTAAATAGCTATCTTCTTCCTGTTTCCACTAGCACATATGTTTTGGCCAATGGTTCATTATCATCCTCAGGGACCATCTTCCCCACCTCTTAGCTCCTCATCAATGAGGCCTTGAACAAGCTTATTTAGAGTTCGGCACCCATCAGTCTCATGCCCAGTATGTCGATGGTATGCACAATACAGATCTGCTCAGTGACTAGGATGCCCTTGGCTTCTGGCAGATTTTGCAAGCTTTGGTTGTAACTTCCCCTTGTTAATGAAGTGAAAGAGGTGCTCAGATAAAGGCTTACCCAAGATGATATAGCATCCTTGAGTAGTTCCAATGGCTGAAACCTTGTCGGCTGCAACATCTCTCACATCATTACCACCAAGACTTGAGCTCCCACGATTACCTCTTCCCATAACATGGCTCCCTCCTTCAAGGATCACCATCTGCTTATTATTAATAGGATCCTGGACTTGACTTTTTAGGGTTTGGCAATCATCCCTCAGATATCTAGCATGCGGATGACACTTCGTTCACCTTTAATCTCTGTCTGGCTTAGCCAACCATGGACACAGGTTCCCCTCCCATGCTTAAGGCAAAGATCTGTCTTTGTCGAAACAATATTTCTGGGCTGTTTTAGTCATTGATGCTTCTCCCGTCCCTCGAGTGCCAAAACAGCTGTCACACCTATATGGTCGACTCCCCATTTATAAGTCCATGGCGACCTTCTTACGAGCAGCCAGGGTAATTGCAAGTTTGGGCTTTGAAATCTCTTCTTCGAGGACGTCCATCCTTCTTTCTAGGCCCCGTGTCACTGCCAGAAACCTATTCTCTGAAACATGCCCTTTGTCTTCTCGCTTAGATGATGGAGCAACAAGCGACCCTCCTCTAGACTCAGTTGGTGGTAGGTGTACTTTCTTAGTCGGATCATGCTCTTTTTGCAACATGGTAGGAGGCAGGTGGCACTACGGTGGCGACTAAATTCTCCATAATAGTTATCGTCCGAGCTTCAAACTTTTTAAACCTCCCTTCTACCTTCTTCACCGCATCATCGTCTACCTTGGGGACTTTATTTCTCACAGCCTAAGGAATTACTAGCTCATCCTCTTCCTCCACCGTGAAATCATCTTTCGGGTCAGAAATTCTTCCTTGCTCAGCAGGTGCCGCTGCTCTCGGCTCAACAACCGGTTATCATACGGTAGCGGCTGTATAGGAGCCTTTTCCATAATAGGTGGTTCAACTTGCTCCACAGCAGGGGCTACAGGCAGTTGCCCGGCACTTGGTGCCATTTAAGCTGCGATATTTTCCATAATGGCTAGCATCCTCCTCTCAAAATCCTCAAGCCTCTTGGTAAGGTACTGAGTGGTTAATCCGCCATTAATGATTCTAAGGATGCTTCACTGGTCATTGAGAGTGACTCAAAATCCCAATCAGACACTATTCCTGGCAATTCAAAGAGCAGGTTTGTCCTTACTAGCCGACCGTCAGAACCTCTAGTCCACTTAGATAAATCTATGATGGCTGAAAGATTTAAATTGTTAGAATAATGCTTGAATGACATATACAATGCATGATAGTGGGTTATGCAACATTTATAACCACATACAAGCAAGTAGATCTCTCTAATCTTATTACTCCCACACACGAGGTAATGCTGCCTCTTTCCTAGGTGGGATTGATCCATGGATTAACAGGGAACCCAATGGATGCGTATGGTGCATGGTGGAAAGCCGGCAGCATAACATCTCTTACCTAATGTGCATACATATGGGTTTTGGCCTTTATGTATTTAAATACTTTAACCACATTAAGATGGGCCTACTGGGGCATGAAAGCCTTTAATAAAAGACCATTTAATTTGGTTTATTTTGTTCAATATATAATGACCCACATAGCAAGCATCATATTAAGGTACATGCCACCCAGTGGAAGTATCTATTGCCATTACATGAGCTTTAGTAAAAGGTGATGATACTTTAGGGATACCAAGCATGGTTCATACCAATGGGTCTAGCTCATCACGAGCATAACAACCAATCGGGTCTCCATTTAATATACCATAAGGTACGAGGCTTGGGCTGGTGATTATCCTTAACACTTTTTTACACTGAGTGAACATAGGATCGTGCTTCGGGAATGCACTGGGGCTGATAGAGGGTGCAAACTAGCATAGATCTAAGCCTCTAATGGAATGCAATGCAATTTCGAAAAGGGATGAAAATTTTAAATTAAAGCTCAATTATATGTTTTAACCAAGGTACTTTCGAAGTGAAGTCTCAAGTAGTCCCCAGCGGAGTTGCCACTGTGACGCACGCCGAACCCCGGTAGCCCCGAAAACCCGCTTTTAGGGCTTTCGAGAGAGGTTCATGAAACTTGTAAGAGATTACAAGGGCATATATTTTGGCCAATAAGGAGGTATTTTAGAGTCGCCACCCAATAAAATATTGGAAAAGGTCATCTAGTCTCACTGAGCCTAAGACAGTGCATGCGTGTCTATTTTGGGCAATCAGAGATATTTTGGACTCCTCCTTCCAATAGAATACTGAAAGGATCATCTAATCTTATGAAACCTAAAACGATGCATATTGGACCTATTTTGGGCACCAAGAGATATTTTAGAGACCCTACCACAATAGGACATTGAGATGGTCCTCTAATCTCATTGAGCCTAAGACCAAAGATGGTTTGGGACTTCTCATTTATTCATACCTTGATTAAATTACAACTGAGTTTTAAATTTAAGATTTTATCCCTTTTCTCATTCATTTAAATGCAGTAATTAGAGCGCATATCAATCACATAATAAAAACGGTAAATAAAAGCAAGATTAAAATAAGGTAAATAAAAATACAATAAATTACAATAAAACTAGGGGGCAAAATACAACCCCAATGTAAATGAAATGTAAATTATACGTAAAACGGGCTATTTATTAAGGATGAGGACATTGGTCCTCGCATGCATAGTTAAAGAAAATAACTTTGGAGTGACAATTTATTTGGATGAAAAATTAGGATATTGGTCCCATTTTATTAGAAAAATCCAATTTATTTATAAAGATATTTTTGTGATTTTTAATTAAACGTGCTTAAAATAAATTATTTTATTACTAATTACAAGACAAATAAATTAAAAAGGCAAATAAAGGAAAAATAATAAATACAATAAAAAATGATTCAACAAAAATAAATCCCGGATCTCCTCTTTCATTTGCATGGATGCTCAAACAAGGAAAAAAAATTAAAGATTAGAAACCACAAATAAATATAAATAAAATTAATGTTAGAAATTAAATTAAGAAAATTCATTAAATACATGAAATAATAAATAATAAATTAAAATAGATAAAAAGATGCATTATGGATGACAAATAAATTAAATAATATGATTGAAACAAATAAATTAACATACTAATAGGTTAGTACATAAAAACATGAAATAATAATAATAATAATAATAATAATAATAATAATAATAATAATAATAATAATAATAATAATAATAATAATAATAATAATAATAATACTAATATTAATAATAATAATAATAATAATAATAATAATAATAATAATAATAATAATAATAATAATAATAATAAAACAATAATAATAAAAACGATAATAAAACAGTAATAATAATAATAATAATGATAATAATAATAATAGTAGAAAAGAACAATAAATAATTAAATAAGATAAAGTAAAAAGAATATTAAAAATGTTAAATCTACATATAAAATCACAATCTACATATAAAATCACATAAAATAAATAAATAAATGATAAATTAAAAGATCTACATGATTGCTAATTAAAAATGAACAAAAAATTGAATAAAAGAAAATAATAAAAAAATCGAGTCTAAAATGTTTACCCCCAAATTTCATACTTGATAGAATGAGAGAAAATGATTGATTTCTTGCTTTTATTTGCAAAATATTAGATAAAAAAAATCTAAAAACTTTTTTAAAAAAATAATTGTAAGAATCTTATTTTTACAAAATTAAAAAAAATTAGATTTCAAGAACAAAAAATTATTCTATTTGTCTCAAAAATCAATTATTTTTCAATAAAATTCAATCTAAAATTTTTAGAAGAAATTTTATTGAAGTAAAAGAAGAAAAAAAAAAGAATTGAAGAAGAAGAATTGCAAAACTCAAGAAAAAGAAAAGAAAAAAATGCCCAAAAGAAAATTCCAAACCTAAAAGAATTCCCTCTCTTTTCTTCCCATAATTTTCTATTTATATTAATAAAAATGGAAAATCTGGAAGAAAATTGAATTTTTATTAAATTCCCCTTAATTTTGGCTCAAAAATGGGAATAATATTAAGAAAACCCGAAAAAGGGTAAAAAGTCAAAAAAATCAATAAAATCCGAAAAAAGGGCAAAAACGCGTTTGCGGCAGACCAGGGCCCACCGATGCCCGTCGGTGGGCGCGACGGGTGTCGGACGCGCTCAGCATGTGGAGCAACGCTCCGCACGTCACTCGCGCGTGGGCAAGCGACACGCGAGCGAGCCGCTCGCCTAGTGCCAGTGCGCTGGCCCTGCCGCGCGCGAGGGCTGCTGCAAACACCGAATTTGTTTTTAAATAACAATTTTAACTACAATACTATAATTTTCAAACTCCATTTTTCAAATTTAATTTTTAATACATTATGTATTATTTTTTTTTCTAAAATGAAAATTTGACAAGGAAATCATCACTTTTAACCTTTTTGTTTGTTAACAGGCATCTAATCATCATTGGGTAACTCTGATCTGTGCTGACTTAGGACCCGGTGTCTACAAGACGTAATATAATAATCGAACATGATATATTTTGTAAGCTAACCAGCTATACGAATGAGTATGAGTATGCGTTTCAAAGTGAATTCCGTTACGTGTGAATGGGAAATTTGTTAGTTCAGGATTCTGTATGTGATTATTCTATGCGTAGTGTCTATGTATGTTATGCATGACGATCGTTCTCAACTGCCTTAGCAAAGCTAAGTGAGTAGTTGGGATTGGGCATTACAAAGCGCTGCCCTGCGCGCTGGAGCTCGCCGGGAGCGCGAGGGAGCCTGCCCTGGCGTGCTGGCGGCCGAAAATGTCAATTTTTTTTAAATAACAAATTTGACTAAAATACTATAATTTCCAAACTCCTTTTTTTTATTTTATTTTTAAAATTTTATATTTTTTATTTCTAAAAAGCAAATTTGACAAGGAAACCATTACTTCTAACCTTTTTGCCTGTGAACAGTCATTTAATTTCATTATTGGGTAACCCTGATTTGGGCTACCTCTGGGATCTGGTGTCTATAGTTGCCCCCACTTTTTGGGAAGCTAGTGCATGGGTGCCTAGTTGAGCCAAAATTGAGAGAAGAAGGAAAGAAGCGTGTACCTGAGGCAGCTCTTACCTTTTTGCTGTGTTGGAGATCATGGATGGCGGCTTCTGATTGTCGCCACTAAGTCGTTCTGAAGCCTTCGCTCTGAAGACTTCGGTTTATCCTTCCAGGCATATGCTTGATGCCTCTGGACTTTTGCATATGATCGTCACCATTGAGCTGTTAACGTATTCTACCTACAACCCATTTGATATATTGCAATCGTTTTGCTGACCACCTCCGGGTCTGCATGGCATATGCTTGCTAACCACCATTCGGTTTGCATGGCATATGGATGTTGCTCTTGAGTTGTAGCATATTCTAATACGACTCAATTGATATACCGCATTTGTCTTGCTGACCACCATCGGGTCTGCACGGCATATGATTATCGTTGAGTTATAGCGTATTCTACTATACTCTTTTGATATACCGTATTTATCTTGCTAACCACCTCCGGGCCTGCACGACATATGATCGTCATTGAATTGTAGCGTATTCTACTACGACTCATTTGATATACCATATTTGTCTTACTGACCACCTCCGGGCCAGCACGGTATATGATCGTCGTCGAGTTGTAGCGTATTCTACTACGACTCTTTTGATATACCGCAATTGTCTTGTTGACCACCTCCGGGCCTGTACGACATATGATCGTCGTTGAGTTGTATTGTATTCTACTACAACTCATTTGGTATATCGCATTTGTCTTGCTGACCACCTACGGGCCTGCACGGCATATGATCGTCGTTGAGTTATAGCATATTCTACTACAACTTATTCGATATACTGCTGTAGACACTGGATCCTGAGGCAATCCAGATCAGAGTTACTCGATGAAGATATCAATACCCGTTTCCAGGCAAATGGACGAAAGTTGCGAGCTTTTGCCCTTCGAATTCACAAGAATTGAAGAATTTTCGATAAGAGGAGGTTTTTGCATGTTAAGAGGGGTTTGTTGATGAGAAATTTTTGATTTCAGTTGACCGACGGGAGACCTGTCGATCGAGAGAGACACCTGTCACTCATGCCGAGAGACGGCCGCCCCTCGAGCGAGCGGCACCCGTCGCTCGCTCGGGACGGGCCCGTCTCTTGAGGGAGCGATGCCAGTAGTCCGTGTGTGAGGGCCTGTCTCTCGCGGGGAGCGATGCCCATCACTCGCACGTGAGGCACCTATCCCTTGCGAGCGACGGCTGTTACTCATCACCCGTTTCTCTCAAAATGGCCCGCCGCTCGAAAGAGCAAGCGTGTCCCGTGATCGATGCCCATCGAACTCCGAACGATGCTCATCAGTGGGGGATCTGCGGCGCTATTTCACAGGATTCTCCCAGATTTTCCAAAGATTTCAAAAGCTTTTTCAAAGATTTTCAGGGACTTCCTAATCTTTTCAAATATTTTCAAATTTCTGATTTGATTTTGAAAATATTCTGTAAATCAGTCGGTTTTGATTCTAATTTCATAAATATTTTTCAAATTCAAATTTAAAATTTAATAGAATTTGTATTGTTTTCCTTAATCTATAAATAGGGGGCTGAGGTTCATTTTTAGGGGTTAGCAATTTTCATTAAATATTGGAGATTTCTTACTAAAATTCTGAAGAGTTTTTTTATTTTCATCAAAAATCTTATCAAATATTTTTCAAATTAAGGTGAATTCGAGAAAACGAAATCAATTTGTTCTTACTCGATTTAGCCTTTTTAGCATTCATAATTGCTATAAAATATCGAGAAGGAAAAATGTAATTTTCTTTTTTTGATCTAATTTCAAAAATACGATTTTAAGGTAAAAACTCCTCGAAATTGCACGTTGTGGATTAATCCTTGTAGAATTCAAGGGCAAAAATCACGCGACTTTCGCCTTCAGAAGGTAACATTCCGAGGGTAAATATTCTGGATCAACATCTAATTCACTTTATTGTTTGGTATTAATTTATTCGGGATTGATTTGCTTGAAAGGATAATTATAAATGTGAAAATCAAAAGGTGTTAATTGAATTTCTTTATTTTTTCTGGATCAAGGACGATCGATGGGAAGATGATCCACCGACGGCAATTACTCACTCGAGCGATGGACCGTCGCGGAACTCCATCTTCGCCGGTCTGTCGTCCCAGGGACGGCTGTCGTTCGGGCGATGTGGGCCGTCCCTGGGCCATTCCTTCCTCATTTTCTTTTATCTTTTTTACCCCCTTTTTCTATTCTTCTTTTTTCTTTATTTTTCCATGCTTTTTTTTATAGATTTTTCATCTTTATTCATTTCATCATTTTTTATTTATTTATTGTTTAATTATTGCACTAACTGCTCTTTGTTTTTTTGTGAGTTTAACTGTTTTTCTTGGATTTGGGGTATTAAAAATGGAGAACAGCGGGATGATTCGAGGACATTATTCGAGTTTATTTCTTTATCTTATTTCCTTTTATTTTAATTTTCATGTACCATTCTATTGTAAATATTATTTTGAGCCTGCTAATGTAAAAATGGCTAAAGATTTCTACAAATAAATGGGATTTTCTTAAATAAAATAGGACCAATGTCTTAATTTTTTGTCCAAATAAAATAGATATTTTAATATTATTTTTCTCTAAATATGCATGCGAAGACCAATGTCTTCATTCTTAATCGAATATCCCACTTTGTGCATGTTTCCCTTTTCTGCTCATTTATAATGGGGGTTGTATTCCGCCCGTAGTTTTTTGTAAGCTGTTGTATTTTTTATTTACTTCATTTTGAGCTTATTTTATTTGATGCTTTCACTATATGATTGATTTGATGCTTTAATTATTGCATTAAACTGAATGAGAAACTGAGATGAAGGATTAAATTCAAAACTCAATCATAATTTAATCAAGGTATGAATAAATGGGAAGTCTCGAACCATCTCTGGTCTTAGGCTCAATGAGGTTAGATGAACCTTTCCAATGTTCTATTGGAAAGCAAATTCTAAAATATATCTTGTTGCCCAAAACAGGCCCAAGTTGCATTGTCTTAGGCTCCATAAGGTTAGATGAACCATCTCAATCTCTATTAGGGTGGGGACTCCAAAACATCTCTGGCTTGCCCAAAATAGACACATATGCATCGTTTTAGGTTTCACGAGATTAGATGAATCCTTCCAATGTTCTATTGGAAGGAGGATTCCAAAATGTGTCTGATTGCCCAAAATAGACACACATGCACTGTCTTAGGCTCAGTGAGGCTAGACGACCTTTCCCAATATTTTGTTAGGTAGTGACTCCAAAACACCTCTTTGTTGCCTAAAATAGATGCCCTTGTAATCTCTTATAAGTTCCATGAACCTCTCTCAAATACCTTAAAAGTGGGTTTTCAGGGCATCCGTCGTTCAGCGCGCATCACAGTGGTGACTCCGCTGGAGACTATCGAGACTTTGCTTCGAAAGTATCTTGATTAAAACATATAATTGAGTTTTAATTTGAAAGTTCACCCTTTTTTTAAATTGCATTGCATATCATTAGCGCCTTAGATCTATGCTAGTTTGGTCCCTCTTTTAGCCCGGTGCATTCCCGAAGCACGACCCTACGTTCACTCATTGTAAGGAAGTGTTAAGGATAATCACCAGCCCAAGCCTCGTACCATCAAGGTATATTAAATGGAGACCTGATCAGTCGTTATGCTCGTGATGAGCTAGACCTGTTGGTAGGGACCATGTTTAGGTAGCCCAAAAGTATCATTACCCTAGCCAAAGCTCATGTAATGAAAATAGATACTTCTTGTAGGTGGTATGAACCATAATACCTTGCTTGTTGCGTGGATCATTATGTATTAGACAAACCCAAATAGATTGGTTGGTCACCTAATCAAAGGTTTTCATGCTCCGATAGGCCCATGTCAATTTGTTCGGACTGCCTAAATACACAATGATCAAAATTCATACTCTTATACATTAGTTAAGAGAGGCTATACTGCCGGTTTTTTTCACTGTGCACCATACGCGTCCATTGGGTTCCCCGTTAACCCATGGGCCAAGCCCACCTTGGAAAGAGACGACATAACCTTGTGTGTGGGAGAAATAAGGTTGGAAGGATCTACTTGCTTGCATGTGGTTGTGGATGCTGCATAGCACGATCATGCATTTTATGGCATTCATGCATCATCCTAACCTGAGATGTTTTGCAGCCATCATAGATCTACCCAGGTGGTCAAGAGGTCTCCATGGGCGGCTATGCAAAAATCCATTCTTAGAATTACCAGAAAGGGTAGAATATTCAAACTCACTTTTCGAGAGCAGTCAGGCTACCTCCGCTCAATTTTTGATAGACAGTGAAATGGCCAACCCGCCGAGAGAAGAAGATGCCACCAAGGCCCTAATAGCCGAGGAAGTGAGTAGATAGTTTGAGGAATTCGAGAACAGAATGATGGCTATGATGGCAACAATGGCCCAGCCTGCACCGCAGAACCCAGCTCCTCTTCCCATGAGACAAAATGAATAGGAGGAGGCCAAAGAGGACCCGCAAGAAGAGATTCGACCACCACCAGTGGATTTAAGGGCTGCCACATTGGTAGGGTAGAGAAGAGGGGCTGCCCGTAGACTAGTGGAAGATTTGGAAGAAGATGAATACGAGGAGCATATGTCAGTAAGGGGAAAGGCACCTCAGACGGAAGAAGCCATCTGGAAGAAGATGGAAGAAAAGTTCGAAGCGATGTCAAGGATGTTGATAAGGGGGCGAGGGATGAACCTCGAGGATAAGGAATTGGAGGGAGAAGATCTGATCCCTCAGAACTTTAAGATGTCGGACGTTCTGAAGTTTGACGGTACCTTAGACCCTACTGCGCATATAAAGCAGTACTCATTAGTAATGAAGGGTACTATTTTGACTAAGAGGCAGAAGATAGAGTACTTCTACTTGAGCTTAATAGGCCGAGCAGTAGATTGGTACCATGGGCTCAATAGGAGAACCAAGGACGATTGGGACTTATTGACTGAAGAGTTCCTGAGGCAGTACGACTACAGTACAAGGATGGAAGTGATGCTAAAAGATTTGGAACTCTTACAGCAAATATTTAGGGAGTTATTTCACGAGTATCTGACTTGATGGGGAATAGGGTGATGGAAATGAAAATAAAGCCAGATACCCAGGATTAGATAAGGCTCTTTATCAAGAATTCTACCCTGTATTTGAAGGATGTGCTAAAAATGAAGGGTCTAAAGGATTAAGAGTCACTGAAGGACATAGCCATTGAGGCTAAAGGGGAGTATTTAGCAAGGAGAGCCAGCAGTGAAATGTACAAGAAGAGCAGTGGTGGTCAAGGGTCGAGTAGACCGGCAAGTTCAAGCAGTGGCGGCAGATCAGGCAAGACCGTCGAGGTTTCAGTTGTGAGCGCCGGGCAAAGGCATTTCTTGAATTTGGGGAGGTCTCTTTCTTGGGTGTTGAGAAGATTGATGAAGGAGGGGAAGTTGCAACCTTTAGCACCCAGACCCGCCAGGAGTCAAGGACAACCGGGACATAAAGAGGATGAGTACTGCACTTATCATCAACATATTGGGCATACCACTGATAATTGCAAGGCACTGAGGCATGCAATTCAGGATTCGGCGATTCCAAGCAGATCACAGATCCGGAGAAGAGAGGGAACCAGAAGAAGCCTGGATACAACAACGTACCCCCACCTGTGTTCATGATCGGGTCTAACTTGGCCGAGTGGTTTGTTTTGAAGGATTTATACTGAGTCGATGCAAATGTTGCTATCACAAGCCTTCATGAGGCTAGTGAAAAAGGGAGGCCTGTGGCAACGATCGACTGCTGGTCCACTGATGAAAGTGGAGATGATAATGATAACTTTAATGTTGATAGATTTCCCGCCCATGGGGTTTGGAGGAGGAGGAAGAGAAGAAGGATGGAAAGAAGAAAATTAGAGCGGTGACCCGAAGCAGAAGGGTAGTTCCGGAGATCAAGAGGCCACAAGATCCCATGGCAGTCCAAAAGGAAAAAGAGTCAGAGGAGGATCCGATAATGAGGCAATTGAAAAAGACGCCCGCTCAAATATTGATATGAGATTTGTTGAGATAGTCTCCCTCGTATAGGCAGAAGCTAGTGAAAGCCTTATGAGAGACTACAGTGTTCACTACTATCTCCCCCACAGAATTGTTAGATATAGTCAAGGGAAATGCTGGGGAGGATGTGATATTTTCAAGTGCAGATTTGCCGGCGGAGGGCCGTAATCATAATCGCCCCCTGTAATAAGGGCTCAGATAAATTATAAGCACACAACGTGTGTTATAGTGGACGATGGTTCATCGATTAATGTCTGTCCTTTGGTGGCAATGGCAGCCTTTGGGATATCGGAGGGTATGCTAAGTCTGATCTCACAATCACAGCTCAAGACAATTCTCGGAGGCAGGCATCAGGGACGTTCAAGGCAGTGGTCAAGATAGGGTGTAGACATCGGGTCCGAAGGCGGTCTAAGATCAGAATTACCCAATGATGAAAGCAATACTTGCCAGTAAAGGAGTAAAAAATGATGCTCCCCTTGTCGAAAATTCCCTTTGTTCCTCCAAAAATTTCAGTGTGAAAATTTGTTTCTTTTGGTCTCTTTTATTCCTTTTTACTATTTGTATTTATTCACTTTTTATTTTATTTTATTTTATTTTATTTTTTTATTTATTTATTTTTTCGTTTCGCATGCCACGCATATGGGCCATGCCCGTTGCAGAGGCTGCGCGCGCCTGTGGACGCGCAAGTAGCGAAGGCCGCGCGCGGCAGCAGCTGCACGCGCCCCACAGGGGCGCTTGTCGCCGCAAGGGGTGTGCTTCGCCAGCGAGGCGCATGCCCCACTGGGGCGCGCCTCGCCAGGGAACGCGCGCGCCCCTTGGGCGCCCGCCTCGCCTGCCTCCCACGCGGCCATTTTTTGCCGCGGTCCCTCTCCCCTGCGTTTTCTGATTTCTTTTCTTTTTTTTATTCTGATTTTTTCCTTTTCTGTGCTATTTTCGGGAAGAAAAATGAAAAGAATAAACTGTCTTTGTTTATTTTGTGACAACCCAGCAAATTAAAAGAAATAACTGCGTTTCATTTTAAGGGGGGAATTTTATTCAAAGGAGGTTTTTTTTTAGTTTTTTCCTCTCCAGCAAACTCTTCTTTCTTCTTCAAAAAATCTTTAAGCTTTCTTCTCAAGTTTTAATCTTGGCTTCTCTAAAAGCATTTAATGCTTGGTTTGATTTTAGCAAGAAAAATTAATTTTCTTTGCTTATTCATCCCACCAAAAATATTTACTTGAATTTATTTAAAAACACAGATTTTCATATTTTCTTAAAGCATTTATCACCACAAATTTCGACAAGCAGAACGGATCAAGACATCCCATTTTTCAATCTATAAATTCTGAGGGTAAATATTTTTGGACCCGTTCTCATTTATTTTTGTATATTATTTGTTGTTGTTAATATTATTATTTTTTGTTATTATTACCATGTCTATCCTTTTATTTTGGCATTTTTAACGTGATTAACATTACTAGTGATGCACTATTTGTTTGTTCTAATCGATTTCTTTGTTATTTCTCGTTGTTGATATTTTTATTATTTTTATTGTTATTCTTATCATGTTCCTGTTGCTTTCATCACATTATTATTATTATTATTATTATTATTATTATTATTATTATTATTATTATTATTATTATTATTATTATTATTATTATTATTATTATTATTATTATTATGTTTGTGTTTATGCTTATTATTGTTATTCTGCCATCATTATTATTATTGTTATTATTATTATTATTATTATTATTATTGTTATTAATATTACTTATTATTATTAATATGTTGGCTGTATTATTATTGTTGTATTATTATTATTATTATTATTATTATTATTATTATTATTATTATTATTATTATTATTATTATTATTATCATCATTATTATTATTGTGATATATTAATATTATTGTTTTTAGTTATAACCATTATTCTCATTATTGTCTTATATTATTATCATTATTATTAGCATTATATATTTATGTTCAACATTTATTTCGTTTTTTTTATTCGATTAATTTTGGTTAGAATTATTACTAATGTTCTTAATATTATTTTTTTTGTCTGAGATTTTATTTTGAGTGGTATTATGTGAACATCCCCGTGACTCCCCGGATGGGTCGCGATGTGTAGAGGGACACGTCGGTTTGGTGAGATCTTTTCAACCCCCTTTCTATGTGTTTTGTGTTTGTTTATAAATACTTGTTTTATTTACGCACTCATGCGATAAAAAAACACAAAAATATTTTTATAATTAAATTGAGATTTTCACTAATAAAATTGGGACCAACGTCACTTATTTTAGCCAAGGAATGAAAAATAGCACAGACAAAACGAAGAGTTAGTTTTCTCCAAAAATGGGATCACTCATCCCAGTTTTCCAACTCAACAATCAAATGACTCTTCGAACCCTCTTCAAATAAAGGCGAAGAAACCAATGTTCCTAAACCTTTAAACAAACATAAAGGAACCAATGTTCCAACCCAAAATGAATATCCCGATTTATGTATGTTTCCCTTGTACTTGATTTTGTTTGATTATTTTTAGGGTTTAAGTTCATTTCTTTCGGGCCCTTGTAATTAATTTTGGGGCAATATCATTTAATTTGGGGATTGTATTTCGTCCCAACCTATATCTTTAGTCTCCTTTTATTGGGGTTGTATTTGGCCCCTATTTCCCTTGTAATTGTGTGCTTGGTGTGTTTATCGCTTTCTTTTATCACTTTCCTTAGTTACTTTGTTTACCACTTTCTTTATCGCTTTTCTTTATTTTCTTTACGTGCTTTTGATGCACCTTTAATTTGAATGCACTGATCGTGTGAGATAAGAGATAGAATTTTAGGGAGTTAAAAACTCATTTATAATTGACCAAAGCATAAATAAGAGTGAAGTTCCGAATACCAATCTCTGGTCTAGACCAATAAGAGGTTAGAGACTTTTCCCAATTTCTTGTAAATTGGGTGGCGACTCCATAATACCTCAAAGGTGCCCAAAAGCGTTGTGGGGCTAGATCTTCCTTTCCAATGTTCTATTCGGAAGGAAGCATCCAAGATAGCTCAAGACGCCCATGATCAAAAAGACGCGAACCAATCCCTCGAATCCTAAGAGCGGATTCCGCGAGGGCCCTTGCTGGGTCCGGCGTGCGTCACAGTGGCGACTCCACTGGGGACTTGTTTGAGACTTCGCTTTGAAAGTGTTTTGGTTAAAATGTATAATTGAGTTTTTAAAGCCTAAAATTCTATCTCTTTTCGAAAATTGCATTGCAACATTTTAGGGCCTTAGAACTATGTTAGTTGGTCCCCTATCTCACCTCGGTGCGTTCCCGAAGCACGACCCTACTTTCACTCATTGTAGGAAAGTGTTAAGGATAATCACCAACCCAAGCTCGTACCATTAATGGTATATCAAATGGAGACCCGATCGGTCGCTATGCTCGTGATGAGCTAGACCCGTTGGCAGGGACCATGCTTGGGTAGACCTAAAAAAATCACCACCGACCAAAGCCCATGTAATGACTCTTTATCAAGCAAATTAAGTGGTTCTTTATCAAAGGCTTTCATGCCCCGATAAGCCCACCTTAACTTGATTGAATTGTCCAAATACCTAATGGCCAAAACTCATATGTATGTACATTAGATAAGAGTGTTATGCTGCCGATTTTTCACCGTGCACCACACATGTCCGATGGGTTCCCTGTTAACCCTCGGATGAAGCCCGCCTAGGAAAGAGACCGCACGATCTCGTGTGTGGGAGTGATAAGGTTGGAAGGTTCTATCTGCTTGCATGTGGTTGTGAACACTGCACAGTATGCTCGTGCATCGCATGTCATTCATGCATGTAAATAAAATAAATATTTGTATATGTAAATAATAATATATTTTATCCCATGCTATGTGTGTATGTATCTTTCTATCTGCATGCTATTCTTTCACATGTGCATATCATCCTGCGTATAATCTCATGCTGTGTGCGTATATATCTTTTCGTTTGCATATTGTTTTTTCACGTGTACATATCATCATGCGTGTAATTTCTTCCATGCATCCCATCGTATTGTGGTAGTCCATTGATCTCGCACTCATCAAAGACCATTTGTATGGCACAATCATGCATTGTAGATGTCATTCATGCATCACGATCATGCATTGTATATGTCATCCATGCATCACTCTAACAATTTGAGTATCGCAGCCATCATAGATTCATCCAAGTGGACTAGTGGTTCTGACGGCCGGCTAGTGAGGACAGACTCACCCTTTGGATTGCTAGAACTAGTGCCTATTTGGGATTCTGAGTCACTCTCCACAAGTAGTGAATCATCCTCAATGGTAGAAGAGACCAAAAACCTAACCACTCAGGACCTTGCTAGGAGATTAGAGGATTTTGAGCGGAGAATGCTAGAAATGATGGGAACAATGGTCGAAAGGATTGCTCAGTCTCCTGCTCCATAAGCACCTGTGGCTCCATAACCGCCGGTAGCCCCTCCTCGGGGGCAAGCTAAATCGCCTGCTGGTGGGGAGGCTCCCCTCATTAGAGTTGCTGCCCATCAACCTATGGATGAGCCTAAAGCTGCTGCGGTGCCATCTGAGCCAAGAAGAGCAAGGGTCCTTGATCCCAATGAGGATTTTCTGATGGAAGAGGAGGTTGAGGAGGTAGCAGCACATCAAGCTGTGAGGGGTAGAGCACCCAGGGTAGAAGATGAGGCTATGAGAGGAATAAGACAGCAAATAGAGGCAATCACTTGCCTACTATCAGTTGGTAAGGGGATCAACCTAGAGGATAGAGATTTGGGGGATGAGGAGCTGCTACCCCAAAGGTTTAGTATGCCTGAGCTGCCGAAGTTTGACAGAAGATCGGACCCGTCTGCACGCATCAAGCAATACTCCCTGGTGATGAAGGGTACAGGGTTGACCAAGAGGCAGAAAGTGGATTATTTCTGTCTCAGTTTAGTGGGTCCGGCGGTAGACTAGTATCATGGGCTGGATAGGAGATCTAAAGAGGACTAGGACCTTCTGACTGATGAATACATGAAGCAATACGACTGCAGTACTAGAATGGAGGTCACCCTGAAGGACCTCGAGCTTTTACAGCAGAGGAGTGACGAGTCGTTTCACGAATACCTCACCAGGTAGAGGAATAGGTTCATGGAGATGAAACGAAAACCTGACACTGCTGATCAAATTAGGCTATTCATCAGGAACTCCTGCCCTTACTTGAGGGACTTGCTCAGCTTCAAGGGGCTCAGAGATTGGGAGTCACTTAAAGATATTGCTGTAGAGGCTGAGGCGGCTTACCTAGCGAAGAAGGCCAGCCAGAATAACTTTGCTGGGAGGAACTTTGGAAACCAGCCTGGGTACAAGTCAGGTGGGGCTTGGAGCAGCAATGGTATAAATGGTAAGACAGCTGAAGTTTCGGCCACTAGGGTAGGACAAGGCCAGAGGTGCTTTTCTAATTTTGGTCGGTCTCTATCTTGGGTGTTAGAGAGGCTAATAAAGGAAGGTAAGCTGAGACCACTGCCACCTAGGCCAACTGCGACTCAGGGACAGCCGGGGCATAGAAACGATTAGTACTGTGCCTACTATCAGCACACTGGGCACCTGATAGATTTGTAACATCCCCTTCCGCCGCCCCCATTGGAAGGGTGACGGCGGGCGCGCTACCCGACGCTCACTCACAAAGCACTAAGCGGAAGCATTCAATAACTATAATAAAAGAAAATCACATCATAAATAATTAAACATCCTTATATACATTAACCAAGATATACCATCACAATTCTTTACAAAAAGTTACATGATCCACTAGACCAAAAATAGTACATTTACGAAAAGAATTACGGGAGGAGATAACAAAAATAGTTCTACTCCTATGTGGCCGACCTGCAGATGCGCGACACGAGCAAACTCCCAAAAACCTGCCACCTACACGGGATAAGAACCTGTGCTAAGCGATAACGCTTAGTGGGGAGGAACAAAACACAACATAACACTATACAAGATATTAAGCATTAACATACAAAATTCATTAAGTACCAGAGGACAGAAGTGTATGTATGGATCAAGAATCACTATATGGAATCAGAATTGAAAACAGGAAGCACGAAGCAATTACCATAATCAAGATCATGCAATAATCAAAACACTTCACTAACCAATACCAGACACTTTACACAATAGCCTGAATTTCAATGGTGGAGGATACGGGAACACGGCACGGGAGACCGAAGCCTCAAAAATAATTTTAATACCCGAAGGTAGCGTGGGAGACCGGAGTCTCAAAACATTTTATCACTACACGGAAGATGACCAAACGGGGCAGACACGGGCAGCTGCACTTACAAACCCTTCTTAAGCATGCTTAATTATCCACTACCTTGACACTTCAGGCTTGACAACTCACACTCAATCACAACACTTACTACACAAGTCTCGAATCAAAACTCCAACATCACACTAATTCATTACAATGACACTAATATAAAAAGGTCAACAAGACATAAACTAAATCATGTACCATGCAATAGTGAGAAACCGTGCAAAGTGGAACAAAAGAATCACATTCAGAAAATAGGGCAGGTAGGAAGGGCTTCTGTCGCAATTGCGACAGGCGTCGCGCTCACGACAGAACACAGGGTACCTCATCGTGAGCTCGCGCTAGAAGGCGCGCTCGTGACGAAGCACGCTCGGCAGACTCATATAAAACCGAGCTCTGTCGTGCTCGCGACAGAGACTGGCCGCTTTCTCCTCGCGCGCACGCTCGACCACATGCTTGCGTTGAGGACTCGGCCTACCGAGCTCTCTATCGCGGTCGTGACAATGTCGTGATCATGACAGAGGGCTCTCCAGCAACAAGGAACCATTCCGCATTCTATCGCGCTCGTGACAGTGTCGCGATCGCGACAGAACCCAGAATTTGCCCAAATCTTCATTTTCCCGCACTATTCACAATTCAACTTTCAAAACCACTCATTCAATCATGCATAACACTTACCTCATGAGTCGAATGCAACCCAAGACATGTTAAGCATCAATATACACTCAAATCACACTAATTTGCACAAGAATTCACAATTAAATCACTAAAGCACACAAATCATGTTCTTCACTAACACTAGAAATTCTACTACCAAACTCACATACAAGTCACTAAAACTTAAAATCATACCAAACCAATACTCTAGCTCAATCACACTCATGCATTTACACAAAAATCAATACTCAAAATTATCACGAATTAAAGCATAATAAAGAATGATCTAAGAAAAGAACAACGGCAAAACACTCCCAAATCTGAAATGAAGCTTCAATCTTCAACTCTTCAAGACACCACTTTATCCTTGCCTTTGCTCTTTCTTCTCTCTTTCGATTCTTGCACAAAACCCAGTCACAACACTCACTTAATCAAACCATACATCCAAGATCAAAACCAGAAAATTGAAGAGGAAAAGAAGAAGAACCCAAAATAAATCCATGCACTTACCTCCTCAACAAACCCAGCTCAACTCAAAGATCCCACCACAACACTCAAGGAAAACACAAGAGAGAGGAGATGAGAGCAGGAAATGGAAGCAAGAGAGAGAGGAGGGATGGGAAATTGAAAATCAAGACAAGAGGGGCAGCTTCCACGGGAAGCTTCCTCAAAATAACCCTTCCTCGTCTCTCTCCTCCTTTTCCATTAAATGTTCTCACCCACCAAGCCAAGTGTCAAGTTCCTATAGGTTCCAACATCCATCTTTGACTTATTCCTTCTATGCACCATACACAACACACACACAATCATCTCTTACATAAATATCCACATTCTTGTTACCAAACCCATATTCCACTAAATCACTTCCCATAAATTACTCTACATACATGGCACCATACACACAAACCACACTAGATTAATCCCAACAATTTCCCTACTTCCATACACCACATACACACCATATAATTTCTCCTCTTAACATACTTAATTAATTTCTTTGCACTAAGGTCCTTATTATCCAAATATTCTCTTGCTGAAATTACTGAAATACTCTAAATATTTCGACTTACCACGTAGATTCTGACTAGGCCCTTTCTGGGTTGTTACAAGATTACTGCCGAACTTTAAGGAATAAGGTCCAGGATCTCATTGACGCCAAGGAGATCAGCGATCCTGAGACGAGAGAGAAGAAGAAGGCAGGCTACAATGCAGTCCCTCCACCGAATATATGATCGGGTCTGGTCCACATGAGTGGCATATTTAGCAAGAGCAATAGGGAGATGAATACGTCGCTGTCACTCATCAGGAGAGTGGAGATGAAGACAATATCATGTTTTTAGATACTTTGTTTCTTTTTTATTTCCAGAACTCTTTATGACAGTTTGGTTATTTTAATTTGATGAACAATTTTATTTAATGGTGTGATGTTTCTTGTGATTTCATTATGCATAATCATGGCACATTTATATTTGACATTGATCCAACTAATGCCGTTCCATTTAATCTCGGAACTTTGGGGAGCCCAAAGAAAACCTTGATAGCATCTGTTATGACTCCTGAAGAGAGATTAAAAAGAGAGAAAATAAAAAAAATGAAACAAAAAGTCTTTGCCTGGACCTATGAAGACATGCCAGGAGATGATTATGAAGCCGCCAAACACGCTATGCCAGAATATCCCGATCATGAACCAGCCAAGCAGAAGCTCAGAAGATTTGAGCTAGGAGAGTCAAGAAAGGTTAAAATGGAGAATCCGCAAGCAGAACCAGGGCTAAATTATTTTACTGAAACCCAATGCCCAACTAGGTGGATCAACAACATACCCAATGGTTAAGAAGAAAAGTGCGCGTATGTGTAAACTTCAGGATTTGAGCAAAACTTGTTAAAAGAAAGAAAATTGGGGATAAAAAAAATTAAATTAAATGCAAAAAAAAAAAGAGTGAAAAAAAGAGAGAATTGGTTAGGGGGCAAGGGAATGCTATTTGGGGGCAAGCTTTGTTCAAATCCCGTTGATCTACACATGCCTGCATTTTGCCATTCTTCGTAGATACTGAAGAGGACCTGAAGACTAATCCATAAGCCATCCACCCAGTTCATCAGTGTAGAGGGTGTGCAGTACAAGAGGTAAGCTGATGACATGCAGCCGAGATGCCAAATGAGAAGAAGGCCAAGAAGGTTATGGAGGAGACCCATGCCGGGGTCTACAGTCGGAACCCCTACAAGTGTCACGAGGCCAAGGGCGAAAGCACTACTGCCCGTTGAAGCACGTTAAATCTTTAAGGGGCAGTCATGGAAGCAACGGCTACAGCAGCTACAGCACGTTAAACAGAGATAGGTTTTGGGATTACTATCGCAATCAGATCTATCAGAAAACACCTTATTCAATCATTTGGGGATAAAGTCAGAAAGCACCTACTGAAAGAGTGAGATTTGGTCTTCAAGCCAATAGGTCCGAGTGTTCCAGACGGACGAGGTAAATTCAAGTCAATGTATGAAGACCTATTTGTTCTTGAAAAGTTATTACCCAAGGGAGCATCACTCTGATAGACAGTAAGGGAAGCAAGTTCAAAGAACCAGTCAGCATCAACAGACCCAAGAAGGTCCATGGCTAAAGACTAAAAATCAAAAGAAATAATAAATGCCCCGCGGGTTGGAAACCGAAAAAAAGGCGGCCTTGCTAAAATTGGGCGCCTCGTCGGATGAAAACCGGAAAAAAGGTGTCCTGGTCAAAATTTAGAGGCTTGAGAGAAAATATCCAATCAAGAAAACCCGAGAGGGCTGATTGGAAACAGAGTCTGATGCTTACAAGATTCACTCCGAGATTAGATGTAATTTTGCATTCTGAATCCATGTTAAATAGTGATCATGTGTTGTGAAATCAAACTGAAATATATACACTTATGCAATGAAATATTAGTGTGACTAGAGCAGTTCATCTTGCATACTCAAAGTTGTCAGATTCCAGCATAAAATCAGCACATTGGTACTACCAACCCTCTGCCAATCTTGCCACTCGAGCGCTTTAATCCACTCATCCTGCTATCAACTGTGAATCCAATTCTACAGAACCTTCATGATAGGAATCAAACTCATACAACCATAATCTGAGACACAAGTACATGCTAATCATACTTGAAGGATCTTTGGTAACAGCTTCGTCCTCTTCTAAAAAAAAAAAAAAAAAAAAAAGCCAATAGAGATGAAAATCGTAATTGGCACTCTAAGCAAAAATTAGGCCAAAGGACAGGGTGAAAACCTTGGAACAACCAGTCTGTCCTACGAAAAATAAGGTGAATAAAAGCCGCTGGATTGGGTTGGGTCCATTCCAGGCAAAAAATAAGGCACTGGGTTATGTGAAAATCTGAAAAGGACGCATTTCTCGCTAAGAAAAGGTAGTGTGAAAATCCACAAGGGACGCACTACCTTCAAAAAATGACTACAGGTTTCAGATGAGAACCTCATAATCCCCTAGAGGCATAAAATTTAAAAGCAATTCCAGAGGGCACCGATCCTGCTGTAAATTACAACCAAACCGGCTGTCGCCTACAAATCCCCTCAGATGAATTCTTATTCTGCATTCCTGCATGACACATGCATTTCACATGCATGCTCACCAATTTTCCTGCATGTTTAGCTTTCCAGTTTTGCAGCAAGAGATATTCGATGCGAATGCCAGTGAGAGGCGAATGATGACATCGATCAAAATACCAATCCAACACTCAACCAAAGACCTCTCAGGGGGCAATCAACCAAAGGGGGGCACCACTTTAGGAGGGTTACCACGATGACGGCATTACTATTTTACGGAAGGTTAGCACGATCACGGCACTACCACTTCATAAGGGTTAGCACGATGGCGGCACTACCATTTTACAAAATGTTAGCACGACCACGGCACTACCACTTCAGAAGGGTTAGCACGATGGCGGCATTACTATTCTACGGAAGGTTAGCACGATCACGGCACTACCACTTAACAACGGTTAGCACGATGGCGGTAATACCATTCTACGGACGGTTAGCACGACCACGGCACTACCACTTTAGAAGGGTTAGCACGATGACGGCATTACCATTCTATGGAAGGTTAGCACGATCATGGCACTACCACTTCACAATGGTTAGCACGATGGCGGCACTACCATTCTATGGAGGGTTAGCACGATCACGACACTACCATTTCAAAAGGGTTAGCACGATGACGGCATTACTATTCTACGGAAGGTTAGCATGATCATGGCACTACCACTTCATAAGGGTTAGCACGATGGCGGCACTGCCATTCCACAGGAGGTTAGCACGACCACGACACTACCACTTCACAACGGTTAGCACGATGGCGGCACTACCATTCTATAGAAGGTTAGCACGACCACGGCATTGCCACTTCACAATGGTTAGCACGATGACGGCACTACCGTTCCACGGAGGGTTAGCACGATCACGACACTACCGCTTCAACAAAAGACAATACGCCAATAACATGGCAACAACCACTCCAACACTATCATCCAACCTCAGAAGACAGCCGCCTCAGGTATGCGTTTCCTTCCTTTCTTTTCTGAATTTTGACTCACTTAGGCACCTGAGTTCTAAGTTCCCCAAAATTGGGGGCAACTGTAGATACCGGGTCCTGGGGCGGCCCAAGATCAGAATTACCCAATGATGAAAGCGATACTTGCCAGTAAAGGAGTAAAAAATGATGCTCCCCTTGTCGAAAATTCCCTTTGTTCCTCGAAAAATTTCAGTGCGAAAATTTATTTCTTTTGCTCTCTTTTATTCCGTTTTACTATTTATATTTATTCCCTTTTTATTTTATTTTATTATTTTATTTATTTTTTTTTTAGTTTCACGTGCTACACGTACGGGCCATGCCCGTTGCGGGCGCGTGCGGCAGGGGCCACGTGCGCTGCCGCACACGCGGCAGCAGCTGCGCGCGCGCACAGCATTTGCCTGCACGCGCGCCACTGGAGCGAGCACCGCCGAGGGCTCGTGCGCCCCCTACGATGCGCTTCGCCAGCCCCACTGGGGCGCGCCTTGCCAAAGGGGCGCGCGCCTCAATCGCCCTGACCGCGGCCATTTTTGGCCACGGTCCCTCTCCGCTGCGTTTTTTGAGTTCTTTTCTTTTTTTCGGTCTAATTTTTTCCTTTTCTGTGCAATTTTCGGGAAGAAAAATGAAAAGAATAAATTTTCTTTGTTTATTTTAGGACAACCTAGAAAATTAAAAGAAAGAACTGGATTTCATTTTAAGGGGGGAAGTTTATTCAAAGGAGGTTTTTTTTTAGTTTTTTCCTCTCCATCAAACTCTTCTTTCTTCTTCAAAAAATCTTAAGCTTTCTTCTCAAGTTTTAATCTTGGCTTCTCTAAAATCATTTAATCCTGGGTTTGATTTTAGCAAAAAACATTAATTTTCTTTGCTTATTCATCCCACCAAAAATATTTTCTTGAATTTATTTAAAAACACAGATTTTCATATTTTCTTAAAGCATTTATCACTACAAATTTCGACAAGGAGAACGAATCAAGACATCCCATTTTTCGATCTATAAATTCTGAGGGTAAATATTTTTGGACCCGTTCTCATTTTGTTTTGTATATTATTTATTGTTGTTAATATTATTATTTTTTGTTATTATTACCATGTCTATCCTTTTATTTTGGTATTTTTAATGTGATTAACATTACTAGTGATACACTATTTGTTTGTTCTAATCGATTTCTTTGTTATTTCTAGTTGTTGATATTGTTATTTTTATTATTGTTATTCTTATCATGTTCCTGTTGCTATTATTATTATTATTATTATTATTATTATTATTATTATTATTATTATTATTATTATTATTATTATTATTATTATTATTATTATTATTATTATTATTATGTTTGTGTTTATGCTTATTATTGTTATCCTGCCATTATTATTATTATTATTATTATTATTATTATTATTATTATTATTATTATTATTTATCATTATTATTCTTATTATTAATATTGCTTATTATTATTATTATTATTAATATGTTGGCTGCATTATTATTGTTGTATTATTATTATATTTATATTTATATTTATTATTATTATTATTATTATTATTATTATTATTTTTATTATTATTATTATTATTATTGTGATATATTAATATTATTGTTATTAGTTATTACCATTATTCTCATTATTGTCTTATATTATTATCATTATTATTAGCATTATATATTTGTTTTCAACATTTATTTCGTTTTTTTTATTCGATTAATTTTGGTTAGAATTATTACTAATGTTCTTAATACTATTTTTCCTGTCTGAGATTTTATATTGAGTGGCATTATGTGAACATCCTCGTGACTCCCTGGATGGGTTGCGATGCGTAGAGGGACACGTCGGTTTGGTGATATCTTTTCAACCCCTTTTTATGTGTTTTGTGTTTGTTTATAAATACTTGTTTTATTTACGCACGCGGGCGATAAAAAATTACAAAAATATTTCTATAATTAAATTGAGATTTTCACTAATAAAATTGGGACAAACGTCCCTCATTTTAGCCAAGGAATGAAAAACAACACAGACAAAAAGAAGAGTTAGTTTTCTCCAAAAATGGGATCACTCATCCCGGTTTTCCAACTCAATAATCAAATGACTCTTCGAACCCTCTTCAAATAAAGGCGAAGAAACCAATGTTCATAAACCTTTAAACAAACACAAAGGAACCAATGTTCCAACCCAAAATGAATATCCCGATTTATGTATGTTTCCCTTGTACTTGATTTTGTTTGATTATTTTTAGGGTTTAAGTTCATTTCTTTCGGGCCCTTGTAATTAATTTTGGGGCAATATCATTTAATTTAGGGATTGTATTCCGTCCCAACCTATATCTTTAGTCTCCTTTTATTGGGGTTGTATTCCACCCCTATTTCCCTTGTAATTGTGTGCTTGGTGTGTTTATCGCTTTCTTTTATCATTTTCCTTAGTTACTTCGTTTACCATTTTCTTTATCGCTTTTCTTTATTTTCTTTACTTGCTTTTAATGCACCTTTAATTTAAATGCATTGATCGTGTGAGATAAGAGATAGAATTTTAGGGAGCTAAAAACTCATTTATAATTGACCAAAGCATAAATAAGAGTGAAGTTCCGAACACTAATCTCTGGTCTAGACCAATAAGAGGTTAGAGACTTTTCCCAATTTCTTATAAATTGGGTGGCGACTCCATGATACCTCAAAGGTGCCTAAAAGCGTCATGGGGCTAGATCTTCTTTTCCAACGTTCTATTGGGAAGGAAGCATCCAAGATGTCTCATGACGCCCATGATAAAAAAGACGCGAGCTAATCCCTCGAATCCTAAGAGCGGATTCAACGAAGGCCCTTGCTGGGTCCAGCGCGCGTCACACAGGGCCAATTAAGATCGAGGTGGAGTTTGCAGTCCTCCCTATTCCGACCAATTTTTCAGTACTTTTAGGCAGGCCATGGTTCCATAAGCTAGGAGGGGTGCCTTCCACATTGCACCAAATGATCAAGATTCCCTATGAGGGGCAAGTAGTGGCCATCCGAGCTACAAGAGAGAATCAGATGTCGGTGCTAGAGATTGCCAGACAACCCTTCAGTGGATTTCATGTTGCAGTGATTGACGGGGAAGAGCACATCGAGGGGAAGAGCCCTCAGGAGGTAAATATGATGAAGAGGATGTTCTTCCTCCCTGGGGCCAGTTTGGGCAGAAGTTCTCAGGGGCCACAGACTGCTATAACTATGAGAGGTCAGATGGATTGGAAGGGACTCAGATATGAGGGCAGTAAAATGAAGAGCAAAAGGGCAGTAAGTGGGATCCCTCATATCAAGGACAGTTTTGTGGCGGCTGCGTTATTATGTGTGTATGCAGGGGAAGCCGAGCCTTAATGGGTGGATGGAAGGATTGTACCAGGATTTGAGGTTTTTAATGATGTTTTCAATTGGGACATTGGAATGATCAAGCCAGTTGAGGGTTATTCGGATGAAGAAATCATAACCAATGGGACCATCTAGGACTGAGAATCACCCGAGGAGATTATCACCGAGAGATTGATGGCTGTACGAGTTAAGGGGAAAGAAAAGATAGAATATGAAGCTGTAGGAGAACAGAGTGAAGCTACATAGGGCGTTGCTGTAGTGCCTCTGAAATGCCCGTTCAACACACCACTGTCAGCTGCAATATTTGCATCGGCAGAGACAGAAGAAGATGATAATTTAGATTTTCTTTTTATGCCAGAACTCTTTAATAATGTTAATGACTTTTTCAGTTCAGTTAATAACATTAACAATTTTGCTTACTTGAGCGATGTTTCTAATGATTTCATTATGCATAATCATAATCATGACTCATTCATATTTGACATTGATTCAACCGATGCCACTCCATTTAATCTCGGGACTTTGAAAAACTCAAAAGAAATCTTAATAGCATCTAATGTAACTCTTGAAGAGAGAGAAAAATTTGAGAAAATGTTAAGAAAATATGAAAAGTCTTTGCTTGTACCTACGAAGACATCCCAGGAGTTGATCGAGAAATCACAGAACACGCCATCCCAATATATCCTGACCACAAGCCGGTCAAATAGAAGCATATGAGGCTTAAACCAGAATGGGCAGAAAAGGTGAAATAAGAAATCCACAAGCAGATTGAGGCCAAATTTCTTATTGAGGTCTAATACCCAATTTGGTTGGCTAACGTCGTTTCGATAGCCAAGAAGAATGGCAAGGTACGTGTATGTGTGGACTACCGAGATTTGAATAAAGCTTATCTAAAGGATGACTTTTTGCTACCGCACATTGACGTATTGGTAAATAGTGTAGTAGCCTGTATGATGTATAGCTTTGTAGACAATTATGCGGGGTATAATTAGATTCCTAACAAGATAGCCAACCGAATCAAGACAGCCTTCATCATTGAATAGGGAACCTTCACCTACAGAGTTATACCGTTTGGATTAAAGAATGCAGGGGCAACCTATCAAAGAATGGCGACTAGAATCCTCGACGACTTGATTTGTAAAGAGGTGGAAGTATACGTTGATGACATGATGATCAAGTCAGTCACTAGAGAAGGTCATTTTGAGGCTCTAGAAAAGTTCTTTCAGAGGATCAGTAAGTATAACTTGCGATTGAACCCGAAGAAGTGCATTTTCGGTGTCACCTTAGGAAAGCTACTAGGGCATGTAGTTAGTCAGAGAGGGATTGAAATTGACCCGAACAAGGTCAAGGCCATCATGGAGATGCCCGTACCTCAGAAAGAAAAGGACGTCAGAAGCTTTTTGGGTAAGTTGCAGTATGTCAGTAGGTTCATTGCCAAGCTTACTTCAATTTGTGAGCCGATCTTCAAGTTACTCAGAAAAGACCAGCCTGTAGTTGTGACGCGTGCTGAACGTCGGGGTGCCCCGAAGATACGCTTTTAGGGCTTTCGAGAGAGGTTCTTCAAAACTTGTAAGAGATTTACAAAGGCGTCTATTTTGGGCAACAAAGAGGTGTTTTGGAGTCGCCACCCAATAGAACATTGGGAAAGGTCGTCTAGCCTCACTGAGCGTAAGACAGCGCGTGTGTGTCTATTTTGGGCAATCAGAGATATTTTAGATACCTCATTCCAATAGAACATTGGGAGGATCGTCTAATCTTGTGAAGCCTAAGACGATGCATATACGTCTATTTTGGGCAGGCCAGAGATATTGGACACCTCTTTCCAATAAAACACTGGAAAAATCATCTAATCTCGTGGAGCCTAAGGCAATGCAAATTGGGCCTTTTTATGGCCAACAAGAGATATTTTGGAGACCCCCTCCCCATGAAATATTGAAATGGTCCTCTAACCTCGTTGAACCTAAGACCAGAGTAGGTTCAGGACTTCTCATTTATTCATACCTTGGTTTATCATTTTATCCAATTTCTCATTCAATGCAATTAATTAAAGCGCAAGTCATCCATACAAAGAAAGCAGTAAATGGGCGTAAAATAGAAAATTATGAACATAAATTACAATAAAACTAGGGGCAGAATACAACCCCCCACTGTAAATAACGTGCGAATCATGCACAAATCGAAAAATTCATTAAAGATGAAGACATTGGTCCTCGCATGCACATTTATTAAAAACAAGTTTAAAATGTCAATTTTATTTGGCTAAAAATAAGACATTGGTCCTCAGTTAGTAATGAAAATCCCAATTCAATTACTATAAAATATTTGGCCATTTTGTTTTAGGGGGATTAAAATAACATTTACAATAATAATAAATAAATATGATAAAAAGGATAAGGTTGAAGAATGAACCCGGGTGAGGATCCTCAGATCATTATAATAGCCATCATTTAACAATCCCAAATCCACCAAAAATAGTCAAATAAAACTCACAAAAAATGGAAACCATGTTAGTGTCAAAATTAATGGCAAAATAAAATGCTAGAAGTTGAAATAGCCATGAAAACCATAGGAAAATAAGTAAAAAAAGAGAATCGTGACCGAAGGGCGTCCTTGGGTTAACCGGCGGGCGGAAGCAATAACTATCGACGGCCCGTCGCTCAGGTGAGCGACGGCCGTCGATCACCCCTGACTCTGAAATTAAAACGAAAAAGTTCAAAAATATTTTTTTTTTTTGATTTTTAATAAATGAAAATTTTATTTATAAAATTAGTATAAAATAATTAAACTAGACAAATGATAAATCCAGACTGTTTACCCTCGGATTTTACCTTTAAAGGTGAACATTGAGTGATTTCGGTTCCTCAAGTTCTACAAGGACTGATCTGTGATTGCGTGATTTTAGGATATTTTTTATTACAAAAATCGTATTTCGAAAATGAATCAAGAAAAGAAAATTATATTTTTCTTTCTCGAGATTTTGACAGCAATTAAATGTCGGGAATAGCTAAATCGGATAGAAACGAATGGATTTCATTACCTCGGATTAACTTAATTTGGACATAAAAATGAAAGATAGAAGAAATCTTGAAAGAGAATTCTTTTATAAAATGCGAAAATAAAATCTCTGTAAAAAACTACTAATATTAAGTTTTCTTTCAAAATTTTCTCCTTGAGTTTTCCCCCCCGAATAATGAGGTTTAACCCCCTATTTATAGAGTTTAGAAGATAATTTAAATAAATTTAAATTTAAGATTTAAATTTGAAAAAGATTTCTGAAATCAAATCAAAACCGAATCTATTTCCATAATATTCGCAAAATCAAATACAATATTTAAACAGATTTAGAGGATTGTGATAAGATTTAGAAAATATTTGATAAATCTAGGAAATCTTAACAAAATCCCGTGAGAAAAACTGACAGATCACCGACCGACAGGTGTCCGTGGGCTACCGATGGGCGTCTGTCAGAGGGGTATACCAGGTCTTTTGATCGGCGGTCCACCCATAGGAATTGGAAGTGAGCGACGCCTATCTCTCGTGAGGAGCGGGCGTCACTCAAACGAGCGACGGGCGCCGCTCAATGGCGAGAGACAGGCCCCACTGCTGAGCGATAGATGGCGCTCGTCGCAAGAGACTGGTCTCTCGCGCGAGCGACGTGCGTCCCACCACCGACGGGTGTCCCGTCAGTTGACTAAGATTTCCATTTTCAAATTTTTGACCATCCGAAACCTCCTGTTACTGAGAAAAATCCTCAATCCTTTTAAAATCAAAGAATGAAAACTCCCGATTTCCATCCATTTGTCTGAAAACAGACATTAGTCTCTTTATAGGGTAACTCTGATCTAGACTGCCTCAGGACCCGATGTCTATAGTTGCCCCCAATTTTGGGGAAACTAGTACACTAGTGTCTAGATGAGCCAAAATTCAGAGAAGAAAGGAAGAAATGCGTACCTGAGGCAGTCCTTACCTTCTCGATGTTGCATGAAAGCAAGTGGTTTCTCATCTTCATCCAGCGAGCCTCGTCTCGGCCTACTTGGTGTCTGGGTGTTCTAGGAGGCAGTGTTATCCAACTGTAACCCATTTGCAATTTGTTCTATTGCATGTACACCGCTAGCCTCGTCTCAGCTTGCACGGTGTCTGAGTGTTCTGGGAGGCAGTGTTATCCAACTGTAACCCATTTGCAATTTGTTCTATTGCATGTGCACCGATAGCCTCGTCTCAGCTTGCACGGCATCTGAGTGTTCTGGGAGGCAGTGTTATCCAACTGTAACCCATTTGCAATTTGTTCTATTGCATGTGCACCGCTAGCCTCGTCTTGGCTTGCACGGCATCTGAGTGATGCGAGAGGTAGTGTTCTTTAACTATAACCTGGTTGCGATTTGTTCTATTGCATGTGTCCCGCTAGCCTCTTCTCGGCCTGCACAGTGTCCGTGAGATACAGTGTTATCTAACCACAATCTCGTTGCGATTTATTCTACCACAGGTGTTCCACTGGCCTCATCTCGGCTTGCACGGTGTTTGTGAGATGCAACGTTCTCTAACTACAACCTCTGTTGTGATCTATTCTATCGCTGGTGTCCTGCTGGCCTCATCCCGGCTTGTACGGTGTCTGTGAGATGTAGTGTTATCTAATGACAATCCCGTTGTGATTTATTCTACTGCAGGTGTCCTGCTGGCCTCATCTCTGCTTGCGCAATGTCCTCGCTAACCCCCATCCGATCTGCAAGGGACGTGATTGAATATTTTGTTTTGCTGGCCTCTTCCGGGCACGACATGATCTTACTAACTCCCATCCGATTTGCAAGATGTGTGATTTTCAATTTTCTGATCCCCGTCGGGCCTACAAGGTGCGACTTTTGATTTGCTGACCCCCATCCGATCTCAAGATGTGTGATTTTCAACTTTTTGACCCCCATCCGGCTTGTAAGGTACGACTTTTGGTTTACTGACCTCCATCCGATCTGAGCGATGTAGTGTCTTATTTGCTAATCATTACTTAATTATCGACTATCTTTAGGTCGGTGAGAAAATTATATTCCTGTATTCATAAAAGATTTTTGTTAATTTATTATGAGTTGACCTGGTTTATAGATTAATAAACATTTTTATGTTGTCATTCATTTTTCTTTTCTTTTTTTTTTATCAAATCATCATATGTCCATCAAGAGGAAGTAAGATAATAACAAGATAAATATACAAAATGAAATGTAAATTTAACAAAGCATAAAATGTGAGTTCCACTAGCAAAATATAAATTTTGTACAATGCATATACAAATATAAAAAAATAAAAATAAAAAATACAGTCTAACAAGCTCCCTGAAAAAGCTAGAGAGGCCGGTAGTCTGAGGGCTCCTCCTCTGGGTCCTCGTCGTCGTCTGATATGTGTACCGGCTGGCTCTGCGATGAAGATGTGTAGGATCCATCACTCGAGGTAGACGGCTAACGAGGTGGCGCTGAAGGTCCAGGCTGTGGCTGGTAACGAGGTGGAATGGCGACCGGCGTAGATAATGGCTCTCCTCTCGCAGGGGCCCCCCTGCTGGAACTGTACCTGGACGTACCCATCGAGGAAGGGCTGAGCACACACTACCATAAACTCCAATGAATCCCTAACCACTCTGCCTAGCTCTGTGAAGGCCGTGGACAGCCTAAGAGTTTGGTCCCTAGCTGCATCCCTGATGCGCCCGAGCCTCTCATCAGTCTGCTCCCTAAACTCTCTGATGGACTGGGAGATGGGCGGTATAGCACCCTGCAGCACCTCAAACCTGAACCGAAGAGCACCGATTGACTCATCCACCATCTGGATGGCTGCGTCTATCCTCTGAGCCGCGGCATTATGGGAGGCGCTCAAACTCTGCCTCAACTCCTCAACAAGCCTCCCATGATCCCGTATGACCCTATCCTGCTAATCTAGCCGCTCCAGAATCATCCTATCTCGCTCCTCTTGGCTGCGCTCCATGGAGGTCAAGAGGGAGGTCCTTGCTGCTGCTAGATCTGGTTGGACTGGCTGGGGCGATGGAGATGGTGCGGGAGGCACTGGCTCTGATGTTTGCTCAGGAGGTGGTGCCATAGATGTAGATGCCCCCGGGTGTCCTGCCCTACTATACGGGTGGAACCTCTCGGGAACCCGGGGCGCTGACCGCTATACACATGATGGAGGAGGAGGAGTGGGACTCTGCACCCTCTGTGCTGGAGGAGTCACGATCAACTCGTCCACACTAAACTCTATCCCCATATCAAATGGGGTTTGTGGATGATCCTCATCTGCCTGCTGCTATGGAGGCTGGCCCTCCTGGAACTCTGGCTACTGGGGAGGCTAGCCCTCCTGATAGTCTAGCTGCTGGGGAGGCTGCTCCTCCATCTGAGACTCCTCCTCTGCTGGCTGGAGAGAAGGAAGGGCAAAGGCGTGTCTGGTCTCATAAATAGTGCACAGCTTGTACTCCTCAGCCTGTCTTGGTAGCTGAACTATCATCCCCATAGCCAAGGCCGATGAGGCGTCCATATAAATACTCTCATCCAAAGGGAGCCCAAAACTGTCTGGTCGAGCCCCCAACTGTAGCAATAATCGGGTCACTACCCCTCCTGCAAATACTATAGGGGCAGCCCCCCTAGATACCCTAACCAGATTAGCCATGATCTCATGGCTAATGTTGAGACAATGTCCTACAGCCATCGCCCAAATACTCCAGATCTCGGTTGCGTTCAGCGAACCCGGGTTACCAGCCTGTCCCAAGTAGGAGCTGGAAAGTACTCTGTGAACGTACCGAAGAGCCTGCGATGAGAGCACCGTACTCTTCGCCGTATCGTGGTCATACGGCACTACCGATAGAGCTATAATCTCCTAATGCTGGAGCCTAAAGCCCTCTGAGGCACTATGACGTCGGGCCCAACCGGCAATCCCATGGCCTCGGTAAACCTCTGGCGGGTGATGCTGTATTAATAACCACGAATCCAGAACTGAATCACCCCTTCCTTTGTATCTGACCTCTGAAACCCTCCGTAATGTAGAGTGGCCAGAAACTCCCAGACAACCTCGAAATGGGTATGAAACGAAGGCCACAGGAACTCTGTCCATCCCGTAGCCGTAACTAATGCGTCCACCTCCTTTAGCATCCCCATGGCCTCTAGGAAGGGTCTGGAGACAAAGCTGCTAGCCCGGAACTGCACTCGAGCCAGCGCTCTGAATCTGTCTCTAGCCTCATCACTCATCTAGAGTGGAGCCTGAGGCTCAGGCTGGTCACGCGGAATATGGCGTCACGGAGGCATCCTGAAAAGAAAATGAAAAAAATTAGCTTTGTATTATGGCAGCAGACAGGCCTACCGAAAGGCATATAAATAAATTTTATAAATTTTCGGCTGTATTTCGTTTGGAATATGTCTACTAAATCTCGGCAACACCCAGGCAAGGACGTGCCTACCTAGAAAACTTTAAAAAAATTGGGCAGTGCCCCGGCAAGGATATGCCTACTCAGAGAAATAAAAAAATTTGGGCAGCATCCCAACAAGGATGTGCCTACCCAAAAAAATAAAAAAAAATTTGGCCAGCATCCCGGCAAGGATGTTCCCAACTTCCTGCATAAAAAATAACAATTGGACAGGCCTCAGGCCCCAAGCAACATTTCAATTTATTTGTCTTATTCAGTTTGTGCTAGTCCTAAAAACTAAGTCAAATAGAGTCAACTTCACAAGTTCAACAGTTTTTTTTATTGGTTCTAGTGCATGCATTTCTATAACTATATTTTATACAGTCTAAAGAAATTAAGTAGAGATGGGCCAAAGATACTACATTTTACTAAATTATATTACACATGCCTTTTTCATGCAAATTATTTAGAAATAAATAAAGAAAGGAGTAGAAAAATTGACAAACTAACCTATAAGTTGACGAAAATAAAACTCGATGAAACACCAAAATAATTACTCCTAAATGTGCGTGAAGGTGTGGGGATTGTTTCGGTATAAACGACGTGTAAAACGGATGAAAAATAAAGAAGAAATGAGCCAAAAATCGAAAGGAAGTGTCGGTTGGCGAGGAAAAGAAGAAAAGAAGAAGAAAAGAAATGAAAGCCCGTCGGTTGCCCGCGCTTTTATAGATTTGGCAGACCAACGGGCTGCCCATCTAAAGCACTGAGCGACGGGTAGCCAGTCTGTCGTTCAAAATTTTGAATTGGTCCCCTCATTAATTACACAATTAATTTCTAATTAATTACTAACTCTTTTAATGCTTTTTTTTTAAATACTCCCTGAATATTTCTCGACTTGCGCATCCGGTGCATGTCCCTGTCAATTTGATAAAGCAATAGAAATATGCGAAAATTATTTTATGCGCGTGACATGCATGAAAACATGCAGGGAATAGATCTGCCAGTGGTCAACTGATTTGACCGACGGATCTTGCTTATAAATTGCCCCTTTTTCTTGAATTTCGTGCCATTTTATCACTCCAAGCCTACATCCAAGCTTTTTTCTCAGGTTTTTTCCCTTCTTATGTCCTTTACTGACTTAGATTTCCGATTGCAGCACTTGAAAAATGTCTTCCCCTGCCATTAACAAGATGCACCAAATCTTAGATAACCCTCAATCTTGGAAAACACCATCCTTACTCTGCTTTATGGTCTAAAATTTTTGAGGAGAGTTAGAATATATTACAACCTCCTTTTGGCTGCAGTTCGCTTCTGAGACCCGCGCTTCCATGTTTCCAGGTTTACTTATCAGGAGTTGTGTCCCTTACCTGAAGAATTTGTTGCCATTGTCGAGGCCTGGTATCCTCCCAGCGCCTTACCCTGCATTCCTCGCTGTGGTCTGATTCACACTCGGGATGTTGCCTTCTCCTTAAGCATAGCTCCTTCCGATGCTGCTCGCTTGGTTCCTCAGGGTCCTACATTCGCCTTAGATCCATTGATCGAGGCGCTGGACAGATTTTTTGACGTTCCACCATACCGCACGAGTGTCATCTACTTATTTTATCTGATGAGATACTTGACTGTGACTTCAGAAGAGCTGATCGGTGTCTCTTGTATGTTTGGGATTCTGGATGACTTTCATCGTGGGCTGACCCCCTTCGCACTGATCCTTGATAAGACTATCCTAGGTCTGAATTTTGTTCGTGTCGTATCTTCTGGCTCCTTCTCCGGGAGCCCCTTATTACTCCTGGTAAGTCATTATTTTAAAGGTAGTGCGTCCCTTGTGGATTTTCACACTAGCTTTTCTTAACGAGGAGTGTGTCCTTTTCGGATTTTCACATAACTCTATGCCTTACTTTTGCCTGAAGTGAACCCAACTCACTCCAACGGCTTTTATTATTATTTTTTTTCTTTCTTTTTTCATATTTTCTTTTGTTCTTTTCAGATATGGCTGCAAGAAAAGTTGAAACTGCTGTCAGAACCACCTCCTAGGGTCATTAGTCAATATTCTCTGAGGCATTTTCTTCCTCGTCAGCGACTGTATTCATTTGCGACCCTGGACGAGGGTATTACCAGATTTAGCGAGATAACAGACGAGGATATTAGCTTCATGAGCGCTTGGCTTCCCCTATCTGCTGCGATAATTGATGGCTCTTCAAGATGTATTCCCTTATGTGGGCTATGTGAGGCTACCTTTTACATCACGGCACAATGCTCTCGACAGCTCGGGTTGACCCAAGACGTGGTGAGAGTCCCTCTATCTTTTCGAGGCGAAATTTTGTCTACAGCTTTTGCCTCCCGGTATCATGATCTTTGGGCTAAACTACCAGTGAAGACTATCATTCCCTCTTTTGGAAATCATTCTGTCACTTCTACCAGTGCATACAAGAGATGGGTGCTTAGCCCTGTTGTTGACAATAGGACTCGAGGACTTAGACATTTGGCCAGCGAGAGTAGTAGTAGGGTTTAGTTCAGATTTGTATGCTTTTCGAGCAATATGTTTCTTTTTAGACTGGAACTAGAAAATAATATAAATGATGAATTCAGTTTTATTTCATTTCACAAAATTGTGTACATCTCAGTATGATTTCAATATACATGATCATCATTTAACACTAATTCAAAAATGCAAAACTACATTCATTCATGGAACCAAACCTTGATAGCATCAACTCCTGTTACCAATCAGCCCTCTCGGGTTTTCTTGATTGGACATTTTCTCTCAAGCCTCTAATTTTTGACAGGGATGCCTTTTTTCGATTTTCACCCTGATGAAGTGCCCAATTTTAGCAAGGCTGCCTTTTTTCAGTTTTCGCCCCGCCGGGCTTTTATTCTTTTCTTTTGATTTTAATTGTCTTTAGCCATGGAACCTCTTGAGTCTATAAATGTTGATCGGCTTCCTGAATTCATTGCCATTGCTATCTGATAGAATCGCCACTCCTTTTGACAACAGCTTCTTGAGGATGAAAGGCCCTTCCCATGTCGATCTGAATTTCCCTCTGATATCGAGAGCGCTCGATCTCATTTGTTTGAATACCTAGTCCCCTTCCTTTAATGGGTGTTTCTTGACCTTCTTTCCGAATGACCTGGCAAGCCTTTTCTGATAGACCTGATTATGATAGTAAGCTCTCAATCTGCTCTCGTCCAGCATGTTCAGATGTTGTAACCGATGTTGTGCCCACTCAGTTTCCGAAATCTAAGCTTCCATGACTACCCTCAATGATTTTAGATCTATCTCGACCGGTAGTACTGCTTCTGTCCCATACACCAAGGAATATGGCATGGCTCCCGTAGAAGTTCTGACGGTCGTTCTGTACCCCCAGAGTGCAAAAGGCAACTTGTCAGCCCAATCCTTATAGTTTTGAACCATCTTGGCCAAGATTCTCTTGACGTTCTTGTTGATAGCTTCTACTACTCCATTAGCCTGCGGACGATAAGGAGAAGATTTGTGATGCTCAATGCCATATCTCTGGAGTAACTTTTTCGTTTCAGCCATAAATTGGGCCCTATTATCGGATACCACATGATGTGGAAGGCCGTATATGTATATCAGGTTCTTTACGATGAATTTGGCCATATCTCGAGCATCGACCTTTTTGAAAGATTCCGCCTCTACCAATTTTGTAAAGTAGTCGATGGCGACTGTGATAAATCTATGCCCGTTAGAGGCCGTGGGGCGTATTTCTCCAATGATATCGATCCCTCAAGCTGCGAACGACCAAGTTGATGTCAAACTATGTAACTCCGAAACTGGCAAATGCCTCAAATCTGTGTACTGCTGACACAATTGACATTATTTTACGTATTTCAGGCAGTTTATGTCCATGGTGAGCCAGTAAAACCCTTGTCTCATAACCTTTTTGGCCAGTATTAAGCCATTCATGTGGGTCCGCACACCCCAACATGGGTTTCTTCCATCACCTTTTCAGCTTCTTTCTCATCCAGACACCTTAACTGAATGCCGTCAGCTTGTCGTTTGTACAGCACCTCGTCCATACAAATGAATTGAGTGGAGAGATTATGAATCAACTTCTGATCCTTCTCGGTGGCTTTTTCTAGGAAAGTCGCGTTTTCTAGATAACTTCTGATATCATGATACCATGGCTTTCTGTTTGCTACTTCTATTTTCATCACTGGATTGGACTCAAAGCTAGGCCTCTCAGAACTAGAAATCAAAACTGGCTTCATAACCACCCCCTCTGGGTTATCCCATATTGACACTAGAGTTGCGAGTGCATTGGCTAATTGATTTTTGTCCCTTGGAACAAAGTGGAATGTACATACTTCGAACTGATTGCTCAAATCCTTCAAGTGTTTGATGTATGGCATCAACCGTTCTTCTTTAATGGCCACTCGCCCCGAATTTGATTAATGACCAGAGATGAATCTCCGAATACCTCTATATTCTTTACCCCCAAAGCTATCAATACTTCCAACCCGAAGGTGCATACTTCATACTCGGCTTCATTGTCAGTGGCCTTTTATCTTAACTTCTTGGCCAATGGGAGTTTCTCATCATCTGGGATTAGAATAATTCCTACTCCTGCCCCCTTGCTGTTTACAGCCCCGTCAAAATGTAACTGCCAACCTTGAACCGTGATAGCTGCCACATCCTCATCTGGGAAGTTGAATTCGTATGAGTCTCCTTGGATCGGGTGCTCAGCTAGAAACTCTGCCACTGCACGCCCCTTAATAGTCTTTCGAGTAATGTACTCAACGTCAAACTCCTGTAATAGCAACAATCACCTACCCATTTTTCCAAGTAAGGATGGAGCTTCCTGCAAGTATCTTAGAGGATTCTGTTTTTCCATTGCTTGTACCCTGTAAGAGTGGAAGTAGTGTCTCAACTTCTTAGAGGCCCAAATTACCGCGAGGCAAATCTTCTCTACTTCTGCATACTTGACCTCATAGGCCAGGAACTTCTTACTGAGGTAATAGACTGCAAATTCTACCCCAAATTCATCTTCTTGAGCCATCATGGCACCTACAAAACTATCTTTAATGGCCAAATACAAAATAAGCGGCTTGACTGGCTGTGGCGGTTTCAGAACCGGTGGACTCAGCAAATATTCTCTGATAGTGTCAAAAGCTCTCTGACAATCTTCGTTCCATACTACAGGTTGGTCTTTTCTGAATAGCTTAAAGATTGGCTCACTGATCGAAGTAAGCTTGGCAATAAACCTGCTGACATACTACAATTTACCCAAAATGCTTCTAACATCCTTTTCCTTCTGAGGCATTGGCATCTCTTGGATGGCCTTGACCTTATCTGGGTCGATTTCAATTCCTCTCTGGCTGCTACGTGTCCTAACAGCTTCCCTGAGGTGACACCAAAAATACACTTCTTGGGGTTTAACCGTAAGTTGTACTTACCAATTCTCTGAAAGAACTTTCCTAGAGCCTCGAAGTCACCTTCTCTGGTGGCTGACTTGATCATCATATTATCCACGTAAACTTCTACCTCCTTGTGGATCAAGTCATCCAGGATCCTCATTGCCATTCTTTGATAAGTCGCGCCTGCGTTCTTCAAACTGAAAGGCATTACCCTGCAAGCGAATGTCCCCCACTCTGTGATGAAAGATGTTTTAATTCGGTCGGCTATCTTATTGAGAATCTGATTATAGCCTGCGTAACAGTCCATGAAACTATACATCATATAAGCAGCTGTGCTGTCCACTAGCACGTCTATATGGGGCAATGGAAAATCATCCTTTGGACAAGCCTTATTCAAGTCTCGATAGTCTACACATACCCTTACCTTGCCATTTTTCTTGGCTACCGGGACAACGTTGGTCAGCCAGGTTGGGTACTGTACCCCCATTAGGAACTTGGCTTCGATCTGCTTGTGAATCTCCTCTTTCACCTTATCTACCCATTCTGGCTTGAGCCTCCTCAACTTTTGCTTGATAGGCTTACAGTCTGGGTACGTCAGGATGGCTTGTTCTGCGAATTCCCGGTCTACTCCTGGCATATCTTCGTAGGTCCAGGCAAAGACTTTTTCATGTTTTCTTAATATTCTCTTAAACTTTTCTTGCTCTTCAGGAGTTATGTTAGATGCTATAAAGATTTCTTTCGGATTTTCCAAGGTTCCAAGATTAAATAGAGTAGCATCAGTTGAATCAATATCAAATATAGATGGATTATGATTATGATCATGCATAATAAAATCATCAGAAACATCGCACAAGTAAGCAAAATTGTTCACTTTATTGATAGAACTAAAAATGTAATTGACATTACTAAAAGTTCTGGAGTAAAAAGAAAATCTAAACGATTCTTTTTTTCTTCTTCCGCTCGCTCAACTGTTGAAGCTGACGGCTCTGCATCAATTTGGCTTTTTGGAGGCTCTGCAATGACCCCCTGTGTGGCTTCTTCTACCATTGCCTTCCCTTTCAGCTGGGTAGTCACCAACATCTCAGTGATAACCTCCTCGGGCGCTTCTCGGTCCCAAACTATTTCCTTGGTCATGATTTCTTCATCCGAAAGGCCCTCTGCTGGCTTGATCAATCCGATGTCCCAGTTGAAAACATCATTAAAGACCCCGGTACAATCCTTCCGTCAACTCACTGAGGCTTCTCTTCCCCTGTGTAGGCACATACTGTAGTGGTTGGTACAATGTTTTTCTTGATATGGGGCACTTCACCCACTGGCTTCTTTCCCTTCTTCAAGGCGCCCTTATATTTGAGGCCCCTCCTATCCTTTTGACCTCTAGTAGCAATAGCCGTAGGTGATCCCTGAGAGTTCTTGCCCAGACCTGCGCTAGGGAGCAATGGCATCCTCTTCATCATATTTAGCACCTGGGGGCTTCCTTCCACCTGCTCCTCCCCATCTATGATAGCGATGTGGAATCCACTAAAAGGTTGCCTGGCAATCTCCAAGATAGAGACCTGGTTCTCCCTTGCAGCCCTTATGGTCACAACTTGCCCCTCTTGAGGAATCTTGACCATCTGATGTAGAGTAGAGGGGACTCCTCCCAGCTTATGGAACCACGGCCTTCCCAAAAGGGCTAAAAAGTTGACGGGGATAGGCAGGACTACAAACTCCACTTCCGTTTCCACTGGTTCGGTCTTGACTACCGCTTTGAATGTCCCGAAAGCCTGCCTTCGTGAATTGTCATAAGCCGTGATCGTTAGATCAGACTTAGCCAACATATCCTCATTCACCCCGAAAGCTGCCATTGGCACGAGCGGGCACACATTAATTGATGAACCATCATACACCATGACACAAGCCGTGTGCTTTTGATTGATCTATGCCCGTATGTACAAGGGGCGATTATGGTTGCGACCTTCTACCGGCAGGTCAGCACTTGTGAAAACCACATTTTCCCCAGCTACTCCTTTCACCACATCTAGCAGTTCTGTGGGTGAGATAGTCATGGCCACTGTTGTCTCACATAAAGCCTCCACCAATTTCTGCCAGTGGGATGGAGACTGTCTCGAGAGATCCCATATCAAAATCTGAGCCGGCGTCTTTTTCAGCTGCTTCAAGATTGGATCATCTTTCGGCTCTTTTCCTTTTTGGCCAATTGTCAGATCCTGTGGCCTTTCTACCTCTGGAGCTACCATTCCACTCCGGGTCACAGCCCCTACCTTCTTCTTCTTCTCCTTCCTCTCTTCTTCTTCCTCCTCCTCTGAACCCCAATGGTCGGGAAACACTTAATCCTCAGAATTGTTATCATGTTCATGACAGTGGACCAGCAGTCTATTACTACCATTAGAAGCCCCTCTTCACTTACCTCATGGAGGCTTGTGATAGCAGTGTTGGCATCGATGCCGTATAAGTCTCTCAATACAAACTGTTCGTGCAGACTAGACCCGATCATGAATACTGGCAGGGGAACATTGTTATACCTAGATTTCTTTTGATTCCCTCTCTTCTCTGGGTCTGTGATCACTTTTAAATCAGTTAAGTCCTGAATCGCATGTCTCAGCGCCTTGTAGTTATCAGTTGTGTGTCCGGTGTGTTGATGATATGCGCAGTACTCATTGTCCTTGTGCCCTGGCATACCCTGAGTCCTGGATGGTCGAGCTGGCAAAGGCTGCAACTTCCCTTCCTTTATAAGCCTTCGAAGTACCCATAACAGAGACCTTCCTAAATTGGAAAAATTCCTTGGGGCAGTGTTGGTGGCTGAAACTTCTGCTGTCTTCCTTGTGCCACTACTGGGGCCTATTGACCTACCTGCCCCCTGACTACTACTGCCTTTCTTGGCAAAGCTTTCATTATTCGCCCTTCTCGAAAGGTACTCTCCCTCGGCCTCAATGGCGATGTCTTTCAAAGACTCCTAGTCTCTCAGTCCCTTCATCTTTAGTCCATCTTTCAGATACGGGCTCGCATTTTTAATGAACAACCGTATCTAATCTTGAGTATCTGGTTTTCTTTTCATTTTCATTACCCGGTTCCTCCATCGGGTCAGATACTTATGGAAAGACTCGCCTGCCTTCTGCTGCAGCAACTCCAGGTCCTTCAAAGTCACCTCCATTCTCGTACTACAATCGTACTGTTTGAGAAACTCTTCTGTGAGCAAATCCCAATCTTCCTTTGTCCTTCGGTCCAACCCATGATACCAATCCACCGCTAGGCTAGTTAAGCTCAAACAAAAGGATTCAATCTTCTGTCACTTTGCTAAAGTAGTACCAGCGAGTACTGCTTTATATGCGCGGTGGGATTGAAAGTGCCATCGAATTTGGGGGCATCTGGCACCTTAAAATTCATCGGGATCAGATCTTCCCCTTACAAATCCTTATCCTCGGGGTTCATCCCTTGCCCCCTTGTTAGCATCCTTGCCATCACTTCAAATTTCTCTTCCATCTTCTTCCAGATGGCTTCTTCATTCTGAGGTGCCTTCCCTCTCCTTGACACTGTTTCTTCGTACTCATCCTCTTCCCAGTCATCATCTATCCTCTTGGCTGGCCTTCTCCTCTGTGCCTCTACTGTGGTAGCTCTTAAGTCTTCTGGTGGTGGGCACATCTCTTTTTGCGGGTCTTCTCTGACCTCCTCCTATTCATTATTTCTCATAGGAGGAGGTGGTGGGTTCTGTGGAGCAGGTGACTGAACCATGTTGGCCATTATAGCCATCATCCTATTCTCAAACTCTTCGAACCTTCTACCTACTTCCTCAGCTATCAAGGCCCTGGTGGCATCTGTCCCTCTTGGTGAGTTTGCTATTTCTTCGTGCAGAGAAAACTAAGATGAAGTAGCGTAGCTGGTTACTAAAGGAGTGACTAGATACTCCACCCTTTCTGGTAGCTCGAAAAAAGGATTCCTGGCTAGCCACCCCTGAGAAGCTCTTGACCATTTAGGCAGATCTATAATGGCTGCAGAACATATTGGGTCAGGATGATTCATAAATGCAATAAAATGCATGATCATGCTATGCAACATCCACAAATCACATGCAAGCACATGAGTCCTTCCAACCTTATTACTCCCACATACGAGGTTATAGTCTCTTTCCTAGGTGGGATTAGCCTAGGGGTTAACAGGGAACCCGATGGACACATATGGTGTGTGGTGGAAAACCGGCAGCATAACCTCTCCTAACTAATGCACAGACGCATGGGCTATGATCATTGCATATTTAGGCAGTCCGAATAAATTGACATGGGCTTATCGGGGCATGACAACCTTTGATTAGGTGACCAATCAAATTATCTGGGTTTGTCCAATATACATTGATCCATATAGCTAATGTTCATACTGCTTAGGGGAAGTAACTATTTCCATTACATGAGCATTGGCTAAGATAATGATATTTTCAGGCTACCCAAGCATGGTCCTTGCCAACGGGTCTACCTCATCTCGAGCGTAATGAACGGTTGGGTCTCCATTTAATATACCAAACGGTACGAGGCTTGGGCTAGTGATTATCCTTAACACTTCCCTACATTGACTGAACGTAGGGTCGTGCTTTGGGAATGCATCGAGGTTGATAGAGGGACCAAACTAGCATAGATCTAAGGCTCTAATGAGATGCAATGCAGTTTTGAAAGAGGATGGAATTTTTAAATTAAAATTCAATTGTAATTTTTAACCAAGGTATTTTTGAGTCGAAGTCTCAAATATTTGTCCCCAGTGGAGTCGCCACTGTGACGCGCGCCGAACCCCGGGGTGCCCCGAAGACCCGCTTTTAGGGCTTTCGAGAGAGGTTCTTTAAAACTTGTAAGAGATTTACAAGAGCGTCTATTTTGGGCAATAAGGAGGTGTTTTGGAGTCGCCACCCAATAGAACATTGGGAAAGGTCGTCTAGTCTCACTGAGCCTAAGACAGTGCGTGTGTGTCTATTTTGAGAAATCAGAGATATTTTGGACACCTCCTTCCAATAGAACATTGGGAGGATCATCTAATCTCGTGAAACATAAAACGATGCATATATGTCTATTTTGGGCAGGCCAGAGATATTTTGGACACCTCTTTCCAATAAAACACTGGAAAGATCATATAATCTCGTGGAGCCTAAGACAATGCAAATTGGGCCTTTTTGTGGGCAATAAGAGATATTTTGGAGATTTCATTCGAATGGAACATTGAGGTGGTCCTCTAACCTCGTTAAGCCTAAGACCAAATTAGGTTCGGGACTTCTCATTTATTCATACCCTGGTTTATCATTTCATCCAATTTCTCATTCAATGCAATTAATTAAAGCGCAAGTCATCCATGCAAGGAAAGCAGTAAATGGGCGTAAAATAGAAAATTATGAACATAAATTACAACAAAACTAGGGGCAGAATACAACCTTCACTGTAAATAACGTGCGAATCATACACAAATCGGGAAATTCATTAAAGATGAAGACATTGGTCCTCGCATGCACATTTATTAAAAACAAGTTTAAAATGTCAATTTTATTTGGCTAAAAATAGGACATTGGTCCTCAGTTAGTAATGAAAATCCCAATTCAATTACTATAAAATATTTGGCCATTTTATTTTAGCGGGATTAAAATAATATTTACAACAATAATAAATAAATATGATAAAAAGGATAAGGTTGAAGAATGAACCCGGGTGAGGATCCTCAGATCATTGTAATAGCCATCATTTAACAATCCCAAATCCACAAAAAATAGTCAAATAAAACACACAAAAAATGGAAACCATGTTAGTGTCAAAATTAAGAGCAAAATAAAATGCTAGAAGTTAAATAACCATAAAAAAATGTGAAATAGCCATGAAAACCATAGGAAAATAAGTAAAAAAAGAGAAAGAAAAAGATATAGAGGAGAAAAGGCCCAGACGGCCCAATACTCGTGACCGACTGGCATCCCTGGGTTGACCGGCAGGTGGAAGCAATAACCATCGACGGCCCGTCGCTCGCGTGAGCGACGGCTGTCGGTGGTTTTTCCACCCGTCAGTCACCCCTGACTCTGAAATTAAAACGAAAAAGTTCAAAAAATGATTTTTTTTTTATTTTTACTAAATGAAAAATTTATTTATAAAATTAGTATAAAATAATTGAACTACACAAATAATAAATCCAGACTGTTTACCCTCAGATTTTACCTTTAAAGGTGAACGTTGAGTGATTTCGGTTCCTCGAGTTCTACAAGGACTGATTCGTGATTGCGTCATTTTAGGAGATTTTTATTACAAAAATTGTATTTCGAAAATGAATCAAGAAAAGAAAATTATATTTTTCTTTCTCGAAATTTTGACAGCAATTAAATATCGAGAATATCTAAATCGGATAGAAATGAATGTATTTTGTTACCTCGGATTAACTTAATTCGAACATAAAAATGAGTGACAGAATAAATCTTGAAAGAAAATTCTTTTATAAAATGCAAAAATAAAATCTCTGTGAAAAACTGCTAATATTAAGTTTTCTTTCAAAATTTTCTCCTTGAGTTTTTCCCCCCGAATAATGAGGTTTAACCCACTATTTATAGAGTTTAGAAGATAATTCAAATAAATTTAAGATTTAAGATTCAAATTTGAAATAGATTTATGAAATCAAATCAAAACGAATCGATTTCCAGAATATTCGCAAAATCAAATCCAATATTTGAAAATATTTGAAATGATTTAGAGGATTCTGATAAGATTTAGAAAATATTTGATAAATCTAGGAAATCTTAATAAAATCCCGAAAAATCCCATGAGAAAAACTGACAGACCACTGACCGACGAGCGTCTGTGGGCTACCGACGGGCGTCTGTCGGAGGGGTACACTAGGTCTTTTGACCTATGGTCCACCCACAGGACTCAAAAGTGAGCGACGCCTGTCTCTCGCGAGGAGCGGGCGTCGGTCGAACGAGCGACGGGCGCCGCTCAAGCACGAGAGATAGGCCCCACTGCCGAACGATAGCCGAAGAGAGACGGGTCTCTCACGCGAGTGACGGGCATCCCACCACTGACGGGTGTCTCGTCGATTGACCAAGATTTCCATTTTCAAAGCTTTGACCATCCGAAACCTCCTGTTGCTGAGAAAAATCCTCAATCCTTGTAAAACCGAAGAATAAAAACTCCGGATTTCCATCCATTTGTCTAAAAACAGACATTAGTCTCTTCATAGGGTAACTCTGATCTTGACTGCCTCAGGACTCGATATCTACAGTAGTATAGAATGAAGATTGCCAGAAACCTTTCGATACTATTAGGGATTATTTGCTTAAGCCCCCGGTTCTGAGGCCACCTCAACCAGTCAAGCCACTTATCCTGTACTTAGCCATAGAAGATAGGTCTATAGGTGCCATGATGGCTCAAGAGGACGAGTTCAGAGTGGAGTTTGCAGTCTATTGCCTTAGTAAGAAATTCCTTTCTTATGAGATTAAGTATGCATAATTGGAAAACATTTGTCTTGCAGTGATCTAGGCTTCTAAGAAGTTGAGACACTACTTCCACTCTTATAAGGTATAAGCAGTTGCAAAATAAAATCCTCTTAGATACCTGTAGGAGGCCTAATCTTTGTTAGGAAAAATGGGGAGATGGTTGTTGTTATTACAAGAATTTGATGTCGAGTGCATCACTCGAAAGACCATTAAGGGGCGTGCAGTAGTAGAGTTTCTGGCTGAACACCCTATCCAAGGGGATTCGTATGAGTTTAATTTCCTGGACGAAGATGTTGTGGCTATCACGGTACAAGGTTGGCGGTTGCACTTTGACGGAGTAGTAAACAGCAAGGGGGCAGGAGTAGGAGTCATTCAAGCCCAGATGATGAAAAACTCCCATTGGCTAAGAAACTGAGATATAAGGCCACTAACAATGAAGCCGAATACGAATCTTGCGCTTTTGGGTTAGAAGCCTTGATAGCCTTGGGGAAAAAGAGCATAGAAGTATTTGGAGATTCTTCGCTAGTAATCAATCAGATTAAGGGTGATTGGGCTATTAAGGAGGAGAAACTAATACCATATGTGAAGCACTTGAGGGATCTGAGCAACCAGTTTGAAGTGTGCACCATCCACTTTGTCCTGAGGGATGAAAATCAGTTAGCCGATGCGCTTGCAACCTTAGTATCAATATGGGATAACCCAGAGGGGGCAGTTATGAAGCCTGTGTTAATCTCTAGTTCTGAGAGGCCCAGTTTTGAGTCCAATCCCATCATGGAAATTTAAGTTGTAGATAAGAAGCCATGAAATCACGACATCAAGAATTACTTAGAAAACACGACGTTCCCAGAGGAGCCTATCGAAAAGGACCAGAGATTGATCTGCAAGCTATCCACTCTGTTTATCTGCATAGATCGCGTACTGTACAAACGACAAGTTAATGGTATTCAATTGAGGTGTCTGGATGAGAAAGAAGCCGAGAGGATAATGGAAGAAACTCATGCTGGGGTTTGTGGGGCCCACATGAAAGGACTAACACTGGCAAAGAAAATCATGAGACAAGGTTCTACTGGCTTACCATGGATACAGACTGCTCCATGTACGTGAAAAAGTGTTAGCTGTGTCAGCAGTATGCAGATTTAAGGCACTTACTAGTTTCAGAACTACACAGTTTGACATCACCTTGGCTGTTCATAGCTTGGAGAATAGACATTACCGGAGAGATACGCCCTACAGCCTCTAATGGTCATAGATTTATCATAGTTGCTATCGACTATTTTACCAAATGGGTGGAAGTAGAATCATTCAAGAAGGTCGATGCTCTGGGGCTATAGAACCACGGTCATAACATCTACAGGGGCCATGCCGTATTCCTTGGTATATGGGACAAAAGCTATATTGCCAGTCGAAGTGGAGGTCAGGTCTTTAAGGGTAGTCATGCAGGCTTAGATCTCAGAAACCAATTGGGCACAGCAATGATTGCAGCAATTAAACATGCTGGACGAGAATAGATTCCAAGCCTATTATCACAACCACGTCTATCAGAAGAGGCTTGCGCTGTAACACCCCCACCGTCGCCCCGGTTGGAAGGGCGCCGGCAGGCGGGCTACCCGACACTCACTCACAACATTCATACATACTTACACTGAGCGGAAGCATTCACTAACAATAGTAACAGATAATCATATATCATATAATCAAGATATCCTTATATACAAAATCCAAAATATTACATCTTAAATCCTTTACAAAAATAATACATAATACATATACAAAAAGAATTACAGGAGGAGGCAAAAATAAATAACTCTACTCCTATGTGGCCAGCCTGCAGATGCGTGACTCGAAACTCGTATAGGAACTCAAAACCTTGCCACCTACACGGGAAAAGAACCCGTGCTAAGCGATAACGCTTAGTGGGGAGGAACAATACAACAAAACACTATGCAATAATACTTAAAAGTAATCATGCATCAACATACAAAATTCACTAAGTATCAGAGGACAGAGATAAGTAAATCAAGAATCACTATATCAAATTAGAATATATAATAGAAAGCACGAAGCAATAACACTAATAAAAAGAAACGTACAATATTAATAAATAGCCTGAATTTCACTGGTGGAGGATACGGGAACACAACACGGGAGTACGAAGCCTCAAAATAGTTTTTATATCAGAAGGTAGCGCGGGAGACCGGAGTCTCAAAACATTTTATCACTACGTGAAGAATGACCATCACCGAGGTCGGCCGAAAGACCCAAATAGGGCCAACACAGGCAGCTGCACTCACTAACCCTTCTTAAGCATGCTTAATCATCCACTACCTTGACACTTCAGGCTCAAGACACTTATTCTAAACACTTAATGCTAGACAATGCCATTAATTATTAACACGACTCAAAAACATTAATACACTAGTATAAAAATACAAACATAACTTACACAGTGCAAAAGCCATGCGAAACAGAAAAAGAAGACATATAGGCAAAACAGGGCAAAACGGCAGGAAAAAGGCTCACTGTCGTGATCGCGACTTGTGTCGCGCTCGCGACAGTAGTCGAGCAGGAAAAAGCCCAATCACGAGTCGCACACACAGTGGCGAATCGTGACGAAGCCGCTTCACGCCCACCAGAGAGAAGGGTCACGAGTCGTGACGCTTGCTCACGACTCGTGATGAGGCTAAGCTCTCCCTAGCTGCCCGAGAGAAGGGAGTCACAAGTCATGATCTCCCCTCACGACTCGTGACGGGACTCCCTCACAAGAGAGAGAGAGGTCACGAGTCATGATGCTTGATCAAGACTCGTGACTTCCCACTCACAAGAACGACCAACATCACGACTCAGCGTACGGAGTGGACAACGCTAATCTGTCGCGATAGCGACAAGCGTCGCGCTCGCGACAGCATCGTATTTTCCACTTCGAAGGCCAAAAACCAGCAGTTCACAGCAAACCAAAACAAAACTCATTTGTCCCAAAATCATTTGACATGCAAACACATGTAAATTCTTACCTCCCAAGCTTCCAAAACTTGCTCAAAACACAATTAACACATTAATCAAACACTTTGAACTTTTGAAATCAAAACTACTAACAAACCCAGAATTTAATCACATATCATGTACATATTCCTCAATAACACATATAAACATCCATATAGCACTAGCATTTGAACCAATATTCCTCACTCTAACAACACATGCATTTACCCAAGCAAATCACTCAATTAATTTCAGAATTAATAAGAATCACACAAACATAAACACAATCCAAATGAGAATTAGGGCAAAATCATCCAACCAAACTTATCCAAGAACAGAACTCCCAAACTTAAACACAACAAACAAGGCTCCCAAACCTGGAATGAAGCTTCAATCTTCTCTTTCAAACCCCCACTTTCTCTTTCCCTTTACTCTTTCTACGTTCTTCAGATTCTTGCACAAAAACCCAGCCAAGAACACACTCAAGTTAAGCCATGCACTTCACATTCAAAACTAGAAATGATGAAGGAGAAGAAGAAGAACCCAAGATAAACTCAAGAAATCCAAGCACTTACCTTCAAAACCCAGCTCAAAACTCAGAAATCCACTTTAACACTTGAAGATCCACGTTAGAGCAAGCAAGGAAGAGCAGAAAATGAGAGAAGAAAGGAGAGGGAAAAAGATGAAAATGGAAAACGTAGAGAGGAAGCAAGAAATCTGCTTCTTCCCTTCCCTCTCTCCTCATTAATGCCCTTCACCTACTCATCCTATGTGGCACCTTCCCAATGGACCAACAAAACCCACTTTTGACTAACATACCAAAGCACCATACTCAACCCACACACTATAATCTCTTAACATTATTATATCCAAGGCACCACACACACAATACACTAGATTATTACACATCAAACATCCTACTTCCATACACTACATACACACCATAAAATTTCTCCACTAAACTTATTTAATTAATTTCTTTGCAATAAATCCTTATTATCCAAATTTTCTCTTGCTCAAATTACCAAAATACCCTTAATTTTTTCGACTTATCACGCAATTTCCGATTAGGCCCTTTTTGGGTTGTTACAATCACTCCCCTTAAAGAAATTTCCCTGCTAACCACTTATATCCAAACAACCCAAAACTCAAACCGAACTTAACAAAAGCTAATAATACAACTTACCGGAAGGTCCTGCTCGATCCGCTGCATCCTCTCCTAGCATCGCATACACTCGCGGACGCACATACACTTCTTCAGTTGGCGATTTTTGCACTGTCTCTGACGGCGCCTGAGAAAGATGTCCACTGCCTCTTCCACTTCGATTCCCTCTCGATCTCTGACCACTGGCTCTACTCTCAGGTTGACCCTGAAGCTCTCTTCGATCCGGACAATGAGCTACCATATGCTCTTGGCTCCCACATCTAAAGCACGCTCCGGAGATCCTTCTGCACTCGCCCTAATGGTGCTTCTGACAATGCTCGCACTCCGGGATCACACTTCCCTTTCTAGAGGGTGGCGCTACACTCCCAACTTCCGAACGTACCGGAACCGAGCTCTTCACACCTTGGCCACTCGGAGCTCCTCTCGAATTCTTACCACTCCCATGTCAACTCAGCTGGTCGCTGAGGATTTCGCATCACAAGCTCCCACCAATCATATGCTGATCCTTGAAGCAATGACACTGCACATAATACTCTCTGATCTGCGGGACATCTAATCTCTTGGAAAATCCGGCCTACCCTCTTAAGCTAAAACTCGGCCACATCAGATTGGTCCAATGCAGTCCCATGAAAGTCTTCTGCACCTCTCTTTCTTAATAACTCAGTCGGAGCCTTAGGAGCAGTCAACCTCTGTACTAATTGAAGCAAACCTTGCACTAAGACCGGATTCTCATGACCAAAACCCATACCAGGAACCTCTTCTTGCTGGCACTGAGGAGCAGGTTGCTCACTACACTCGCACTACCAACCGTCTCATCCACGTTCTCACTTAGATCAGACTCCATCTAGATACTACACAAGACAAGACACATCTGCATTAGGCCATGACACAAAATCGACTAACATGCAGAGACTTAACACACAACAAACAAAGACAACCAGAACCACCTAAACCGGCGCTCTGATACCAAAAACTATAACACCCCCACCGTCGCCCCGGTTGGAAGGGTGCCGGCGGGCGGGCTACCCGATGCTCACTCACAACATTCATACATACTTACACTGAGCAGAAGCATTCACTAACAATAGTAACAGATAATCATATATCATATAATCAAGATATCCTTATATACAAAATCGAAAATATTACATTTTAAAACCTTTACAAAAATAATACATAATACATATACAAAAAGAATTACAGGAGGAGACAAAAATAAATAACTCTACTCCTATGTGGCCAGCCTGCAGATGCGCGACTCGAAACTCGTATAGGAACTCAAAACCTTGCCACCTACACGGGAAAAGAACCCGTACTAAGCGATAACGCTTAGTGGGGAGGAACAATACAACATAACACTATGCAATAATCATGCATCAACATACAAAATTCACTAAGTATCAGAGGACAGAGATAAGTAAATCAAGAATAACTATATTAAATCAGAATATATAATAGAAACCACGAAGCAATAACACTAACAAAAAGAAACGCACAATATTAATAACACTTCACTAAATAAATACCAGACACCTCAAACAATAGCCTGAATTTCACTGGTGGAGGATACGGGAACACAACACGGGAGACCGAAGCCTCAAAACAGTTTTTATACCCGAAGGTAGAGCGGGAGACCGGAGTCTCAAAACATTTTATCACTATGCGGAGAATGACCATCACGGAGGTCGGCCGAAAGACCCAAACAGGGCCAACACAGGCACTGCACTCACTAACCCTTCTTAAGCATGCTTAATCATCCACTACCTTGACACTTCAGGCTCAAGACACTTATTCTAAACACTTAACGCTAGACAATGCCATTAATTATTAACACGACTCAAAAACATTAATACACTAGTATAAAAATACAAACATAACTTACACAGTGCAAAAGCCATGCGTAACAGGAAAAGAAGACATATAGGTAAAATAGGACAAAACGACAGGAAAAAGGCTCACTGTCGCGATCGCGACTTGTGTCGCGCTCGCGACAGTAGCCAAGCTGGAAAAAGCCCAATCGTGAGTCGCACACGAAGTGGCGACTCGTGATGAAGCCGCTTCACGCCCACAAGAGAGAAGGGTTACGAGTCATGACGCTTGCTCACGACTTGTGACGAGGCTCAGCTCTCCCCAGCCTCGCGAGAGAAGGGAGTCATGAGTCGTGATCTCCCCTCATGACTCATGACGGGACTCCCTCACAAGAGAGAGAGAGGAACGAGTCGTGGTGCTTGGTCACAACTCGTGACTTCCCACTTACAAGAACGGCCAACATCACGACTCGGCGCACGAGTGCACAACGCGATTCTGTCGCGATCGCGACAGAATCGTATTTTCCACTTCGAAGGCCAAAAACTAGCAGTTCACAGCAAACCAAAACAAAACTCATTCGTCCCAAAATCATTTGACATGCAAACACATGTAAATTCTTACCTCCCAAGCTTCCAAAACTTGCTCAAAACACAATTAACACATTAATCAAACACTTTGAACTTCTGAAATCAAAACTACTAACAAACCCAGAATTTAATCACATATCATGTACATATTCCTCAATAACACATATAAACATCCATCTAGCACTAGCATTTGAACTAATATTCCTCACTCTAACAACACATGCATTTACCCAAGCAAATCACTCAATTAATTTTAGAATTAATAAGAATGACACAAACATAAACACAATCCAAATGAAAATTAGGGCAAAATCATCCAACCAAACTTATCCAAGAACAGAACTCCCAAACTTAAACACAACAAATAAGGCTCCCAAACCTGGAATGAAGCTTCAATCTTCTCTTTCAAATCCCCACTTTCTCTTTCCCTTTACTCTTTCTACGTTCTTCAGATTCTTGCACAAAAACCCAGCCAAGAATAAAATCAAGTTAAGCCATGCACTTCACATTCAAAACCAGAAATGATGAAGGAGAAGAAGAAGAACCCAAGATAAACTCAAGAAATCCAAGCACTTACGTTAAAAACCTAGCTTAAAACTCAGAAATCCACTTTAACACTTGAAGATCCACGTTAGGGCAAGCAAGGAAGAGCAGAAAATGGGAGAAGAAAGGAGAGGGAAAAAGATGAAAATGGAAAACGTAGAGAGGAAGCAAGAAATCTGCTGCTTCCCTTCCCTCTCTCCTCATTAATGCCCTTCACCTACTCATCCTATGTGGCACCTTCCCAATGGACCAACAGAACCCACTTTTGACTAACATACCAAAGCACCATACTCAACCCACACACTACAATCTCTTAACATTATTACATTCAAGGCACCACACACATAATCCACTGGATTACTACACATCAAACATCCTACTTCCATACACTACATGCAAACCATATAATTCCTCCACTAAACTTGTTTAATTAATTTCTTTGCAATAAATCCTTCTTATCCAAATTTTCTCTTGCTCAAATTACCAAAATACCCTTAATTTTTCTGACTTATCATGCAATTTTCGATTAGGCCCTTTTTGGGTTGTTACATGCGCGTTCATTTAGGAAAAATGTCAGAAAGCACCCGTTGAAGGAGGGAGATATAGTTTTCAAGTAAATGAGGCCAAACACACCAGATATACGGGAAAGTTCAGACCAACGTGGAAAGGCCCCTTCGTTCTAAAGAAGCTACTGTCTAAAGGAGCAGTAATTTTGTCAGATAACGATGGGAATGAGTTTAAGGAACCGGTCAACATCGACAGACTTAAAAAGTTCCACGGCTAGAGACATAAAAATTAAAAGAAGAGAATAAATGCCCTGCGGGTCGAAAACCGAAAAAAAGCAGCCTTGCTAAGATTGGTGCCTCATCAGGGTGAAAATCGAAAAAAGGCATCCTGGGCAAAAATTTGAGGCTCGAGAGAAAATGTCCAATCAAGAAAACTCGAGAGGGCTGATTGGTAATAGGAGTTTGATGCTGTTAAGATATGATATGAGATTAGATGTAGTTTTGCATTGTAAATCAATGTTAAATGTTGATCATGTATGTTGAAATCATATCGAAATGTGCACAATTTTGCAAAAAGGAATAAAACAGAAATCATTCAGATCACATATTCATCATTTTCCAGTTCTTTTATAAAAGGAAAAACATCGTTCATTACAGAATGCATGTAAATCTAAACTATACTCTACTGCTACTCTTACCGATCAGGTGCCTAAGAAGGTGGGTCCTGTTGTCAACCGCAGGGCTAAGTACCCAGCTCTTTTAAGCACTAGTAAAAATAGTGGAGCAATCTCTAGCTGAAGGTAGGATGGTCCTCACCGGCAGTCTTGTCCAAAAACCATGATATCTGGATGTGAAGGCTGGGGATAAGACACCGCCCTGGAAAGCTAATGGGAGCCTCACAACATCCTGAGTCACCCCGACTTGTCGAGTATAACGGGAAATAATGTAGAAAGTAGCCTCATATAGCCTGTGCACCGGAACACACCCTGAGGAACCGCCGGTGGTCACAACAGTAAGGTGGAGCCAGGGGCTCGTGAAACTAATATTCTTGTCTGCTATCTCACTAAATCGAGCAACACCCTCGTCGGGAGAGGCAAAAGAATACAATCGCTATCGGGGTAAGAAATGCCTCAATGAATACTGGCCAATCGCCCTGGAAGGAGGCTCTAATAAAAGCTTCAGCTTCTCTTTTTGCCAAATCTACAAGACAAGAAGTCAGAAACAAAAAAAAAGAAAATAATAAAAGAGAGAAAAATAAGAAAGAAAAGAATTCAGAAAAAAGCCGTTGGAATGGGTAAGGTCCACTCCAGGCAAAAATAAGGCATAGGGTTATGTGAAAATCCAAAAGGACGCATTTCCCACCAAGAAAAGCTAGTGTGAAAATCCACAAGGGACGCACTACATTTTAAAATAATGACGTACCTGGAGTAATAAGGGACTACCGGTGAAGGCAACAGTAGGGTCAGCATAGACAGAATCCAAGCCTAAGATCGTCTTGGCTAGAATCAGGGAAAATGGGGTCAGCTCGCGATGGATCTCGTCCACTATCCCAAACAGCCTAAAGTCGCTAGTCAGCTCGTCAGAAGTCATAGTTAGATATTGGGAAAAACAAAATGAAAGAATGACGCCTGCTTAAAATGGGGGAACATCGAAAAAGTCCTCAAGAGCCTCAATCAATGGTGCCAAAGCAAAGGTAGTGCCTAAAGGAACTAGCCTGGCGGTAATAGAAGGAGGGATGCCTAAAGTCAATGCGATGTCCCTCGTGTGAGTTAAGCCGCAGTGCAGAATGCAGGCCAGTGTGCCGGGAGGAAACCATGCTTCAATAATCGCAGCAAACGCTTCAGGCAGGGGGCACAATTCTTGGTAGGTAAACCTAAAGACATGAAAATAGGGGTTCCAGAAGTGGGCTGCAGCTAGAAGAAGATTTTGGTCTATCCTAACTCTTCTCAGAAATTTTAAGCCAGAAGTGGGGCTAGGGGTATTTTCCCAAGTTCGAGGGTGTAGACACCGGGTCCTGAGGCGGTCCAAGATCAGAATTACCCGATGATGAAAGTGATACTTGCCACAAGTAAAGGTGTTAAAAATGATGTTCTTCTTGTCGAAAAATCCATTTGCTCCTCCAAAATTTGCAGTGCGAAAATTGGCATTTTTGCTCTCATTTTTTTTATTATTCCTTTTTATTATTTTTAATTCTTTTCTTTTCTTTTTATTTTATTTTATTTTTTTCTTTCGCGTGCCACGCGTGCGGGCCGCACCTGCACGTGGAGGCTGCGCGCGCGCGCCCGTGCCCAATGCATGCGCAGCTAGGGGCACGTCTCGCGCGAGACCGCGCGGCCCTAGGGGCGCGTCTCACCCCCTTGGGGCACATCTCGCACGAGACCACGCGCCCCTCCGCACGCGGCCATTTTTTTGGCCTTTCTCCGCGCTTTTTCTGATCAGTCTTTAGCCTGTTTTACAGTCTAATTTTTTTTCTATTTCTTTCACAATTTGATGCAATTTTCGATTAACTAAAAATGAAAGCATTATTTGTCTCTTTCCATTTTTGGGTGAGACATGAAATCAAAAGGGGAGCTGGTCTTTTATTTGAGGGATCGGCATTTTATGACTCAAAAAAAGAGATCTGCTTTTATCTCAAGGAGAACAGTAGGGTGTTTTCAAAAACAAAAAGCAAAAAAAGATTTTTTAGATTTAAAAGGTCTGATTTTTATCCTTCTTCTTGGGTTTTCTTCAAAGAATCTCCAGTCGGGGATTTATTCTATACAAGGAAAAATCAATTTCCTTTGTTGTTCATCATCCTCGCCTATATTATCCCAAGTTTACCTTGTTAAACTTGTACTCTCTTTTTAAATATTTTCGGTGTTTGCTATTCGGAATTCCGACAAGGTGAACGATCGAGACACCTCATTTTCCAAATACATAACTTTGAGGGTAAACACTTGGAACCATCCTCATTAATTTTTTTTCTTCCTGTATATTATTTAATGTTATTAATATTTTTGTATTCAGCCCTTAATACCATGTCTGTTGCATAATATTTTTGAGGTTTGTTTCACCACTGTCAACGTGTCCACGTAGGTTTTTTTTTTCTCGTGCTTCTTTTAGTTTAATTCGTGTGGTTTTTATTCGAGTGTTTGCCGCCAGTTCTTTTCCTTCCTTGTTGCTATTATTATTATTATTATTATTATTATTATTATTATTATTATTATTATTATTATTATTATTATTATTATCATTATCATTCTATGTTTACTTATTTTATGCTCATTATTGTCTATTATTATTGCTATTATTATTTTAGGGTGTTAATATTATTAGTATCATTATTGCCATTATCATTATTATTTATTATCGTGTCATATATTTATTTCGTTTTCACTTGGTTAATCGTGTGGTTTTTATTCAAGTGTTTGCCACCAGTTCTTTTCCTTCCTTGTTACTCTTATTATTATTATTATTATTATTATTATTATTATTATTATTATTATTATTATTATTATTATTATTATTATTATTATCATCATTCCATGTTTACTTATTTTATGCTCATTATTGTCTATTATTATTGCTATTATTATTTTAGGGTGTTAATATAATTAGTATCATTACTGCCATTATCATTATTATTTATTATCGTGTCATATATTGATTTCGTTTTCACTTGGTTAATCGTGTGGTTTTTATTCGAGTGTTTGCCGCCAGTTCTTTTCCTTCCTTGTTGCTATTATTATTATTATTATTATTATTATTATTATTATTATTATTATTATTATTATTATTATTATTATTATTATTATTATTATTATTATTATTATTATTATTATTATTATTATTATTATTATCATTTTATTTATTATCATTCTATGTTTACTTATTTTATGCTCATTATTGTCTATTATTATTGCTATTATTATTTTAGGGCGTTAATATTATTAGTATAATTACTGCCATTATCATTATTATTTATTATCGTGTCATATATTTATTTCGTTTTCACTTGGTTAATTGTTGGAATTACTACTAATATTTTTGATGTTATTTTTTGTCTGAGATTTAATTTGAGTTGCATTATGTGGGCATCTCCGTGACCTCCCGGATGGGTCACGACGCGTAGAGGAACACATCGTTTGGGTGAGACCTTTCTTATTTCCCTCCTTTTGTTGTGCCTATATGTAAATAATTATTTTACCTATGCACGCGTGAGATAAAAAAATCACAAAAATACTTTTATAATTAAGTTGAATATTTTTACTAATAAAATTGGGACCAATGTCCCTCATTTTAGCCAAGAAATGTAAAATGTCACAATAAAACGAAGAGTTAATTTTCTCCAAAAATGGGATCACTCATCTCGATTTTCAAAAATTAACAATCAAACAACTTTTCGAGCTCTCTTTAAATAAGTGCGAAGGAACCAATGTTCCTAAACCAAACAAATATCCCGATTTATGTATGTTTTTCTTATGTTTGATTTTGTTGGTTTGTTTAAATTTGTATTCATACATTTTGGACCCTTGTAATTAATTTTGGGGCAACATTATTTTCACTTGGGGATTGTATCTGTCCCAATTTACACTCTAATTTTCTTTTGTTTGGGGGTGTATTCCGCCCTAATTTCACTTGTAATTGTGTGCTTGACGTGTTTACCGCTTTCTTTACCGCTTTACTTTATCGCTTTCCTTATTGCTTTCATTTATTGCTTTTGGATGCTTGCAATGCGCTTTAATTTAAATGCATAAATATTGTGAGATAAGAGATAGAATTTTAGGAAGTTAAAGACTCATTTATAGTGACCAAAGCATAAATAAGAGTGGAGTTCCGAACACCAATCTTTGGTCTAGACCGATAAGAGGTTAGAGTCCTTTTCCAATTTCTCATAAATTGGGTGGGGACTCCAAAATACCTCAAAGGTGCCGTGAGGCTAGATGATCCTTTCCAATGTTCTATTGGGAAGGAGGCATCCAAAATGTCTCATGGCACCCAATATCAAAAAGACGCGAACCAATCCCTTAAATCCTAAAAGCGGGTTCAATGAGGGACTTTGCTAGGTTCGGCGCGCGTCACAGGGGGTTATCCAAACTCGGTACATCTTAGTGAGAACAGATGAGGACATTCTCTAAATATTGCGGCTAAAAATTAAAATTAACAAGAAAGGGAAGGAAGAAAAGAGGTAAAAACCTGAGAAAGGAAGCTCTGTTTGAAGACCAGGATGAAGAATGCATGAATCCCAATGAAAAGATGAGCATTTAAAGCAAATCACTAGGGATGGGCTGCCCCGTCAGTCAACCTCTTAGCCACCTTTTGGGATTTTCGTCCGCATCCCCATGCATTTTACGGGCATAAAATAATTTTTTTGGCATATTTTTGTCGTTTTTTATTTTACAATGGAGGAAATTTAATAGAGATGTGTATCAGGCACGAAAATTGGAAATTAAAATATTCAGGGAGTATTTGCATATTTGAAAAATTTTGAGAAAGAAGGAAAGAAGAAATGAAAACGGGAATTTTAAACGACCGATAGGATGCCCATCGCTTGTCTTCCGACGGGCTACCTGTCGATCACAAAAAACTATAAAAGGTGCGCGTAACTGTGCACCATCAGTTTCCCTTTTCTCTTCTTCTTTCTTTCTTCTCGCGAACCGACACCCCTACTCGATTTTTCACCCATTTCTTGCTCATTTTTGATCCGTTTTGCGCACCACTTGCACCAAAACGATCCTTGCGTTGTTGTGAACACTTAGGACCAATTTTCTTTTGCTTTCTTTAAGTTTATTTTCAGTCCACTTCGTCGACCATCAGGTTGGTTTTTACCATAATTTCTCCTTCTTTTCAGTTTATTTTTACTTAATTTTCATCCTAAATACATGATAAGTTACGCTTTAAATGTAGTATAAATTATGTCCATCTATTTTCTACATTTTTATGGACCTTGTACTATGATAACCATAGCACAAATAGATGATAATAATGACAAAAGATTTAGAAGTAAGTTCCTGATGGAAAAACTGAACTAGACTGACTTGACAAATAATTGATTCTCACATGTCATATAATTATATTAATGAAATTATTGTTTGGGGCCTGAGGCCTGTCCCATTTTTTTTATTTTTGTACAGGAAGTTGGGCACATCCTTGTCAGGATGCTGCCCAAAAAATTTTTTTAAATTTTCTGGATAGGCACATCTTTGTCGGGATGCTGCCAAAATTTTTTTTGGTAGGCACATTTTAGCCAAAATGCTGTCGAAATTTGAAAAATTTTTGACTTTACGTTTAGTTTACTTCTGATGCAAAGCTAACTTTTATTCTTTTCAGGATGCCTCCACGATGCAATGTCCCTTAGGATTGGGTCGAGCCTCAGGCTCCCGGGTGGATGAGTAATGAGGTTAGGGGGAGATTTCAGGCTCTGGCACACATACAATTTCGTGCTAGCCGATTCATCTCTAGACCATTTCTGTAGAGCATAGGGATGCTCGAGGAGGTAGATGCCCTCATAGCGGTAGCAGGATGGACAGAGTTTCTATGGCCCTCATTTCAGACCCACCCTGAGGTTGTCAAAGCATTCTTGGCCACTCTTCATTACTGGGAATTCTAGAGATCAGATATAGAGGATGGTGTTATCCAATTTTGGGTTAGAGGGATCCACTATATCATCACATGCTAGATATTTGCACAGGCCATGGGGCTCCCTGATGGAGGGAATGTGATGATACCCCAAAGGGCTGTTCGGAGGCAGTATTGGGACGTCATAGCCATGCTAGAGGTAACATATGATCATGACACAGCGAAGATCACGGTGCTCTCATCTCAGGCTCTACGATACATACACAGGGTCCTCTCCAATTCCTACTTAGGTAGCACAAGTAACCTAGGGTCAGTAAATGGGGCCGAGATTTGGAGTCTGTGGATGATGGTAGCAGGCTGGTACCTTAATATTAGCCACAAGATAGTGGCTAACTTGGTTAGAGTAGCATGGGGTACAACCCCTATTGTATGGGCTGGCGAAGTGGTCACCAGGCTGCTGCTACACTTGAGAGTTGATCCGGGTAGCTATGGGCCTCCACTCGATGAGGATATTTTTGTGGATACTGCAGCAGCACAGACTATGGGCATGATTGCACCAGTGCATGGCCGCCCAGAGGAGAGTTTCGGTCACTTACTATGGCAGAGACCCGACGGTTGTTTAACTTGCCTCCGATCCAGCCAGAGGGAGATGATGAAGGAGTACCCCTAGAAGAGGATCAACCTCCGTTGCAGCCTCACTCAGTATCAAGAGCACCAGGATCCACAGCCACCTCCATAGCAGCCTCAGCCGGAGGAGGAGCCACCTCAGACTCCATTTGACATGGGTATCGAGTTCAATGTGGATGACTTGTTGAACACCCCTCCATCGCAGAAAACACATAGCCTCACTCCACAGCTAGCTCAGCCTGATATTATTGTTGCTATGATCGTCGCTCTCGCTGCCATGGAGCGACGGTAGGACGAGAGAGATTGGGTCCTACTTGAGCACCTAGGCTAGCAGGAGAGTATCATAGAGGAGCAAGGGAGGCTCTTAGGGGAGTTGAGGCATAGTTTGGGTGCCTCCCAGGCTGCAGCAGCCCACAGGGTGGATAAGACCGTTCAAATGATCGACAAGTCCGTCACTGCTCTTAGATTCTGGATAGAGGTGTTAAAGGGCTCCATACCGACCATATCTGTATCTATCAAGGAGTTTAGGAAGTAGATTAAGACCAGACTCACGGGGATCAAGGACGCAGCCGGACATCAGACCATGACTCTGTCAAAGGCCTTCATAGAGCTGGGTCGCATAGTCAGGGACACTCTAGAGTTTCTTGGGGTTTGTTCTCAGCCGTTCCTGAACGGGTATGCTCAGGTCCAGTTCTAGCAGGCCTCCCGAGCGACGGGACACCCAGCATCTGCACCAGCCGTCGTCCCGATATAGCCAGCCATAGGGGCCGGACCCTCAGCGCCTAACGGCCAGCCCTCTGCCTCCAAAGCTGGACCATCTGCATCCTCATCTGGTGATCAGCCTATACACGTATCTGACGATGAGGAGGACCCGGAGGAGCGCGCACATTATTCCCCCCTCTAGTATATTCAAGGAGTGTTTTATGTATTTGTATATTTGTTGTACAAAATTTACATTTTATTAGTGAAACTTATGTTGTTAAATTTACGTTTCATCTTATATATGTACATTTTTATTAACATTTTACTCGTATTCCCAAAATGTTGGATAGCACAATAAGTAAAGAATCAAGAAAGATAAAAATAAAGGACAACATAAAAATTATATATGGAATTTACATGTTGAGATGTATTAATTGACAATGAATTAATAAGATCTTCTACAACTACAAGAATATGATACCATGTCGACCGAATGGTGGTTGGCGATCAGATGCAATGCTAGCCGGATGGTATCTAACAAATCAAATACCGTGCTAACAGGATAATGGTTGGCAATTAGACACTGCACAGACCGAATAGTGGTCAGTGAGATAAATGAGTTGCAATAGCATACATTGCAACCCAGCAACAGTCACATCCCTTGTAGACTGGATGGGGGTTAGCGAGAAAATGCCACGAAGACCGGAGGGTGGTCAACAACAGCTACATCCCTTGCAAACCGGATGGGGGTTGGTAAGAAGATGCCGCGCAGATCAGATTGTGGTCGGCAAGACAATTGCGGTATATCGAACGAGCCATGGTGGAATATACTACAGGCAGCAATCAAATGCCGTGCTAACTGAATGGGGGTTAGCAAGAGCATTGTTGTGCTAGACTGAATGGTAGTTAGTAAAATGATTACGAATGAGCCATAGTTGAATAACACTATGGCTTAACGGTAGTGATCAGATGTCTTATAGACTGAATAGGGGCCAGCAAAAGCATGCCATGCAGACCGAACGGTGGTCAGTAGAATGATTGCGAATGGGTTATAGTAGAGTACACTACAGCTCAGTGGCGACAAGTCACAAACTTCAACACAGCAAAAAGGTAAGGACTACCTCAGGTACACATCTCTTTCCTTCTTCTCTGAATTTTGGCTTATTTAATCACTAGTGTACTAGTTTCCCCAAAATTAGGGGCAACTGTAGACACCGGGTCCTGAGTCAGTCTAGATCAGAGTTACCCGATGAAGATATCAATACCCATTTTCGTGCAAATGGACGAAAGTTACGGGCTTTCGCCCTTCAAATTCACAAGGATTGAAGATTTTTCGATAAGAGGAGGTTTCTATACATTAAGAGGGGTTCCTTGGTGAGAAATTTTTAATTTAGGTTGACCGACGGGAGATTCATCGGTCGAGAGAGATGACCGTCACTCGTGCCAAGAGACTGCCTCCCTTCGTGTGAGTTGCGCCCATCGCTCGCTCGGGATGGGCCCGTCTCTCGCTGGAGCAACGACTGTCATCCACGTGTGAGGGCCATTCTCTCGCAGGGAGTGATGCCCGTCACTCACACGTGAGGCGCCTGTCCCTTGTGAGCGACGGCTATCCCTCATCACCCGTCTCTCGTGAAATAGCCCGCCGCTCGAAAGATCAGGCTTGTCGCATAACCGACGCCCGTCGAACTCCGAGCGACTCCCATCCACTACAAGAAATCTGAGAAATAGAGACAAAAAATAGAGATGAAATTCCGTCTTTAATAAAAAATAGAGACAAAAATTTTTTGTCTCTATTTCGTTGGTTGCTAAAAATTAGAGACGAAATTTGTCCGTCTCTATTTTTAGAGATGGAAAACTTTTTCCATCTCTAAAAATAGAGACGGAATGATGCCTTTCGTCTCTATTTTCAGAGACAGTTTAGAGACGGAAAGCCTCTTTCTGTCTCTAAAAATAGAGACGGAATGAGCCTATCCATCTCTATTTTTAGAGACGGAAGTACGCTTTCGGTCTCTAAAAATAGAGACGAAATGACGCTTTTCGTCTCTATTTTTAGAGACGAAAAACCAATTTCTGTCTCTATTTTTTAAGGTTTTTTTTGAATATATAAATAATAAATAATATTAAATTAAAAATTTCCTTAATTTATATAATGAAAAAAATTAAATAAACAATAAATAGATTTGTATTTTATAATGTACTAATATAAAAAATTCAGTGACATTACAAATAAACTAAGATAAAAAGTCTAAAAATAATAACTAAGGATGAGGTGAATGCGGACGAGGAGCAGACGGTTCTTGCGTGTCAGCAGGTAATCTAAGGCTAATGAAGTCCTCTTACGTCGATCGTGCCGCGAAGCTCAGTGACCTCATTCGTAGTTGCCGCAAGCCTACTAGCCGTAGCCGTAGAGGAGGATGACGCATGTGAATAACAAACATTCGCATAGGAGCCCAAACCGAAGACCCATCCACGGCGGTCCCTACCGCCAACAGCCTCATAATGTACTCGAGCATGATCAACATTATCGTCGTCTGTCTGCTGACTCTGAAGACTCTCTACTACTCGCTTCTGTAATTAAAATTATCCAAATGTTATATAATATAGTAAAATGGAACTAAGAAGTTATACGAAAATGAATAATAAGTTTTGAAATTAGCATACATGAACTTGTCAAGCACGATCACTGACGAATATCACACCGTCATGATTCCGCATATGAGTGTGTAAAAATAACTCATAAGGATAAGGTGTCCGAATTATAGTAGACTCCTATAAACAACTTAATTATAGGTTAATAACAAATTTTAAGATTTATCTGTAAGTCTGTAAGAAACCTAATGCATAATAAGAATACATGTAGATATATAATTATGATTCCTAACACTATAACGCTTGTCTATAATTTAATAAAATTTTGGCAGAGTTTCCCCTAAATATTTAACAAACCTCCTGTTCATATGTCAAGAAAATACATTTACATTTATATTGTCAACCATGAAAATCCATATCAAACTCCTTACACAATTTATAGCCCATCCTCCTTCATATCAATCAAACGTTTTGATTATTATTAAGAGTTGCAACTATTATACTGAATAAATTCTTAATGCACTAACTAGCTAATACGATATGAAATAAATAGTATCATTTTAAAAGACAGATATTTGAGTACTTACAAGTCTATCAGCATGCTCACGATGGGACAATGTTCCTCTAGTGTGTAAGGAAACACTAACTCCATCTGGTCCACCCCTCCTATTAGTGGAATTACGATCAGCGATTGTAACGGCCTCGGATGATGACCAGTACTGCATCCAGTTTGCCCAAATGTCTTCATTTATATACCTTGGCCGTTCACCTTTTCTATGCAACTTATTGAGAAAATCCTTGTAACGAACACGGGCTCGTTTCTCCCATACGCCGTAGACGAGGTGATCGATGGAAGAATTCCAATAATAGGCTTTTTGAAAGATTATAACATTGAAAAAAATTTGGTTGAACATAATATATATATTCCCAATATTCGTATATAATTTAAATTAAATAGTATTTAAGATACACACAATAGAAATTTTTTAAACAAGTTATTTACCTTAAACTCTTCAAAGTAGAACTGTAACACCCCCATCGTCGCCCCCGTTGGAAGGGCGCCGGCGGGCGCGCTACCCGATGCTCACTCACATACTTGCACACATACACTAAGCGAAAGCACACATTCATACAATGACAACATACGGAAGTACAACGTAAATTAAAACTTTAAAGAAGCAATAGCTGAACATATATTAACTCACATACATACATATAATCATTTAGCGGAAGCAGAAGGCGAAAGATAAAACGAAAGAATAATTGAAAACATAATTACAATAAGATCCTTACATAGTGAAATACATAAGCAAAAAGCTACAAAATTACAGAATCCGAATACAGGAGCTAAAGCCAAAAATAACAAAACACTTCTAAGTCCTATGTGGTTGACCTTGCAGATGCTCGACTCGAACCGAACCAAAACCTGCCACCTACACGGGAAAAGAACCCGTGCTAAGCGATAACGCTTAGTGGTGAGGAACAAAGACAACCAACACTAAACAAATGAACATATATCATCGTGTAGAAATACATATAAACTCATATGCAAACACTTACCGGCTCCACCGAAGTCTCAGATATCAGAAGGCGGATCAAACCAAGACACAAATAATATAAATACGCAGATGTCATACCAAATTACCCATATACCAACCAAAAGCTGATTCATACACAATGCAACTATCATGCAGAAATGCACAGACACATTAACTGATACCCGAATTACGAAGTTGATGCACTATACTACCATACAATGATGCACACAAATATCATGCAATGCCACTAAAGGTCCAAACATACAACTATCGTGCCATAATACACGCACCCTAGCTGAGAACCGACTGACAAGGTCAAAGCAGAACACTTCCGCTGCGCCACTCTGATATAAATAATATCATGCCGAAGACACTCTAAAGCAGAGACCAAAATAATAACATAACATCACATCATCATGCGAAAATACGAATAAATCTTACATACACTCACTCAGATCCATTAAGTATCAACACATAATCTCTAACTATTTAAACATTCATAAGACCGTCACCCAACAATGCTCATTCACTAACTGAAACCACTTATAAAGCTAATACACCATACCCTCACATTACTACATCAATACACGTAGTAGCATATAGAGAAACATAGAAACCTAACAACATGCTGAAATTACTACAACAGTAGAGACCGGCATAACATATACACAACAATACTCCATAACACTACACAATATAAATGTTACCACACCATGTAATGTAAACACATGTCAACATACCGAAATCACTATGATAGCATAATCCAAGGAAACATATATCATGGCTCTACCTTCATAGCATTCAAGAGGACAAGTTCATAAGATTAAACATATTACTTTGCATACTTAAAGCCACCACTAGTCCGATTCACATGCTTATATACAATAAAAACATGCTTGAGTCACAAATGTAAATGCATTAGTCGAATCACATTCAAAGCATTTTGAAGCTTATAACACATCATATAACAAATGCAGATAATCGGGTCAGATATAAAATCATGCTTACATAAGAACGACATACATTCTGAAGCCCATATTCACGTTTATATACATAAAAACCGATTCCTCAAATCATTATCATGCTCATTCGGATATCACATTCTCATCGTTATTTCGAAGCAAAACAAAACAACAAAGTACCTGCTGACTCACAATAGTGGATAACGAGTAAACGCATAGCATACCTTACGGGCACGAATCGAATGCATAGCGTACCTTACGGGTACGAATCGAAAACCATTTCATTTTATCACATTTAAAAACATTTTACTGAGGGGATCTTAAACAAGATCCAAACACATTAAAAAGGATCGTGAGGATCCGAACACATTAAAAAGGTTCACGAGGAACTAAATGGGGACCTGATCAGGGTCCAAACGTCCAAAGGTGCTGCAGCTAAAGAGACTCTATTAGGCATGCCTAACTATCCACTAGACTGACTCTCGCAGGTCATGCATAAAACAATTCACATTTCGAATCGCATAACGCATATACATATATATATATATATATATAACATGCATAAACCAGAGTACAATAGACATATAAATATGTTCATAATATCGGTCATGCCTCATACAATTCATATTGCAAAGCATATAATATAATACAGCCAACACACTTTAACATTAACCAATATTCTAAAGCATATCAGAGTCAAGTATAGTAGCACTATCATGCTAGTGATTATCAATACAAAATCCTAATCATGCGATAGATGAGGATAACTAAATATAACCCATGCATAATCCAAATTACATTTAAGCACAACGCATTGAGTTCAACGGCTAAAGCATAATAATGTATTCAGACATCAATCATAGTATTCAAATAAATTTGGCATAGCATAATACCAACACATGCTAAGTTCATAACTTAAAGCATAAGTAACTCATTCCATAATTTAGCATAGCAAAACATACCATTAACTGATATGAGATATGTAAAATGACACTAAATAATGTTTAAAACCAAACATAAGTAAAGGAGGAGTGAAAAAGTAGAGGATAAAAAATCTGCAAATTTGGGGGACAGTAGCATTTTACACGGCGGTATGACCAATCCATACCGCCGTGTAAGGCACCTTACACGGGGGTATGGTGTAACCCATACAGCCGTGTAACATGTCCAACACGGTGCTGGACAGAGGCATTTTACACGGTTGTAAGGGAAACCCTTACTGCCGTGTAAAACTCCCAGTACAGACATACCTGGGCAGTAGCATTTTACACGACGGTATTGGTATATCCTTACCGCCATGTAAAACTATGGCCTTGCATTTTCTAAGGAAATTTCCTCGATTCACACGGCGGTGAGCCAATTCCTTACCGCCGTGTGACTTCTGGAAATTCCAGAAATTGCAGAAAATCACTCCAATTTGAAACCCAAGCAACACAACACCAAAATTACACATATATACCATGCTAATCAACCAAAAACTCACCTGCTTTGCTTGCCATTCACAACCAATATGCAATTTCACATTTCAATCATTAACTTAATTCCATCAATTTAACATACATAATCTAACAATCTTACTTAAGCATAACTCACAAAATCACAATCTTAGCCTCATAAAGCAAATTCTAAACTCAACAAACCCAACCTCAAGTCACACAACCATCTTTAAGCATTCAAACAACATGTAATTTTCCAGAATTTTATTAACATATAAAATCATAAATACACAAATTATTCCCAAACAAATCATGCATAAACTCATATCAACACTCAAATTTCTGGAAATCACACACAATTACACATTCATGATCCAAGAAGAATTAGAGCAGAGACAAATTAAAACTCCAATGTAGAAATCAAACTCACAAACCTCTTGTTGCACAATCAGCTTCTCTCTTCAAGCTTCAATCTTTAATCTTCTCTTTTCCTTTACTTTGCTTCTTCTTATCACCAATCACTTCCACAAACAAAACCCACAATTCTTAATCCAAATCCTAACTTAAATCAAGCAAAACCAGAAGAAGAAATCCAAACGCAGGAAACCCCAAAACCCAAACACATACCTCTTCAAAGCTGACCCAAAACTCAACCAAGGCACCAATAATCACCAACCACAAGAATGATAAGGAGGAAGGACAGAAAATAGAGAAGAAAAGAGAAGGAAGAGCTGAAGAAGAGAGGGGAACGGGAAGCAACCCCTTTCCTGCGTTCTCTCTCTTTTTTTTTCCCCTTTTCTTTCTTTTCATTTAATGCACATACCTAACAAGTCCACATGGCAAACTCCCATAGGCTCAAATCAAAATATCTTGTCTTATTACTCTTTGGTCATTGGCAAATCCTACTTAAATCCTTGGCAATCTTACACTTCACTCACTAACACAATAATTCCTCACTTGAACTTTAATTAATTCTTCAATTGGGTTCTTAATTACTCAAATCCCATATGCTCACATTACCAAAATATCCTCACTAATCCCAACTTAGCATGCACATTTCGACTAGGGCCATTTTGGGGTGTGACAAGAACATTTTCGTCTCCTGAGAGATATTTTTCCACAAGTACCCATTAAATTTAAACCTCTCCTTGAATGTACCAGTCATCGTGCGAGAGCATGGACCAGAGGGGATGAATCTAGGGGAAAATGAAAATGTAATTGTGTGATGGATTTAACTATTATATAGTAAATATAAAGAAGAAAATTTGATAACTCACTATTTCCCATCAATGACAATATACATCCGTCCGTCAATACCAACCGAACCAGGCATTAGACCTTCAACAGTATCAGGCGATTGCTGCGATGGTTCAGATGAATTCCCTGAACTAGGAACTTTGGTAGATGTAGTTCCAGCCATAGATGGCGGGCATGGACACACTGGGGGCAAAGATGTCATGCCAATACGGGGAGGTGCTGATGCAGGAGATGAGCCCTCCCCTTCACTGTTTGCTCATGATATAGATGTGCGCAACCTGGCCCTAGGAGGTTTTATCAAACTCGTCCGCGTCTGATTATGTATGTTTTTTCCTGAAAATATTAACAACCATAATTAGCCATTAAATTATTACATATTCATGATTATCTAAGTTAATAATGCAAATATCTACTTTTTGTTAGTTATATTGAAACACAAATTAACTAATTAATGATATTAAACTTATGGATTTTACTCACGTGAACGAGCAATTATTCGCTATCATCTACATTATTATCACAATCATTTTCATTTTTCGAATAATTAGAATCAAATTCGCTTTCCAATTCAGATGTGGACTTGGATTACTCGTCGGATCCGATGTCAACAAATTCATTGTCCACACTGTTCAAAGGTTCATTATCCCTATATGGCAAGCTTTCATTTATTTCATGGCCATCCACTTCCTCTTCCTAAAAGGCTTCGCTTTCAATTCGTTTATTTTGTCTTGTAGCTTTCATTTCAAATATGCCCTTGGGTTTTACCTTGCAAACTGCCAACCAATCCATTTTATCTCGTCTAAGGCTAGGAAAAGGGAGCTAATACACCTGAACTGCTTTCATGGTCAACACAAAAGGTTCAAAATTAGCAAGTCTTCTTCTTTGATTGATTTCGACCAAGTTGTAAGCGCTTTGCACTTTGATTCCGACATTGGGTGTTGGATCAAACCACTCGCACTTAAATAGCACACATCGTTTTATTGGCAAAGCAGGGTATTCAATTTCCAAGATCTCTGTAATTTGATCGTAATAATCCATCAATTCACCCTCAATGCAAACTCCACTGTTTATAGTTGCCCTATTGTTACCATGCGATTGTGTATGGTATTTGAAGCCGTTGACAAAATAAACCGGGTAAGATTTAACAGTCCGCAAAGGTCCTTTAGCAACATCGGAGATGAAATTATTTTCAATTGGATGCTGTGACGCCTACAGAACGAAATGGTAACTTGTCATTTAATCCATTTACATAATATAATTATATGTTACTTATTCATATTTACGTACAAAACTTACATATGTCTTGAACCATAAATGAAAGTGTTTTTCGACTTCCTTGTTGATATCATTCTGCGTTATATGTGGCATAAGCTCCCGTAACCATTCCTCATATAAACTGCATCCAACCACAATAGCAATTATATATCCATTTTCATTGCAATAAAGAAATTGTCAGCTTCAAACGATCATATTAACTTACTGCACAAATGGTTGAATTTCTTCGCAATTCAATAAGATGTAACCATGTGCAACATCTAGTTCATCATCTGTAAGCATTCTTTTAATTGTACCCCATGTAATCAACCAAGATACGTGAATATTCGTAAATTTCCATCATTGGCACTTGTTTCGCCACCATCGTCATTATGAGGAATTTTTTGGCATCTTGTGAGAACATGCGGCTCGAAGTAATGAGAACATAATGTACTTGCTTCTTCAACCAAGTACGCATTGCATATTGAACCTTCAACTCGAGCTTTATTTTTAACATTTTTTTTCAAATGATACAAATACCTACATGAAAATTGTTAATCACGTTAATAGCAATCTAACAAAAATTATGAACCTCTAAATATAAATTTCATTAATTGGGATTTACCTTTCAAATGGATACATCCATCTATATTGAACGGGTCCTGCCAGTTTTGCCTCGTGTGCTAAATGTACCGGTAAATGCTCCATAATGTCAAAAAAACTCGGTGGAAATATTCCCTCTAATTTGCAAATGATTACCGAAATTTCTCCTTCCAGTTTTTTCATTTCAGCCATTGTTATCTCAGAGGAAGTCAAGCTTTTGAAAATAAGCTTAACTCAGTTATTACTTCCCAAACTTTAGGCGGCAACAATTCTCTAAAAGCAACTGGCACAAGCCTTTGCATGAATACGTGGTAATCATGGCTTTTCATTCCGAACAATTTGAACTTTCTCATATCAACACACCTTGCTAAGTTAGAAACATATCCATCCGGGAATTTTATACTTCTCAACCAATCACATAAGACTTCTTTTTGTTTTTTATCCAAAGTATAACAAGCTTTTAGATATTTACCCGTTCGAGAATCCCTATCCAACTCGTTTCTTTTACAGTACAATTTCAAATATGCTCGTGATTTTGCATTGTCTTTGCTCCTTCCTTCAATATTCATTATCGTATTAAAAATATTATCGAAAACATTTTTTTCTATATGCATCACATCTAAATTATGTCTTATTATATTTGTTTTCCAATACGGCAAATCCCAAAATATACTTCGTTTTCTCCATCCAAATTTTTTTGAAATGCTACTATTGACTTCCTCAGCTTCAACTTCTATTACTTTCAGGAACCCTAATTCCTCAATCTCTTGCATAATTTCTTCACTAGATTTTGTACATGGAGGAGGGGCAAGGACAACCTTATTCTTAAGAAACCTCTGTTTATTGTGTCTAAAAGGGTGATTTGGAGGGAGAAATTTTCTGTGATTATCAAACCATGACATTTTACACCCATTATTAAGATAAAACGCATCGGAATCATTACCACAGTAAGGGCAAGCCAATTTCCCCGCCGTGCTCCAACCTGACAGCATAGCATATGCAGGAAAATCGCTAACAGTCCACATCAAAGCTGCTCTCATCATGAAATTTTGTTTTAGGGACACGTCATATGTGAGCACACCGATTTCCCATAATTGAAGCAATTCAGAAATCAATGGTTGAAGGAAAACATCAATCCCCTGCTTTGGATTCTTAGGACCCAGCACAATTGTTGTCAAAAACATGTAAGCCTCTTTCATGCACATCCACGAAGGCAAATTATACGGAATTAGTATGATTGGCCATGATGAGTATTGTTGGCCTGATTGGCCAAAAGGCTGAAAACTATATGTGCTTAAACCCAGCCTCACATTTCTACTTTATGAAGCAAAATCTGGGTGAATGTCATCAAAATGTTTCCACGCTACGGCGTCCGATGGATGGCTCATTACTCCATCTATCTGTTCATGTTCATTATGCTACCTCATGTGAGAAGCTGTCACATCTGACGAGTAAAGGCTCTGAAGTCTTGGAGTAATAGGAAAATAATACATTCGTTTCCATAGCACTAATTTTTGCTTCCTATTAGAATTCATTGGCTTGAATCTCGATTGACTACAAAATTTGCAACTCATTAATTCAACGTCATCTCCCCAAAAATCATAAAGCCTAACCGACAACAATCAATTTTTTCCACTGGCAGACCAAGGCCCCGAAGTAATTTCTTCATTTCATAGAAACTGTCAACCATATTATTGTTTGTCGGTAAGGATTCATTGTACCAAGACAGGATTTCGTTTAAACTGCGATCGAAAATATGACCTTTGGATTTAATGTTTAAAATTCGAGAAATTGATCCCAATTGTGTCATATTATCACATCCTGGCTATAATTCCTGGTCAACTGCATTAAGTAAATTGAAAAAATTACTGGCATCTGGGTTGGGTTCCTCTTTGACACTGCCTAAATTGGGCTGAATTGAACATCCGGCTATGTCAAAAACCATTTGCATATAGGGATTCTCGGTATCACAAAAATTGGTAGTCATACAATATGGCGCTCCTTGAAAATCAGATTTAGCAACACCCGGTCCAACTTTCGTACTTCTAGACGTGCTACTAATTAATGGCTCCCCATGCCTTGTCCATTCAAAATAATTGGCCACAAATCCCTTTTTTAGCAAATGGAGATGCACCTCCTCCGTTGGAAGATAACACCGGTGTTTGCACTTTTTACATGGACACCTAATTTTTAAACCGTCCATGTATGCATGTTGGGAGCTTGCATATTCAATAAAGTGCTGAACTCCTTCAACAAACTCTAAATTAATATACCCATCTAGTGTTTTTCTTTTATACATCCAACTTCTATCCATATTACTCATTACTGTTAAACTGCTTAGCAAAAATCATAAGGTCAAAGTCAGTACCATCACGTGTCAATTATCGTATTTTATTTGAATCCAATTCTCTAACCTACTATTTCACTTCAATCCCTAATTAGTTTTACCTAATTATTAACGTAATAAATAATATCAATATCATAAAAATTATAACATTAACATATATACACAAAACCATTAAGGGGCATGTATGGAATAAAAATCCACTTGATTATTATTTGTATATGATACTCATTTAATACTGACATTCATTCAATTTCCTAAATTAAAATCATTAAAATTTTGTAAAAAAATGGACAGAGTTTCCCTATATCGGTCCCTATCCCCCTATTAAACAGTAGTAAATTTAAAACTTCCATAAAATGTCAACCAATCGCAACTCCATAACAAAATCAATGCAATAAGAAATTTTTCTATCCACCTCAAACATCTAAATTCAACGGATAAATTCACCAACATATGTGAATTTATCACTTAAAGTCATATGCCGTTATTACATTATCATTAATAATTGCACAGTCGTTACTGTCGAATTACAACATGAAAGTGACTTACACATCTTTATCTCATTTAAAACAGCATATTTCAAACATATAGATGCGATTAAAAAAATATTAAAAAAAATTTTAATACTTGTAAAAAATAAATTTTTAATACATAACACACTTACCTCGACGAAAGTGGCTGGTAAGCCGCGATTATTCGGCACGTACAACAGGTTAATGCCGATCCGGGGGCAGTTGTGGTAGGTACATGCAATGAAAAATAAAAAATAATTTATATATATTTAATGTAATGACATTTCACACAATAAAAATTAGAAACAACATCAAAAATTTCTACTCTCACAAATAAGTCATGAAAACCAAATTGACAAAATATACACTATACAACATACATGCACCTCAATATACAATAAATTTAAAATACACCTCAATTAATAAATAAACAAACAGCAAATAACATTATTCTTAATTACAACTCAAAATACATTACAATTCAATGTAAAATACACAAATTGGAGATAACTATATATTTAAAATACAACTCAAAATACATTACAATTCAATGTAAAATACACAAATTCCTCGATCCGGGGGCGGTTGTGGTAGGTACATGCAATGACAAATAAAAAATAATTTATATATATTTAATGTAATGACATTTCACACAATAAAAATTAGAAACAACATCAAAAATTTATACTCTCACAAATAAGTCATAAAAACTAAATTGACAAAATATACACTATACAACATACATACACCTCAATATACAATAAATTTAAAATACACCTCAATTAATAAATAAACAAACAACAAATAACATTATTCTTAATTACAACTCAAAATACATTACAATTCAATGTACCCACACAAATTGGAGATAACTATATATTGAAATAACTAAATACCACATTCAAATAATATAAAAAAAATGCACAGTTAATGAAATAAGACTAAAATAATTACACACCCAAATATAACATAATATATTCAAATAATACAACATAGTAAAACATATTAGAACAAATTAAAATACAAATTAATTAACTATTAATTTGTTTTAACCAACATAGTAAACTACATTAAACTTATTTATTAACATATTAAACTACAATAAAGTATTAACCAACATATTAAACTACATTAACTATTATGAATTAATTGGAACAAATTAAATTGAAAAATAACCATTACAAATTAATTAACATAAAGTAGAACAAATAACATTAAAAAATATAAATTAAATAGAATAATAAAAATTATATCAAAATATTGACCAATAAAATAAATTAACACATAAATATTTTATAATACACAAATAAAATAACATAAAAAAAATTGCAGAAAAAAAATACCTCTAGTTGTACATCTGGCCGCCGACGGGAAGGAGGGGCAACAGAGGCGTCGGCGTCAGCGGGGGGGAGGAAGCCGGATCACGCATTGGGGTGGAGGAGGGGAGCTGCGGCATCGCCGGCGAGGAAGAGAGGGAGCCGCGACAGGGAAGAAAGGTAGGGGGGAAGAAAGGGAAAAAGGAAGAAGGACGGCGAGGTGGGGGGGCGGCGCACGGTGGCGGGGGAGCAAGATCGTGTCGGACGGCGGTGGGGAGAGGGCGGCGTAGCTTCTGCCGGTGAGGGGAGGGAAGGGGAGAAAAGGGGAGAAGAAAAAGAAGGGGAGAGAAAAGAAGGGACATGTGAAAAAATATCCCGAAAAATAGAGACGGAATTTGGTAACGCAAAAACCATCTCTATTTAGAGACGAAAAATAAATTTTGTCTCTAAATAGAGACGGAACTAGTTTTCCGTCTCTAAATTTAGAGACGGATTAATTATTCCATCTCTATTTAGAGACGAAACTAATTTTCGGTCTCTACTTAGAGACGGAAAATATATTTCCGTCTCTATTTAGAAACGAAAAAAAATTCGTCTCTATTTAGAGACGGAAATAAGTTTCCGTCTCTAAATTTAGAGATGGAAAACAAATTTCGTCTCTATTTAGAGACAAAAAAAATTTCCGTCTCTAAATTTAGAGATCAAAATTTTTTTCCGTGAAAAAATTTTCGGTCTCAAAATTTTGAGGGAATCAATCCCGCTACTTTTTGAGACGAAAATTTTTCCGTCTCTAAATAGAGAAGGAAATGAGTTTCCATCTCTAAATAGAGACAGAAACTGTTTTCCGTTCTATTTAGAGACGAAAAAATTTATATCTCTATTTTACAGTTTTCTTGTAGTGGTCGGTGAGAGATCTGCGGCGCTATTTCACGGGATTCTCCCAGATTTTCCAAAGATTTCAAAATCTTTTTCCAAGATTTTTAGGGACTTCCTAATCTTTTCAAATATTTTCAAATTTTGGATTTGATTTTGAAAATATTATGTAAATCAGTCGGTTTTGATTCTGATTTCATAAATCTTTTTCAAATTCAAATTTAAAATTTAAAAGAATTTGAATTGTTTTCCTTAACGTATAAATAAGGGGCTGAGGTTCATTTTCAGGGGTTAGCAATTTTCATCAAATATTAGAGATTTTTTACTAAAATTCCGAAAGAGTTTTTTTTATTTTCATCAAAATTTTTATAAAAAATTTTTCAAATTAAAGTGAATCAAAGAAAATGAAATCAATTCGTTCTTACCCGATTTAGCCTTTTTAGCATTCATAATTGCTACACAATATTAAGAAGGAAACATATAATTTTCTTTTCTTGATCTAATTTCAAAAAAACGATTTTGTGGTAAAAACTCCCCAAAATTGCACGTTGTGGATTAATCCTTGTAGAATTCAAGGGTAGAAATCACGCGACTTTTGCCTTCAGAAGGTATCATTCTGAGGGTAAATATTATGGATCAGCCTCTAATTCATTTTGTTGTTTCGTATTAATTTATTCGGGATTGATTTGCTTGAACGGGTAATTTTAAATGTGAAAATCAAAAGGTTTTAACTGAATTTCTTTATATTTTCTGGATCAAGGACAACCGATGGGCAGAGGATCCATTGATGGCCGTCGCTCACCCGAGCGACGGACAGTCACGAAACTCCATCTCCGCCCCTCGGTCGGACCAGGGATGGCCGTCGCTTGCACGATGTGGCCGTCCCTGGGCCATTCCTTCCTCATTTTCTTTTATCTTTTTTACCCCCTTTTCTATTCTTCATTTTTCTTTATTTTCCCATGCTAATTTTTTATAGATTTTTCATCTTTATTCATTTCATCATTTTTTATTTATTTATTGTTTAATTATTGCACTAACTGCTATATGTTTTTTTGTGAGTTTAACTGTTTTTCTTGGATTTGGGGTATCAAAAATGGAGAACACCTGGATGATTCGAGGACATTATTCGGGTTTATTTCTTTATCTTATTTCATTTTATTTCAATTTTCATGCACCATTCTATTGTAAAGATTATTTTGAGGCCGCTAATGTAAAAATGGTTAAAGATTTCTACAAATAAATGGAATTTTCCTAAATAAAATAGGATCAATATCCTGATTTTTTGTCCAAACAAAATAGATATTTTAATATTATTTTTCTCTAAATATGTATGCAAAAACCAATGCCTTCATCCTTAATCAAACATGCCGCTTTGTGCATGTTTCCCTTTTCTGCTCATTTATAATGGGTGTTGTATTTCGCCCCTAGTTTTTTGTAAGCTGTTGTATTTTTGATTTACTTCATTTTGAGCTTACTTTATTTGATGCTTTCACTATATGATTGATCTGATACTTTAATTATTGCATTGAACTGAATGAGAAAATGGGATGAAAGATTAAATTCAAAACTCAATCATAATTTAATCAAAGTATGAATAAATGGGAAGTCCAGAACAATCTCTGATCTTAGGCTCAACGAGATTAGATGAACCTTTCCGAAATTCTATTGGAAAGAAAATTCCAAAATATCTCTTGCTGCCCAAAATAGGCCCAAGTTGCATTATCTTAGGCTACATAAGGTTAGACGAACCATCCCAATGCTCTCTTGGGGTGAGGACTCCAAAACATCTCTGGCTTGCTCAAAATAGACACATATGCATCGTCTTAGGCTTCACGAGATTAGATGAATCCTTCCAATATTCTATTGGAAGGAGGATTCCAAAATGTCTCTAATTGCCCAAAATAGACACGCATGCGCTGTCTTAAGATCAGTGAGGCTAGATGACCTTTCCCAATGTTATATTGGGTAGCGACTCCAAAACACTGCCTTTTTTCCCAAAATAGACGCCCTTGTAATCTCTTACAAGTTCCACGAACCTCTCTCGAATACCCTAAAAGCGGATTTTCGGGGTGCCCGGGGTTTGGCGCACGTTACAACCGCATTTGCTTTGCTGACCACCATCAAGCCTACACGGCATATCCTTGCTAACCACCGTTGGGTCTGCATGGCATGTGATTGTTGTCGTCTTTGCTAGTGCTTATCCTAAACATATTTTCCTACAAAAATGGGAAAAATAAATGTGCAGGGCATAAGAAAGAGATACGTACCTGTGGCAATACGTACCTATTGGGGTCGATGTCAGACGGGTGTTCCCTGAAGGACGGTTGGTTGTTCCCTGGAGAATGATTTGCGAAATATGAATATCGTCCTCTTGGATTGCACCGAGTCATTTTCTAGACTTTCAAAGTGCGGATATCATCTTCTTGCAAAGTGCGGATATTATCCTTTTGGAGATCCCTTATAGACTGTGATATACCAGATACCAATCCCTTTATCATCTCCAACCGGAGCCTCCTTGTTGAAAATACCTGAATGCCTCTTAAGAGGGCTTTGTGCTCGCAGGGAGACTTTGAAAATTTATGCTCATTGAGAGGCTTAGATGCTCACTGAGAGGCTTAGATGCTCACTGAGAGACTTACATTTTGAGCCTCCTGAGAGGAAATTAAATTTGAGCCTCCTTAGAGGAAATTAGATTTGGCATTTCGATGCTTGCATGTAGGCGGATAGATTTTACAATTTTCAGTGTTTCTTAAGAGGATTTTAGTCCTGATTTTTTAAAAAAAAAAAGTCTCGGATATTTTTTTTTTTGAATCTTTACAACTAAGAATATTTTTTTTTCATGTGAATTTAAACCTCAGGTGCATTCTGTATTTTTGCAATTTTTGGATGGATCTTAAATCTGCACTTGGGTGAACCTCACATTTTAAGTGTTTTTTCCAACCTTTACATTTTATGATAAAGAAACTTACCTGATTGCCCCTAGCATGATGTGCATGAATAAGTTTGCTCTTTTAAATGTCCTCTTTGGCACAAGTCCGCAGGATTCCTTTTCCATGAGGACTTCATCTTGAACTGATTGTCCAGCATGGATTAGCACCGATGTTGAGCTAAAGTTGTACCTAATTATCGATAACCAAGGTACGTGTGGATAGTCCAGCTTCTCGAAAGGTCTTCTTTTCTATAGATTTGTACGATTCTTGATTGCCCTCATCATGGTTTGCCCAAAATAGGCTTGTTCTTTTGGGTGTTCCTCCTCTGTATAGACCCATATGATTTTATGCCGAATACAGTGGCCGACAATGTTGAGCTAAATCCATCTCTTAAATCAGCTTTGTGCATGAGGTCTATTTGAACCTTTCCCTTAGAGTTATGTACACAATAATGTATACAAAAGATTGTGTGTGCATATGAAATTATGTGTGTACAATATGTGCACAAAGCTATATACATGCAATACATGCCACAGATTAATGTACAAAAATTATGTGAACACAACTATAAGTGTAAAGGATTAAATGCATGTGATATGTGCATGTGATATGCATGCTAAACATGTACAAAGAATTATGTGTTATATGTATGCAGAAATTATGTACACGAAATGTGCGCGAAGAGTTGCATATGCAAGATATATACAAAGTTCATGCATGAGTGAATGCATGTTGGGCATCGTGAAAGGCTATGCTCATGTAAAGTTATGCAAAGAGATATGTAAAAGATTGTACATGCGAGATGCACGTGAGATGCAAAAATGGATAGACCACATCCTAAGTGGTTAAGCGATTCGTTGAGGGTACTGCTCATACTGTCTGATGCCCCTAGAAGACATCTTGGGTTAGGAACTCCAAGCCATAATCCTTTCAGAGAGAATTGTCCAGTGTGCATCTTTGCTCCCTAGTCAACGAGCATGCGCCTTTTGCTGTGAGCTATCCAGCGTTTTGCCCCTAGGACTCAAACTCGTGTCCTGCATTTTGCACTATTTGCCTGATGGGAGGTTATTCGGACCGCCTTATCGCTTCGGGTATTGGAAGTCATTTATTGAAGGTAGTGCGTCCCTTGTGGATTTTCACATTAGCTTTTCTATACGGAAAATGCGTCCCTTTGGGGATTTTCACATAACCCGTGCCTAATTTTTGCCTGGAATGGACCCAACCCACTCCAGCGGCTTTTATTCATTTTATTTTTTTATAGGATAGAATGGCTGTCTTTCAGGTGTGGCTATAAAAAAAGCTGGAGCTACTATCAGAGCCACCTCCTAGGGTGATCAGCAATTATTCGTTGAGGCATTTCCTTCCCTAGCAGCGGTTGTATTCGTTTGCATCTCCCGACGAAGGTGTTGCTAGATTGGGCGAGGTGACAGATGAGGATATCAGCCTCATGTGCCTCTAGCTCCCCATTTCTGCCATGACTCTGGATAGTTCTTCAGGATGTGTCCTATTGTGTGGGCTCTATGAGGCTACCTTCTACATTACCGCCTGTTGTGCTCGACAGTTCAGAGGGATTCAAGATGTAGTGAGGCATCCTTTATCTTTCCAAAGTGGCACCTTATCCTTGACCTTCACCTCCAGGTACCATAGCCTCTAGACACAGCTGCCTGCAAAGACTGTAATACCGCAGCCCTTTGGAGGATATCAGGTCGCTACATACACACATATATGTATACACATACATACACATTCTATTTCGGAAAGATAAAGAACATTATTATAGACGAACATACTTGTCATATACAGCTTTAATATTCATGTTACAAAATATCGATGACCATAATATATCGTCACAAAAGTAGAGAACCTTTACACTTCATATACTATTATTCTCTTTACATATCATGATAATACTCATTATAAAAATAAATTCTATCAGATACAAAAAGAACTCCACTCAAGCTCCTAGTGGCCTGCAGATGCACAACTTCTATAATTAACCTACAACCTACACGGGAAAACACTCGTGTTAAGCGATAATGCTTAGTGGGGATATACAGAACAAAGGACTTCTATCGAAGTCACAAAATAAGACAACACTGCATATCAATAGTCATGCTTATCTAAAATTAACTTAAAATAACATGTACTCTTTTATGCATATAACCTCTTTCTCTAATAATTTTCATACTCATGCAAACATCGTATACGATAAGTGATAATGCTTCACTACTTCTACATATATTCATGTGCGTGTACTTATAACATTTTATTTGCATTTCACGTAAAGGCATAAATGTATAATAGCCTCCACTACATCTCATATACAATATAGAACATTTAATAGCCTGGAATCGCATCAATGGTGCATACGGGTACTCTAGATACTGATTAGCAGTATCGTAACCTATGGAGAACTAACTCATAAACATTTGAATGCTCAAGGTATCCAAAATCTAGGCACAAACGATGCAATCTGACAGCTGCACTCTAACCCTTTATAAGTATGCTTATCTATCCACTACCATGACCCTTCAGGCTTACAAATAACTCTATTCACTATATCATATACCACATAACTACTCAAGTATCGAAACCAATCATTACACAACAACTCAATTCATGTAATAACTAAACAAACTATCAAGCATATGATGTAATGCCCATTCCCGACCACTAGATTAGATCAGCTAATGCAGTCAAGAATAGCTGCTACACAGCAACACAAGCACACTTCACAATCATAATCTCATACCGACAATCTGTATAATAAAATTTCTTAACTAAGCATACATTCACATGCATCATACGTCATAAGTTACTTCTTATTTTTCAACAATCTTGCTTACATATATACATTATAGGAATTAAGTTTACAACACTTGGATATTACAACTTTGCATATTTTTGGATTACCCCAAAATAACTTATATAACTTGTACAAACACATTACTAGAAACCCCCAAAACCTACACTATAGATGTACTCCTAATGTTGACCGTTGATAATGCGGAGATGTTCCTCAAAATCACCTCGCGTCCGAACCTGCACGGATTAGGAAGAAACCCGTGCTAAGCGATAACGCTTAGTGGGGAAACACATACAAAGCATATATATACACACATGAAAACAAATATCACACAAGCATCATGTTATAATTCATACTTAAGCTGTCAAGTCAAAAGCACGTAAATCATTATACTCATAACATCATTATTTAATCACATTTTTATATAGCATGCATATGACTTGCACATACTCACTATAACCAACGTGTTCACACGCAACAAATGTATAATTTAAGATTATCATTATCTTATATGATTAGATTTGCCTGTAATTCAAAGACGCGAATAACGGATATCGCATCGGTACCCCTAAGATACTATAATTTAAGTGTATCCGTGGATACACACACTCGCATTGGTACCTAAGGTACAATAATTACAATAGAATCAATATTCCACATTTAAGAATCCAATAAGGATTTAACTCGCATTGTGATTCTCAAGGAATCGGACACATTGGACTGCAGCACTTTGACCCTATAGGCATGCCTATCTATCCACTACTTGACTCGCAGGCTAAAATTATTCAATTTAATTCACAGCTCGCTTGATCACATGTTGCAACAAGACATTTGCAAACTAATAATAAATTCACATGCTTAAACTCATTATACAATTGTATTAACTTACCTCATTACTTTTGATATAAGCCCTTGAAATAGTTGGCTTAAGCATAGCACAATGGATCTTTTTAAACTAACCATTCACTTATAAACATCCCATTTAAAAAAAGTATGAAGCACTTATTAAGTGTCATTGTATGTGATTAATCATTAACTTAACATCCAAGCATTACCCTTAATGAATAAGAATTCTTCTAAAAAAAAGGGTACCTCATGGTCACAACCAGTTTGGTTGTCACCGTGACATACCAAAGGTTTCAAAATAGAATGCAGTCTAGGGTATCTCACGGTCACAACTAATTTGGTTGTCACCGTGACATACATTCAATACCCGAACAGAATGCAATTCTTGGGTATCTCACGGTCATAACCAATATGGTTGCCACCGTGACATACCTCATGTGTGCAAAGGCAGATTGTAAACCTTGGTACCTCACGGTCATAACCAATTGGCTGTCACCGTGACATACCAAATTCACTTTGGGCAGAATAGACTACATAATACCTCACGGTCACAACCAGTCTAGTTGTCACCGTGACATATCAATCACTCTCGGCAGAATGCAAACTTTGCATATCTCACGGTAGCAATCTCTTGGTTGTCACTGTGACCTATACACAAGTTGCAAAACACCTCTTTGCAAATCACCTCATTTTTCAGTTATACTCGAGACTTACCAACTCACCATTTCATACACAAACCATTATGTATTTCATCTCATTAGTTAACACATTACAAACTTCCATTCAAACATCTCAATTCCATGAACTTAGCATTAAACTCACATATATATAATCCACAATTCTAGGTAAAGTTCATTGGTTAAAGACAACCCATAATCTCATGCTATTTAAGTTCCTCCACAATCACATACCATTCAATATTTACATACAAGTCACACGGCAATTCTCAAATACCAGCATTCAACATTCAAATCAACTAACTAATTAACACATATTAGAATAGGGCAAGTTTCCCAAACCTCGTCGCCTAAGCTCCTAGCGTTCACTTGGTACTCGATTCCCCAACCTTTGCTTTTCCCTTACTTTCTTTACTCCTTCCTCTACAAATTCCATCCAGTTTCCAGAATTGGACACAAATCATCAATTCCTCAATCCACCACATACCAAAACCAGAAAGAAAAGAAGATGAACTACAAATAACCACTTACCTTTCAATTTTAACAACTTAATCCTGGATCCACATAGCAATATTCATACAATCAATTTGATGAATTCTAAAGAACCACACAAAAATGAAAGGTAAAAGAAATGCAGTGTTTGGAAGTGGAAATGGCTGAAGATTCATGCTAATAGTGGCCCTTTCTCTCTCCTCAATTATATATATATGCATGCACTTAGTGTAGGTGGCAGCACAATTAAGTGCCACCCGAATTCCACCTCCACCTTCTGCCCTCAATTAGCCTAATGACTCTCCACTTAGTTTAATTAATCCATAATTAAGTTAACTAACCCTCAATTAGCTTAATGATGCAAAATTACAACTTGGCCACTTAACTTTCCTTTAGTTTCTCAATTAGGTCCTTACTTTTATTACAATCAAGTCCACATTACACCCTTAGTTAATCCAATTATACTAATTACAACTACGGTACATTTCCGGCCATTACAATTCTCCCCTCCTAAAAAGAATTTCTTCCGCGAAATTCATACTTGAGTCAAAGAGGTGAGGATATTGTTCCCTCATAGCAGCTTCAGGCTCCCACGTTGCCTCTTCTACTCCATGGTGTTGCCGCAGCACTTTCACAAGTGGAATTTGTTTATTCCGAAGCTGTTTTATCTCCCTTGCCAGAATTGCCTTTGATTTCTCATCATAAGGGAAATCCTATTAAACTTCTACTTCTTGCACGGGTATCACATGCGACTCATCCGCTCGGTACCTTCTCAACATGGATATATGGAAGACGTCATGGAGTTTGGCTAAAGCTGGAGGCAATGCAAACCGGTAAGCCACTGAACCCACTCTACTTAACACTTCATATGGTCCAATGAATCTCGGACTCAATTTTCCTTTCTTCCCAAATTGCAACACCTTTCTCCAAGGAGACACTTTTAAAAACACCCTGTCACCTATTTCAAACTGAATATCCTTCCTCTTCAAATCTGCGTAAGACTTCTGTCTATCACTGGCTGCTTTCAGTCGTTGCTGTATAAGCCTTGCCTTCTCTTCTGTATCCCTTACCAAATCTGGTGCAATAACCCTATGCTCACCCAATTCTGTCCAACAAACCGGTGTACGACACTTTCTCCCATACAACACTTCATATGTCGCCATGCCAACACTTGCCTGATAACTGTTACTATAAGCAAATTCCATGAGTGGAAGATACTTATCCCAACTCTTTGAAAAGTCTAGAACACATGCTCTCACTAAATCTTCTAGTACCTGAATGACCCTCTCCGACTGTCCATCTGTCTGCAGATGAAACGCAGTATTAAAGTTCAACTTAGTACCCAGTGCAGCCTGTAAACACCTCCAAAACTTAGAGGTGAATCTTGGATCTCTATCAGAAATAATAGATAAAGGTACCCCATGCAGTCTAACAATCTCTCGCACATACAATTCAGCTAACCGATCCATTGAATAGTCCATTTGAATTGGTATAAAGTGAGCTGACTTCAAAAATCTGTCCACTATTACCCATACTGCATCTTGTTGCTTTGAAGTCAAAGGCAATCTAGAAACAAAATCCATAGTAATGTTGTCCCACTTCCATTGTGGAATGGAAAGAGGATTCAGTAACCCATGTGGAAACTGGTGATCTGCCTTCACTTGCTGGCATATCAAACATTTAGACACATATTCCACTATATCCTTCTTCATACCCGGCCACCAATACAGTTGTTTTAAATCCTGATACATCTTGTTTCCACCTGGATGCATGGTGAAAACGGTATTATGTGCTTCACACATCAGCTTTTTCAGCAATGCTTTGTCACTTGCAACACATACTCGATTCTTATAAAGTAATACCCATCCTTATTCATTGAATAATCAGTCTTGTCACCATTTTTCATCGACTGTAAAATCTGTTGTAATTTAGAATCTTTCTTTTGTGCAGCTATCAATTCATCCTTTAGTACCGGTCTGGCTTTCAACTGAGCTAACAATGCTCCATCCGTAGTAAACCTCCACTTTACTTGTTTTAACAGCAGAGCCGAGATAGACTTCCTGCTCAATGCATCTGCCACAGCATTAGCTTTACCCGGGTGGTAGTCCACAATGCAGTCATAATCTTTAAACAACTCAAGCCATCTACGCTGTCTCAAGTTAAATTCTTTCTGAGTTAACAAATAATTCAAACTTTTGTGATCAGTGAAAATTTTACACCTCTCACCATACAAGTAATGTTGCCAAATCTTTAAAGCAAACACTACTGCCGCTAAATCCAGACATGAGTCGGGTAATTCTGCTCATGCGGATTCAATTGCCTGGAGGCATAAGCTACAACCTTTCCATCTTGCATTAACACACAACCCAAACCTATACCAGAGGCATCACTATACAGACATATTCTCTGCCAGAGATAGGCTGTTTAAGGATTGGTGCTTCCACTAACATATTCTTCAGTTGATCAAAACTTGCTTGATACCTTTCTGACCATTCAAATTTAACTCCCTTTCAAAGCAACCTTGTAAATGGTGAAGCTATCACTGAGAACCCTTTCACAAACCTTCTATAATACCCAGCCAACCCTAGAAAACTGCTAATTTCTAGAACATTTCTAGGTGGCTTCCAATTCACAACTGCTTCAATCTTAGCCGAATCCACCTTAATAACTTCAGAAGATATTACATGGCCCAGAAATGACACTTCTCGCAGCCAGAACTCACACTTACTCAATTTAACATACAACTGATGCTCCCGTAATGTCTGTAGCACAATTCTTAAATACTGCTCATGCTCTTTCTCATTTCTTGAGTAAACCAGAATGTTATCAATAAATACTACCACAAATTGATCCAAGTATGGCCTATACACTCTATTCATCAGATCCATGAATGCAGCAGGCGCATTGGTTAGCACAAATGGCATCACTATAAATTCATAATGCCCATAACGAGTTCTATATTCAGTCTTGGGTATGTCCTCCTTCTTCACTGTAAGTTAGAAAACACACCTGCCCCTCTCAACTGATCGAACAAATCCTCGATTCTAGGCAGAGGTTACCGATTCTTTACAATCACTTTATTCAGCTGCCGATAGTCAATACACATTCTCATGGTTCCATCTTTCTTCTTAACAAATAGAACTAGTGCTCCCCAAGGAGACACACTAGGCCTTATGAATCCCCTGTCCAATAACTCCTGCAACTGAGTTTTTAACTCCTTCAATTCAGTAGGAGCCATTCGATAAGGCGCTTTAGACACTAGCACTGTTCCAGGCACAACATCAATGGACAATTCCACCTCCCTTATTGGCGGCACACCATTCAGCTCTTCCGGAAACACATCAGGAAACTCCCGTACTATGGGTATATCCTGAATCTTTACTTGCTCTTTTTTAGAATCTAACACCAATACCAAATAAGCTTCACATCCTTTCCTCAAACATTGATAGGCTTGCATTGCCAACACCACATTTACAAGAGGGTTTGCACAAACTCCCCTCACTGTCACTTTACTTCCCTTACTATCTCTAAGTACTACTATTTTCCTCTTACAGTCAACTACCACACCATATTTACTCAGCCAATCCATACCCAATATTAAGTCAAACTCATCAAAAGGTAATTCAATTAAATCAACCAGAAACATGCTACCCTGAACTACCAATGAACAACCCCTATACACTTTGTTCACATTCACATTATTCCCCAAAGGACTTGATACACATATGTCATATTTTAAACATTCAGCATCAGGCATTCTATCACATATCTTTTTAGAACACACATACGAATGAGTTGATCCAGGGTCAATTAATGCAAACATTTCTACATCATAGAGTAGAAAAGTACCTGCTATAACTTCAGGTGCGTCCTGCTCCTCTCGAGCCTTCATCGCATAAGCCCGAGGTGGTGCAATAATAGGTCTGTCCACTATTTCTGAATCACCTACACCTCTGGATTGGCCACCTCTGCCTCATCCTGTACCTCTTCCTCTATTAACTGGAGGTAAATTAGAACCACCTCTGCTCTATTCCTGCTGATTTCCAGTTACCTCATAAGCTTTTGGATAGTTTGCTAAGAAATGCTCGGTACTTTCACACCTAAAACATGCACCGGTCACTTTCCAGCATTCCCCTCTATGTCTTTTGCCACAATAGGGACACTCATGCACTTTATTCTTGGTACCAGATGTACATCTACCAGATCCAGATGCAGAAGGTGCTCCTCGCTTCTTACCCCTTGCTGCTGAATTAATCACAGATTCTGCCGGTGGTGCCATCTGAGAATCTCTTGGTCTCTTTCCCATATTAGACCCACCTCGATTAGAATTCCTTTTCTGCATCCTTTCTCTTTGTACTCCGAGCGACCTCTCCGCTCGTATAGCATCTCGAACTATCCGATAGTAACTTACCTTCTGCTCGGTAGTCAGCGAGATCAGTAGTGCTCTAATCTCTTCAATCAACCCCTCTTTAAGCTGCTGACACCTGAACTCCTCAGTCAGAACACCTTGCGGTGCATATTTACTCAATTGACAAAACTCCTTCTCATACTCCGCCATAGACATAGTTCTTTGCCTTAAATTTAGAAATTGCTTCCAATTTGCCTCCTTGTACGCCTTAGTTACAAACTTATTCCGAAATTCCTTTTCAAAGAATTCCTAGGTCATTGGATGCTACAGAACTAATTTCCACCAGTTATATGTTGTACCCTAAAACAGCGATACTACACACTCAACTCATTGGTTCGAGGGACATCTTATTTCTCCTAGCACCCTTTGCACCTTCTCTATCCAGTATTCTGCCTTTTTCGACTCATCCAACCTTATACCATGAAACTCTTCTGCTCCATGCTTCCTTAAAGATTCTACTGGAGCCTTTGGTGCTATCATTCGATCTAACACTCTTGCCATATCCTGTGACATCTTTAATAAGGCTTCCATTGGGACTATTGGAACCTCATTTCTGAAACTAACTGGCTTAGACTGATCGGACCCCATCACTTTTGCTTCCTGAGGATTAACACTTTCGGCTATCTCCTCTCTCGAGTTATGACTAGGATCTATCGATCTACACACCTTACACAAGGACATCTGCATTAGGTCAACACATTTATACACATCCTAACTGCCCAATTACCCAGAAAAGACTAAACCTAGGCTCTGATACCACAACTTATAATGCCCATTCCCGACCACTAGATTAGTTCAGCTAATGCAGTCAAGAATAGCCGCTACACAGCGACACAAGCACACTTCATAATCATAATCTCATACCGACAATCTATATAATAAAATTTCTTAACTAAGCATACATTCATCTGAATGCCGTCGACTTGTCTCTTGTATAGCACCCCATCAATAGAGATAAACTGAGTAGACAGCTTATAGATCAACCTTTGGTCCTTTTCAGTGGCTTCTTTCGAGAATGTCGTCCTTTCTACAAAATTTCGAATGTCGTAGTACCATGGCTTCTCATCAACAACTTCGATTTCTATAATTTTACCAGACTCAAAATTGGGCCTCTCAGAACTTGAGATTAAGATGGGCTTCAGGACTACCCCTTTCGAATTATCACATATCGACACCAAAGTTGCGAGCGCATTGGCTAACTGATTCTCATCTCTTGGAATGAAATAAAAGGTGCATGTTTCCAACTGACTGCTCAACATCTTCAAGTGTTTCACGTATGGCATTATTCGCTCTTCCTTTACAACCCATTCACATCGAATCTGGTGGATTACCAGTGATGAATCCCCAAATACCTCTTCTTTCTTTGCCCCTAAAGCTAACAAAGCTTCTAATATGAAAATGCAGGATTCATTTCACGTTTGATCCCTAGCATGCCTTCGTAGGTCCAGCCAAAGACTATTTTTCATTTTTTTTCTTTATTCTCTCAAATTTTAATCTCTCCCTTAGGAGTTATATTAGATGCTATCAAGATTCCCTTTGGATTTTCTAAAGTTCCAAGATTAAATGAAGTTGCATAAGTTGAATCAATATCAAATATGAATGCATCATGATTATGCATAGTGAAATCATGAGAAATATCACACAAATAAGCAAAACTAATTATTTTATTAATGAAACTATAATTGAAAACATCATTATTAAATAGTTCCAGAATAAGAAAAACATCTAAATAGCTAACATCTTCCTCTCCCGCTAACACAGATGTTGTAGTTGATGGCTTATTGTCATCCTTAGAAACCGTTTTCCTTTCCTACTTAGGCACTTAATCTATCTTACTCTTTATCTTTCCCTTTTTTGGGTCAGAGATCTGTGTACCATCAATGAGCTCTTGAACCTGATCCCTCAAAGTCTGATAATGATCTGTCGAATGCTCAGTGTGCTGGTGGAAGGCATAATACTGATTCGCTTTGTGATTGGGCTGTCCCTGGTTTCTGGCGGGCCTAGCTGACAATGGTTGTAACATCCCCTCCTTCATTAGCCTCTTAAGGACCCAAGACAAGGATCTGCCCAAATTAGAATAGTGCCTTTGATTTATTTTCGTGGTTGGCACTTCTGCTATCTTAAAATTGCCCTTACTGTTGTTGTAGATACCTGAGCTTTCATTTTTCAGAGTATGCATCATCGCAGGGTCTCCACCCTCTTCAGGCACAATGTTATATTCTAGAGTAGGCCTCCTATTTTCTTCTTACTCAATTGGTGAATGAAGTGACACCTTGCCTCCAGGCTTGGAAGTAAATGAAAGCACTGCGGCTGTTGCTATATGAGCCTTCTTGACCGTGGCCAGTTCAACTTGGTTAAGAGCAGTAGCCATAAGCTGAGCTTGAAGAACGACCACCATGACATCCATTCTTTCCTTAATCATGGCTAACAGCCTTTTTTCAAGCTCTTCGAGCCTTCTATCCATCTCTTGGGCAATTAGGGCATAAGTCTCTTAAGTATATTGTGGAGCGTTAGCCATTTCTAACACCTGTGAATGTTCTAATAAGGATGCTAAATCTTTGTCAGCCAACCCGAACTTTGATTGCTCTTTAGAAAACTATCGGGATCCCTAAACCACCCAAGTAAATGGTCTATAGTGTAACACCCCATACCCGTATGTAGCACACCGTATGGTAACATAGGCAGTGTGTGATAACGAGGGAAGGATGTTACCAGACGGAAACACAAATGAAGCAAAAGCAGAAACAGAATAATAAAATTTCTATAACTCAAAATACTATTGACACATACATCACATACGCATACAACTCTTGTATACTATAATTCACACTACTCATATTACAACCCAACAAATACTACAGAATAAAACTTAATTACATTACATAAATCAATAACGGACTTCCTATATAACTTCTATAGACTTGTTGGCCAAAGCTCCTACGGACTGCCCGGACGATACTTTTATCTTCTCAACCTTTACGGATAAACACTCGTGCTAAGCACAGAGGCTTAGGGGGGAAAAACCATAATAGTGAATAGCCACTCACAGTGGTTGTTGATGCAAAACACATGCATAAATAACACATGTATATATATGGAATACACGTCAAAACTCTCAAGCCAAACCAATTGCAAATTTGAGTATGTTTATCTTGTACATATTAATCTTAATATACAATTCGGATCAACTGTTATTAGACTGATTATAAATTCAAAATCTATCTTTATTTAGAACAATCACATATAAATAATTGTATTACAATTATTTAAGTACCATACTATGCCATTATATAGCCTAAACGTTTTCTACTGTTAACTTCTCAAAAACAATTATATTCTCATTAGTTATCAATTTAACTCCTAAGTATTCCCATTTTAACATGCATTCAAGATTTACATCTATTAATAATCTCATCATATATATTCTTAGTCCCATTAAGAACTTATTAAAACTCTTAAACATATATTAATCTATTAGGATTTGGTTCGGGCTTGAAATGAAAATTCCAAGCTTCCTACGTATCCCAAAGTTTGAGAATCAGAACCACGTAGTTCTACGAAAAATCTACAATACACATTTCTCCCAAATTATCTTTTCTTTGTTTATTTCGCTTAGCCTTACGTTACCAATCAATATTTACCTAACATATTCACTTCGAGCCAAAATACCATGTTCATACATTTGCAATACACATAGGTTTCTTACCTGACATATTTACCTTAGTCATTGAGGCTAGGATCTTGAAGGCAGAACATATATCATAACATGTATTCTAAGTTCCAAACATACAAGTATCTTCAATAAATACAAATGAATGTATCCATATACTCATTCATTGAGCATTTGACTATAGCAAGTACACATATCAAAATACTTCCATAATTTTTAATCAGATTAACAACATGCATTACATGTTACACTTTCTGTATTTAATTGATATTGGAGTTAAGATACAATAACGCATAGATACCCGAAGGAAATCTCATGCTTTCACATAGGGGCCCATATCAGATCCAAAAATGCATAGGTGCTTAAAGTAGTATTCCAGATAGCATATAAGCCACAATAAACAATATGTTCACATTCATATTAAAAGTTTATTCTCCCACTTTCATATAAATCGACACATATACTTATCACTTCATAACTTATTATTCCAATCACTTTCTTTTTACTAATTAATTGCCTGCTAAGTCCAGGGGTGGATAACGAGTGAACACATTAGTACCTTTGGGTACGGTCAAAAGCAATTTCTTTATTTTCATCCAAAAACATTTTCACATTGAGGATCTTAAATAAGATCCGAACACATTAAGGATCGCAAGGACCAAAACGGTGACTTGATCAAGGTCCAGAACACATTGGGGCTGCAGCTAACAGAACTCTATAGGCATGCCTATCTACCCACGACCGACTAACGCAGGCTATACGTATTTTGTTCCAATTCAAGATGTGTGTGTATATATATATATATATATATATATATATATATATATATATATATATATATCATCCTTACATTTCTCATAACCACATACATACATCGTATTCTTTTACTAATTATGCCTTTAATCGTTCATACCATAAACAATTTATATATATACCATAAACAATTTATATATATATATATATATATATTCACATTCAGTGCATATAAGACTTACATATTGTGCATAATACTGTTATATAAATAATATAGTCAAATAGCACATACCTACATATATATATACCACCTATATTTTCATATACCCACCAAATCTATAAATACACGTTCAAACTCTAGAATATTATAGAATTTCGCATTTACTTATTTGCATTAATTATTAAGTTCACTTTGAATTATCTTTCATATATCGATTCCCAAAATATACGCTAGTCATACCTTTCATAGGATAAAGCATTGAATAATTAGAAATAATTATAATATTATTCATTAATAACAATAACATAAATCATTCATGCATTTCATGTGAAACTTTACCATTTAGTATCAGTCAATACATACTAATTTGATTGTTGTATAACACATGGCAATGCTTAGTTCAAAAGAGGCAAATAAAACACAATTAAAATATGAAAAATAGGGGTCACAGGGCGATATCAAAATACCTTACCGTCGTGTAGAAAGGCAGAGATTAACAATCCACATCAGTAAGCATTTACACAGCGGTATGGGTAACCCTAACCGTCGTGTAAGACATTCTACATGGTGGTCAAGGAAAACCTTACGGCCGTGTAGAATGCCGAGAGAAAAGCTTCACAAAACATAATGCATATACATGGCGATATGGCAATTCCCTACTGCAGTGTAGATATTACACGGCGGTATAGAGTTTCTTTACCGCCATGAGGCTCGACGGACAGGCAAAAACACATAACCAGAATGCGATCACACGGCGGTATGAACTATCCTTACCACCGTGTAGATCAACGAAAACCTAGATTTTTGCAGAAAAATAAAGGTTTCTCCCCACAATTAAAACCTAATTTCCAGAAACACAATTAATACACACTTCAAATGCTCAAAACTCATCTAATCAAGTCAACTTTACACAATCATCATCTCAAACATCAATTTATTCAAAAAAATCACGATTTAAACAAAACAAAAATTCAACACAAATTCCCAAACCTCAACTCCTTTGCTCCTATTAGCTTAAATGGTTGCACTTTCTTGCTCCCATACTCTTTCACACTCACAATCATCTAATTACCTCATTAAAATACACACAAAACCACCCAAAATTCAAAGATTAACCCAAATCATAAATAACCTTTACTCATGAATAAGGAAAGAAGAAGAAAGGAACCAATTACTTACTTGATCAACCCTTGAATTTGCTAGATCATCCAAAAATTATAGCAACTAGGGGATAAATTAAAACAAGGAAGAAGAAGAAGAAGAAGAAGAGGAGGAGGAGAACGGGATGAGAGGAGAGAAGATTTCCTCCCCTCTCTCACGTTCTCTCTCTCTCTCTTATACCTCTCCCACCTAAACCTATCCCCTTGCCACATGTCACTTGCTATTGGTCTACTCTAGATTTTTATGTCAAACTTCCTTATTAAACCTTCCACTCTTAATTCTTCTTGCATTTAGCATATAATTTTATACATCTTAACATTAGCCATATAAATAATTCTTTTTATTACTTCAATTTAGTCCCTAAATCCATACTTCATAATTTTGTACTTGGCCGAACTTGAGAAAACTTTTACATTGATACCAAAATCATCCTTTTTAACACACTCGTCACCATAATTTGTACAATTTCAGTCATCATATCCTTAGACATGTACAAATTCTTCTAGGGTACATTTCGGGGTGTTACATATAGTGGTTAAAAAAGTCAAGGGGTTAGAATGATGCATGCGATGCATGAAAAAATTTATGCACAGGATGATATGTACATGTGAAAATTATATGCATAGAATAGGATGTACACACATGAAGGAAATGTATATGTTTTTTTTTTACATTTTTCTAACATGCATGAATGACACGCGAAACATAGGCATGTGTTCAGCATCCAGTACCACATGCAAGCAAGTAGATCCTTCTAACCTTGTTACTCCCACACATGAGGTCACGTTATCTCTTTCCTAGGTGGGCTTGGCCCATGGGTCAACGGGGGACCCAATAGACATGTATGGTACGCAGTAAAAAATCGACAGCATAATATCTCTTATCTAATGTACATACGTATGGGTTTTAATCATTATGCATTTAGGCAGTCAGAATAAACTAGCATGAGTCTATCGGGGCATGAAAACTTTTGATTAAGTGACCAACCAACTTATCTGGTTTTGACTAATATAAAGTGATCCATACAACAAATATAGTATTATGGTTCATACCACCTAGGGGAAGTATCTACTTTCATTACATGAGCTTTGGCTAGGGTGATGATACTTTCAGGCTACCCAAGCATGATCCCTGACAACGAGTCTAGCTCATCATGAGCATAGCGACCAGTTGGGTCATCATTTGATATACCAAATGGTACTGGACTTGGGTTGGTGATTATTCCTAACACTTTCACATATTGAGTAAACGTAGGGTCGTGCTTTGAAAATGTACCGGGGTTAAGAGAGGGACCAAACCAGCATAGATCTAAGGGTCTAATGAAATGTTATGCAGTTCCAAAGAGGGGTGAAATTTTGAAATTAAAACTCAATTATATGTTTTAACTAAGGTACTTTCGAAGCGAAGTCTCGTAGTTGTCCCCAGTAGAGTCACCACTGTAACACGCGCCAAACCCCAGAAATAAAACTAATGTTAGTAATTAAATCAAGAAAATCAATTAAACACATAAAATAATAAATAACAAATTAAAATAAACAAAAAATGAATTATGAATGAAAAATAAATTAAATGACATGATGAAACAAAAAAAAATACCATATTAATAAATTAATACATAAAAACATAAATAATAATAACGATGATAACGATGATAACGATGACGATAATAATAATAATAATAATAATAATAATAATAATAATAATAATAATAATAATAATAATAATAATAATAATAATAATAATAATAATAATAAAATAAATAAATGAAGAACGAACAATCAAATAAATAAAAAGAATTAAAAAATGTTAAAAAATGTTAAATATATAACTAAGATCACATAAAATAAATAAATATAACAGATCTAAAGATCTACATGATGATTAATTGACTATGAATGAAAATAAAAAAAAAAAAAAGGAATCGAGCCCATAATATTTGTCCTCAGAGTTCGGATTCAAACGAGGAAAAAATATGATTGATTTTCTTATTTTGATCCACAAAATTTGAATTAATCCAAGAAAGAAAATTTACTTAAAAAATAATGGGAGAAAATAAAAAATTCTCAAAAATAAAGAATTATTTTCTTTGTCTCAAAAATTATTGATTACGAATTAATTTTTAAAACATTAAGAAATTTTCTTTTAAGAAGAAGAACTCCAAAGATGTAGAAGAAACTCTCTTGAAGAAGAAGAGAAAGTAAAATAAAATTTTTAACCTAAAAAAGTCTCTTCCTTATCTCTTTCTATATTTTTCAATTTATATGAGTTTTAGAGAAAAGCTAATTAATTAAGGAAAAAAGATTGCATTTTTATCCAATTCGACCTTATATATATTTAAAAAATAAGAATTATCCTTGAAAATCTCAGAAAAAATGATAAAAAATCAAAATTTATCCAAAAAATTGTGTTTTGGGTGGAAAATCACATTTTCGGTAGACTAGGGGCGACCGATTCCTGTTGCAGGTGAGCGATGGGCGCGTGGGCGAGCGCTACCAGCATGCGCTGCGACGGGCACGAGAGGGAAGCCTGCCCTCATGTGTTGGCAGCCGAAAATGTCCGATTTTTTTTACAACAATTTTGACTAAAATAATATAATTTCCAAACTCCTTTTTTAATATTTTTTAATATTTTAAATTATTTATTTTTAAAAATCGAATTTGACAACAAAACCATCACTTCCAACGTTTTTGTCTGTGAATATGTATTTAATTTCATCATTGGTAACTCTGATCTGAACTGTTTCGGGACCCGGTGTCTACAGTATGTATTGATTTTATGTGAAATTTATATGAAACATTAAGGTTGTATGGTAAAGTATGAAAGAATCTTGCATGCAAATGTAGTACATAATAATAAATATTCTGTAATACCTATATAACATGAGTTCCTACATGTATATAACCATTATATGAGCATGATAATTGATTATGAATATGTTATACATGTTATTAACATAAGTACTATTAATTTAAAAAGAAGTATAATCGAAGCCTGCTTATGACAGGGTTGTGGATAGATAGGTATGTCTATAAGAACTACCGTTTGCAACAAACCAATGTGTAAACACCAGATCCTGAGGCAGTTCAGATCAGAGTTATCCAATGATGATTAGACGCCTATTCACGGGTAAAAAGGTTGAAAATGATGATTTCCTTATAAAAATTTCTTTTTAGGACAAAAAAAAATAAAAATTAAAAAAAAAATTAAAAAAAAAACGATATTGGAAATTATAGTGTTTTACTCAAATTTGAAATTTAAAAAAAAAATCGCCGCGGCAGCACTCAAGCGCCACGCAGACTCTTCGCACGCCCACCGATACCCGTCGGTCGCCGAATCAGCCCAAATCCGCTGAAAATCTTATTTTTGGCATTTTTCAGGAATTTTTGCCCCAAAATTGATTTTTTATTCAATTTATTTAAGGATTTTCATGATTTTTTTCATTTTTAAAATATATATAAATAATATGTGAATTAATTAAAGGTTTTTTCTTAAATTAATTAGGGTTTTTTTTATTAAGGCATATAAATAGAAAAAGATGAAAAGAAAAAAGGGGGAGAATTCATTTTAGATTTTTCTTCATTTTTCTCTTCTTCAACAAAAAATTCTCTTTACATGTTTTTAGGTTTTCTGCTCAAAATAAAAATTTCTCAAAATTAAAAAGTTCAATTCGTTGTTAATATTTTTTTTAGACAAAATAAATGATTTTTTTGTTCTTGAGACATTTATTTATTTATTTTTTCTAATCAATTATTTTCCTTGAGATAAAAAAAAAATCATTTTTTGTTCTTGAAAATTTTAATTTTTTTTTTCATTATTTTTGTTTCTTATTTAAATCAAAATCAATTTTTTTAACAAATAATCATTTTTTAAATAAAGAAATTCATTTTTTGTTTTTGAAAATTTTTTATCAATTTTTTAAGCAAATTTATTTCTTGGAATAAAATTTTAATTTTTATTATCTTCAATTCTAATTTTGCAAAACAAAGTAAGGAAATCAATCACTTTTTTCACTCTATCGAATATGAATTCTGAGGGTAAACATTCTGAACCCGATCTCATAATTTTATTTGTTTTATTTTTTTTGTATTATTTTTATCTCTTGTTTACAATTAATTCATTAACATGTAATTTTATTCTTTTCATTTATTTATTTATTCAATTGTTTATATATTTGTTTTATTTAATATATTTATTATGTTTATTATTATAATTTATTACTATTATGTTTATTATTATGTTTATTATTATTATTATTATTATTATTATTATTATTATTATTATTATTATTTCTTTTTTTTTATCATTATTATTATTATTTTATTATCATTTATTATTATTATTTTTTTATTTTTTTATTATTCTTTATGTTTTTTTATATCAATTTATTAATATATTAATATTTTTATTTCATAACATCATTTAATTTATTACTCATTTTTTATGTCATTTTATTCCATTTTATTTATGTATTATTCTACTTATCATTTTATTTGTTTAATTGATTAACTTTCTTATTTTGATTACTAACATTAATTTTTTGTATTTGTTTTGACTCTAATATCTATTTTTCCTTTTGGGCATTCTCGCGAGCAAACTGGGAGATCCAGGAGTCTCGTTTGGTTTGACCATTTATTTTTATTATTTGTATTATTTTATTTATTTGGCTTTTTCATTTATTTTGCCATGTAATTCCTAATAAAATGGTTTATTTTTGTGCACGCTTAAAAGAAAATCATAGAAAATATTTCTATTAATAAATTGAGTTTTTTTTTTCTAATAAAATAGGACCAATGTCCTAGTTTTCCTATCCAAATAAATTTTTACCTTCAACGTTATTCTTTTTTAAGTATGCATGCGAGTACCAATATCCTCATCGTTAATAAATACCCCATTTTATGTATGATTTACATTTCATTTATATTGGGGGTTGTATTCCGCCCCTAGTTTTATTGTAATTTATTGTACTCTTATTTACTTTATTTTAATTTTGTTTTATTTACCGCTTTTATTACATGATTGTCTTGCGCTTTAATCATTGTATTGAAACGAATGAGAAAAGAAATGAAATTTTAAATTCAAAACTCAATTATAATTTAATCAAAGTATGAATAAATGAAAAGTCTCGAACCATCTCTGTTCTTAGACTCAACGAGTTTAGAGGACCATCTCAATGTCCTATTGGGGTGGGGTCTCCAAAATATCTTTTGTTTCCCAAAATAGGCCCAATTTACATTGTCTTAGGCTCCATGAGGTTAGAATACCATCTCAATGTCCTATTGGGGTGGGGATCGCAAAATAACTCTGGGTTGCCCAAAATAGACACAAATGTGATGTCTTAGGCTCAGTGACACTAGACGACCTTTCCCAATGTTTTATTAGGTGGCGACTCTAATAAAACTCCTTGTTGTCCAAAATTGACGCCCTTATAATCTCTTACAAGTTTCATGAACCTCTCTCGAAAATCCTAAAAGCGGGTTTTTGGGGCGTCCTTGGGTTCTGCGCGCGTCACAGTGGCAGCTCTACTGGGGACTATGCTTTGAGACTTCGCTTCGAAAGTATCTTGACTAAAACATATAATCGAGTTTTAATTTAAAAATTTCACCCCTTTTCGAAATTGCATTGCATCACATTAAAGTCTTAGATTTATTCTAGTTTGCACCCTCTATTAACCCCGGTGCGTTCTCGAAGCATGAGCCTATGATCACTCGTGCGTTCCTGAAGCACGAGTCTCTTGGATCTCCCGATTTGCTCGCGAGAATGCCCAAACAAGGAAAATAGATATTGGAATAAAAAACAAATACAAATAAAATTAATGTTAGTAATTAAATCAAGAAAATCAATTAAATAATAAAATAATAAGTAACAAATTAAAATAAATAAAAAATACATTATGAATGAAAAATAAATTAAATGACATGATGAAACAAAAAAATTAACATATTAATAAATTAATACCTAAAAACATAAATAATAATAATAATAATAATAATAATAATAATAATGATAATAATAATAATAATAATAATAATAATGATGATGATGATGATGATGATGATAATGACAATAATAATAATAAATAAAAAATAAAAGAAGAATGAACAATCAAATAAATAAAAAAGAATAAAAAATGTTAAATATATGACTAAGATCACATAAAATAAATAAATATAATAGATCTAAAGATCTACATTGTAACAACCCGAAACAACCCCCCCGCCCTGTTGGAAGGGATGCCGGTTGCCACGCGCACAAACTCAATACAAACTCAAATACATATACATATACTCAAATAAATTAAGGAAATAAATACTTTTAATCAAAAGATAACAAATCCATATATATAACCATATAGTTTTTTTACAAAAGGGATTTGTAAAAGATAAACATTTACATATACGTATACAAAATAATCGTTTACAAAATTACATTTCCAAAATCATACTCCATAAACAAAAATACAGCGGAAGACAAAATAACTCAAACTAAAGACTTCTAGTGGCCGACTTGCAGATGTACGACTCCGAAATGAACCTGCCACCTACACGGGAAAAGAGCCCGTGCTAAGCGATAACGCTCAGTGGGGAGGAACAACACATGCATTTCTATATACAAAAACTCACAAACAACATCAACATTTAAACTCAAAAACATGATCCAAAGTGAGGATGGCAAAACACTCCCAAACCTCTTGAAGCTCAAAATCCCTGCTTCTCTTTAAGCTTGAACCTTTTCCTTGCCCTTAATCTTCTTCTTGTCACCAATTTCTTGCACAAATCCAATCAAAACCAAAGCTTAGTTAACCCTTGCAAACAACCACATAACCCAATTCCAACCCATGAGAAGGAAAAGAAGACGAAAACCCCAAAGTACTTGCAGCTACTTACCTCTTAGAACTCTTCAAAAACTCAAAACCCTAGCTCAAAGATTAAAGAACAGCACATGCAAAGGAAGGGAGCAAAAAAAATGGAGAAAAGAAAGAACAAGGGAAACGTGAGAGATGAGGGAAAAGGAGCCAAAATCAGATAGCTTCTAAGGGAAGCTAAAAATTTCTGCCTTCCCTCTCTCTACTCCTTTCAAATCTCCATTAAATGCACTTACCTACCAAAGCCACTTGTCACTCTACTATTGGACCTCTTCTACAACTTTCTTGACTTTTGCTTCTAGTCCTTGTAAATTCTCTTAAAAATCCTTATAAATTACCAATTGATCACTAATAAAAATTCTTCCATTAAATACTTTAAAAAACTCTTCAATTAAGTCCTTTATCCATTTACATAAATTACTAAAATACCCTTTTAATAATCCAATTACACATACAATTGTACTAGGCCATTTTTGGGGTGTGACAACTCTCTCCTCCTTAAGAAATTTCGTCCTTGAAATTTCCCCGCTAACCACTTACATCCCAAATACCGAAATCGAACTCAAAAGAAACTTAACCAATTAACACTTACCGGAAGGACCTGCAGCCTCAGGAGTATCCTCTCTAATAATTGCATAGACTCTAGCCGGAGCATATTTTCCCGTAGTCCTTGGCCGATGCACGGTTTCTGATGGTGCCTGAGGAGCTCTACTTCTGTCCCGGTTGCTTCTGGTTGCATTTGACTTACCTCCTCCCACATTACTCTCTTGTTGGCTCTTATTCTCTTATCGATCGGGGCAATTAGCAAACCGATGCTCCATACTTCCGCATTTGAAGCATGCACCGATGATCTTACGACAGGTACCCCAATGGTGTCTTTGGCAATGATCACACTTCGGTGCTCTATTTCCCTTACTAGCATGCGGTGCCACACTTCCTACTTCCGAAGGTACTTGAGCAGTCCCTCTAGTTCCTTGTCCTACCGGAGCACCTTTGGCCTTCTCGTTACTAACAACTCCACCATTCGATGCTCTCCTGCTTCGCCATCTCGGATTCTTCCAACTTTATCGCTGCAGCCACTAACTGATAGTATCCAACCGGTGCATAACTGCCATTGCTGACAATGGACCTCTGATGACTTCTCTTAATCCACCCTAAAAATGCTGGCATTTAAAGTCTTTCATCAATAGCGGCTGGGGCACATACTTGGTCAATCGGCTAAACTCTTTCTCATAGTCGCTGACCGATAAGTTCCTCAGTTTCAAATTGATAAATTCATTCCACTTTGCCTCTCGATAGGCTTTGGTCACATATTTCTGCTCAAACTCTTTCACGAAGAACTCCCATGTCAATTCAGCTGGTCTCTAGGGATTGAGAAGCACAAGGTTCCACCAATCATATGCTGATCTTTGCAAAAGCGATACAGCACAAGTAACTCATTGATACGGAGGGCAAGCTATCTCTTGTAGAATCCTATCTGTTCTCTTCAACCAGAATTCCACCACATTCGATTCGTCCAAAGAGGTTTCATGGAATTCTTCTGCTCCCCTTTTCCTTATAAGCTCAGAAGGAGCCTTAGGAGCAGTCAATCTGTCTACCACTTGCAGCAAACCTTGCACTAATGTCGGATCGAAACCCTGACCTTCTACTGGTGCACGCTCACGTGCAGGCCTATCCTGACCAACCGAATTCACACTTTCCATCGTGTTGCCCATATACTCACTTTGATCCGACTCCATCTAGAAACTACACAAAATAACATCTGCATTAGGCCACGACTCTGGACAAATTCTCATGCAAAGACTATATACTCAACCAATCACATAGAACCAGAACCGACTAAACTGGCGCTCTGATACCAAGCTGTAACACCCCGACACCCCCCCCTCGGAAGGGATGCCGGTTGCCACGCGCACAAACTCAAATACATATACATATACTCAAATAAATTAAGGAAACAAATACTTTTAATCAAAAGATAACAAATCCATATATATAACCATATAGTTTTTTTACAAAAGGGATTTGTAAAAGATAAACATTTACATATACATATACAAAATAATCCTTTACAAAATTACATTTCCAAAATCATACTCCATAAACAAAAATATAGCGGAAGAAAAAATAACTCCAACTAAAGACTTCTAGTGGCCGACCTGCAGATGTGCGACTCCGAAATGAACCTGCCACCTACACGGGAAAAGAGCCCGTGCTAAGCGATAATGCTTAGTGGGGAGGAACAACACATGCATTTCTATATACAAAAACTCACAAACAACATCAACATTTAAACTCAAAAACATGATCCAAAGTGAGGATGGCAAAACACTCCCAAACCTCTTGAAGCTCAAAAACCCCGCTTCTCTTCAAGCTTGAACCTTTTCCTTGCCCTTAATCTTCTCCTTGTCACCAATTTCTTGCACAAATCCAATCAAAATCAAAGCTTAGTTAACCCATGAAAACAACCACATAACCCAATTCCAACCCGTGAGAAGGAAAAGAAGACGAAAACCCCGAAGTACTTGCAGCTACTTACCTCTTAGAACTCTTCAAAAACTCAAAACCCTAGCTAAAAGATTGAAGAACAGCAAATGCAAAGGAAGGGAGCAAAAAAAAATGAAGAAAAGAAAGAACAACGGAAACGTGAGAGATGAGGGAAGAGGAGCCAAAATTAGATATCTTCTAAGGGAAGCTAAAAATTTCTGCCTTCCCTCTCTCTACTCCTTTCAAATCTCCATTAATGCACTTACCTACCAAAGCCACTTGTCACTCTACTATTGGACTTCTTCTACAACTTTCTTGACTTTTGCTTTTAGTCCTTGTAAATTCTCTTATAAATCCTTATAAATTACCAATTGATCACTAATAAAAATTCTTCCATTAAATACTTTAAATAACTCTTCAATTAAGTCCTTAATCCATTTACATAAATTACCAAAATACCCTTTTAATAATCCAATTACACATACAATTCTACTAGGCCATTTTTGGGGTGTGACATACATGATGATTAATTGACTATAAATGAAAACAAATAAAAATAAATAAAAAAAGGAATCGAGCCCAGAATATTTGCCCTCAGAGTTAGAATTCGTAGGAGAAAAAAATATGATTGATTTTCTTGTTTTGATCTAAAATTAGAATTAAAAATAAAAAAAATTGGAGTTTTATTCCAAGAAAGAAAATTTACTTAAAAAATAATGGGAGAAAATAAAAATTCTAAAAATAAAGAATTATTTTCTTTGTCTCAAAAATTATTGATTACGAATTAATTTTTAAAACATTAAGAAATTTTCTTTTAAGAAGAAGAACTCCAAAGATGTAGAAGAAACTCTCTTGAAGAAGAAGAAGAGAAAATAAAATAAAATTTTTAACCTAAAAATGTCTCTTCCTTTTCTCTTTCTATATTTTTCTATTTATATGAGTTTTAGAGAAAAGCTAATTAATTAAGGAAAAGAGATTGTATTTTTATCAAATTCTACGTTATATATATTTAAAAAATAAGAATTATCCTTGAAAATTTCGGAAAAATGATAAAAAATCAAAATTTATCCAAAAAATTCCGTTTTCAGTGGAAAATCACATTTTCGGTAGACTGGGGCCAACTGATTCCCATCGCAGGTGAGTGATGGGCGCGCAGGCGAGCGATGCCCAAATGCGCTGTGACAGGCACGAGAGGGAAGCCTACCCTCGCGTGTTGGCGGCCAAAAATATTCAATTTTTTTTATAACAATTTTAACTAAAACACTATAATTTTCAAACTCTTTCTTTATTATTTTTTTATATTTTAAATTTTTTATCTCTAAAAATCAAATTTGACAAGCAAACCATCACTTTTAACTTTTTTGCCTGTGAACATGTATTTATTTTCGTCACTAGTAACCCTGATCTGTGCTGCTTTGGGACCCTGTGTCTACAGTATGTATTGATTTTATGTAAAATTTATATGAAACATTAAGGTTGTATGGTAAAGTTATGAAAGAATCTTGCATGCAAATGTTGTACATAATAATAAATATTATGTAATACCTATATGTCATGAGTTCCTACATGTATATAACCATTATATGAGCATGATAATTGATTATGAATATGTTATACATGTTATTAACATAACTACTATTAATATAAAAAGAAGTATAATCGAAGCCTGCTTATGATAGGGTAGTGGATAGATAGGTATGCCTATAAGAACTACCGTTTGCAACAAACCAATGTGTAGACACCAAGTCCTAAGGCAGCCCAGATTAGAGTTACCTAATGATGATTAGACGCCTGTTCACGGGTAAAAAGTTTGAAAGTGATGATTTCCTTGTTAAAATTGCTTTTTAAGACCAAAAAAATAAAAAAATTTAAAAATAAAAATAAAAATTTAAAGTAAAAAAAGATGTTGGAAATTATAGTGTTTTAGTCAAATTTGAAATTTTAAAAAAAGAAAATCGGATGTCGGCCCTGTTGGCGGCACGCTGCGGCAGCACTCAGGCGTGCATCGCCTGTGCCGGCACACGGGCGTAGCGCGTGCACTTAGGCATAGGTAGACCAGATCAGAGTTACCCAAGAAAATCGGACATCGGCCGTGTCAGCAGCGCGCAGGCGCTCCGTGCGCCCACCGACGCCCTTCGGTCGCCGAATCAGCCCAAATCCACCGTAAATCTGATTTTTGGCATTTTTTCGGAATTTTTGCCCAAAAATTGATTTTTTATCCAATTTTTTAAGGATTTTCATATTTTTTTCATTTTTAAAATATAGATAAATAATATGTGAATTAATTAAAGTTTTTTTCCTAAATTAATTAGGGTTTTTTTATTAAGGCATATAAATAGAAAAAGATAAAAAGAAAAAAGGGGGAGAATTCATTTTAGGTTTTTCTTCATTTTTCTCTTCTTCAACAAAAAATTATCTCTACATCTTTTCAGGTTTTCTCTTCAAAATAAAAATTTCTCAAAGTTAAAAAGTTCAATTTTTTATTAATAATTTTTTTTGAGACAAAAAAAATGATTCTTTATTCTTAAGATATTTTTTTTATTTATTTTTTCTAATAAATTATTTTTCTCGAGACAAAAAAAAAAATTTTTTGTTTTTGAGAATTTTCATTTTTCTTTCATTATTTTTGTTTCCTATTCAAATAAAAATCAATTTTTTTAATCAATAATCATTTTTTAGACAAACAAATTCATTATTTGTTTTTGAGAATTTTTTATAAATTTTTTAAGCAAATTTATTTCTTGAAATAAAAATCTAATTTTTATGAGCTTCAATTCTAATTTTGGAAAACAAAGTAAGGAAATCAATCACTTTTTTTCCTCAATCGAATCTGAATTCTGAGAGTAAATATTCTAAGCTCGATCTCATAAATTTATTTGTTTTATTTTTTTGTATTATTTTTATCTCTTGTTTGCAATTAATTGATTAACATGTAATTTTATTGTTTTCATTTATTTATTTATTCAATTGTTTATATATTTATTTTATTTAATATGTTTATTATGTTTATTATTATTATTATTATTATTATTATTATTATTATTATTATTATTATTTATTATTATTATTACTATTATTATTATTTTGCTTTCATTTTTTATCATTATTATTATTATTATTATTATTTTATTATCATTTATTATTATTATTATTTTATTATTATTATTATTATTATTATTATTATTTTTTTATGTTTTTGTATATCAATTTTTTAATATATTAATATTTTTGTTTCATAACGTCATTTAATTTATTTGTCATTTTTATGTCATTTTATTCCATTTTATTTTATGTATTATTCTACTTATCATTTTATTTGTTTAACTGATTAACTTTCTTGTTTTAATAACTAACATTAATATTTTGTATTTGTTTTGACTCCAATATATATTTTCCCTTTGGGGCATTCTCACGAGCAAATTGGGAGATCCAGGAGGCTCGTTTGGTTTGCCCATTTATTTTTATTATTTTTATTATTTTATTTATTTGGTTTTTTCATTTATTTTGCCATGTAATTCCTAATAAAATTGTTTATTTTTGTGCACGCTTAAAAGAAAATCATAGAAAATATTTCTATTAATAAATTGAGTTTTTTTCTAATAAAATAGAACCAATGTCCTAGTTTTCCTATCCAAATAAATTTTCACGTTCAACGTTATTCTTTTTTAAGTATGCATGCGAGTACTAATGTCCTCATCCTTAATAAATACCCCGTTTTATGTATGATTTACATTTCATTTATATTGGGGGTTGTATTCTGCCCCTAGTTTTGTTGTAATTTATTGTACTCTTATTTACTTTATTTTAGTCATGTTTTATTTACCGCTTTTATTACATGATTGACTTGCGCTTTAATCATTGCATTGAAAAGAATGAGAAAATGAATGAAATCTTAAATTCAAAGCTCAATTATAATTTAATCAAGGTATGAATAAATGAAAAGTTCCGAACCATATCTGGTCTTAGGCTCAACGAGGTTAGAGGACCATCTCAATGTCTTATTGGGGTGGGTTCTCCAAAATATCTCTTATTGCCCAAAATAGGCTCAATTTGCATTGTCTTAGGCTCCATGAGGTTAGAGTACCATCTCAATATCCTATTGGGTGGCGACTCCAAGAAACCTCCTTGTTGCCCAAACTTAATGCCCTTGTAATCTCTTACAAGTTCCATGAACCTCTCTCGAAAAGGCTAAAAGCGGGTTTTCGGGGCCTCCCGGGCGTCACAGTGGTGACTCCACTGGGGACTATACTTTGAGACTTCGCTTCGAAAGTACCTTGACTAAAATATATAAATGAGTTTTAATTTAAAAATTTCACCCATTTTCAAAATTGCATTGCATCTCATTAGAGCCTTAGATCTATGTTAGTTTGCACCCTCTATTAACCCCGATGCATTCTCGAAGCACGACCCTATGTTCACTCAATATAGGGAAGTGTTAAGGATAATCACTAGCTCAAGTCTAGCACCATGTGTTATTTCAAATAACGACCCGACCGGTCACTATGCTCATGACGAGCTAGACCCATTAGCAGGAATCATGCTTAGGTAGCCCAAAAGTATCATCACCCTGGCCAAAGCTCATGTAATAAAAATAGATACTTCCCCTAGGTGGTAGAACCATAATACTATGCTTGCTGTATGGACCATTATGTGTTGGACAAACCCAGATAAGTCGGTTGGTCACCTAATCAAAGGCTTTCATGCCCCGATAGGCCCATGTCAATTTATTCAGACTGCCTAAATACACAATGATCACAACCTATGCGTATGTACATTAGATAAGAGAGGTTATGCTACTAGTTTTCCAACGTGCACCATACGCATGCATTAGGTCCCTTGTTAACCCATGAATCAAGCCCACCTAGGAAAGAGACCGTACGACCTCCTGTGTGGGAGTGATAAGGTTAGAAGGATCTATCTGCTTGCATGTGGTTGTGGATGTTGCATTGCATATTCATGTCATTCATGCAAAAAAAAAAAATTATTTCCTCCCTATGTGTACATCCTATTCTTTGCATAAAATTCTCACATGTACATATCATCCCCGTGCATAGTTTTTTTCTATGTTTCACATATATCATTGTAATCTCTTTCAGCAATTGAGGACCATTTGCATAGCACAATCATGCATTACACATTATTCATGCATCATTCTAACTCCTTAATTTTTTAGCCACCAAAGACCACTTTTCTAGTTGGTTAGGGGTTCTGACGGCTGCCTTATTAGAGGGTTTTGATTGAGCAACCAGATTCAAAATCAAGTGCGATTAACAGGTATTCAAAAAAATTTTCAAAAATGGCCAATTCACCGAGAGAGCCAAATACAACCTCGGGCCATAATTGCCAAAGAAGTTAGTAGGAGGTTTGAGGAACTTGAGAACAGAATGATGGCCATGATAGCAACAATGGCCCAACCTGCTGGACAAAACCCAGCTGCCCCTCTTATGAGACAAAATGAGTAGGAGGAGGCTAAAGAGGACCCACTTGAGGAGGCTCATCCACCATCAGTGGATTTGAGGGCTACCATATTTGCGGGCTATAGAAGAGGAGGCGCCCATAGGCTAGAAGATGATTATGTAGAGGAGGAGCATGAAGAACCTGTAGTGGTGAGAAGTAAGGCACCTCAAACAGAGGAGGTCATATTAAAGAAGATGAAGGAGAAGTTCGAGGTGATGTCCTGAATGCTGATGATGGGAAAGGGGATGAACCCCGAGGATAAGGAGCTGGATGGAGAGGATCTAATCCCTCTGAATTTCAAGATGCCTAATATCCCGAAGTTTGATGGCACATCGGACCCCACTGCACACATCAAGCAATACTCTCTGGTAATAAAGGGCACTACAATAACAAAGAGGTAGAAGGCATAGTACTTTTGTTTAAGTTTGAGAGGTCCTGCGGTGGACTGGTATCATGGACTGGACCGGAGAACCAAAGAAGACTAGGATCTGCAGACGGAGGAGTTCCTTCAGCAGTACGACTGCAGCACAAGGATGGAAGTCACTCTGAAGGATCTAGAGCTACTGCAACAAAAGCCAGGCGAGCCATTCCATGAGTACCTGACCCGATGGAGGAACCGAATAATGGAGATAAAGAGAAAGCTAGATACTCCGGACTAGATCAGGCTATTTATTAGGAATACCAGCACATATCCGAGGTAGCCCAGACCAGAGTTACCCAGTGATGAAATTAATTGCCTAGTCACAGGCAAGAAGGTTGGAAGTGATGTTTTCCTTATCAAGTTCCTTAATATATATATACATATATATATATATATGTATGTATATATTGAGGCGCCTTGCCTGCCCCTCAAGCAAGGGGTGAACTGCCTGCCCCTTGAGGAGTGCTCCTTAAGGGGCGCCCTGCCAGGGATGGCCCTCAAGGGGCGGCCTGTGACGGGCGCCCTGCTCGCTGCTCCAGGGGCAGCCTGTGAAGGGCGGACCTCAAGGGGCGTCCTGCTAGGGGTGGCCTTTAAGGGGTGCCCTATGAGGGGCACCCTACCCACCCCTCGTCATTTTCTTCCCCTTTTGGCAGTTTTGCTCCTCGAAAATCATGGAATTTAATTCCAATGCTGATTTTTGGGAATTTTAAGAGTTAAATCCGTTTCTTTTTCCGTTTCAAAATTATAAATTTGAATTAATTGAATTTGTTATCTTGAAAAAATTAGTTTTTAGGAGAGAAAGACATATAGAGTTTTTAGAGAGAGAAAAGACGGAGGAACTTAATCTGTGATTTTCTAGAATTTCAGAAGGAAAAACGATTTTCTTCTTATTAATTCTCAAAGAATTTCACTTCGAGATCCAAAACGAATAGTCGAGAAAGTGAAATTGCTTATTTTTTCTTGAGATTGAAAGATTTTTCTTGGTTTTTGTTTTCAATAAGTTTTTGATTTTTTTTTAGAGAGGGGAAACTCAAACTTTTCTTATTATTTTTTTGTTTGATTTTTGTGAATGTTGACAAGGAAACAATTCACAATCTTAACTTTTCAGATTGATTATTCTGAGCCTAAATTTCTGGGCTCAATTGTAAATTTTGTATTTTTTTCTTTATTTTTCCACCATTGTTCTTTGTTCTAAAAGCTTAAAATTTAATGTGATTAATGTAACACCCCTTACCTATATGTAGAGAACTTCACCCTACGAAGAGGATGAAGGTCCCCGGTAGATAAGGGTTGCCACCCACAGACGCTCAAACAGAATCAATCATTGCACACCAATTACATATACAAATTAATAAATTAAAATTTCATAAGTTATTTGGGAAAAGACCATCGAGCAAAATATTACATTTCATTAATATGAAAAAAGTGGCTTTATATATTCCAAAAGATACAAAAGTGCCTCAGCACCACAGAATGATTACATATACTAGTAACAAAATCAGTTATAAAATATCCTTTACATAGGTTCAATAGTACAAGACTATAATATGTATATATATACAAAAAGAATACAAGGCCTAATTAAAAAATCTTCTATTCACTAGTTGTGTTGGCCCTGCTGATGTGAAACCCTCGGTTCAACCCTTCAAAACCTTCCACACCTACACGGATAAAACACCCGTGCTAAGCGAAATCGCTTAGTGGGGAAATAAAGATGCACAATGACCACTCATAGTGGCGTCAACAAATAATCACAAGCGAATGGCAAAGGTAATTTTTAAGATGTCATAAATTAACTTAACACATAACAGTACTATAGTCATATTATCCCCAATAAGCAATAATTCAGAAATTCACATATAATAACAAATAACACTATTGCACCTGCTATATCAAAACAGTGGATAACGAGTACATGTAGATACCCGAAGGTATTAACAGTATTCTCATAACACATAGATACCCGAGGGTATCAAAACAATCTTTTAATTTTGTTTCAAAATCATTTTCGCGTAGATTCAGTACAAAGGGATCACGAAGATCCAGTTAGGGGACCTGATCAGGGTCCAAATCATACACTAGCTGCAGCAACACTAGCTCTATTAGGCATGCCTAACTATCCACTTATTCGACTCTAGCAGGTCATGCATAATCCAAGGCATATTTCAATTCACAACATATGTTTGCATCATGTTTTATTCATGATATAGGAAGCATATAAACACATTCATATATATATATATAGACTATACATAATTCTAGAAGTAATACAAATTGGAAAGTTAAGTATTGTAATCATAAAAGAGAAGTCAAAAAGAAAAGCTAGAGGGTGTCGCGCTCGCGATAGAGGCGAAGTTGGCCTCCTGTCACGCTCGCGGCGAGCCTCGCGCTCACGTGGAGACAAAAACAGATCTCACTATCGTGTCCGCGATAGTGAGTACCCGCAACAGCTATCGCGGGCTCGCGCTCGCGACAGAAGCTTGGCCAAATGCTGAGCTCTTTGTCGCGATCACGACGACATCGCGCTCGCGATAGGGAGTCCCCGCTGCGCATGTCCGGCCGCTCATGGCTCGGCACGCGTGATGGGGCAGAGATCACCGAGCTCTGTCGCGATCTCGCGACAGAGTTGGGATTTCAACTCCCAGCGCCAAATATCTACAGAAATTCATTCTCCACTTTCACCCACTCACTCATTTGGTTCCAAAATTCAGTTCTAAGTAAAATCTTTCATTAACATAAACATGCCCTTTGAACTCATTATTGTCATCAAATCAAGCAAATCACAAAATCAAAATCCAAAAGTTCTCAAACCAGCAATTTCTAAGAAAACATGCAAAATTTCCACATTTTTAACTCCATCCTTCACAACCAATGCTTCTCAACTCAAATTAAACAATAACCATAACTCATAGAAGCCAAAACACACAATCTATATCATCAATTCCAATCATAATATAGAAATCATCAAAATACACAAAATGCACAAAATACACAAACGTTCCCAAACCTCAAAAATATGGCGTCTCAATCTCGAGCTCCACTACCACTTGCGATATCCTTGCCTTTCATCTCCTCAGGCGGAATCTCTGAACCATAAAACCCTGCAAAACCAGAATTCAACCTCAAATATACACTTAGGTATAAAACTCACTCAAAGAAAAGAAGAAGGAAGGACACTAAATTACAACTTACCAACCAACTCCAATTACCCCAACTCACCACAGCTCACCCGATTCAAACAAAAGAAGAATTATAGAAAGAAATAAAGAGAAAGAAGAAGAAAATGAAGAAGTAACGGGAAGAGAAGGAAAAGAAGAAGAAAACGGGATAAGAACAAGGGGAAGAACAACTGTCCCTTTTCTTCTTTCTCCCATGCCACATGGCAACTCCCCATTGGGCCACATACTAACTGCATTTAACTCCCATCCTTCAAGCTACACTCAAGACTAATCTCTTAATCATACACTACTCCCATACACTCACTCACACCTAACAATAGCCCACAACACACACTACTCTAATAAACTCACTCACATTAAAACACAACCCAACTAAAGCATAATAACAAATTAATTTAACCAAAAATAAACACATGCTCAAAATAAACCACGCATATTTACACGCACACAAGGCTCACTCTATTAGGGTGGTTTCGGGGTGTTACAATACTCCCCTTCTTAACAGAATTTCATCCTCGAAATTCTCACCTGATCCAAATAGTTGAGGATACTGAGTCCTCACTGCCACCTCTAGTTCCCAGGTCGCTTCCTCAACACCGTGATGTTGCCAAAGCACTTTTACCAACGGTATCTGCTTATTTCGAAGCTGGCTGACTTCTCTAGCCAAGATCTCTTTTGGTTCCTCGTCAAAAGAAAAATTTGACTGAACCCGAATATCTTGCACTTTGAGCACATGTGATGTATCTGATCGGTACCGACGGAGCATAGATACATGAAAGACATCATGTAACTTGGCTAATTCTGTCGATAATGCTAACCGATAAGCTACCGGACCTACCTTTTCTAAAATCTCATAGGGTCCGATAAATCGGGGACTTAACTTTCCTTTCTTTCCAAAACGAAGAACTTTTCGCCATGGAGAAACTTTCAGAAAGACCTTGTCACCGACTTCATACTGGATATCTCTATGCCTCAAATTAGCATACGATCGCTATCTGTCTTTGGCTGCTTTCAGATTCTGTTGCACAATTCTAACTTTCTCTTCCGTGTCTCTTACTATCTCTAGACCTATTATAGCTCTTTTTGATAATTCTGTCCAACACACTGGTGTTCTACATCTCTGCCCATACAACACCTCATAAGGAGCCATTCCGATGCTTGCCTGGTGACTATTATTATGCGCGAATTCCATCAGAGGCACATATCGATCCCAATTTCCTGAAAATTCCAAAGCACAACCCCGAAGCATGTCTTCAAGAATCTGAATAACTCTCTCAGACTGACCATCGATCTGAGGATGAAACGTTGTACTGAAGTTTAACCGAGTACCCAAAGATGACTGAAGTTCTTTCCAAAACTTTGATGTAAACCGAGGATCTCGATCCGACACAATGGATAACGGAACACCATGAAGCCTGACTATCTCTCTCACATATATCTCTGCCAACTTATCCATAGAATAATCCAACCGAACAGGCAAGAAATGCGCTGACATTGACAATCTATCCACTATAACCCATACTGAGTCATGCTTGCGCTGCGTCAACGGCAAACCCGTCACAAAATCCATCATAACATCATCCCATTTCCACTGAGGAATGGGTAAGGGGTTAAGCAAACCCGATGGAACTTGGTGTTCGGCTTTCACTTGCTGACACACTAAACACTTTGAGACAAAATCCACTATATCCTTCTTTATACCCGGCCACTAATAATGCTGCTTGAGATCATGATACATCTTATCTCCACCCGGATGCATAGTAAAAACCGATGAATGGGCCTCATGCAAAAGCTTCTTCTTCACATAACTCACATTCGGTACACATAACCGATTCCCATACTTAAGCACTCCTTTCCCATCTATTGAAAATTCAGTTCGCTTACCATTTTTCACCGCTTGATAAACATGCTGCAAAATAGGATCACTTAACTGTGCATCCACAATCTCTTGCCTCAAACTCGGTCTAGCTTTTAACTGAGCAATCAATGCGCCTTCTGAATCAAATCTCCACCTCCCTCTGCTAACAGACAAAGTTGAAATTGACTTTCTACTCAGAGCATCCGCCACCACATTTGCTTTACCCGGATGGTAGTCAATAATACAGTCATAATCCTTGAACAGTTCTAACCACCTTCGCTGTCTCAAATTTAACTCTTTCTGGGTCAGCAGGTACTTCAAACTCTTGTGGTCAGTGAAGATTCTACACTTTTCTCCATACAAATAGTGCCGCCACACCTTAAGTGCAAACACTACCGCCGCTAACTCTAAATCATGCGTCAGATAGTGTTGCCCGTGAGGCTTCAACTGCCTGGAAGCATAGGCAATTACCTTGCCATCTTGCATCAAAACACAACCTAAGCCCACTCCAGAAGCATCGCTATACATGGTGAATTCCTTACCCGACACAGGCTGCGTAAGCACAGGAGCCTTAATCAACATTTCTTTCAACTGATCAAAATTGGTTTAACACTTATCAGACCAGACAAACCTCACTTCTTTCCGGAGAAGTCTAGTCAAAGGTGAAGCTAATACTGAGAATCCCTTGACAAAACGCCTGTAATAACTAGCCAAACCCAGAAAACTTCTTACTTCTGGCACATTCTTGGGCGGTGACCAACTCACAATCGCCTCTACCTTGGATGGGTCTACCCGAATACCATCAGCTGAAACCACATGTCCAAGGAAGGTCATTTCTTTTAACCAAAACACACACTTACTGAGTTTAGCATAAAGCTGATGATCTCTCAACACTTGTAATACCAAACGGAGATGTTCTTCATATTCCTTTTCATTCTTTGAATAAACAAGAATGTCGTCAATGAACACCACCACAAACTGATCCAGATACTGCTTAAAGACTCTGTTCATTAGATCCATAAAAGCTGCGGGCGCATTAGTCAAACCAAATGGCATCACTAAGAATTCATAGTGACCATAATGCGTCCGAAAAGCCGTCTTCGCCACATCCGTATCCTTTACCCTCAACTGATAGTAACCCGATCTCAGGTCTATCTTGGAGAACACTCCTGCCCCTCTCAACTGATCAAAAAGATCCTCAATCCACCTTAACGAATACCTATTATTTATGGTAATCTTATTAAGCTGCTTGTAGTCTATACACATCCGCAATATTCCGTCTTTCTTTTTAACGAACAAGACCGGAGCACCCCACGGAGACACACTAGGCCGGATAAATCCTTTATCCAAGAGTTCTTGCAACTGACTCTTCAGTTCTTTCAGTTCCACTGGAGCCATCCGGTACGGAGCCTTAGAAATCAAAGATGCTCCCGGTACAATCCCCACTGACAACTCTACTTCCCTCTCTGGAGGTAGCCCCGGTAACTCTTCCGGAAATACAACTTCAAATTCCCTCACGATCGGAATATCTTGCACTTTAACTTGCCCTCTGCGCGAATCCAGAACTAGTGCCAAATACGCTTCACATCCTTTCCTCATGAACCTCATAGCCTTCATTGCTGAAATGACATTATATAACGAACTACTTCCCTCACCTTTCACAATCACGGGTAACTGATTTTTATCTTTGAGATCCAAAACTTTCCTATGACAATCCACTATGGCTCGATGCTTAGCTAACCAATCCATCCCCAAAATAACATCAAACTCATGAAACGGCAATCGAATCAAATCAACTGCAAACTCTGTACTTTGAATTCTTAAGGGACAATTCCGACAAACCCGGCTCACTATAACACTCTGACCCAACGGGCTAGACACATGAATCTCATAGTCCAATCTTTCCTCACTCCCCAAACTAGCACCCAACTTACTAGAACACAAGTAGGAATGAGTAGAACTCGGATCTATCAAAGCATACACTTCAGAATCAAACAATTAAAACTTACCGGCAATTACTTCTGGTGCGTTTTGCTCATCCCTGGCTTTCATGGCATAGGCTCTACCAGCTGTCGGAAAGGGGCGGTCCACAGACTCAGATAGCTCTCTCTCCCGAGGCCGTCCACCACCCCCTCTACCCCTACCACGGCTTCTTTGGGGAGCATTAGATCCTGCTCGACTACCTTATTGTTGACCTGGAGCATTCTCACGCAGATTCAGGCAATTAGCAAGGAAATGATCCGTACTACCACACCTGAAGCATCCTCCTGTCAGCCACCTACATTCGCCCCAATGGCACTTACTACAATGAGAGCATTGAGGCATGGCATCGCCTCTACCACCAAAACCTCCTCTAGCCGCGCCTGATCCTTTAGAAGAGTCTTGTCTCCTCCCTCTAGTAGCCGGACTAACAGGAGACTCACCCACAATATTCCCTTGAGATTCTCTTGATCTTTTCCCTGAAGAAGAACTGCCTCTGGAAGTCTTCTTCCTCAAAGCTTTCTCTCTCATAACATTCTCAGAACGCTCCGCTCTCAAAGCTGCCTGAACCAGCTGATAATAGCTAACATTCGGGGCAGACATCAAAGAAACTAGCATTGCCTTCAAAGATTCATTCAAACCCGCCTCAAAATGTTGACACCGAAACTCATCAGTAAAAATTCCTGGCGGTGCATACTTACTAAGTCTGTTAAACTCATTCTCATAATCTGCCACATACATCACCCTCTGCTTGAGACTCAAGAACTGCGCCCATCTGGCGTCTTTGAATGCCTTAGTTACATACTTATTTTTGAACTCCTTCTCAAAGAAGTCCCATGACAAAGGCTCAGGAAGCTGGGGCTGACTGAGCACTAACCTCCACCAGTCATAAGCAGAACCTTGCAATAGTGACACTACACATTCCACTTCTCTATCTGGCGAACATCTGACTTCCCTTAACACCCATTTCACTTTATCAATCCACATCTCGGCTTTATCTGATTCATCAAAGCTGGTACCGAAGAAATCCTCAGCTCCATACTTCCTCATATTCTCAATAGGTGCCCTCGGTGCAGTTACTCTCTCCAACACCCTGGCCGTATCTTGGGATATCTTAAGCATCGCTTCAAAAACAACCGCAGGGGTCTCTGGTGGCACCCTAGGAGGTTGAGTCGGACCCGAAACTGATGGATCTTGCTCTTGGGGATTCGCACTCTCGGCTGACCCCTCAAGCGTTCCACGAGCAGACTCCATAGCTACAACACACAAAACACAGTTCGCATCAGGCCAACACAACTCGAACAGACTTTCTATGATACTCTAGCCCAGAAACGTCTAAACCTATTGCTCTGATACCACAAAATGTAACACCCCTTACCTATACGTAGAGAACTTCACCCTACGAAGAGGATGAAGGTCCCCGGTAGATAAGGGTTGCCACCCACAGACGCTCAAACAGAATCAATCATTGCACACCAATTACATATACAAATTAATAAATTAAAATTTCATAAGTTATCTGAGAAAAGACCATCGAGCAAAATATTACATTTCATTAATATGACAAAAGTTGCTTTATATATTCCAAAAGATACAAAAGTACCTCAAAACCATAGAATGATTACATATACTAGTAACAAAATTAGTTATAAAATATCCTTTACATAGGTTCAATCGTACAAGACTATAATATACATATATATATATATACAAAAAGAATACAAGGCCAAATTATAAAATCTTCTATCCACTAGTTGTGCTGGCCCTGCTGATGCGAAACCCTCGGTTCAACCCTTCAAAACCTTCCACACCTATACGGATAAAACACCCGTGCTAAGCGAAATCGCTTAGTGGGGAAACAAAGATGCACAACGACCACTCATAGTGGCGTCAACAAATAATCACAAGCGAATGGCAAAGATAATTGTTAAGATGTCATAAATTAACTTAACACATAACAGTACTATAGTCATATTATCCCCAATAAGCAATAATTCAGAAATTCACATATAATAACAAATAACACTATTGCACCTGCTATATCAAAACAGTGGATAACAAGTGCGCGTAGATACCCGAAGGTATTAACAGTATTCTCATAACACATAGATACCCGAGGGTATCAAAACAATCTTTTAATTTTGTTTAAAAATCATTTTCGCGTAGATTCATTACAAAGGGATCATGAAGATCCAGTCGGGGGACCTGATCAGGGTCCAAATCATACACTAGCTGCAGCAACACTAGCTCTATTAGGCATGCCTAACTATCCACTTATTCGACTCTAGCAGGTCATGCATAATCCAAGGCATATTTCAATTCACAACATATGTTTGCATCATGTTTTATTCATGATATAGGAAGCATATAAACACATTCATATATATATATATAGACTATACATAATTCTAGAAGTAATGCAAATTGGAAAGTTAAGTATTGTAATCATAAAAGAGAAGTCAAAAAGAAAAGCTAGAGGGTGTCGCGCTCGCGACAGAGGCAAAGTTGGCCTCCTGTCGTGCTCGCATATAGACAAAAATAGATCTCATTGTCGCGCCCGTGACATTGTCGCACCCGCGATAGTGAGTACCCGCAAGAGCTATAGCGGGCACGCGCCCAGGCGCGCGCTCGCGACAGAAGCTTGGCCAAACACTGAGCTCTCTGTCGCGATCGCGACGACATCTCGCTCGCGACAGGGAGTCCCCACTGCGCACGCCCGGCCACTCGTAGCTCGGCGCGCATGATGGGACAGAGATGACTGAGCTCTTTCGTGACCTCATGACATCGTCGCGCTCGCGACGGAGTCGGGATTTCCACTCCCAACACCAAAAATCTGTAGAAATTCATTCTGCACTTTCACCCACTAACTCATTTGGTTCCAAAACTCAGTTCTAAGTAAAATCCTTCATTCAAACCATTATACACAACATAAACATGCCCTTTGAACTCATTATTGTCATCAAATCAAGCAAATCACAAAATCAAAATCCAAAAGTTCTCAAACCAGCAATTTATAAGAAAACATGCAAAATTTCCACATTTTTAACTCCATCCTTCACAACCCATGCTTCTCAACTCAAATTAAACAATACCCATAACTCATAGAAGCCAAAACACACAATCTATATCATCAATTCCAATCATAATACAGAAATCATCAAAATACACAAAATACAGAAACGTTCCCAAACCTCAAAAATATGGCGTCTCAATATCGAGCTCCACTGCCACTCGCGATATCCTTTCCTTTCGTCTCCTTAGGCGGAATCTCTGAACCATAAAACCCAGGAAAACTAGAATTCAATCTCAAACATACACTTAGGTATAAAACTCACTCAAAGAAAAGAAGAAGGAAGGACACTAAATTACAACTTACCAACCAACTCCAATTACCCCAACTCACCACAGCTCACCCGATTCCATCAAAAGAAGAATTATAGAAAGAAATAAAGAGAAAGAAGAAGAAAATGAAGAAGTAACGGGAAGAGAAGGAAAAGAAGAAGAAAACGGGATAAGAACAAGGGGAAGAACTGCTGTCCCTTTTCTTCTCTCTCCCATGCCACATGGCAACTCCCCATTGGGCCACATATTAACTGCATTTAACTCCCATCCTTCAAGCTACACTCAAGACTAATCTCTTAATCATACACTCACTCACACCTAACTATAGCCCACAACACACACTACTCTAATACACTCACTCACACTAAAACACAACCCAACTAAAGCATAATAACAAATTAATTTAACCAAAAATAAACACATGCTCAAAATAAACCTCGCATATTTACACGCACACAAGGCTCACTCTACTAGGGTGGTTTCGGGGTGTTACAATTAATCCCTAGATTTGTTGTTTTTTTGCATATGATTCAAGTTATTCTAGGTGTTTTTCACATTAATATGGCATGAAATTATGTAAAACCACTTAAAATTATATAAGATAGTGTTTTTTTGGGTTTGGAATTTGAAAAAAAATAGTTGGTTTGTTGCCTCTCCTCCTTGCCCATGAGGGGAGGGAAGGAGATGAGGGGCGACCTGCCTACCCCTCGTGTCTAGGCCACCCCTCAACCTTTTTTTTTCCGTCTTTTAGTGAGTTTTGCTCAATTTTATCCTGTTATCTATCCTTTTAGGTCCATTTTCGCATGGTATGCGTTCTTTTGCATGATTTTAATATTATTTTACCAATGTTAATTTAGTTTATGTGATAATATTTATTTTTATTATTTTATTTTATTTAATTAATTTTCTACATTTATTTACTAACATTAGTTTTATTTTGTTTTTTATTGTGTATACAATTCTTATTTTTTTATGTGAGCATTTTCAATGGCAAATGGGGATCCATGGGGATTTGGAGACACCTTTTTGTTTGATTTTTTTAGCATTTTTATTATTTTTTATTATTTTACTTTTATTTATTTGACCATATAATTTGTAATAAATTTACTTTATTTTATGTACGTTAAAAAGAAAATCACAAAAAATATTTTTATTAACAAATGGGATTTTTTCTAATGAAATAGGACCAATGTCCTAATTTCAATAAAATATCACTTTTAAAAGAAGAGTTAATTTTCTTCAAAGTGGGATCATTCATTCCGATTTTCTTAACAATGGCAAAAAATAACTCTTCAATTTTTTAAGTGTGAATGAAGGAACCGATGTTCCCTTTTCAAACAATACCCTGCTGTGACGCGCGCTGAACCCCAACTCGGCATTCGGATCATTCTCGAAAGTCCACTTTTAGGACTTGAGACCAGATGGAGGTTCATTAAGACTCGTGAAAGCTGGTCGCTTTGCAATGAACAGGCCTATTCCATCATTGGCAATCAACCTACGAGGGCGTCTATTGGGAATCATAAGGTAGGTATCATGGAGTCGCCACCCAATAAAATATTGGAAAATGAATTCTAACCTTATGAGGCCAAAACCAGAGAGAGTTCGGGACCTCACTCTTATTTATACCATTGGTTAATGTTATATGATTGAGTTTTAGAGTTAATTATTTTATCTCTCCTCTCATGCGATCATGCGATAAAATTAAAACGTATTTCAAGCATTGTTGGAAAGGACTAAAGAAAGCAATAAATAAATTACAAGTGAAAAATATGAGACAAAACAATCCCCTAAGAAAATAGAAGCATAAGCAAATAAAATAAATGAATAAAATTGCCCCAAAAAATAATTACAAGGGCCCAAAATAAATAAATACACAAAAAGGGGTGAAATAAAATATATAATACATAAATCGGGACATTTATTAGATCTTAGGAACATTGGTTCCTTTCTTTTAACTTAAAAATTGAGAGTTATTTTTGGGCAATAAAAATGACTGGGATAATTGGATCCCTTTTTGTGTAAATTAACTCTCTTTTGAAAGTGAAGGTTTATTGGCTAAAATGAGGACATTGGTCCTATTTTATTAATAAAAATTCTAATTTTTATTATTATAGAAAAAATGTGAGTTTCTTTAAGATGAGCGCGAACAAATACTATTTTGCATAAAACAATACAAAATAATAAAATAAGGAAATTAAAATAAATTTTTATTATTGTAGAAAAACGTGAGTTTCTTTAAGATGAGTGGGAACAAATACTATTTTGCATAAAACAATATAAAATAATAAAATAAAGAAATTAAAATGCAAACCAAACTTGAAGACTCCTAGTCTCTTCATTCCCCAGCTCACACAAGAACATTACTCACAGTGAAATAAATAAGTTTGGTGGACAGCAAAAACAAGAATAAAAATAATGTTAGCAAATTAGATCAAATGAATGAAATATGATATAATAAAAATAAACAATTAAATGGAATATATGCAGTAAACAATTTTAATTGAGAAAGGAAATATTTTGATTACTAGAAAAATAATGCTTGATGGAAAACTGGAAATCAATAAAGTAAGTCAATGACCAAAATAAAATCAAATGGAAAATAATATTAATACTAAATATATTCTATAGATTCAAATTACATTGCATGCATCATGTAAATAGATTAGTTAAATTAATCTAAGTTTCATGTTAATTATAACAGACAAGCAACAAACGAATTAATAATAATTTACAGCAGCTTACAGTAGAGAAAACAAGTGAACGACAAAAATAGGAAAAGAGAGGAATTGGCTCAAGCCCGTATATTTACCCTCAGAGGTATGATTCTTATTACAAAATAAGGAAGTGATGATTTCCCGTCAACTGTTTGACAAATGAGAATTAAGAAAACTTGGATCTATTGCCAAAAATTTGAAATCAAACGCTGCTATTTCTTTGAAAACAGATGAAGGAAAATTGATTATTAAACACAAAGAATTAATTTCTTTGGCTCAAGAACAATTAGAATTTTTTAAGAAAACTCAGAAAATCTTTTCTCTTTTCTTGGAGTTTTTGGTTGCCTTTCTCAGTGCTCTCTCCCCCTTTCAAGATGTTTAACTTTTCTTTTTATATCATCCTTCTAAAACTTAGGTTTTTAGGAGTTTTAATCCTATTTAAAGTCCTAATTATCCTTTTATAAATCTAGTTTCATCCTTTAGGAAAAATCAGGAAAGAATTTGAGTTTAATTTTTACTGAAAAACGGTGAAAAAACTAGGAAAAATAGAGTCCACGCGAGGTAGGGGACGCACTAGGTGCGGCCCCTTGCGCTGGAGGTTGTGCCTCACGTAAGCGAGGTGCAGCCGCTCGTGAGGCAGGCCATGCCTCGCACGAGGTGGCGGCCTCGCGGGAGGCTGTACCTCGCAATGCGAGGTACGACCTCGCTCAAGGCGTACGGTGCCTTGCGGGCTTGCGCGCAAGTGCTGCTTTGCGCACGCATCTAGCAGGCACTGCGCCTCGCGTGAGCAACCTGCAGGCGCCCTTCTTCGCATGCGCTGCGTAGACCACGTGATAGCAAACCACCAAAAACCCTCAAAACCCCAAGCAAGAATAAATTATTTATTTTTTTTATTTAGTTTTTTTTTAAAAAAAAGGTTTCGGCAGGGAAATCATCACTTCTAACCTTTTTGCCTAGGAGCAAGCATCATTTTCATCACTGGGTAACCTTGGTGTAACACCCCAATAGAGACGCCACGTAACCTCCCCGACCGGAGAGGCACGCAACATCCCCGATCGGAATGCCACGCTCGAAACAAGCACAAAACGTACATAAAAATAGCTGAAATGAAACTTGAAAGAGAACGATCATTCATTCATTCATAATAACAATATCCTTATAAACCGATCGGATACAAAATAATAATAATTACATTATCCCAAAATATACAGAGCGAAAACTGAACAAATGAATATTACAACTGTGAGTTCACAATTACAAAAGAATCATATTACAAAATATTAAGGCCTACATCTGACCCTCTGTGTTGGCTTGACTGGCAGAGACTCTCCCAAAAGCTAAACACCTTCTGCACCTGCACGAATGGAACATTGTGCTACGCGATAACGCTTAGTGGGGAAACAAATAGTAATATGGATGGCCATTCACAACAGTCATCAAAACATAGCACATACATAATGGCAAATGTTGGTACTCATACACATACATATCAAAACATCACTGAAGCTCATTCATGGCATTTGAAGTTCATATAGATTCATAGACGCATATTCACATTAGATAGAAACTTCACATTCGCATCAGTATAACAAAACATAACACAACACCTGCTGACTCATGATAGTGGATAACGAGTAAACGCATAGGGGTGTACCCGTGGTTACTATCTGAAAAGCAACTTCTTATTTTTCGCATACAAAACACTTTCGCATAGGTGATCTTAAACAAGACCTAAATGCTTAGAGGATCATGACGACCCAAACGGGTACCTGATCAGGGTCCAAAACGCATAGCGCTGTAGCTTCAAAACTCTATTAGGCATGCTTAACTATCCACTAGATTGACTTTCGCAAGTCATGCATAACTCATTTCACATTCCATCTTATAGCATAATTATCACGGATAGTCATTACATCATGCATATAAAAATAGTCTTACCGTTCACACAGTAATATCCACCCATGAAGAACAGACAAGAGATCCCTTTTGGAATGACTGAGCAGATCAATGATCACTGTCGCGATCATAACAAGAATCGCGTTCGCAACAGTGGCCAGAAAGTGAAGCGCAAAGACAAATACTCAACTCTCTATCATGCTCCCGATCGGCTACTCACTTGGGGCTTTTCGTCCGGAAATGCCTAGCTGCCGTTCGGCATGCAACGGAGTGCTCGAGCCACTACCGATCGGCAAATAACAGCTCGAGTAGAACTGTTTATCTCCCGTTCAGCAGCAGAATGCTCGGTCGGGATCTGGAATCACCAATCCCCGTTACGCTTGTGCCGATTGGCACGCTCGTAACAGAGTTTTGTTCCAATTCTGCAGAAATTCTACAGAACACCTCGAAACCTAGAATCATGCCCAGAAATCCAACCAAAACAGCTTCCCTTGGATCGAGCCTTCTCATCGCATCAAGCATCACAAACACAACTTAAATCACCAAAAACTCATAACATAAACTCAAAACAACCAATTTCCAGAAAGTCAACCAAAGACACAAAACCACAAAAATGCATCCAAAACACATAAATTCCCAAACCTGCAAAAATCCTATTCTCCTAGTTGCGATCTCCACTCTCGCTAGCCTTCTCTTTCCCTTTAGGAACACTAGGAGGTTCTTCTAAACCAGGAACCTAGAAATCACACAAACACAAACCTTGAATCAAAACACAACCAACCAAAACCGAAAGAGAAGAAGAAGAAGAAGACCCAACAGATCTTACCGAATCAACTCTTAAGCTGATCAATTTCCACCAAAAGCTCGGCCAAAGGAAGAGATCACAAGATGAAGCAAGAAGAAAGAAGAAATGAAGGAGAAGGTGGCAGCAACGAAGAAAAGAGAATAGAAGAGTTAGGGCAAAATGCTGCTCTCCTTTTCACTTCACTTGCCTTGCCTTATATACCCCTTCCTAACCCTTGCCACTTGTCCTCTTGTGATTTGGTGGAACTTGACCACTCACAACCACACACACACACACACACACAAAACACTAACACTAAAGCTCACAATTCATGCAATAAGGCCCAACTAAGACATTGCATGCCAGAACACTCATAACACACAGACAAACTGGGCTCAAACTACCAGGGGGAAAACGGGGTGTGACAACTCTCCCCTACTAACAAGAATTTCATCCTCGAAATTCTCACTTGCACTGAACAACTGCGGACATTGAACCCTCATAGTCGCCTCTGGCTCCTAAGTCGCTTCCTCAACCCATGATGCTGCCAAAGAACTTTAACCAGAGGAACTCGCTTGCTTGTCAACCGCCTCACTTCCCGATCTAAAATGGCCTTAGGTTCCTCATCATACGAATAATCCGACTGAATCCAAATGGCCTGAACTGATAACACATGTGATGGATCTGATCGATTCCAATGAAGCATGGAAGCATGGAAACATGGAAGACATTATGCATCCTAGCCAATTCGATCGGTAAAGCCAATCTATAGGCCACCGGACCAATCTTCCCCAAAATCTCAAAAGGCCCAATGAACCGAGGATGAAGCTTACCTTTCTTACAAAATTGCAACACCTTCCTCCAAGGTGAAACCTTAAGGAAAACTTTATCCCCGACCTCAAACCGAATATTTTTTCTCTTCAGATTGGCATAAGACCTCTGCCTGTCCTTAGCCACCTTCAGATTCCGCACATACTTATCCCAACTGCTAGAAAAATCCGAAGTACAAGCCCGAAGCATATCCTCTAAAATCTGGATAACCCGTTCGGACTGCCCATTAGTCTGAGGATGAAATGCCGTGCTGGAGTTCAATTTGGTACCCAAAGCCCGCTGCAATTCCTTCCAAAACTTCGATGTGAACCTTGGGTCCCGATCGGATACTATAGACAATGGCACTCCATGCGATCGGACCACCTCATCTATATAAATACTGGCCAACTTCTCCATCGAATAATCCATTCTAATCGACACAAAATGAGCTGACTTGGTAAGCCGATCCACGATCACCAAAACTAAATCATGCTTCCACTGAGTCAGTAGTGAACCCGACACAAAATTCATGGCAATATCATCCCATTTCCACTGAGGAATGGGTAAAGGAGTGAGCAATCCTGAAGGGACTTGATGCTCAGCCTTTACCTGTTGATAAGTCAAGCACTTTGCCACGAATTCCACGATATCTCTCTTCATCCCAGACCACCAGAAGAACTACTTCATATCCCGATACATCTTCTCGCTACCTGGATACATGGTAAAGACCGTAGTGTGTGCCTCACTCAAAAGCATCTTCCTTAACTCATCACTCTCAGGCACACACAACCGATCCCTATACGTAAGTACCCCATTCCGATCGGCAAACTCAGACTGCTTACCTGATCGGATCTCCTGCAAAACTTACTGGAATCTCACATCATCCTTCTGAGCGTCCACAATCGACTGTCTTAGGGTCAGCTTCACTCTCAATTGGGCAACCAAAGCACCGCCCAAATCAAATCTCCACTTGAACCGCTGCAAAAACAAAATCGACACTGACTTCCTACTCAAAGCATCTGTAACCACATTAGCCTTACCCGAATGGTAGTCCACAATACAGTCATAATCCTTCAACAATTCTAACCATCGGCGCTGTCTCATATTTAATTCCTTCTGCGTGAGGAGATACTTCAAACTCTTATGATCTGTGAAAATCCTACACTTCTCCCCATACAGATAATGCCGCCAAATCTTCAAGGCAAAGATCACAGCCACCAATTCCAAATCATGCGTTGGATAATTCTTCTCATGAGGCTTCAATTGACGAGACGCATAAGCCACAACTTTACCCTCTTGCATCAACACACATCCGAGCCCAACACCTAAAGCATGGTTGTACATTACAAACTCCTTGCCTGATCGAGGCTGAGTAAGTACAGGAGCTTCAATTAACACCCTCTTCAGCTTCTCAAAGCACATCTGGCACTCATCCAACCACTCAAATCTAATTCCTTTTCTCAACAACTTCGTCATAGGAGCAGCAATGACTGAAAAACCCTTCACAAACCGATGGCAGTACCCTGCAAAACCAAGGAAACTTCTCACTTCAGGAACATTCCTAGGCACTCTCTAATTCATAATCGCCTCAATCTTAGCAGGATCCACTTGAATACCCTTAGCTGACACGATGTGACCCAAGAAAAACACCTCTCGGAGCCAGAAATCACATTTACTAAGCTTTGCAAACAAACGATGCTCCCTCAAAACCTGCAGTACCATCCAAAGATTCTCTTCATGCTCACTCTCATCCTTCGAGTAAACCAGAATATCGTCAATGAACACTACTACGAATCGGTAGAGATATGGTCTGAACACTTGGTTCATCAAATCCATAAAAGCCGCAGGAGCATTAGTCAATCCGAACAGCATCACAAGAAACTCATAGTGGCCATATCGCGTCCAAAATGCAGTCTTAACCACATTCGCATCCTTAACCCGTAGCTGATAGTAACCCGATCGGAGATCAATCTTGGAGAAAACACCCACTCCTTTGAGCTGATCGAACAAATCCTCGACTCTAGGCAAGGGACACTTGTTCTTCACTGTGACCTTATTAATTTGCCTATAGTCGATACACATCCTCAAGGAACCATCCTTCTTCTTGACGAACAACACTGGAGCTCCCCATGGAGATATGCTGGGTCGGACAAACCCCTTATCCAATAACTCTTGTAGCTGATTCTTGAGTTCTCTCAACTCTACAGGAGCCATTCGATAAGGTGCTTTCGAAATAGGAGTAGTACCCGACACTATCTCTATGGACAACTCCACTTCCCTCTCCGGAGGCAACCCCAGCAACTCACTAAGAAACACATCTCCGAACTCTTTAACCACTGGGATATCCTCAATCTTGACCTGGTCACGCTTAGAATCCAACAAAACTGCTAAAAATGCTTCACAACCTTTCCTCATGAACCTCTTAGCCTAGATAGCAGAAATCACGTTCCCTATGGAATCCGAACCTATACCCTTAACCAAAATCGGAGACTGCTCTCTATCTCTCAACACCACAATCTTCCTATGATAATCAACCACAGCCCGGTGTTTACTCAACCAATCCATGCCCAAAATTAAATCAAACTCCCAAAATGGCAACTCGATCAAATCAGCAGAAAACTCAACACCTTGAACCAAATGGGGACAGTTCCTAAGCACTCTACTCACATTGACACTATGCCCTACAGGGCTGGTCACACAAACCTTATAATCTAACTGATCAACAATACGCAACTTATCAAATAACTTATCCGTGCACAAATATGAGTGTGTGGACCCAAGGTCAATTAGAGTATACAACTCAGTGTTAAAGAGTAGGAACTTACCAGCAATCACATCCGGCGCATCTTGCTCTTCCCGAACCCTCATAGCATAGGCCCTCGCTGGAACCATAAAAGGCCGATCGATAGTTCTCGATGGGGCTCCCTCTCTAGGCAGACCTACTTGACCTTTACCTCTACTCCTAGTCCGACCGGACTGTAGTACATTAGACCCCGCTCGGCTAGCCTGACGCTGATCCCCAGAGTTCTCATATGACTTCAGACAGCTAGCCAGAAAGTGATCAGTGCTCCCACATCTGAAACAACCACCTGTAAGCCACCTGCACTCGCCTATGTGGCGCTTACCACAGTGAGAACACTCTGGCATCGTCTCGGTCCTGTTACCAAAACCACCCCTTCCTGCACTAGAACCCATAGCAGAACCTTGCCTCCTGCCTCTCGAAGCCAGACCCGAAGAAGTCTCATCCTGGGGGTTCCTATACCTCTTACCCGACGATAATCCTCCATAAGTGGGATTCTGTTTCTGAGCTCTCTCCCTCAGAACCAACTCTGACCTTTCTACTCAGATAGCCGGTTGAATAATCTGATAGTAGCCAACACCCGGAGTACACATCAGAGAAATGAGCATTACTCTCAATGACTCATTCAGACCAGTCTCAAAATGCTAACACCAAAACTCCTCCATTTGGACACCCTCTGGAGCATACTTAGAAAGACGATTGAACTCCTTCTCAAATTTAGAAACTGACATCGTTCTTTGCTTCAACTTGAGAAACTGAGCCCACTTCGCATCTTTATACTCCCTAGTCACATACTTACTGGTAAACTCTCTCTCAAAGAACTCCCATGAAATCGAATCGGGAAACTGAGGATGCCTTAGAATCAACTTTCACCAATCATAAGCAGATCCCTGAAGTAATGCCACAGCACTTTCAACTCGCTGCGTAGGAGGGCACCGAACCTCCCTAAGAGCACGCTCTACCTTCTCTATCCACTTCTCTGCATACTCAGATTCGTCCAAACTAGTCCCATAAAAGTCCTCTGCTCTAGATCTCCTCAAGCTCTCTAATGGGGCTCTCGGAGCAGTCACCCTATCCAAGACACGAGCCATGTCCTGAGAAATCTTCAATAGAGCCTCGAAGGGTATGGCTGTGGCCTCAGGCTGGACCCCAGCTAGTGGAGTTGACACAGACACAGACATAGACGGATTTGGTGCTGGAGGGTTCACACTCTCAGCTAACCCCTCTAGCGACCCACGCACAGAATCAGAAGCCATCTAACAAATAAACACGAGGACAACCGCATCAGCCAAAATAGTCTTAAGCATATGCCTATACACAACAACATCAAGAAAAGCCTAAACCGGAGCTCTGATACCAACAACTGTAACACCCCAATAGAGATGCCACGTAACCTCCCCGATCGGAGAGGCACGCATCATCCCGATCGGAATGCCATGCTCGGAACAAGCACAAAACGTACATAAAAACAGCCGAAATGAAACTTGAAAGCAGAACGCTCATTCATTCATTCATAATAATAATATCCTTACAAACCGATCGGATACAAAATAATAATAATTACATTATCCTAAAATATACAGAGCAGAAACTGAACAAAGGAATATTACAACTGAGAGTTCACAATTACAAAAGAATCATATTACAAAATATTAAGGCCTATATTCAACCGTCTGTGTTGGCTTGACTGGCGGATACTCTCCCAAAAGCTAAACACCTTCCGTACCTGCATGGATGGAACACCGTGCTAAGCGATAACGCTTAGTGGGGAAACAAACAGTAACATGGACGGCCATTCACAACGGTCGTCAAAATAGAGCACATACATAATGGCAAATGCTGATACTCATACACATACATATCCAAACATCACTGTAGCTCATTCATGGCATTTGAAGTTCATACAGATTCATAGATGCATATTCACATTCGATCGAAACTTAACATTCGCATCAGTATAACAAAACATAACACAACACCTACTGACCCATAATAGTGGATAACGAGTAAATGCATAGGGGTGTACCCGTGGGTACTATCTGAAAAGAAACTTCTTATTTTTCGCATACAAAATACTTTCAAATAGGTGATCTTAAACAAGACCTAAACACTTAGAGGATCGCAAGGACCCAAATGGGGAGCTGATCAGGGTCCAAAACGCATAGCGCTGCAGCTTCAAAACTCTATTAGGCATGCCTAAATATCCACTAGATTGACTCTCGCAGGTCATGCATAACTCATTTCACATTCTATCTCATAGCATAATTATCATGAAAAGTCATTACATCATGCATATAAAAATAGTCTTACCATTCACGTAATAATATCCATCCATGAAGAACGGACAAGAGATTCCTTTTGGAAGGACTGAGTAGATCAATGATCACTGTCGCGATCACAATAAGAATCGCATTTGCAACAGTGGCCAGAAAGCCAAGCGCAAACACAAATACTCAACTCTCTGTCACACTCCCAATCGGCTACTCACTTGGGGCTTTCTGTCTGAAAATGCCTAGCTGCCGTTTGGCATGCAACGGAGTGCCCGAGCCACTACTGATCGGCAAATAACAGCTCGTGTAGAACTGCTTATCTCCCATTCAGCAGCAGAGCACTCGGTTAGGATCTGGAATCACCAATCCCCATTACGGTTGTGCCGATTGGCACGCTCATAACAGAGTTGCATTCTAATTCTACAAAAGTTCTACATAACACCTCGAAACCCAGAATCATGTCCAGAAATCCAACCAAAACAGCTTACCTTGGATCGAGCCATCTCATCACATCACGCATCACAAACACAACTTAAATCACCAAAAAATCATAGTATAAACTCATAATAACCAATTTTCAGAAAGTCAACCAAAGACACAAAACCACGAAAATGCATCCGAAATACATAAATTCCCAAACCTGTAAAAATCCTATGCTCCTAGTTGCGATCTCCACTCCCGCTAGCCTTCTCTTTCCCTTTAGGATCACGAGGAGGTTCTTCTAAACCAGGAACCCAAAAATCACACATACACAAACCTTGAATCAAAACACAACCATCGAAAGAGAAAAAAAAGAAGACCCAACAGATCTTACCAAAATAACTCTTGAGCTGATCAATTTCCACCAAAAGCTCGGCCGAAGGAAGAGATCACAAGATAAAGCAAGAAGAAAGAAGAAATAAAGGAGAAGAAGGCAGCGACAAAAAAAAGAGAACAGAAGAGTTAGGGCAAAATGCTGTTTTCCTTTTCCCTTCACTTGCCTTGCCTTATATACCCCTTCCTAACCCTTGCCACTTGTCCTCTTGTGATTTGGTGGAACTTGACCACTCACAACCACACACACACACACACACAAAACAATAACACTAATGCCCACAATTCATGCAATAAGGCCCAACTAAGATATCGCATGCCAGAACACTCTTAAACACACAGACAAACAGGGCTAAAACTATTAGGGGGAAAACGGGGTGTAACACTTGGTCTGGGCTGCCTTAGGACCCGGTGTCTACACCCGCTTTAGGCATGAATTTTATTTATGTTATTTTAGTTACATTCTGGGGGATTGAATTTTTGTCCAAATTTTATCTTTTATTTTATTTTGTAGTTTTTTTTATTATTTTATCATTTTTTCCGATGCTTGATATTGTATTTTATCTTAAATGCATAATCGTGTGAGATGAGAGATGGAAATTTAATAATTAAAAAACTCATTTATAATCAACTAAGACATTAATAAGAGTAAAGTTCCAAACTACTCTCTAGTTTATACCCCGAGATTAGACGAGCTTTCCCAATTTCTTATAAATTGGGTGGCGACTCCAAAATACCTCAAAGGTGACTAAAGGTTTCATGGGATTAGATGAACTTCCCTAATATTCTATTGGGTAAGGATTCCAAAATATCTCATGTTGCCCAAGATCAAAAGAAGCGAACCCTCTTAGGCCCTAAAAGCAGGTCTTTTAGGAAACTTGATCGGGTTCGGTGCGTATCATAGTGTCGACTCCACTGGGGACTTTGAAACTTTGTTCCAAAACTGTCTAGTTAATGATATAATTGGATTTTTATAAATTAAAATTCAATCTCTTTTCAAAAAATTTTGCATTGTACCCATGCTAGAGCCTTAGATTTATGCTAGATGGTCCCTTATTTTACCCCAGTGCATTCTCAAAGCATGACCCTACGTTCACTCAGTGTAGGGAAGTGTTAAGGATAATCACTAGCTCAAACCTAATACCTTTTGGTATATCAAATGGAGATCCGATCGATCGTATGCTCATGATGAGCTAGACCCATTGTTAGGGGCCATGCTTGGGTAGCCCTAAAGTATCATCACTTTTGACCTAAGCTCATATAATGGCAATAGATACTTCCCTAGGTGAAATGTACCGTAATACCGTACATGCCATATAGGTCACTATGTATTGAACAAAATCAACTAAATTACATGGTCATTCATCAAAGGCTTTCATGCCTCAGTAGGTCCATCTTAATTTGATTGAAGTGCTCAAATACGTAATGGCCAAAACCCATATTTATGCGCTTTAAATGCGAGATGTTATGCAACCGATTTTCCACGGCGCACCATCGCGTCCATTAGGTTCTCTGTTAACCCATGGATCAAGCCCACTTAAGAAAGAGACTGTGTGACCTCATGTGTAGGAGTAATAAAGTTGGAAAGATCTATCTGCTTGCATGTGGTTATGGATGTTGCATTGCATGTCATTCATGCACAAAAAAACATAAAAAAATAAATAAATGAAAAAATAATTTCCTTCATATGTGTGTACATTCTATTCTGTGCACATAATTTTCACATGTACATATCATCTTGTGCATGAATTTTTCCCATGCATTGCATACATCATCCTAACCTCTTTGATTTTTTCAGCCATTGTAGACCGTTTGTTGCATAGCACGATCATACATAGCATGTCATTCATACATCGTTCTAACTATATAATTTGTTGGCCATCGTAGACCATTTTCCTAGTCGGTTTAGGGGTTTCTGACTGCTGCCTTATTAGAGGGTTTTGACTGAGCAACTAGTATCAAAATTAAGTACAATTAATAGGCATTTAGAACAATTTTTAGAAATGGCCAATTTACCAAGAGAATCTGATGCAACCCGTGCACTGATTGCTGAAAAAGTGGGTAAAAGGATGGAGGAGTTTGAGGCTCGAATGATGGAAATGATGGCTAACCTTACTGCTACTCTAGCACCATTGGCTGGATAGCCACCTGTTGCTCCTATTGTGGAGCATGATGAACAAGAACCAATTAGAGAGGGTTCTCCAGTAGTACACCCACCAGTAATTGAGCCCAGAGTGGTAGCACCAGTAGAGGAAAGAAGAGCTCATAGACCCGAAGATGACTTACGGGAGGAAGAGCAAGTGGAGCTAGTCACGATAAGAGGTAAGGCCCCTAAGATAGAGGAGATCATCTCGAGGAAAATGGAGGAGAGGTTCAAAGCTATGACCCGCTTGCTGGCAGTGGGAAGAGGCATGAGTCCTGATGACAAAGAGCTGGATGGTGAAGATCTAATTCCCCAGAACTTCAAGATGCCTGACATTCCTAAGTTTGATGGTACCTTAGACTCGATAGCACATGTTAAATAGCATTCGTTAGTGATGAAGGGTACGACTCTGACTAGAAAGCAGAAGATAGAATATTTATGCTTGAGGTTTGCAGTCGATTGGTACCATGGACTAGATAGGAGGTCCAAAGAGGATTGGGAGCTGCTGATGGAGTAATTCCTTAAGCAATATGATTGCAGTATGAGGATGGAGGTCACCCTGAAAGACCTAGAGCTACTTCAATAGAAGTTGAGAGAATCTTTCCATCAGTACCTTACCAGGTGGAGGAATAAGGTTATGGAAATGAATAGAAAACTTGATACCCCAGATCAAATTAGGTTATTTATCAGGAATGCTAGCTCATATTTGAGAGAAGAGCTAAAGATCAAAGGACTCAAAGATTGGGAGTCGCTTAAAGATATAGCCATCGAAGATGAGGCCAAGCATTTAGAGAAAATGGGTAAATCTGCAAACCTAGCCTTTGGTAAGAATAAAGGAAGCAGCAGTGGTAATAGGGGCAATGCTAGCACAGTAGAAGTCTCAACCATAAGATCAACTCGGCACCACTTCACCATCTTAGAAAAGCCATTGTATTGGCACTTCACCCATCTCATCAAAGAAGGAAAGTTACAGCCATTACCAGCGAGGCCTGCCCCAAGTCAAGGCCAGCCTGGAGACGGAATAGATTGGTATTGTGCATATCACCAGTACACGGGGCATAGAACATACTACTGTTGTCCTTTAAGAGACCGCATTTAAGAATTGATGCCAGGCCCAAAGGATGAAAGAAAGAAAGAATTAGAGTTGTTACAATGCCATTCTTTTGATATGAGATGTGTTTTTGAACTATGTCATGCACTTATTTTTCTAACTATTTTAATAGTATGGGCTTTTCTTATGTATGCGTTGTTATATCTTATCGCATTATGCATGGTAATAATCATGATCAAGGAATTGGTTTAATAAACATTTTTTTAATTCAATTTCAAGGAAAAATATCTTAGCTACATCCAACCTAACTCTCGAAGTGAGATAAAATTTGAGAGAAAAAAGGAAAAAAGAAAAAAGAAAAGGCCTTTGCCTGGACCTGGAATGACATGCTGAACATTGATAATGGCATTGCTAGGACAACGCTGCTTTAATTTGCCAATATGACGACGAAAAAAATTTTAAAAGCCATTCCTTGCCTCCTCAACATCTAGGACACGTACAATGCGGCCAAATGAAACCAAGCCCCAATCAGTAAGAGCTTGCATCAGAGGCCGGACTATCAAATTCAAGACAAATGAAGCTTTAGGCCTACATAAAAAAAAAAAAAAAAAAAAAAAAAGAAAAGAAAAGAAGCACAGTTTTGGCCTAAACCATCAAAGGCCAACCTGCAACCCAATCTCAACCATTGAAAGCTACCTCCAAAGTTGAGTAACCAAAATCGAAAAAAGCAAAATACGGGTTTTCACAGCTAAGTTTCAAAAGGAGAGCTCGTTGACTTAGCTAGTTTGCACAAAAGTCAAGATTAAGCCTTTTGTGTTGAAAAGCCACTGTCAGAGGAGGCAATTGTTTTGGCTAAAATAATGGTGAAGGATTCAAGAAATTAAGCAATGCCGACAGACTAAAGAAGATTACATGGCAAAGGTAAAAAAAAAGAGCCCAGCGGGTCAAAAACCAAAATCAGGCGACCTTGCTAAAATTGGGCATCCTGCTAGGGCGAAACCTGGAAAAAGCATCCTAGGCAAAAATTAGGAGTTGAGAGAAAATATTCAATCAAGAAAACTCGAGAGGGCTGATTGATAACAGGAGTCAAATGCGCCCAAGGTGCTACTCCCTGAGATTGAATAAGACCTGTGTTTTTGCATTCATGTCTAGTCATGATTATTGTTGTTGCTATATGGTGCATATAAATAGGAACGCATGCATAAGCTAGGCATAAATATGCGATTGAATGGTCAAGAGAAACCTGTGGCATGCATAGTAATGTATGCTGGGGCAAGTCTCAAGGTAGTGATAACGACACTTCGTGTGATAAATCCTACACTTCCAAAAAGAAGAAAAAAAAGAAGCCCGTTAAAGATGAAAACCGTAACTGGCTCTCTAAGCAAAAGTTAGGCCAAAGGGCAGGGTAAAAACCTAAAAATAGACAGTCTGCCCTACAAGAAAAAAGGAAATGAATAAAGCCACTAGAGTGGGTTGGGTCCATTCCAGGTTAAAATTAGGCACAAGGTTATGTGAAAATCCCCAAATGGGATGCATTTCCTGCAAAGAAAAGCTAGTGTGAAAATCCACAAGGGATGCATTACCTTTGAAACAATGACTTTCGATGCCTAGAGCGATAAGGAGGCATTACTTTGGATGATCTCCCTTCAGGCAAATAGTGCATAATGCAGAACATGAGTCAGAGTCCTGGGGGCAAAATGTTGTACAACTCATAGTAAAAGGTGTATGCTCGTTGATTAGGGGGCAAAGATGCACACGGGTTGGTTCTCTCTAAAAAAATTGTGGGTCAGAATTCCTAAGCCAAGATGACACTTCTAGTCCTTGAGGGCATCAGACAATATGGGCAATCGAGTCATACCCTCAATGAATTCCGTAACCACCTAGGATATGGCCTATCCATTTTTGCATGCATACGTCCTTTGCAAACATTTACATACAATATCTCACGTGCATCACGCATATACGATCTTTTGCACATTTGCATACAATATCTTATGTGAATCATGCATGTACGATCCTTTGCATATTTGCATAACTCTTTGCATCTCATGTGCATACACAAGTACAATCTTTTGCATATATCTTTGCACACATCGTTCCATGCATACATGGTGCCCCACATGCATTCACACACATGATCCCTTGCACATATCTCGCATATGCAATTTTTGCACTCATCCAATGTTCATATTCCATGCATATATGTCATGCACATAAGGCACGCATTCTGTGTACATAGTTTCTATATACATAAGATGCATATAGGTCTTTGCACATGTTTCGCGTGCATAGCATCACGCATACATCATATGCGTATAATTTGCACAAAGAGCTGTTAGCACATAGTTCTTTGCGCATGTTTCTTGTATATAGCCTTGCGTATATATTTCACACATGCACACATAATCTCTTGTATATGTTCTTGTGCACATAACTTTACAGGAAATGTCTAAATAAACCTCGCACGTAAAAGTGGGCCAAAGGATAACTTCAGCTTAACATCAGTGCTCATACATGTTGAACAATCAGATCAAGATGAAGTCCCCATGAAAAAGGAATACCACAGATCCACACCAAAGAGAACATCTAAAAGAGCAAGCCTATTCATGCACACCATGCCTGGGGGCAATCAAGAGGCTCAAAGTCTAAGTCTTTTAGTGAGCATCTAAATCTCTCAGTGAACATCTAAGCCTCTCAGTGAGCATAAATTTTCAAAGTTTCCATGTGAGCACAAAACCCTCTTAAGAGGCATACAGGTCTTTTCAACAAGAAGGCGGTGCCGGATGGCTCTTCATCAACTCAATCAACGTAAGTTCGCAGAATGACTTGGTGGCGTTAATGATAAGCCAGATCGATGGTAGTTTTTAGAAATGCCTCGGGGCAATCTAGGAGGATTTTCTCTGCACTCCATAAGTCTAAAAATGACTCGGTACAATCCAGGAGGATGTTTTCTACATTTTGTAAGTTTGAGATGACTCAGTGCGATCCAAGAGGATAATTTCTGCATTTTGTAAGTCTAGAAATGACTCGGTGCGATGCAAGAGGATGACATCTGCATTTTGTAAGTTTGAGATGACTCGGTGCAATCCAAGAGGATGACGTCTGCATTTTGTAAGTTTGAGATAACTCGGTGCAATCATTTATATCAAGTTTTAATTAACACTTGCTAAGTTACGCAAATAAATCACAAGCTAGCACCTTATTATTTACAATATTTACATAGTGCATGGGTGCTTAGGTGAGCAAAAATTCAAAGGAAAGGAAAGAAGCACGTACTTGAGACTACCACCTTCCTGCTGTATCGATGAAGTTGTGGCGAGTTTGACTAACACCAGTTTGATGACGTGTTAAGCTATGCTCTTGGTGGCTAATTGATGTTGCCTTGTTGGTGTGTTACATTCCCATTGGGTTGATGTCGGATAGATGCCCCCTGAAGAGCTGGTTTATCCCTGAAGAACAGTTTCGTGATCTGTATCATAAATATCATCCTCTTGGATTGCACCGAGTCGCTACAAGACTACAAAGTGCAGTCATTCTTGAATCTCACCGAGTCATTATCCCGACCAAACAGTGATTGTTATCCTCTTGGATTACACCAAGCCATTAAAGAGACTACAAAGTGCGAACATCTTAGAATTTCACCGAGCTGTTATCCCGACCATACAGTGATCGTCATCCTCTTAGATTGCACCGAGTCATCTTAGACTTACAAAATGCAGACATCATCCTCTTGGATTGCACCGAGTCATCTCAGACTTATAAAATGCAGACATCATCCTCTTGGATTGCACCGAGTCATCTCAGAGTCATCTCAGACTTACAAAATGCAGACGTCATCCTCTTAGATTGCACCGAGTCATCTCAGACTTACAAAATGCAGACGCTATCCTCTTGGATTACATCGAGTCATCTCAGACTTAAAAAATACAGAAAACATCCTCCTAGATTGCACCGAGTCATCTTAGACTTACAAAATACAGACATCATCCTCTTGGATTGCATCAAGTCAACTCAGACTTACAAAATGCATATATCATCCTCTTGGATTGCACCGAGTCCTCTAAGACTTACAAAATGCAGAAAACATCTTCCTGGATTACACCGATCATTTTAGACTTAAAAAATTTAGAAATCACCCTCTTGGATTGCACTGAGTCATCTCAGACTTACAAAATGCAGACGTTATCCTCTTGGATTGTATCGAGTCCTCTTAGACTTACAAAATGCAAACAACATCCTCCTGGATTGCACCAAGTCATTTTAGACTTACAAAATGTAGACATCATTCTCTTGGATTGCGCAAAGTCATCTCAGACTTACAAAATGCAGACATCATCCTCTTGGATTGCACCGAGTCTTCTCAGACTTACAATGTAACGCCCCAAATATTGTAAAATATTTAAATGGGTTAAAATTTTATAAGAAAATTAAATTTAAATGGATATAGAAAAATAAAAGAGAGGTAGAATAATTAATTGGGAGTTAAAGTGAAATTAATTAGGGATTGAAATGAGTTTTAGAGGGGCTATTTGAAAATTTGACACAAAAGTTGCCCTATACTAGCCAAAACTACATCGTTTTAGACCAAAACACCTTTCTTTTTCTTTTTCTTTTCTTTTTCCTTTTTCGTTTTCTTTTCTTTCTTCTTTCTTCTTCCCCTAGTCCCGATCCCCTTCTAGCCCCTCTCTTGATCTGCCTCTTCTTTCCCTTCCCCCGCCGCTCAGCCGCCCTTCCCCGCCGTCAGTCGCTGGCATCCTTCCTCTCCCTTCTGATGCGCACAACGGCAACTGCTCTCTCCCCTTTTTCCCCTGCGATTCTGCCCTGATTCCAGCCCCTCTTTTCTTCATTTTCGTCGCCGCAGCTCCCCAAAACGCCGCCGCTCCCTCCTCTTTACATGGCGACTTCAAGGTGAGTTTAAGCTAATTTTTTGAGGGATTTGAGGGGATAGCAGATTTAGAAAGTTAGGGATTTGAAATTTAATTTGAGGAATTCGGTATTTAAAACTTAGAATATGCTAGATTTCTCATTTTTAGATTAATATAATCAATTAAATTTATCTTATTATGGAAATTTATTGAACTTATAGTTGAAATGTTATATGTATTGTGAAGAAGAAGAGGAAAGCGTGAGGAATACAGGAAAAGAGAAGCAAGTGGAGGACTAAGTTCATGTTTGGTAAATTCGTTGAAGTTGTTTTGCTAGAATTTTGAGGTTCGCAACCACTAAATTCAACTTTTCTTATTTTATATATTATGTTTGAGACTGAATTGTGTTTGATATGGGATCTTGATGAATATTAGTTGAGTTTTCAAAAATAATTTGACATAATATAGTTTATTTAAGTGAATGACTTGGTAGAAATATTTTATAAAAGTTGAGGTGCTTAATTCATGAGGTATAATTGTGATAATAAAAGTGAGATTTTAGTAATTAATGGGTAAATGAGGTTAAATGATAAAAGTTACATTAAAGGTATGAATTTATTGATGTCGGTAAATTTAGAATCAAATTAATTATTTAATATGCGTGATTACTAATGTTATTTTAAATAACGCTACAAATGACGCATTGTTAGAATGCAAATGATAAGTTAACTAATCTTAGAAAAATTTATTCAAGTGAGTTTGGTATTTATACAAAGTAATAATTTGAAATACAAATTGTAATGAGAGTGACTGTGTAATAATGATACTGTAAGACTATATTTTGCCATAGAGTGAACGAAAAATTTAAATTACAACTGCGATTGAGATTTTTTTGGTAATTATGAATTGTTATATAAATGAGACTACAATAAATGAATTTGAATGAGAAATTGGTATTGCCCTTGGTAATCAATAGGAAACATGGGTGAGAGTATAGTTGGCTAGCCATAGGGAGTAGAGAACTGCATTGACAAATGGGACATCTGCAGGTTAATGAGAACCTGCAAAATTTAATACTGTTTCTGCTACTGTTACCGCAATTGTTACATCTACTACTACTGTACTATTACTGTTGTTTATCTCGCATACTTAACTCACGTATTCTCATTGGTTTACTTTGGGCAATACATTGTAAATTACATTGATACAAATGTATATTGACATTAATTATGTCCAAAGAGTACGTTGTGGATGAATTAAATTATTAGCTTGCATGACTTATATATTTAGACTGCTAATGGGTTTACTGGTACAATTAAGTAAAAATCTCTTATAGAAAATATGACGAAAATTTACTTCCTTAGAACTTAGTCTCATATAATTATTTGTCTATCATTATTATTATTATTATTATTATTATTATTATTATTATTATTATTATTATTATTATTATTATTATTATTATTATTATTATTATTATTATTATTATTATTATTATTATTGTTGTTGTTGTTGTTGTTGTTGTTGTTGTTGTTGCTGTTATTACTATTTTTGTCACTATTTTTATTTGTGAAAGGTGAAATTAGTGGTTGCCACTAAGCAATATGCTTAGCGCGTGGACTTTATTTCTGCGCGTAGGTGTACAGGTTGTTGAACAATAAGGCAAGCTAGGGATCTATCAGGAAGTATGGAGGAGTTCTTGTACTTCAAAATAGATGCTTAGGCTTAGTATTACGTTTTGGGTATTTTCCTTTAGAAACATAGAATTGAACTATTTAATGGCTTGTTATAAGCTATTCTAGAATGTGTTTCGTGGTTTTGTGAATGATGGTTTATGGATGTTGAAGTTGTTGTAAATGTTTGTACGGACAAGGGAAAAAGGATGTTATTTTTATTTTTTTTTATTTATATTATGTTAGACTATATATGAACTGGAAAGGTAAATTCACAATTGTTGGTGAATTTGCCTTTTATTGAATTAATTGAGGTGGATGGGAGAAATTGATATTGGATTGGCTTGGTTATGGTGTTGGATTGTGTGGATGCCTCATAGAAGTGTAAATTTGAAATTGTTAACAGGGGAATAAGGATCGGTTTAGGGGAAACTCTATCCGTTTTTCGCAAAATTCTAGGCACTTTAAATTGTAACACTATTGGCAGTCATTTAATTGTGAACTGAATTTAAGATGCAAAAGGATTTAGTTTGGTAACATTCAGTATCCGACCTTCACAGGTCAGGTATGGGTATTACATTTAGTGGTATCAGAGCCCGATTTAGGCGGTCCTTGACCTAGATTTAAGAAAGCAGAATAGCGAAGAAGGGTGAATTATGTAATTGTATATGTGAGACATGAAATTTGGCTTCCTGTGATGTGAATGAATGTGTACAAATTGATGGTATGTGTATAAGTAGGATATGAGATTTGAGGCATGTTTTATAAAAATCTGTTCTTGTATTATCTTCAGATTTGATATGGAGTCGAGTACCCAAGAAGCTAGTCAGGAGGAGAGAGATTGTCAGGGTTCTGCTACTATTGAGGGTACTGATAGGACGCAAACCTCAACCGAGACCCCTCCTGTACCGCCTTGTCCACCGGCTCAAATGGAATTTTATCAAGCTATGACCGAAATAATGAGAAGAATGGCAGAGGCTATGCCTCATTACCAACCTCAACCACCACCTCATCCACAAAAGGGTAGCTATGAAAGAATGAAAAAGTTAGGGGCTATAGATTTCTATGGTGATGTATCCATCATTCCGCAAAATGCAGAAGAATGGCTTCAGAAGGTAAAGAGGATTTTTGATCACATGAAGATCACACCAGAAGAAAAATTGGACTGCATAGCCTTTCTACTTCAAGGTCAGGCTCATGAATGGTGGTTGGCTATCTCCAGAGATGTGTTAGAACCTGGTGGCACTTGGGATTTCTTTTTAGACAAGTTTGAGAAGAGATATATCGGGGTGCAGTACAAGAAAGCTATGGAGAGAGCATTTCTTTATCTGAGCCAGGGAACCAAGACAGTGACCGAGTATCTACGAGAATTTGATAGATTGAGTCACTATGCTCCACAGCTTATGGCAACCAAGGAAATGAAGCTATAGAGGTTTAGAGATGGATTGCATACCGAGATTAGACGGGGTCTAGTGGGACATAAATTTACTGATATTGGAGAATTAGTGGAGACTGCTCTTGAAATAGAAGAGTTAGAAGCTGAAGAGAAGAATAGAAAAATCAGAAGCCAGCAAAAACGGGGTCAAGGGCAGTCTGGCTCAACCATTCATGGTAGTAAGAGACAGAAAGGATCTCAGCCGGCAGCACAGTCACAAGTCTATTCTCAGGGACAGCCACAAGGACAAAGGAGCTCAGCTAGTTCAGGCCGACAGACCACATCTATAGCTAGCACACCAGGAGGTGTAACCAGGGCCACTCCTACATGTGAGTACTGTGGGAAACAACATGCAGGTGAATGTTGGAAAAAGATGGGAGTCTGTCTTAGATGCAGTTCTAAGGATCATCACATTAGAGACTGTCCTAAACCTCGAACCCCGATGGCTTCACAATCTAGAGAAACCACTTCTACTCAGGCAGGCAAAGGTAGAGGTAGAGGTAAAGGAGATGCATTAGGAGGCACCACTAAGAAGAATTTTGCACAGACAGTTGTGGGATCAGATGCTAGAGTTTCAGCATGCACCTATGCTGTCAGAGCTCGTGAGGAGCAGAATGCACAGGATATTATTTTTGGTAAATTTCCCTTTTTAATCGTGATGTTTATGCTTAGTGGATCCTGGTTCCACGTATTCTTACATATGTACTACTGTAGCACATGGGAAGGGTTGGAATGTTGAGAAATCCGAACATGAAATCCTAGTAAATAATCCTCTAGGACACAGTGTACTAGTAGATAAAGTATATAGAGATTGTCCAGTTCAAGCACAAAACTATATTTTCCCAGCCAATCTAATTGAATTGCCATTCCATGAGTTTGACATAATGCTTGGAATGGATTGGTTGTATGCACATCAAGTGATGGTGGATTGTCGTCTTAAACGGATTACGCTTAGAACTGTCAATGATGAAAATATCACTGAAGTAGGCGAGAGATCGGATTTTCTTTCCAATGTGATATCTGCCACAAGGGCCAGGAGGTTAGTGAGAAAAGGGTATGAGGCATACTTGGCATGTGTTCTTGATGCTAAGAAGGAAGAACCCAACATCCAAGATATTCCTACAGTATGTGACTTTCAGGATGTATTTCCAATGAATTACCAGGGTTACCACCAGAAAGAGAGATTGACTTCTCTATCGAGGTGATGCTTGGTACAGCCCCAATATCTATTGCACCTTATAGAATGGCACCCACTGAACTCAAAGAATTAAAGATTCAGCTACAAAAACTTCTTAAAAAGGGTTTTATTCTCCCCAGTGTGTCTCCATGGGGTACACCTGTACTTTTTGTCAAGAAGAAGGATGGGACCCTAAGACTCTGTATTGACTATCGGCAACTAAATAAAGTTACAGTGAAGAATAAATACCCGTTTGTGACGCGCGTCGAACCCCGGGGCACCCCGAACAGCCCGCTTTTACGGCTTTTGGGATGAGGTTCATTAAAACTTGTAACGGAATACAAGTACGTCTATGTTGGGCAACAAGGAGGTTTCTTGGAGTCGCCACCCAATAGAACATTGGGAAAGGTCATCTAGCCTCAGTGAGCCTAAGACGGTGCATGTATATCCATTTTGGGCAAGCCAGAGGGATCTTGGAGACCTCATCCCAATAGAACATTGGAATGATCCTCTAACCCCGTAGAGCCTAGGATTATTCGAGTTGGTCCTTTTGGTGGGCAACAAGAGATATTTTGGAGGCCCCACCCCAATGAAACATTGAGATGGTCCTCTAACCTCGTTGAGCCTAAGACCAGAGTGAGTCCGGGACTTCCCATTTATTCATACTTTGGTTAAGTTTATGATTGAGTTTTGAATTTAGAGTTTCATCCTATTTCTCATTCATTTTAATGTAGTTTAATTAAGGCATATGTCATCCATTCAAGGGAAAGCGATAAATAAAAGCGTAAAGTAAAGTATATGCAAATATATTTACAACAATACTAGGGGCGGAATACAACCCCCATTGTAAATAAAATATATATCATACATAAATCGTGATATTCATTGATGAATGAGGACATTGGTCCTCGTATGCAAAACACTCAAACACTACAAACAAAAAACACAAAATAAACACAGGATTTTGGAGCTTACTTATACATTTGACAAATATTTGGAAATCTCATGTCCATACTTTAACCTCTAACTCATTAGCCTAAATATGCAACTCCTTAGACAATATCATTATTTATAAAAATTTAACCCCTATATACAATTGGAAAAACATGAAATTGCAAAACACAAGGATGTCTGATCTCAAGAAATCAAGTATCTTAACACATGTATAATTATTTCACACAAAACATTGCCTAAGATAATTATCACTCAAACACTTTTTTTGCTTTCAATCACTCAATCTCTCAAGTGTTTATAGGTTAGTGTTTCTCTCATTACTTAAATATGCCATTACATACCATAGGCTTGTAATTAGTAAAAATCTCCACTACTAGTATAAAGTAGTAAAGAGGATCAAAGGGTCTTAAAAATGGTTGTAATGTGGCTTAGGTTAGGGTAGAAAACTTTTGGATTTAGGTAGCTAATATTGTGTAGAGAAAAAGTACCAATATAACTTAGGACATTGAAAACAAAATTTGCACAAATCATGATAGTTTTACTACTATTCTAATTCCCTTCTTGACTATACAAATTTCTGCGAGTTCTTTGTTTATTTTTCTTCTTTTTTTTTGTTTTTTTTTTCGTTAGGATAGCAAGAAAAATTAGCATGGGTGCGTTTTATGCTCCATCCCATACATAATGTAACACCCCCTACGTCCCCGTTGGAAGGATACGGGTGCACAACCGATGCCCACTTGCATACATGCACACATACACTAAGCGGAAGCATACATTCATACATAAAAACATACGGAGATACATCGAAAATTAAAACCTTAAGGAAACAATAGCTGAACATACATTAACTCACATACATACATATAATCATTCAGCGGAAGTGTAGACGAAAGATAAAACAGAGAAATAACTGAACACTTAATTACAATAAGATCCTTACATATAACTATATATACAAAGGACTACAGAATTACAAAATCCAAAATACAGAAGCTGAACAAAATACAAAACTTCTAACTCCTATGTGGCCGACCTTGCAGATGCGTGACTTGAACGGAACCAAACCTGCCACCTGCACGGGAAAAGAACCCGTGCTAAGCGATAACGCTTAGTGGGGAGAACACACAAGCAACATGGACGGCCATTCACAATGGTCGTCAAAGCATAACACATTCATAATAGCAAATGCATATAGTCCTAACAGACAGATATAAATGTTGCATAAAAGCCATGCATTCAGAAGATCATAACCACATTCATGTACACATTAACTGATTATTCTTTCCATTATCATAATTATGCGGTTACCATATTTCTATAATCATACTAAAGCAACCAAAGCAGACAGAATACCATACAGGATACAAGCAATATCATGCAATTACACATACAAATTAACTTTCACTTACCGAACTCACGGGCATCAGATGTCAGAGATTTCACATGCATAGCTACTAATTATCATGCCTTGAAATGTAAACACATGACCACACGCCGAAATCACCACAATAGGAAAAGCTAGAGAGAGAACACGTAACATAACACAATATTTATAACATTCCATGGTCAAGAGCACATTCATACGTATCTTGATTCACATACTTCACCATAACAGTCAATAGAACCAAAATCACGTTTATATACATACTTATTAACCATAGCATTCAGTAATTCAAGTTTGCATTCATATACCTATTAATTCATATGCTTATAAACATAACTAACCGAATTCACATGCTCATCAGCACAACATAATAAACTATAACCATGGCATTCAAGAGATCATGATCACAGTTGTACACCTTTCAATTCACATACTTATGTCCATGACTGATTGTATACGAACACATTCACAATATGATATATGTTGATAATCATGTACAATACACATGCTTGAGTCACATTCAATCCATTCAGAGATTCATAATCACATTCGAGTACATAACTGATTCACATGTCCAGAATTATGCTCATCCAAATATCACATTCTCTTAATCATATTAGATAAAACAAACAGGATACCTGCTGACTCAAAATAGTGGATAACGAGTGAACTGACAGTACCTTATGGGTACGAATCGAGTACTGACATCACCTTATGGGTGCGAATCGAATACTGACATCACCTTATGGGTGCGAATCGAATACTGACATCACCTTACGGGTGCAAATCGAATACATTAAAGGGTTCGCGAGGAACCAAACAGGGGACCTAATCAGGGTCCCAACGTAACTGAGGGCTGCAGCTAAGAGACTCTATTAGGCATGCCTAACTATCCACTTACTTGACTCTAGCAGGTCATGCATCATTCAAATCATGTGTCAAATCAGACAGTATAAAAATATCATCATACTTAATCCAGAGTATAGTAGACATATAAAGAAATTCATAATATCAGTCATGCATCATACTATTCGTATTACAAAGCATACAATATAATTCCATCAACATGCTTTAGCACTATTCAATATTCTAAAATTTATCAGAGTCAAATATGGAAACATTATCAGGCTAATCATTAAGTTAACATTCAAACTTTACTTTTAACAACTAACCACTCTTTACAAAAATAGGGTAGGTCATGGTCACAACCGGATTGGTTGTCACCATGACATACCAAAACTCTCGGCAGAATGCAATCTTGGGGTACCTCACGGTGGTAACCCATTAGGTTGTCACCGTGATATACCCAAACCCCAAAATAAAATGCTATTCCTCACACATTATCATATCATTCATACCAACTATTTGTACATTTATATAAATACTTACTTACCCGGTTTGCCACATTATGGGTCTCCATTTAAAAGAGGAATTCATAAGCTAAAAGCATTAGATCACATTTATCATTATCATATTATATAATCACTCAAATATCCACATGAACCATAATAGCATCATAGATATCTTGCATACTAATACATTCCAATAGCATTTATTATCAATGCATGCATCATAGAATATTGTTAGGCAATTACTTCAATCACACATTCACTGTTCCTATCCCATATATATATTTCATTAATCAAACTCATATCATTTGATGTCTTTCATGAGTATATAACTTAAATCTCAATTCATAACTATGCATACTTGTTCATATCATACATTTTTATATAGATTGAAGTATTATAATACTCAATAATGTCATTAAACTTGACTTGATTCTAATACATACAATTACACATCATTACTTCATTAGTTTGCTATTAATATTAATCCTATTCATGTTTATTTTCCAAGTGATAACTATTCTTATACTCATTTAATAGTCCTAAACATGCATCGGATGGATCCTAGAAAGTTTCGGTGTAAAGCAGGTTCAATTCGGGAGGAAAAACACATACAATGGTCAAGACAGAAGGGGTCACGGTGGTAATGAATTTGGTTGCCACCGCGAGGTCCAAACTAAGCATTCTGCCTAGCATTTTCATATGTCATGGTGGTAATGAATTTGGTTGCCACCGTGACCTACCAAAAGTTTGCAAAACAGAAGCCAGGATTCAAGACTGCTTCACAACTCCTTTTTGTTCAGCCTAAACGGGCATCTAAAAGACATTTGTAGGCAAAACTGTCTTCTTAAAATTTGTTTCCTAAGATGTTAAATTTCAAATGCAAAAATTTCAGATCAATTGGACATATATAGATTCAGATATGATCTAAACAACCTATAGTACTCCCCTGAACCCGGCCAGAGAAGATAGCTCTACTTCTTGACCACTTTTGGGACACTTAGAGTTAAAATTAGCTCAAACTTATTTCTAACTTATTTGTAGGAATATATCTTAGCTTTCCAAAGGTACTGGTTGCATACTATTTAGAGTTCTACAACTCCCAATACAGCTTAGTAACCGAAGAAAGGTTAAGTGCATTCTAACCCAGTTTTTCACCCAAAATCCTATTCACATGCACAAATGAACAATTTAAACCAACACTCACTACCATCATCATATACCATCAACAACACATTCAAGAAACTCATATCACACATGAATGTATTAAAAATTCATTTATATAATAGAGAGTTTCCCAAACCTCTATAAAGCACAACCCACTATCCTCTTCAAGCTATAATCTTTCTTTTCCTTTGTCCAATCTTTAAACCGAAACTTGCACAAAACCCAGCCACAAACACACACTTAGATCAAACCATGCAATAATCCTTTCAAACTAGAAAATAGAAAGAAGAAGTTGGAGAAGAAGAACCCAAAACACCCAAGCGCTTACCTCTCAAAACCCAGCTCTTAACTCAACAAAACCAAATTCAATCTCAAGGTTTACTCTAAGACAAAGCAAGTGTGAGTAAGAGTAAATGAAGAAGATGAAGGAGGAAGAGAGGGTAACGGGAACAAGAAGAAGAAAATCTGCTTTTCCTCTCTCCTAAACCCAAATCACACTAAATGCTCCCACCTAACTGTCCACATGGCAAGCTCCCATTAGACAAACAAACCACTTTTAACTTTCATGCTCCAATATACCATACACCACTCACACACTAAATGATCCCTTAAATCAATGCTTTGAAATATTTGGCACCAAAACACAACACACACCAAATAATTGCTCAAAAACACTTTACATCCTTGGATATAATACACACACTTCACTAGATTAAACCACCACAAATACCCTACACCCTACACCACATGCGCACGAAAATTTTCCCCACTTAACTTATTTAATTAATTACTTTGCAATTAAGTCCTTATCATCAAATTCACTCATGCACAAATTACCGAAATACCCATCACTTATCCGACTTAGCTTGCCGATTCCGACTAGGCCCGATTTGGGGTGTGACACATAAGCAATTTTTGATGTACATCTTACTATTCCTACTATTTTTCTTTCTTTTCTTAAGAGACTAGCATTTCCAATACTAAGTTTCAAAACAAGGGAATTTTAATTTTCACTACTTCATGCTTGTCAATAATAACATATCTCCAATGCTATATCAATCCTAAATCTCTCCACAATATGGTTAATTCACAATAAATAGGCCAATGTTTAATCAAAAGAATATGGCTATGTATGTACTTAAGCAAGAAAAAACAAGATATAGACTCAAACTTGGCTTCCTAAAGTCAAAAGGTAAGAAATTTAAAGCAAGCCAAAAATGGTTCATACTAGTGCCCTTATCATATCCCGTGTACATCCCATACTAAAATATTGTCTCAAAATTTACCAAAAACAAGTTCTGGAGGATATGGCATACTAAGGCTCTCATACAAAGAAAAATATCATTGTATAAGGCTCAAAAGCTCACATAGGCTATAAGTTAAACTATCATAAGCAATGAGTTGGCAAAACAATTTTTATTTACATGTGAAAAAATACTCAACTTAAAAAGAACCTACACCAAAGGGCTTTGCTAAGTCATGGCCCTCACTATGTACAATATAATGCTAAAGTAAAACAAATAATGCTATATCTAAAAAGTTATCTATTTAGACTAAAGGTCAAAAGTTTTTCACCTAAACATGCTTTAATGTTCAAATATGTATCAAATATATAAGCTCCAGCAATCATATGTCCAATAAAACCTAAAAAGCCTAAACACATGAAAACACATCCTAAATCTAGCAGTTCATGCTTACACAGGCTATACTACTTACTCACAATAAATAAATATATACATATATGCATAAATATGAAACTAAAAACAGAACACACACACACCCCACACTTAAAGGACACAATGTCCCCATTATGTGAAAACAAACATACTCAAAATTATCAAAACAACACAACAAATATCATAAAAGAACACAAAACAAACAAAATAAAGAAAAGGGTAGGAGAACAAACTCAGAAATGCCCACTAGGGGAGCTAGGTGGAGAGGGAGAAAGGTCCACATGTTGCTTACGTAAAAAAATGAGGAGCTTCCGACTCATACTCTTCTGATTTTTTAGCACGGCCATCACATCAGTTTCCAGCACATCCATGCGTGCCGCTAAGCTTTGATTGGTGGCTTCAATGCCATCAAATATATGCATTACTCGATCAAGAGCGGCAGTAGAGCCTCCAGCAGCACGTCAGCCAGTAGGAACGTCATCTCCAGTAGCCTCCTCGTCTTCAGATGAATCCTCATTTGAAGAGTCATGAGCCATAGCTGCTGAAGAAGACTCAGGAGCCTTCCCTTTCCCTTTATCAGTGCTTGAACTTTCTACCTACGAACCATGAGCAGTAAACTTAGGCGGCCAACCGCCTTTTGTTAAAAGGTTAGCCCGCCTCAAATAAACAACATCAAGCATGGTTACAGATGCACCTTCTTCTAAACGAAAGTTATGCAAATCTCCTAAACATCCTAAAATGATACCAGTAACCATGTGACACATACCCACAATTTTACTTTTAGCAATAGAAGCATGATATAATCCATCAAAAATAAAATCTATAGAGCATGGGGTTTTCTTAGATTCCAATAAATCTAACACAAATAAATCTTTGGTCTGCACTTTAGAACTTTCAACTCTACCAAATAAAGCATGACACAAATATTTATGAAAAAGCATTAAAACATCATCCTGTATTTGGCGATTTGTTGAATTCTTATTATTAAATGCATCAAGACCAGTTAACCTCTTCCAAACAGGTTTAGGATCAAACAAATGTGGATAAAAAATCTTCCCATTCAATGGAAACCCAAATCAGTCATGCAATTCTTGAAATAAAAAAATATGTTCAGTACCCTGATGTCAAAATTTTAATTTATTTTGACGTTTATCAACATACTCAAGGGTAACAAAAAATTCAAGGGCCCAAGAACGGTTAATAGGAAGAGTCAATTGAACAAATTTCCCCCATTTCATGTATCACAAATACTTTTCAAACGTTTCATTAATACCTAAAGTAGTTAACAGGTTGAAATCTATATGCCACATGCCAACATATGTTTTTTTGTTAAAATATTCAAACTTCTCACCTTCCTCCTCAGATAATATAGGGAAAGGGCATTCAAACCTATTTTGAAGACGCACAAGATGGGGCCGCTCACTAGATTCTACTGCCGCCTGTTTCCCCTTATCAGCCACATGCTTGGTACGCACCATCTTGGTTGTGAAAGAAAGATAAAGAAACTGTACTATAAAAACTCACAAACAAGAGAGAAGAAAAAAAAAATTGGAAAACGAAGATCCTTGAGAAAAGAAGAAGAGAGAAATGAAAGAGAGACAAGAAAGAAACGCAAGAGTCTAAACGAAAATGAAAAGAAAAATAGAGGTAGGGCTTAAAACATTTAAATGGGGGTGAAAAATAGGGCTGGAACAGTTTGAAATTTAAAAATTTTTCAAATCCCGTGTTTTGTCGCGACCTCGCAACAGAGACCACATTTTGAATAAATATCTCGTGAACCCATTGCGATCTCGCGACAAAAGTTTTCCGCACCATTCTGTCACGATCGCGACAATGTCGCGCTCGTGACAGAGAAGAACATTAGAAATCCAAAAAGGGTTTGTCGCGAGGACACCAACGTCACGCTGTCGCAATGAAATCTACAAAACTTCGTTCCCTCTCTGTCGCGCTCGTGACAGAAAGAAAAAATTTAAATATCAACTTTGTTCCCCTTTCAAAATAACATCACAAATTGATATAGAAAATAAACTTACAAATTAAGAGTATCTGCAGAACAAAAAGAATTACATTAGTACATATAAATAGCACACATATAATATAACAATTAATTAAAAAGAAAAATAATGTCAATTAACCTTCAAACCATTTTTAAAGAGATAAATGAAACCTCCCTTCCATGAAAGGTTTCCTCCAAATACACCTTACATCTTTGACCATTGGCTTTAAATAATTCCCCTTTTTCATTTTTGAGTTCTAGAAAACCTTGATCAAAGATTTGGGTGACTTCAAAGGGTCCACTCCATCTAGATCGCAATTTTACAGGAAAGAGTTTCAATCTTGAATTGTACAAAAGAACCTTATCCCCAATGGTGAAATGTTTATACCTTATATGAGCATCATGCCATTTTTTAGACCGTTTTTTTATAAATTTTGGCATTTTCATAGGCAAAAAGTCTTAACTCATCAAGCTCATTCAATTGCAAGCATCTCTCGACACTTGTATCCTTTAAGTCATAATTCAAGGTCCTAATGGCCCAATATGCTTTATGCTCTAACTCCACAGGCAAATGACATACTTTCCCATAAACCAACCTATATGGTGTCATACCAATAGGTGCCTTAAATGCTGTACGATATGCCCATAAAGCATCATCCAATTTATGTGCCCAATCCTTTCTAGAATTAGAAACAGTTTTTTCTAATATCCACTTAAGCTCCCTATTGGAGACTTCCACTTGACCACTTGTTTGTGGGTGATATGGTGTAGCTACCCTATGATACACACCATATTTATGCAATAAAGAATCAAAAAAACGGTTAATGAAATGCTTACTTCCATCACTTATGATGGCTCTTGGCGCTCCAAACCTTGAGAAAAGCTTCTTAAAAAACTTTAGCACTACCTTTGAATCATTAGTTGGTGTTGCTTTTGCTTCAACCCATTTGGATACATAATCTACACCAACCAATATGTAATTTTGCCCAAAAGATGTAGGGAAAGGACCCATAAAATCAATCCCCCACACATCAAATACTTCAACTTCCAATATGTTATTCAAAGGCATTTCATCTCTCTTACTAATATTACCAGCTCTTTGACATTTATCACACTTAGCAACAAACATCCTTGCATCATGAAACAATGTAGGCCAAAAGAAACCACATTCAAGTACACGAGATGCAGTCTTATTAGCACCATTATGACCCGAATACAAAGCAGCATCATAATGTGTCAAAATATTTTGATAATCATCCTCACTTACACATCTACGGATTATACCATCTCCACTTATCTTAAATAAATAGGGTTCCTCCCAAAGATAATGTTTGACATGATTAAAAAACTTTTTCTTTTGATGCCATGTCAAACCATTAGGCACAATCCTAGCAGCAAGATAATTAGCAAAATTAGCATACCAAGGTACATGCATATTTTCAAGTGACATTAATGCTTCATCCGGAAAAGACTCATTAGTGCTATCACCTAAAGGTTCATCATTATTTTCTAACCTTGACAAATGGTCAGCTACTAAATTTTCACTTCCCTTTTTATCTTTAATGACAAGGTCAAATTCTTGCAATAATAATACCCAACGAATCAACCTAGGTTTAACATCTTTCTTAGCAAACAAGTACCTCAATGCAGCATGATCAGTATAGATAATGACTTTAGACCCTAACAAGTAAGATCTAAATTTGTCACATGCATAAACTACAGCTAACATCTCTTTTTCAGTGGTTGTGTAATTGATTTGAGGTGACAGAGTGTGGCTAGCATAATAAATCACATGCAAATTCTTACCATGCCTTTGTCCTAGCACACATCCCACAGCAAAATCACTTGCATCACATATGATCTCAAATGGCAATTCCCAATTAGGAGTGGTGATAATAGGTCCACTTACAAGGGCTTTCTTCAAAGTATCAAAAGCATGCATACATTTTTTAGAAAATTCAAAAGGCACATCCTTTATTAACAAGTTAGTCAAAGGTTTAGCAATCAATGAAAAATCCTTTATAAATCTTTTATAAAAACCAGCATGACGAAGAAAAGATCTAACCCCCTTAAGTGTAGTGGGTGGAGGTAATTTCTCAATCAACTCTGTTTTTGCTCTATCTACCTCAATCCCTCGACTTGAAATCTTATGCCATAAAACTATCCCCTCATCTACCATAAAATGGCATTTCTCCCAATTAAGAACCAAATTAGTTTCTTCACATCTAGCCAATACTTTATCTAAATTTTGTAAACAAAGCTCAAATGAATCCCCATAAACAGAAAAGTCATCTATAAAAACTTCCATTATATCCTCTATCATATCCCCAAAAATTGAAGTCATGCACCTTTGAAAGGTGGCTATTGCATTGCATAACCCAAAAGGCATTCGCCTATAAGCAAAGGTCCCATATGGACAAGTAAATGTGGTTTTTTCTTGGTCATTAGGTAGATAAAAATTTGAAAATATCCTGAATAACCGTCTAAAAAATAGTAATGAGAATGGCCAGCTATTCTTTCCAACATTTGGTCAATGAATGGTAATGGAAAATGATCTTTCCTAGTTGCTGAATTTAACTTCCTATAGTCTATACACACCCTCCAACCGGTGGTGGTTTTAGTAGGAATTAGATCACCATTCTCATTCCTAACAACCGTCATACCTCCCTTCTTTGGAACACAATGTATTGGACTCACCCAATCACTATCCGAAATTGGATAAATGATCCCAGCGTCAAGCAAATTAATTACTTCTTTCTTCACTACCTCTTTCATGTGAGGGTTAAGCCTTCTTTGCCTATCAGCTTTAGGCTGACATTCATCTTCCAAGTTTATCCTATGCATGACAACATTAGGACTAATACCTTTTAGATCAGAAATCTGCCAACCAATACTCTTTATCCTTTTTCTAACAACCTCTAACAATGCATACTCTTGTGCACTAGTAAGTTTGTTAGAAATTATAATAGGCAAACTATGATTAGAGCCAAGAAATGCATACCTCAAATGATTTGGTAGTTCTTTTAATTCCACATTTGGAGGACTTACAATTGAAGGTGGCAAAGGTGCTTTATTCCGATAAAGAAGTTCTGGCCTTAAGCTCTCTTGCTCCATATCTTCATGAACTTCTTCCTCCATTTGAACCTCCTCTTCACCTGCATTTTCCAATACCTCCAAAACGCAAGCATTGATTACATCTATTTTTATGTAAACATTTTCATCCATGGGATATTGTAATGCTCTATCCATATGATATTCCACACTATCATCCCCTACTCTTAAGACTAAAGTGCCCTCATAGACATCTACTAAAGCCCTACCAGTCCCCATGAAAGGTCTTCCCAAAATCAATGGACATTTCACATCATATGCAAAATCTAAGATCACAAAATCAGCAGGTAAAATAAACTTATCCACTTTTACCAACACATCTTCTATTATTCCATAAGGTTTCTTAATAGATTGATCAGCTAATTGCAAAACCATAGAAGTAGGTTTAACATAATCCAACCCTAAATTTTTAAAGATAGACAAAGGTATGAGATTTATACTTGCCCCCAAATCACATGAACACTTAGGAAACTCAACATCTCCTAAGGTGCATGGAATAGTAAAGCTACCATTATCTTTAAGCTTTGTAGGAAAATTATTTGTGATGATAGAACTACATGCCTCAGTTAATGCAATAGTGGATATATCTTCCCAATTTCTTTTCTTCGAAATTAAATCTTTAAGAAATTTTGCATAATTAGGAATTTGTGTAATGGCCTTAATGAAATTCAAATTGATGTGCAAATGCTTCAATTTATCAATAAAAGATTGGAATTGCTTATCTTGGTTTTGTCTCTTCAGGCATTGAGGAAATGGTGGACGAGATTGAAATGTCTTTGGAAGATTTGCCTTAGAAGTCATTTCTGTCGCGCCTGCGATAAGTGTCGCGCTCGCGATAGAACTCTCTCCTTCAGCTGGTGCGCTCGCGATAGGTACCGCGCCCGCGACATTACTCGGCCTCTCCTCTGTCGTGATCGTGACAGGCGTCGCGCTCGCGACAGAAGAGTCATTCTTCTTGTCATTTTCTTGCAATTCTCCACTCTTGTTAGTAGTAACAATTTCTTTAGTATAGGATTTACCTGACCTCAAATTGATGGCTTTTAGATGTTCCCTTGGGTTCTCCTCCGTATTACTTGGTAAAGTTCCTTGTAACCTTGAAGGTAAAGCCTTTGCTAATTGCCCAATTTGCACTTCTAAGTTATGGATGGATGAGGCTTGATTCTTTGTAATCTGATCAAACTTATTTTCCAGCCTCTTGTGGTTCTCCTCTTGTGAGTTAAATTTCATATTAATTCCCTCCAAGAACCTATCCATCTTAACTTCTAAAGCCCCAAACCTATCTTGAGGTTGTTGAAAACTTACATTCCTATTTTGGTTGCTACTATTTCCCCAAGAAAAGTTAGGATGATTTCTCCAACCTGGATTATATGTATTAGAGTAAGGGTTACCACGACCTTGACCTTGAATAAAGCTAACTTGCTCTTCATTATTAGTTACCCCAAAATTACATCCTTCACTAGAATGTCCTAGTTGCCCACAAATGTTACAACTATTTTGTTGACTACCTCCCACTCCTAAACTATTAAGTTTATGAGTTAAGGTTTCTACTTGAGCTTGCAAAGCAACTACAAAATCAAGTGCATGTACTCCCCTAACATTAGAAGAATTAGAATCCCTTACTCTCTCGGTAGGCCACATGTAATTATTCATTGACATCTCCTCCAATAATTCAAATGCTGCTTCGGTTGTTTTTCTCATCAAGGATCCACCAGCTGTAGCATCTATTGTACCTCTTGTAGTTGGGTTAACTCCATTATAGAAGGTTTGCATCAAAAGCTCCCTTGGAAGGTTATGGTGTGGACACACTCTTTGCAATTCTTTGAACCTTTCCCAAGACTCATACAAAGATTCATTGTCATTTTGAACAAATATAGTGATATCCTTTATGATTTTGGCTGTTTTAGCCAAGGTAAAATATTTGGATAAAAATGCTTGGGCCAATTGATCACAAGTAGCAATTGATCCCCTTGCTAACGAATTCAACCAAGCTTTGGCCTTATCTTTCTAAGTGAAAGGGAAAAGCCTAAGTTTGATTGCATTAGCCGACACACCATTAATCTTAAAGGTATCACATATTTTAAGAAAATTTGCCAAATGAGCATTAGGATCCTCATTTGCCAAACCATAAAATTGAATGCTATTTTGAATCATTTGTAATAAAGAAGGTTTAATCTCAAATTGATTTGTGTTTACCGTTGGCCTTACCACTCCTTATTGAGCACCACTCAATGCAGGTGTGTCAAAGTCCATAAGTCTTGGTGGATTTTCTTCAGCCATGATAATTGGTCTCTTATTCTTATTCTTCTTTCTATTGGACTTCCGGTTACTTGACAAAAACCTTTCAATTTCAGGATTCAATGGTTCAAGTTCTTCTTGTGAACTTCTTGTACTAGGCATGAACTTTCAAATCCTGCAAAACCAAAAATAAATCTCAAAGTCAAACTAAAACAATCAAACAAATTAAAACAAAAGAAAATATTGTAATCCAAAATCATAAATCAAGTTTCATAATGGCAAATTAACACATTCCCTGGCAATGGCGCCAAAAACTTGTTGAGCATTTTCTATAGATGCTAATGACCGCAAGTATACGGTGTACCAAAGCAGTACTTAAGAATGTCGATCCCACGAGGAACGTGATTTACACACTATTACTACCTAATTTTAATCTTGTTTACAATGATTAATTAATGATAAAGTTGATGTAAACTATTCTAGAATCTAAATTAACTAAACCTAATTATTGATGGTTAAAGAAAATATAAAGATAAAGGATGATAAGTATAAAAATGGAACTTAAATTAATTATTTTTAATGATTATAATATTCTTGTCATGCAAGCCAAGTTGAATAAATTTCCTACTTACTCTCTCAACATAAATAAGATGGCCTAAAACATGCATAAGTAATTCTATTTCACAACTTTCATTAATGAACTAGAAAATTAAACATGCAAATCTTAGGTTAAGTCACAACCTATAGCAACCATTTTAACACTATGATTTCTCAAATAATGCTTCAATGATGATTTCCCATTAGATTGTAAATATGAATTCATTTTTCAATTAAACTCATAATTATAATGATCATACATAGTATCCTAATAGGAAATTCTACAAGTAAGAACACATGAATTAATATGAATAATAAAACATTTAATATTAAGTAATCAAGTTCAGAATTTACATCACAAAATTTACAAAGAAGAGTAAAAAGATAAGAATTGAAAAAGGAGATTTCTCAACCCTTTTCAAGTCACCAAAGGTAGTCTTCTTCTTTGTATGCTATCTCCTCTTCAAAACATAAACTCTACTTTAGAAAATTTTACTAAGGAGAGAAAAACTATTCTAACTTACAGAAATTTTTCTTAATAATATGTTCTACTCCCTAAATTATAGTTAATAATAAAATTTATAATGTTCTAATTGTGTCTCCTCATATGTCTCTTGGCAATAGTTGCAAATGTTGATGGAAAGGCATAACTCTTCAAAGTGAAATTTGAACTTTTGTCTCTAACGGATCACTCTGTCGCGCTCGCGACAGAGCGTGCCTCTTTCATCTCTCCACCTTCCTCGCGTTTGCCTTCTCCGTGCCCTATCGCGACCTCGCGACGAGTTCCTTGGTCGCGACAGCCTCTCTTCTTCATTTTTCTCCCTTCTTCCTTGGCTTTCCCTTAGCGCATTCTGTCGTGCTCGCACCACTGTTGCGTTCGCGACAGAGCTTCTTTTTCCTTTGCTCATTTTGGCTGTTTTTTCCATTTTCTCCATCTTTTTCCATTGTTCTCCTACACACCCAAAACTCAAAAAAAAACATAAAATACTCCTAATTCTAATACAAATAAACACACATGCATACTATTTTAATCCTAAAACATAGGTTAACTATGAGCTATTTAAGGTCATATCAACAATTTTTTATGTGATGATTTTGGATGGAGAAAACTGAGACATTGGTCCCATTTTTATTAGGAAAGATTCCAAATTAATTAATAAAAAATGGTTTAGTGATTTTCTTTCTAGCGGGGCTGAAACAAATAATTTTATAAGAAATTACATGGCAAAATAAATGAAAAAGCCAAGTAAATAAAATATTACAAATGAAGCAAATGAATATTTAACCCCAAAATGAGCCTTCTGGATCTCCTTGCATGCTCGCAAAAATACCCAAAAGGGAAAATAAGATGTGAAATAAAAATAAAACAAAAATAAATGATGTTAGTAATTGAATCAATCAAATAATAATAAATGAATGACAAATTAAAATAAAATAAGGTGATGTGAAAGAATGATAATTGAATTAAAATGTTAACAAATCAAAATAAATGAAAATATACATTAAATGATAAAAGAATTAAATGAATTAACTGGAATAAATAAAACATGTTAATGAGTTAATATGTAAAAATATGAACATGACAATAATGATGATGAATAATGAAAATAAATAAATTAATGAATAAATAGTAATGACAATGATAAAAGAATGATAAAGAATGAATAACAAAATAATGATAGCAATTAAATGAATGACATGATTGATTAAATATGTTCACAAATGATATAAACCATTTACATGGCCAAAAAGATCAATCGAAATGAATTAATTAATTACATGTTAAAAATAATGAGAAATTAAAGCAAAAATAGATTATTTACATGTTAGCAATAATAAGAAATCAATATTTATGTGATCAAGAAATAAAATAATATATGAACATATTAAATAAAACAAATACAAAATAAATAAAATACATATATAAATAAAGATAAAAAATATACATGAATAAATTAAATATGAACAAAAATAATAAAAAAAAAGGGAAGATTGAGTCCAGAATGTTTACCCTCAGAGTTTCGGATTCGATGAAAGTAAAAATGATATTAATTTCCTTATTCTTGATTTGTAAGATTAGAATTGAAATATGAAAAGGTTGGAATTTTATTCCAAGAAAAAAGATTAAAAAATGATCAAAAATTCTTTAAGATCAAAAAATTAATTTCTTTGCCTAAAGAAATACTATTGATCACAAAAAGCATTTTTATTGATTAAAAAAATAAAAAATGATCCCAAGAACAAACAATTATTTGTTTGTCTTAAGAAATAAAACATAAAAAAAATCTTATTTTTAGAAAATCAAATGAAAATTTTGATTTTGATAACAAACAATTATTTTGTTTGTCTCAAAATTAACTTTTCATCAAAAAGAGATTTAAAAGAAAATCAATGGAAAAAATTTTATTGAACACAAATAAAAGGTTAAAAAAAGAATTTTGAGAACAAATAATTGTTGTGTTTGTCTCCAAATTTTCTTCAAATAACAAAGCTCCTTCTAAATATATGTTTAGAAGAAATTATGTTGGAAAAGGAATGAAAGATTAACTGAATTTTTGTTCTTTTTAGTGGGGAAAAAAATCTGGAATTTTTTAGAGAGAAATTGAGAGGAAAAAGAAGAGAAAATCTAAAACAATCCCCACTGTTTCTCTTTCCATCTTTTTCTTTTTATATGAAGAAAATAGAAAATAAAATTAATTAAGAAAAAATCCAATTAAATCAGATCTTATTTGATTTGAATTTTTAAAAAGGAAAAAAACCTTTAAAAAAAAATTTGGGGTAAAAAATGGATTTTTGGGTGAAAAATCTGAAAAAAATGATTTTGGGGCCAAAAAGGCCAATTTCGGCAGAACAGATGCTACGAACGCTCGTCGGCACGCCCGACGGGCGTCGGCGCTCGCTCAGCGGGCGCACAGCGTGCTAACAGGCGAGACCCTCGCCCGTCGCGCGCGGAGCGCCGCAGCGCACACAGGCGCTGCCGCAAGGCGCCGCTCGAAAATTTTTTATTTTTTTTATATATATTATTAAAGATTAACTAAAAATAATACAATTTCTAAATCCCCTTTTTCAAATCCAATTTTAAAAATATTTTTTATTATTTTTACTTTTTCACTCTAAAATGCAAATTTAAGCAGGAAATCACCACTTTCAACCTTTTTGCCTGTGACAAGGCATCTTATCATCATTGGGTAACTCTGATCTGGGCTGTTCAGGACCCGGACTCTACAGTTACCCCCAATTTTGGAGAAACTAGTGCACTAGTGCCTAGATGAGCCAAAATTCAGAGAAGAAGGAAAGAGATACGTACCTGAGGCAGCCCTTACCTTTTCGCCATGTGGAATGTTGCGACTTGTTGCCGTTGAGCTGTAGTGCTATCCGACTGTGACTCGTTTGCAATCTTTTCTTTCGCATTGTCCCGCTCACTTCTGGTCGGCTTGCACGGCGTCTGTGAGATGCGGTGTCCTCTAACCACAATCCCGTTGCGATCTGTTCTATCGCGTGTGCCCCACTGTCCTCGTCTCGGCACGCACGGTTGCTGATCTATCCCGCTGTCCTCATCTCGGCTTGCACGGTGTGAGGTGAAGTGTTGTCTAACAGCTTCCTCTGTTGCGATCTGTTCTATCTCTATCCCCCACTAACCTCATCTCGATCTGCACGGCTGCTGGTCTGTCCCGCTAGCCTCACCTTGGCCTGCACGGTGTGAGCTACAATGTCTCTAACTCCAACCTCTGCTGTGATCAATTTTAGCGCTGGTGCCCCACTAACCTCGTCTCGATCTGCACGGTGGCTAGTATGTCCTGCTGCCCTCGTCTCGGCCTGCACGATTTGAGGTGCAGTGTCTCTAGCTCCAACCTCTGCTGCGATTTGTTCTATCGCTGGTGTCCCCCGCTAACCTCATCTCGGTCTGCACGGTGTGATGGGAAGTGTTGTCTAACTGCATCCTCTATTGCGACCTGTTCTATCACATGTCCCCGCTAACCTCATCTCAGTCCGCACGGCGTCTGTGAGATGCAGTACTCTCTGACTACAACCTCTGTTTGCGATCTGTTCTACTGCTGGTGATCCGCTAGCCTCGTCCCGACCTGCACAGTGTCTGTGAGATGCAATACTCTCTAACTACAACCTCTGTTTGCGATCTGTTCTACCGCTGGTGATCTGCTAGCCTCATCCCGGCCTACACGGTGTCTGTGAGAAGTGTTGTCTAATTGCATCCTCTATTGCGACCTTTTCTATCACATGTCCCCCGCTAACCTCATCTCAGTCCGTACGGCGGCTGTGAGATGCAGTACTCTCTGACTACAACCTCTGTTTGTGATCTGTTCTACTGCTGGTGATCAGCTAGCCTCGTCCCGGCCTGCACGGTGTCTGTGAGATGCAGTACTCTTTGACTACAACCTCTATTTGCGTTCTGTTCTACCGCTGGTGATCCGCTAGCCTCGTCCCAGCCTGTACGGTGTCTGTTAGATGTAGTGTTTCCTAACTACAGCCTCTATTTGCGATCATTTCTATCGCATGTGATTGAACGTTCTGTCTTTGGTAGCCGTTTTTAGGCTTGTACAGCATAACCTCGGTAACCTTCAACCGATTCGTGTAACATCTTATCTACTAACCATTATCCGGTCAGTGTAATATCTGCTAACACCATTCAGTCAATACAATCTCTGATCTGCTAACCACCATCCGGCTAGTATAATATCTAATCTGCTAACCACCATCCGGTTAGTTTAATATCTGATCTGCTAATCACCATCCGGTCAGTTTAATATCTGATCTGCTAACCACCATCTGTTCAATATAATATTTGATCTGCTAACAACCATTCGGTCAGTATAATATCTGATCTGCTAACCACCATCCGGTCAGTATAATATCTGATCTGCTAACCCCCATCCGGTCAGTACAGTGTCTGATCTGCTAACCCCCATCCGGTCAGTACAGTGTCTGATCTACTAACCCCCATCCAGCTAGTACAGTATCTGCTAACCACTATGATGTAGTGTCTGATTTGCTAACCACCCTCCGGTTAACCAAAGCCTGACTGTTGACCATCCTTAGGTCGGTATGGTGACTCGTTCATCATTTTCTTTGCTGGCACTTATCCTGAACCTCTTCTTTTTTTGCTACAAAAAAGGGAAAAGCAAGTGTACATGGTATATAAAAGAGATGCATACCTGTGGCAGTAGATACCTGTAGGGGCCGATGTCAGATGGGTGCCTATTGGTTTTTTCCCAAATATCGATTCCTCTATCATCTCCAATGTAGCCTCCTTGTTGAATAGACCTGCATACTTCTCAAGAGGGTGAGAGAATTTGATATTAAGCCTCCAGAGAGGAAAAATAGATTTGAGCCTCCTCAGAGGAAAATTAGATTGGAGGTTTTGTTGCTTGCCTGCAGGCGGATAGGTTTTAATGTCTTTGGCGACTCTTAAAATGATCTTTGTTTTTGTTTTTTTTTTTCGTTTTTTGTTGTTCCTGTTGTTTTTGGGATTTTTACATTTTAGATGTATTTGAATTTTTACAGTATGTTGGATTTTCAAGGCCTTAAAAATATCTTCTTCTTTTTGTTTTGTGTTGTTTTGCTTGTTGTATTTGTTGTTTTGGTTGAGAAGTTATTTTTGTTGTTTTGGTTTGAGAGTGTGTATTCTTTGTATATTTGCATTTGGATTTTGTACACTTATTGTGTGATGTGCGTGAACGTGCCTCTTATGATAGAGAAACTTACTTGATTGCCCCCGGCATGGCGTACATGAATCTGATAATGTTAAGCTGAACTCATCTCTTGGGTCATCTTTAAGCATGAGGTCTATTCGGACCCTTCATCTGAGCCATGTACGTATACAAAACACTGTGCACATGTGTGGGATCATGTGTGTGCAATATGCATACATTTCAATCCGGATTTTATATGCTTTGTGTGTGGTGTGTGAGCGTATATCTTATGACAGAGAAACTTAACTGTTTGCTCCCGGCATGGTGTGCATGGAAAGGCTTATTCTTTTCCCTCTTGGGAGCAGGTCCTTGAGATTCTTCTCTCATGAGGACTTTATCTTGACCCGATTGTTTGGCATGGATGAACACCAATGTAAAGCTGAAATTGTACCTCGGCCCATTTCTGCATTTGATTGCCTCCAATTAAAGTATGCGTGGGTAGTCCCTCTTCTCAAAGGATCTTATTTTCTATAGATTTGTGTAATTTTGGATTGCCCTGAGCACGGTGTGTCCGGATAGGCTTGTCCTTGTGGGCGTTCCACCTCTGTATATACGCACTTGATTTTATGTTGGATCCGTGGCTGATAATGTTGTGCTGAATCCGTCCTTTAGATCATCCTTGCTTATAAGGTCTATTCGGACCTTTTCTTCTGAGTGATGTGCACAACAGCGTATACAACAGACTGTGTGTGTGTATGGAACCATGGATGTGAAATATACACATAAAGCTATATACACGAGACATAAGCAAAGGATTAGTGTACAAGAATTGTGTGTGCATATCTATACTATAAAAGACTGAATGTACGTGACATGCATGTGATATGCAAAAATGAATAGACCACATCCCAAGTGGTTAAGGGATTCATTGAGGGTACTGCTCGGCTGCTCACATTGTCTGATGCTCCCAAGGATGTAGAAAGACATTGTCTTGGCTTTACAGACTCTGACCCATAATCTTTTCAATGAGAACTGACCCGTACGTATCTTTGCCCCCCCTCCCCCGGTCAACGAGCATTTTGCCCCCAGGACTCTGAATCAAGTTCTGCCTAATGGAAAGTCATTCGGAGTAATGCCGCCTTATTGCTCCAGGCATCAAAAGTCATTGTTTTAAAGGTAGTGCGTCCCTTGTGGATTTTCACACTAGCTTTTCTTAGTGGGAAATGCGTCCCTTTGGGAATTTTCACACAACCCTATGCCTAATTTTTGCCTGGAATGGACCCAACCCAATCCAGCAGCTTTTATTCATTTCATTTTTAATAGGATAGACTGCCTATTCCCAGGTTTTCACCCTGCCCTTTGGCCTAACTTTTGCTTAGAGAGCCAGTCACGGTTTTCGTCTCTAAAAGCCCCCTTTTTTTATTTTTTTGAGACTCTCTTGCCTTTCAGGTATAGTTGCAAGAAAAGTTGAAGCTACTATCAAAGCCCCCTTCTAGAGTAATCGGCAGTTATTTACTGAGGTATTTCTCTCTACGCATAAGTTGCATTCCATGGCCTCCCTTGATGAATGTGTTGCTAGATTGGGTGAGGTAGCAGATGAGGATCGGGTTCCTTAAGGCTTCATGAGGCTACCTTTTACATTACCACCCATTGTGCTCGATAGTTCAGAGGGATTAATGATATGGCGAGGCATCCCTATCTTTCCAAGATGGACCTTTATCTTTGGTTTTAACCTCCATATATCATGGCCTCTAGGCAAGCTATCGGTGAAGACTATTTGCCATCTGTCGGGGGTTGTTCTTTTACTCCCACTAATGCATTCAAAAGGTAGGTGATTAGTCTTGCAGTTGATAATAGAACTCATCGACTTAGACATCTAGACAATGAGAGTAGTAGCAGAGCATAGTCATTTAGATTTCATGCATCCAGCAATGAACAACATTTCTCTTTTTATAAATGAACTAGAAAATAATGAACACGCGTATTTGCAAAGATTATGTACATTTCGGTATGATTTCTCTATACATGATCATTATCTAACATCGATTCAAAATGCAAAACTACATCTAATATCAGAGTATATCTTATAAGCATCAAACTCCTGTCTCCAATCAGCCCTCTTGGGTTTTCTTGATTGGACATTTTCTCTCAAGCCTCTAATTTTTGCCCAGGATGCCTTTTTTCGGTTTTCACCCTAACGAGGCACCCATTTTTAACAAGGCCGCCTTTTTTCGATTTTCAACCTGCGGGGCTGTTATTCTCTTCTTTTGATTTTTAAGTCTTTAGCCATGGACCCTCTTGAGTTCATCGACGTTGATCAATTCTTCAAGCCATCTTTGTTGCTGCAGTCTTAAATACAATCTCTGAAGACCGTTAGCCTAAACCTATCCCGTATGCCCGGAACACCTGGTCTCATTTGCTTGATAATTAAATCTCCCTCTTTCATCGGATGCTTTCTGGCCATCTTTCCAAATGATCAAACTGAACGTTTTCTGATAGATCTGACCTTGGCGATAATCCCATGACCTGTCCTTGTCTGACTTGTTCAATTACTGTTGCCGTTGTTGTGCCTTGTTGGCTTCCCAAATTTGGGCTTTCATGACTGTCCTTAAAGTTTCGCGCTCCACTTTGAACGGCCATACTGCTTCTGCCCCCTATATATTGAGAATTGGGAGGTGATTCTTGTAGAGGTTCCGATGGTGGTTCTCCAGCTTCAAAGTGCAAAAGGCCATTTCTATACCCAACATTTGTAGTTTTTGACCATCTTGACCCAAATCGTCTTGCTAGCAGCCTCTTCTGCCCCATTGCTTTGAGGGCAATACAGAGAGGACTAATGGTCTTTAATGCCTTACGTTTGGAGCAACTCCCTAGCCTTAACCATAAGGTGGTGTCCTTCTGTCCTTGAACCCTGCGTGGTGCGGGAGACCATCTTGAGATGACCCTATTCGTTGGGGCTGTAGGGCACACCTCCCCTATGATGTCTATTTCTAAGCTCGAGCAATCTATGTCCATTGCAAGTCAATATAACCTTTTGGTCCTCCTCGGAAGTCAAGAAGAATGGCAAAGTGCATGTATGTGTAGGTCAACAGGATTCGAACAAAACTTGCCCCCAGAATGACCTTCTCCTGCCTTTCATATCAATAGTTTCGACCAGATCTATGTATTGATTATTTTCCTTCTTTTTTCTCCTCTCTTCATATTTCGTCATTCTCTTTTTTCTGTTCTTTGTTCTTTTATTCTTTTTTTTTTCTGTTCTCTTTTTCGAGGGTAAGCTTTATTCAAATCCTAATAGTTTACACATACATGCACTCCTCATCTTCTCGATTTGGTACAACATTTACCAACCAAGGCTAGCATTGAACTTCAACTAGAAGTTTTGGCTTCATTTCTACTAGTGGATTCCTCTTTTTAACCTTTTTTGCCCCTTCCAGCTTCAATCTTCTGAGCTTCTGCGTGCCGGTTCATGATTGTGGTGTGTTTGAATGATGTGCCTAGTGATTCCACGATCAACTCTTAGCGTGTCTTCATATTTCCAGGCAAAGACCTTTTTTATATTTTGTTGAATTTCTCTCAAGTTTTAATCTCTGCTCATGAGTTATAATAGATGCTATCAAGATTTTCTTTAGGTTCTCCAAAGTTTTGAGATTAAATAGAGTAGCATCAACTGAATCAATTTCAAATATGAATGAGTCATGCTCATGATTATGCATAGTGAAATCACTGGAGATATAACACAAGTAAGCAAAAACATTCATCTTATTAATGAAACTAAAATGTCATTATTAAACAGTTCAAAAATGAAAAGAGCATTCTAAACAGCTAATCAACTTCTGTTCTTGCCAATACAGCTGTTACAGTCGATGGTCTATTATTATCCCTAAGAACCGTCCTGCCTTTCGACTTAGGCACTTGGTCCATCTTATTCTTTCCCTCTCGCTTTTTTGGGTCGGAGATCTGCTTAGAGTCAATCAGATCTTGAATAGTATGTCTCAAGGTCTTGCAATCGTCTGTAGTATGCCCGGTGTGCTGGTGGAAGGCGCAATACTGATCCCCTTTGTGATCGGGCTGCCCCTGGCTTCTAGCGAGCCTAGCCAGCAAGGGCTGTAATATCCCCTCCTTATCAATCTCTTGAGGACCCAGGATAAGGATCTGCCTAAATTAGAAAAATGCCTTCGATTCACTTCTGTGGTTAGCTCTTTTCCTGTCCTTCGGGCACTACTGCTATTATCATAATAATAAACTCTTAGACTTGAAGGACCAGTAATAGTTTTATTGAGAGGCACTCGGGTAGCTGTAAGCTTGGACTTCATAATTTCTTTTCCAAGATCAGCTGTCTCTTTTTTCGTGCCTGAGGACCTAGGGATGTCTATTGACTGTGAAGGCTCTATTCCTTCAGCCCTTCTTACTTGTTCTTGTAACCGTATCAAAGACCCCTCCAATGTTCCACCTAAGTGCTGACCTGAGCCTCACCTTGAATCATATCCCACCCTTGATGCGTTACTATCTGGAACTTGCATCACTGTTGAAATGTCTTCCTCTTCAGGAATACAGTCGTGTTTTAGAGCAGGCTTCTCGTCTCTTCCTTGCTCGACTAGCAAAATAAATAGCCCTTTAGCTCTTGGTTCGCAAGCAAAAGGAGACGCTGAAACAGTCGCGATATAGGTCTTCTTGACAATGGCCGGCTCAACCTGGTTAAGTGTAGTAGTCGCCATAAGTTGAGCTTGCAGAACAAGCGCCATGGCATCCATCCTTTCTTTGACCATGGCCAGCATCTTTGTTTCAAGCTCCTCGAACCTTCTATCCAACTCCTGGGCAATTAGGGCACAAGTCTCTTCAGTGTTTTGTAAGGGGCCAGCCATTTTTGATACCTTCAAACGCTCTAGCAGGGATGCTAAATCTTTGTCAGCCGACTTGAACTTTGATCGCTCTTTATACAACTATCGGGATCCCTAAACCACCCAAGCAAATGGTCTACAATGGCTAAAAAGCAAGAAGTTAGAATGATGCATGAATAATATGTAATGCATGATCGTGCTATGCAACAAATAGTGTACAGTGACTAAAAGAGATTAAAATGATACATGTGAAACATTTGAAAAACTATACACAGGATGATATGTACATGTAATAAATATATGCAAAGAATAGGATGTATACATAGGGAGGAAATAAAAAAAAAATTCTTTGTGCATGAATGACATGAATATGCAATGCATCATCCACAAATAACATGCAAGCACATAGGTCCTTCTAACCTTATTACTCCCGCACACGAGGTCATAGTCTCTTTCCTAGGTGGGCTTAGCCCATGGGTTAGCAGGGAACCCGATGGACGCACATGGTGCACGGCGAAAAACCTTCAGCATAACCTCTCTTACCTAATGCACAGGAGCATGAGTTATGATCATTGTGTATTGAGGCAGTCCGAATAAGTTGACATGGGCCTATCGGGGCATGAAAGCCTTTGATTAGGTGACCAATCAAATTATTTGGGTTTGTCCAATACAAAATGATCCATATAGCAAGCATAATATTAAGGTTCATACCACTTAGGGGAAGTAACTATTTCCATTACATGAGCTTTGGCCAAGGTGATGTTACTTTAGGGCTACCCAAGTATGGTTCCTGCCAACGGGTCTGGCTTATCATGAGCGTAACGACTAATTGGGTCTCCATTTAATATACCATTATGGTACGAGGCTTGGACTGGTGATTATCCTTAACACTTACCTACATTGAGTGAACGTAGGGTTGTGCTTCAGGAACGCACCGGGGCTAAAAGAGGGATTAAACTAGCATAGATCTAAGGCTTTAATGAGATGCAATGCAGTTTCGAAAAAGGATGAAAATTTTAAATTAAAACTCAATTGTAAATTTTCACCAAGGCACTTTCGAAGCGAAGTCTCTAGTATTGTCCCCAATGGAGTCACCACTGTGACGCTCGCCGAACCCCAGGGCGCCCCGAATAGCCCGCTTTTCGGGCTTTCGGGATGAGGTTCATTAAAACTTGTAACGGATTACAAGTGCGTCTATGTTGGGCAACAAGGAGGTTTCTTAGAGTCGCCACCTAATAGAACATTGGGAAAGGTCGTCTAGCCTCAGTGAGCCTAAAACGGCGCATGTATATCCATTTTGGGCAAGCCAGAGGGATCTTGGAGACCTCATCCCAATAGAATATTGGAATGATCCTCTAACCCCGTGGAGCCTAGGATTATTCGAGTTGGTCCTTTTGGTGGGCAACAAGAGATATTTTGGAGGCCCTATCCCAATGAAACATTGAGATGGTCCTCTAACCTCATTGAGCCTAAGACCAGAGTGAGTCCGAGACTTCCCATTTATTCATACTTTGGTTAAGTTTATGATTGAGTTTTGAATTTAGAGTTTCATCCTATTTCTCATTTATTTTAATGCAGTTTAATTAAGGCGCATGTCATCCATTCAAGGGAAAGCGATAAATAAAAGCGTAAAGTAAAGTATATGCAAATATATTTACAACAATACTAGGGGCGGAATACAACCCCCATTGTAAATAAAATATAAATCATAGATAAATCGGGATGTTCATTGATAGATGAGGACATTGGTCCTCGCATGCATTTTTATTATAAAACAATTTTTGATGTGATGATTTTGGATGGAGAAAACTGAGACATTGGTCCCATTTTTATTAGGAAAGATTCCAAATTAATTAATAAAAAATGGTTTAGTGATTTTCTTTCTAGCGGGCCTAAAACAAATAATTTTATAAGAAATTACATGGCAAAATAAATAAAAAAACCAAGTAAATAAAATATTACAAATGAAGCAAATGAATATTTAACCCCAAAATGAGCCTTCTGGATCACCTTGCGTGCTCGCAAAAATGCCCAAGAGGGAAAATAAGATGTGAAATAAAAATAAAACACAAATAAATGATGTTAGTAATTGAATCAATCAAATAATAATAAATGAATGACAAATTAAAATAAAACAAGGTGATGTGAAAGAATGATAATTGAATTAAAATGTTAAGAAATCAAAATAAATGAAAATATACATTAAATGATAAAAGAATTAAATGATTTAACTGGAATAAATAAATCATGTTAATGAGTTAATATGTAAAAATATGAACATGATAATAATGATGATGAATAATGAAAATAAATAAATGAATGAATAAATAGCAATGACAATGATAAAAGAATGATAAAAAAATGAATAACAAAATAATGATAGCAATTAAATGAATGACATGGTTAATTAAATATGTTCACAAATGATATAAACCGTTTACATGGCAAAAAAGATCAATCGAAATGAATTAATTAATTACATGTTAAAAATAATGAGAAATCAAAGCAAAAATAGATTATTTACATGTTAGCAATAATAAGAAATCAATATTTATGTGAACAAGAAATAAAATAATATATGAACATATTAAATAAAACAAATACAAAATAAATAAAATACATAAATAAATAAAGATAAAAAATATACATGAATAAATTAAATATGTACAAAAATAATAAAAAAAGGGAAGATTGAGCCCAAAATGTTTACCCTCAGAGTTTCGGATTCGATGAAGGTAAAAATGATATTGATTTCCTTATTCTTGATTTGCAAGATTAGAATTGAAATATGAAAATGTTGGAATTTTATTCAAAGAAAAAGATTAAAAAATGATCAAAAATTCTTTAAGATCAAAGAATTAATTTTTTTGCCTAAAGAAATACTATTGATCAAAAAAGGATTTTTATTGATTAAAAAAATAAAAAATGATCCCAAGAACAAACAATTATTTGTTTGTCTTAAGAAATAAAACATTAAAAAAATCTTATTTTTAGAAAATCAAATGAAAAATTTGATTTTGATAACAAACAATTATTTTGGTTGTCTCAAAATTAACTTTTCATCAAAAAGAGATTCAAAAGAAAATCAATGGAAAAAATTTTATTGAACACAAATAAAAGGTTAAAAAAGAATTTTGAGAACAAATAATTGTTGTATTTGTCTCCAAAATTTCATCAAACAACAAAACTCCTTCTAAATATATGTTTAGAAGAAATTATGTTGGAAAAAGAATGAAGGATGAACTGAATTTTTGTTCTTTTTGGTGGGGAAAAAAATCTGAATTTTTTTAGAGAGAAATTGAGAGGAAGAAGAAGAGAAAACCTAAAAAATAAACCCTAAAAAAATTTCCCCCTATTTCTCTTTCCATCTTTTTCCTTTTATATGAAGAAAATAGAAAATAAAATTAATTAAGAAGAAAAAATCCAATTAAATCAGATCTTATTTCATTTTAATTTTTATAAAGGAAAAAAACCTTTAAAAACAAAAAAAATGGGATAAAAAATGGATTTTTAGGTGAAAAATCGAAAAAAAAAATGATTTTGAGAGCAAAAAAGCCAATTTCGGCATAACAGGTGCTACGGACGCCTGTCAGGGCTCGCCCAGCGCGCTGGCAGGCGAGACGGGTAAGCTCGCTGTGCGCGGAGCGCCGCGAGAGGGTGCTCCGCATAGCAGCAGCGCCTCGCAGTGCGCACAGGCGCCTGCGCACTGCCACGGCTGACGCTCGGAATTTTTTTTTTTATTATTAAAGATTAACTAAAAATACTACAATTTCTAAACCCTCTTTTTCAAATCTAATTTTCAAAATATTTTTTATTATTTTTTACTTTTTCACTCTAAAATGCAAATTTAAACAGGAAATCACCACTTTCAACCTTTTTGCCTGTGACAAGGCATCTTATCATCATTGGGTAACTCTGATCTGGGCTGTTTCAGGACCCGGTGTCTACACCGTTGCTTAGAATTGATGATCCTTTTGATAAACTTAAAGGTGCTGGTGTATTTTCCAAAATTGATCTAAGATCTGGCTATCATCAATTGAGAGTGAAAGGGGTAGATGTATCCAAGACGGCCTTCAGAACCAACTATGGGCATTACGAGTTTTTGGTGATGCCTTTTGGGCTCACAAATGCTCCAGAAACATTTATGGATCTTATGAATCGCATTTTTCATTCTTACTTAGATCAATTTGTAGTGGTTTTTATTGATGATATAATGATCTATTAAAGAACCGGGAAGAACACGATCAACATCTCAGGATTATTCTGCAGATTTTGAGGGAACAACAACTTTATGCTAAATTTAGTAAATGTGAGTTTTGGCTAATTGAGATACCTTTTCTTTGTCATATTGTATCTGCTGATGGGATTAGGGTGGATCCTAAGAAGATTGAAGCCATCCTTGAATGGAAACTTCCAAGAAATGCCACAGAGATTCGAAGCTTTTTAGGTTTGGCGGGCTATTACAGGAGATTTGTCAAGGGGTTTTTCTTAATAGCAGCTCCCTTGACCAAGCTGCTCCAGAAGAATGTCAAATTTATCTGGAATGAGAAATGCCAAGAAAGTTTTGAAAAGCTTCAGGCGATGTTGACTGAAACGCCTATTTTGACTCAACTAATACAGGGAAAGGATTTTGTGATTTGCAGTGATGCCTCACATAATGGATTAGGATGTGTTTTAATGCAAGAAGGGAAGGTGATTGCTTATGCATCTAGGCAATTAAAACCACATGAGAGAAATTATCCGACTCATGACCTAGAGCTAGCTGCAATTATTTTTGCTCTAAAAGTTTGGAGGTATTATTTACATGGGGAAAAGTGCTATATCTACACTAACCATAAAAGTCTTAAGTACTTACCCACTCAGAAAAAGCTGAATTTAAGACAAAGAAGACGGATGGAGTTAATCAAAGACTATGACTACATCATTGATTACCATCCAGGTAAGCGAATGTGGTAGCTGATGCGCTTAGTTGAAAATCAATAGCAGGTAAATTTTCTAAGTAATAAGTGAACATTCTTAATATTTCTGTTCATAATGAGATAGTATATGAATTCTAATGCTGGTCTTTTATATATAGCTTTGAGAGCTATAAATGTCAGACTAACCTTAGCTGATGAAGCTATCATAGCTGAACTGAGGCTTAGGCCGACCTTGTTACAAGAAGTCAAGGAAGCACAAAAGCATGATGAAAAGCTAGCCACCATCTTCAAACAAATTCAAGAGGGAAAGGATAGTGAATTCATGATCAAAGAAGATGACTGCTTATGCTTTAAAGACAGAATTTGTGTTCCTACTGATGAAGGGATGAGGAAGCGAATTATGGAGGAAGCATACAATAGCTTTTACGCAATGCATCCAGGCAGCACTAAAATGTATCAAGATTTAAAAACTCATTATTGGTGGCCTGGGATGAAGAAAGACATAACAGAATTCGTCACGAGGTGCATGACTTGTCAACAAGTAAAGGCCAAACATCAACTTCCATCAGGTTTGTTGCAACCTATTACAATACCCGAGTGGAAATGGGATAGAATTACTATGGATTTTGTCACCAGATTACCATTGACCAGAAAAAGACATGATTCGGTGTGGGTCATAGTTGACAGATTAACAAAGTCAGCACACTTTCTACCCATCAAAACTGACTATCCATTGTCTAAACTGGCAGAATTGTATATTAATGAGATAGTACGATTGCATGGAGTTCCTTCTTTTATTGTATCGGATAGAGATCCTAGATTCACATCGAGATTTTGGAAGAAACTTAATGAAATTTTGGGCACCAAGTTAAATTTTAACACTGCTTTTCATCCTCAAATAGACGGGCAGTTTGAGAGAGTGATACAAGTACTGGAGGATGTGCTTAGAGGTTGTGTCATTGATTTTGAGGGTAGTTGGGACAAACATCTTCCACTGGTCGAATTTGCCTACAACAATAGTTACCAAGCAAGTATTTAGATGGCTCGTTATGAAGCATTATACGGAAGAAGATGTAGAACTCCATTATGTTGGACCGAGCTCAAGGAGAAAAAGGTAGTTGGTCCGAAATTGATAAGGGAGACAAAAAAAAAGTGAAGATTATCCAGGAAAGATTGAAAGCTGCATCTGACCGTCAAAAATCCTATGTGGATTTGAAAAGAAAAGATATAGAATACGAGGTTGGTGATAAAGTTTTCTTAAAGGTGTCACCGTGGAAGAAAGTGTTAAGATTTGGCAAGAGAGGCAAGTTAAGTCCTAGGTTCATTGGACCATACAAGATTTTAAAACGTGTGGGTCCAGTGGCCTATAAATTAGACTTACCTTAGGAATTAGAGAAAATTCATAATGTCTTCCATATCTCAATGCTCAGAAGGTATCGATTGGATCCATCTCATATTGTCAAACCTGAAATAGTGAAGGTTCAACCAGATTTGACATATGAAGAAGAGCCTATCCAAGTTTTGTCACGGGAAACGAAGCAACTAAGAAATAAAACCGTCCCTTTGGTGAAAGTACTTTGGAGAAATCACAACACAGAGGAGGCCACATGGGAACCGGAGGAGACAATAAAAAAGATGTATCTATAGACGACCTCACCGTCTATCGGGCTACCATAAGGCAGGATCATGGAGTCGCCACCCGATAAAACATCGGGAAAGTAATTCTAACCTTATGAGGCCCAAAACCAGAGAGAGTTCGGGACCTCACTCTTATTCATACCTTTGGTTAATATTATGTGAATGGGTTTTTAAGATCAATTATTTTATCTCTTCTCTCACATGCAAATTATATAATAAAATTAAAGCACATTACAAGCACGTATAAAAAAACAGTAAATAAAATATAATTACAATTATCTGAAAACAAATATGAAACTATAAAAGAATGATAAAAATACATGCATAAATCGGGCTATTCCTTTAGGCGGGAACATTGGTTCCCAATTACTTTTTATGAAAAGTTTTGAGTTCTCAAATCAATTTAAACCTTTGCTTTGGGATGAAAATCAGGACATTGGTCCAGTTTTATTAACAAGTTATCATTTTAATATAAAACATTTGTGTGGTGGTTCTTTTTAAGCGCGGTCAAAAATCTTTTATTATTACAGACCATTAGCGAATGAAAGAAGAATAAAATAATAATTACATATTTCAAAATAAATAAATTCTAATCTACTTATCCCGACCATGCTTCACCTAACTCCGTGGGCGAGTCACATGCCACTCGCATCGCGGTAAAGACAGAAAACAATATTGGTTAATAATGAATAAATAAATAAATAATTGAATGAATAAATAAACAAATAAATAATTGAATAAAGTAAATTGAGAAAAATAATTAAAGTTAATAATGGATTAAATTAAATTAAATGATAAATAAATGAATAAATAGATAAATAATTGAATGAAATTAATTGAGAGAATTAATGAATGTAGAACACAATGGCAATTATAATAATCAAATGCAATAAAAATGATAATGCTAATAGTAATACTGTAAGATGATGATGATGATTAAATAAACAAAAAATGATAATAATAATAATAATAATAATAAAAAAAACAATGATAACAATAGTAACAAAATAATATATAATAATAATAATATTAATAGTAATAATAAAAGATAATAATATTAATGATAATAATAATAGCAATAATGCAAAGTAATAATAATAACATGAATAAAAATGGTAATGATGATGATAACAGTAATAATAATATTAAAATAATAACAACAAAACACAACGATAATTAATAATAACTAAATATACCCAATAATAATGATGATAATAATAATGATAAATAATGTAAAATAAACATAAATTAAATAATACTAATAACAAAAATACTAATAATAAATAAATGATAATGATAATAGTAAGTAGACATAATAACAATAATACAAACTAATATTAATTAATAATAAAAAAATAGAATAATTAATAATAATAAATAATAACAATAATAATAATAATAATAATAATAATAATAAAATGATAATAACCAAACACAACAAATAATAATAACTAAATATATACAATAATAATAGCAAACACAATAATAATAACAATAATCATAAATTAAATAATGATAATAATAATGTAAACTAATTAATCAATCAATCAATCAATAATAATAATAATAATAATAATAATAATAATAAAAACAGAATAACACTAATAATAATAATAATAATAATAATAATAATAATAATAATATTATACAGAATAATTAATAAATATAATAATAATAAATATAAAACATAATATTAAATAATAATAACAAATAAATACCAATAATAATAATAATTAATATTAATTAATTAATAATAATAATAATAAAAATAAAATAAATAAATGAAATAAACCTCCCTTACCGGTTTTTCGCCGCCGGCATCGTCTGAGGTCATCGGTGGTTGACACCTCCGGCACCGGGGGGAAGATCGCAACGCCGAGAGCCCGCCGGAGTTGGTCACGCGCCGGAAGAAGTTTTGCCACCGCCGGAAAACGCGCCACAACGTCTCGCCAATCTCCTCGCCGATCTCCCTAACGCTGGCGATTTCGGACGATCGGCGACCACCACCGGCTTCGTCCGGGTCCGCTCTCCACCGTGGCAGGACGCGTGCGGCGATCGGCGGTCGTGGCTGGCCGTTGGAGCCCCCGCCACCTCCTTTCCTTTTTTTCTTCTTTTTCCTTGGTTCCGGCGTCGTCCCCGTTTGGCTGGTCCTCTGTTCCCCTTTATTTCTTCTTTCCCTTCTAATTTCTTTAATTCCTTGATTTTGGTTTCCTCTCACTTGCTCTCTCTTTTATATTTTCCTTTCTTTTTTTCTTTTCCTTTCAATTTCTTCAATCCATCCCCTGCTCTCTCTTGTTCTCTCTTTTTCTTATTTTCTCAATTTTCTTCTTCTTTCAATTTTTTTGTTCAGCCGAGAGAGCCCCCCCTTTGTTTTCTTATCATTTTCTATTTATATCCCTAAATTAGGTTAAGTTTGGTTACCCTAATCACTTCCTCCATTTTTTTATTTTTTTATTTTAATTAATTTACTTAAACTAACACCCTAACTAATTAAAACTCTATTAATTAAACACTCTATATTTTTATACCTATTTAATTTAATTAATCTCACATATATTTTATCTAATAAAACCCTATATTTATTTCCTCTTTCAATTTTAATTATCCTAAAATATTAACTAATTAATCAACTAATCTTAATTATTAATTTACATTAACTAATTAAATTAACCTAATCTTAATTTTTGATTTATCTAATTAAATTAACCTAATCCTAATTAATTTTTTTTATTTTTAATTTCACCTACATATTTTATGTATTTATTTTTTTTTGGAGGAATTCATCAAGGACCCAAAATTGCCACTACCATCTTTCAAAACCTGATTCAGGACCCGGTGTCTACAGTTGCCCCCAATTTTGGAGAATCTAATGCCTAGACACCTAGGTGAGCCAAAATTCAGAAAAGAAAGGCCAAAATTCAGAGAAGAAGAAGGAAAAAAACACGTACCTGAGGCAATCCTTACCTTCTGAACATTGCGTAGGAGCTGTTGATTGTTCACCTGGCGGGTCTCATCTCGGTCTGCTCAGTAATGAACGTCGTGGATGATAGCGTTGTCTAGCTATGATTTGTTCTGATGTATGTGTCCCTACTGGTCTCGTCTCGACCTGTAAGGTGTTGGTGAGATGTAGCGTTCTTGATGCTCACTGAGAGACTTTGATGCTCACTGAGAGGCTCTGATGCTCACTGAGAGACTTTGATGCTCACTGGGAGACTTTGATGCTCCCGAAGAGGACTTGGGTTGATTTGCCCCCTGACCCAATTTCCCCCGAAAGGACTTGGGTTGATTTGATTACACCGAATCGCTACCAAGATTCAAAGTGCGAAAGTAATGAGGTTGCACTGAATCGCTACCAAGATTCAAAGTGCTTGACCGAATCGCTACCAAGATTCAAAGTGTGAAATTTCTGAGGTTGCACTGAATCACTACCAAGATTCAAAGTGCTTACATCGAATCGCTACCAAGATTCAAAGTGTGAAAGTTCTGAGGTTGCACTGAATCGCTACCAAGATTCAAAGTGCTTGCACCAAATCGCTATCAAGATTCAAAGTACGAAAGTTTTGAGATATCACCGAGCTGTTATCTAAGCTACAATGTGATTGTACTGAATCGCTACCAAGATTCAAAGTGTTTGCACCGAATCACTACCAAGATTCAAGGTGCGAAAGTTCTGAAATTACACTGAATCGCTACCAAGATTCAAAGTGTTTGCACCGAATTGCTACCAAGATTCAAGGTGCGGAAGTTTTGGGATTACACTGAATCGCTACCAAGATTCAAAGCGTTTGCACCGAATCGCTACCAAGATTCAAGGTGCGGAAGTTCTGAAATTACACTGAATCGCTACCATGATTCAAAGCGTTTGCACGGAATCGCTACCAAGATTCAAGGTGCGAAAGTTCTAGAATTACACTGAATCGCTACTAAGATTCAAAGTGTTTGCACCGAATTGCTACCAAGATTCAAGGTGCAGAAGTTCTGAAATTACACTGAATCGCTTTCAAGATTCAAAGTGTTTGCACCGAATCGCTACCAAGATTCAAGGTACGAAAGTTCTGAAATTACACTGAATCACTACCAAGATTCAAAGTGTTTGCACCGAATCGCTACCAAGATTCAAGGTGCGGAAGTTCTGAAATTACACTGAATCGCTACCAAGATTCAAAGTGTTTGCACCGAATCGCTACCAAGATTCAAAGTGTTTGCACCGAATCGCTACCAAGATTCAAAGTGCGGAAGTTCTCAAATTACACTGAATCGCTACCAAGATTCAAAGTGTTTGCACCGAATCGCTACCAAGATTCAAAGTGCGGAAGTGTTGCGCCGAGTCTGCTCCAGACTTACAAAACGCGAGGGTTGCTGTCCTGAGCTGCACCGAGTCTACTCCGGACTTACAAAGTGCGGGTGGTGATGCGCCGAGTCTGCTCTAGACTTACAAAATGCGAGGGTTGCTCTCCTGAGTTGCACCGAGTTTGCTCCAGACTTACAAAGTGCGGATGGTGATGCGCCGAGTCTGCTCCAAACATACAAAACGTAAGGGTTGCTCTCCTGAACTGCACCGAGTCTGCTCCAGACTTACAAAGTGCGGATGGTGATGCGACGAGTCAGCTCCATACTTACAAAACGCGAGGGTTGCTCTTCTGAGCTGCACCGAGTCTGCTCCAGACTTATAAAGTGCGGATGGTGATGTGCCGAGTCTACTCCAGACTTATAAAGCAAGGATGTTCTGAAATTTGCCTCCTTAGAGGACTTTGAAGGTCGTGCCTTCTCAGAGGACTTAAGGATTCTACCTCCTCAGAGGACTTGAGAAACATCGACATGCGAAGTCATGAGGTTGAGATTGATGTACATCATTTAGTAGACACAGGACACTGTATATGCATGAAATGCATATGAAAAGCCATGTATGCATAGAATGCATGTGAAAAGCCATGTATGTATGAGATGGCATGCAAAGTTATGCATGTATGAAATCTAAGAGTTATGCATGTATGGAATAACACGCGATGTTATGCATGTGTGAAATCTAAGAGTTATGCATGTATGGAATGACACGCGATGTTATGCATGTGTGAAATCTAAGAGTTATGCATGTATGGAATGACACACGATGTTATAAATGTATGAAATCTAAGAGTTATGCATGTATGGAATGACATGCGATGTTATGCATGCGTGAAATTTAATTGTGTAGTGTGTATAGAAATATAATATGCATACAGAGAATTTTGTACATGACATATATGCCACAAATGATCATGAATGAGAAATACATGTAAAAGATCAAGCATAAAATATGTGCAAGGGGATTATGAATGCGAAATATATACACATGATCATACTCGTGAGGGTAAGGAGTCATTCACTGGCATAAGTGTGAAGAATCACATACAAAGATAAGTGGAAGTCATTATGTACATGAAGGCTATGTAAAGAATTGGATGTGTGATGTGTGTATGGATAACTATACATGCGAAATGAATGCAGAAAAAATCACGTGTACAAGTACAAAATGTATGCAAATGATGTGCATGTGAGATGCATGCAAAAGATATGCCCACGAAATGCGCAAAATAAGTGATTATAAAAATGAACCTCAGAGAGGCCCGTATGTGAAAGTATCTATGAAATATGCTCATTAAAGATCTTATGCCAAAAGACATGCACCAAGAATTATACATGTAAAACTATATATAAGGATGTCTGCTACAGTTATGTGTAAAAACATTGGTAGAAAGCATATGTACAAATGATATTGATGGAAGTATATGCAAAGTATCACTTTCATGAGTAGCGATAAGAAGTGCCTCAAGATCGCGAAATGAATGCAACCTATCAAGTACCTCAAACTCAAGTTTCTGTCCACCTTTGAATACACTAAACAAACCACATTCTCAACTGATTCAATCCCAGCAGAAGAATTCAGGAGTCATTCCCAATGAAGTGCAAGGAAGCAAACATGTAAACATCAATGTTTACTAAATCAACATGTAAATACAAGGCATACTATACAATCTCTGTGTGTATGTGCAAAAGGCCAAAACGAATTTTATTTTTTTTTAAAGCAAATTCTAGACGCAATTTTGGAGACGAGAATTAACTCGAATGCATAAATGCACTCATAGCTTCTTGCTTGAAGCTCAAGAAACACCATATGCCTCTTCCTACGTACCAAACCTTATTAGAAGGTCATCTCCGCTAATTATATAAGGCCGAATCAAGAATCAAGAGGTCATACTTTGGTTGTAACGTTAGGCTTAGGTAATTGGCTATCAAAGGAGGATCATGTCGCTAGAGAAAAATGGCCGCAAACGTTAATTCGATGGATGAAAGCACCATTCTCAGCCCCAATTGTATATTGTCCAGATACTCTTGAATTTGGATTTGGCAACACTTTAGCTCGTCAAGCTCAATATAACAATTAAGCTAAAAAAGATAATTACTGAACTCATTAAGAGGAATTATCCTAAACTCTATTTTTTCTTTTTTTTTCTTTTTTTTGTTTTTTTTTTCTCTTTTTTTGTTTTTTGTTTTTTTCTTTTTTTTCGCAAGCTCATGTCCCTAATTACACAAAAAAGTTTATCGATGATTTAGATCCCTTTCCCAAAGTATAAGCTCATACCCATCAGGGCAATTTTTGGGCAACTTAGAAAATTATCAATGATTGAAATTCTCTTCTCAAAGTTGAGATCTATCCTTATCAAGGTGACTTTTGGGTAACCCACAAAATTATCAATGATTGAGATTCTCTTCTTGAAGTGCAGACCCATCCTTATCAGGGCGACTTTTGAGTAACCCACAGAATTATCAATAATTGAAATTTCCCTTCTCGAAGTGCAGACCCATCCTTATCAGGGTGACCTTTTTGATAGCCCAACAATCATCACTGATTGAAAATCTTTTTCCTAAGTGTAAATCCATTCTCATCAGGATGATTTTTTTTAATGGCTCAAAGAATTGTCAAAGATTGAAGCTCTTTTCCCCAAAGTGTAAATCCATTTTTATTGGGGCGACTTTTGATGGTCCGAAAGGATGTCGTAATGTACATCCATCCTTACTAGAGCGGCCATTATTCTAAGGGGAAGCCAAAATTATTTTAGGTGAAAGGTAGTTTTAATGTGTGTAACAACAAAACTGGTACGCATTTAGCATGCCAAAATAAAGGCTCAATGGGCTAGCAAGCGATTGCAAAATAAAGGTAGGAAATGGTCATTTAGAGAGCTATATAAAGAAATGGTTGCCTAAATCATTTTCTAGATTTAGCCTTATCCAGGAGTCGCTTTGACGGGTAATCAGAAAGGTTCTAGTGCTCTTAGTGAGTTTTCATCCAATCCCCTAATTACGACTAGTTTTTTTTTTTTAGTTTATTTTCAAAATGGGCCAACAGTGCTCTGAACTTAAAAATTACATGGTATGGCCAAATATTCTCAAGTGATCCAACTCTCAAAGATCAAACATATCTACCCTTTGCTTAATTCAAAATGAAATGAAACGCAGATTTCTAAAAACTGAGATCAAAGTCATTCATAGTTGAGAACCACTTAGGCAGAATTCAAATCAAAGATACCTTAATAAGGTGCAACGTGTCAGCGTTTTAGGGTACAACTTAACACAAAAATTTTTAACTCTATCAAAATGTATATGTACAAAAATCATGCAAGCCAATAAAGAAGATTTTTTTTCTTCGTAAAATATGTGCAAGCTATGCGTGAAAAATCATGTACAGGGAAAGATGCATGCAATGGCGTCATGCATGTCAGTAATGCGTGTAAGGAACTATATGTGCAAAACATGTGTAAAAACATATTGTATAAAAATGCATAGATAAAATATGTACAACAACGTGTGTGTGTGAAACATCTACAAGAAATTACAAGTGAGGGCGAGTGCATAAACAATGCATGACAAATGACGTGCATTGTACATGTAACCAGTACATAATTAAGGCATGAGTACATGATATGGCACAATATGAGAATGAATGTTTATGGTACATAATACATGTGTGATATGGCACAATATGAGAATGAATGTTTATGGTACATAATACATGTGTACATAGCATTATATAACAGGAATACGTTTGCGACGTAAGATGAAGATGATCTAGCGTGATAATGTGCACTACCGAGTCGTGATGAATGGCAAAACTCACATAAATAAAAATGCAAAATATATACAAATTATGCATATGACTTGGGACTTGATATACGAATGGTTATGTACCGTGAGTGAAGTATGTGTGCAACACGAGATATGCAATGAAAGTGTCTGCAAGAAATAAATAGCGTTCACAAAGTACGTGTATTTACATGGTATGAGCATACAAGACATGCATTGGTATATACAATGACTAACATGCATGATGAAGAACTTATATTTACATGACATAATTCATGTATGATAGTAAATGTTCATGATATGGCATACAATGTGAAAAATGCAAGATATTTTCTGGGTATAATGACTGACCCAACGCTATATGCTAATGCAACTGTATGCGTATGCTCCAGCACACAATGTTTATATATAGATGCAATGTGAGCCTACTGATATGTACATATTATGACACATGATGAGTGCATTCTTTTTATTTTTATTTTCTTTTTTTTTTATAGTGGTAGTACATCCACATGTGCTATGATGCATGTCAACATGTATGTTCAGTGGTGTATGTTATATGTACAGGCTATGGTGCACGATGGATGTCATAAAAAATGTTAATATATATGTATTGCGATAAGCATTGCTATGTACATGCGAGACAAATGCGTATTATGTTCATATTCACAAATTATGATACAAGCAATTTTATATACGAAATGCAAAGATTTTATTATTATACATGAGACAAAACGTGCTTCATTTCCTACCATTACCCATAAAAAATGTACAAGCACAAATACACACATTAAAAAAAACTCCTAACTGTATTTCTATTAAACAGAGGTCGTGCGGGCTCTTTTCTAGGTAGGCTTGACCCATAGGTAAACGGGGAGCCCAATGAACACGTAAAGCGTGCTGCGAGGCACAAACTCTCGTTATTAAAATCGCATGAAGATGAATTTTTGGCCATTATGTATTTAAAAAATTCGAATAAACCGAGATACGCCACTTGGGGTATGAAAACCTTTAAGGAGCAAACATCTAAATTTATTTGAATTCATTCAATACACAACGACCCACTTGACAAGCAACGTATTATGGCGCATGCCCCCTAGGTGAAGTAGCTATGTCCATTACATGGGTTTAGGCCAAAGGTGATATTTTAGGGTTACCAAAGCATGATCCCTGCCAACGGGTCTAGCTCGTCATGAACATAGCGACCAGTCGGGTCATCATTTAATATACCATGATGGTACAAGGCCTGGGCTGGTGATTATCCCGAATACTCCCCCACATTGAGTGAACGTAAGGTCATGCTTAAGGAATGCACCGAGGTTAAGAAAATGACCAAACTAGCTTAATTCTAAAGCTCTAGCATGATGCAATGTAACTTTCGAAAAGGGATAAAATTTCTTGATCCTAAACTCATTTACATTAAATTAACCAAAAGTACTTTCGGAGCAGAGTCTCATGATATCCCCAGTGGAGTCGCCACTGTAGACGACCTCACCGTCTATCGGGCTACCATAAGGCAGGATCATGGATTCGCCACCCGATAAAACATCGGGAAAGTAATTCTAACCTTATGAGGCCGAAAACCAGAGAGAGTTCGGGACCTCACTCTTATTCATACCTGTGGTTAATATTATGTGAATGGGTTTTTAAGATCAATTATTTTATCTCTTCTCTCACATGCAAATTATACAATAAAATTAAAGCGCATTACAAGCACGTATAAAAAAAAGCAGTAAATAAAATATAATTACAATTATCTGAAAACAAATATGAAACTATAAAAGAATGATAAAAATACATACATAAATCGGGCTATTCTTTTAGGCGGGAACATTGGTTCCCAATTACTTTTTATGAAAAGTTTTGAGTTCTCAAATCAATTTAAACCTTTGCTTTGGGATGAAAACCAGGACATTGGTCCAGTTCTATTAACAAGTTATCATTTTACTATAAAACATTTGTGTGGTGGTTCTTTTTAAGCGCGGTCAAAAATCTTTTATTATTACAGACCATTAGCGAATGAAAGAAGAATAAAATAATAATTACATATTTCAAAATAAATAAATTCTAATCTACTTATCCTGACCATGCTTCACCTAACTCCGTGGGCGAGTCACATGCCACTCGCATCGCGGTAAAGACAGAAAACAATATTGGTTAATAATGAATAAATAAATAAATAATTGAATGAATAAATAAACAAATAAATAATTGAATAAAGTAAATTGAGAAAAATAATTAAAGTTAATAATGGATTAAATTAAATTAAATGATAAATAAATGAATAAATAGATAAATAATTAAATAAATAATTGAATGAAATAAATTGAGAGAATTAATGAATGTAGAACACAATGGCAATTATAATAATCAAATGCAATAAAAATGATAATGCTAATAGTAATACCGTAAGATGATGATGATGATTAAATAAACAAAAAATGATAATAATAATAATAATAATAATAATAATAATAATAATAATAATAATAATAATAATAATAATAATAATAATAATAATAATAAAAATGATAACAATAGTAACAAAATAATAATAATAATAATAATAATATTAATAGTAATAATAAAAGATAATAATATTAATGATAATAATAATAGCAATAATGCAAAGTAATAATAATAACATGAATAAAAATGGTAATGATGATGATAACAGTAATAATAATATTAAAATAATAACAACAAAACACAACGATAATTAATAATAACTAAATATACCCAATAATAATGATGATAATAATAATGATAAATAATGTAAAATAAACATAAATTAAATAATACTAATAACAAAAATACTAATAATAAATAAATGATAATGATAATAGTAAGTAGACATAATAACAATAATACAAACTAATATTAATTAATAATAAAAAATAGAATAATTAATAATAATAAATAACAATAATCATAATAATAATAATAATAATAATAATAATAATAATAATGACATTAAAATGATAATAACCAAACACAACAAATAATAATAACTAAATATATACAATAATAATAGCAAACACAATAATAATAACAATAATCATAAATTAAATAATGATAATAATAATGTAAACTAATTAATCAATCAATAATAATAATAATAATAATAATAATAAAAACAAAATAACACTAATAATAATAATAATAATAATAATAATAATAATAATATACAGAAAAATTAATAAATATAATAATAATAAATATAAAACATAATATTAAATAATAATAACAAATAAATACCAATAATAATAATAATTAATATTAATTAATAATAATAATAATAATAATAAAAATAAAATAAATAAATGAAATAAACCTCCCTTACCGGTTTTTTGCCGCCGGCATCGTCTGAGGTCATCGGTGGTCGACACCTCCGGCACCGGGGGGAAGATTGCCACGCCGGGAGCCCGCCGGAGTTGGTCACGCGCCGGAAGAAGCTTTGCCATCGCCGAAAAACATGGCGCAACGTCTCGCCAATCTCCTCGCCGATCTCCCTAACTGATGCGGAACCCCAAGGCTAAAGAACCCGAAACCCCTTGAACATACAATATGGCATGAACATGAACAAGAATAAACCCCCAAACAACTATGTGAATGGAAACGCTTATAATAGATTGATTTAAAACACAAGAACAGAATTCGCCACAAAGTAAATACCTTGATAAGAATTAAAGTTCTTGATGCAAAAGAAGAAGACAAACAATCCTCTCCAATGAAGAATTTGGCCAAGCCAAATAAAAGTCTCAAAATATCATAATCTCCAAGTCTGAATTACAAATTCGTTTTTGAGGAGTATTTATACTCACTTAAGCTAATAAAAACCCTAATTAATCAAATAGGCCTTAAAACATGGGCCTTACATCAAGATAACTAAAGCCCACACTAATTAACTTAAAATTCAGCCCAAAAAGCCTAAAAATAGCTAATTAAATGAGCCCAAGCTAATTAAAGCCCATCTCACTTAAATAAGCCCAAAAGAATAAGTTAAGGCCTAACATATTACAAATAATCAAATGAAAATAATAAATAAAAGCCTAAACTAAAAGCCCAAATAAATCAGCCCCTTAATCCACCAATTAGCACATGCATTGCACATGCTCTGGCTCACATGCATAGCACATGTCAAGGTCACATGGTCGGCACATGTCAAGTGTCACATGCATAGCACATGTCAAGGCCACATGGTCGGCACATGTCAAGTGTCACATGACCTGCACATGTTAAGTCGTCACATGACTAGCACATGTCCATCTTCAATTTGGCTTCTTCATAAATTTGGCCCACGGACTTCCTTCGAGTCTTCTTTAACTTCTCCAAATTTGATCTCCATGAATATGAACTTCCATTGTTTATAATCTTAAAGTGTTGACCCCCCTGTGCACGCATCACTAACGCCGGTGATTTCGGACGATCGGCGACCACCACCGGCTTCGTCCGGATCCGCTCTCCACCGTGGCGTGACGCGTGCGACGATCGGCGGCCGTGGCTGGCCGTCGGAGCCCCCGCCACCTCCTTTCCTTTTTTCTTCTTTTTCCTTGGTTCCGGCATCGTCCCCGTTTAGCTGGTCCTCTGTTCCCCTTTATTTCTTCTTTCCCTTCTAATTTCTTTAATTCCTTGATTTTGGTTTCCTCTCACTTGCTCTCTCTTTTATATTTTCCTTTCTTTTTTTCTTTTCCTTTCAATTTCTTCAATCCATCCCCTGCTCTCTCTTGTTCTCTCTTTTTCTTATTTTCTCAATTTTCTTCTTCTTTCAATTTTTTTGTTCAGCCGAGAGAGCGCCCCCTTTGTTTTCTTATCATTTTCTATTTATATCCCTAAATTAGGTCCTAATCACTTCCTCCATTTTTTTATTTTGTTATTTTAATTAATTTACTTAAACTAACACCCTAACTAATTAACACTCTATTAATTAAAGACTCTATATTTTTATACCTATTTAATTTAATTAATCTCACATATATTTTATCTAATCAAACCCTATATTTATTTCCTCTTTCAATTTTAATTATCCTAAAATATTAACTAATTAATCAACTAATATTAATTATTAATTTACATTAACTAATTAAATTAACCTAATCTTAATTTTTGATTTATCTAATCAAATTAACCTAATCCTAATTAATTTTTTTTTATTTTTAATTTCACCTACATATTTTATGTATTTATTTTTTTTTTGGAGGAATTCATCAAGGACCCAAAATTGCCACTACCATCTTTCAAAACCTGATTCAGGACCCGGTGTCTACAGTATCCGCAACAGTTTAACCCAGGTAAAAAAAAAAAATTCGAGGACGAAATCTCTTTTTAGAGGGGAAGAAATATAACGCCCCAAATATTGTAAAATATTTAAATGGGTTGAAATTTTATAAGAAAATTAAATTTAAATGGATGCAGAAAAATAAAAGAGAGGTGGAATAATTAATTGGGAGTTAAAGTGAAATTAATTAGGGATTGCAATGAGTTTAAGAGGGACTGTTTGAAAATTTGATACAAAATTTGCCCTATACTAGCAAAAACTACGTCGTTTTGGACCAAAACACATTTCTTTTTCTTTTTCTTTTTCTTTTCTTTTTCCTTTTCTTTTCTTTCTTCTTTCTTCTTCCCTTTGTCCCGATCCCGCTCCAGCCCCTCTCCCGATCTGCCTCTTCTTTCCCTTCCCCCGCCGCTCAGCCGCCCTTCCCCGCCGTCAGCCGCCGGCGTCCTTCCTCTCCCTTCCGACGTGCGCAACGGCAGCTGCTCTCTCTCCTTTTTCCTCGACGATTCTGCCTCGATTTCAGCCCCTCTTTTCTTCATTTCTGTCGCTGCAGCTCCTCGAAATGCCGCCGCTCCCTCCTCTTCACGCGACAACTTCAAGGTGAGTTTAAGCTGATTTTTTGGGAGATTTGAGGGGATAGCAAATTTAGAAAGTTAGGGATTTGAAATTTAATTTTAGGAATTCGGTATTTAAAACTTATAATATGCTAGATTTCTCATTTTTAGATTAATATAATCAATTAAATTTATCTTGTTATGGAAATTTATTGAACTTATAGTTGAAATGTTATGTGTATTGTGAAGAAGAAGAGGAAAGCGTGAGGAATACAGGAAAAGAGAAGCAAGTGGAGGACTAAGTTCACGTTTGGCAAATTCGTTGAAGTTATTTTGCTAGAATTTTGAGGTTCGCAACCACTAAATTCAACTTTTCTTATTTTATATATTATGTTTGAGATTGAATTGTGTTTGATATGGGATCTTGATGAATATTAGTTGAGTTTTCAAAAATAATTGGACGTAATATAGTTTATTTAAGTGAATGACTTAGTAAAAATATTTTATAAATGTTGAGGTGCTTAATTCATGAGGTATAATCGTGATAATAAAAGTGAGATTTTAGTAATTGATGGGTAAATGAGGTTAAATGATAAAAGTTACATTAAAGGTATGAATTTATTGATGTCGGTAAATTTGGAATCAAATTAATTATTTAATATGCATGATTGCTAATGTTATTTTAAATAACGCTACAAATGACGCATTGTTAGAATGCAAATGATAAGTTAACTAATCTTAAAAAAATTTATTAAAGTGAGTTTGGTATTTATACAAAGTAAGAATTTGAAATACAAATTGTAATGAGAGTGACTGTGTAATAATGATGCTGTAAGACTATATTGTGCCATAGAGTGAACGAAAAATTTAAATTACAACTGCGATTGAGATTTTTTTGGTAATTATGAATTGTTATATAAATGAGACTGCAATAAATGAATTTGACTGAGAAATTGGTATTGCCCTTGGTAATCAATAGGAAACATGGGTGAGAGTATAGTTGGCTAGCCATAGGGAGTAGAGAACTACATTGACAAATGGGACGTCTGCAGGTTTATGAGAACCTGCAAAATTTAATATTGTTTCTGCTACTGTTATTGCAATTGTTACATCTACTGCTACTGTACTGTTACTGTTGTTTATCACGCATACTTAACTCACGTATTCTCATTGGTTTACTTTGGGCAATACATTATAAATTACATCGATACAAATGTATATTGACATTAATTATGTCCGAAGAGTACGTTGTGGATGAATTAAATTATTAGCTTGCATGACTTATATATTTAGACTGCTAATGGGTTTACTAGTACAATTAAGTAAAAATCTCTTATAGAAAATATGACGAAAATTTACTTCCTTAGAATTTAGTCTTGTATAATTATTTGTGTATCATTATTATTATTATTATTATTATTATTATTATTATTATTATTATTATTATTATTATTATTATTATTATTATTATTATTATTATTATTATTATTATTATTATTATTATTATTATTATTATTATTATTATTATTATTATTATTATTACTACTATTTTTGTCACTAATTTTATTTGTGAAAGGTGAAATTAGTGGTTGCCACTAAGCGATATGCTTAGCGTGTGGACTTTATTTCTGCACGTAGGTTTATAGGTTATTGAACAATAAGGCGATCCAGGGATCTATTAGGAAGTATGGAGGAGTTCTTGAACTTCAAAATAGATGCTTAGGCTTAGTATTACTTTTTGGGTATTTTCCTTTGGAAATATAGAATTGAACTATCTAATGGCTTGTTATAAGCTATTTTAGAATGTGTTTCGTGGTTTTGTGAATGATGGTTTATGGATGTTGAAGTTGTTGTAAAAGTTTGTATGGACAAAGGAAAAAGGATGTGATTTTCATTTTTTTTTTTATGTTATGTTAGACTATATATGAACATGAAAGGTAAATTCACAACTGTTGGTGAATTTGCCTTTTATTGAATTAATTGAGGTGGATGGGAGAAATTGATATTGGATTGGCTTAGTTATGGTGTTGGATTGTGTGGATGCCTCATAGAAGTGTAAATTTGAAATTGTTAATAGGGGAATAAGGACCGGTTTAGGGGAAACTCTGTCCGTTTTTCGCAAAATTTTGGGCACTTTAAATTGTAACAGTATTAACAGTTATTTAATTGTGAACTGAATTTAAGATGCAAAAGGATTTAGTTTGGTAACATTCAGTATCCGACCTTCATAGGTCGGGTATGGGTGTTACATGCAAAATTCAGAAAACATCCTCCTGGATACAAAAATCTATTTGGACAGGCCACAAGCCCCAGCAATAAATTCAACATAAATTATAATCATGCAATGTATAAAATTAAATTACAAATAAAAAACTTAAATAAAAAAAATTGTTCATTATTCTACAAAAAAAATCAAAATTATTCATATTCCTACTTTATATATTTTTTTACGTGTTTCTACTTCAGGAATTTTTTCACGTTATTCACTCTATCTACGCTATTTACACGTTGACAGTGTCTGTCAGCCCCATGCACACGTAATTGTTTCCATCAACACTCTATATTTTATCATATATTTACTTAAAACATATTTCTAATACCAAAGTACACAAAATAAAGTAGTCAAAAGAAAGAAAATATACTGAAAACTATCCTGGTAGTCAAAATGGCCACTAAAAAAACTAAATAAAAACTGGACAAAAGTTATATCACTGTGTAGATAATCGAATAAGGATCGCGTAGACACAAAGGGTGTGTAAATCGGAGCACAAATGAAGGAGATATAGGTAAACAACCAAAGAAAAATGTGAGAAAAATAAAAAAGAAGGAAAGGAAAAAAAGTGAGGGGTGGCCAGGAGGAGGGGTTTTATACCCTCCTCCGAGGGGCGGCCAGCCCATGACGTCATCAGCCCGACCCCTCGATTTAAAAAAATTTTTTTTTTAAGAAAACCGAGGCATGGTCAACTGAGGCCCGGGCTGAAGTCAGCAGCTAGCCCCTCGGCCAAAAAAAACTTTTTTTTTTACTCCTTGAAAATTTGGGCCTGGTCTTTTAGGTGATGTTGACACCAAATTTTTCTTAAAAAAAAAAGAAGAGAAAACAAAAAAAATAAATGTACAAGGGTAAATTATGCACGTGAAAATGCATGAGACATGTAAAAATGCAAGAGACACGTTTGTCCAAGCAACTCCCAATTTGAGGGGCGGCCTGGGTAGCCGTCACTCGGTGGGATAATATTCATCGCAGACTAACACCGTTCCTAGTGATTTAGGTGGAGACCATTCTCGGTCTAAATGTCCTCTGTGTCGACGTTGCCACTTTCATGACTTGAAATCCCTTATCGGTCTGGACAACATTTGTCAACATTTTAAAGGTAGTGCACCCCTTGTGGGTTTTCACACTAGCTTTTCTTGTTGGGAAATATGTCCTTTTCGGATTTTTGTATATTTCTGTGTTTGATTTTTGCCTGGAGCGGACCTAACCCATTCCAGCGACTTTGTTTTTTCGAGGGCAGACTATCTGTTTTCAAGTTTTCACCCTGCCCTTTGGCCTAACTTTTACTTAGAGAGCCGGTTACGGTTTTCATCTCTAACGGTTTTTTTTTTCAAGGGACGGTCAGCACATATTAGCTTAAACACCTTCAGACGAAGACGATTAGAGAATAGTCATTAGATAATGAAATATTTATTTTTAAAATAGAACTAAAAATTAATGAGAATGCAGACTGAGTTCTTTTAGTCATTGCAAACTTGTGTACATTTCCATATGATTTCGTCATACATGATTCTCAATTGACAAAAACTCAAAAGCACAAGACTACACCTAATCTCGGAATAGATCTTCTAAGCATCAAACTCCTATTATCAATCGGCCCTCTCAAGTTTTCTCGATTGAATATTTTCTCTCAGCCCTTTATTTTTGCCCAGGGTGCCTTTTTTTAGTTTTCATCCCGATAGGGCACCAATTTTAGCAAGGCCGCCTTTTTTCGATTTTCGACTCGCAGGGCATTTATTCTCTTCTTTTGATTTTTGGTCCTTAGCCATAAAATCTTTTTAGTCTGTCAACATTGATCGGGTCTTTAAATTCATTTCCATCGCTGTCTGCTAAAATCGCTGCTCCCTTTGTTAGCAACTATTTCAGCATGAACGGACCTTCCCAGGCTGGCTTGAATTTTCCTCGGATGTTTGGCACCCCTAGCCTTTTCATCTTGAAGACCAAATCTCCTTCTTTCAATGGGTGTTTTCTCGCCTTCTTGCTAAATGACCGAGCTAATCTTTTCTGGTAGACCTGAATGTGATAATAAGCTCGCAACCTATCTTCATTGAATAGATTCAACTGCAGTAATCGCTGGTGTGCCCATTCTGCCTCTGGAATCTTGGCTTCCATGACCACCCTTAAAGATCTCAGCTCGATTTTAACGAGCAAAACTGCTTCAATCCAGTATACTAGAGAAAATGGCATTGCTCCCGTCGAGGTTCTGACTGTAGTTCTATATCCCTAGTCTTAACTTTAGCTTTTCTACCCAGTCTTTATAGCTCTGTACCATCTTGGCCAATATTCTTTTGACATTCTTATTTGCTGCTTTAATCGCCCCATTAGCCTGAGGTCGGTAAGGAGAAGACTTGTGGTGCTGGATTCCATATTTTTGAAGCATCTGTTTAGTTTTAGCTAAGAATTGTACCATATTATCAGACACAATATGGTGCAGGAGACCATAGCTGCATATCAAATTTCGTTCGATGAATCTGGCCATGTCTCTGGCTTTGACCTTCTTGAAAGATTCAGCTTCGACCCATTTAGTGAAGTAATCGATGGTGACTATGATGAACCTATGCCCATTAGAAGTTGTAGGGCGTATCTCGCCTATGATATCTATTCCCTAAGTTGCAAACGGCCATGGAGATGTCAAGTTATGTAGCTCTGAAATTGGCACATGTCTCAAATTCGTGTATTGCTGGCATAACTGGCATTACTTCACATACTTTGAACAATTAGTATCCATCATGAGCTAATAGAACTCTTGGCGTATGATCTTCTTTGCTAAAGTTAAGCCATTCATGTGAGCTCTGCAGACTCCGGCATGAACCTCCTCCATTACCCTTTCAGCTTCTTTCTCTGCCAAACATCTCAATTGGATACCATCAACTTTCCTCTTATACAAAGTGCCATCTATACTGATGAATTGGGTGGATAAATTTCAAATCATTCTTTGGTCCTTCTCGGTGGCTTCTTTTGGAAAAATCGACCTTTCTAAATAATTCTAAAAATCGTACTACCAAGGGTTTCCATCGGTAACCTCAACATCCATCACCTGCTCAGTTTTAAAAGAAGGCTTTTTTGAACTAGAGATCAGAACGGGTCTTATAATAACTCCTGCTGGATTATCCCACATGGATACTATTATCGCGAGAGCATCAGTCAATTGATTCTCATCCCTAGGGACAAAGTGAAAAGTGCAAGCCTCGAACTGGCTACTTAACATTCTCAAGTACCTCACATAGGGTAATAGCCTCTCTTCTTTAACTGACCACTCCCCTCTGATTCAATGGATTACTAATGATGAATCTCCGAAGACTTTAGCGATCTTTACCCCATAGCAAGCAGCGCTTCCAACCCGAAGATGCAAGCCTCGTATTCGGCTTCATTATTGGTAGCCTTGTACCTCAAATTTTTGGCTAATAGTAGCTTCTCACCATCTGGTGTAGTAAGAATAATCCCTACTCTTGCCCCTTTACCGTTAAATGCCCCATCGAAAAACATATGCCATCCATGTACTGCTATGGCCGTGACATCTTTGTGATGCGTGCCGAACCCTGGGTCGCCCTGAACCGCCCGCCTTTAGGGCTTTCGGGAGGAGGTTCATGAAAACTTGTAAGAGTTTTACAAGTGCATCTATTTCGGGCAACAAGGAGGTTTCTTTGAGTCGCCACCCAATAGAACATTTGGAAAGGTTGTCAAGCCTCACTGAGCCTAAGACAGCGCATGTGTGTCTATTTTGGGGAATCAAAGATATTTTGGACACCTCCTTCCAATAGCACATTGGAAGGATCGTCTAATCTCATGAAGCCTAAGACGATGCATATATGTCTATTTTGGGCAGGCCAGAGATATTTTGGACATCTCTTTTCAATGAAACACTGGAAAGATCATCTAATCTTGTGGAGCCTAAGACAATGTAAATTGGGCCTATTTTGGCAACAAGAGATATTTTGGAGGCCCCATCCCAATGAAACATTGAAATGGTCCTCTAACCTCGTTGAGCCTAAGACCAGAGTGGGTTTGGGACTTCTCATTTATTTATACCTTAACTAAGTTTATAGTTAAGTTTTGAATTTATCGAGTTCTACAAGGTTCGCATTATGATCATGTGATCTGCAGAGATTTTTGGTTGCGAAAATCTTACTTCGAAAAATAAACCAAGAGAAGGAAATTATTTTCTCTCTCTTGGAATTTTGACATCAATAATTATCTGAATTAGCTAGATTGATGGAAATGAATGAGTTTCGTTACCTCAGATTGGCTTAATTCGCAAATAAAATAAAATAAAGAGTAAGAAATTTTAAAAGAAAATTCTTTTTATAGAAGTCGAAAATGAAATTCCTGTGGAAAATTGCTAAGCTTTAGTTTTTTAATTAAAAGTCTTCTAATCAAGAATTTTTCAGCAAATTTTCCAAAAAAAAAAAACTGAATCATCTTCCCCTATTTATAGATTTAGGAAGAAATTCAAATAAATTTAAATTTAAGATTCAAATTTGAAAAGGATTTCAGAAATCAAATCGTAACCGAATCGGTTATCAGAATATTTACAAAATCAAATCTAATATTTGAAAAGATTTAGAGGATTTTAATAAGATTTATAAAATATTTGATAAATCTAACAAAATCCTAACAAAATTCGGCGGTTTCAACAACCTGATCACCGATCGACGGCCATCGTTGGACTACAGACGGGCGTCGGTGGGAAGGGTACTCGCGGTCATTTGACCGGCAGACCACCCACGGACAGGGAGCCGAGCGACGGCTATCCCTTGCGAGGGGCGAGCGTCACTCGAACGACAGACGGCCGTTGCTCAACCGTGAGAGACGGGCCCCGCCTCCGAGCGATGGCCTGTCACTCGTCGTGAGAGACAGCATCCTCGTGCGAGCGACGGGCATCCCACCATAGATAGGTAACACGTCTGTGGACCCAAATTTTATTTTTCAAAGTTTTTACCATCCGAAATCTCCTGTTTCTGAGAAAATCCTCAATCCTTGTAAAACCGAAGAATGAAAGCCCCCAAATTCCATCCATTTGTCTGAAAATAGACATTAATCTCTTCATCGGGTAACTCTGATCCGGAATGCCTCAGGACTTGGTGTCTACAGTTGCCCCCAATTTTGGGGAAACTAGTACACTAGTGTCTAGATGAGCCAAAATTCAGAGGAGAAAAGGAAGAAAAGGAAGAAATGTGTACCTAAGGCAATCCTTACCTTTTTGATGTTGTGTAGAAGCATGTGATCATCCATCCGGCAGGCCTCATCTCGACCTGCTCGGCATCTGAGTTTTCTGAGAGGCAGTGTTATCTAACTGCAACCCAATTGCAATTTGTTCTATTGCAAGTGTACCGCTAACCTCATCTCGGTTTACACGATGTCTGTGAGATGTAGTGTTTTCTAACTACAATCCTGCTGCGATCTATTCTATCACAGGTGTTATGCTGGCCTCATCTCTGCTCGGGCAGTGTTTGTGAGGTGTAGTGTTCTCTAACTATGACCTCTATTGCAATCTGTTCTATCACTGGTGTCCCGCTGGCCTCGTCTCAGCTCGAACGATTTCTGTGAGGTACAGTGTTTTCTAACTGCAATCTCTGTTGCGATCTATTCTATTGCATGTGTCCCTGCTAGCTTCATCCTGGCTTGCAAGATGTTTGTGAGGTGTAGTGTTCTCTAACTGCAATCTCTGTTGCGATCTATTCTATCGCTGGTGCTCGGCTCATGTAATATCCCTGCTAACCCCCATCCGATATGCAAGATGCGTCTTTTGATTTACTAACCACCATCCGGCTAGCAAGGTACCACTTTTGGTTTGTTGACCACCATACGATCTGCAATGTGTGACTTTTGATCTGCTGACCCACCCGATCTGTAATGTGTAACTCTTGGCTAGCTGACCATCATTCGATCAGCAAGATATGGTTTTGATTGAATATAACCTAAGTGATGCAGTATCCGATTCGTTAATCATTCTGTTGACTATCTTTGGGTCGGCGTGGAGTCATGTTCCTGTGTTATGAAAGATTTTTGTTAATTTATTGCAGGTTGATCTGATTTGGCAGATTTATAAGCATTTTTGTGTTGTCATTTCATTCATCATCTTTTCCTTATCATGTTATCAAATGTCCATTAAGAGAAAGCAAGTTAACAACAGGATAAATATACAAAATGAACTGTAAATTTAACAAAATGTAAATATAAGTTTCACTAACAAAATATTAGTTTGTACAATGCATATACAAATACACCAAAATTATAGAATACAGCTGTAGGCACCGTGTCCCGGAGCGGTCCGGATCAGAGATTACCCTATGATGAAATCAGTATCCGAGCCTGTACAAACGGTTTGGATTCGGAGGTTTTAGTCCCATGTTCCATGAGAAATGAGTCTTTTCACCTTTTGTAGGCAGAGGGGGGAAAAACGGGAATTTTTGAGTCAAAAAGTATGTTTTCCTCGACAGACGGCCAACCCGTCTGTGGGAGGTCAGTCTGTCGCTTAGGGTCACAGACAGCCTATGGTTTTTTTTCGACGCCCGCCGGACGGATCCACTTCTTTCGGAGCATGCCAGCTGGTTTCCCGGAGCACGCAACCTCTCCGACGCCCGTCGGTGGAAATGGCAGGGCCGTCGGATGAATCCTTATGTCAGAAGGATTCTTCCGACGCCCGTCGCCACATCCGACGCCCGTCGGTCAGCCCTGGCCTATAAAAGCTTTGAATTTCCTCCTAAAAAGGGTTCCAAAAATTTTCAAAAGGGGAAACTCTGCCAAAATTCAAGCGCATTTTCTCTCTCTTCTAGCAAACACACACATCAAGAAATTTCTTTTAATTTGAGGATCAAACCATTAAAAAGGAACTAAAACTAATTAGTTTTCTTTGAGTTTTTGATTCCAAAGTCAATCTTTTTGAAGAAGAAGGAAATAATCTATTTTCCTCTTTCCTAACCTTTCATTTCGTTTCTCGTGGAACGTGCAGGACTCTAATCGACACCAAGAATCTCACTAAAATATTATCTGAGGGTAAATATTCCGGACTTATTCTCCGTATTATTTCATCTTTATTCTTCATTTTTGTTGTTCTTTTGGTTTTTTGCTTTCACTTTTCTTTATTTTGATTCTTTTCATCTCCTTTTGTGATAAAAACCCATTTTTGATCTGAAAAAGAGAGATTTTACTGTTTATTTTCAGAGACAGTGGTGACCGACGGGTCACCTATTTCATCGACGCCCGTCGGTCACCTCACTCACAGACACCCTCTCTCTTGAGTGAGCGACGGGACATGTTGGTCACTTTGACTGACGCCTGTCGGTCACTCGACAGAGGCCGTCGCTGGGTCCTGTCTCCATGTTTCCAAATCTTTTCTATCTCTCTCAAGTCTTAGAACTTTATTTATATTGAGCTTTTATATATTAACACCCATTAACCTTTTGTGAGCATATATTGATTTTCTTGGATTATCCTGAGCTCGAGGGGTGATCTACCATGCTCGGAGGATTCCATCTGGTTTAGTTTTCTAACCTTCTTGGTTATTTCCTTTATTTGCTTATTCATTAATTATTTTATGCACATGAATGTACCCTTTTTGTATCTCGCTAAATATAAAAATTGATTAATGTTTTATATTTAATAAAGAGAGGTTTTCATAAACATAAGGACCCAATGTCCTATTTTTATCCAACAAAAATCCTCACAATAAAAATATCCATTTTGATAATGATGCATGCGAGGACCAAAGTCCTTAAAATAAGCAATGCCCCGATTTGTGTATGTATCGCACATTTATAAAAGGGAGTTATATTCCGCTCCTTGTATTATTGTAATTTATTGCTTTCACTATTTACTTGCTCATTTATTGCTTTCCAAATGTGAATAAATGCGCCTTTAATCAATTGCATCGTGTGGAGAGAGAGCGAATTAATGATAATTAAAATTTGATCATAAAATAATCAAGGTAGAAACAGATGAGAAGTCCCGAACCCAGCTCTGATCTTTGGGCTCAAAGAGGCGAGAGGTTTACCCTCCAAGACACCTCTTGTGTCACGAGATTTTGGCGTTAATCCTAGGCTCCTAAGGGCGAGAGGTTTACCCTCCAAGACCCCTTTGCTTGGCCCAAAATGGATACTGAGCGCAGTCTTAGGCTCTCCGAGGCGAGTGAAACTTTCCCAATGTTCTATTGGGTGGCGACTCCATGAAACCTCCTTGTAGTCCAAAATAGACGCACCTGTAAATATCTTTACATGTTGCCAACGGATCCTAAATTGCCTGATCGCCCTCAAGCGAGAGGTCAGAGGGGCGGCCGCGAGGGACTCTGGCACGCGTCACAGTGGCGACTCCACTGGGGACATATGGTTTGAGACTTCAATTTGAAAATACCTCATTTAACATTTATGATTAAAGTTTAATTCATAAATTCGCTTTCTCTCATTTGCATTCGCATCCCATTAGAGCTTTAGAATATGCTAGTTTGGTCCCTCTATTAGCCCCGGTGCGTTCCTGAAGCACGACCCTATTTTCACTCAATTTAGGGAAGTGTTAAGGATAATCACCAGCCCAAGCCTCGTACCTCAATGGTATATCAAAATGATGACCCGATCGGTCGTTATGCTCGTGATGAGCTAGACCTGTCGGCAGGGATCATGCTTGGGTAGCCCTAAAGTAACCTCTCCCTTGTCTAAAGCTCATGTAATGGCTGTAGCTACTTTCCACAGGTGATATGAACCGTAATTCTCTGCTTGCTGTATGGATCCTCATGTATTTGGTGAGTCCAGATGTCTTGCTTGGCAACCTAGCCCAAGGCTTTCATGCCCCGGCAGGGCCATGTCGAAATTTTTGGAATGTCCAAATACATGATGATCATTATCCATTCGCTTGTACATTAGCATAGGAGTGTCATGCTGCCGGTTTTTTCACCGTACAACATGCGTGTCCACTGGGTCCGCTGCTGACCCTTGGGCTAATCCCGCCTACGAAAGAGACATCGCGACCACGTGTGTGGGAGAAATAAGGGTGGAAGGACCTACTTGCTTGCTTGTGTTTTGTGGGTGTTGCATATCACGACCACGCATTGCATCTGCATTCCATGCATCATATCTAACGCCTTGTCCCTGCAGCCATCATAGATCTGCCCAGGTGGACTAGATCGCTTACCGGACGATTGATCCGAGTTCCTGCATCTGAACTGCCTGGTAGAGAGGGCCTTTCGGAGATCTTACCGGAAGTCAGTTGTACCGTATCTGAGATGGCAAACTCACCTAGGGGAGATGATGCCACTAGGGCCATGATTGCAGAAGAAGTGGGCCGACGGTTTGAGGAATTTGAGGGCATAATGATGAACATGCTAACTGCTTTGGCACAACAGAATGCTCCGCAGAATCCACCACCTCCTCCTCCCGTGAGACATAATGAGCGAGAAGAGGAAAGAGTTAAGAGGTAAGAAGAGCCTATTCGGCCGCCGCCAATAGAGCTGAGGTCAGTAGCTTCGGGAGGACAGAGAAGAAGACCAGTGTTGAGGGTAGATGATGACAGGGATGACGAAAACGACAAAATGAGTTATGTATCTGAGAGAGGGAAGGCACCCCAAACTGATGAGTTTATTCTGAAGAAGATGGAAGAGAGGTTTGAAGCTATGGCCCGTATGCTGAGTAGAGGTCAGGGAATGAACCCGGAGGACAAGGAACTGGAGGGAGAAGACCCGATTCCTTACAATTTTAAGATGTCTAATGTGCCAAAATTTGATGGTACTTCTGACCCGACTGCCCATGTGAAGCAATACTCTCTGGTCATGAAAGGGACCACTTGGTCTAAGAGGCAGAAGGTAGAGTACTTTTACTTTAGTCTGACTGGCCCTGCCATCGATTGGTACCATAGCCTCGATCATCGAACTAAGGAAGATTGGGATCTACTCACAGAGGAGTTCTTGAGGCAATACGATTGTAACACCAGGATGGAGGTGACTCTTAAAGATCTTGAATTGATCCAGCAGAAGGCCGGGGAATCTTTTCACAACTATCTCACCCGCTGGCGAAACCGAGTGATGGAAATGCGAAGAAAGCCAGACACCCAAGACCAAATCCGCCTGTTTATCAAGAATGTAAGCCCGTATTTGAAAGATGGTTTAAAGATGAAAGGGTTGAAGGATTGGGAGTCTCTGAAAGACATAGCCATTGAAGCAGAGGGAGAGTTATTGGCTCGGAAAGCTAACAATGATAATTTTGCAAAAAGGACTAACACCGGTCAGGGAACCAGTAGGCCAGCCGGTCCCAATGGCAGTACCAGAAGAACAGTTGAGGTGTCTGCTACTGATGCAACTACCCCGAGGAAGTTTTCGAACTTAGGAAGACCACTATCTTGGGTCTTAAGAAGGTTGATGAAAGAAGGAAAGTTGCAACCTTTGGCTCCTAGGCCTGCTATGACGCAAGGGAAGCCAGGTCACAAGGACAATGAATACTGTGCATTTTATCAGCACACAGGCCATCTTACAGACAAGTGTAAGGCGCTAAGGCACTCTATTCAGGATCTGATTAATGACAAGCAAATTTTCGACCCGGAGAAGAGGGAAGACAAGAAGAAGCCTGGTTATAATGCCGTACCGCCACCAGTGTTTATGGTCGGATCCAGCTTGCCAGAGTGGTACGTGCTGCAGGATTTATATGGGAGCGAGAGTATTGCTGTTATTTGTTCTGAGGATAGAGAGGAAAGAGCAGTAGTGGCAACCATTTATTGTTGGTCAAGCAGCGAGAGCGGTGGAGAGGCCGAAGAGGAAGGAGAGATGAGCTCTGACTTGTGGAGATCTGATGAGGATGAAGAAGAGGTAGGGGCTGTGACAAGAAGTGGGAGAGTGGTCCCTGAGATTATGAGGGTACCGGAACCAGCGCAGCCATCGACGGAAAAAGAGCTAGAGGAGAACCAGATTGTTAAGCAGTTGAAGAAGACCGCGGCTCAGATATCCATTTGGGATCTTTTAAGACAGTCCCCTTCTCACAGGCAGAAATTCGTAGAGGCTTTGACTGAGTCCACTGTTACCACCACAATTTCCCCATTGGAACTTTTGGGTCTAGTTAAAGGAGGATCAGGGGAGAGATTGGTTTTTTCTGATGCCGACCTGCCAGTCGAAGGCCGCGATTATAACCGACCTCTGTACATCAAAGCACAGATTAACGATAAGCACACCGCTTGCGTTATGGTAGATGATGGATCTTCTATCAATGTTTGCCCTCTGATAGCCCTTCAGGCTTTTGGATTGAGTGAGGATATGCTCCGAGAATCAGACATAACGATTACAGCCTATGATAATTCAAGAAGGCAAGCCTCGGGAACATTCAAGACCCTGGTCAAGACGGGACCCATTGAGGTAGAAGTAGAGTTCGTGGTTCTGCCCATCCCAGCTAATTTCTCAGCCCTGCTTGGGAGACCTTGGTTTCATAGATTAGGAGGAGTACCATCCACGCTGCACCAAATGATAAAGTTCCCACACGAAGGGGAGGTGATAACTATTAAGGCGGCCAGAGAGAATCAGGTGTCAGCTCTTGAAATTGCTAATCAGCCCTTCAGCGGCTTCCACGTGTCAATGATAGGAGAAGAGCACGGACCAGTGGATAACCCAGCAGTAGTTAACATGATGAAAAAGATGCACTATCTCCCTAGGGCTGGATTCGGTAGAAACTCTCAGGGGCTGTAGACTGCGATCACCACTCGAGGTCAGAAGAACCGTAAGGGTCTGGGGTACAGAGGAAATTTCGGGAAGAAGAAGACGGCAGATAAGATCCCTCATATCTCAGAAAGCTTTGTACCAGCATCCTCCATATGTGCTTATACAGGTGAAGATGAGCCGCAGTGGGCGAATGGGAGAATTGTCCCCGGATTTAAGATCTTCAACGATGTATTTGACTGGGATGTCGGAGTTATCAAGACCACGGAGAACTTCTGGGATGAAGAGGTCATGACTCAGTGCATTGCTTGGGACAGATGCGAGCACGAAGAGGTTGTCACTGAGAAGATGTTGCTTGCCAAGCTGAAAGGGAAAGAGAAAGATGACAAAAACAGGACTGAAGATGGGGGATTTAAAGATTTCCTTAGACGTACCTAAAGGGCCTCTGCTGAACCAAGTAGCCAATGAGCAAGCTGCAACAACATCAACCTCTAGGGAGGCAAAAGAAGACTCTAGCTTAGATTGTCTTTTCATTCCAGAACTTTTTTATGATGTAAATGACAATTATAATATTATTAATAAGGCAAATGATTTCTCTTACTTGTGCGATGTTTCTAATGATTTCAACATGCATGAACATGATCATATTCCATCAATTTTTGATATTGATTCCACTGATACAATGCCTTTTAATCTTGGAACCTCTGAAAATCCAAAGGAAATTCTAATAGCATCAAATGTAACTCCTGATGAGAGAGAAAATTTTGAGAGAATAATAAGAAAACATGAAAAAGTCTTTGCCTGGACCTATGAGGACATGCCAGGGATCGACCGAGACGTAGCAGAACATGTCATCCCGACTTATCCAGATTATAAGCCCGTAAAACAGAAGCTGAGAAGGCTCAGGCAAGAATGGGCAGACAAGGTCAAGGAGGAGATTCGGCAACAGATCGAGGCCAAGTTCCTTGTTGAAGTGCAGTATCCTACATGGTTGGCCAATGTAGTCCCTATAGCAAAGAAAAATGGGAAGGTCAGGGTATGTGTGGATTATCGAGATCTGAACAAGGCTTGCCCTAAAGATAATTTTCCACTACCTCACATTGATGTGTTGATAGATAGTGCCGCCAACTGCGCGATGTACAGCTTTGGGGATGGTTATGTGGGCCACAACTAAATCCTAAACAAGATAGCTCACCGGGTTAAGACTGCTTTCATCATAGAGTGGGGGACCTATGCCTACCGAGTCATGCCTTTTAGCCTGAAAAATGCAAGGGCCACATACTAGAGGATGGCGACCAAGATTCTAAGCGACCTGATCCACAAGGAGGTATAGGTGTATGTCGATGACATGATGGTCAAGTCAGCCACCCGAGAGGGCCACTTTGAAGCCCTAGAGAAGTTCTTCACCAGGATTGATAAGTACAATCTGCGACTTAACACCAAGAAGTGCATCTTCGGAGTAACCTCAGGAAGGTTGTTGGGACATGTCGTCAGCCAGAGGGGAATAGAAATTGACCCAGACAAGGTGAAAGCCATCAGAGAGATGCCCGTGCCGCAAAAGGAAAAGGATGTAAGGAGCTTCCTGGGCAAGCTGCAGTACGTCAGCCGATTCATTGCCAAGCTCACTTCGATATGCGAGCCTATTTTTAAACTGCTTAGAAAGAATCAGCCTGTGGTCTGGAATGAAGACTGCCAGAAAGCCTTTGAGAGCATCAGGGAATATCTGTTGAATCCGCCAGTGTTAAGGCTGCCGCAACCAGTCAAACCGCTTATCCTGTATCTGGCCGTGGAAGGCAGTTCTGTGGGTGCAATGATGGCTCAGGAGGATGAATTTGGAGTGGAATTCACAGTTTATTACCTCAGCAAGAAGTTCCTGGCTTATGAGATAAAATATGCTGAAGTAGAGAAAATCTGCCTCGCAGTGATTTGGGCATCAAAGAAACTGAGACATTACTTCCACTCATACAAAGTTCAGGCGGTGGCCAAGCAGAATCCGTTGAGATATTTGCAAGAAGCGCCGTCTTTGCTTGGTAAGATGGGGAGGTGGCTGCTTTTGCTACAGGAGTTTGATGTTGAATACATCACCCGCAAAACTATTAAGGGGCGAGCCGTAGCCGAATTTCTTGCTGAGCATCCTATTCAAGGAGACACTCCCGAGTTCACCTTTCCGGATGAGAGCATAGTTGCGATTTCTGTCCAAGAATGGCAGTTACACTTTGACGGGGCAGTGAATAACAAGGGGGCCGGAGTTGGAATTCTTTTGACAACCCCAGATAATGAGAAACTCCCTCTAGCCAAGAAACTGAGGTACAAAGCAACCAACAATGAAGCCGAATATGAAGCCTGCACTTTCGGGTTGGAAGCTTTAGTTGCATTGGGGGCAAAGAATGTAGAAGTCTTTGGTGACTCATCCTTGGTGATTAACCAGATCCGAGGAGAGTGGGCTGTAAAGGAAGAGCGGCTGGTACCCTATGTTGAATATTTAAAAGATGTATGTGGGCAGTTTGAAACCTGCACTTTCCACCTCGTGCCAAGAGATGAGAATCGTCTAGCTGATGCGTTGGCAACCCTAGTGTCGATATGGGATAATCCTGAAGGGGTAGCTATGAAACCAGTGTTGATTTCGAGTTCTAAGAAGCCCAGCTTTGAGATCAAGCCTGTGATGGAAGTAGAAGTGGCGGATGGGAAACCATGGTACTTTGACATTATGAATTATTTGGAAAACAATAGGTTTCCAGAGGAAGCTACCGAGAAAGACCAGAGGATGATCCGGAAACTATCTGCTCAGTTCATATCCTTGGAAGGAGTGTTGTACAAGAGACAAGCAGACGGGATTCAGCTCAGGTGCTTAAATGAAAAAGAAGCCCGCAAGGTGATGGAGGAGACCTATGCAGGCATCTGTGGGGCTCACATGAACGGCTTAACTCTGGCTAGGAAGATCATGAGACAAGGCTTCTATTGGCTTACAATGGACAATGACTGCTCAAAATATGTCAAGCAATGCCAGTTGTGCCAACAATACGCAGACTTGAGACATCTGCCAGTATAAGAGCTACACAACCTGACATCGCCTTGGCCTTTCGCTGCTTGGGGAATAGATATCATTGGAGAGATTCACCCCACGGCATCTAATGGGCACAGATACATCATAGTCGCAATTGACTATTTTACCTCAGTGAGCATTTAAGCCTCCCAGTGAGCACAGATTTTCAAAATCTCCCTGCGAGCACAGAGCCCTCTTAAGAGATACAAAGGTCTTCCTAAAAAAGAGACCCCGATGGAGATAATAGAGGAATCGGTATCTAGGGAATAACTAACCGGATGGGGGTTAGCAGATCAGAATATTGTACTAGCCGGATGGGGGTTAGCAGATCAGACACTGTACTAGCCAGATGGGGGTTAGCAGATCATACATTGTACTAGCCGGATGGGGGTTAGCATATCAGATATTGTACTAGCCGGATGGGGGTTAGCAGATCAGGATATTGTACTGACCAGATGGTGGTTAGCAGATCAGATATTGTACTGACTGGATGGTGGTTAGCAGATCAGATATTATACTGACCGGATGGTGATTAGAAAATCAGATATTGTACTGATCGGATGGTGGTTAGCAGATATTACACTGACCGAATAATGGTTAACAGATAGGATGTTACACGGATCGGTTGGAGGTTACCAAGGTTATGCTGTGCAAGCCCAGAAGCGGCTACCAAGACAGAATGTTCAATAACATGCAATAGAACAGATCGCAATTGGGATTATAGTTAGAGAATACTACATCTCACAGACACTGCACGAGCCGAGACGAGGCCAGCAAAACACATGCGGTCAAAGAGATCGCAACTGGGATTGCAGTTAGAGAACACTGCATCTCATAACGAGATTGTGGTTAGAGGACACCGCATCTCACAGACACCATGTAGGCTGGGACAAGACTAGCGGATCACTAGCGGTAGAATAGATCACAAACAGAGGTTGTAGTCAGAGATAACTGCATCTCACAAACACTGTGCAGGTCGGGACGCGGCTAGCTGATCACCAGCGGTAGAACAGATCGCAAACAGAGGTTGTAGTCAGAAAGTACTGCATCTCACAGACACCGTGTAGGCCAGGACGAGGCTAGTAGAACACCAGCGGTAGAACAGATCGCAAATAGAGGTTGTAGTAAGAGAGTACTGCATCTCACAGACACCGTGCAGGCCGAGACGAGGCCAGCGGGATAGACTAGCCACCGTGCAGACCGAGATGAGGTTAGTGGGGCACCAGCGATAGAACAGATCACAGCAGAGGTTCAAGTTAGAGACACTGCACCTCACACCGTGCAGGCTGAGATGAGGCTAGTGATATAAATCAGCCACCGTGCAGACCGAGACGAGGTAAGCGGGGCACCGGCGATAGAACAGATCGCAACAGAGGTTGGAGTTAGAGACACTGCACCTCACACCGTGCAGGCCGAGATGATGCTAGCGGTACAAATCAGCCACCGTGCAGATCGAGATGAGGTTAGCGGGGCACCAGCAATAGAACAGATCGCAATAGAGGTTGGAGTTAGAGACACTGCACCTGACACCGTGCAGCCGAGACGAGGCTAGCCGTACAAATCAGGCACCGTATAGATCGAGACGAGGTTAGCGAGGCACCAGTGATAGAACAGATCGTAAGAGAGGTTGGAGTTAGAGACACTGCACCTCACACCGTGCAGGCCGAGACGAGGCTAGCGGTACAAATCAGCCACCGTGCAAACCGAGATGAGGTTAGCGGGGCACCAGCGATAGAACAGATCGCAACAAAGGTTGGAGTTAGAGACACTACACCTCCCACCGTGCAGGCCGAGACGAGGCTAGCGGTACAAATCAGCTATCGTGAAGACCTAAACGAGGTTAGCGGGGCACCAGCGACAGAACAAACCACAACGGAGGTTGGAGTTAGAGACACTACACCTCACACCGTGCAGGCCGAGACGAGGCCAGCGGGACAGACCAAGCGCCATGCAAGCCGACCAAAGGCTAGTGGGACAATGCGAAAGGCAAGATTGCAAATGAGCCACGGTTGGATACCACTACAGCAGCAACAAGTTGCAACATTCCGCACGGCAAAAGGTAAGCGCTGCCTCAGGTACGCATCTCTTTCCTTTCTGCTCTGAATTTTGGCTCATCTATGCACTAGTGCACAAGTTTCCACAAAATTAAGGGCAACTGTAGATACCAGGTCCTGAGACAGGCCAGATCAGAGTTACCCAATGATCATAAGATGCCTTTTCACAAGCAAAAAGGTTGAAAGTGATGAGTTCCTAGTCAAATTTGCATTTTAGTGTGAAAAAATAAAAAAATAATAAAAAAAATATTTTGAAACTTAGATTTGAAAAATGGGGCTTAGAAATTACAATATTTTTAGTTTAACTGAAAAATTAAAAAAAAAATATTTCGAAGCATCAGACGGGCGCCCGTCACCTCTGTCCGTCACTAAAAGTCCGAAATTGGCCCAAATTGCCTTTTTTGCGATTTTTTCACCTAAAATCCGTTTTTTAACACATTTTTTCAGGGTTTTTAAGGATTTATTCAATTTTTAAAATTCAAAATAGATAATATCTGATTTAATTAGGATTTATCCTGTTAATTATTATTTTTTTTTATTTTCTTGAGATAAAAAAGAAAAGGATGAAAAAATCAAGGGGGGAATTTTTTCTAGTATTTTTTCTTCATCTTTTCTCTTCTTCTTCCTCTCAAAAACTCTCTCAAAAATTCTAAAATTTTTTCCCAACGAAATAAAAATAAAAAGTTCATCTTTTATATTTTTTCCAATAAGACTTTCTTCTAAACATATGTTTAGAAGGAGTTTTGTTTGTTGATTTAATTTTCAGACAAATCAACCAAATATTTGCTCTTAAAATTCAGTTTTTTTAACTTTTTTTTGTTTGTTTTTCAATTAAATTTTTTCGTCTTTTCTTCTTTTTGAATCCCTTTTTGATGAAAAGTTAATTTTGATACAAACAAAACAAGTGTTTGTTATCAAAATCTAATTTTTTTCATTTGATTTTCTAAAAATATTTTATTTTGAGATAAACAAAACCATTGTTTGTTCTTAAAATCATTTTTTACTTTTAATCAATAAAAATCTTTTTTTTTATCAATAGTATTTCTTTGGGCAAAGAAATTAATTCTTTGTTCTTAAAGAATTTTTGATCATTTTTCAATTTTTTTTTTCTGGAAAAAATTCCAACATTATCATGTTTTAACTCTAATCTTGCAAACCACAAACAAGGAAATTAATATCATGTTTACCTTTATCGAATCCGAAACTCTGAGGGTAAACATTATGGGCTCAATCTTCCTCTTTTATTATTTCTATTCATATTTAATTTATTCATGTATATTTTTATTATCTTCATTTATTTATGTATTTTATTTATTTTATATTTGTTTTATTTAATATGTTTATATATTATTTTTTCTCGTTCATGTGAATATTGATTTCTTTTAATTCCTAACATGTAATTAATTTATTTTGCTTTGGTTTTCCGTTATTTTTAACATATAATTAATAAATTCATTTTAATTGATATTTTTACCATGTAAATGTTTTAAATTAATTGTAATTATATTAATTAACCATGTCATTCATTTAATTGCTATCATTATTTTGTTATTCATTTTTTATCATTCTTTTATCATTATCAGTGCTATTTATTCATTCATTTATTTATTTTCATTATTCATCATCATTATTATCATGTTCATATTTTTACATATTAACTCATTAACATGTTTTATTTATTCAAGTTAAATCATTTAATTCTTTTTATCATTTAATGTATATTTTCATTTATTTTGATTTGTTAACATTTTAATTCAATTATCATTCTTTTACATCACCTTGTTTTATTTTAATTTGTCATTTATTTATTATTATTTGATTGATTCAATTACTAACATCATTTATTTGTTTTCTATTTTTATTTCACATCTTATTTTCCCTCTTGGGCAATTTTGCGAGCACACAAGGAGATCCAAAAGGCTCATTTTGGGGTTAAATATTCATTTGCTTCATTTGTAATATTTTATTTACTTTGCTTTTTCACTTATTTTGCCATGTAATTTCTTATAAAATTATTTGTTTTAGTCCCGCTAGAAAGAAAATCACTAAACCATTTTTTATTAATTAATTTGGAATCTTTCCTAATAAAAATGGGACCAATGTCTCAGTTTTCTCCATCAAAATCATCACATCAAAAATTGTTTTATAATAAAAATGCATGCGAGGACCAATATCCTCATCAATCAATGAACATCCCGATTTATGTATGATTTATATTTTATTTACAATGGGGGTTTTTATTCAGCCCCCAGTATTATTGTAAATATATTTGCATATACTTTACTTTACATTTTTATTTATCTCTTTCCCTTGAATGGATGACATGCACCTTAATTAAACTGCATTAAAATGAATGAGAAATAGGATGAAACTCTAAATTCAAAACTCAATCATAAACTTAACCAAAGTATGAATAAATGGGAAGTCCTGGACTCACTCTGGTCTTAGGCTCAACTAGGTTAGAGGACCATCTCAATGTTTTATTAGGGTGGGGCCTCCAAAATATCTCTTGTTCCCACCAAAAGGCCCAACTCGAATAATGCTAGGCTCCACGGGGTTAGAGAATCATTCCAATGTTCTATTGGGATGAGGTCTCCAAGATCCCTCTGGCTTGCACAAAATGGATATACATGCGCTGTCTTAGGCTCACTGAGGCTAGACGACCTTTTCCAATATTCTATTGGGTGGCGACTCCAAGAAACCTTCTTATTGCCCAACATAGATGCATTTGTAATTCGTTACAAGTTTTAATGAACCTCTCTCGAAAGCCCTAAAAGCGGGAGGTTCGGGGTGCCCAGAGGTTCGGGGCGCCCAGAGGTTCGGGGCGCGTCACACACATGCCTCATGATATTTTCACATGCTTTAACACATACCATACATTAGTTCACATTCCAAATTCCATAGATCCATCATAAATATACATAAAACATCATAAAAATACATGAAAATCACACGGTTACCATTTGGCCAAAGAAGGAATTTTTCATACAAAATTTATTTCTTCAATTTAATCATCCACACCATTATTTTTAACATCCCTAAGCATGAATATCATGTTAAATTCAATTAAACAAGCATAAATCACATACTTTATTCACAAATATAATCTAAATTCATGCTTTTACCATGGAATTAAATGGAATTTGCAATCACAAACCTTAGATCCTTGAAATATACTCCTCAATTTTCCTTTTCCTTGCCTTTTAGCTTGATTCGAGGTTCCCTCACCTATTGGACATAATTATGTCCAAACATAAAAATTAAGATTTAATCAAAACTAAATTTTATTTTATCAAATAAACTTAATAAACCTCTTATTTACATCCTATATTACCTTTAGGAACCCTAAAACCAAATTGAAAATACTTAAATCTCTTACCTAAATTTTACACCTAAATTTCAAGTCTAGATTTCACCCAATTTTACTTGTCTAAACGAAATTAGGAGACCACCAATGGATTATAGATGAGCTGAATGATGTTAGGGAGGTTTGATCTTGAGGTAAGATGAAGAAAAAATGAAAGAAAAATGGTGAAGAAGAGAGGAGGAAGAATACGGCCAAGAGAGGAAGAAGAGGGAGGCTGAGAAAAATGGAATCCAAGGGGATTTCTAGATTTTTAGTTTCTTTTATATGGGTCCAATTGGACCCAACCAGGTCCAACCAAAGTGGTTGAGCCGATTTGGTCTGATTTTCAGTTTTCGGGTCATTTTCCACTGTTTTGGTGAAATTTAATGTTCCTGAATTCATTTTAACTCTCAACCAATTCCATCATTCTTATAATATTAAAATTAGTCTCACTACAAAATTTTAGCTCAATCGGAATCCATTTGGGGTCCGGTTCACTTAAATCGTTCCAATTCAGTTTAGTTCGGTTTTGCCGTAAAATACAATTCTAATGCTGTAAAAAATTTCTAAAAATTATTATAAGCCTTTTATCCTCTTATAGTAGACTGTTTTATGCACTCTAATATTTATAAAAATTCGGTCAAAGTTTAGTCAAACCTTAGTTCAATTGAACCAAACCAGAGAAACTTCGGACTAACTTTTGGAAGCCTATTTGACCTCGTTTTTACACCAGATTACACCGTTTTACTACATTTTTCATCCTCTTTCTGATGGTGAAATAAAATATTTTTGGGTACTATTCACTTCGGAGTCACTATTTTGTAGGCCCCACAGTTACTATTCACGGACCCACAATTACTATTCACAGACCAGTCAAAGATGCTGTCAATATTCAATGGGGCCCAGTCAATGATGATGTTACACTTTAGGGAATACAGTTACTATTCATCATCATGACATCGCTGATGTCATCATGGTCCCACATTTACTATTCAGTGGGCCCCACTTTTACTATTCAATGTGTTCCACCTGAGCCCACTTTTACTTTTTAGTGGGTCCCACCTGGGCCCACTTTTTACCAAAGTAAATACTTTTGCTTAATGTTTCGGCCATTTCGGACTCGTTTGACCTCCGATTTACACGAAATTTACGCCTACGGACTTGTATTAATGAGCTCTATCCAATGGTCCAATAAAATATTTTTCGATTCTGGACAGTACTATTCACCCCGAAAACACTATTCACTCTTGGAAAATACTATTTACGACTAAGCCGGTATTGAGGCTATTACAATCCAGTTCTTATTTAGGCTGCACAGGGAGTCTCGAATCTATCAATATCACAAAGATTTGGAGTCTATGGGCCATGGTGGCAGAGAGGCCCCTTAAGTGGCTAATCTAGTCATATTGGCTTGAGGCTCCACCACATATATATGCACGGGTGGAGTAGTCACCAAATTACTACTCCACTTGAGGGCTGATGCCATCACTTTCGGGCCACCCCTAGATAAGGATTTCTACTTTGACTTGGCCACAGCCCGGACTATGGGGATGATTGCATAGATACCTAGCCACCCCGGTAAGTACAGGTTGCTCACGGTCATGGAGACCAGTTAGTTCTATCATTTACTACCCTTCCCCGCCACAGTATAGGATCCCCAGCTAGAGGAGGAGCAGCCTCAACCAAAGGAGGAGCAGCCTCACACACGCTAGGGCATAGACTTTGATATAGATATGGATGATCTAATTCATACTTCGGCATCACAACAGGGTCATTTAGAGGCACAGAGGCATGCTCCTCCACCATCGCAAGTTCATCACTCAGAGGTCCGAGCAGATACAACCCGGGCCATGATTGCCGAAGAAGTTGGTAGGATGATAGAGGAATTTGAGAACAGAATGATGGCCATGATGGCGATAATGGCCCAACCTGCCGCACAAAACCCCGCTACCTCTCTTATGAGATAAAATGAACAGGAGGAGGCTAGAGAGGACCAATTTGAGGAGGTCTATCCACCACCCGTGGATTTGAGGGCTACCACACCTGCAGGCTAGAGAAGAAGAGGCGGCCATAGGCTAAAAGATGATTATGTAGAGGAGGAACATGAAGAACCCGTAGTGGTGAGAGCTAAGGCACCTCAAACAGAGGAGGCCATATGGAAAAAGATGGAGGAGAAGTTTGAGGCGATGTCTCGAATGCTGATGATGGGAAAGGGGATGAACTTAGAGGATAAGGAGCTAGAGGGAGAGGATCTAATCCCTCAGAATTTCAAAATGCCTGATGTCCCGAAGTTTGATGGCACATCGGACCCCACTGTATACATCAAGCAGTACTCTCTGGTAATGAAGGGTACTACGCTGACAAAGAGGCAAAAGATAGAGTACTTCTGTTTGAGTTTGATAGGTCCTGCAGTGGACTGGACTGGGGTACAAAAGAAGACTAGGATCTGCTGACGGAGGTGTTCCTCAAGCAGTACGATTGCAGCACAAGGATAGAGGTCACTCTGAAAGACCTAGAGCTACTTCAACAAAAGTTGGGAGAATCATTCCATAAGTACCTGACTCAGTGGAGGAACCGCGTAATAGAGATGAGGAGGAAGCTGGACACTCCGAATCAAATAAGATTATTCATCAGAAATGCAAGCCCATACTTGAGAGAGGCTCTAAAGATGAAGGGACTCAAAGACTTGGAGTCACTCAAAGATATAGCCATCGAAGCTGAGGCCGAGTGTGACACGCGTGAGCCCGAACCCGGCCGGAGGCTGGATCCCCGGGTGTGCACTTTTAGGTCCCGAGATGGTTGGCGCCTTTTGATCTTTGGTATCGTGAGATATTTTGGAATTTCTTACCCAATAGAACATTGGGAAGTTCATCTAACCTCACAAAACCTTTAGGCACCTTTGAGGCATTTTGGAGTCGTCACCCAATATACAAGAAATTGGGAAAGGTCGTCTAACCTTAGGTGTCTTAAACCAGATAAGGTGTTCGGAACTTCACTCTTATTAATGCTTTAAGTCAAGTTATAAATGAGTTCTTTAGCGATTGAAATTCCATCTCTCATCTCACGCGATCATGCGATAAAATTAAAGCGCATTTCAATCATTTTTGGAAAGTAGTAAAGAAAGCAATAAATAAATTAATTACAAGTGAAAAATTGGACATAACAATCCCCCAAAATAAAGAAAGCGTAAATAAATAAATGAATAAAATTGCCCCAAAAATTAATTACAAGGGCCCACAATAAATAAAACATAAAAAATAATAAAGTAAAATACGTAATACATATTACATAAATCGGGGAATTCATTTAGAATTTAGGAACATTGGTTCTTTTGTTAACTTAAAAAAAAAATTTGAGAGTTATTTTGGGCAATAAAAACAGGGATAATTGGATCCCATTTTATAAAAATTAACTCTCTTTCAAAAATGAAAGTTTATTGGCTAAAATCAGGACATTGGTTCTATTTTATTATTAAAAATCCCAATTTTTATTATTATAAAAAAAATGAATTTCTTTCGAATAAGTGCGTCCAAATACCATTTTGCACAAAATATACAAAACAATAAAATATAGAAAAAATAGAAATTAAAATGCAAACGAAACTTGAAGGCTTCTAATCCCTTGATTCTCCAGCTCACCCAGGAACATTACTCAAGGTGAAATAAACAAATTTTGGGGGATGACAAAAAACAAGATTAAAAACAGAGTTAGCAAATTAAATCAAATGCATAACAAAAATAATTAATTCAATGAAGCAAATAAAACAAATAATATGATAAAAATAAAGCAACTAAATAAAGCAAACATAATAAATAATTATAATTGTAAAACATACTTATGATTATTAGAGGAATAATGTTTGACAAAAATAAATATGGAAAATTAATAGAATGGATTAATGAACTAAAACAGAACCACATGAAAGGCAAAATTATTATAGAATATTCATAGATTTAGATTACATTGCATGAATTATACTTATAATTTAATTAGATTAATCTAAATTTAGCTTGATTACAACGAACAACAACAAAATACACTAATTATAATTTACAGCAATTTACAATTTGAAAGAAAAATGAACAACGAAAATAAAGAAAAAGAAAAAGGAATTGGCTCAAGCCTAAAAATTTACCCTCAGAGGTTGATGTTTGCAGCAAAAATAGAATAGAAGATTTCCTCGTCAATTGCTTAAAAAATAGAAATTGAGAAAGCTTGGATTAAAGCTTTTTGTTACCAAAAAATTGAAATTGAAAACTCTAATTTTTGAAGAAAACAGATGATAAAAATTGAATCTTAAACACAAAAAATTAATTTTCCTGGGCTCAAGAACAACTTTAGAATAACTCTCGAAAAATCTTTTGACTCTCAAAAATTGTTTTTCAAAATTCTTTTGGTCACCGTTCTATTGCCCCCCATTTAAAGGTTCTAATGTTTTCTTTTTTATATGATCCACTAAAAAATTAGCTTTTTAGAATTTTAATCCCCCTCAAAATCCTTAATTATCCCTTAAAAATAAAAATTTTATCCTTTGAAAATCCAAAAAAAAAAAAGAAATTTGATTTTAATTCTAATTCAAAACTAGAGAAACCTAGAAAAAATGGAGTCTTGGCGAGGTAGGAGATGCACGAGGTGCAGCTTCGCGAAAGGCCGCACAACGCGAGTTGCGGCCTCGTGGGAGGCCGTACAACACGAGGTGCGGCCTCACGTCGCGGCCTCGCACGGAGGCCACGCCTTGCACTGTGGTTGCTTGCTGCACTTCACGCATGCTGCCAATAGGCTCCGTACTTCGCGTGTGCCGCGCCGATGCGTGGCCGCAGGCCATCGAAAACCCTAAAAATCAAAAAAAAAATATAACCTTTTATTTAAAAAGAAGGGTTTTGACAAGCAAATCATCACTTCTAAATTTTTTCCTGTAAACAGGTATCATTTTCATCACTAGGTAACTTTAGTCTATGCTGCCTTAGGATCCCGCGTCTACAGTTCCCCTAATTTTGGAGAACGTAGTGCATGGGTACCTAGGTGAGACAAAACTCGAAGAAATAAAGAAGAGACACGTACCTAAGGCAGCTATCCTTTCGGTCTGAATGACATTGTTGCGGGTAGTTATTGTCAATTTGTTGGTGTGTTAACCCTTGTCATTTTAGTATTGAACCTGTGTGGTGTCTAGCTTTTGCGGTTATGGTCTGTAACCGACCTTGATACGGTGTCTAACCTCTTTCATTGCAGCTTCTAACCTGTGCGGTATATAGCCCCAACCGTATCGATATCTAACCTGTTGATATTGTGTCTAACCTCTTTCCTTACGGCAATTAACCTGTGCAGTGTATAGTCCCAGCCGTATCGGTATCTAACCTATTGATGCAGTGTTGAACCTCCTTCGTTGCGGCATTTAACCTATACGGTGTATAGGCCCAGCCGTGTTGGTATCTAACCTATTTATTCTGTGTCTAACCTCCTTCATTGTGGCATTTAACATATCAAATGTATAGCCCTAGCTGTGTCAGTATTTAACCTGTTAATGCAGTGTCTAACCTCATTCATTGCAGTATTTAACCTGTGCGGTGTATAGCCCCAGCCGTGTCGGTATTTAACCTATTAATGTAGTGCAATGGAAATCGTCATTTCCTTGTCGATGAGTCAACCATTTATCTGAATGGCAATTAGACATCATTGTCGTGTGCATGGACGTTCAAAGAAAATGTTTTAATTGATTGTATTAACATGTAATGATGGTATATGAATTAGCTTGTTATCATCATCTTTCATTCACTAATATATCTCTTATTTTCATTTTTTTTTTGCTTTTTTCCTTTTCTTTGATTTTGTGTAATATGTTTGTTATATTCAATAGTAAAAATACAATAAACACAAATGTAAAGATATAACATAAATGGAATTTTTATACATAAGAAAATAGTCATATCCAACATCTCCCTGAAATGCCCTCTACAGAGGAGGATGATCTGTGGCCTCATCAAAGTCACTAGGCTCAGTTGGAAGAGGCGCCGGCTAATGTGTAATGTCCTCAAGCCGTGGGCTAGATGATGACAGATGGAGTGTTCGGAATCTGACCTCGGCCTGCCTATCTAAGAAGGACTAGCCATGCTCGCAACAGTGTGAGACAGCTCCTGAAAACTAGAGGCTGTGCCTAATATGGCGGAAGCGTATCCATCAATGTGATGCCCCGGGTCCTCTCAGATGATAGGAAGGTCTCTCCCTAAATCCTCAGGCACACTCCATAGGCCCTGGGATTCTCCTATAGAAGTCTCCTCTAAGACATCCATTTGGTGCCGGGTGGCGGCCAACGACTCATCCATCTCATGGAGGGACTCACCAACCCTCTGTGCTATCGCAGCCTGCGAAGCTATCATAGACCCCTCTATCCTGTCTAGATGCCTACTAATCTCTCCAAACCCCTCGACTATCTGCTGGCCAAATAAGGTGAGCCTATCATCTGTTCGCTGGCTCAGTAGGTGAAAATTCTCCTCTGTGCCCTGGCTCAGTAGGTGAAGATCACCTGTTACACGCTCGCCTAGAAGGTTGATCCCCTCATCATGGTGATGCCCCAGATTAGCCATCGTGGACATCATATCCTAGTACATAGCCTGGAATGACATCTCTGGAGTAGGCTGACTCTGCTCTGTCCTAAACTCTGATGATGGCGGGGTTGTGGAAGAGGATGCCCCAAGATGGCCTGGTCGACTAAAAGGGGAGTGTCTCCGGGGAGTGCCGAAGTCGAGACCCGACATTTGTGGTGGCAGAGTGGTGCGAGCTCTACTCTTATGTATGATCTGCTATGGAGGGGGAGTGCTGAGGAAATCTGTGAAGTCAAAATCATACGAACCGTTCCCATCCTGTGGTGTATGTGGCCCCTCCTCCCCTAGCTGTAGGTGATCATGCCCCGAAGTACTTGCTATGTCACGGAGTGGAGGCAACTTGCAGAGAAGTCTACTCTCTGCCGTGCTAAGCAGTTTGTACTCGTTTGATCCCTCCTATATCAGCTCCACTATACCCATATACCCAACTACAGCAAGGTTAACAGCTATATCTCCCTCCAAGTGTGGCCCGAATGTACTGGGGTCACGTCCCAGGTGAAGGAGTAACCTATTCACCACCCCTCCAATGCATATACGCCCGGTGGTCCCTCACCCGGCTCTAACCAGTGTACATAATATCTTGTGGGCTATGTTCAGCTGCTTACTAGTCATCATCGCCCATAAGCTCCAAACCTCAGTGGCATTCACAGAACCAGGACTCCCGACTTGGCCTAAGTAGCTGCTGGCCAGTATCTTCTGCATATATCTCAAAGTATGTGATCGCAATAGGGTGCTCTTTGCCTGATTATGACAATAGGGGACACTCGGTGCTGCAATCTACTCCCAACAGTGCACGGGGACAATCCTATCTGGTACCATGACCTGATCTCCTGTCGGAAGGCCCATCGCTAGAGAAAAATCCAGGCGGCTCATCTCATGATAATGGCCTCCAACCCAAAATGATATAACCCTAGGCTTTGTGTCTGGTCTCCGGTGGCCCTTGTACTGTAATGTGGCTAAGAAATCCCTAGTGATCTTTGGGTCTGTCCGATAAGCCAGTCTCAAGAAGTCCGTCCATCTAGTAGATGCTATCAGGGCGCTCACCTCTTCCCACATGCCCATCTGTTGTAGAAACTGCCTAAACACGAATCTACTGGGCATAATCCTCATCTGACCTAAAGTCTCGAATCACTTTCTCTAATCATCTGTCATATCTTTCGGAGGTGGAGGTGCATCAACTCTCGGGCGCACTTTACGCTGCAGAGGCATCCTAAAAAAAATGACAGTTAGTTTATGTAAGATAATTTAACAACATTATTTTATCAATTATTTTAACATGTTAAACTCATTTTTTCATGCTATGAATCTAAAAAAATTTGGATAGTATTTCAGCTAAAATGTGCCAAATTTCCCGAACACACATAATTCAAACAACAGGTCCTAGACAACCAGACTCAATATCTAAATTATATACATTTTGCATATTACAAACAGATAATTCTACAAAATAACAACTATTATTTTTACTTATTTGTATTATTTGTATTTGTACTTACTATCTTTACTAATAATCTATTATTACATAAGCAATAAAAAGAAAATTAACAGTACGTAGTTGCATGGCAATAAATTTAACGCAAATACTTTATTTCTACTACATACAACATATACACCCCTTTTTTTATTCTTTTCCTCTCAATCTCTTTCTTTTCTTTCTCCACTGTGGGCGACGAATAAGGTATGCAATTTTTTTTTCATATTCTGTTGAACAATAAAATAAACAATAAAGAAAAATAAATAATTTAATAAAATAGAATAGGAAAAAAAACTAACGAAAACTAACTTGGTAGGCAAAATATCCACTTAACAAAAGGATAGAGAAATTCTAAAAAATTTAGATCACCTTGAAGGTAGCTGAATAAGGATCGTTTTGGTGCAAACGATGTAACACCCCCATCGCCGTCCCCGTTGGAAGGACGCCGACGGATGCGCTACACGACGCTCACAGATACAGATATACACATGCACAATGCGGAAGCATACATTCAGACACAACATACATAACAGGCATACAGAAATACGGATTAATTAAAAACTTACCTTGACTTACCTTGCGGTACAGACTGAACATGCAATAACTCACACACACACAGGCACTAAGCAAAAGCATACACAAAGGCATACATATGACCATTCAACGGAAGCATAACCGAAATAATAAAACAAAGGAATAACTAAACATAAGGACATACTAACTATTACATTCCCAAAAGAAACTCAAGACGAAACATAATAATTACATATACAATATTACAGAAATCAAAAGCTGAAATACAGAAGCTGAACAAAATACAGAACTTCTAACTCCTACGTGGCCGACCCTGCAGAAGCGTGACTCGAACAGAACCAAACCTGCCACCTGCACGGAAAGGAAATCCGTGCTAAGCGATAACGCTTAGTGGGGAGAACATACAAGAATATGGACGGCCATTCACAATGGTCGTCAAGGCAAAACACATTCAGATGACAAATGCAGAAATTCATGACATATCAATAATCAGGCTGCACAATAAAGGCATTCATTTCAATACTCACAATCGAACCATAACTTCATGTTCAGGATAGACTAAAACAGACATAATATAATACACATTACAAACCTCATCATGCTGAACCACATACTATATCTCATGCATAAATCATTCATGGGTAGCAATTATCAACATCTTACTGTGCAGAGTCACAAGAGTTTTACTCATGCAATTGACATAACTAAATACCCATGCATAAACTGACAACCAAACTATCATGTTAAGAATGCTAACCATTTAACATACTTAGACAGGCCAAACACATACACTAGTCAAATATCTACAGGATAACATTTAGAGCATCACAAAACCGCTGCGCAACTCCAAAATATAAAGTATCAAGCGAGAGCACTCTAATAGCGGAAACTGAAAGCATAATCACATAATACTACATTCATATCAGTTACATGCAGAAAGTACAGTAATCATTACATACTTACCGTCACCACTGCTTCTGTTCACATGCTAATACATATCACAAAACTATGCTTAAGTCAAAACTTAAGTACATCAATCGAATCATTTCAAAGCATTCAGAAGCTTATAACAATCACATGACAGGTACAGATAATCATAATAAATATAAAGTCATGCTTGCTTAAACAGACATACATTCTGAAGCCCATAGTCATGTTCATATACATATAAGCTGATTTCTGAAATCCTTATCATAATCAATCAGATATCACATTCTGATAGCTATAACAAAGTAATACAAACCAATAAAGCACCTGCTGACTCACAATAGTGGATAACGAGTGTACTGAACTGATTAGTACCTTACGGGTACAAGTCGGCCAAAGGGTACCTTACGGGTACGAATCGAAAACCATTTTATTTATCACAAAAGCATTTTACTGATGGGGGATCTTAACCCGATCCAAATTCATTAAAAAGGACCACGAGGATCCGCACTGTGGGGGGTTCGCGAGGAACCATACGGGGGACCTGATCAGGGTCCAATACGTTCAAAGGGCGCTGCAGCTACTGAAAGACTCTATTAGGCATGCCTAACTATCCACTAGACTGACTCTCGCAGGTCATGCATAAACCAATTCACATTTCGGATCGCATAATGCATACATATATAAACATCATGCATAAATCAGAATACGGTAGACATATAAATATGCTCATAAAGTCGGTCATATATCATGCAATTCGCATTGCAAAACATATTACAGTCCATATACTTTAACATTAAACAATGTTCTAAAGCATGCCAAGAATCAGGTAAGGAAGCACTACCATGCCAATGAGTATCAATACAAAATCTTAATAATACATTAGGTGCAGATACTAAGCATAAATCATGCATTCAGACATTAATCATATTATTCAAATAAGTCTGGCATAGCAGGATGCCAATCATACTTCATACAAGTCAAATACTGGAGTATGCAATAACTCAATTGATAACATCATAGCACCATTCATCTTTCTAAAGCATAACAGGAACACATGTGAAATTCTATTATGCCAATGACTAAAAACACATTATCCAAATCATGAAAATAATACAATATACCTTTAAGCATGGCATGATATCCTTGGAGAAGAAACAGACTAGAGATATGGTAACATAATTTACATTAAGCTAGAACATGTCTGAGACTAATAATCAGAAAGTCAGCATTCACAATTCTTTCGCATTCAGAATATGACGTGCAATACACATCACAAATAATAAGCATATTAAAGTCCAAACCATACTGTTAAAATCCCACAATCATTCAACAGGATTACTATAACCCAAAACTGATTCCAAAATACTACATATAACTTATCTCCGATAACATATTATTAATACCAAATAAATTGGAATAATCAGTCATCTCATCAAGATAAAATAACACACAGTAGCGGAAGATACCATGAAAAGCTTTTGGAAACCATTTTATAAAAACTGGACGCTTGGGGAACGAAAAACAGAAGCAAAACAGAGGAATCGGAGACCTGAGCAACCTTCACGTCACGTGAAGGTTGCTCACGTCGTGAGCAGTGAGCAATTGCTCACGTTGTGGGCAATTGCTCACGTCGTGAGCATTGCTCACGTCGTGGGCAATTGCTCACGTCGTGAGCATTGCTCACGTCGCGTGAGCATAGCTCACGCTTCGTGAGCAATTGCTCACGTCGCGTGAGCATAGCTCACGCCGTGAGCATTTGCTCACCTAGCGTGAGCATGGCTCACGTCACGTGAGCATAGCTCACGCCGTGAGCCCTTCTCACTTTTTCCCCTCTATCGCAATTTGCAGACTTCCATCGATTTTCCAGAAATTCTTCTAAAACCATTCAGAACTCATTCAATCATGCATAAACTCATTCTTTATCACTTAAATACAAAACCCAACATACTCAAGATCAATTTAAACTCAATATCCCAGGATTTAATCAACCAATCAAAAGCAAGCGAAATCATATTCCAAATTCTTTCAAGAACAGAAACCCTAGATCACAGCAAGTTAAACTCAGCACTTTTAATTCAATCTTCAGCATACCTTATTAATACATCTAATCACATAGATCATACATAAACACATGCCAAACATACCAAATTCCAGAAATGCAATCACATATGCATCCTATGTGAGAAGTAGGGCAAAACACTAAGAACTTCAAATACGGTAAACAGAGCTTCCAAACATTGCATGCAATCCAAAATGCTCCCAAACCTGGAATCGAAGGTCCAAAATCAGCTTCAAGATCACTGCTCAATCCTTTCCTTGCCTTTGCTTTGCTTCTTCTTACAATCCCAAGCTTACACAAACAAAACCAGTAATTATTCTTCAAACCCTAACTCAACCAAAAACCAGGAGAAAAGAAGAAGAAGAACAACACGTTAAACTCCAACCTACCTCTTCAAAGCAGCCTCACTTCACCAAGAAACCCAATCACGCACACAACCAGGGAAGGGAAGGCAAGGAACGGGAAAAAGGAAAAGAAAGAAATCCAAGAGGAGAAGAAGAAAGAGTAGAAAACGTGATCTGCTCTTCTCCTTTCCTCTCTGTCTCTTTTCCTCATTTCCCATTAATTGTCCACCAACCAAGACACATGGCAGCTCCTAACAGAACCACAAAATTCCACTTAACTATTCCAAATTAAATATTGCTCTTTAGTCCTTAATCAAAATACACTTCACTCACTTACACAAATCTTCTTTTACCAACTTAATTAACTTTTCAATTAGGTCCTTAACACTCCAAATTCTCAAACACAATTTACTGAAATACCCTTCCGATCCCGACTTATCATGCATAATCCGACCAGGGCTATTTTGGGGTGTGACAACTCTTCCCTCCTAAAAGAATTTCGTCCTCGAAATTCACAGCGAAACACTTACATCCACACAACCCAAACAAACAAAACTTACTTATACAAAAGCTTGCAAAGTAACTTACCAGAGGAACCTGCGGACTCCTTCGACTCCTTGCTAAATGCTATAAACTCTGAAGACACTCGAGAAGATCTGAGCAAATCCTCCACATCCTTCCTAGCTTGCCCAGCTAGACTCTCACTCATCTTTTTAGGACAACCAGCAATCCGGTGTTCCATACTGCCACATCTGAAACAAGCACCTGAAAGCTTCCGACATGGACCACGATGTCGCTTCTGGCAGTGCTGACATAAAAGCGATACCCACTTCTTACACTTATTCCCATGTTGCTTCTGAAATTGTTGACACGCTGCAGGTTCTCGAATCCTCTTCCCTGCTGACACTTCACTAACCGATCCTTTTCTCTTCTGAGGAACATGCCGCACAACTTCTTGAGAAGCACGAGGAGCAGTCAATCTATCCAAAATCCGAATCAATCCTTGTACAAGAGCCCTATCCTCAGAAACCCGACCAGAATCTTCCACTGGGGAACGCTCGGAAACATTCTGATCAGCACTAACTCGATTCACACTTTCTGTTGTCTCGCCCACATTCTCACTAGGATAAGACTCCATCTAAACATGACACAAAATAAGACGCATCTGCATTAGGCCACGACACAAAACCGACTCTCATGCAAAGACTCATCACATAACAAACAACACACCCAGAACCAACAAACCTGGGCTCTGATACCACTAACTGTAACACCCCCATCGCCGTCCCCGTTGGAAGGACGCCGACGGATGCGCTACACGACGCTCACAGATACAGATATACACATGCACAATGCGGAAGCATACATTCAGACACAACATACATAACAGGCATACAGAAATACGGATTAATTAAAAACTTACCTTGACTTACCTTGCGGTACAGACTGAACATGCAATAACTCACACACACACAGGCACTAAGCAAAAGCATACACAAAGGCATACATATGACCATTCAACGGAAGCATAACCGAAATAATAAAACAAAGGAATAACTAAACATAAGGACATACTAACTATTACATTCCCAAAAGAAACTCAAGACGAAACATAATAATTACATATACAATATTACAGAAATCAAAAGCTGAAATACAGAAGCTGAACAAAATACAGAACTTCTAACTCCTACGTGGCCGATCCTGCAGAAGCGTGACTCGAACAGAACCAAACCTGCCACCTGCACGGAAAGGAAATCCGTGCTAAGCGATAACGCTTAGTGGGGAGAACATACAAGAATATGGACGGCCATTCACAATGGTCGTCAAGGCAAAACACATTCAGATGACAAATGCAGAAATTCATGACATATCAATAATCAGGCTGCACAATAAAGGCATTCATTTCAATACTCACAATCGAACCATAACTTCATGTTCAGGATAGACTAAAACAGACATAATATAATACACATTACAAACCTCATCATGCTGAACCACATACTATATCTCATGCATAAATCATTCATGGGTAGCAATTATCAACATCTTACTGTGCAGAGTCACAAGAGTTTTACTCATGCAATTGACATAACTAAATACCCATGCATAAACTGACAACCAAACTATCATGTTAAGAATGCTAACCATTTAACATACTTAGACAGGCCAAACACATACACTAGTCAAATATCTACAGGATAACATTTAGAGCATCACAAAACCGCTGCGCAACTCCAAAATATAAAGTATCAAGCGAGAGCACTCTAATAGCGGAAACTGAAAGCATAATCACATAATACTACATTCATATCAGTTACATGCAGAAAGTACAGTAATCATTACATACTTACCGTCACCACTGCTTCTGTTCACATGCTAATACATATCACAAAACTATGCTTAAGTCAAAACTTAAGTACATCAATCGAATCATTTCAAAGCATTCAGAAGCTTATAACAATCACATGACAGGTACAGATAATCATAATAAATATAAAGTCATGCTTGCTTAAACAGACATACATTCTGAAGCCCATAGTCATGTTCATATACATATAAGCTGATTTCTGAAATCCTTATCATAATCAATCAGATATCACATTCTGATAGCTATAACAAAGTAATACAAACCAATAAAGCACCTGCTGACTCACAATAGTGGATAACGAGTGTACTGAACTGATTAGTACCTTACGGGTACAAGTCGGCCAAAGGGTACCTTACGGGTACGAATCGAAAACCATTTTATTTATCACAAAAGCATTTTACTGATGGGGGATCTTAACCCGATCCAAATTCATTAAAAAGGACCACGAGGATCCGCACTGTGGGGGGTTTGCGAGGAACCATACGGGGGACCTGATCAGGGTCCAATACGTTCAAAGGGCGCTGCAGCTACTGAAAGACTCTATTAGGCATGCCTAACTATCCACTAGACTGACTCTCGCAGGTCATGCATAAACCAATTCATATTTCGGATCGCATAATGCATACATATATAAACATCATGCATAAATCAGAATACGGTAGACATATAAATATGCTCATAAAGTCGGTCATATATCATGCAATTCGCATTGCAAAACATATTACAGTCCATATACTTTAACATTAAACAATGTTCTAAAGCATGCCAAGAATCAGGTAAGGAAGCACTACCATGCCAATGAGTATCAATACAAAATCTTAATAATACATTAGGTGCAGATACTAAGCATAAATCATGCATTCAGACATTAATCATATTATTCAAATAAGTCTGGCATAGCAGGATGCCAATCATACTTCATACAAGTCAAATACTGGAGTATGCAATAACTCAATTGATAACATCATAGCACCATTCATCTTTCTAAAGCATAACAGGAACACATGTGAAATTCTATTATGCCAATGACTAAAAACACATTATCCAAATCATGAAAATAATACAATATACCTTTAAGCATGGCATGATATCCTTGGAGAAGAAACAGACTAGAGATATGGTAACATAATTTACATTAAGCTAGAACATGTCTGAGACTAATAATCAGAAAGTCAGCATTCACAATTCTTTCGCATTCAGAATATGACGTGCAATACACATCACAAATAATAAGCATATTAAAGTCCAAACCATACTGTTAAAATCCCACAATCATTCAACAGGATTACTATAACCCAAAACTGATTCCAAAATACTACATATAACTTATCTCCGATAACATATTATTAATACCAAATAAATTGGAATAATCAGTCATCTCATCAAGATAAAATAACACACAGTAGCGGAAGATACCATGAAAAGCTTTTGGAAACCATTTTATAAAAACTGGACGCTTGGGGAACGAAAAACAGAAGCAAAACAGAGGAATCGGAGACCTGAGCAACCTTCACGTCACGTGAAGGTTGCTCACGTCGTGAGCAGTGAGCAATTGCTCACGTTGTGGGCAATTGCTCACGTCGTGAGCATTGCTCACGTCGTGGGCAATTGCTCACGTCGTGAGCATTGCTCACGTCGCGTGAGCATAGCTCACGCTTCGTGAGCAATTGCTCACGTCGCGTGAGCATAGCTCACGCCGTGAGCATTTGCTCACCTAGCGTGAGCATGGCTCACGTCACGTGAGCATAGCTCACGCCGTGAGCCCTTCTCACTTTTTCCCCTCTATCGCAATTTGCAGACTTCCATCGATTTTCCAGAAATTCTTCTAAAACCATTCAGAACTCATTCAATCATGCATAAACTCATTCTTTATCACTTAAATACAAAACCCAACATACTCAAGATCAATTTAAACTCAATATCCCAGGATTTAATCAACCAATCAAAAGCAAGCGAAATCATATTCCAAATTCTTTCAAGAACAGAAACCCTAGATCACAGCAAGTTAAACTCAGCACTTTTAATTCAATCTTCAGCATACCTTATTAATACATCTAATCACATAGATCATACATAAACACATGCCAAACATACCAAATTCCAGAAATGCAATCACATATGCATCCTATGTGAGAAGTAGGGCAAAACACTAAGAACTTCAAATACGGTAAACAGAGCTTCCAAACATTGCATGCAATCCAAAATGCTCCCAAACCTGGAATCGAAGGTCCAAAATCAGCTTCAAGATCACTGCTCAATCCTTTCCTTGCCTTTGCTTTGCTTCTTCTTACAATCCCAAGCTTACACAAACAAAACCAGTAATTATTCTTCAAACCCTAACTCAACCAAAAACCAGGAGAAAAGAAGAAGAAGAACAACACGTTAAACTCCAACCTACCTCTTCAAAGCAGCCTCACTTCACCAAGAAACCCAATCACGCACACAACCAGGGAAGGGAAGGCAAGGAACGGGAAAAAGGAAAAGAAAGAAATCCAAGAGGAGAAGAAGAAAGAGTAGAAAACGTGATCTGCTCTTCTCCTTTCCTCTCTGTCTCTTTTCCTCATTTCCCATTAATTGTCCACCAACCAAGACACATGGCAGCTCCTAACAGAACCACAAAATTCCACTTAACTATTCCAAATTAAATATTGCTCTTTAGTCCTTAATCAAAATACACTTCACTCACTTACACAAATCTTCTTTTACCAACTTAATTAACTTTTCAATTAGGTCCTTAACACTCCAAATTCTCAAACACAATTTACTGAAATACCCTTCCGATCCCGACTTATCATGCATAATCCGACCAGGGCTATTTTGGGGTGTGACAAACGATGCACAAAACAGATCACAAATGGAAAAAAATATGATAGAAAAACGAATTAAGGTGAGAGAAAACGAGTGAAAAATTAAGTAAAGAAAATCAAAAAACTGAGAGAAGTGAGTGGTATTGAGGTGCGGCCAAAAGGAGGTATTTATACCTCCTAAGGTGCGGCCACATTTCCACCACATGAGGTATAGCCTCATGGCCGCACCTCGGCCTTTGCGAGGTGAGGCAACAATGCAACATTGATTTATTTTTACATACTCCCTAAATATATTTCTTGACTTGAATATTTGCCACTGACGCCATTTTTTTTAGCATTGTACAAAAATAAGTTATGCTAGTGGAAATGCATGAGTCTAAAAATGCACGAAAAAGTGATCTAATTTTTTTAGACGGGCCAGACTGATTTCCCTTTCTGCTACATAAATTGACTTTTCTCTTCTTTGATTTTGATGTTACTTTCTTTTCATTCCTTTGGGCCAGCACTCTCAAGCAGGTATTTTCTTTCCTCCTTTTCTTTCCTTCTAATTTATTTTCCCTTCTTACTTATCCAACTTATTTATTTCATGTACAACTATCTGAATATATCAACGCCTATCCTTAATAAACTACGCCAGTTCCTGGATGATCCCAAGACCTGGAAAATTGGCTTATTCAAGTCCGAGACTTCTGAGAAGGATCAAGCTAGACCGATACCTTTTATTGGCTGCCATCCACTATTGGGATCCCCGATTTGACATTTTTCGGTTTACCCACCAAGAACTTTGTCTCTTGGCAGAAGAATTTATTGTAATTACGGATGTGAGATTTTCTCCTGGTACCCTTCCTTGTATTCCAAGTTATGGACCATATCAGCTTCGGGATGTGGCCTTTGCCTTGGGCATACCACCTTCTGAGGCTGCCTGACTAGTTCCTAGAGGGGATTTCTTTTCCCTAGAGTCTCTATTTGATGCACTCAATGACTTTTCAGATGTGCTTACCTATCAAACTAGTGTAGTTTTACTGATCTGCTTTTTTAGATACCTTCTGGTGACCTCAGACGAACCATTCGGTGACTACCGACTATTTAGCATTGTAGACGACATTCACCGCAGGCTGACCCCTTTCCCAGTCATTCTAGCCGATACGATCCTTGGGTTGGATGCCCTCTGTACTGACTCTACCGCTTTTATGATCGGGAGCCCCTTACTACTCTAGGTAATTTACGTCATTATTTTTTAAGGTTGTGAGCCCCTTGTGGATTTTCACACTAACTTTTCTATCAAGAAATGCGTCCCATTAGGGATTTTCACATAAATATGTGCCATATTTTTCCCTGAAATGGATCCAACTCATTCCAACGGCTTTTTTTTTCTTTTTTTAATATATATATATATATATATATATATATATATATATATATATATATATATATATATATATATATATATATATATATATATATATATATATATATTTGTTTTAGGTGTGGCTACAGGAGAAGTTAAGGTTACTAATAGCTCCTAGGGTGATCAACGCATACTCACTGGTGCATTTTTTCCTTAGATAGTGGACCTATCAGTTTGACTATCTTTATAAAGGCATCATATGGATAGCTACGTTGGCAAATGGAGATATCAGCATCATGAGCCCTTAGATGTGCCTTGATTATGTGACTCAGGACGAGCCTTCGGTGTGCTCCATTATGCGGGCTTCACAGGGTCTCTTTTTGCATCATAGCCCGTTGCGTTCGTCAGTTTGGAAGGTGTCAGACTATTATGACTTTGCCGCTAGCTTTTCATGGTGGACTCCTGTCTTCGGCATTTATTACTGGCTACTGTGGACTTTGGGCACAACTACCCTTGAATACTACCATTCCAAGGGCTAAGGATTCTGATTTTACTAGCTCACCAGAGTATAAAGAGTGGGTGACCAACCCTGCTGTCGACAATAGGATCAGTTGGCTTAAACATCTGATTGAGCGAATGCAGTAGAGAATAGTTTTTTAGATTGCAAAAGATAATGTATTTTTCTTTTTGTAAAAGAACTAGACAATCATTAAAGTGCTAACTGAGTCCTTTATTGCAAATTTATGAACATTTCTATATGATTTCATCATACATGATCATTTATTGACAGAAAATTCAAAAACACAAGACTACACTTAATCTCAGGATTGATCTTATGAGCATAAAACACCTGTTATCAATTAGTCCTCTCAGGTTTTCATGATTGAACATTTTCTCTCAGCCCTTAATTTTTGTCCAGAGTGCCTTTTTTTGGTTTTCACCCTAATAGGGCGCCCAATTTTAGCAAGGCCACCTTTTTTCGATTTTCTCCTCGCAGGGCATTTATTCTCTTCTTTTGATTTTTTGTCTTTAGCTATGGAACTTCTTTAATCTGTCAAGGTTGACCGGCACCTTGAATTCATTCCCATCGCCATCTATTAAAATTTCTGCTCCCTTCGATAACAGCTTCTTTAGCAGAAACGAACCTTCCCATATTGGCCTAAATTTCCCCAGAATGTCTGGTAGTCCAGGCCTCATCTGCTTGAAGACTAGGTCTCCTTCTTTCAATGGGTGCTTCCTAACCTTCTTATCGAATGACCCGGCTAACCTCTTTTGGTGGACCTGGTTGTGATTATAAGGTCGCAACCTACCTTCATCCAGCAAGTTCAGCTGTAGAAATTGTTGTTGCGCCCATTCTGCTTCTAGAATTTTGGCTTCCATAACCACTCTTAGAGACTTGAGCTCAATTTCTACTAGTAGAACCGCCTCTATTCCATATACTAAAGAAAATGGCGTTACGGCTGTCGGTATTTTGATGGTAGTTCTATAGCTCCATAGTGCAAAAGGTAACTTTTCCGCCCAATCTTTGTAATTTTGTACCATTTTAGGCAAAATTTTCTTGACATTCTTCTTAGCTACTTCAACTACTCCATTAGCTTGAGGTCGGTAAGGGGAGGACTTATGGTGTTGTATTCCATACTTCAGCAATACTCGCTTAGTCTCAGCTAAGAATTGTACCCCATTGTTAGACACGATATGATGTGGGAGGCCGTACCTATATACCAAATTCCGCTCAATAAATATAGCCATGTCTCAGGCATCTACCTTCTTAAGAGATTCAGCCTCAACCCATTTGGTAAAGTAATCGATGGTGACTATAATGAACCTATGCCCATTAGAGGTGGTAAGACGTATCTCCCCTATAATATATATCCTCCAAGCTGCAAACGGCCAAGGCGAGGATGAATTATGTAGTTCTAACACTGGTACATCCTCGAATCTACATACTATTGGCATAGCTGACATTGTTTTACAAATTTTGAATAGTCCGTATCCATAGTGATCCAATAGAACCCCTAGCGCATGATTTTCTTTACTATGAATAAGCCATTCATATGAGTTCTGCAAATACCGATATAGACCTCCTCCATAACCCTCTTAGCTTCTTTCTCCTCTATGCATGTTAACTGAATGCCATCTGCTTGTCTCTTATAGAGTATAACATCCACACTGAGTAACTGATAGGATAATTTTCTGATCATTCTACGATCTTTTTTAGAAGCCTCTTCCCAGAATACCAACCTCTCTAGGTACTTTTGAACATTATAGTACCAAGGTTTTCCATCAGTTACTTCGACATCCATCACCTGTTCATGTTCAAAGCAAGGCCTTTGTGAACTTGAGATCAACACGAGCTTCAACCATTCCTTCCGGGTTATCCCACAAGGACACCAGAGTTGCAAGGGCATCGGCTAATTGATTCTCATCTCTAAGGACAAAATGGAAAGTGCAAGTTTCAAACCGAACGCTTAACATGTGGAGGTGCTTTACATATGGTACCAATCTTTCTTCTTTAATGGACCATTCTCCTCGAATCTTAGGGATCACTAGAGATGAGTCTCCAAAAACCTCTGTAGACTTTGCCCCCAGGGCCAAAAGAGCCTTTAAACCAAAAGCACATGCTTCGTATTCGGATTCATTATTAGTAGCTTTATATCTTACCTTCTTAGCTAGTGATAACTTTTCACCATCCGGGGTTATCAGGATGATCCCTACACCTGCCCCCTTATTATTAACTACTCCATCAAAATGCATCTGCCATCCCTGAACTGCAATGGCCATGACATCTTCATCTAGGAAGTTATACTCGACCTGGTCTCATTCAATAGGATGATCAGCTAGGAATTTAGCTACAGCTCTCCTTTTAATGGTTTTCCTAGTGATGTATTATATATCAAACCCTTAGAGCAGTATTAACCACCTACCCATCTTTCCTAACAAAGAAGGCACTTCCTGAAGATATCTCAGAGGATTCTGTTTATTGATTGCATGAATGAGTGGAAATAGTGTCTTAACTTCTTCGAGACCCAAATTATTGCCAAACAGATCTTTTTGACTTCAACATACCTGGCTTTGTAAGGGAGGAACTTTTTGTTGAGATAGAAGACCACATACTCTACCCCAAACTCATCTTCTTGGGCCATCATGGCGCCTACTGAGCTAGTTTTTATCTCTAAATAGAGGATTAGTGGCTTGATCGGCCGAGGTGTCCTCAAGATTGGCGGATTCAAGAGATATTCCTTAATAGTGTCAAAATCCTTATGACAATTGTCATTCCATTCAACAGGCTGATCCTTTCTGAGAAGCTTGAATACTGGCTTGCAAATCGAAGACAATTTGGCTATGAACCGACTAATGTATTGAAGTTTTCCCAAGACGCTTCTAACAACTTTCTCCTTTTGGGGCATTGACATTTCTCTAATTGCCTTGACCTTGTCGGGATCTATTTTAGTTCCCCTTTAACTTACTACATGGCCAAGCAACTTTCCAGAGGTGACTCCAAAAATACACTTTTTAGGGTTAAGGCAAAGGTTGTACTTGTTAATTCTCTGAAAGAACTTCTCCAAAGCCTCAAAGTGACCTTCCCTAGTAGTCGACTTAATCATCATATCATCTACATACACATCCACTTCTTTGTGAATCAAGACATTGAGAATCTTAGTAGCCATCCTTTAATAAGTCGCGCCTGCATTCTTGAATCCAAAAGGCATAACCCGATAAGCAAATGTACCCCACTCAGTGATGAAGGCCATCTTAATCCGATCTACAATTATGTTAAGGATCTGATTATATCCAGCATAACCGTCCACAAAGCTATACATCATGCAAGAAGGTGCGCTATCTATTAAAACATCAATATGGTGTAGAGGACAATCGTCCTTTGGACAAGCTTTGTTCAAATCCCGATTATCCACACATACACGAACTTTCCCATCCTTCTTAGCTACAGGGACTACATTAGCTAGCCACATTGGGTATTGAACCTCTATTAGGAATTTAGTCTCAATCTGCTTATGAACTTCCTCTTTTACCTTATGTGCCCATTCTGGCCGGAGTCTTCTAAGTTTTTGCTTGATCGATTTGGACTCTGGTTAAGTTGGAATTGCGTGTTAAGCGATGTTTCTATCAATCCCCAGCATATCTTCATAGGTCCAGGCAAAAACTTTTTCATATTTGCTTAAGATTCTCTCAAATTTTAATCTCTCTTCAGGACTTATGTTAGACGCTATCAAGATTTGTTTTGGGTTTTCCAAAGTTCTGAGATTAAATAGAGTTGTAATAGTTGAATTAATGTCAAAAATGAATGCATCATGTGTATGATCATGTCAAATGAAATCATCAGAAACATCGCACAAGTAAGTAAAATTGTTCATTTCATTAATAAAATTGGAATTGCACACATTGTCATCATTAAAAAGTTATGGAACAAAAAGAACATCCACATAACTATAGTTTTCTTCATTCATTGATGCAGACATTGCAGTCGACAAGTTCCTGTTGTCTTGATTTGGTGGTCGCTTTCCAACTACTTCTGGTGGAGCTTCTGGATCTTGGATCTTCAAGTTCTACATTGGTGCTTCAACTCCTATTTTTTCCTTCCCCTCCACCCTGGTGGTAAATAACTTGTTGGTATAAACCTCTTCTGGCTCATTTTTGTCTTGGATGGTGCTCTGGGTTATAATTTCTTCAAGTTCCTATTGTCTTCAACTTACTCGATGGTCCCATCAGCCCAGTCGAACACATCATTAAAAACTTCAAAGCCTAGGACAATCTGATTATTAATAAACTGAGGCTCAGCCTCTCCGTAATAAGCAAAAATAGGTGCTGCTGGCACAAAGCTTTCCAGAATATGAGGAATATTTGTTAACTTCTCTTTTACTTTACCACTTACCCCTTTATAGCCTAGTCCTCTTTGGTCCTTCTGACCCTTTACTGTGGTAGGTGACTGCGGCCCTTATGAATTCTTGCCCAGACCGGCCCTTGGAATAAAGTGCATTCGCTTCATCATATTTACCGCTTGGGAGCTACCTTCTGAATCTCCTTCTTTGTCGATTATTGACACATGGAAACAACTGAACGGCTGTTTGGAGATTTCTAGTGCAGAAACTTGATTTTCCCTAGCTGCCCTAATAGTTACTACTTCCCCCTCATACGGTATTTTGATAATCTGATGTAGGGTGGATGGTACTCCTCCCAACTTGTGAAACCAAGGTCTTCCAAGTAAAGCTGAAAAATTAGCGAGGATTGATAAGACTATAAACTCTGCTTCTGTTTTAATGGGCCCAGTCTTAACTACTGCCTTAAAAGTCCCTGATGCCTATCTTCGGGAGTTATCATAAGCTATGATGGTTAGGTCAGATCCACTCAGCATGTTTTCATCCAACCCAAAAGCCGGAAGTGCAACCAAGGGGCAAACATTTATAGAAGAGCCGTCATCAACCATTACGCAAGTAGTATGCTTGCCATTAATCTGTGCTTTGATATACAATGGACGATTGTGTTTGCGGCCTTCAGGTGGTAAATTGGCATCAATATAAAGCAAGCTTTCCCTTGAACCCCCTTTGAATAGGTCCAGCAACTCAGATGGAGAAATAGTGGCGGCAACAGTGGACTCACCTAAGGCTTCTACCAACTTCTGCCTATGTGACGGGGATTGCCTCAGCAAATACCAAATGGATATCTGAGCTGTCATCTTCTTCAAGTCTTTCATTAACCCATCCACTTCTAGCTCTTTTACTGCAAGCATAGGCGCTAGGTCTAGAGGCCTCTCTACCTCTGGAACAACCCTGCCGCTTCGGGTTACAGCCCCAACCTTTCTCTTTCATTCATCATCTGAATCCCAAGGATTTGCAAGTTCTTCATTTTTCTTAGAATCTTCGTCCTCTTCTTCACTTTCACCGGTGGACCAACAATCTATTGCCGCCACAGGCATCCATTCTTTATTTGTTTTATGAGTGATGGCGACATACTCATTACCATATAAATCTTGCAATACGTACCATTCAAGTAAGCTAGACCCAATCATACACACAGGTGGAAGAACTGCATTGTTACCAGACTTCTTTTTCTTCTCCCTCTTTTCTTGATTCGTGATTTGCTTATTGTCAATGAGATCCTGGATCTTTTTTCTCAAAGTTTTACAGAAGTCGGTTAAATGCCCTATGTGTTGATGATAAGCACAAAAATGATCCCCCCTGTGTCCTGGTTGACCATGGTTTCTAGCTGGACTCGACTCTAAAGGTCTTAACTACCCTTCTTTCACCAACCTTTCCAAAACCCAAGTCAGAGGTCGACCCAAATTCGAATAATACCTTTGGCCTTGGTTAGATTCTATGGCCGAGACCTCAGCTATCTTACCACTCTTGTTACTACTTCTAGTGTTAGCTGATCTATTTCCTAATTGGTTCCCAAAGTTTTTCCTAACAAAGCTATCTTGGCTTGCCTTCTTTATTAAATACTCACCTTCTGCTTCGATAGCTATATCTTTTAGAGACTCCCAATCTTTGAGCCCCTTCATCTTTAACCCCTCCTTGGGGTATGGACTCACATTTTGGATGAATAACTGAATCTGATTTGGAGTATTCGGCTTTCTCCTCATTTTCGTTACCTAATTTCTCCACCAAGTAAGATACTCGTGGAATGAATCATTAGGTCTCTGCTGAAGTAGCTCTAAATCCTTCAATATATCTCCATTCGAGTGCTACAGTCATATTGTTAGAGGAACTCTTTAGTCAATAGGTCCCAATCTTCTCTTGCTCTCCTATCCAAACCATGGTACCAGTCTAGAGTAGGCCCAGTCAAGCTGAGGCAGAAATATTCCACCTTCTGTCTCTTGGTAAGCATAGTCCCCTTCATTACAAGTATATACTGCGTGATGTGAGCAGATGGATCTGAGGTGCCATCAAACTTGGGCAAATCAGGCATTTTAAACCCCTGAGGAAGCATCTCCTCATCATCCAAATCCCTATCTTCGGGACTTGTCCCCTTTCCGGCAGATAGTAGGTAGGCTATCACCTCAACTCTCTCCCCTATCTTCTTTAAGGCAGCATCCTCTTTAGCAGGCTTAGCTCTTACTACACTGGGTTTTTCCTGCTCACCTTTTACAAAATCCTCCTTAGGCCTATGTCCTCTAACCCTTCTAGGCTCAACATTTGCAAGACCTCTAGGCTCAATAATAGAGGGTGGTTCTATGACTGGTGCCGGAGGTACCTCCCTGATCGGAATCTATTCGGCCTGCCCCCCGGTAGGAGCGGCAAGTTGCTGGCTAGCTGGCGGTGATAAAGTGGCAGCTAAGTTACCCATCATTACCATCATTTTTTATTCAAATTCCTAACATCTGTGCTCCATTTCCTGGACCCTTCGATCCATCTCTTCTATGACAATAGCCCAGGTGGCATTTGAATCTGGGTTGGCCATGTTTAGTTATAATTCTGACGGAAAGGATTTGGTGATATCTAAAAGTGACCCTAAATCCCAATGCGACAGTCGCTCTAGTGACTTGAAGAATGGGTTTCTCCTTACCAGTCGGCCTTCAGAACCCCTAGACCACTGATTCGTACCTATAATGGCTGAAAAACTCAAATTATTAGCATGAAGCGTGAATGACATTAAAGATGCATGGCCATGTTGATGCAATATAGAAAGCCACATACAAGCAGGTAGATCCTTCCAACCTTGTTATTCCCACAAAGGAGGTTGTGCAATCTCTTTCCTAGGTGGGCTTGACCCATGGGTCAGCGGGGAACCCAATGGGAGCGTATGGTGCATGGTGAGAAACCAGTAGCATAACACTCTTAATTTAACGCACACACGTATGGGTTTTGGCCGTTATGTATTTGGACCTTTCAAATAGATTAAAAATGGGCCCTATCGGGGCATCAGAACCCTTGATGAATGTCCAATTAATATGTTTGAATTTGTTCAATATATAAAGGCCCACGTGGCAAGCACATTATTAAGGTACGTATCACCTAGGGGAAGTTTCTATTTCCATTACATGAGCTTTAGTAAAGTGTGGTGTTACTTTAGGTCTACCCAAGCATGGTCCCTGCCAATGGGTCTAGCTCATTGCGAGCATAATGATCGATCGGGTCTCTATTTAATATACCATTGATGGTACAAGGCTTGAGTTGGTGATTATCCTGAGCACTCCCTTATAATCAATAAAAGTAGGGTTGTGTTTTAGGAATGCACTGAGGTAAAATAAGCGACCAACTAGCATAGTTCTAAGGCTCTAATGAATACAATGCAATTTTTTGAATAGAAATGGAATTTTCAATTCTTGAAAACTCAATTATAATTTGAACTTAATTCACTTTAAAGCAAAGCTTTGATCATCTCCAGTGGAGTCGCCACTGTGACATGTGCGAGCTCGAACCCGGCCGGAGGCCAGATCCCCGGCTGCCCACTTTTAGGGCTCGAGATAGTTAGCATCTTTTGATGTTAGGTATCATGAGATATTTTGGAATTACTTACCCAATATAATATTTAGAAGTTCATCTAACCTCACGAAACCTTTAGGCACCTTTGAAGTATTTTGGAGTCGCCACCTAATTTACAAAAAATTGGGAAAGGTCGTCTAACCTCGGGTGTCTTAAACCAGAGAAGGTGTTTGGAATTTCACTTTTATTAATGCTCTAAGATAAGTTATAAATGAGTTTTTTAGCAATTGAAATTCCAACTCTTATCTCACGCGATCATGCAATAAAATTAAAGCGCATTTTAAGCATTTTTGTGAAGCAGTAAAGAAAGCAATAAAGAAAGCGATAAATAAATTAATTACAAGCGAAAAATGGGATAGAACAATCCCCCAAAATAAAGAAATCGTAAATAAATAAATGAATAAAATTTCCCCAAAAACTAATTACAAGGGCCCATAATTAATAAAGCATAAAAAAGAATAAAGTAAAATACGTAACATATAATACATAAATCGGGACATTCATTTAGAATTTAGGAAGAACATTGGTTCCTTTGTTAACTTTAAAAAAATCTGAAAGTTATTTTTGGCAATGAAAACAGGGATAATTGGATCCCATTTTATGAAAATTAACTCTCTTTCGAAAATGAAAGTTTATTGGCTAAAATCAGGACATTGGTCCTATTTTATTAATAAAAATTTCAATTTTTATTATTGTAAAAAAACATGAATTTCTTTAAAATAAGTGCGTCCAAATACCATTTTGAACAAAATATACAAAACAATAAAATATAGAAAAAATAGAAATTAAAATGCAAACCAAACTGGAAGGCTCCTAATTCCTTGATTCTCTAGCTCACCTAGAAACATTACTCAAGGTGAAATAAACAAATTTTGGCGGACGACAAAAAAGAAGAATAAAAACAGAGTTAGCAAATTAAATCAAATGCATAACAAAAATAATCAATTCAATGAAGGAGATAAAACAAATAATATGATAAAAATAAAGCAACTAAATGAAGCAAACATAATAAATAATTATAATTGAAAAACATACTTACAATTATTAGAGGAACAATGTTTGACAAATATAAATATGGGAAATTAATAGAGTGGATTAATGAACTAAAACAGAACCACGTGAAAAGCAAAATTATTACAGAATATTCGTAGATTTTAATTACGTTGCATGCATCATAGTAATGAGTTAATTAGATTAATCTAAATTCAGCTTGATTATAACAAATAACAACAAAATACACTAATTATAATTTACAACAATTTACAATTGGAAAGACAAATGAACGACAAAAATAAAGAAAAAGAAAAAGGAATTGGCTAAATCCCAAAAATTTACCCTTAGAGGTTGATGTTTGTAGCAAAAGAGGAACAAAAGATTTCCTCATCGATTGCTTAAAAAATAGAAATTGAGAAAGCTTGGATCAAAGCTTTCTGTTACAAAAAAATTGAAGTTGAAAACTCTAATTTTTGAAGAAAACAGACTATAAAAATTGAATCTTAAACACAACGAATTAATTTTCCTTGGCTCAAGAACAATTTTAGAATCACACTCAAAAAATCTTTTGACTCTCAAAAATCAATTTTCAAAAATCTTTTGGTCGCCGTTCTAATGCCCCCCCTTTAAAGGTTATGATGTTTTCTTTTTATATGATCCCCAAAAGAATTAGGTTTTTGGAATCTTAATCCCCCTCAAAATCCTAAATTATCCCTTAAAAATAAAAATTTTATTCTTTTAAAAATTAAAAAAAAAAGGAATTTGAGTTTAATCCTAATTCAAAACAAGAGAAACCCAGAAAAAATGGAGTCCTGGTGAGGTAGGAGACGCGCGAGGTGCGTCCCTCATGCTGGAGGCCGTGCCTCACGGACACGAGGTACGGCCTCACAAAAGGCTACACAAGGCGAGGTGTGGCCTCGCGGGAGGCCGCACAACAGCAGGTGCAGCCTCGCGGGAGGCCACACCTCACAACATGAGGTGCAGCACTTCACGGGCGCTGCCAACAGGCTTCATACTTCGCACGTACTGCACCGGCGCATGGCCGTAGGCCATCAAAAGCCCCAAAAAAAATTATTTAAAAAGAAGGGTTTCGACAAGAAAATCATCACTTCTAATTGTTTGCCTATAAACGGGTTTTATCTTTATCACTTGGTAACTTTGGTCTGTGCTACCTCAGGACCTGGCATTTACATCGAGCATCTGGATAAAATGGCTAAATCTGCAAACCTTGCCTTTGGCAAAAACAAAGGAAGTAGCAGTGGTAACGGGGGCAATGATGGGCCAGCAGAAGTCTCAACCACGGGAACAACTCGACACCATCTCACTATCTCGGGTAGGCCATTATCTTGGCACTTCACCCGTCTCATCAAGGAAGGGAAGTTACAACCCTTGCCAGACGGGCCTGCCCCAAGTCAAGGATAGCCTAGACACAGAACAAACTGGTGTTGTGATGGCATTCAAGAATTGATGCCTGGCCTGGATGAAGAAAGAAAGAATTAGAGTTGTTACAATGCCATATTTTTTTATCTTATAAAGCGTATTCCTGAACTATGCACTTGTTTCTCTAGTTATTTTAATAATATGGGTTGTTCTTATTTGTGCATTGTCATATCTTATCACATCATGCATAAGTGATAATCATGATTAAGGCATTGGTTTAATAAACACTATTTTATTCAGTTTCAACAAATAATAATCATGGTTGTGTCCAATCCGACTCCTAAAGCGAGATAAAATTTAAGAGATAAAAAAAAATTAATGAAAAATAAAAAGAAAAAAAGGGCCTTTGCCTGGACCTGGAGTGGCATGCTAGGGCAATCTGCTTCAATTTGTCAACCCAACAATAATCAAAATTTTTAAAAGCTATTCCTTTGCTTCTTCTGAATCTAGGACGGATACAATGCAACCAAGCAAAATCAAGCTCCAATCATTAAGGTGTTGTCTCAAAAGCTGGATTATCAAATTCAAGATGAACGGAGCATTGAGGCCTTCACAAAAAAAAAAAAAAACAAAAAGAGAACAAAAAAAAGAAGAAAAGAAAAGCAAAAAGAAAAGAAAAGAAAAGAAAACCCACAGTTTTGGTCTAAACTATCTCAGGCCAACTTGCAACCCAATTTCAACCATTGAGAGCTACCTCGGAAATTAGGTAACCAAAATTGAAAGAAAGCAAAATGCGAGCTTTTTGGGTCAAGTTTCAAATAGAGAACTCACTACTTCAACTAGTTTACACAAGGGTTACGATAAAGCCTTTGGTGCTAAAAAAATAAAGAAGCACTGTCAGAAGAAGCAGCCTTCCCGGCTAACGAGGATGAAAGTAAATTCAAAAAATCCAATCCGACACCGACAGATTGAGGGAGGTCCCATGACAAAGGCTAAAAAAAATAATAATAAATGCCCCGCAGGTCGAAAATTGAAAAAAGATGATCTTCCTAAAATTTGGCGCCCTGCTAGGATAAAAGTCGAAAAAGGCATCCTGGGCAAAAATTAAGGCCTGAGAGAGAATATTCAATTAAGAAAATCCGAGATAGCTAATTGATAACAGGAGTTGAATGTGCCGAAGGTGTTGCACATTGAGATTGAATAAAACTTGCTTTTTTGCATCACATGTCTAGCCATGGTCATTGTTATTGCTATATGGTGCATATAGAAAAAAATGCATGCATAAGCTAGGCATAAACATGCAATTGAATGGCTATGAGAAACCTATGGCATGCATAGGGATATATACTGGAGCAAGTCTCAAGGCAGTAATAACAACACTTTATGTGACAAATCCTCCTCCTACCCTTTAAAAAAGAAAATTTAAAAAAAAAGGAAGGCCGTTAACTGGCTCTCTAAGCAAAAGTTAGGCAAAAAGACAAGGTGAAAACCTAGAAACAGGTAGTCTGTCCTATAAAAAAATGAATAAAAGCTGCTCGAGTGGGTTGGGTCCATTCTAGGCAAAAATTTGGCATAGATTTATGCAAAAATCCCCAAAAGGATGCATTTCCTGTAAAGAAAAGTTAGTGTGAAAATTCACAAGGGACGCACTACCTTTAAAAATGACTTCCAATGCCTAGAGCAATAAGGCGGCACTGCTTTGGATAACCTCCCTTTAAACAAATAGTACATAATTCAGGACATGAGACAGAGTACTGGGGGCAAAACGCTTAATAGCTCATGGCAAAAGGTGTATGCTCGTTGACCGGGTGGGGGGGAAGATGCACACGAGATAGTTCTCTCTAAAAAAAAGCTTATAGGTCGGAGTTCCTAAGCCAAGATGATACTTTTTTGGATCGCTGGGGGCATCGCACAATATATGAACAGTACCCTCAATGAGTCCCTTAACCACCTAGGATGTGGTCTATCAATTTTTGCATCTCTCGTGCATCTTGCATGCACAATCTTTTGCATAATTTTATACATGCGTAGCCTTTCACGATGCCCAACATGCATTCCCACAAGCATGAACTGTGCACATATCTTGCATATACAAATTTTCATGCACATTTCCCGTACATAAATTATGCATACATGCAACACATAATTCTTTATGCATATTTAGCATGCATATCAGAAGCACATATCGCATGTATTTAATCCTTTACGGGTATAGATGTGTACACATAATTTTTGTACATTATTCCTTTGCATGTGTTTTGTGTGTATAGCTCTGTACATACATTTCACACACATTACGCACACACAATCTTTTGCACATACTCTTGTGCCAATAACTTTACAAGAAAAGGTTGAACCAAGGGATAGCTTCAGCAAGATGAAGCCTACACAAGTTGAAATTATGCGAGCACATAAAGAGATAACTCATTAAGTCATTTTTTAAGGCATTTCAAGTCTCTTTCGAGCATTCTCAGTCTTTTTAAAGCATTAAGTCCTTTTATCCAGGCATTTCAAGTCTTTTTCGAGCATTCTCAGTCTCTTCGGAGCATTATCTCTATGTCCTTTTCTCAAGGCATTTCAAGTCTCTTTCGAGCAATCTTAGCCTCTTCAGAGCATTATTTCTAAGTCCTTTTTCAAAGGCATTCTCAGCCTCTTCGGAGTATTATCTTTAAGTCCTTTTTCCAAGGCATTCTCAGCCTCTTCGGAGCATTATCTTTAAGTCCTTTTTTCAAGACATTCTCAGCCTCTTCGGAGCATTATCTTTAAGTCCTTTTTCCAAGGCATTCTCAGCCTCTTCGGAGAAATATCTTTAAGTCCTTATTTCAAAGGCATTCTCAACCTCTTCGGAGCATTATCTTTAAGTCCTTTTTCCGAGGCATTCTCAGCCTCTTCGGAGCATTATCTTTAAGTCCTTTTTCTAAGGCATTCTCAGCCTCTTGGGAGCATTATCTTTAAGTCCTTTTTGTAAGGCTTTCTTAGCCTCTTCGGAGTATTATCTTTAATTCCTTTTTCCAAGGCATTCTCAGCCTCTTTGGAGCATTATCTTTAAGTCCTTTTTCCAAGGCATTCTCAGCCACTTCGAAGCATTATCTTTAAGTCCTTTTTCCAACGCATTCTCAGCCTCTTCGGAGCATTATCTTTAAGTCATTTTTCAAAGGCATTCTCAGCCTCTTCGGAGCATTATCTTTAAGTCCTTTTTCAAGCCATTCTCAGCCTCTTCGAAGCATTATCGTTAAGTCTTTTTTTTAAGACATTCTAAGTCCCTTCTCAACAATAAAGATTGTCATATGTCATGCAAACCGAATGGTGGTTAGCAAGCAGATGCCATAGAAGACCGAATAGGGGTCAGTAAAACGATTGTAGTATATCAAATGGGTCATAGCAGAATATGCTACAACCCAACAGCGACAAGCCACGATCTTTAACACATCGAAAAGGTAAGGACTGCCTTAAGTACGCACTTCTTTCCTTCTTCTCTAAATTTTTGCTCACCTAGACACTCATGCACTAGCCTCCCCAAAATTGGAGGAAACTATAGATACTGGGTCCTGAGGTAGCGTAGATCAGGGTTATCCAATGATGATTATATGCCAGTTCATGGATAAAAAGGTTGGAAGTGATGATTTCCTTGTCAAGATTGCTTTTTAGAACAAAAAAAATTACAATTTTTTTTTTTAAAAAAGAGAGGTTAGAAATTATTTTATTTTAGTCAAATTTGTCTTAAAATTGTTTTTAAAAAAAAAATTCGGCCGTCAGCGGCGCGATGGTGTGCCTCGGCAGCGCACAGGCGCGCGCCTCGCCTTCATGCAATGTGCGTGCAGCGCGTGCCCATCGGGCACTCGGCACGCCCACTGACGGGCTTTGCGTGCCCACTGACTCCCGTTATTCACCCTGCCTGCCCAAATCTGCCGAAAACGTGGTTTTTGGCCTATTTTCTGGATTTTTTCCTCAAAATTGATTTTTTGTCCTTTTTTTAAGAATTTTCATGATTTTTTCGATTTTTAAAATTTAAATAAGGAATTATCTAATTTAAATTTTATTTTTTCCTTAATTAATTAGATTTTCCATTTTTATTCATATAAATAGAAAATTATAGAAACAGAAAAGGGGGAATTCTTTTAGGTTAAAAATTTCTTTTCATCTCTTCTTCTTCATCAAAAGAATTCTCTCTACACTTTTTTTCTTGAGTTTTCTTCTTCTTCAAATAAATTTCTTAATAAAAAATTAATTTTTAATCAATAATCATTTGTCGAGACAAGGACAAATGATTCTTTGTTTTTGAGAGTTTTTTTTGTTACTTTTCTTTATTCAATTATTTTTTTTCTTGATACAAAGAAAAATGATTCGTTGTTCTTAAGAATTGTTTATTTTTCTTTAATCAATAATCGTTCTTGGGACAAAGTAAATAATTATTTGTTTTTGAGAATTTTTATTTTCTTTCATTATTTTTTTAAGCAAATTTTATTTTCTGGAATAAAATTCTAATTTTTAGTATTTTTAATTCTAATTTTGCGGATCTGAGCAAGGAAATCACTCATATTTTTTCCCTCTATCGAATTCGAATTCTGAGGGTAAATATTCTGGGTTCGATCCCTTATTTTTATTTTCTTTTATTTATTTTTTGTTCATATTTAATTAGTCATTATGTAGATCATTATATTTATTACTTATTTATTTATTTTATGTTATGTTAGATATATATTTAACATTTTTTATATTTTTCTTTGTTCTTTTTTATTTATTTGGTTATTCAGTCTTTTTTTATTTATCATTGTTATTTATTTATTTATTTATTTATTTATTATTATTATTATTATTATTATTATTATTATTATTGTTGTTGTTGTTGTTGTTGTTGTTGTTGTTGTTGTTGTTTATTTCTTATTTCTTATTATCATTATTATTATTATTATTATCATTATTCTTTATTATTTATTAACATTTTAATTCATTTGTCATTTTTGATCTCATCTTATTTTATTTTATTTTAATTTATTATTTATTATCTTATGTGTTTAATTGATTTTCTTGATTTAATCACTAACATTATTTTTATTTTTGTTTTTTTTTTACTCCAATATCTATTTTCCCTTTTTTGGCATTCTCGCGAGCAAATGGGTGGGATCTAAGAGACCCGTTTGATTTGACCATTTATTTTTATTATTTGTATTATTTTCTTTATTTGGTTTTTCATTTATTTTACCATGTAATTTCTAATAAAATTATTTATTTTATGCACGTTAAAAAGAAAATCACAAAAATATTTATATTAATTGATTTGGAATTTTTCTAATAAAAATGGGACCAATGTCCTAGTTTTTCCATCCGAATAAATTATCACTTTAAAATTTATTTTCTGTAAATATGCATGCGAGGACCAATGTCCTCATTCTTAATAAATACCCCGTTTTTTGTATGATTTACATTTCATTTACGGTGGGGGTTGTATTCCGCCCCTAGTTTTATTGTAAATTAATGTGCTTTTATTTACTTTATTGCTTTATTTACTGCTTTCATTGCGTGATTGATCTGAGCTTTAATTATTGCATTGAACTGAATAAGAAAATGTAATGAAAGTTTAAATTCAAAACTCAATTATAATTTAATCAAGGTATGAATAAATGGGAAGTGTTGAGCATTTTCTATATATGCTTATTATACCGCAAGTATACGGTGTACCGTAATAGTACTTAAGATATCGATCCCACGAGAAACGTTTTTACACACTATTACTAATTGATTTTAATCTTGTTTACAATGATTAATTAATGGTAGAGTTGATTTTAATCTAATCTAACATGTAAACTAATTATACCTAATTAATGATAGTCAAAAGAAGATAAAATAAATCATGAAAAATTAAAAACAATGAACTTGATTCCATCATTTAGATTAACATCTTTCATCTTTTTATGCAAGCCAAGTTAAAATAAACTTTTAACTCACTCTCTCGACATAAATTAAAATGCCTAAAACATATAATTAAAATTCTAACTCACAATTTTCATTAATGAATTAGAGGTTTCTAATTACATATTTTAAGAATAAACACTAACCTATAGCAATTATCTCAATATACCGATTTCTCAAAATATACCTTGATAATGAAACTCTATTAAATGTCAGATAAAGCAAACTCTCGAATTACTTTAACTTGTAAAGATCACGCAAAAGATATTAATAAAGAATATACAATGAAAGACTATGAAAGTAGATAGAAATAGAAAGAATTATAATATGCAAGTTCATTAAAATGATATTCATAAAAATATTGGAGAAGAATTAAAAATAAGAGAATAAGATATAAGCCTTTCAACCCTTTTCTCAATCTCTTGAAAATATATTTTCTCCTCCTTGATCTTTTTCTTCAAAACATAAAACTAAATAGAAATTTAACTAAGAAAAATCTGTCTTGCAAAATACAGAAAAATTACTTAACTAAAAAATTCATCTCTTTTTAAAATTACAGTTAAACTACATATTTATAGATATTAATCTAAGAATTGTGTCCCTTGAGAATGGTTGCAAAGTTTGGTGAAAGAAGACAACTCTTCATGTATCTTTTGGCTCAAAACTGCCCCACTGTCGCGATCGCAACGTTGTCGCGATCGCGACAGAACACGCTTGCCCATTTTCTTCTTCCCTTCTTTCTTTCGGTTTTCTCTTCCCTCTCTAGCCAGTCACGTCGCGTTACTCCCAATCACAGCGTGACTTCTCGCGTGTTTGGCGTGACTGGTGCTCACGTCTCGCGACCTCTCCCCTTTCTCTTCTCTTTCCTTTCTATCCTGGCTTCTCTCACGCGTCACGAGTCGCCACCTACGCTCACGTCGCGTGACGCTTCTCTCTCAGCTTCTTTTCTTCTTTTCTTTCTCTTTTTCTTCTTTCTCTTCTTTCTCTTCTCCAGTCACGTCTCGTTACCTATGGTCACGTCGCGTGACTCCTTGTGTGTGGCGTGACCTGCTCTTCTCTCGTGACTTGCTCGTTCTATTTACGCTCCTCTTCATTTCTTCACCTAAAAACACAAATAATCAACATAAAAACTCAACTGATACAAATAAACATAATCTAACACATCACATTAAATTTTACAAACAATTACATGATTAATTACATAAATTCACACAAAATAAATACTAAATTATACTTCAATTTAGCTCCTATGAAATTCCCCCACACTTAACCCTTGCTTGTCCTCAAGCAAGAGAAAAGAAATAAACAAATTCAATAGTCAGTAATCATCATTACAAAATACTGTTCATTTAGCTATGTATACTAAAATTGTAAAGCTCAACTATCTCAAACACTCACACATATCAGTAAATCAAAATTCAAATTATGCATTGAAAATTCATCAAGTTTCCTAACTTTACTACTTCCAACATAAAGAATATAAAATCTCAAAAACTAAACATGAATCAAAGAGAGAAAATTGATCATAAAAATTAAAAATCTAAGATTGCTAGTCACCTTTTAGGACAATTGAAGCTCACTTACCCTTAATCAAATCTCATGGCATTTTTAGACTCTTTTTCTTTTTTTTTTTTTATATATATATGTTTTTCTTTAACATGGGTATAACTTTTTATTGATTCCCATGTATAGCAAGAGAAGTTAATATGGGTACGATTTACGCTCCATCCCATATTTTTACAATTTTGAATATACATCTTGCTATTTATTGTTGAAATTAGTGGGTGCATTTTATGCTCCATCCCACTTATTTTTATTTTTCTTTTATTTTTAGTCCTCATCCATTATTGAAAAGAAATAAGGGCAAGTATTATGGCTATAGTTTCCATAGGCAACTAGCAGCATCAATATTGGGCATCACTTCATCCTCACTTTCTTCTTCTTGTGCCTCTACTTGTGGCTCAGAAGTTCCAGCAATATCCCTCCAACATTATCAAGCACGTGCCGGAATTTCCTGAAAATTATTACCAACAACCTCTCCACGAACTAACATATTCTTATTAAAATAATGGCAAGGAAAAATGCGATAATAAGCATCAAGATCCACATTTAAATTATTTGCAATACTAGAAATAACATGTCCATGTGTTAAAGGTGAATCATGCTTATGTACACATTGCAACAATTGACTTACTATCCAAAAAGGCCAACATACGTCCTTTCGTTTATGTACACACCACATCAAAAACAACTCATTATATGAAACTCTGTTAAATTCAGACCTATTAAAAATTAGAGAAGCTAAAACTCTATGCAAAATCCAATATCTCAAATCTTTAATAAACATAGATTTAGCATCCCTAGCCCTATAACGAGTTTGCAAATCAGTTAAAAATGTCCAAAATCTATGTGGCTTAAAAGATTTAGGTGGCTCAGTTAAACCAGTTTGAGAAAATCTAAACATCCTATTCATCATAAAATAGGTTAAAGTGTAAGGTTTAACCGCCATCCTAAAATCTAACCAATTCTCATTATCATCATTCTTTTTCAACGTGGTGTAAAATTCTAAAACCAAATCAGGACGAACATCTTCATGAATAGAAGCAAATTTAAATAACCCACAGGCTCTTAACATTTCATTCACTACATCTAGCATGCCAATTTGATTAAGTAAAGAGTCAGGAAAATACTTACATTGCATCAAATGCCTATCACGAAGAGTTAAATACCTACTGCCTTCATCTACAGAAAAAATTAGAAATAACGCACTATAATGAGCAGCAATGTTCACTTCTTCAACTTCCTGTTCTTCTTGCTCAATGCGAGAAACAGTTGGATTCTTTGTTCTCACCATATTTGATTGTGTTGGGTAAACAGAGAATGAAAATTATAGGGAAGTAAATCTGAAAACAATAGAAGAAATTAACAAAACCAAATACACTAAAGGAAAACAGAAAAGATAAACGAAACAGTAATGTAAACAGAGAATAACTACAAACGAAATGTGATTTAGTTATGCATGAACATGCCGAAATTAAATGTGTTAGGGGAAAGAAGAAATGAAAAAGAAAAATGAAAATAAACTGATAAACCTGAAAATAGAAAGCAAAAACCGTAATCCCTAAGTCAGTCGTTTGAAGAAATAAAAGTGGAATGGTGTAATGTAAAACAAGGAAAACGAAAGGAAAACAGAGGATGGAAATTCGAAAGTCTCTATGGAAGAAGAAGAAAAGAAGAAATGAAGAAGAAAAATTGCTAATGAGGGTCTGTATCTCGTGACCAGTGTGAGGGAAAGAAAATGAACAGTTGAAATGAAATAGAAAGGGAATAAAATGAGCATTTGAGATGTACCGAGATACATCTCAAATCCAATATCTCAAATCTTTAATAAACATAGATTTAGCATCCCTAGCCCTATAACGAGTTTGCAAATCAGACCGTCACGTCGCGTGAAGCTGCATCACGAGACGCACGCCCTGCAATCCTTCTGTCGCGATTTTGCGATGCTTGCCGCGATCACTTCACGTCACGTCGCGTGAAGTTTCATCACGTCTCGAGCCCTGGCAAAATCGCTTGCTGTTGCGATCGCGATACTTGCCGCGATCGCAACAGAATCAAACGTCTCCAAAAACTTTTTTTATTATTTTTTTTTCTATTCTTTTTTTTCTATTTTTATTCATTTATTTATTTAATAAATTTTTTTATATATATTTATTAAACAATTCTAATCTTACTAAATTAACTATTATTTAAAAACAAATATGTGTTTAACATGAAAATTAATAATACCCTAAATAAAACTATATAAATAAATTTAAAATAAATTACAAAACCTAAGTAAAAACAATATAACTAAGTAACCTAAACAAAAGAATTAGACATATCATGGTTTAATATGCTCCCTAGGATTCTCCTCAGTATTACTTGGAAGACATCCTAGATTTCTAGAAGGTATGGAATTAGCAAGTTGACCTATTTGAACCTCAAGATTATGAATAGTGGCAGCATGATTTTTAGCAATTTGATCAAATTTTTCTTCAAGTTTCTTTTGACTTTCATCTTGAGAATGCATCTTATAATTAATTTCTTCAATAAACTTATCAATTTTAACCTCAAAAGCCCCAAACCTATCTTGTGGCTATTGGTATCCTACACCTCTATTTTGGTTGTTAACATTATTATTCCCCCATGAAAGGTTAGGATGGTTTCTCCAACCAGGGTTATAGGTGTTAGAATAAGGATTTCCATGACCTTGGCTTTGAAGAAAATTAACTTGTTCTTCCTTATTAACCATGCCTAAATTACAATTATCACTCTTATGTCCTTGTTGACCACAAACATTGCATGCATTTGATGAATTACCACTCATATTTAGACTATTTACTCTATGATTCAATGCTTCAATTTGGGCTTGTAATGCAACCATAGAATCTACTGAATGTACCCCCCTAGTATTAGAATTATTATACTCCCTTACTCTTTCAGGAGGCCACATACAGTTGTTCATTGCCATCTCTTCCAATAGCTCATATGCTGCATCAATTGTTTTTCTCATTAAAGATCCACCAGTTGCAGCGTCAATAGTCCCCCTTGTAGTAGGATTTACACTATTATAAAATGTTTGCATCAACAACTCTCGTGGTAAGTTATGGTGTGGACACATCCTTTGCAATTCCTTAAATCTTTCCCAAGCCTCATATAATGATTCATTTTCATTTTGAACAAATGTAGTGATATCCTTTATGATTTTTGCAGTTTTGGCCAATGGAAAATATTTTGATAAAAATGCTTGGGCCAATTGATCCCAAGTAGTTATAGATCCTCTTGTTAGGGAATTCAACCAAGCCTTTGCTTTATCCTTCAAAGTGAATGGAAAAAGCCTAAGCTTGATTGCATCAGCCGAAACCCCATTTATCTTAAAGGTATCACATATTTCAAGGAAATTTGCCAAATGAGCATTTGGATCCTCATTTGCCAAACCATAAAATTGAATACTATTTTGAATCATTTGTAATAATGAAGGCTTAATTTCAAATTGATTGGCATTTACCGTTGGTCTTACCACTCCTTGTTGAGCACCACTCAAAGCAGGTGTGGCAAAGTCCATCAATCTTGGTGGATTTTCTTCAGCCATGATAATTGATCTCCTATTTTTGTTCTTCTTTTTATTGGATTTCCGGTTACTAAATAAAAACCTCTCAATTTTAGGATTTAAAGGCTCAAGCTCTTCTAAAGAACTCCTTGTACTAGGCATGAACTTCTAAAATCCTGTAAAAACAAAACACAAAATTAATTTAAACAAATAAACAAATTAAAACAAAAGAAAATATTGTAATCCAAAATCATAAATCAATTTTTATAATGGCAAAACAACCGTTCCCCGGCAACGGCGCCAAAAACTTGTTGAGCATTTTCTATATATGCTTATTATACCGCAAGTATACGGTGTACCGCAATAGTACTTAAGATGTCGATCCCACGAGGAACGTTTTTACACACTATTACTAATTGATTTTAATCTTGTTTACAATGATTAATTAATGGTAGAGTTGATTTTAATCTAATCTAACATGTAAACTAATTATACCTAATTAATGATAGCCAAAAGAAGATAAAATAAATCATGAAAAATTAAAAATAATGAACTTGATTCCATCATTTAGATTAACATCTTTCATCTTTTTATGCAAGCCAAGTTAAAATAAACTTTTAACTCACTCTCTCGACATAAATTAAAATGCCTAAAACATATAATTAAAATTCTAACTCACAATTTTCATTAATGAATTAGAGGTTTCTAATTACATATTTTAAGAATAAACACTAACCTATAGCAATTATCTCAATATACCGATTTCTCAAAATATACCTTGATAATGAAACTCTATTAAATGTCAGATAAAGCAAACTCTCGAATTACTTTAACTTGTAAAGATCATGCAAAAGATATTAATAAAGAATATACAATGAAAGACTATGAAAGTAGATAGAAATAGAAAGAATTATAATATGCAAGTTCATTAAAATGATATTCATAAAAATATTGGAGAAGAATTAAAAATAAGAGAATAAGATATAAGCCTTTCAACCCTTTTCTCAATCTCTTGAAAATATATTTTCTCCTCCTTGTTCTTTTTCTTCAAAACATAAAACTAAATAGAAATTTAACTAAGAAAAATCTGTCTTGCAAAATACAGAAAAATTACTTAACTAAAAAATTCATCTCTTTTTAAAATTACAGTTAAACTACATATTTATAGATATTAATCTAAGAATTGTGTTCCTTGAGAATGGTTGCAAAGTTTGGTGAAAGAAGACAACTTTTCATGTATCTTTTGGCTCAAAACTGCCCCACTGTCGCGAACGCAACGTTGTCGCGATCGCGACAGAACACGCTTGCCCATTTTCTTCTTCCCTTCTTTCTTTCGGTTTTCTCTTCCCTCTCTAGCCAGTCACGTCGCGTTACTCCCCATCACAGCGTGACTGGCGCTCACGTCTCGCGACCTCTCCCCTTTCTCTTCTCTTTCCTTTCTATCCTGGCTTCTCTCACGCGTCACGAGTCGCCACCTACGCTCACGTCGCGTGACGCTTCTCTCTCAGCTTCTTTTCTTCTTTTCTTTCTCTTTTTCTTCTTTCTCTTCTTTCTCTTCTCCAGTCACGTCTCGTTACCTATGGTCACGTCGCGTGACTCCTTGTGTGTGGCGTGACCTGCTCTTCTCTCGTGACTTGCTCGTTCTATTTACGCTCCTCTTCATTTCTTCACCTAAAAACACAAATAATCAATATAAAAACTCAACTGATACAAATAAACATAATCTAACACATCACATTAAATTTTACAAACAATTACATGATTAATTACATAAATTCACACAAAATAAATACTAAATTATACTTCAATTTAGCTCCTATCAGGAAGTCTCGAACCATCTTTGGTCTTAGGCTCAACGAGTTTAGATGAACCTTTCTAATGTTCTATTGGAAAGCGAATTCCAAAATATCTCTTGCTACTTAAAATAGGCCTATGTTGCATTGTCTTAGGCTCCATGAGGTTAGACGAACCATCCCAATATTCTATTAGGGTGAGGACTCCAACATATCTCTGGCTTGCCCAAAATAGATGTATATGCATCGTCTTAGACTTCATGAGATTAGATGAATCTTTCCAATGATCTATTGGAAGGAGGATACCAAAATATCTCTGATTGCCCAAAATAGACACACATGCACTGTCTTAGGCTCAGGGAGGCTAGATGACCTTTCCTAATGTTTTATTAGGTGGTGACTCCAAAATACCTCATTATTGCCCAAAATAGACGCCCTTGCAATCTTTTGCAGGTTTTATGAACCTCTCTCGAATACCTTAAAAGCGGGTCATTCGAGGCCCACGGGGTTCAGAGCGCATCACAACTGCGCTTACTGAATCTTTTGAATCAGTAACGGTGACATCCTATCGACACACCCGTCATAATTCATACATAATTAGCAAACATTACACCCTAATATGCACTAATGCTACTAGGGTATGTTTTATTGGGTGGATACTCCAAAATACCTTTTGTTGCCCAAAATAGATGTAAGAGCAATGTCCTAAACTCTTTCTATTCTTAGGCTTCATGAGGCTAGATGAACTTTTTCAATCTTCTATTGGATGGTAACTCCAAAATACCTCTTGTTGCCTAAAATAGACGCACTCGTAGTTTGATCATCAGCAATCGAATAGGGGTGATTCCCCATCCATTACAAAGTGATAAGTCCTCACGAGTTTAATGAACTTTTCTCGGACCTTAAAATCGGGCTTCTAGGGACCACAGGTTCCACACGCAACACAAATAGGCCTACATCCGATCCTCATCCAATAAGTTCAACTGTAACAGCCTTTGTTGTGCCCATTCTACTTCCTGTAACTTGGCTTCTAAGATCACCCTTAAGGATTAAAGTTCAGCCACTACAGGTAATACTGGCTTTGTTGCATACATCAAAGAGAATAGTATAGTGTTATAACAGTGGTCATATGACCTCAGAGCTTGAAAGGTAACTTTTCTGCCTAATCCTTATATGTTTGCACCATCTTGGATAATATCCTCTCCACATTCTGATTTGCTGCCTCAACTGCCCCATTAGATTGAGGTCGATATGGGGAAGATTTACGGTGCTAGATACCATACTTTTTGAGCATCTATCAAGGTTTAGCTTGGAACTGCACTCCATTATCAGACACAATATGATGTTGAAGACCATTTCTGCATATCAGGTGTCGTTCGATGAATCTGGTCATTTCTTAAGCACCTAACTTCTTAAAGGACTAAGCTTCTACCCATTTGGTGAAGTAATCAATGGCGACTACAATATACTTATGCCTGTTTGAAGCTGTTGGATGTATCACTCCCATTATATCGATTCCCCAAGCTGCTAATGGCCATGGAGATGTAAGGTTGCACAACTCTAAGCATTGCAGGTGTCTTAAGTCTGCATACTATTGGCATAGATGACACTGCATTACATATCTAGAATAATTTGTGTCCATTATTAGCAAAGAGTGCCCTTTGTACATGATCTTCTTTGCCAATGTTAAACCATTCATATGAGCACCACAAACCTCGACATGTCTCTCCTCCATAACCTTCTTATCTTCTTTATTATCCAGGCACCTTAACTTAATATCGTCGAGTTGTCTTTTGTACAGTACCACATCCACACTAATGAACTGGGTGGATAGCTTACGAATCATTCTTTGATCCTTCTTAGTATCTTTTTTCGGGGAATATTGACTTCTCCAAGTAATTCTAAACTTCATGATACCGCGATTTCCCATTAGTAGTCTCAATATCCATCACCAGCTCAAATTCAAAACATGGCTTGAGTGCATTGGCAGTCAGTACTGGCTTCATAACCACCCTGTCACACCCCAAATTAGGCCTAGTCGGAATTGGCAAGTTAAATCGGGAATTAAAGGGTATTTCAGTAATTTATGCTTGAGAAAAATTGGATAATAAGGATTTAATTGCAAAGAAAATAATTAAATAAGTTTAGTGGAGGAATTTTATGGTGTGCTTGTGGTGTATGGAAGTAGGATATAAGTGGGTTAAGAGGTTTTATAGTGTGGGTTTGTATGTACGGTGCCATGGATGTAAGTGGGTTTTAAAGAATGATTTGGTGTGAGAGAGGTTGGTGCCTTAAGATATTTAAGTGAGAGATCTTTAGTGTGTGGATGATGTATGGTACATTAGTATGTTAAGTCTTAAGTGGATTGTTGGGTCCTATAGTGGCTTGACACATGGAAGGGGTAGGTAGGAGCATTGAATGAAGAGTGAGGAAAGGAGAGAGGAAACAAAGGGGCAGATTTTCTACTCTTTCCTCACGTCTCTCTCTTTCCCTTTTTTCCTTATCTTTCATTTTTCTGCTCTAGTTACTCTCTTGTGTGTGATCAACGTGGGTTTTAAAGATTGGAGTTGGATTTCTAAGTTGTGTGCTGAGTTCAAGAGGTAAGATCATGGTTATTTGTGGTTTCTTCTTCTTCTTCTTTTTCTCCTGCGTTTTCTGGGTTTTGAAAGGGGTTCTCATGGTTTGATTTTGTGTTTTGGCTGGGCTTTGTACAAGAATCGGAAGAAGGAAGAAAGAGGAAAGGGAAAAAGAAGGTGAGATCGTGAGAGGGCTGAAGTGAAGCTTCAAATCCAGGTTTGGGAGTGTGTTTTGAATGCATGCAATGTTTGGGAGTTTTGATTTCTACATTGAGTTTGAGTTGTCTATGCCTATTCTCCTTGGATCGTGAGTTTTTGTTGTGTTGTTGTTTTTAGAAATTTGAGTGCTTTGACATGAGTTTATACATGAATTAAATTGGATAAATGTGTTAGTAATCCATGTGATTAATTGAGATGAATGTATATGAGGGTTGGCTTTGAAATGCATGAGTTTGGCAATTCTGTCTCATTTTTATTTGACCTCCGTGTATTCCTTTCCTCATAAGTAGAGTTTTAGAACTTGAAAATGTGTGATTCTTGATCCATTAGAACCATGACTTCCATTCCTTCAAAAGTATTAGAAATAGCCTTGGGCTAATTCTTGCTCTAAGACCCTGAATTTTTGATAAAATCGTAGTGTCTCTGTTTGCATCGGGTTGTTTGAACAGTATGGGTTGTTGAGAGTATATCTGGCGTTATGGATGTCCTTTTGACCTGAAATTTGTTTCATTTTAACGTTAACATCCTAGAGAACATTTGTTAAGAGGAAGGTTTGGCTAAAAATGAGGTTTAGAGGTCGGTTTAGGCAACACAAGTCAGGAGCGTAAAGCAGTCCTTTTTAGGTAACAGAGGTGAGCCTCTGTCGCGAGCGCGACAGCGTCGCGACCTCATGACAGAAAAACTTGAGTTAGCCTTTTCTTCTTCATTTTTAAGTCCTCGGTTGACCCGGTTCCATCCCCTACCCTCCCCCTCAGCTTATTATGCATGTTTAGGGTAATTAAATGACTATATAAGTAGTTGTCTTTGGGAAAACTTATGAGTATTATTAAGATTGGTGTTTTAGCTAGTAAATAACAATAGATATAACTCCGTGAAGGTTGGTTTATGGATGAGTACTATTATGTGTTGATCTCATGAGTAACCTAGGCATGATGTACCATTTGTATGAATGCATAACATGGATGCGATTGAGATGAATGACAATTAGTGTTGACATTATAGAATGGGTAAATGGATATTGTTAGTGGCATGTTTTATTGGAATTCTTGATACGAATGTCGTGTTTATGTTGTCAATGATGTGTGGCTTGCTGGAGATGAGGTAAGTTGATGTTTCGATGTTGGTTGAGTTTTAGGTGTTGTGAAGAGGGAATTTTCTGCAGATTTCTTGTATAAGGGTTGGAATTTCCGACTCTGTCGCGAGGTCGCGACAGAGCCCGGTGAAAGCAGCCCTCGCATGCGTCCGAGCTCTCCACCGAGCTGTGCAGCTGAGCCTCTGTCGCGAGCGCGAAGCATGTCGCGAGCGCGACAGAGAGGTCGGTTGCCAAATTGTTTGGGTTAGCAGCTCACTGTCACGAGCACGACAGCGAGATGCCCTAGTTCCCTCGCGAGATCGCGAAGGTTGCCGTGATCGCGACATGGGCAAGTAGCCTCTGTCGCGAGCGCGACATCCGTCGCGATCGCGACACTCTCTGTTTTTCAAATTGAGTTTTCTTTTGTAATGCCAATGTGTGAACTCCGAACTTGTGATGCCTTTAGGTTTATACTTTGACTATTTTTACGAAGTGCATTAATATAATTGGATGAATTATGCATGGACAATGTTATAAATTATATGAATGTAATATGTTAACATATGTGCCATGATGTGAGACATGATTTGTATTACGCATGACCTGCGAGAGTCAGTCTAGTGGATAGTTAGGCATGCCTAATAGAGTTCTATTAGCTGCAGCCCCTTTGAACGTTTGGACCTTGATCAGGTCCCTATTTGGTTCCTCGCGAACCCTTTATGTGTATGGATCTTGTTTAAGATCCCCTTGCGTTAAAATGTTTTAAATGTGGAAAATGATGTTGTTTTTCTCTCTATTCGTACCTGTAAGGTGCGCCTGTTCGTACCAATAAGGTACTGTCAGATAAAGTTTATGTGATTACTTAGATTCGTACCCGTAAGGTGCGCCCGTTTGTGCCAGCGAGGCAGTGTCAGATTTCTCGTTATCCACTATTTTGAGTCAGCAGGTATTCTGTTCGCTTTGTCTGATATGAATATGAGAATATAATAACCGTTTGGTTAAGATTTCAGTAATATGAATCAGCTATCTTTCTGATGTGATCATGGAAGTTTGAATGGTTTGAATATGACTCAAGTATGCAATTGTATATGCTTACCGCCTATTTTGTATTGTGAATGTGTCTAATTGAGTGGTTGAGATGTAAGCATGCGAACTAGTATGTATAAGTACACTGGCTTGCATCATTGTATACTATGGTTAAATGTGTGAATGAGTATTTATCATATTGAGATGCAATGCATGTGGATCGAAGTTTGGTAAGTGCATGTGCCATAAGGTATCGATATGCTATATGTTCCTATGAACTCAGTTATCGCAGTGTTTTTAATACGTAGTTGTGTGTTTGCAATTCACGGCATGATATTGTATGGATTAGAGTTATGCAGTGGAAGTGTGGTGGTTTGATGCTATACACTGGGTTTTTATTTAGTGTAGGAATCTTGTGACATGATAAGTATGTTTTAGTACCTCTTAAGGATGCATGATGGTTGGGTGTAGTTTTGCTTGGTAATTGTGTTGCATGTGAGCGGGTTCCACTATGATAAGGATACCTTGGTATGATATGTGTATGTGCAATATTTTAAAGAGTATATGCATGGTGAAGTGTTACTATTCGATACCTCGGCGAAACCGGTAAGTTTAATGCATGTGATATTGTATGTAGTTCTGCATGGTGATAATTGTATTATGTATGGTATTGCCTTTGCTATGCAAGTCTGATTATATATGTGTTATGAATATCCGCATTTGACATTCGAATGTGTTATTCCTTGGCGACCATTGTGAATGGCCGTCCATATTACTTGTGTGTTCTCCCCACTAAGCGTTATCGCTTAGCACGGGCTCTCTTCCCGTGCAGGTGGCAGGTTGTGTTCGAATCGAGTCGCACATCTGCAAGGTCGGCCACATAGGAGTTAGCAGTGTTTTGTTATTTTGTTTCAGTTTCTGTATTTCGAATTCTGTAATTTTGTAGCCTTTTTCTTATGTATTTGTATATGTAAGAATCTTATTGTAATTAAGTTTTCCATTAAATGAGCCTTTTATTTTATCGTTCACTTTATGCTTCCGCCGAGTGATCTTAGGTATGCATGTGTTTATGCTTCCGCTTAGTGCTTGCGTGTGTGCGTGAGTTATTGCATGATCAGTTTGTGCCCGCAGGGTAAGTCAAGTTTTTAATTACCCGTATTTTTGTATATATGTTTATGCTTGTACGCATGCTTTCGCATAACGAATGTGTTTATCCATGTGTGAGTGCATCGGGTAGCGCGCCCGCCAGCATCCTTCCAACGGGGGCGGCGGTGGGGGTGTTACACACCCCTTCTGGATTATCCCATATGGATACTAAAGTAATGAGGGCATCCGCCAATTGATTCTCATCCCTACGCATGTAACTAAAAATACAGACCTTGAACTAACTACTTAATGTCTTCAAGCACTTCATGTACAGTAACAGTCGTTCTTCCTTAACTGACCACTGACCACGAACCTGACGAATCACCAATGATGAATCTCTAAAAACTTTCACGATTTTTGCCCCCATGGCTAAAAGTGCTTTCAACCCGAAAACACAGGCTTCATATTTAGCTTCATTGTTGGTGGCCTTGTATCTCAACTTTTTGGCCAATGAGAGCTTCTCACAATTTGGAGTTACAAGAATTACCCCTCCTCCGGCTCCTTTATTGTTAACAGCTCCATCAAAGTACATTTGCCATCCTTGCACAACAATGGCTGTGACATCTTTATTAGGAAATTCATATTCAACCCGATCTCCTTTGAAGGAATATTTAGCTAGAAACTCTGCTATGACATGTCCTTTAATAGTCTTCCTAGTAATATATTTTTTGCTGAATTCTGCAACAATATTAGCCATCTTCCCATCTTCCCAGTAAAGAGGGTGCTTCCTAAAGGTACCTCAAGGGATTTTACTTAGTGTAGACATTGGGTCCTGATGCGGCCAAATAAAAAAAATAATAATAATAAATAAATAAATAAAGATTAGATTAAATTAATTAATTAATATTATAGGATAATAAAAAAAGGAGAGGATATCAAGAAAATGACCCTACCGAAAATAGGGTATAAAAAGAAAATGACCTAAAGAAAGAAAGGAAGGGGGATTGGCATTTTGAAAGAACAATATATGGGGGCAAAATAAGGAAATATAAGAAAAAGAAAACAAGCCAAGGGAACGGAAAAACGCAAGATGACACAAATCGAAGGGAAAAAAGGAAACAGAGGGAGAGGAAGGAAAGAGGTGCCGTCAGCCACCTCCAGCAAGAAACGATGCCACGCGAGGCAGCAGAAGCACCCAGGAGGCGAGGTGCTACTTCCTCCACCCTCCTATCACCCCCGGTGGCCTCCATCAGGGTGGCGCTACTGTCCAGAGCCATTTTCGGCCACCTTTGACGACGAACACTGACATGCAAGGTGGCAGTGGACTCCCGTTGACGAGACGAATCTCCTGGTGGTAATGGATCTTGCCCACTCACCGGCAGTAGGGAGATTGGAGGAGGTAAAATCGGAGCTGTCCAGCAGCATTTCCAGTAGATCGGTGAGGCATCCTGTTGAGTGACCATCGGTGGAGAGTCCCTGGCGGTCCGATCTTCACTCCAGCACAGGTGGTGTCGTCGACGGCTATCTCTGGCGAGAAATCCAGTGAGTGTTATAATTTACTAATCATTATTATTATTATTATTATTATTATTATAATTATTATTATTATTATTATTATTATTATTATTATTATTATTATTATTATTATTATTATTATTATTATTATTATTATTATTGTGGTGTGAATATTATTTTTCTTATTGTTTTCATTATTATTATTGTGTGGTGAATATTATTTTTACTATTATTGTTTGTTATTATTATTATTATTATTGCTATTATTATTGTTATTATTATTATTACTATTATTATTGTTTTTATTGTTAGTGATTATTATTATTATTATTATTGTTACTGATTATTATAATTATGTCATTTGTGTTTTATATTTATTAATTTGTTAATTCTGTTAATTTATTCTATTTTGTCATGTTAGATTAATTATTTTCCTAATTTATTTGATTCAATTATTTATTCATTTATCATTTTTTTAATTTAATCCATTACTGACCAATATTGTTTTCTGTTATGACCGCGACCGCGAGGAGCATGCGGCTCATCTTTCTGCTACGCGAAGCACGGTCGAGGCAAATAGTTTAGGATTTATTTATTATTCGAGGCATGTATTAATTATTTTTTTATTTTCTTTTATTTCCTTGAGGTCTGTAGTAATAAAGATATGTCGACCATATTAAAAGAATCAACACAAAAAATGTTTTCTACTAAAATTGGAAATTTGTTAATAAAAATAGGACCAATGTCCTAATTTCTTCCCAAAATATCACCTCAAAAGGACAGTTAAGTCTTTATCAAAATGGGATCATTCATTCTAGGTTTCCTCAACAATATTATAACACTTTTTATTTTTTTGTAAATATGCATGCAGGAACTAATGTTCCCATTCAAATCAATACCCCATTTTATGTTTGTATTTTATCTTTTCTCATTTTATCGGGGTTGTATTTTTCCTCATTATCTATTGTAAGTTAATTTATTTACTGCTTATTTATCGTTTTCACTAAATGATTGCAATGCACTTTAATTTAATTGCATAATCCTATGAGGAGAGAGGTGAAAATTAAGCTAAAAAAAACTAGTTTATGAACTTTAACCAAGGTACGAGTAAGAGTGACGTTCTGAGCTCTTTTTGATCTTAGGCTTCACGAGGTTAGATGATCCTTTCAAGTGTTTTACTGGATGGTTATTCCAAAATACCTTTTATCGCCCAAAATAGACACAAAAGCAATTTCCTGAACACTCTCTCGTCTTAGGCCTCACTTGGTTAAACGAGCTTTCCCAATATTCTATTGGGTGTCGATTCTAAAATACCTCATGTTGCCCAAAATAGATGCACTCGTAATATAATCATTAGCAATTAACTAGGGGTGATTCCCTATTCGTTACGAAATTATCAACTTTTATGAGTTTGATGAACCTCCCTCGGACCCTAAAAGTGGGTCTCTGGGAACCACAGGGTTTCGTGCGCATCTTAGTGGCGACTCCACTGGGGACTTTGGAGACCTTACTCCTAAAGTACTTTGGTTAAATAAGATGTAATTGAGTTTTTAAATTTAAGTTTTTATCTCTTTTCGAAAAATCCATTGCATTTTATTTTAGAGCCTTAGATCAATGCTAGATGGTCCCTTTCTTAGCCTCAGTGTGTTTCCGATTCATGACTCTACATTCACTCAATGTAGGGAAGTGTTAGGGATAATCACTAGCCCAAACCTAGTACCATCTAGTATATCAAAAAATGACCCGAACGGTAACTACGCTCATAATGAGCTAAACCCATCGGCAAGTATCATACTTGGGTAGCCTAAAATATCACTACCCTGACCAAAGCCCATGTAATGAAAATAGATACTTCCCCTAGGTGATATGAACCTTAATATTGTGCTTGCTATATGGACCATTATGTATTTAACAAAATCAAAATAAATTAAATGGTCATCCAATCGAAGACTTTCATACCCCAACGAGCCCACCTTAATCCATTTGAATTGTTTGAATACGTAATGGTAAAAATTCATATGTGTGCGCTTTATTTAAGAGAGCTTATGATGCCAGTTTTCCACCATGCACCATACATGCCCATTGGGTTTCCTGCTAACCCTTGAGCTAAACCCGCCTAGGACAAAGACAGCACGACCTCCTGTGTGGGAGAAATAATGTTGGAAGGTTTTTCACTTGCATGTGTTTCTTCGGGCTACTAACATTTTTTTGTGCAAAGAATGATTTAGTTAGTTTTGAAACAAAAATTATGAATCAAGCATATGCATATTGTATTAAGTATATTTTTTTCCATGCAATCAATAATAAAACATGTGCATTTTATGTGTAAAATTTCTTGTATCATAACATATACATGACATGTATCATGGCACAAACTACAGCATAAACACACCAATGCAAATCATAACATGTACAAATAAACATATATCATGTACCTATCATGCTTGTACATAACAATGCATATCAAAGCATGTTCATATTAATATACATTACAACATGTATATATACTTGTCATGCATGTACATAGCAATGCATGTTGCAACATATACATATTAGCATACACCATGACATACATAACATCCATTGTGCACCATAATCAGTACATATAGCATACCTCACAAAAAGTACATATTGACATGCACCATAACACGCATAGACAAACCTCCACCATAACATGTATCAAAAGAAAAACACAAAAATAATACATTCATCATATGTCATGGCATGTACATATTGACATATATCTTAGTATGCTCACATTGCATATGTATATAAACATCGTGCGCTATAGCATATACATACCGCTAGATCTCATAGCGTGTACATATTAGCATACATCACTAGTCTGGGTGTTGCACACATCATGCATGGCAGGCACTTTGCACCTTTCACATTGTATGCCATATCACACATATGCATTATCATGCATGAGTTATGGCATATACATATGAGTCTAGCATCATGTATGCCAGTCATTATATAAACCATGCCACATTCTGTATATGCATACCATGTGAATACACGTACCTCGTATATGCCATTCGTTTCCTGCGACCATTTTAATACCATGCCTTGCGTCGCATGCATACACCGTTCACTATACACCCATTCTTATACCGTGTTCCATGTTGTGTGCATTATTTGTATATTTTTTTTACTTCCATGTATATGATTTTTGCCATACCTTATAATTCATTAATGCACGCTGTCGTGTCAAGTTTTATTCATCATATGCCACATACGTACTCCCATCATATCTAAGTCATGATATGTACACATGCACTATACATCATGTACATTTATTCTTGAGTGGTGTCATATTTTGTACAAACACCATCATTATATGCCGCATGCATGTATTCTGCAAATTTATCTATATACATCATCTATCACGTAGCATCTACACACGTATAATTCTGTGTATCTACTCCACACAAACACACACACGTATTTGCATATATTTTATGTACGCATTCATGTACAATTTATTTCCACACATGGTTCTTGGCATATATTTTACACATTATTTCACACAATTCTTTGTATACTCACACCATCACTTATGTATATATAAAAATTTTCATGTCAAGTGTACACAAAATGTGGACATGATTGCATCTTATTATGGTACCCTTAATTCAAAGTTTGACCTTGCCCTTTTAGTTCTCAACTATGAATGGTTTTGATCTCATGTCTAAAAATTTGCATCTTATTTTATTTTGAATTAAGAAAACGGTAAATATGTTTTGTCTCTGATTGCTAAACCACAAGAAGGCCTAGACTATACCATGTAATTTCTAAATTTAGAGCACCTTTGGTCCGTTTTAAAAATAAATTGAGAAAAACCTAGTTGCAATTAAGGGATTGAATGAAAACTCACTAAGAGCACAAGAACCTTTTCGATTACCCGTCAAAGCGACTCATGGATAAGGCAGAACCTAAAAGATGATTCAAGCAGCCAGTAGATAGCGGGTCCCGAGGCAGTCCAAGATCAGGATTACCCAATGATGAAAATAAGGACCGATATAAAGTAATAATCGATCATTCCCCTTGTCAAGTTCTTATATCCGTAACAAAATACTTTTAAATTTTATTTACTTATATTTATTTCGATTTTGTTGTTTTTTTATTTGTTTTCTTTCTATTTTTTTTAATTTTTTAATTTTATATTTTATATTTTATTTTTATTTTTGAGAGGAACAGTTTTTGGGGCTTCGCGTACGGTGCGAGGCCACCCCGTGGGCACAGCATGCCGACGGTTATCGGCGATACCCACACATGGGGCACATGATGTGCGCCTAGAGGGCGATGCCCACACATGTCGTACGCCCAGCAGGCGATGCCCGCACATGGGGCGCGCGACGTGTGCCCAGCAGGCGATGCCCACACCTGGGCATGCGACATGCGACCACTCACTCACTGGCAGTCTCCCTCCTGTCCCTTTTTGACCTGCAAAATCTTATCATGGATAGATTTTGAAGACCATTTTCTTCAGTTTTCATTTGTTTTTAGGGGAAGAGGAATAGAAAGGGGTTTTTGTCCTTTCCTCTTTTGAGAAGAAGAGGGAAGATAAAGGAAAAATAAGGGTTTCTTTTGAAAGGAGGGAATTCTTCGGAGAGAGGGGGACTTTTTCGGAGAAAGGGGGTTTTGGAGAGAAGAAAAATCTTTTAGTTCTCTAAAATCTCTTCCTTTAATTTTCTTGAGCCCAAAAAAATATTTGTAGTTTGAGCTTAGTTTGAGATAGGGAAATCCATTCCCTTATCTTGGGTTTATTATCAAACAACAAAACCAAAAAATCATTTGGTTTTTCGTTCAGGTATTTTTTGTGTTTTTGAGTTATTTCGAATCAGTTTTAAACCTTAACAAGGGGAGTTGGATTCAAATATCTTGTTTTTATATCATCAAATCTGAGGGTAAAGATTGTTCAATCCACTTTCATCATCTCATTTTATTTTATTTGTTATTATCATTGTTAATATTTTTATCATCACTGTTGATGCCATATTTATTTTTGGGTATTATTATTGCCATTATAATTATCATTTATTCTTCTTAGTATACTTAATATTATTATCATTGCATGCTAATGTTATCTTTATTATTATCATTATTATTGTCGTTATTATTCGTTGTTGTTCTTCTTATCATTTTTAATGTCATGGTTCCTACTGTTAGTATTATTATTCTTGTTATTACTACTTTTATTATTATTCTTATTATTTGTAACACCCCGTTATCCCCATTGGAGGGATACCGGAGCGCTACGCGCACAATCACATATATTCTAAAACATGCTAAAAGCAAATACACATAATCATAAAAATAACAAATACATATATAAATAACCATATCGTTTTACAAAAGGAATTTGTAAGCCTATAACATATACATATACAAAATCATCCCTTACAAAAGTTACATATTCATAATCAAAATCCATATACAAAATAAGCGGAAGACAAAATAAACTCCAACTATAGACTTCTAGTGGCCGACCTGCAGATGTCCGACTCTAAAATGAACCTGCCACCTACACGGGAAAAGAGCCCGTGCTAAGCGATAATGCTTAGTAGGGAGGAACAAAACACACAGATATGCAGATACAATTAACTACAATAACATCTTATAACTTCTCAAAATAAACAAACATGTAAACAAAATTCCACTCATACTCATATCATCTATTTATAAACATGTAAGCATTTCTCATTCATCATGGAAACACACCGTATAAAGCAATTAACCATTCATATTCAACTTCAAGTATTGCAGCATAACTTGTCACATCTCACTTTCATATACTTGTAACATATATCCATATTCATAATATTAGGAACACACATAATAACCACATTTAATAGCCTAAGTACACATTAGAGGTGGATACAGTCAATTTTGATACTGATAGGACACAGTGTTGAAACATATGGAGACATGGGTCTCAAAACATTTTATAATCATGTATACCCAAAGGTATACCGGAGGCTGAAGTCTCAAAACATCTTTTAATCATGTATACTCGAAGGTATACCAGAGACCGAGGTCTCAAAACATCTTATAAACATGTATACCCGTAGGTATACCGGAGACTGAAGTCTCAAAACATCTTATAAACATGTATACCCATAGGTATACTGGAGACTGAAGTCTCAAATGACCGTCTCGAAGGTCGGCTGGAAGACCCAAACGGGGTCCCCGTATGGTAGCTACACTTACACCCTGACCGTGATAAGCACTTATCTATCCACTACTGTGACCATTCAGGCTCAAAATAATAACTTATCTATGCACTAGAATTATTGTCACATAATGGAGTATAATCCAAATGTAAACACATAGTTCGCGTATACATATATACTAATCAATTTCAGAGCTATATAAATGAACATATAACACAATTAAATAACCTATATGCATTTAAATCATATATATTTAAATCATGTACAAAATTATTAGTCAAGAACATATGGCGTACAATTAAAGACATAATAATATAATACAAGTCTAAATCAAATCATGCACCATATAACAGTGAAAACCCATGTAAAAAGAGATGTGAAATTCATTTTCGAAAACAAGGCACAAGGGGCTCACTGTTGCATTCACGACAGTAGCCGAGGAAACACTACGAAAGAGAGGGCCAGCATGAGTCATGCATGGCATCACGACTCGTGCTCACACTGAGCACTCGATGTCATGAGTCATGTCCTTGTGCATGACTCGTGACAGGGAACTCTACATCCGATCGTGCAAGCTAGTCTTCACCATTCGTGAAGCACTTCACGACTCGTGAAGGGCTTCACGTCTCGTGAATAATGTCTCACCTCGTGTACTCTGCCAAAATCCGCTAACACGGGAAGAAGAAGACCCGATTCTGATGCGCCGGCCGATCAGGGCTCTCATGCCAAGTGAAGCTTGTCAAGCCTATCGGGGCTCTCATGCCGAGCGGAGCTTGTCAAACCAATCGGGGCTCTCCTATCGGGCAGGCAAAAATACCGAGCAGCCTCTTTTCTTCACCAGTCGTGAAGATACTTCACGTGTCGTGCAGAACCTCTCACCGAGCGGGCCATTCTTCACGACTCTTGAAGATACTTCACGTGTCGTGAAGGATGCCAACCAATCGGATATTGCAAGGGAAAGGAAGACTCCCTTCTGTTGTGATCGTGACGAGTGTCGCACTCGTGACAGAAGCACGTTCTCCTTTCCTCAGCAAAAGGCTGGAAAAACAGAGCTTGGAAATCAAAACCCCATCTTTTCCCAGAACCAAATATCATGCAAACTCATATAAAATCTTACCTCTAGGGCCTCCGAAACATGCTTATAACAATAACAACTCAAATTACACAATATTAATACACATCAAAACAACATATACAGAGGTTGCAACAACCCAGAAAATCCATCTCATATTCATTTACACACTCCTTAAATTTAACATGCAAAGCATTATAACTCTTCTATCTCAAATCATATACACAAATCTATTACACACATGCTTTATATGCATCAAAACACCCAAATGACATTACAATTAAACTCAATAGCTGATCCGAAAAGAGAAAAGGCAAAACACTCCCAAACCCCTTGAAGCTCAAAAACCCAGCTCTTCTTCAAGCTTGAACCTTTTCCTTGCCCTTAATCTTCTTCTTGTCACCAATTTCTTGCACAATAAAACCCATAAATCTCTTAATCCAACATCAAATACCCAAATAAAAACAAAAAGAAGAAGGAGATGAAGACAACTAACCACTTACCTCTTGGAAACTAGTTATAGATCTCAAAACCTAGCTCAAATCTTAAGGAACAACACAGGAAGGAGTAGAGAGCAGAAAACTTGAGAAATGAGAGAGTGAGAGAATGCAAAGAGCAAGAAGGAGGAAGAGATGGCTTCCACAGGAAGCCAATACTTCCTGCCTTTATTTCTCTCTCTCTTCCTTTCAACTCTCATTTAACGCTCTCACCAACCATCCACATGTCAAAAATCCTATGGTCCACTTGTCCCTCTCTCATTGGACCCCTTACACAACTTCTTTGACTTTCTTTTTTTCTTTGGTCCTTAATTAATCCCCAAATCACTTACACAATGACCAAATTACCCTTAAATGTCCAATTAAACTTGTAATTTCAACTAGACCAGTTTTGGGATGTTACATTATTATTATTATTATTATTATTATTATTATTATTATTATTATTATTATTATTATTATTATTATTATTATTATTATTATTATTATTATTATTATTATTATTATTATTATCATTATTATTACTAGTGTTTTTATTGTCATTATCAGTATGTTCGTGTGGTGTTATTGCATGGTTTCTTATCACTATTATTGTTGTTATCATACTCTTGCATGATTATTTTGTTAATTTTCTTTTGCATACGAGTTATTTGCATATTTAAATAGATGTGTTCAGCATGACCCTTTTTACTTGCTACTTGTGTGTTAATGTTATTTCATGTTCCCCTTATTTTCATGCTTATTTGGTTGATTTCAGAATTATTACTAATTTTTCTATTATTGTTTTTGTTGTATGCGTGAAATACGATGTTTGCTTGTTGAATGTCGTCTTGACAGAATGGAAGGGTCATGACGCATAGGAGGCAATGCCAATTGGGTGAGACCTTACCAATCCTTTACTTGCATGTTCATGTTGTTGATGTAAATAAAATAGATTTATTTTGTGCTCGTGTAAGGTAAAAAATCACAAAAATATTTTTTTTATTAAATTGGGATTTTTACTAATAAATTTGGACCAATGTCCCCGGATTTAGTCAAGGAATGCAAAATATCATGAATTAAAATGAAGAGCTAAATTTTCTAAAAATGGGATCACTCATCCCTGTTTTCAAGTCAATAGCCGAAATAACTCTTCGATCCCTCTTTAAGTGAGCATGAAGGAACCAATGTTCCTAAACTGAATAAATATCCCGATTTATGCATGTCTCCTCTTTTGTTCAATTTTGCTTAATTGTTTAGATTTATGTTATATATCTTGTGGGCTCTTGTAATTAATTATTTTTTGGGGCAATTTTATTTAGCTTTTCTTTTCATTTGGGGGATTGTATTTGTCCCAATTTCTATAATCGTAATGATGTGTTTTGCGTGTTTATCACTTTATTTATCGCTTTTCTTTATAGCTTTCATTTACCACTTTTCTCGATGCTTGAAGTGTGCCTTTAAATAAATTGCATTAATCGCGTGAGAGGAGAGATGAAATTTTCTAATCTAAAAACTCATTTATAATTAACCAAGGCATAAATAAGAGTGAAGTTCTGAACACCTCGAGGTTAGATGACCTTTCTCAATTTCTTATAAATTGGGTGGAGACTCCAAAATACTTCAAAGGTGCCTAAAGGTTTCATGAGGCTAGATGAACTTCCCCAATTTTCTATTGGGTGGTGATTCTAAAATGTCTTATGTTACCCAAAATCAAATGACGCGAACCAATCCCTCGAGCCTTAAAAGTGGGCCTTTAAGAGTTCTTTCTCGGTTCGGCGCACGGCACAGTGGCAATTCCACTGGGGACTTTGTGACTTTGCTCTGAAATTGTCTTGGTTAAAATGTACAATTGAGTTTTTGAAACTAAAATTCCATCTCCCTTCTAAATTGCATTGCATCATGCTAGAGCCTTAGAATTTTGTTAGTTTGTACCCTTATTTTACCCCGGTGCATTCCTAAAACACTACCCTACTTTCACTCTTTGTAGGGAAGTGCTCAAGATAATCACCAGCCCAAGCCTTGTACCATCATGGTATATCAAATCGAGACTCGATCGGTCGCTATGCTCATGATGAATTAGACCCATTGGCAGGGACCATGCTTGGGTAGCCCTAAAGTAACATCACCTTGACTAAAGCTCATGTAATGGCAATAGATACTTCCCCTAGGTGAGATGAACAGTAATACAATGCCTGTCATATGGACCGTCATGTATTGAACAAAATTAAATGAATTGAGTGGACTTTCGTCAAAGGCTTTTATACCCCGGTAGGTTCACCTTAATTTGATTGAAGTGTTTAAATACATAATGGCCGAAACCCATACGCATACGCATTCTGAGAGACATTATGCTGCAAGCTTTTTGCCATGCACTATGCGTGTTCATCGGGTCCCCTGTTGACCCATGGATTAGGCCCTCCTAGGAAGAGAATAATTCACCTTATGTGCGGGAGTGATAATATTGGAAGGATCTACATGCTTGTATGTGGTTGTGAAATGCTACACGACTCATGATCATGCATCGTATATGTCATTCATACATCATTCTAACAACCTGAGTCTTTCGGCCATCATAGATTCATCTAAGTGGACTAGAGCTTCTAACAATCAGCTAGTAAGGACAAACCTGCTCTTTGAATTGCCGAAATTAGTGTCTGATTGGGATTTTGAGTCACTCTCAACAACCAGTGAATTACCCTTAGAATAATCAATGGCAGAAGAGATTGGAGCTTTAACCACTCAGGACCTTGCTAAGAGACTAGAGGATTTTGAGAAGAGAATGTTAGAGATGATGGGTGCCATGGCCGAAAGGATTGCTCATCCTTCTGCTGTACAACCACCCGTCACTCCACAACCACGGGTAGTCCCTCCTCGGGGGTAAGTTGAACTTCCTGCTAGCAAAGAGGTCCCTATTGTACGTAATGTTGCTCACCAACCTATCAATGAGCATAAACCTACTGTGCCCGTTGAGCCAAGAAGGGCAAGGACCCTTAATCCTGATGAGGATTTCATGATGGAGGATGAGGTTGAGGAGTTAATAGCCCATCAAGCTGTGAGGGGTAGAGCACCCAAGGTGGAGGATGAGGCTATGAGAGGAATGAGGCAGCAGATTAAGGCGATCATTCTCTTATTATTAGCTGGGAAGGGAATCAACCCCGAGTATAGGTATTTAGGGGATGAAGAGCTGCTACCCCAAAGGTTTAAGATGCCCGAGCTGCTGAAGTTCAATGGTACTTTGGACCTATCTGCACATATTGAGCAATATACTTTGGTGATGAAAGGCACAGGGTTGACCAAGAAGTAAAAGGTGGAATATTTCTGCCTTCGTCTAGTTAGTCCGGTAGTAGACTGGTATCACAGGTTAGACAGGAGATCCAAGGAGGACTGGGATCTTTTGGCTAAAGAATTCATGAAGCAGTACAACTGTATCACTAGAATGGAGGTCACCTTAAAAGACCTCGAACTCTTACAGCAAAGGAATGATAAGTCATTCCATGAATACCTCACCAGATGGAGTAATAGGGTCATGGAGATGAAGTGGAATCCTGACTAGAGTAGGTTATTTATCAAGAACTCCTGCCCTTACTTGAGGGACTTAATCAGCTTTAAGGGGCTCAGAGATTGGGAGTCACTTAAGGACATTATTGTAGAGGCTGAGGGGGCTTACCTAACAAAGAGAGCAAGAAAAAATAACCTTGCTGGGAAAAATTTTGGGAACTAGTCAGGGTATAGATCAGGCAGTGCTGGAAGCAGTAATGGTAAAAATTGTAAGGCGGTTGAGGTTTTAGCTACCGAAGTGGGACAAGGCCAGAGGTACTTTTTTAATTTGGGCCACTCTCTATCCTGGGTGTTAGAGAGATTAATGAAGGAGGGCAAGCTGCAACCGTTGCCACCCAGGCCAGCTATGAATCAGGGACAGCCAGGGCATAGAGGTGATCAGTACTGCGCCTACCATCAGCACACTGGGCACTTGATAGATTACTGCCAGACTTTGAGGAACAAGATCCAAGATCTTATTGACTCCAAACTGATCACAAATCTTGAAAAGAGAGAGAAGAAGAAGAAGGTAGGCTATAATGCAGTTCCCCCGCCATGTATTTGATCGGGTCTGGTCAACCGAGTGGCATGAGTTGCAAGAGCTATATGGAGATGAGTATGTCGCTGTCATCCATCAGGAGATGGGTGAAGAAGGGATTCCCGTGGTGGCAATAGATTGTTAATCCATTAATGAGAGTGGAGAAGAAGATAATGTTTTTTTTAGATGCTTCGTTCTTTTTTTTCCAAGAACTTCTTATGACAGTGTTGGTTGTTTTAATACGATGAACAATTTTTCTTATTTGTATGGTGTTTCTAATGATTTCATTTCTTATGATCATGATGCGTTCATTTTTGACATTAATTCAATTAATACGACTGTATTTAATCTTGGAACTTTTGAAAATCCAAAGAAAATGATAGCATCTGATATAACTCCTAAAGAGAGGAAGATTCTGAGAGATTAATAAAAAAAAAGAGCCTTTGCTTGGACCTAAAATTACATGCTAAGAATTGAAAAGGGTATTATTGGGACATCATAGCTTTAATGTGCTAACATGATGACGAGCAGAATTTCAAAAGCCAGTCCTTTGTCTCCTCAAAGTCTAGGACGCATACAGTGCAGCCAAACAAGATCAAACTCAGAGGGTTACATCAGGAGTTAGAGGAATGAAACTCTAGACCTTCTCAAGAAATATATAACTCATTATGACCAAGCCTTATGACTCATTTCCTCCCAACCATTTGAGATATGTACCCCAAAGCCAATCAAGATTGACCTTTAATCATATGAGACCAAGATAAGTAAAGCATAGGCCCTTATAGCAAAACTTAGAAGGACATCTCATTACCTTTGACAAAAAAATAAACAAAAATTAAAAATTAAAAAAAAACAAAAACAAAAAAACCAAAAAAACCAAAAAATAAAAAAAAAAAAGAGGAAAAGAGAGAAGAAAAACCATAGTTTTGTCTTAAACCATCTGAGGCTAACGTACGACCCCATCTCAACCATTGAAAGCTACTTCAGAAATTGAACCATCAAATCCGACAAAAGCAAGGTGTGGTATTTCACATTCAAGTTCCAAACAAAGAACTAATCGTCTTAGCTAGTTTGTACAAGGGCCAAGAAAAAGACTTTGATGCTAAAAAAGAAGTACTCTCGGAAAAAGCAGCCTTCCCGGCTGATGAGGATGAAAGAGAATCTAAAGAAACTAATTGCTGCCACCGGACTGAGTCAAGCTCCATGGCAAACTCTAAAAAAAATAGAAAAAAAATAGAAAAAAATAGAAAAAAAGAAAAAAAAAAGAGAGGGCATCCTGGGCAAAAATTAAGGGCTGAGAGAAAATCTTCAATCATAAAAACCCGAGAGGGATGATTAATAACAGAAGTTTGCTGCTCACAGGATTTATCTCGAGATTAGATGAGATTTTGTATTTTGAGGTTAACATCAAATAAGGATCATGTGTGATGAAATCAAACTGAATCATATGCATTTATGCAATAATATGTTTAGAGCAATTCACTTTACATACTCAAAGTTGTCAAGTCCCGATATAAAAGTAGCACATTGTTACTATCTACCCTCCGCTACTCTCGCCACTCAAGCGCTTTAGTCGACTCATCCTGCTATCAACTGAAAAACCAATTCGACAGCACCTTTATGATAAGAATAAAGCTCATACAACCGTGATCTAAGACGTAAGTACATGTCGATCACGCCAGAAAGATCTTTGGCAATAGCTTTAGCCTCTCTTACAATCTATAAAAACAAAAGCCGTTAGAGATGAAAATCGTAATTGGCTCTCTAAGAAAAAGTTAGGCAAAAGGATAGGGTGAAAACCTTACAACAGGCAATCTATCCTTAAAAAAAAAAGGCCGTTAGAGATGAAAACCGTAATTGGCTGTTGAAGCAAAAGTTAGGCAAAAGGATAGGGTGGAAACCTGGAAACAGGCAGTCTATCCTTCAAAAAAAGAAGCAGCTGGATTGGGTTGGGTCCATTGCAGGCAAAAATAAGGCATAAGGTTATGTGAAAATCCGGAAATGACGCATTTCTTGCTAAGAAAAGTTAGTATGAAAACCCATAAGGGATGCACTACCTTAAGAAAATTACTATAGGTATCAGATGAGAACCTAATAATCCCAAAAGGCACGAAATTCAAAAGCAATTCCAAAGGACATCGGTCCTATTGCAAACTGCGACCAGCCCGGCTATCGCCTCCAAAACTCACTTAGATGAATTCTTGTCTTGCATTTCTGCATGACACATACATTTCACATGCATGCTCACTATTTTTCCTCCATATTTAGCCTTCTAGTTTTGCAGTAAGAGAGATTCGATGCGGACACTGAAAAAAGGAGATTGACGACATCAGTCAAAATACCAATCCAAACAATCAACCAAAGACCTCTCAAGGGGCAATCAGCCGAAGGGCTCTCAGAGGGCACCGCTTCAAATTTCTGAAGGGTTAGCACGATGGCGGCACTAGCATGCTATGGAAGGTTAGCACGACCACGGCACTACCACTTTAGAAGGGTTAGCACGATGACAGGACTACCACTCCACAGAGGGTTAGCACGATCACGGCATTGTCGCTTCAAATCTCAGAAGGGTTAGCACGATCACGGTACTACCACTTCAAATCTCAAAAGGGTTACCATGATGGCGGCACTACCATTCTGCGAAAGGTTATCATGACCACGACAATACCACTTCAATAAGGGTTAGCACGATGACGGCACTACCACTCCACGGAGGGTTAGCACGATCATAGCACTACAACTTCAAATCTCAAAAGGGTTAGCACGATGGCGGCACTACCATTCTATGGAAGATTAGCACGACCACGACACTACCACTTCAGAAGGGTTAGCATGATGCCGACACTACCACTCCACTGAGGGTTAGCATGATCATGGCACTACCGCTTTAAATCTTAGAAGGGTTAGCACGATGGCGGCACTGACATTCTACGAAAGGTTAGCACGACCACGGCACTACCACTTCAGAAGGGTTAGCACGATGATGGAACTAACACTCTATGGAGGGTTAGCACGATCACGGTAATATCGCTTCAACAAAGGACAACACGCCGAAAACATGGCAACAACCACCCCAATAACAACATCTAGTTTGGAAAGACAGTTGCCTCAGGTACATGTCTCTTTCCTTCTTTTTTCTGAATTTTGGCTCACCTAGGCACCCATATACTAGCTTTCCCAAAATTGGGGGCAACTATAGACACCGAGTCCAGAGGCAGTCCAAGATCAGGATTACCTAATGATGAAAATAAGCACCAATTTATCAGTGATAAAGTGATAATTGATCATTCCCCTTGTCAAGTTCTTATGTCCATAACAAAATGCTTTTAAATTTTATTTACTTTTATTTATTTCGGTTTTGTTGTGTTTTTTATTTGTTTTCTTTTTCTTTTTATTTTTTATTTTTTTTTTACTTTTACTTGTAATTTTATTTTTATTTTTATTTTTGGGAGGAAAGGTTTTTGGGGCTTCGCGTGCGGCGCGAGGCTACCCCGGTGGTGCAGCATCCCCACATCCGCCGACGCATAGACATGCGAGGCGTGCCCAGCGGGCGTCGGCCTCACTTGGGCGCCCAAGGCAAACCCTAGTGGGCTATGTTGCCCGCACGTACGCCGCACGACGTGTGCCCAGGCAGGTGATGCCAGCACGTGGAGCGTGTGACGTGCGCCTAGCAGGCGATGCCCGCACCCGGGCACCCGATGTACGGCCTGTCACACCCCGATTTCCCCCTAGTAGTTTGAGCTCTGATTGCATGTGTGTCTGTGAGTGTTTTGGCATGTGTTAATGGTATTTTGGATTATATGCACGAATTGTGGGCTTGGTTAGAATGTGCATGCTCATAGGGAAGTAGTGTGTCCATTAGTGAGGGGTAGTCTTGTGTGTGGTGTCTTGCATGTTTGTAGGGTGTGAGTGGTTAAGATCCACCAAGGATAGAGTGACATGTGGCTAGGATTTTAGGAAGTGGGTGTAAAGTGAAGGAGAGAAAAGAAAGTAGTCATTTTGCTGCCCTTTCTCTTTCTTCTTCCTCCTCTCTTTAACTCCTCTTCCTCTTTTCTCTTCAAGTGTGCCCTAGCTTTGATCCAAGTGGTTTTTAGTGGAAATTGATCATCTCTCAAGCTTCATTGGTAAGTTTTAGTGGGTTTTTCTTCTTCATCACCTTTTCTCTTAATCTTTGTTAGAGGAGTTTTTAATCTAGGGTTTTGTATTTGTGTGTTCTTCTTGGGTGCCTAGTTTAGAAGCGCCTACTTGTGATCCCAAGGGGAAAGAGAAGGCGAGTGGGAGTGGAGCTTGCTTCTAGGAGCATAAGATTTATAGGTTTGGGAATTAACTGTTCTTGATGCATTTTCTTGTATTTCATTTTAGTTGAATGATTTTCTGGAAATCTAATGATTAAGAGATGCATGTTAGTTTAAATGTTATAAGTTTTGGTTTGATTTAAGTTATGGTGCATGATTGTTGAACTATAAGAGCAGATATGAGTTGGATAGATGTCACTGTAATTTTTTGGGTTTGCTACTATTGGGATTCTGATTTTTGGTTAATTCATGAATTGATTGTATTGATTGTGTAAAAGTTGTGTTTGTGCTGTTGGTTGTGTTGGGAAATGCCCGATCTGAGGTAAGGTGGTATTTAGTTGGATTTTTTAAAGTTTTGGGCAAGTTTGGAACAAAATGAGTTCTGCAAATTTTCTATAGATTGGAACGCGACTCTCTACTGCGAGACAGAGATCCGTGAATCCACTGTTTCGACCGAACTAGCATCTTCCGATCGAAAGTACCATGGCGCTCGGTCGCCCACGCGATGGAGTGCTTGACTGCCGAACGGAAGATGGGGAGATCCGATCGGAATACCCTGGGCAAAGCACGATTAGTGTGGGCTGGGAATCCAAGTCACGAATCGGACACACAAGCACAACTCATGACCGGCTATGCAGCATCAGCACGAGTTGCACCGAACGACATGACTTATGCCCCCTTTGTTTTTTTTCCCCTTCCCAATCGGCCTTTCGGCCAACAAGAGCATCGACACGAGTCATGTCGATCCTACATGACTAGTGTCCTCGCTTTTTCCTTTGCGATCGGCCTTTCGGCTAAGTGAGGCATCGACACGAATCATGTCGACCTGCATGACTCGTGTCCTTCGCTCTTTCTTCGCTATTGGCCTTCTGCTGCCCTGTTTTTCCAACCTTGTCTTGTTTTGCTAAAATGTATTTCATATCCTTTCTACATGGGTTTTTACTACTATATGGGAATAAATATGCTTATATATGTGTAATATTATGATTTCTTCATGATAAATTATATGTTATGCTTTAGAACATGAATTATATTATGCATGACCTGTGAGAGTCAATCTAGTGGATAGTTAGGCATGCCTAATAAAGTTCAGTAGCTGCAGCCCTTAGATCCATTTGGACCCTGATCAGGTCCCTATTTGGATCCTCACGATCCCTAATGTGTATGAATCTTGTTTAAGATCCCCTCTGTAAAATGTTTTTGAATGAGAAAATGTGATGTTGCTTTTCGATTCGTACCCGTAAGGTACTGCCATGCTTTCAATTCAATTCGTAACCGTATGGTACTACCATGCGTTCACTAATTATCCACTATTGTGAGTCAGCAGGTGTATTGTTTGTTTGTGTTGTGCTTTTGAGGATGAGAAATTCGATCGGCTATGATTATAAGTATATGAATTTATATGTATACGAATGTCAGCATGGACTTTCAAATGTTATATATGTGATTCAACTATGATTATATGTAATATGATTATCAGCATATATCATTATGTATGCGTTTTGGTTTGACGACCATTGTGAATGGCCGTCCACTTTATTGTTTGTTTTCCCCACTAAGCGTTATCACTTAGCACAGGTGTTTCATCCGTGTAGGTGTGGATAATGGTTAGCTTTTGGGAGAGTTATCGCAAGTTAAGCCAACACGGAGGGAATTGATGTTAAGATTTAGCCTTTGTTATATGGTTCTTTTTATATTAGTGAACTCTCATTGTATTTATTCTTTTGTTCAGCTTCCGCCTTGTAATTTTGAAAGATGTAATTATTTTGTAATATCAAAATAGTTATGTAATGAATATTATTATTGCATCTTTGAATGATCATTTTGTTTAAAAGTTTTAATTTCGCTGTATTTTTGTATGTATATTACATGTGGATGTATGTTTATTGTATCGTTTTGCTTGGTGACCCCCTTGCTCATACTGGTTCTAACTCCATTGCGGATAGGTTCTCCTAGTATGGGTAGGGAGTGTTACAGGTTTTTGTATCAAAGCCTAGGTTTAGGCAGTTTCTAGGTGTTGTTGTGCATAGATATATGTCTAGGACTGTGTTGGTTGATGTGGGTATTTTTGTGTTTGTTTTAGATGGATTCTGATTCGGTGCGTGGGTTGCTTGAAGGGTTTGCTGAGAGTGTAAATCCTCAAGCAATAGATCTTTCAGTGTTTATTTCGGCTCAAACACCTAGGGTTCAGCCTAAGGCCGCAGCCATGCCCTTTGAGGCCATGTTAAATATTTCTCAGGATATGGCTCTAGTCTTCGAGAGAGTGACAGCTCCAAGGGAGAGTATGAGGAAATCTGGTGCAGAGGATTTTTATGGGATAAATTTCGATGAGTCTGAGTATGCTAAGAAATGGATAGAGAAGATAGAGCATGTTCTTAATGAGATTCAGTGCCCTCCTGATAGGCAGGTAGAGTGTGTAGTGGCTTTATTGCAGGGATCCGCCTACGATTGCTGGAAGTTGGTCCGTAGGCATCCCCAGTTTCCTGACCCGGTTACTTGGGATTTATTTGAGAGGGAGTTTACCAGTAAGTATGTGACTCAGGCCTATAAGGATGCTAAGTGGGCACAGTTCTGAGTTTGAGAAAGAGTTCAACTGTCTTGCTAAGTATGCTCAAGAGGGCGTTCTAACAGAGGAGTTTAGGTGTAGGCACTTTGAGGCTGGTTTGAATGAGTCCTTGCGGGTTATGCTCGTTTCATTGATGAGTACCCCGGGTATTGGTTATTATCAGATTGTCCAGGCAGTAGTGTGGGCTAAGAGATCATAATCAGTTATGAGGGAGAGAGTTCAGAGGAGGAATCCCCCTCGTGGAGGATCATCCTCGGGTAAGAGGTCTAGAAACCCGCAGGATGAGACTACTTTAGGTTCGGCTATGAGGGGCAGGAGATAGGGTTCTGCTATGAGTTTGAGTTCTGGTAAAGGTGGTTCTGGTAGTAGGACTGAGGTATTTCTCATTGTAGCAAGCGCCATTGGGGTGAGTGTAGGTGGCTCACAGGTGGTTGTTTCTAATATGGGAGCACTGATCACTATTTGGCTAGCTGTCCTAAGTTGAGTGAGGCTTTTGGTGATTAGCGCGAGGCTAGCAGAGTTGGATCTAATGTACCACAATTCGGTTGGTCTAGAAGCTGAGGTAGAGGTCGAGGCGATCCTCCTAGAGAGGGAGCTCCATCAGGATCTGTCTAGCGGCCTTTAACGGTTCCAGCTAGAGCTTATGCTATGAGAGCTCGGGATGAGTAGGATGCCCCGGATGTGTTTACTGGTAAGTTCCTACTATTTAACACTGAGTTGTATGATCTAATTCACCGTGGTTCCACACACTCATATTTGTGCACGAGTAAGTTATTAGATAAGTTGTATGATCTTTATCAGTTAGATTATGAGGTTTGTGTGATCAGTCCCTTAGGGCATAGTGTCAATGTGAGTAAAGTGTATAGGAGTTGTCCTCTTTTGGTTCAAGGTGTTGAGTTTTCTGCGGATTTGATTGAGTTGTCATTTCGAGAGTTTGATCTGATTTTGGGTATGGATTGGTTGATTAAGCATCGGGTTGTAGTTGATTGTCATAGGAAAGTGATTGTGTTGCGAGATAGAGATCAGTCTTCTGTTGTGGTTAAAGGTTTGGGTTCGAGTTCCTTGAGTAATGTGATTTCTGCTATACAAGCTAAGAGGTTCTTGAGGAAGGGTTGTGAAGCATTTCTAGCAGTGGTGTTGGATTCTAAACATGATCAGCTTAAGATTGAGGATATCCCAGTTGTTAGGGAGTTTAGAGATGTGTTACCAAGTGAGTTGCCTGGGTTACCTTTGGAGAGAGAGGTGGAGTTGTCCATAGAGATAGCGCCGGGTACTTCGCCCATTTCAAAAGCACCTTATCGGATGGCTCCTGTAGAGTTGAGGGAACTTAAGACTCAAGTACAAGAGTTATTAGATAAGCGGTTTATTAGACCCAGCCTATATCCATGGGGAGCTCGGGTGTTGTTTGTTAGGAAGAAGGATGGTACCTTGAGGATGTGCATCGACTATAGGCAGATTAATAAGGTCACAGTGAAGAATAAGTATCTTTCGCCTAGAGTTGGGGATTTGTTTGATCAGCTCAGAGGTGCGGGTGTTTTCTCCAAGATTGATCTCCGATCGGGTTACTATCAGCTTTGGGTGAAAGACCTGGATGTGGCTAAGACTGCCTTTCGGACGCAGTATGGCCATTATGAGTTCCTTGTGATGCCATTCGGGTTGACCAATGCACCTGCGGCTTTTATGGATTTGATGAACAGAGTGTTTAGGCCACATCTCGACTGATTTGTAATAGTGTTTATTGATGACATTTTGGTTTATTCGAAGGATGAGAGTGAGCATGAAGAGCATCTTCGGTTAGTACTGCAAGTTTTGAGGGAGCACCGTTTGTTTGCGAAGCTTAGTAAGTGTGATTTCTGGCTTTGAGAGGTGTCTTTCTTGGGTCACATTGTGTCAGCTAAGGTTATTCAAGTGGATCCAGCTAAGATTGAGGCGATTGTGAATTGGAAGGCGCCTAAGAATGTTCCGAAAGTTAGAAGTTTCCTCGGTTTGGCAAGGTATTACCGTCGATTTGTGAAGGGTTTTTCAGTCATTGCTGCTCCTATAACGAGATTGTTGAGGAAAGGAGTTAGATTTGAATGGTCGGATAAGTGCCAGGCATGCTTTGGGAAGTTGAAGAGATTGTTAGTTGAAGCTCCTGTACTTACTCAGCCTCTATCGGGTCAGGAGTTTGTAATGTATAGCGATGCTTCAGGTATCGAGCTTAGATGTATGTTGATGCAAGAAGGTAAAGTTGTGGATTATGTGTCTCGTCAGTTGAAGACTCATGAGAAGAACTATTCGACGCATGATTTGGAATTAGAGGCCGTGATCTTTGGTTTAAAGATTTGGCGACATTATCTGTATGGGGAGAGGTGTAGGATTTTCACGGATCATAAAAGTTTGAAGTATCTCCTCATGCAAAAAGAGTTGAAAATGAGATAGCGTCAATGGTTCCTCGAGGACAAAATTCTTTAAGGAGGTGAGAGTTGTCATGGCCGGACTTGTACCCTAAAAGAATTAACTTTCATTGGCATGTGCATGTGAATTGAATGTGTGGTTTGGACTAAATTGAAATGAAGGTAGGACTTCATTGAAAGTTGAGTGGATAGTTTAGTGGCTAATTGGTATATATATGAGATTAAGTTAGGAATGGTTTAAGGGCTGATTAGTTCACTTAATGATGGATTAATTAGGAATAAAATAAGGTAAGAAATCAGTTGGTGGAGGCTGATTTAGTGAGTGGAATCCGTGTGGCTCCTTATGAGTGTGCCACCTCCATCTTTTGCATGCATGAGACCTTGAGGTTGAGAAATGACCCATTTGTGAGAAATGAGTCTTTTTCTGTGTTTTCTACCTCATCTTGCCGTGAGAGTAGTTTCTTTAGTCTCTTAAATCATATTGCATAGTTGTAAGAAGTTCAAGTTGTTAAGTTGCTCAAGAGTTAAGTTGTTGGACTTAAGAGGTAAGTGATTATGAATGCTTGTTCTCATCTTCTACTTTTCTTCTAGGTTTTGATTTAGTATTGGAATGAGAATTAATGGATTATGTTCAATTTTGGAATTGAACTGGTTTTGCTAGTTGAAGAAGTGAAGAAGGATAAAGGGAAAGCTATAATCGGAGAACCGAGCGTTCGTCGAGATTAGGAGCTAAGGCGACAAGGTTTGGGAATAAACCCTAGTTGTATAACTATGAAAATTGTGTTGCTTGAATGTGAATTTGGTATGAATCATGTGTATGTGAGAAGTAATGGCCTTGAGCATGAACTTGATAGGCTTTGTGGAAATGTTGTTTGAGAATATGTATACTACGTGTATAATGAATATAATTTTAATTTATGCTATGAGTGAATGCCAATGTTAAGATGGAAATCAGGTATGTGCCATTTGGGTATGTGGTTGATGAATTGGGTTAATTTGTTAAAAAGAAAATGGGTTAGAAGTCCTTGAAAGGAAATGGGAATTGAATGTGGAATTGGAATCTTGCATGGGTCACGGTGACAATCAAATTTATTGTGACCGTGAGGTTTGCTGGAGGTCTATTCTGCCTAACTGAATTGGGTATGTCACGGTGACAACCAAAATGGTTATGACCGTGAGGTACCCAAGGAAGCATTCTGCCTTGCAAAATCTGATATGTCACGGTGACAATCAAATTGATTGTGACCGTGACATACCCTCAAGTAGCATTCTGTCGAGAATTAGGAACATGTCACGGTGACAATCAAATTGATTGTGACCGTGACCTATCCTCAATTTGCATTCTATTTTGGACTTCAACATGTCACGGTGACAATCAAATTGATTGTGACCGTGACCTACCCTGTTTTGGCAATGTAACCCTAATGTGTTTGGCCTTTCAAATGGCAAGGCATTGAGCTGAAATGAAGGACATTATGAGTAAGTATTACATGTGTATTAGGTAATGTACAATTGCATACTACATGATGATTCTTGAATGCAATCAAATATGTGATTAATAACTATGAAGAATGAGTTTGGAAACACAATGAGTATGCAAGTGAAATGTATAGCTATGTTCTAATGCAAATGGGTAAAGTGAATGTGATGTTAGCTATCAACATATGTGATGTGAAAAGTGATCAATGTGAACTGAATAATATGATTAACAACTTAAGCCTGCGAGTCAAGTAGTGGATAGTTAGGCATGCCTATACGGCCAAGTGCTGTAGCCCCATGTGTTTAATGTGTCTGATTCCATGGGAATCACAATGCGAAAACAATGCGCATAATCCTTGTTGGATTTTATTGCAAGTGGATTGATATTTTGTACCTGAGGGTACCAATGCGTAAGTGTAATCTCGATGAGATTCTAGTACCTGAGTGGTACCAATACGATACCCGTTATCCGCGTCTTTAGATTGCAGGCCAACCAACTAATTAATAAGTGGAAATGAATGTGATACAATATAGTATGCGATGTGAATACGTGAGTATGTGAATGTTGCTTTATGATTGAATATAGTATTAAACCATGTTATGCATGGAATGGAATTTGATGAAGTGATTCTTAATTAAGCATGATTGTTAACATGCAATGTGTGATAAATTACTTGTTATATGTGTTCCCCACTAAGCGTTATCGCTTAGCACGGGTTTACTCTAATCCGTGAAGGTACGGACAAGAGGTGATCGGAGGACGCATCCGCATATCAACGGTCAATAATAGGAAGTGGATAGTGTAGGTTTTGGGGTTTCTTATTTGGGAATTTTGTATAGACTTTTGTATATTTATTATGTGTATAAGATGTGTAAAGGCATATAATAATGAGCTAACTAAGAATGGTAACAAAACAATGGCGTAAGTATGCATGATGTATAATCGTATGTGATGGAAACTTTTTATTTTAGGTTTCATAAGGTTATGCATGTGTTCTGTGTGTTTTCGTACGGCTTTTTCTAACTAAGATTAGCTAAACTAGTCCTACGTGTGAAAAGGGCGTCACAAGTTGTGGTATCAGAGCTTTAGGTTTAGTCTTTTCTGGGAGATTGGTTAGCTAGATTGTGTTTAGTATTGTTGACCTAATGAGGACGTCCTTGTGTACTCTGTGTAGTTAGCGATGGATCCTGATTGCAATACTAGAGAGGAGACAGCTGAAAGAGTGAATCCTCGAGAAGTAGAGGCAACGGAGTCTGGTCAGTCTCGGCCAGCTAGCCTTGGGAATGTTGTTCCAGAGGGTCCTTTGGAAACTCTAATGAAAATGTCGCTAGATATGGCAAGGGTTATGGAACGCATGACTGCACCACAAGCACCATTGGAAACTTTGAGAAAACATGGGGCAGAAGAATTCCACGGTACCAGTATGGATGAGTTTGAAAAGGCAGAGTACTGGCTGGAAAAGGTACAGAGGATTTTGGGTGAGATCAAGTGTCCTTTAGGGTAGCAAGTGGAGTGTGTGGTGTCGCTGCTTCAGGGTGCAGCATATGACTGGTGGAAGCTAGTCTTGCAGAATCCGATGCTTCCTGATCCTATTACTTGGGAGTTCTTTGAAAAGGAGTTCAGGAACAAGTTTGTGACAAAAGCACATAAATAGGCCAACTGGAAGCAGTTCTTGTATTTAAGACAGAGAGCTATGACAGTAGCGGATTATGAGAAGGAATTCTGTCTTTTGAGTAAGTATGCGCCGAAAGGTGTTTTGACTGTGGAGTTTCGATGTTAACAGTTTGAAGAGGGTTTGAATTAGGAAATCAAGGCATTGTTGGTTTCATTGACTACTGAACAGAATGTGAGATATTACCGGATAGTTCAGGCGGCAATGAGAGCTGAGAGATCCTTGGGAGCTCAGCGAGACAGGTTACAGAGGAGAAATGCAAATAGAGGTGGTTCTCAAGCGGGTAAAAGATCAAGAGATTCTCCTATGGCACCACCTGCGGAATCAGTGCTCAGTTCTGCAACAAGAGGTAGGAAGCGTGGCGCTCTTACGGCATCTGGTTATGGGAGAGGAGCATCTAGTAACAAGAGCAAGGTACATGAGTGTCCTCACTGTGGTAAGAGGCATAGAGGAGAATGCTGGAGAGTGACGGGTGCTTGCTTTAGATGTGGTAGCACTGAGCATTTCCTTGCTAACTGCCCGAATGCTTATGAGACGACAGGAAATCAGAAAGAACAGAGTAGGGGTGGTTCAAACTTGCCTTCTACTAATAGAGGAGGAGGAAGAGGACATGGTAGAGATAACCAATCCAGAGGTGCAGCAGATTCTGAGATCGTGGATAGGCCTAATGCGGTGCCAGTGCGGGCTTATACAATGAAGGCACGAGAGGATCAAGATGCGCCTGAGGTGATAGCAGGTACTTTTCTACTCTATGATGTGGAAATGTTTGCACTTATAGACCCTGGTTCAACTCATTCTTATGTGTGTGCTAAAAAGATATGTGAAAGGATGCCTAAAGCGGAATTTTTGAAATATGATATATGTGTATCTAGTCCTTTGGGAAATAGTGTGAATGTGTATAGAGATTGTGCACTAGAAGTTCAGGGTAGTGTGTTCCCAGTGGATTTAATCAAGTTGCCCTTTGATGAATTTGATGTAATATTGGGAATGGATTGGCTGACTAAGCACAATGCAGTGGTTAAGTGTAAAAGAAAGGTTGTGTTACTCAGTAATGGTAAGGGTAATAAAGTGATTGTAAAGGGAGACGGTGCGAATTCCCTTGTGAATGTGGTTTTAGCAATGCAATCTTATCGATGCATGAGAAAAGGGTGTGAAGCATACCTGGCTTTAGTGTTGGACAATAAAAGGGAACATGTGAAAGTAAAGGATATACCTGTGGTAAGAGAGTTCTCTGATGTGTTCCCAGAAGAATTGAGTGGTGTACCACCAGTAAGAGAGGTGGAATTGTCCATCGAGGTTGTATCTGGATCAGCGCCAGTGTCTAAAGTGCCCTACAGGATGGCCCCAGCTGAGTTGAAGGAGTTAAAGTCACAGTTGCAAGAGTTACTAGATAGGGGGTTCATTAGACCTAGTGTGTCTCCTTAGGGAGCACCGGTCTTATTTGTAAAGAAGAAGGATGGTACCATGCGAATGTGTATTGACTATCGGCAGCTGAACAAAGTGACAGTAAAGAACCGGTACCCTCTACCGCGAATTGAGGATTTGTTTGATCAGTTAAGAGGAGCAGGTGTGTTCTCAAAGATTGATTTGCGTTCTGGGTACTATCAATTGCAAGTAAAGAAAGAAGATATACCCAAAACTGCATTTAGAACCCTATATGGGCATTATGAGTTTTTGGTGATGCCTTTCGGGTTAACTAATGCGCCTGCTGCATTTATGGATTTGATGAATCGGGTGTTTAGACCGTATTTGGATCAATTTTTGGTAGTGTTTATAGATTATATTCTGGTTTATTGAAGGAATGAGACGGAGCATGAGCAGCATTTGAGAATTGTACTTCAGACGTTGCGAGAGCATCAGCTGTATGCCAAATTGAGTAAATGCGAGTTTTGGTTGCGAGATGTATCTTTTCTGGGTCATGTGATATCTTCTGAAGGTATTAAGGTGGATCCAACTAAAATAGAAGCGATTGTGAATTGGAATCCACCTAGGAACGTGCTTGAGATTCGTAGTTTCTTGGGGTTGGCTGGATACTATAGGAGGTTTGTGAAAGGGTTCTCAGTGTTAGCTTCTCCACTGACAAGATTGCTGCGAAAGGGAGTTAGGTCTGAATGGTCAGAAAAGTGTCAGCAGAGTTTTGACCAATTAAAGAGGATGCTGGTCGAAGCACCGATTCTTACACAGCCTATGACTGGTAAAGAGTATGTTCTGTGCACCGATGCCTCAGGTATAGGGTTGGGTTGTGTATTGATGCAAGATGGAAAGGTGATAGCGTATGCATAAAGGCAATTGAAACTGCATGAGCAGAAATATCCAACTCATGACTTAGAATTGGCAGCAGTAGTGTTCGCTTTAAAGATTTGGCGACATTACTTGTATGGTGAGAAGTGTAGAATTTACACCGATCATAAGAGTTTGAAATATCTACTTACTCAGAAAGAATTGAATCTGACACAGCGAAGATGGCTCGAGTTGTTTAAAGATTATGATTGTATTGTGGATTATCACCCGGGAAAAGCTACTGTAGTGGCGGATGCATTGAGTAGGAAATCTATTTCAGTGCTATAGTTGAAGCAAATTAGATGGCGAATCTCTGCAGATGGAGCCTTAATAGCACAGTTGAAAGCGAGACCGATCTTGAGAGATGAATTAATAGCTGCAGAGAGGAATGATGCAAGGTTACAATAGATTTTGCAGTCCGTCGGTACTGGGGACAGGACTGATTATTCAGTGAATGAGCATGGAGTGTTGTTACATAACAACAGGATATGTGTGGAAAATGATAAAGAATTGAAGAAGCGACTGATGCATGAAGCCCATAATACAGTTTTCATTATGCATCCAGGTGGAAACAAGATGTACCCGGATTTGAAACAGATGTATTGGTGGCCCGGCGTGAAGAAAGATATAGTGGAGTATGTGTCCAAGTGCTTGGTATGTCAGCAAGTTAAGGCAGAACATCAAGTTCCACAAGGAATGTTGAATCCACTCCCTATTCCACAGTGGAAATGGGATAACATCACAATGGATTTTGTTTTTGGATTGCCTCTGACCTCAAGACAGCAAGATGCAGTATGGGTTATTGTGGACAGGTTTTCGAAATCAGCTCATTTTATACCAGTTCGAATGAATTACTCTATGGAAAGGTTGGCAGAATTGTATGTGAGAGAGATTGTTCGGTTGCATGGAGTACCCTTATCTATTGTTTCTGATAGGCATCCCAGATTCACTTCTAAGTTTTTGAAGAGTCTGCAAGTTATCCTGGGTACAAAATTGAACTTCAGTACTGCTTTCCATCCGCAAACTGATGGACAATCGAAAAGAATTATCCAGGTTCTGAAAGATTTGATGCGAGCGTGTGTATTGGATTTCTCTAAGAGTTGGGATAAGTATCTTCCACTTATGGAATTTGCTTATAACAACAGTTATCAGACTAGTATTGGCATGGCACCGTATGAAGCTTTGTACGGAAGGAAATGTCGCACACCGATTTGCTGGATGGAATTGAATGAGCACAGAATTATTGGGCCAGATTTGGTTCGTGATACAGAAGAGAAAGCAATACTTATTCAGCAAAGACTAAAGGCACTTAGTGATAGACAAAAGTCCTATGTAGATTTGAAGCGAAGAGATGTTGAATTTCAAGTGGGTGACAAAGTGTTTCTAAAAGTATCTCCTTAGAGGAAGGTACTGAGATTTGGCAAGAAAGGAAAGCTGAGTCCGAGGTTTATTGGACCATATGAAGTCCTGGAAAGAGTGGGCTCTGTAGCATATCGATTGGCTTTGCCTCCGGCGTTAATCAAGCTTCATGATGTGTTCCATGTGTCTATGCTGAGAAGATATAGGTCAGATGAATCTCATGTGTTATCTGTGCAAGAGGTGGAAGTTCAGCCAGACTTCACCTACGATGAGAAGCCAAAAGTGATACTAGCACGGGAGGTGAGACTGCTTTGGAATAAGCAGATACCGCTTGTGAAAGTGCTTTGGCGGCATCATGGTGTTGAGGAAGCAACATGGGAGCCAGAAGCGGCTATGCGAGAGCAACACCCGCAGTTGTTTATCACAGGTATGAATTTTGAGGACGAAATTCTTTAAGGAGGGGGGAGTTGTCATGGCCGGACTTGTACCCTAAAAGGATTAACTTGAATTGGCATGTGTATGTGAAATGAATGTGTGGTTTGGACTAAATTGAAATAAAGGCAGGACTTGATTGAAAGTTGAGTGGATAGTTTAGTGGCTAATTGGTATATATATGAGATTAAGTTAGGAATGGTTTAAGGGCTGATTAGTTCACTTAATGATGGATTAATTAGGAATAAAATAAGGTAAGAAATCAGTTGGTGGAGGCTAATTTAGTGAGTGGAATCCGTGTGGCTCCTTGTGAGTGTGCCACCTCCATCTTTTGCATGCAAGAGACCGTGAGGTTGAGAAATGACCCATTTGTGAGAAATGAGTCTTTTTCTGTGTTTTCTACCTCCTCTTGCCGTGAGAGTAGTTTCTTTAGTCTCTTAAATCATATTGCATAGTTGTAAGAAGTTCAAGTTGTTAAGTTGCTCAAGAGTTAAGTTGTTGGACTTAAGAGGCAAGTGATTATGAATGCTTGTTCTCATCTTCTACTTTTCTTCTTGGTTCTGATTTGGTATTGGAAAGAGAATTGATGGATTATGTTCAATTCTGGAATTGAACTGGTTTTGCTAGTTGGAGAAGTGAAGAAGGATAAAGGGAAAGCTGTAATCGGAGAACCGAGCGTTCGTCGAGATTAGGAGCTAAGGCGACAAGGTTTGGGAACAAACTCTAGTTGTATAATTATGAAAATTGTGTTGCTTGAATGTGAATTTGGTATGAATCATGTGTATGTGAGAAGTAATGGCCTTGAGCATGAAATTGATAGGCTTTGTGGAAATTTTATTTGAGAATATGTATGCTACGTGTATAATGAATATAATATTTATTTATGCTATGAGTGAATGCCAATGTCAAGATGGAAATCAGGTATGTGCCAATTGGGTATGTGGTTCATGAATTGGGTTAATTTGTTAAAAAGAAAATGGGTTAGAAGTCCTTGAAAGGAAATGGGAATTGAATGTGGAATCGGAATCTTGCATTGGTCACGATGACAATCAAATTGATTGTACCGTGAGGTATGCTGGAGTTCTATTCTGCCTAGCTGAATTGGGTATGTCACGGTGACAACCAAAATGGTTGTGACCGTGAGGTACCCAAGGAAGCATTCTGCCTTGCAAAATCTGATATGTCACGGTGACAATCAAATTGATTGTGACCATGACCTACCCTCAAGTAGCATTCTGCCGAGAATTGGGAACATGTCACGGTGATAATCAAATTGATTGTGACCGTGACTTGTCCTCAATTTGCATTCTATTTTGGACTTCAACATGTCACGGTGACATTCAAATTGATTGTGACCGTGACCTACCCTATTTTGGCAATGTAACCTTAATGTGTTTGGCCTTTCAAACGGCAAGGCTTTGAGCTGAAATGAAGGACATTATAAGTAACATATTACATGTGTATTAGGTAATGTACAATTGCATACTACATGATGATTCTTGAATGCAATCAAATATGTGATTAATAACTATGAAGAATGAGTTTGGAAACACAATGAGTATGCAAGTGAAATGTATAGCTATGTGCTAATGCGAATAGGTAAAGTGAATGTGATGTTAGCTATCAACATATGTGATGTGAAAAGTGATCAATGTGAACTGAATAATATGATTAACAACTTAAGCCTGCGAGTCAAATAGTGGATAGTTAGGCATGCCTATAGGCTCAAGTGCTACAGCCCCATGCGTTTAATGTGTCTGATTCCATGGGAATCACAATGCGAAAACAATGCGAATAATCATTGCTGGATTTTATTATAAGTGGATTGATATTTTTTACCTGAGGGTACCAATGCGTAAGTGTAATCTCGATGAGATTCTAGTACCTGAGTGGTACCAATGCGATACCCGTTATCCGCGTCTTTGGATTGCAGGCTAACAAACTCATTAATAAGTGGAAATGAATGTGATACAATATAGTACGCGATGTGAATACGTGAGTATGTGAATGTTGCTTTATGATTGAATATAGTATTAAACCATGTTATTCATGGAATGGACTTTGATGAAGTGATTCTTAATTAAGCATGATTGTTAACATGCAACGTGTGATAAATTACTTGTTATATGTGTTCCCCACTAAGCGTTATCGCTTAGCACGGGGTTTACTCTAATCCGTGCAGGTACGGACAAGAGGTGATCGGAGGACGCATCCGCATATTAACGGTCAACAATAGGAAGTGGATAGTGTAGGTTTTGGGGTTTCTTACTTGGGAATTTTGTATAGACTTTTGTATAATTAATATGTGTATCAGATGTGTAAAGGCATGTAATAATGAGATAACTAAGAATGGTAACGAAACAATGGCATAAGTATGTATGATGTATAATCGTATGTGATGGAAACTTTTTGTTTTAGGTTTCATAAGGTTATGCATGTGTTCTGTGTGTCTGTGTACGGCTTTTTCTAACTAAGATTAGCTAAGCTAGTCTGACGTGGGAAAAGGGTGTCACAAGTTGTGGTATCAGAGCTTTAGGTTTAGTCTTTTCTGGGAGATTGGCTAGCTAGATTGTGTTTAGTATTGTTGACCTAATGTAGACGTCCTTGTGTACTCTGTGTAGTTAGCGATGGATCTTGATCGCAATACTAGAGAGGAGACAGCTGAAAGTGTGAATCCTCGAGAAGTAGAGGCAACGGAGTCTGGTTAGTCTCGGCCAGCTAGCCTTGGGAATGTTGTTCCAGAGGGTCCTTTGGAAACTCTAATGAAAATGTCGCTAGATATGGCAAGGGTTATGGAACGCATGACTGCACCACAAGCACCATTGGAAACTTTGAGAAAACATGGGGCAGAAGAATTCCATGGTACCAGTATGGATGAGTTTGAAAAGGCAGAGTACTGGCTGGAAAAGGTACAGAGGATTTTGGGTGAGATCAAGTGTCCTTTAGGGCAGCAAGTGGAGTGTGTGGTGTCGCTGCTTCAGGGTGCAGCATACGACTGGTGGAAGCTAGTCTTGCAGAATCCGATGCTTCCTGATCCTATTACTTGGGAGTTCTTTGAAAGGAGTTCAGGAACAAGTTTGTGATAAAAGCTCATAAAGAGGCCAACTGGAAGCAGTTCTTGAATTTAAGACAGAGAGCTATGATAGTAGCGGATTATGAGAAGGAATTCTGTCTTTTGAGTAAGTATGCGCCGAAAGGTGTTTTGACTGTGGAGTTTCGATGTTAGCAGTTTGAAGAGGGTTTGAATGAGGAAATCAAGGCATTGTTGGTTTCATTGACTACTGAACAGAATGTGAGATATTACCGGATAGTTCAGGCGGCAATGAGAGCTGAGAGATCCTTGGGAGCTCAGCGAGACAGGTTACAGAGGAGAAATGCAAATAGAGGTGGTTCTCACGCGGGTAAAAGATCAAGAGAATATCCTATGGCACCACCTGCGGAATCAGTGCTCAGTTCTGCAACAAGAGGTAGGAAGCGTGGCGCTCCTACGGCATCTGGATCTGGGAGAGGAGCATCTAGTAACAAGAGGGAGGCACATGAGTGTCCTCACTGTGGTCAGAGGCATAGAGGAGAATGCTGGAGTGTGACGGGTGCTTGCTTTAGATGTGGTAGCACTGAGCATTTCCTTGCTAACTGCCCGAATGCTTATGAGACGACAGGAAGTCAGCAAGAATAGAGTAGGGGTGGTTCAAACTTGCCTTCTACTAATAGAGGAAGCGGAAGAGGACGTGGCAGAGGTAACCAGTCCAGAGGTGCAGCAGATTCTGAGATCGTGGATAGGCCTAATGCGGCGCTAGTGCGGGCTTATGCAATGAAGGCACGAGAGGATCAAGATGCGCCTGAGGTGATAGCAGGTACTTTTCTACTCTATGATGTGGAAATGTTTGCAGTTGTAGACCCTGGTTCAACTCATTATTATGTGTGTGCTAAAAAGATATGTGAAAGGATGCCTAAAGCGGAATGTTTGAAATATGATATATGTGTATCTAGTCCTTTGGGAAATAGTGTGAATGTGAATAAGGTGTATAGAGATTGTGCACTAGAAGTTCAGGGTAGTGTGTTCCCAGTGGATTTAATCGAGTTGCCCTTTGATGAATTTGATGTAATATTGGGAGTGGATTGGCTGACTAAGCACAATGCAGTGGTTAAGTGTAAAAGAAAGGTTGTGATACTCAGTAATGGTAAGGGTAATAAATTGATTGTAAAGGGAGTCAGTACGAATTCCCTTGTGAATGTGGTTTCAGCAATGCAAGCATATCGATGCATGAGAAAAGGGTGTGCAGCATACCTGGCTTTGGTGTTGGACAATAAAAGGGAACATGTAAAAGTACAGGATATACCTGTGGTAAGAGAGTTCTCTGATGTGTTCCCAGAAGAATTGAGTGGTGTACCACCAGTAAGAGAGGTGGAATTGTCCATCGAGGTTGTATCTGGATCAGCGCTAGTGTCTAAAGTGCCCTACAGGATGGCACCAGCTGAGTTGAAGGAGTTAAAGTCACAGTTGCAAGAGTTACTAGATAGGGGGTTCATTAGACCTAGTGTGTCTCCTTAGGGAGCACCGGTCTTATTTGTAAAGAAGAAGGACGGTACCATGCGAATGTGTATTGATTATCTGCAGCTGAACAAAGTGATAGTAAAGAACCGGTACCCTCTACCTCGAATTGAGGATTTGTTTGATCAGTTAAGAGGAGCAGATGTGTTCTCAAAGATTGATTTGCGTTCTGGGTACTATCAATTGCAAGTAAAGAAAGAAGATATACCCAAAACTGCATTTAGAACCCGATATGGGCATTATGAGTTTTTGGTAATGCCTTTTGGGTTAACTAATGCGCCTGCTGCATTTATGGATTTGATGAATCGGGTGTTTAGACTGTATTTGGATCAATTTGTGGTAGTGTTTATAGATGATATTCTGGTTTATTGAAGGAATGAGACGGAGCATGAGCAGCATTTGAGAATTGTACTTCAGACGTTGCGGGAGCATCAGTTGTATGCCAAATTGAGTAAATGCGAGTTTTGGTTGCGAGAGGTATCTTTTCTGGGTCATGTGATATCTTCTGAAGGTATTAAGGTGGATCCGGCTAAAATAGAAGCGATTGTGAATTGGAAGCCACCTAGGAACGTGCTTGAGATTCGTAGTTTCTTGGGGTTGGCTGGATACTATAGGAGGTTTGTGAAAGGGTTCTCAGTGTTAGCTTCTCCACTGACAAGATTGCATAAGTATGTATGATGTATAATTGTATGTGATGGAAACTTTTTATTTTAGGTTTCATAAGGTTATGCATGTGTTCTCTGTGTGTGTGTACGGCCTTTTCTAACTAAGATTAGCTAAGCTAGTCTGACGTGGGAAAATGGCGTCACAGGTTTTTCAAACTAACAATCAAATAACTCTTCAATCCCTTTTTAAAATAAGCGCAAAGGAACCAATATTCCTAAACCAAACGAATGCCCCAATTTATGTATGTTTTCTCATGTTTTACTTTATTTGTTTTGTTTTAAATTTATATTCATGTATTTTCTTTTGGACCCTTGTAATTAATTTTGGGGCAACATTATTTAATTTCCATTTTGGATTGTAATCCTTCCCAATTTATATTTTTAATCTTCTTTTAATGGGGTTGTATTCCGTCCCAATTTCTCTTGTAATTGTGTGCTTGGCGTGTTTACCGCTTTCTTTTATCGCTTTATTTAACTGCTGTAGACACCGGGTCCTGAGTAAGCCTAGATCGAAGTTACCCAATGATGATAATTGCCTTCACAGGCTTAAAAGGTTAAAAGTGATGATTTTCTCGTCAAATTTGCATTTTAGAGTGAAAAATTAGAAAATAATAAAAAAATATTTAAAAAATTAATTTTGAAAAATGGGGGCTTAAAATTATAGTGTTTTTAGTCAATTTATAATTTAAAAATAAAAAAATAAAAAAAATTCGGACCGCGAGTGTCGGGCGCGGCAGCGCGCAGGCGTCCAGCTCACAGGCGCCTGGGTGCCCAGGCGCCCATCGTGCAGCGAGCGCAAAGGCGACGCTCAGCGTCGCCGATGCTGCGCGTCGCTAAAGGAGCGCGCACGCTGAGCGCCGCACGGAGCGCTCGTGCGCGAGCGCCAGCGCGCGGATTTCGCGTGATTCTCGCCTGGTTGCCGCTCCGACGCCCGCCCCTCTATAGCGACGGGAATGATGGCCGTCGGTACAGGGTCTGATGCCCTATTTCCCCTTTTTCAGCCTTTTTTCCGATTTTTTCACCCAAAATTCCGTTTTTTATCCCATTTTTTGGGGTTTTTGACTTCAAATAAAATTCCAAAATATTTTTTATAGATTATTAATTAATAAAACTTGATTTTATCCCCAAAAATAAAGGAATTTGAATAAAATTAGGTTTGTTTTCCTTAATTAAATTAGGGCAACATTTCCTATCTTTTAAATAGTTTAGGATAAAATCAAAAAGAGGGGGGCTACACACATTTTTTAGACCTAAAAATTTCTCTTCATCTTCTTCTTCTTCCACTAAAATTCCAGATTTTTTCCCCAACCAAAAATCAAAAAGAAAAATCAAGTGTTTCATTCTTTTTCCAACATAATTTCTTCTAAACATATTTTTAGAGGAAGTTTTGTTGTTGGATTTAATTTTTGAGACAAATAGAATAATTATTTGTTCTCAAAATTGTTTTTCTTCTTTTATTTTGGGTTCAATAAAACTCTTTTCATTGATTTTGTTTTGAATATCTTTTTGATAAAAAATTGATTTTGAGACAAATAAAATAATTGTTTGTCATCAAAATCTAATTTTTATTTGATAAAACTTCAATCAATTTTTCTTTATTTTAATCAATAAAACTTTTTTTGATCAAAATCATTTCTTTAGGCAAAGGTATCAATTCTTTGTTCTTAAAGAATTTTTGATCATTTTTATTTTCATGTTTCTTGGAATAAAATTCCAACATTTTCATAATATTTCACTCTAATATTGTGAATCATCAAACAAAGAAATCAACCATCACTTTTCCTTCATCAAATCCAATATTCTGAGGGTAAATATTCTAGGCTCAATTTCAATTCCTATTCTATTTTATTTCATTTTATTTATTCATGTATATTTTATTGTTTTTATTGATTTATTTATTGTTTTAATTTATTCATTTGTTGTATTGATTTTATATTCGTTCTATTTAATTGTTTATACATGATATGATTTTTATTCACATAAATATTGATTGTTTATTAATTTTTAACATGTAATTAATTTATTTCACTTTAATTCATCATTATTTTTAACATGTAATTAATAAATTCATTTTAATTGATCTTTTTGCCATGAAAATGGTTTATATCATTTGTGAACATATTTAATTAATCATATTGTTTAGTTAATTGTTTTCATCATTCTTTAATTGTTTTAATCTATTATTCTTTTCTTTATCATTTTATATATTCTTTGATTCGTTTATCTTCATCATTTTTCATCATGTTCATATTTTTACATATATTAATTAAGTAACATGTCATATTTTATTTTATTCACATCATTTAATCATTTGTCATACATAATGCATGTTTTTCATTTATTTTAGTTTATTAACATTTTGATTCCATTATCATTCTTTTCATATCATTTTTTATTCATTATTTTGTATGTTTAATTGATTGAATTGATTTAATCACTAACATTATTTTATTTGTATTTTGTTTTTATGTCTAAACTCATTTTTTCGCTTGGGCGTTTTTGCGAGCACATCGGGAGGTCCAAAAAAAGGCTCGTTTGGTTTATTTGCTTTATTTGTAATATTTTATTTAATTTTGCCATATAATTTTTCTTGTAAAATTCTTTATTTAGGCTCGCTAAAAAGAAAATCACAAAAACGTTTTTATTAATTAACTTGACATTTTTTCTAAAATAAAAGGGGACCAATGTCCTAGTTTTTCATACCCAAATAAATCATCACATCAAAACTGTTTCATAATAAATATGCATGCGAGGACCAATGTTCTCACTATTAATGAATAACCCGTTTTATGCATGTATTTCACTTTTATAAATGGGAGTTGTATTCCGCTCCTAGTGTTATTGTAATTCGTTTTTGAATGCTTTATTTTGGATTTTGCTTACATTTACTGCTTTTGATACGAATGATTGCGCCTTTAAATTAAAATTGCATTGTGTGGAAAATTGATGAAACAATGAATTCAAAACTTAATTATGATATTAATCAAGGTACGAATAAATGAGAAGTCCCGAACCCTGCTCTGGTCTTTGGGCTCAAGAGGCTAGAGGTTATCCTCCAAGACACCTCTTGTGTCACGAGACTTAGACGTTAATCCTAGGCCTCATGGCCCAATATGGATAAAATGCGCAATTCTTAGGCTCTCCGAGGCGAGAGAAACTTTCCCAATGTTCTATTGGGTGGCGACTCCATGAAACCTCCTTGTTGCCCAACATAGACGCACTTGCGATTTATCGCAAGCTGTTGACGGACCCACAATTGCCCCGATCGCCCACGTGCGGGCGGTCGAACGGGCGGCCGCGGGGATCCGGCGCGTGTCACAACTGCTTTTCTTTATAGTCTTTTATTTATGGCTTCTTTGAATGCTTACAATGCGCTTTTAATTAAATGTATCCATCGCGTGAGATAAGAGATAGAATTTTAGGAAGTTAAAATCTCATTCGTAATTAACCAAAACATAAATAAGAGTGAATTTCCGAACACCAATCTCTGCTCTAGACCAATAAGAGGTTAGAGACCTTTCCCAATTTCTTGTAAATTTGGTGGTGACTCCAAAATACCTCAAAGGTGCCGAAAGGCGCCATGAGGCTAGATGATCCTTTCCAATGTTCTATTGAGAAGGATGCATCCAAGATGTCTCATGGCACCCAAGATCAAAAGACGCGAACCAATCCCTCGAATCCTAAAAGCGGGTTCAACGAGGGCCATTGCCAGGTTCGCCGCGCATTACAGTGGCAACTCCACTGGGGACTGTTTGTGACTTCACTCTGAAAGTGTTTTGGTTAAAATGTATAATTAATTTTTTAAAACTTGAAATTCTATCTCTTTTTTAAAATTGCATTACATAATTTTAGGGCTTTTGAACTATATTAGTTGGTCCCCTATCTTACCTCGGTGTGTTTCCAAAGCACGACCCTACTTTCACTCATTGTAGGGAAGTGTTAAGGATAATCACCAACGCAAGTCTCGTACCATTAATGGTATATCAAATGGAGACCCGATCGGTCGTTATGCTCGCGATGAGCTAGACCTATTGGCAGGGACTATGCTTGGGTAGACCTAAAGTATTACCACCTTTACCAAAGCTCATGTAAATGGCAAATAGAAACTTCCCCTAGGTGGTATGAACTGTAATACAATGCTTGTGATGTGGGTCATTATGTATTAAACAAAATCAAGCAAATTAAGTGGTCTTTTATCAAAGGCTTTCATGCCCTGATGGGTTCACCTTAATTTAATTGAAGTGTCCAAATATGTAATGGCCAAAACTCATACGCATGTGCTTTAAATTAAGAGTGTTATCCAGCCGATTTTTCACCATGCACCATACGCGTCCAATAGGTTCCACATGAACCCTTGGATAAAGCCCACCTAGGAAAGAGACTACGTTACCTCGTGTGTGGGAGAAATAAGGTTGGAAGGGTCTATCTGCTTGCATGTGTTTGTCTATGCTACACCAGCACGACCATGCATTGCATTTCAATCATGCATCATCCTAACAAATGTGTGTCTTGCAGCCATCATAGATTCGTCCAAGCGGTTTAGAGGTCCCGACGGTCGACTAAGAAAGATTTCCCCAGAGCTAGTGTCAGATCAGAGTTCGGATTCATTAATAGAGATGAGAATGTCGGATCCATCAGGTGGTTCTGATGCAATTATAGCAATGATTGCTGAAGAAGTGGGCAAAAGGTTGGAAGAGTTTGAGGCTAGAATGATGGTGATGATGGGTAACCTTGCCACTACCCTGGCCCCACCTGCTGGGAGACAGACTGCCGCTCCAATTAGGGAGCAAGAGGAACAAAGGGCTATTAGAGAGGATACCCCAGCGGTAGTTGATCCACCTGCAGTTGAGCCAAGAGCACCAGCGCCTGTTGAACATAGGGAGGGCCCAAAATCCAAAGTTGACTTGTGGGAGGAGCTAGAGGAACTGATGGTAGTGAAAGGGAAGTCACCCAAGCTGGAGGATACGATGTGGAGAAAGATAGAGGAGCGGTTTGAAGCCATGACAAGGATGTTAAGGATAGGAGGAGGAATGAAACCTGAAGATCGGGAGCTGGATAGTGATGATTTGGTCCCGATGGCACTTTCGATCCCACCGCACACATTAAAGAGTACTCACTGGTGATGAAAGGTACTACCTTAACAAAGAGACAGAAGATCAAGTACTTTTGTCTGAGCTTAACCGGCCCGACAGTGGATTGGTATCATGGGTTAGACTGAAGGACGAAAGAGGATTGGGACTTGCTGATAGAGGAGTTTCTCAGACAATATGATTGTAGTACAAGAATGGAAGTAACTTTGAAGGACTTGGAATTATTGCAACAAAAGACAGGCATGTCTTTCCACGAGTATCTTACCCGATGGAGAAATAGGGTAATGGAAATGAAAAGGAAGCCAGATACTCCAGATTAGATATGCCTTTTCATAAAAAAGCGAGCCCGTATCTGAGAGATGGACTAAAGATGAAGGGGTTGAAGGACTGGGAATCCTTGAAGGAAATTGCTATAGAGGCAGAAGGAGAATATATGGCCAGGAGGGTAAATAGTGAGGCTTGCGCCAAGAAGGGCTATACCAGTCAAGGGACAACCAAGTCAGTGAGCTCCAGCAGTGGTAGTAGAAATTGGAAGATGGCTGAGGTATCGGCAACAGGTGTGGGTCATAGGCAGTTCTCGAATTTGGGTCGGCCTTTGTCCTGGGTATTGAAAAGATTGATAAAGGAGGGAAAGCTACAATCCCTGCAACCCAAGCCAGCCAAAACCCAAAGGACAGCCGGGGTATCAAGAGCATGAATATTGTGCCTTTCACCAACATACTGGGCATTTGACAGACAATTGCATAACGCTAAGGCACTAGATTCAGGATCTGATCAATAGTAAACAGATCGCGGATCCTGAACGGAGAGAGGGCAAGAAGAAGTCCGACTATAACGCCGCCACCTGTTTTTATGATTGGGTCAAGTCTACCCAAGTGGTTTGTCCTACAGGACTTGTGTGGGAATGAATATGTCGCTATCACTCGCCCTGCGGTAAGTGAGGAAGGGATGTCTATAGCGGCGATAGATCATTGGTCTGCTAGCCAGAGTGGGGAGGAAGGAAAACAAGAAGAATATCCGCAGGCATTAGAAATGCCTAGTCCCCCAGAGCAGATTGAAGAGGCTCGTGCCTTAATGGCCGAAGAGATGGATAGAAGGTTTGAGGATCTTGAAAAGAGGTTATTGGCCACAATTAAGGAAAGGATGGATGCCATGGCCCTAGTTCTTCAAGCTCAACTAATGGCAACTACCCTTAACCAGGCTAACCTTGCCACGGTCAAGAAGGATCATGCAACGACGGCTATAATGTTTCCGTCCACTTTCGAGCCTAGGGGCAAGGCACCACTTGACTCACCAATTGGGCAAGTGGAAAGAGCAAAAGGACCAGAGCCTTTATAGTCGATGAGCCTCCTCTATCCCTCAAGCACTTAAAGGAAACTAGCTGATCTGGAAGAAGAGATTATGAAGTCCAAGCTCGTAACTACCCGAGCACCTCTCAATCAGACTACTACTTGCACCGCAAATCTAGGAGTTAGTTGCTATGATAATAGCAGTGGTACCCGAAGGATAGGGAAAGCACCAATGATTGAGATGGCTCAAAGGCGCTACTTCTCAAACTTGGGTAAACCTTTATCTTAGGTCCTAGACAGGCTGATGAAGAAGGGGATGTTATAGCCGATGCCTCCCAAGCCAGCTAAGACCCGGGGCAGCCTGGGCATAGGGAAGATGAGTACTGTGCCTACCACCAGCACACTGGCCATGTAACGGATAATTGCGCTAGGTTGAGACATGAAATTCAGGATCTGATCGATAATAACCAGCTCACAGATCCTGAACGCCGACAAGGTAGTCATGGGAGCTAAAGTCTTTTGGGTAGCGATTGTAAAAACTTTGGAGCCACAAGGGCCCCGACCTTCGGAATGACTCAAAGTTACTATGCCATACTGAAGAAACCCCTGTCTAAACACCTCGCTCATTTTGTTAGCAAGGGGAAAATATGGCCAATACCAGCCCAACCTGCCAGGAGTCAAGGGCGTCCCAATCACCGAATAGATCTGTATTGTGCCTACCACCAGCATACCGGGCACGAGACTGATGGGTGCCGAATTTAGAGAAGGCAAGTTCTATACTTAATTGATGAGGAGCTGAGAGGTGAGGAGAATGGTTCCCGAAAGTGATGATAGACCGTCGACCACAACATCCATGTTTGCAAGGAAGGAAGGAAATAGCTATTTAGATGTTCTCTTTTTATTTTTGAACTATTTAATGACGATGTTTTCAATTCTAGTTTTTAGTAAATAAAACGAATGATTCCACTCATCTGTGTGATATTTTCTTGTGATTTCACTATGCATAATCATGACACATTCATATTTAATAATGATTCAAATGATGCCATTTCATTTAATCTCAGAACTTTGGGGAACCCTAAGAAAATCTTGATAGCATCTGTTATGACTCTTGAACAGAGAGTAAAAGAGAGAAAATAAAAAAAAAATGAAATAAAAGGTCTTTGCCTGGACCTATGAAGACATACCAGGATATGATTATGAAACCGCCTAACACGCTATGCCAGTGTATCCCGATCATGGACTAGCCAAGCAGAAGCTCAGAAAATTCAAGCCAGGAGGGACAGAAAAGGTTAAAAGGGGGAATCCACAAGCAGAACCAGGGCTAAATTTTTTACTGAAGCACAATGCCCAACTGGGTGGATCAATGACATCCCGAATGGTTAGGAAGGGAACTGCGTGTATGTGTAAACTATTAGGATTTGGATGAAGCTTGTTGGCGAGAGAAAAAAAATGTACAAAAAAAAAACAACACAAAAAAAAAAACATGTAATGAAAAAAAAAAGAGAAAAAAAAATTGATTATCAACATAGGGCAAGGGAAAGTCATATTGGGGCAAGCTTTGTCCGAATCCCATTGATCTACACATACCTATATTTTGCCATTCTTCTCGGCTACCAAAAAGGACCGAAAGGGTCCTATTGACCTATAATGGATACGAATTGCTCAAGTTTGGGGAATAGATATCTTAGGGGAAGTGCGCCCTATGGCCTCCAATGGACATAGGTCCGCCATGGTTGCTATTGCTTATTTCACTAAGTTGATAGAAGCCAGGTCCTTCAGGAAAGTCGACACTCGGGGTATGGACAAGTTCGTCAAAAGAAATCTGGTATTTCGATTTTGTCCCCAGCACCACGTAAGGTTCAAGGACGGAAGGGCAGTTTGTGCCTAAAGCTAGGGGGTCACTCCAGGAGTGTATCATCAAGCATCATAAGTCCTCCCAGTGTTGCCCTCAAGGCAATGGGGTGGTAGGGGGCCGTTAACGAGAATGTCAAGAAGATCTTGGCCAAGATGGTTCGAAGCGATTGCAGCATTGGAACATGTTAGACAAGAACAGGTCGCAGGCTTATTATCACAACCGAATCTATCAGAAAAGACTTGTTTGATCATTTGGAAAGAAGTTCAGGGAACACTCGCTGGAAAGGAGGAGATTCAATCTCTAGGCAAATGAAACCAAGCATCCTGGACATACAAGGTAAATTCAGGCCAACATAGGAAGGTTTGTTCTTAAGAGATTGGTATGCAGGGGAGTAACGATTCTGACAGACAGTAATGGAGGTGAGCTCGAATAACCGATCAACATCAACAGACTCAAGAAGGTCCATGGCTGAAGACTAAAAATCTAAAGAAGAGAATAAATGCCCCGCGGGTTTAAAACCGAAAAAAGGTGGCCTTGCTAAAATTGGGCGCCTCGTCTAAATGAAAACAAAAAAAAGGCATCCTAATCAAAAATTAGAGTCTTCAGAGAAAATGTCCAATCAAGAAAACCCGAGAGGGCTGATTGGAAACAGGAGTTTTGATGCTTTCAAGATCCATTTTGAGATTAAATGTAATTCTGCATTCTAAATCTATGTTAAATGGAGATCATGTATGGAGAAATCATGTTGAAATGTACACGAGTTTGCGGAAATATATAAGACAAAAACAGTTTAACTTATCATTTCCTAGTTCTTTTGTAAAAAGAGAAACATCATTCATTACAGAATGTGTGAAATTTAAGTGGCTATGCTTTGCTTCTACTCTCACCGACCAGATGCCTAAGCCGATGGGTCCTATTACCTACCGAGAGGCTAAGTACCCTTCTCTTGCATGTACTTAGGGAAGCGAAGGTGTAGTCTCTTATTTGCAGTATGAAGATTTTTGGCAAGCAGCTGTGTCCAAGGGCTATAATACTCAGGGGTGAAGATCGAGGGTAAGATGCTGCCCTTGGACGGATAGAGGATGCCTCACGACATCTTGAATCCCTCCAAACTATCAAACGCAATAGGCAATGATATCCAAAGTGGTCTCATGAATTCCCCGCAAGAGAATAGAAAAGAGAGCCAGTGGCATAGGGAGTTGAACCTTGTTAGCCACCTCACCCAATTGAACAACACCTTCATGACAAGAGGATATAATTATTATTTAGGGGAAGATGTCTCAGCAAATAATTGCCAATTGCCATAGAAGAAGGCTCTGATGGTAGCCTTAGCTTTGCTTGTAGCCACGCCGAAAAAAAAAGGCCATTAGAGATGAAAACCGTAATTGGCGCTCTAAGCAAAAATTAGGCTAAAGGGCAGGGTGGAAACCTAGAAACAGGTAGTCTATACTACAAAAAATGAAAAAAAATAAAAGCCGCTGGATTGGGTTGGGTCCATTCCAGGCAAAAAATAAGGCACAGGGTTATGTGAAAATCCGAAAAGGACGCATCTCCCGCTAAGAAAACCTAGTGTGAAAATCCATAAGGGATGTACTACCTTTAAAATAATGATTCTCAATGCCCGGAGCGATAAGGCGACATTACTACAGATGATCTCCCTTCGGTGGATAGTGTATAATGCAGGACATGAGTCAGAATCCTAGGGGGCAGAGATGCACCCCTAACGGGTTGTTCAGAATAGGTTTTTTGTTAGAGTACCTAAAGCCAAGATGACACACTTCTGGATCCGTGGGGGCATGGTGGAGCAGCCAAGCCGCATCCTTAACGGATCCTTGACCGCCTAGGACGTGGTCTATACGTTTTTTTTTTGCGAGCATTTACATCTCATGTCATACACACAATTTATTGTATATACTTCTGTGCACATAATTTTGCAGGAAATATCTAAGTGAAAACCATCACAATCAGAAGATGAAACCCTCGCACTTTTGTAAGTCTGGAGCAGACTCGGTGCAGCTTAAAAGGGCAACTCTCGCATTTTGTAAGTCTGGAGCAGACTCGAAGCATCACAATCAGAAGATGAAACCCCCGCACTTTATAAGTCTGGAGCAGACTCGGTGCAGCTCAAAAGTGCAACTCTTGTGTTTTGTAAGTCTGGAGCAGACTCGATACATCACGATCAGAAGATGAAACCCCCGCACTTTGTAAGTCTGGAGCAGACTCGGTGCAGCTCAGAAGAGCAACTCTCGAATTTTGTAAGTCTGGAGCAGACTCGGTGCGTCACCATCAGAAGATGAAACCCCCGCACTTTGTAAGTCTTGAGCAGACTCGGTCCAGCTCAGAAGGGCAACTCTCGCATTTTGTAAGTCTGGAGCAGTCGACGCATCACCATCAGAAGATGAAACCCCCGCACTTTGTAAGTCTGGAGCAGACTCGGTGCAGCTCAGAAGGGCAACTCTAGTATTTTGTAAGTCTGGAGCAAACTCGACGCATCACCATCAGAAGATGAAACCCCCGCACTTTGTAAGTCTGGGGCAGACTCGGTGCAGCTCAAAAGAGCAACTCTCGCGTTTTGGAAGTCTGGATCAAACCCGGCGCATCACCATCAGAAGATGAAACCCTCGCACTTTGTAAGTCTGGAGCAGACTCAGTGCAGCTCAGAAGAGCAACTCTCGTGTTTTGTAAGTCTGGAGCAGACTCGACACATCACCTAGAAGGATGAAAATCGTTCCTCAGTCTATACAGCGACCTAAGGAGATGATTTCATTAGCATGACTGGGAAGACAACCGCCTCAGGTACGCGCTTCTTCTCTCTCTCCTTGAATTTTGGCTCACTTAGGCACCCAAGTTCTAAGTTCCCCAAAATTAGGGGCAGCTGTAGACAATGGGTCCCGAGGCGGTCCAAGATCAGGATTTTTGCCCCTTGCGAGGTCGTTTTTGTCCTGCGTTTCCTGGAACTTTTTTCAGTCAAATTTCAGTCTATTGATTTTATTTCATCTTTTAATGTCATTTTTGGTTTATGAAAAAATGAAAGAGCTTTTGTCTTTTCTTATTTTCGGACAAAGACAGGGAAATAAATGGCAACTTCCCTTCATTTCAACTGGGAGCTGCATTTTTTCACAGAAGAAAAAAAAAGAGAGAATTTTCTCTCAAGAGCTAAGAGCAGCCGATGGTTTTTTCAAAGGAAAAATACTAAGATTTTCATGTTTTAATTCTTCCTTTCTTCTTCTTTTTTCTGAAAAATATTTTTCATTCGGGGATTTGATTTAAGTAAAGAAAATCAATTTCCTTTAGTCTTAGATCATCCCTCCAAAAATATTTTGTTGATTTCATTTGTGTAAAACGTAGATCCTTATATTTTCTTTGTGTCTATCACCACAAAAATCGACAAGGGGAACGGATTGAGACATCCTATTTTCGATCTATAAATTCTGAGGGTAAACATTTTTGGACCCGTTCTCATTTATTTTTATTCACCATTTATTATCGTTAATATTATTATTTTTGCTATTATTACCATGTCTATCATTCATTTTTAGCATTTTAATGTGTTAATATTACAGTTGATATATTATTTGTTTGTTTTAATTTGATTTCTTTGTTACTCTCCCGTTGCTATTATTATTATTATTATTATTATCATCATTTGAGGGTATTATCATTATTATTATCTTGTGTTTATTTTCATATATTATTATTATTATTATTATTATTATTATTATTATTATTATTATTATTATTATTATTATTATTATTATTATTATTATTATTATTATTATTATTGTTGTTGTTGTTGTTGTTGTTGTTGTTGTTATTATTAGTATTAGTATTAGTATTGCTATTCTGTTGCCATAATAATTATTATTATTGTTATTATAATTTTATTATTGTTTTGTCATTAACCTTGGGTTTTTGCATGACTTATTTTATTCCTTTTGCATGTAAATCATTTGTATACTAAATTAATATGTCCTATATTTACTTTGTCCTTACTTGATTAATTTTGTTTAGAATTATTACTAACATTTTTAATATTATTTTTCTGTCTGAGATTTGATTTGAGTCGCATTATGTGAGTGTCCCCGTGGCTCCCCGGATGGGTCACTACGCATGGAGGATCACGTCGGTTGGGTGAGACTTTTCTTGTTTCTCTCTCTTTATGTTGTGTTTATTCGTAAATAATTATTTTATTTATGCATGAATGAGATAAAAAATCGCAAAAATATTTCTATAATTAAATTGGGATTTTCACTATTAAAATTGAGACCAATGTCCTTCATTTTAGCCAAGGAATGTAAAATGTCACAATAACACGAAGAGTTAAGTTTTCTAAGAATGGGATCACTCATCTCGGTTTTTCAAACTAACAATCCAATAACTCTTCGATCCCTTTTCAAAATAAGCGCGAAGGAACCAATATTCCTAAAACAAATGAATGCCCCGATTTATGTATGTTTTCTCATGTTTGACTTTATTTGTTTTGTTTTAAATTTATATTTATGTATTTTCTTTTGGGCCCTTGTAATTAATTTTGTGACAACATTATTTAATTTTCATTTGGGATTGTATTCCTTCCCAATTTACATTTTTAATCTTCTTTTAATGGGGTTGTATTCCGCCCCAATTTCTATTGTAATTGTGTGCTTGGCGTGTTTACCGCTTTATTTTACTGCTTTTCTTTTTAGTCTTTTATTTATCGCTTCTTTGAATGCTTGCAATGCGCTTTTAATTAAATGCATCCATTGCTTGAGATAAGAGATAGAATTTTAGGAAGTTAAAATCTCATTCATAATTAACCAAAACATAAATAAGAGTGAATTTCTGAACACCAACCTCTGGTCTAGACCAATAAGAGGTTAGAGACCTTTCGCAATTTCTTGTTAAATGGGTGGCGACTCAAAAATACCTTAAAGGTGCTTAAAGGTGCCATAAGGCTAGATGATCCTTTCTAATGTTCTATTGGGAAGGAGGCATCCAAGATGTCTCATGGCACCCAAGATCAAAAGATGCCAACCAATCCCTCGAATCCTAAAAGCGGATACAACGAGGGCCTTTGCCAGGTTCGGCGCGTGTCACACCTATGCTTGTAGGAAAAGAACTTGAAGAGTATGGGTTAATGAAACAGTTGAAGAAGACAACGGCCAAAATATCCATTTGGGATTTGCTGCGGCAATCCCCATCACATTGGCAGAAGTTAGTAGAAGCCTTACGTGAGCCCATTGTTGCCACCACTATCTCACCATTTAAGTTACTGGACCTAGTTAAAGGGAGCTCAGGAGAAAATTTGATTTATTCTGATGCAGATTTACCACCGAAGGTCGCAAACACAATCGCCCTTTATACATTAAAGCACAGATCAATGGCAAGCATACTGCCTGCGTGATGGTTGATGGCGGCTCTTCTTTAAACGTATGACCTTTGGTTGCCCTTTCGGATTTTGGTATGGATGAAAACATCTTGAGTGATTCTGACCTGATTATTACAGCTTATAATAACTCCCAAAAGCGAGCCTCGGGGACTTTTAAGGCAATAGTCAAGACCGGGCCCATTGAAACAGAAGCGGAGTTTGTAGTCTTATCGATCCCTATAAATTTCTCAGCTTTACTTGTAAGATATTGGTTTTTTAAGTTGGGGGAGTTCCATCTACCCTGCATCAGATGATTAAAATACCGCATGAGGGGGAAGTAGTAACTATCAGGGCTGCTAGGGAAAATTAGGTTTCTGCACTACAAATCTCCAAACAGGCATTCAGTGGTTTCCATGTGTCGGTAATCGGTGAAGAAGGAAGTTTAGCGGGTAGCTATCAGGAGGTAAATATGATAAAACGAATGCATTTTCTTCCAGGAGCTGGTCTTGGCAGAAATTCGCAAGGGCCACAGTCACCTATCACAATGAAGGGTCAAAAGGATCGTAATGGACTAGGCTATAAAGGTGTAAGCAGTAAAGGGAAAGAGAAGTTAGCAGACATCCCTCATATTTTGGAAAGCTTTATGCCAGTAGCACCCCTTTATTCTTATTGTAGAGAGGCTGAACCTCAGTTTATCAATAATCAGATTGTCCTAGGCTTTAAAGTTTTTAATGATGTGTTTGACTAGACCAATGGGACTATCAAGTCCGTTGAAGGTTTTTGGGATGAAAAGATTATGGCCCAGAGTAACATCGAAGACAAAAATGAGCCGGAAGAGGTTCATACTAACAAGTTGCTTGCCACTAGGGTGAAAGGGAAGGAAAAGATAAGGGTTGAAGAACCAATGCAGAACTTGAAGATCCAAGATTCAAAAACTCTGCCAGAGGTAGTTGGGAAGCCACCACCAAATCAAGATCACTGTGACAAGTCAGCTTTAACATCTGCATTAATGGATGAAGAAGAATGTTGTTATTTGATGTTCTTTTTGTTCCAGAACTCTTTAATGATGACAGTGTGTGCAATTCTAATTTTATTAATGAAATGAACCATTTTGCTTACTTGTACAATGTTTCTGATGATTTAATTTCACATGATCATACACATAATGCATTCATTTTAGACAATAATTAAACTAATATAACTCCATTTAATCTCGAAACTTTGGAAAACCCAAAACAAATCTTGATAGCGTCTGACATAACTCCTGAAGCGAGATTAAAATTTTAGAGAATCTTAAAAAAAATATGAAAAAGTCTTTGCCTGGACCTATGAGGATATGCCAGGGATTGACAAAAACATCACTGAACACGCAATTCTGACTTTTCCAAAGTCCAAACCGATCAAGTAAAAGCTTAGGAGGCTTAGGCCAGAATGGGCATAGAAGATAAAAGAGGAAGTTCATAAGCAGATTGAGGCTAAATTCCTAGTAGAGGTTCAATACCCGATGTGGCTAGCTAATGTAGTCCCCGTAGCCAAAAAGGATGGAAAGGTTTGTGTATGTCTGGATTATCGTGATTTAAATAAAGCCTGTCCAAAGGATGATTTCCCTCTGCTCCATATTGATGTTTTAATAGATAGTGCAGCTTCTTGCATGATGTACAGTTTTGTAGATAGTTATGCTGGATATAATCAGATCCTTAACAGAATTGTAGATCGGATTAAGATGCCTTTCATTACTCAGTGAGGGACATTTTCTTATCGGGTTATGCCTTTTGGATTGAAGAATACAGGCGCGACTTATCAGAGAATGGCCACTAAGATTCTTAATGACTTGATTCACAAGGAAGTGGAGGTGTATGCAGATGATATGATGATTAAGTCAGCTATTAGGGAAGGTCACTTTGAGGCTTTGGAGAAATTCTTTCAGAGAATTGATAAGTACAACCTTCGCCTTAATCCTAAGAAGTGCATTTTTGGAGTCACCTCTGGAAAATTGCTTGGCCATGTAGTAAGTCAAAGGGGAATTAAAATAGATCCCGACAAGGTTAAGGCAATTAGAGAAATGCCAATGCCCCAAAAGGAGAAAGATGTTAGAAGCTTCTTGGGAAAACTTCAGTACATTAGTCGGTTCATAGCCAAACTGTCCTCGATTTGTGAGCCAGTGCTCAAGCTTCTCAGAAAGGATCAGCCTGTTGAATGGAATTACAATTGTTAGAAGGCTTTTGACACTATTAAAGAATATCTCTTGAATCCGCCAGTCCTGAGGCCACCCCTGCCGGTCAAGCCGCTAATTCTCTACTTAGCGATAGAAACCAACTCAGTAGGTGTCATGATGGCTCAAGAAGATGAGTTCGGGGTATAATATGCCATTTACTATCTCAGCAAAAAGTTTCTCCCTTACGAGGCCGAATATGTTGAGGTCGAGAAGATTTGTTTGGCAATAATTTGGGCCTCGAACAAGCTGAGACACTATTTTCACTCATTTAGGGTTCAGGCAGTCGCTAAACAGAATCCTTTGAGATATCTTCAGGAAGTGCCTTCTTTGTTAGGAAAGATGGGTAGGTGGTTAATACTACTCAAAGAGTTTGATATAGAATACATCACTAGAAAAACCATTAAAGGAAGAGCTGTAGCTGAATTCCTAGCTGATCACCCTATTGAAGGAGACCAGGTCGAGTATAATTTCCCAGACAAAGATGTCATGGTCATTGCAGTTCAGGGATGGCAGATGTATTTTGACGGAGCAGTTAATAACAAGGGGCAGGTGTCGGGATCATTTTGATAACCCCAGATGGTGGGAAGTTACCACTAGCTAAGAAGCTGAGATATAAAGCTACTAACAATGAATCCGAGTAGGAAGCATGTGCCTTCAGTTTAGAGGCTCTTTTGACCCTGGGGGCAAAGTCTTCAGAGGTTTTTGGAGACTCATCTTTAGTGATCCGCCAAATTCAAGGAGAATGGTCCATTAAAGAAAAAAGATTGGTACCATAAGCACCTCCACATGTTAAGCGGTCGGCTTGAAACTTGCACTTTCCATCTTGTCCCCAAAGACAAGAATCAGTTGGCCGATGCCCTTGCAACTCTAGTGTCCATGTGGGATAACCCGGAAGGAAAAGTTATGAAACCCGTATTGATCTCAAGTTCACAAAGGCCTTGCTTTGAACATAAAAGGTGGTGGATGTTGAAGGAGCTGATGGAAAACCTTGGTACTATGATGTTCAGAATTACCTGAAGAGGTCGATATTCTCGGAAGAGGCTTCTGAAAAAGATCGTAAAATGATCATAAAATTATCCAATCAGTTTCTTAGTGTGGATGGTATACTGTACAAGAGACAAGCAGACGGCATTTAGTTAAGATGCAAAGCAGAGAAAGAAGCTAATAAGATTATGGAAGAAGTCTGTAACACCCCCTACGTCCCCATTGGAAGGACGATGGTGCGCTACCGACGCTCACTCACACACATGCACACATACGCTAAGCGAAAGCATACGTTCATGCAAAAACACGGGAAATTAAAAACTTATCTTGAGAAGCAAAACTGGACATACATTAACTCACACACACGCAAGCACTAAGCCGAAACATATACACATGCATACATATGATCATTCAGCGGAAGCATAAAGCGGAAAAATAACTGAAACTTAATTACAATAAGATCCTTACATAATCAAAGGCTACAAATTACAGAAATCAAAATACAGAAGCTGAACAGAATAACATAACACTTCTAACTCCTATGTGGCCGACCCTGCAGACGCTCGACTCGAACCGAACCAAACCTACCACCTGCACGAGAAAAGATCCCGTGCTCAGCGATAAAAGCTTAGTGGGGAGAACACACAAGCAAGATAGACGGCCACTCACAATGGTCGCCAGAATAAGTTACATACACAAATGGCATATGCAAATAATCACAATAGATGGATAAACAAGCCTGCATAGGAAAGCCCTGCATTTAGAAGTTCATATACACATACTTGTACATATTACCTGAGTGCTTGTCTCAATATCATATTCGTCCGAATATTACACTCTTCTATCATATTAAGCAAAGCCCCTAGCAGACAAGGGATCACAGTAGATACAAATATTCATGTAAGAATACATACAGACTCTTATGCATAAAGTTACTGGGGCATCAAGTGTCAGTACCCTACCGTGCACAGTCACGAGAGATAATACACATATGACTATCATGCCAAGTACTCATGCATTTAACGAAAAACCCATTCAAATGCACTACAATTATCAGGCAATACGCACCCAACTATCATGCCGAGAACGCTAGTTAACTAAACATACTTTTATCATGCCTTGAAATGTAAATACATGACCACACGCTGAAATCACTACAATAGGAAAACTAGAGGGAGGAGGCACGTAACATAACACAATATATATAACATCCCAAGGTCAAGAGCGCAATCATTACGTATCTTGATTCACATAATTCACTATAACCGTCAAAAGTACAAAATCACGTTTGTGCACATGCTTACTAATCATAGCATTCAAAACCTATTAATTCATATTCTTATAGACATAACCAATCGAATTCATGGCATTCAAAAGATCATGGTCACAGTCACGCACATTTTAATTCCCGTACCTATATTCACAACCGTTGGCATACCATACATTCACAATATGTTATGCGTATACCCATATATGCAGATAAAAATGTCCAATTCACATGTTTAGGTCTTACTTAACCCATTCAGAGATTCATAATCACATTCGGATACATAACCGATTCACATGTCCCGAATCATGCTTAATCGAATATCACATTCTCTTGTTCAAATTAGGCAAAACAAACAGAATACCTGCTGACTCAAAATAGTGGATAACGAGTATACGGATAGTACTTTATGGGTACGAGCCGATATAGACAGTACTTTACGGGTACGAGCCGATAAAATCAGATACTTTTAACTTTTACAAAACATTTTCAAAGGGGACCTTAAACAAGATCCTGTCACATAAAGGGTTCGCGAGGAACCAAACGGGGACCTGATCGGGGTCCAAACAAAACTGAGGGCTGTAGCTATAAGACTCTATTAGGCATGCCTAACTATCCACTAGACTGACTCTCGTAGGTCATGTATGAAACAATTCACGTTTCGAATCGCACAACGCATAAATATATATATACATCATGCAAAAACCAGAGTACGATAGACATATAAATATGCTCATGAAGTCGGTCATATATCATGCAATTCCCATTGCAAAACATAAAACAGTCAACACACTTTAACATTAAACAATGTTCTAAAGCATGTCAAAAATCAGGTATGGAGGCATTACCATGCCGAATATTATCAATACAAAATCCTAATCATGCGATAGGTGAGGATAACTAAGTATAAATCATGCATAATCCAAATTACATTTAAGTATAACACATTGAGTTCAAAGGCTAAAGCATACTAATGCATTCAGACATCAACCATATTATTCAAACAATTTTGCATAGCATAATATCAATCATACCTCATACAATCCATATTCTGAAGCATGCAATAAGTCAATCGATCACATTTTAGCACTACTCAATTTACTAAAGCATGTAAGGAACACATGTGGAATCATATTATGCTAATGATTAATAACGCATAATCTTAGACGTGGAATGATACAATAAACTCTTAAGCATGGCAGAATATTCTTAGAGGAGGATCTGATCAAGAATATGCATAACATATTGTTAATCACTAATAAACCATTCATATAAACAAGGTAATATAGCACACAGTAGGGGAAAAAGCCATAAAAGCATTTGAAAGTCGTTTTGCAATAAACTAGTCACTTGGGGAACTGCAAAACATAAAAGGCCAAATAAGAGCATATAAAAGTATGACATGAATCATACAGCAGTACAAGTCCATACAAGTCCATACAGAAGAAATAAGAAATTCATTTTGGTTGAAACAGGGCTAATTCGGAAAAATGGGGCTGAAGGGGGTCGGTCACGAGCCATGTCACGACTCGTGACTGACCTCAAAGGAGGGTCACGAGTCGTGACTCTATGTCACTCCTCGTGACATGCATCACCAGGGAGTCACGAGTCATGACTCTAAGTCACGTCTCGTGACTTGCCTCACCAGGGAGTCACGAGTCATGACTCTAAGTCACGTCTCGTGACTTGCCTCTCACAGGGCAGTCACGCGCCCGCGACTGCTTCCAGCTCGCCGAAAAGTCACGCGTCGTGACTGGGAGTCAGAGTCATGTGTCGTGACTGGAAGTCACGACTCATGACTTGCCTCTTTCAGGGCAGTCACGACCCACACGCATACTAGAAACGGAAATTCTACCAGAATCGCGATTTTCCGTTCCCAGCAAGCCCAGAATTCAAAGAACTCGATAAAAACCATTTCAATTTGATTCAACACACTACCAATCTCATCTTACCTTCCAATCGATCTTCCATACATCAAAAATGAAGTAACACCAACTTAATTCAACAATAAAAACAACCAGCACCATGCATAAACACATTCAATTCCCTCAAGAACATAAACCCTAAAATTTACAGTAAATTCAAATCCCAACTCAGTACCTTCAATTCAATCCTTATCATGCATTACTAATACATCCACTCACATAAATCATGCATGTACACATTCCAAAACACACCGAATTCCAGAAATTAAGCAATGCAAACACATTTACAACCTAAGTGAGAATTAGGGCAGAGACATTCAATTAATTCACAAACTGAAATTGAAGAACACAGAGCTCCCAAACCTGATTTCTTTGAAGCTTCAAAACCCCATCTTCACCTTCTCTTTGCCCTTCTCTCTTTCTTCCTTCCTCCAATTCTTGTACAAAGCCCAGCCAAAACAAAATCAAACCATGAGAACCCCTTTCACAAACCAGAAAATGCAGGAGAAAAAGAAGAAGAAGAAGAAGCCACAAATACCCATGATCTTACCTCTTGAACTCAGCTCACAACTTAGAAATCCAACTCCAATCTTGAAAACCCACGTTGAGCACACACAAGAGAGTAACTAGAGCAGAAAAATGAAAGAAAAGGAAAAGAGAGAAGAGAGAGACGCGTGGAAAGAGTCAAAAATCTGCCCTACTCTTTCCTCTCTCCTTTCCTCACTCTTCATTCAATGCTCCTACCTACCCCTTCCATGTGTCAAGTCACTATAGGACCCAACATGTCATACCCCATAAGTGGCCTAATTGGAATTGGCAATTTTAATTGGACAATTAAGGGCAAGTGGGTATTTTGCTTGAGGAAAAGAGGATTATTGCAAGGAAATAAAAGTATTTTAAATTACAGATTTTTAGTTTGGTGAGTAAAAGGTAATTGACAAGGACTTATTAGTAATATTGTTTGGATCAGATTGTAAAAGGGTAATAAGTGGGTTTGTGAACCGTGCATGTGTGCCAAGTGGAAGGTGAGTGTGTGCACGTGGTGAGGGAAAAGAGAAGACTGAGAAAAATTTAGTTGGCTGGAAACAAAAGATTGAAAGTTCTCTCTCTTCTTGTTCTCTCTCACGTAAACCACATTCTGCTCTTTTTCTCCATTTGCTGTTCTTTTCCATTTGCATGTGTGTATTTCTGTTGAGGAACTAAGGTTTGAGTTTGTTAGAAGCTTCAGAAGGTTAGTGGCAAGGGTTCTATAGGATTTTTATGGTTGTTTTTCTTTTTTTTTTTCTCGTCTTTGGGTTTATAGAGATTCTGTTCTTGGGATTAATGAGTTGTGGTTTCATCTGTTGCAAGCATCTGAAGTAAAGAAGAGGGATAAAGGGAACGAGAAGGTTGTTGATTGAAGAGTACAGTGGGCGTTTTTGAGCTTCATCATCAGGTTTGGGAGTGACTGTCTTTGATCAATTTTGGATCCTAGTTGCTGTTTGATGTTAATATTAGCTATGTGTGTTCATTTATAAAGATGCATGAGAAATGTAGTGTATACATGATTTAGGTAGAGAAAGAAAGATTATGAGTGTGCAAATGAGATGTTTATACATGTATATGGATGTGAAATTCTGAGTTGTGACTCTCTCTGTTTATATATTTTAATTGTTCGATAATGTGAATAATGTGAGTGAAATTGCTGTAAATGTGCTCAGAAGACCTAAAGGTACGTGTTTGTATAATTATTGCATGAAAAATGGATTTAGACAAATTGGGATTTGGAGTTTTGGTTGTACTCTGTTTTCACGATTTTTCTGGGTTTTTATGTTTTTCTGAAATTCTGAAGTTTGGAAAAGGAGAAGCAATCTGTGAGAGGAAGATCACGTAACGTGATGGGGCATCACGCCGTTACCTCCCTCCTTGGGAAGTCACGTGGCGTGATGAAGCATCACGCCGTGACCTTCCTCCCATTGGGAAGTCGCGACGTGATGGAGCATCACGCCTCGCGACCTCTCGTCGGCCTTCCCTGCGTGTCACGAGACAAGATTCAGTGACCTCCCCTCTCCTCTCAGGCGTCACGAGGCGTGACGGTAGGTCACGGCTCGTGACTGCCTTTGTTTTTCCTGGCACTCGCGTGAAGCCAGTGTCACGAGACACCACTGCCTGGGTGACTCGTGACCGGCCTCCCTCCTGTTGCCCTGTTTCCTAAAAGCATAATTTTAACTTCTGTTTTAAAGGATTTTCTAAGAGCAAAGTTTTTAAACTTCTGTACATGGGGTTTTCCACTGTTTGAATCTAGATCAAGTTCAAATCTGTTCTTTAATTTAATAATTGATTAATTATGAGATTTATGTTATTGATTAGTAATTAATATACATGATATAAATATTTGTAATTTATATGAACATGGATTATTTCAACGTGAGTTATATGTTCTTATTATCTCCTGTTTGTGATATTTATATATTCATATGTTTCTGAATTTGATCAAAATACATGTTTACATGAATTATAAATGATTTTGAGTTGTGTCTTTTAGCCTGAATAAGTCATAGTAGTGGATAAGTAAGCGCTTACTTAGGTCAGAGTGTGTGTGCAGCTGCTATATGATAAAACGTTATACGTGGGTCCGTTGGGATCCTTGTTTCGATCCTGTATGGGTCTATATGGATTTAATGCGAGACTTCGGTCTCTATATGAAAAGTACATGTTTGAGACTCATGTCTCTATATGCTTGGGATATTGTGTTCTATCAGTATCCATTTGACCGTATCCACTTCTAGAGAGTATTTTAGACTAATCAGGCTATATGTTTAAATGTGTTGCATATGTTGAGATGCATTTTTGACATGATTACAAGTACATGATGTACATGAATTCTTGCATAACTCTATATTATGCAACTTGTATCTGTATACTCGGAATGATGAAAATTATGAATTGAGTACTTATTAACTTGTAATGTATATATATTTATGCATGTCAAGTAAGGAATTTGGAGATATGTTTACATGTAATTTTGATGCCTTTGATTTTGAATCATTAGATTATGGTATTGTCATAAATATTGTATATGCATATTGTTCGTTTGTTTTGTTCCTCCCCACTAAGCGTTATCGCTTAGCACGGGCTCTTTTCCCGTGCAGGTGGCGAGTTCGGTTTGGAGTCAGATATCTGCAGGTCGGCCACTAGAAGTCTTTTTGGATGAAGTTATTTTTGAGTCTTCCGCTGTAATTTTTGTACATGGCTTGTTAATAGTAAAGTGAATCTTTTGTAAAGGAACAATTATTTTTGTATATGTATTTGCTTACGAGCCTCTTTTTGTAAAACGATATTGATATATATGTTAAAGGTTTTAATATAGTATAATTAAAAGTTCCTCTAAATTTCATTTGGTTTATTTATAAGTATGTACTTTGAATTTGTTTATATGTTTGTCCGCGTGGCATTCCGGTATCCTTCCAACGGGGATATCGGGGTGTTACACAACAATCCACTTAAGACTTAATCACTCCTTGCACCATACACCTCAAGCACACACTAACATTTCTCCACTTACTTATTTAATTAATTACTTGCCATAAAAATCCTTATTGTCCAATTTCCCCCAAGCATAAATTACTGAAATACCCTTGAATTCCCGACTTAACGTGCCGATTCCGACCAGGCCTGATATGGGGTGTGACAACTCTTCCCTCCTAAAAGAATTTCGTCCTTGAAATTCACTTACACCAGAAGAATTCTCAACACTACCTTCCAAGTCACCGCCAAACTCATACACTTCACTTTCAAACTATTCACTTGCTTACACTTATCGCCATTGCTATAATCTTAAGTCACTTTCTTACATCCGAATCAAACACGTTCAGCCAAATAATCCTTACTCAACTGCACATTAGAAACCAAAGCACAAACACTTCACGCAAAAACCACCCGTCATTCGCCTATACTTCAAAGATGTCCATACAAGATCATATCACCTTCACTCGCCCAAGATTCCGAAATACTCTTTCTACTCCACTTAAACCAAACACAGAACACTTTCCTTAACAGCTGCTATGGTTACCATCACCACTCTTAACCTTAATACCAAATACTCCATGTACACCCTGTCAGCTTTCCCTTAGTCAAAACACATATGCAATGCTTCTCATATATGGTCAAAGGGATGATGATGTAATGAAAGTCCAATCACTCATGTATGCAGAGTGATGCAATTGATGCTATAATGATGCGCTTTGTCCCATCCCCATGATTTAATATGCTTTCATCCAAAAACTTTTTCTGGAGATAGCTGATAGGTATACAGAGTACTACCAAATCCTTACAAAATCCAAAGACCCTTGCACTAACGTCCTATCATCAGAAGCAGGACCAGAATCTTCAACCAAAGGATACTCAGAAACACTCTGATCAGCACCAACTGGGTTCACACATTCCGTTGTCTCGCCTACATTCTCACTAGGATCAGACTCCATCTAAACATGACACAAGACACGACACATCTGCATTAGGCCACGACACAAACCGACTCACATGCAAAGACATGACACATAACAAACAACACACCCAGAACCGCCAAAACAGGCTCTGATACCACTAACTGTAACACCCCCTACGTCCCCGTTGGAAGGACGCGGGTGCGCTACCGATGCTCACTCACACACATGCACACATACGCTAAGTGAAAGCATACGTTCATGCAAAAGCACGGGAAATTAAAACTTATCTTGAGAAGCAAAACTGGACATACATTAACTCACACACACGCAGGTACTAAGCTGAAACATATACACATGCATACATATGATCATTCAGCGGAAGCATAAAGCGAAAAAATAACTAAAACTTAATTACAATAAGATCCTTACATAATCAAAGGCTACAAATTACAGAAATCAAAATACAGAAGCTGAACAGAATAACATAACACTTCTAACTCCTATGTGGCCGACCCTGCAGACGCGCGACTCGAACCGAACCAAACCTGCCACCTGCACGGGAAAAGAGCCCGTGCTAAGCGATAAACGCTTAGTGGGGAGAACACACTAGCAAGATGGACGGCCATTCACAATGGTCGCCAGAACAAGTTACATACACAAATGACATATGCAAATAATCACAACAGATGGATAAACAAGCCTGCATAGGAAAGCCCTGCATTTAGAAGTTCATATACACATACTTGTACATATTACCTGAGTGCTCGTCTCAATATCATATTCGTCCGAATACTACACTCTTATATCATATTAAGCAAAGCCCCTAGCAGACAAGGGATCACAGTAGATACAAATATTCATGTAAGAATACATACAAACTCTTATGCATAAAGTTACCGGGCATCAAGTGTCAGTACCCTACCGTGCATAGTCACGAGAGATAATACACATACGACTATCATGCCAAGTACTCATGCATTTAACGGAAAACCCATTCACATGCAATACAATTATCAGGCAATACGCACCCAACTATCATGCCGAGAACGCTAGTTAACTAAACATACTTTTATCATGCCTTGAAATGTAAATACATGACCACACGCTGAAATCACTACAATAGGAAAACTAGAGAGAGGAGGCACGTAACATAACACAATATATATAACATTCCAAGGTTAAGAGCACAATCATTACGTATCTTGATTTACATAATTCATTATAACCGTCAAAAGTATAAAATCACGTTTGTGCACATGCTTACTAATCATAGCATTCAAAACCTATTAATTCATATTCTTACAGACATAACCAATCGAATTCATGGCATTCAAAAGATCATGGTCACAGTCACGCACATCTTAATTCCCGTACCTATATTCACAGCCGTTGGCATACCATACATTCACAATATGTTATGCATATACCCATATATGCAGATAAACATGTCCAATTCACATGTTTAGGTCGCACTTAACCCATTTAGAGATTCATAATCACATTCGGATACATAACCGATTCACATGTCCCGAATCATGCTTAATCGAATATCACATTCTCTTGCTCAAATTAGGCAAAACAAACAGAATACCTGCTGACTCAAAATAGTGGATAATGAGTATACGGATAGTACTTTATGGGTACGAGCCGATACAGACAGTACTTTACGGGTACGAGCCGATAAATCAGATACTTTTAACTTTTACAAAACATTTTCAAAGGGGACCTTAAACAAAATCCTGTCACATAAAGGGTTCGCGAGTAACCAAACGGGGACCTGATCGGGGTCCAAACAGAACTGAGGGCTGCAACTATAAGACTATTAGGCATGCCTAACTTTCCACTAGACTGACTCTCGCAGGTCATGTATGAAACAATTCACGTTTCGAATCGCACAACGCATAAATATATATATACATCATGCAAAAACCAGAGTATGATAGACATATAAATATACTCATGAACTCGGTCGTATATCATGCAATTCCCATTGCAAAACATAAAACAGTCAACACACTTTAACATTAAACAATGTTCTAAAGCATGTCAAAAATCAGGTATGGAGGCACTACCATGCCGAAGATTATCAATACAAAATCCTAATCATGCGATAGGTGAGGATAACTAAGTACAAATCATGCATAATCCAAATTACATTTAAGTATAACACATTGAGTTCAAAGGCTAAAGCATACTAATACATTCAGACATCAACCATATTATTCAAATAATTTTGCATAGCATAATATCAATCATACCTCATACAATCCATATTCTGAAGCATTCAATAAGTCAATCGATAACATTTTAGCACTACTCAATTTACTAAAGCATGTCAGGAACACATGTGGAATCATATTATGCCAATGATTAATAACGCATAATCTTAGATGTGGAATGATATAATAAACTCTTAAGCATGGCAGAATATTCTTAGAGGAGGATCTGATCAAGAATATGCATAACATATTGTAAATCACTAATAAACCATTCATATAAACAAGGTAATATAGCACACAGTAGGGGAAAAAGCCATAAAAGCATTTGAAAGTCGTTTTACAATAAACTAGTCACTTGGGGAACAAGGCAAAACATAAAAGGCCAAATAAGAGCATATAAAAGTATGACATGAATCATACAGCAGTATAAGTCCATACAAGTCCATACAGAAGAAATAGGAAATTCATTTTGGTTGAAACTGGGCTAATTCGGAAAAATGGGGCTGAAGGGGGTCGGTCACGAGCCATGTCACGACTCGTGACTGACCTCAAAGGAGGGTCACGAGTCGTGACTCTATGTCACTCCTCGTGACATGTTTCACCAGGGAGTCACGAGTCGTGACTCTAAGTCACGTCTCGTGACTTGCCTCACCAGGGAGTCACGAGTCGTGACTCTAAGTCACGTCTCGTGACTTGCCTCTCACAAGGCAGTCACGCGTCGTGATTGGGAGTCATGCCCCGCGACTGCTTCCAGCTCGCCGAAAAGTCACGCGTCGTGACTGGGAGTCAGAGTCACGTGTCGTGACTGGAAGTCACGACTCGTGACTTGCCTCTTTCAGGGCAATCACGACACACACGGGTACTGGAAACGGAAATTCTACAAGAATCGCGATTTTCCGTTCCCAGCAAGCCCAGAATTCAAAGAACTCGATAAAAACCATTTTAATTTGATTCAAAACACTACCAATCTCATCTTACCTTCCAATCGATCTTCCATACATCAAAAATGAAGTAACACCAACTTAATTCAACAATCAAAACAACCAACACCATGCATAAACACATTCAATTCCCTCAAGAACATAAACCCTAAAATTTACAGTAAATTCAAATCCCAACTCAGTACCTTCAATTCAATCCTTATCATGCATTACTAATACATCCACTCACATAAATCATGCATGTACACATTCCAAAACACACCAAATTCCAGAAATTAAACAATGCAAACACATTTACAACCTAAGTGAGAATTAGGGCAGAGACATTCAATTAATTCACAAACTGAAATTGAAGAACACAGAGCTCCCAAACCTGATTTCTTTGAAGCTTCAAAACTCCATCTTCACCTTCTCTTTGCCCTTCTCTCTTTCTTCCATCCTCCAATTCTTGTACAAAGCCCAGCCAAAACACAAAATCAAACCATGAGAACCCCTTTCACAACCCAGAAAACGCAGGAGAAAAAGAAGAAGAAGAAGAAGAAGCCACAAATACCCATGATCTTACCTCTTGAACTCAGCTCGTAACTTAAAAATCCAACTCCAATCTTGAAAACCCACGTTGAGCACACACAAGAGAGTAACTAGAGCAGAAAAATGAAAGAAAAGGAAAAGAGAGAAGAGAGAGACGTGAGGAAAGAGTAGAAAATCTGCCCTTTTCTTTCCTCTCTCCTTTCCTCACTCTTCATTCAATGCTCCTACCTACCCCTTCCATGTGTCAAGTCACTATAGGACCCAACAATCCACTTAAGACTTAATCACTCCTTGCACCATACACCTCAAGCACACACTAACATTTCTCCACTTACTTATTTAATTAATTACTTGCCATAAAAATCCTTATTGTCCAATTTCCCCCAAGCATAAATTACTGAAATACCCTTGAATTCCCGACTTAACGTGCCGATTCCGAGTAGGCCTGATATTGGGTGCGACAAAGTCCATGCTGGTGTTTGCGGAACTCACATGAATGGCTTATTCTTAGCAAAGAAAATCATGCGCCAAGGGTTCTATTGGATCACTATGGATACAGATTGTTCAAAGTTTGTAAAACAATGTCAGCTGTGCCAACACTCTATAGATTCAAGGCAAGTGACATTGTCAGAACTACATAATTTATCCTCGCCTTGGCCGTTTGTAGATTGGGGGATAGATATTATAGGGAAGATACGTCCTATCGCTTATAATGGGCATAGGTTCATTATATTCGCCATCGATTACTTTACCAAATGGATTGAGGCTGACACTTTTAAAAAAGTAGATGCCTGAGACATGGCAAGATTTATTGAGCAAAATTTGGTATGCAGGTACGACCTCCCACATCATATCATGTCTGATAATGGGGTACAATTTTTAGCTGAAACCAAACGATTACTACAGAAGTATGGGATATAGCACCATAAGTCATCCCCTTGTCGACCTCAAGCTAATAGAGCGGTTGAAGCTGCTCACAAGAATATCAAGAAAATCTTGGCCAAAATGATATAGAATTACAAAGACTGGGTGAAAAAGTTACCTTTTGCACTATGGGGCTACAGAACCACCATCAGATCATCAACAGGCGCGATGCCATTTTCTTTAATATATGGAATAAAGGCAATTCTGCCAGTTAAAATTCAGCTCAGGTCTCTAAGAGTTGTTATGGAAGCCAAAATTCCAGAAGCAGAATGGGCACAATAACGATTACTGCAGTTGAACCTATTGGATGAGGGTAGGCTACGAGCTTATTATCACAACCAAGTCTACCAAAAGAGGTTAGCATGGTCGTTCGGTAAGAAGGTTAGGAAACACCCGCTAAAAGAAGGAGACCTAGTCTTCAACCAGATGAGGCTAGGAGTACCAGATATTCGGGGGAAATTTAGGCCAACATGTGAAGGTCCATTTGTCCTGAAGAACACTACAAGAAAAATACTCTTTAACGCAGGGAAATCCGATCCTTAAAAGTTAAAATCCGATCGTTAAAAACTTTTAATGACCGAAAAATTCGGTCGGTAAAAGCACCTTCCATAAAGGTATAGACGACCGGATATTGCATCCGGTCGTTAATGTCTTTAACGACCGAAATATTTTCGGTCATTGAAAAGTGATTTTTAGCGATCGGATTTTCCCTTTGCTAATTATATTCACTTTTAACGAAGGGATTTCCGGTCGTTAAAGATACCTTTTAGCGACCGAATTTTCCCTTTGCTAATTGTATTCAATTTCAACGAAAGGATTTCCGGTCGTTAAAGATACCTTTTAGCTACCAAATTTTCCCTTCGCTAATTGTATTCAATTTCAACGAAGCGATTTCCAATCGTTAAAGATACCTTTTAGCGACCGGATTTTCCCTTCGCTAATTATATTTACTTTTAACGAAGGGATTTTTGGTCGTGAAAGATACCTTTTAACGACAAAATTTTCCCTTCGTTAATTATATTCACTTTCAACGGAAAAATTTCCGGTCATTAAAGATACTTTGTAGCGACCGAATTTTTCTTTCGTTAATTATATTCACTTTTCAACCTTTCCTGTCATTAAAAATACTATTTTACCGATCGAATTTTCCCTTTGCTAATGTTATTCGCTTTTAACGAAGGAATTTTTGGTAGTTGAAGATACTTTTTATCGACAAGTTTTTTCTTTCACTGTATTCACTATAAATAAAATAATTTATTTGATTATTACCTGTACACATCATTCACGCACATATACATATCCAAAATTATAATAAATAGTTTTTTCATAGATCGCAAAATATCAGATACAAAATATATTGATATTTCGAAATTGGTTGACATTATATCATATACAAGTATAGGGCTTCCGACATGGGCCTTGATGTCGCTTCTGGCAATGCTGACATACTGATGGTACCCACTTCTTACACTTGTTCCCATGTTGCTTCCGAAATTGTTGATACATCAAAGGTCTTCGAACCCTTTTTCCTGCTGGCACTTCACTAACCGATCCATTTCTCTTCTGAGGAACATGCCGCACAACTTCTTGAGAAGTACGAGGAGCAGTCAATCTATCCAAAATCCGAATCAACCCTTGTACGAGAGCCCTATCCTCAGAAACCCGACCAGAATCTTCAACTGGAAGATGCTCGGAAACATCCTGATCAGCACTAACTCGATTCACACTTCCTGTTGTCTCGCCCACATTCTCACTAGGATCAGACTCCATCTAGACACGACACAAAACAAGACACCTCTGCATTAGGCCACGACACAAAACTGACTCTCATGCAAAGACTCAACACATAACAAACAACACACCCAGAACCATCAAACCTGGGCTCTGATACCACTAACTGTAACACCCCCATCGCCGTCCCCGTTGGAAGGACGCCGACGGATGTGCTACACGACGCTTGCACATACCGATATACACATACACAATGCGGAAGCATACATTCATACATAACATACATACGGAAATACGGGTGAATTAAAAACTTACCTTACCTGAGGCACAGACTGAACATGCAATAACTCACGCACATGCAGGCACTAAGCAAAAGCATACACAGAAGCATACATATAACCTTACAACGGAAGCATAAGCGAAATAATAAAACAAAGGAATAACTAAACATAAAAACATACTAACTATTACATTCCCAAAAGAAAACTCAAGATCAAAACATAAATAATTACATATACAATACTACAGAATTATAAAAGCTGAAATACAGAAGCTGAACAAAATACAGAACTTCTAACTCTTACGTGGCCGACCTTGCAGAAGCGCGACTCGAACAGAACCAAACCTGCCACCTGCACGGAAAGGAAATCCGTGCTAAGCGATAAACGCTTAGTGGGGAGAACACACAAGAGTATGGACGGCCATTCACAATGGTCGTCAAGGCAAAACACATTCAAATGGCAAATGCCGATATTGATAACATATAAATAATCAAGCTGTAATAATAAAGGAATTCATTTCAATACTCACAATCAAACCATAAACTCATGTCCAGGATAGACCAAAACAGACATAATACAATACACGTTACAAGCATCATCATGCTGAACTACTTACTATATCACATGCATAAACTTACATGGGTAGCAAAATCAACATCTTACCGTGCGGAGTCACATGAGCTTAACACATACAATTGACATAACTAAGTACCCATGCATGAACTGACAATCAAACCATCATGTTAAGAATGCTAGCCATTTAACATACTTAGACATGCCAAACACATACACTAGTCAAATATCCAAAGGATAACATTTAGAGCATCACAATACCGCTGCGCAACTCTAATATATAAAGTATCAAGCGAAAGCACTCTAATAGCGGAGACTGAAAACATAATCACATAACATTACATTCATATCATCAACATGCAGAAAGTACAGTAATCATCGTTCACATGCTAATATATATAACAAAACTATGCTGAAGTCATATACTTCAATACATCAATCAAATCATTTCAAAGCATTCAGAAACTTATAACAAATCACATGACAAGTACGGATAATCATGTTAGATATAAAATCATGCTTACTTAATACAGACATACATTCTGAAGTCACATTCATATACATATAAACTGATTCCTGATATCCTTATCATACTCTAACGGATATCACATTCTGATAATTATTTCAAAGTAACAAGGACAATATGCAAAGGCTAAAACATATTCCATATAGCATGCTCATATAATAAAGCCATACAATCAGTATTTCCTAATCATATTCATTCAGAAATAATCCGATATACATTACATCGATATACTCATTCAGATAATCCATTTATAGCCAAATCAGATCAGAGCAATTCAAATAAACATTCAAAGAACACCTGCTGACTCTAGGTAGTGGATAACGAGTATACAGACAGTACTTTCCGGGTACGAGCCGATTACAGACAGTACGTTACGGGTACGAATCGATTAAACCATTATACTTTAACTTTCACAGATATTTTCAAAAGGGACCTTAAACAAGATCCAATACAGAAAAGGGTTCGCGAGGAACCAAACGGGGACCTGATCGGGGTCCAAACAGAACTATGGGCTGCAGCTAACAGACTCTATTAGGCATGCCTAACTATCCACTAGACTGACTCTCGCAGGTCATGCATAATACAATTCACGCTTCGAATCGCATAACGCATAAATATATATACATCATGCATAAACTAGAGAATGATAGACATATAAATATGCTCATAAAGTTGGTCATATATCATTCAATTCTCATTGCAAAACATAATACAGTCTACACCTTTTTAACATTAAACAATGTTCTAAAACATGACAAGAATCAGGTATAGAAACATTATCTTGCCAATGATTATCAATACAAAATTCTAATCATGCGTTTAGGTGAGGATACAAAGCATAAATCATGCATAATCCAACTTACATTTAAACATAACACATTGAGTTCAAAGGCTAAAGCATAACAATGTATTCCGACATCAACCATATTATTCAAATAAGTTTGGTATAGCAGGATGCCAATCATACTTCATACAAGTCATATACTGGAGCATGCAATAACTCAATTGATAACATCTTAGCACTACTCATCATTCTAAAGCATGTCAGGAACACATGTGGAATCATATTATGCCAATGAATAAAAACTCATGGAATGATACGAGATACTCTTAAGTATGGCAGATTATTCTAAGAGAAGAATCCAGTCAAGGATATGCATAACATAATGCTAATCACAACTAAAATAGGCTAACCATTCAGATAAGATAGCACACAGTAGAGGAAAAAGCCATAAAAGTATTTGAAAGTCATTTTATAATAAAACCAGTCACGGGGGAACAAATCAAAACAGAAAAGGTCATACAAAGTCATACAAGAGCACATAGAGGTATGACAAGAGTAATACAGTAGTACATCACCATACAGAAGAGAAAGGAAATTCATTTTGCTTAAAACTGGGCGAAATCAGAAAATAGGGCTGAAGAGGGGTCGGTCACGAGCCATGTCACGACTCGTGACTGGCCTCAAAGGAAGGTCACGAGTCGTGACCTAGTGTCACGCCTCGTGACCAACAAGAGAGTCACGGGACGTGACTCTATGTCACGCCTGGCTCCTCACAAGAGTCACGAGTCGTGACTCTATGTCACGTCTCGTGACATGCTTCCAAGGGAGTCACGGGACGTGACTCTAAGTCACGCCTCCTCATAAGAGTCACGAGACGTGACTCTAAGTCACGAGACGTGACTTGCCTCTCACAAGGCAGTCACGCTTCGCGACAGGGGTCACGCCTCACGACTTCGTCCAGCCTGCCGAGAAGTCACGCATTGTGACTGGGAGACAGAGTCACGTGGCGTGACTGAGAGTCACGTCTCGTGACTTGTCTCTCTCAAGGAAGTCACGACACAATGGAAATGGAAGATTATACAGAAACGCGATTTCCCATTTCCAGGTTACCCAAAATTCAAAGAACTCGATAAAATCATTTTCAATCTGATTTAAAACACATCCAAACTCATCTTACCTTACAGTCGATCTTCCAAACATCATAAACAAGATAATTGCAATTAATTCCACAATCAAACAATCAAAATCATGCATAATCCCATTCAAGAATATAAACCCTAAAAGTTACAGTAGGTTCAAAACACAAACTCAGAACTTCCAAATCAATACTTGTCATGCATTACTAACACATCCACTCACTTAATCATGCATATACACATTCTAAAACACACCAAATTCCGGAAATTAGACCATGCAAACACATTATAAGTCTAGTGAGAAATAGGGCAGAGACATTCAACTGAGATTGAAGAACAGAGAAGTTCAAACATTGTATGCATTCAAAATGCTCCCAAACCTAGAAATGACGATCCAAAATCAGCTTCAAGATCAATCCTCAATCCTCTCCTTACCTTTACTTTGCTTCTTCATACCATCAACCACTTGCACAAACAAAACCCACAATTACTCTTCAAAACCCTAACTCAACAAAAACCAGGAAAAGATGAAGAAGAACAGTACGTAGAAACCTTAACCCAACCTACCTCTTCAAGCAAAGCACAACTCCACCAAGAAACCCAAACACAACTCCAAGCCAAAGCCAAAGAGAATGAAAGGAAAAGCAGAGAAAGAAGAGGAGAAGAAGAAGAAGGGAAGGCGTGAGAGGGAGAACGGGAATGCAATCTGTGTTCCCTCTCTCTTCCTCTTTCCTTTCTTCTTTTTCTTCTTTCAATGCTCACCTTACAAGCCACTTGGCAACATCCAATTGGACCCCAAACTCCACTAAGACTATTCCAAATCCATTAATGCTCTTAAGTCCTTAGACAAATAACACTTCACTCACTTACACATTTCTTTCCTTACAAACTTAATTATCTTTTCAATTAGGTCCTTAACACTCCAACTTTCTCAAGCACAAATTATTGAAATACCCTTCCGATCCCGACTTCGCATGCACAATCCCGACTAGGGCCATTTTGGGGTGTGACACCCAAGCTCATGCAAAATTACCTTACCTAAACAAAAACCCATAACATACTAGCCATATCAAGAGCATATCACAACCCAATTTCCAGAAATCATCAAGAACACATACATGAGCATATTTACAAATAAAAATAGGAAATTTCCCAAACCTTGAAATCCTTTGCTCCTAATGCTTAGTTCCACTAGATCCCGCCTTCTCTTTACGCTTCGGTTCATGAGGAGGCTCAACTAAGCACAACCCAACAAAACCCACAACAAAGTAACTCTAGATTAAAACCCAAATCCAGAAAATATGAAGAAGATGAAGAAGATGAAGAACCAATTGAAGAAAAGAAGAACAAATGCGATAGATTTACCTCTAAAATGCTAAAGGATGATCAATTCCCACCAACTAAGCCTTGATTCCAAGCTAGGGTTCTTAGAGGAAGAGAAAAGGAAGAAGAAGAGAGTGAGGAGAAGGGAAACGGGAAAATAGAGGCAGCCACCTCCCATCCCACTCTTCTCTTTTCTTTTTCTTTTTCTTTTCCTAACCCTGGACAAGTGTCACTTCCCTATTAGTGGGATTTGATCACTCAGACCCAAAACACATGCATCACATACACACAAGACTCTCCCAATTAATGCATACCATACAAATGTGTGAACACACACATTCTAGCATAGCCCAACAAGCACATCCTACAAACATATGAGTAAACACACCCAAGTGCAACCCAACTAATTCACACTCTAACACCACACATGCACCCACATGCTAACAAAACTCTTAAAACATGCATTTCTACCCAAAATGCCCTTTATACATGCCAAAACTCACACAATGCACATGCACAAACATGGCTCATTCTACTAGGGGGCAAACGGGGTGTGACATACCAGATATGCTAATTTCAAACTCATAAGAAGATTTTTCATTGAAAATTCTTGCTGTTCGGTACAGAGTTATGCTTCTGTTGAGGAGGTAAAACTTGATATCAAAATTCAAAAGAGTATGCTTTCACTGACATAACTAACAGCTCATCCTTCAAAAGAATAAGTTGAAAACCATACCTGAAATTTGGTAAAGAAATTTTTGAATGCTTTAAATGTCTCACCCCTCACCATGCTATGAGGTACCACTCAAACAATCCTAGCCACCCTATATTAGCACAACTGAAATTGATAAAAACCTATAAATTGTCCACATGAGCTTCAAATGTCTCCTAAATGGGGAACAAGAACAAATAAAAAAAATCAATTCATATCGGGCCTTCATCTCATTGCCAAATTACTTTAAAATTGGAACTCTAAATATGCAGTCAGCAAATTTGGAAAATTGATGTTGTTTATTAATCAGTATGATTTGTATTACAACATAGGATTGGATATCAAAGTCAATAATAAAGAGGACCAATTTAAATGGTAAGATAAATAGCATGGATTAAAATCACAGAGAATAAAGAGGACTAATTTCATAACAGAGAATTTGCATTTCAGAGAATAAAATCGCAGCAGTTGTGAGTGGATGCAATCTAAGGATGTCTAAATTGAACTTTATATGAACAAAAAGCGAAATTACATATATCTGGCATGGCAATTATATTCATATATACCTTATCAGATACTAGCACCGCAATAATATTCATATCTCTGTTAATGTCCTCAACTGAATACAGTATTGAAATTAAAGTTGTATGACAACTATACATTCAATGGTTTATAGTAGCCTGCTAATACTATGATATAGGACTTGAAATTCTTTCATACAGAAATCTATGCAGAATGCTGATAGATTGTAAACATTGGAAAATTATTCAAGAACAAATTCTAGTTTTGCTAATATATTCATTGGGTGCAAGCACCTGCTTGAGGATAGAATTCTTTCGTCATGGAATTAACTAATGATGAGGATTGAAAACTATTAAAGATGTAAGCAAATTGAAGAAACTATAATTCAATTCAGTTGAAGCATACTTTAAAGTCAAAACCAATCTAAGCCATTGGTTGTCGATTAAAAATTAATGTGTTTCGGGTAAAGATTGAATTTTTCTTGATTTATACGACATGAATTTCTAATACAATTCGTATACAAAAATAAACGAAAATTAGATTTTACCGGCTGACAAAAAGTATTCAGCTTCACCCAATTTGGACTTTTTTCCAACAAATATAAATAAAGCGAGGTTTTTTCCAAAATTCAACCCAGATTAACAATAACAGAAAGTGAGGTTTTAGCAATTAAATTGTGATCCAAAGAAAGCAGCAGACATTGAAAATCACTGTTTACAAAGTAGCTTGCATATTTGTTGCATACCTGAATCAAGTATGCCTCAATTGCTCGTGATGAAATTTGAGAACGGTTATATCCTCGCGAATCTAGGACATTTAATTGATTTATCTTAGCACCTGCATACAAGTTAACAATGTAATGACAAATGTTGTGATCGGCAAAATGCTACTACATCTCTTAAAATAAAGCAGATACAAACTTTACTCTAATGTATATTATAAGGAGAAGCATGTACAAGTTAAACAGATACATTAGTTTACGTAGAAACCTGGTATATACTCCAGTGCTAGTACTTTTGTGGCAGTATAATCCCAAAATATCAGCTTTAAGGGACAAAATTGATTTTAGAGTAAGAACATGCGCAGTACAAATTCCAATCAATTAAATTTTATGATTTCACAAAAGGAGGTGCTAGGGAAAAAAATTTAATGAGAAAAAGGTAGAAAAGCTAGAAGCAAGAAACATACAGGTTCACCAATCTCTTGATACATTTTCCTTCGTTTATGTAATCAATCTCTTGATACAAAATCCTAAAACCAAGACGAAGACCAAAATGAATAGAGTAAAATACAACTTCAAATACCAAAATGAATAGAGTCAAAAATGCAGCTTCACCATAATGTATTGAATTAACTTAAAAGCTTAGTATGTAATAGCACAGATCTATATAAAATGCAGACCAACATAAATGTCAGGTTTTAACATAAACATGAAAAATATCAGGCACAATTGCAAGGGGGCATAGGTGGCTGCCACCAGTTACTTTATGGTAAATATTCCATAATTATGATCCCCAAAATCTAATATAACAAAAAACAGCTGCTTGTTACTTACTTGGCACATTCTTCTTATATACCAATCCAATCTCTAGATGGACCACCAAAGGTTTCACTGCTTTGAAAATATTCTACAATTAGCTTCAAATTACCTACAATTTTGACAGGAAAGCTTACACTCCATGAAAAAAAAAAGTTCAATTAAATGTGGGTGATTGAGCATGTACAAAAAAAAAAGTGTGGCATATAGTGCTTTATAAGATATCAAAATTAGCTCAACAATGAGCAAGAGTTAAAACATAGAGTGCCTCATAGATATCATATTTTGCTTGACAATGCATAAATTTTGAAGTATGTAAATAGATTGATACCACATCAACATATTAGAAGCAAAACGATACGGGCAACAGAATCACTAATGCAACTAAAACCATTAACCAGAAGTTTGCAATTCTTGGAAATAGTGAGTGGACACTAATTGTAGCATTGAGATAGCAATAATAAAAGACGGAAAAAGGAGGGGAAAAAATGAAATTTAATATGTTGCATATCAGTAAGTACTGGATCAGCAAAGTCAAAATGTTAAAAATCATATAATACTCACGCAAATCAATGTCAAATAGCCTCTTGAGACCAGGCCTCTGAACTTTCACTACTAGTTTCTCTCCGTTATGCAGAACAGCCCGATGCACCTAAAGACAGAATATGGATTCATTCAATAGAAGTGACTTACATTTAATAAAGAAAATCAGTAAAAAGAAGAAAAGCATCAACAGTCTGAATTTAGTACAAGGAACCATTAGGGCCTCCATTGTCTGCTTTTAATTTAATTACAGACACTTCTATTTCCAACTTGTACACTTCTCAGATTTTCTTTCAAGAAAATTCTTCTTAGTAGGTTTTTGATAGAGGAACCCGAATATCATAGTATTATCTTATTCTTTTTCAAGCTCAAGGGTAGAAATAACATTAGGAAACTTTTAACGGTGGATTCAAATTTTTCTACTAAAAGTATAGCACTAAAAATAAATCAAACACCTGACCAAGACTAGCTGCAGCAATTGGTTGGCCCTCAAACTCCTTGAACAGCATATCAATAGGAGCTCCAAGTTCACGCTTAATGAGGGTTCTTGCTTTTTATGGCGAGAAAGCAGGGACTCTATCCTGGATCACACAATTAGGAAACTCAAGGCGTCGGGGTTGCTTTTTCGTTGGTCACGCACCATGACTGCCCTTCATTTCACCGAAATCGACGTCGGAGATCTCGGTTATTCCCAACGGCGATCTGCTCGTCGCCGGCGATTGAGGACCACCCATGAGTACCGAAAGATTCGCCTGCCCTCCAGGAGTCTCATCGTGCAATTTGTGTCGTCGTTCGCCGCCGGAGCTGGCCGAAAAATGCAGAAGAAGTTCGCTATTTTCCTCCCGCTCTCCTAGAACGGCGACGTTCCGACGGGGAATAAGATGCCGAGATCGGCATTGCGAGGAGCCAGTTGCTCGCCGTCGACCGTCGCCAGCCTCCTTGCCCCTTTCGCCGTGCTATGCCGTCTCTCTCTCTCCCTCTCTCTCTCTCTTTCTCTTCCTCGGTCTCTTTCACGTTCTGCCTCCCTTCCGTGACTTTCCCTCTCTTTTCTTTTTCTACTTCTCATAATTCCCACTAATTCACACCATTAACCACCGGATTTTTATTGTTTTAACGACAGGATTTAATCCCTTGGCTATATAATAATAAAATTTAAGAACTAACGACCGGATTAATTTCCCTTCGTTATTTGTATTTTTAACGACCGAATTTTTATTGCTTTAATGACCGGATTTAATCGCCTTGTTATATAACAATAAAATTTAAGAACTAATGACCGGCTTAATTTTCCTTCATTATTTGTATATTTTAACGACCGAATTTTTATCGCTTCGTTAAATTTTGGTCGTTAAAAGACAATTTTCTTGTAGTGGAAGTTGTTATCAAAGGGAGTGGTAATTTTAACAGACAGTGATGGGAATGAATTCAAGGAGCCAGTCAACATTGACAGATTAAAGAGGTTCCATGGCTAAAGACCAAAAATAAAAAGAAGAGAATAAATGTCCTGCGGGTCGAAAATCGAAAAAAGGTGTCCTTGCTAAAATTGGGCGCCCTGTCAGGGTGAAAATCAAAAAAAGGCACCTTGGGCAAAAATTTAGGGCTGAGAGAAAATATTCAATCATGAAAATCCGAGAGGGATGATTGATAACAGGAGTTTGACGCTCACAAGATTTATCCTGAGATTAAGTGCAGTTTTGAGTTTTGAATTTTCCTTCAATAAATGATCATTTGTGATGAAATCATATAGAAATGTTCATAAATTTGCAATAAAGGACTCAATTTGCACTTTTCATGATTGTCTAGTTCTTTTACAAAAATAGAAATACATTGTCTTTTGCAATCTAAAAACTATTTTCCACTGCATTCATTCGGTCAGATGTTTAAGCCAGCTGATCCTGTTGTCGACCGCAGGGCTAATCACCCACTCTTTATACTCCGGTGAGCTAGTAAAATCAGAATCCTCAGACCTCGGAATGGTCGTACTTAAAGGTAGCTGCGCCCAAAGTCTGCAGTAGCAAGTAATAAATGCCAAAGATAGGAGTCCACCATGAAAAGCTAGCAGTAGAGTCACAATAGTCTGATGCCCACTCAATTGGCAAACGCAATGAGCTGTGATACAAATGGAGTCCCTGTGTAACACCCCTAACTCCCACATGTAGCATTTTGAAGGGTGAAGAGCTACGGTGAGCAAAAGGTGCCACCAAATAAGGACACACATGGCAATGCAGAAATCAGAACAATAAAATTTCTAAAATCATAACCTCAAAACATGCACGTCCTAAACCTATGTCAACCACACACCATTATATAACTTATCAAGTTATTCACACTCTTGTATTTATTTAATTGCCTGCTAAGTCAAAGAGGTGGATAAGCGAGTGAACGCATGGCGATAACCGTAGGTAAGATTCAAAAAGCAACATCATATTCTCTCATTCAAAACATTTTCACATTGGGGATCTTAGATCCATACACATTGAGGTTCGCGAGGAACCAAACAGGGACCTGATCAGAGTCCAAATAGAATAGAGGGCTGCAGCTAATAGAACTCTATAGGCATGCCTATCTATCCACGACTCGACTAACGCAGGCTAAATTCCCATATCATTATTGAATTCTTAACATTTTACACATATATACCCATTCCATTAATACTTACATCATTCTTTTATGATCACATGGATATATACAATATTACATTTGCATATCATATATACTAATTACATTTATCATGTTTAAAAACTAATCTTGTATTATTTCATGGATAAAATATTCGTATAAACATACTGAACATAACTATATTATTGGGCACCATGCACTTATTTAAATTTAACACATAATTTACATTTCTTACACACATACAATCATTAAAAAATAATGGTAGACAACAACTCATAATTCCATTATTATCATGCATTCATTTAAACTTAACGGATAAGTTTACATTTCTTTACATATATATACATTTTCAACACAATAATGGTAGATTAATTTCTCACATTTCAGTAATTTACTATGCGTGAAAACACATTGAATATTTCACATTTTAAATCATATATACATAACATAAGTGAGAAACCATGCAAAAAAGAAGATTTTTCTAAAAACTTTTTGAAACAGAGAGGGGACTGTCGCGATCGCGTCCAGATGTCGTGCTCACGATAGTGGCAGACTCGCTTATGGGAAAAAGGAACCCATTATGAGTCGTGCTCGGAGACACGACCCGTGAAGGCGACCTACAGAGGAAAACAAGCAGGGTGCAGGGCCTGCGGGTGGAAGGCAGTCTCATTTGCAAAACTGCGAGGAGCCACGTGCTGCCTCACACGTGAAGCACGGCTTCTGTGCGGGGCCATACCTCGGGCATGCGAGGTGAGCCCCCCTCTGTGTGAGGCCGCACCCCGTACACACAAAGTTCTGCCCCCTCTTCACGAGGTCGCACCTCACATCTCCTTCCTCTCTCAGACTTCATTCTTTTCGAGGTTTTCTCTGGTTTTTAAGTTGGAATTGAATTCAAATTTCTTCTTTTTCAATTTTTAAAAGGATAAATTTTATTTTTAAAGATAATTAGTCACTTTGAATAGGATTTAAACTCCTAAAAAAACCTAATTCTTTCAGGGATGATACAAAAAGAAAAAATCATAACCATTGGGGAGGAGGGAATATTACAACTGTGGAAAAAGTATTCTGAAAATAGGATTTTTGAGAGCTAAAATTTCTTTGATTAATTCTAATTATTCTGGAGCCAAGGAAGTCAACTCTTTGTGTTTAGGATTTGATTTCTATCATCTGCGCTCTTGAAAAATTAGAGTTTTTAACTTTAAGTTTTTTGGGACAGAAAGGTTTGATCCAAGCTTTCTCGAATTATGTTTTCAAGCAAATCAACGAGGAAATCTTCTGATTTTCTTTTGCTACAAACATCAACCTCTGAGGGTGAATTTCTGGACTTGAGCCAATTCTCATTCTTTTCCTATTTTTTGTCATTCTTTTGTTTTCTCAATTGTAAATTGCTGTAAATTACAATTAGAGTATTCTGTTGTTCTTTGTTGTAATCAAGTTGAATTTAGTTTAGTTTAATTAATCTATTTGCATGAGAATTATTTATTGTTTGTTATTATAATTAACGTTAACTTAGATTAATCAATTTATTGGTATGATGCATGAAACATAGGTTGAAGCTGTAAGATATTTAGTGCTAATTTTATTTTTGTTTGATTCTGCCTTTAATGCTAGTTTTATTTTTGTTTGATTATGCTTTTAATTATTAATTCATTTTATTAGTTTTCATTTTTTTGCCTAGTTTTTTTTCTTGTTGTAATCATTAATGTTGTTCTCGATTTTAATTGTTGGTTGTGTTTTGCTTTATTGAATGGCTTATTTCTATTACAACACATTTTGTATGTTTGACATATTTTATTGCTTGTTTATATTATATTATGCTCTTTTATTTTATTTTATTTGCTAACTCTATTTTTATTCTTATTTTTTTTGTTGTGCATAAAATTTGTTTGTTTTACTTTGAGTAATATTCCTGTGTGAGCTAGAGAATCAAGGGATTAAGAGCCTTGAAGTTTGGTTTGCATTTTAATTTCTTTATTTTCCTTGCTTGATTATTTCGTGTATTTTATGCAAAAAATTGGTTTTTTTGTGTGTATTCATTCTAAAGAAATTCATATTTTTTACAATAATAAAATTTGGACTTTTATTAATAAAATAGGATCATTGTCCTGATTTCAACCAATCACATGTTACCTTTTTCAAAAGGAGAATTAATTTTCATAAAATGGGATCACTCATCCTGATTTTCTCAATAAATGCCCAAAATAATTCTCCAATTTTAATTAAATGCAAAGGAAACAATGTTCCTAAAACTTAATAAATGTCTCGATTTATGTATTATGCATGTATTCTATTTTATTTCCTTTTTGAGTATTAATTTATTTTGGGCCCTTGTAATTAATTTTGGGGAAATTTTATTTTATTTATTTATTTAAGGTTTTTTTATTTTGGGGGATTGTTCTGTCCCATTTTTCACTTGTAATTTATTTATCGCTTTCTTTACTGCTTTCCAAGAATGCTTGAAATGCGCTTTAAATTTTATTGCATGATCGCATGAGATGAGAGATGGAATTTCAATTGTTAAAAACTCATTTATCACTTAACTTAAGGCATTAATAAGAGTGAAGTTCTGAACACCTTCTCTTGTTTAAGACCCCCGAGTTTAGATGACCTTTCTGAATTTCATGTAAATTGGGTGGCGACTCCAAAATACCTAAAAGGTGCTTAAACTTTTTTTGAGGCTAGATGAACTTCCCTAATGTTCTATTGAGTGGGGATTCCAAAATGTCTCGTGTTACACAAAATCTAGACGCGAACCTTTCTCGGACCCTAAAAGTAGGCCCTTTGTGAATACAAGTGGGTTCTCGCACATCACACATGGAATATGAGTGTCAACCTAAAGCTGATAGACAAAGAAGACTTAACCCGAATATGAAGGAGGTAGTTAAAAAGGAAGTCAAAAAGTTATTAGATGCTGGGATTATCTATCCAATTTCGAATAGTGCATGGGTGAGTCCTATACATTGTGTACCAAAGAAAGGAGGAATAATTATGGTTAGAAATGAGAATGGGGATTTGATTCGTACTAGAACCACCACGGGTTGGAGGGTTTGTATTGACTATAGAAAGTTAAATTTAGCTACTAGGAAAGATCATTTTCCTTACCATTTATAGATCAAATGTGAGAAAGGATAGCTGGCCATTCTCATTATTATTTCTTAGATGAATTTTTGGGGTATTTTCAAATTTTTATATACCCAAGTGACCAAGAAAAGACCACATTTACTTGTCCTTATGGGACTTTTGCCTATAGGAGAATGCCTTTTGGGCTTTATAATGAACCAGCCACTTTTCAAAGGTGTATGACTTCAATTTTTGGGGATTTAATAGAAGAGATAATGGAGGTATTCATGGATGATTTTTCAGTTTATGGAGATTCATTTGAGTTGTTCTTAAATAACCTAGATAGAGTATTGGCTAGATGTGAGGAGACCAACCTAGTACTTAATTGGGAAAAGTGCCATTTTATGGTTGAAGAAGGAATAGTTGTAGGCGACAAGATTTCAAGTAAAGGTATAGAGGCTGATAGAGCAAAAACTGAATTTATAGAAAAGTTACCTCCACCTACTACACTTAAGGGTGTAAGATCATTTTTAGGTAATGGGGGATTCAATAGGAGATTCATAAAGGATTTTTCTTTGATTGCTAAGCCTTTAACTAACTTGTTAGTTAAGAATGTACCTTTTGATTTTTCTAGTGCATGCATGAATGCTTTTGAGCAATTAAAGAAAGCTCTAGTAAGTGCACCTATAATCACATCATCTAATTAGAGTTTACCTTTTGAGATAATGTGTGATGCTAGTGACCTTGCTGTAGGATGTGTGCTAGGTCAACGTCAAGGTAAGCATTTGCATGTTATTTAATATGCTAGTCATACATTATTTGCACCTCAATTGAATTACACCACAAATGAAAAGGAAATGTTGGCTGTAATCTATGCATGTGTTAAGTTTAGGTCTTACTTGTTAGGATCTAAAGTTATAATCTATAAGGATCATGTTGCCCTTAGGTACTTATTTGCTAAGAAAGATGCTAAGCCTCATCTCATACATTGGGTTCTTTTGTTACAAGAATTTGACATTGAGATTAGAGATAAGAAAGCCTCTAAAAACTTAGTGGCTGATCACTTGTCAAGATTAGAAAATGATGAAGGACCTTTAGGGGATAGCAATGGAATAAAGGAATCTTTTTCGGATGAGTCTTTAATGTCCATTAAATAAGTGCATGTGCCATGGCATGCAGATTTTGCTAACTTTCTTGCTGCAGGGATTATAGCTCATGGTTTAACATGTCAACAAAGAAAAAAGTTTTTTAGTGATGTAAAGAATTACCTTTAGGAGGAGCCCTATTTGTTTAAGATAGGTGGGGATAATGTAATTCATAGATATGTGAATGAGGATGAATATGTGAACATCTTGCAACATTGTCATTTATCTTTATATTCAAGTCATAATGGTAGTACAAAAACTGCATCTCGTGTGCTTGAGTGTTGTTTTTATTCGCCTATGTTATTTCATGATGCTAGGAGTCTTGTAGCTCAATGTGATAGGTGTCAAAGGGTTGGTAATATTGGGAAGAGAGATGAGATGCCTTTGAGTAGCATTTTAGAGGTTGAAATATTTGATGCGTGGGGGATAGACTTTATGGGTCCTTTTCCTATATCTTTTGGACAAAGCTATATTATGGTTGGGGTAGATTATGTCTCGAAATGGGTTGAAGCTAAAGCAACACCAGCCAATGAGTCAAAGGTAGTTGTGAAGTTTTTGAAGAAACTCTTTTCAAGATTTGGAGTGCCATGGGCTATCATAAGTGATGGAGGTACGCATTTCATTAACCAATCTTTTGCCTAATTATTCCACAAGTATGGTGTTCATCATAGGGTTGCTACTCCTTATCACCCACAAACTAGTGGTCAAGTAGAGGTTTCAAATAGAGAGCTTAAATGGATACTTGAAAAAATAGTTTCTAGCTCTAGGAAAGATTAGGCTCATTAATTAGATGATGCTCTTTGGGCATATCGTACTGCATTCAAAACACCTATTGGGATGTCACCATATAGGTTACTATTTGGCAAAGCATGTCATTTGCCTGTTGAGTTAGAACATAGAGCTTATTGGGCCATTAAGGAATTGAATTATGATATTAAAGATGCTAGTGTGAAGAGATGTTTATGATTGAATGAGCTAGATGAATTACGCCTCATGTCTTATGAAAATGCAAGAATTTACAAGGAAAGATCAAAAAAATGGCATGATGCTCACATTCTGTACAAAAGCTTTAAGGTAGGAGATAAAGTCCTTTTATTTAATTTTAGATTAAAATTATTTCCTGGAAAATTGAGGTGTAGGTGGAGTGGACCTTTTGAGGTAATACAAGTTTTTGACCATAGTTATTTGGAACTTAAAAATGAAAAAGGAGAGTTATTTAAAGCCAATGGTCAAAGATGTAAAATATATTTAGATGGAACTTTTCATAGTAGAGAGGTCTTAAGTATCTCTTTACAATTGGGTTGAAACTTATTTACGCATTTCTTTTTATTTTGGAGTTGTTTTTGTATGCTAACATAGTTTATTTTAGTTTTACAGGTTACATTAGTAAGTATATTAGTATAGGTTAAATTTTGAGTGTCTTTTTCGAAGAGAAAAATTTATTATTGAGTTTTCCTTTCTGTCGCGCTAAGGAGGAAAGTTGGTTAGTGTTGCGAGTTGACAAGTGTCGCGAGCGCATAGGCAAGAAACATTTTGCTTACTATCATGAGTGCGACAGGAGACGGGTAATGGTTGAGAAAACATTGTTTCGCGAGCGCCAAGTAATGCGGACTTTTTTTCTGTCACGAGCGCGACAGAACGCGGGATTTTAAAAAACAATTTGGATTTCTAACCGTTGGAACCCTATTTTCCTTCGCCTATAAATACTTTCTGAACCCTAACTTCCCATTGCAACTCTTATTTGCAGTTTTCTCTCCACGCCCTCACATTTTCTCTTTATATTTATATTTATATTTCTCTTTGATTTTTAGGGTTTTTCTTGTTGTTTATGTTTTTGTTTCTTCTTGATTTGGTTGTTTTACTGTTGGTATTGCTAGGTTTTTCACGATGGTGTGGACTAAATCATTGGCAAACAAAAGGAAAAAGGCAGCAGGAGAATCTAGTTCAACACCCCCAGACTCGCTTGCTCTCAAATTCAAGTATGATTGCCCCTTTCCCATTTACTCTTATGAGGAAGGTGAGAAGTTCCTTTAGTTTGCTAAGAAAACATAATTAGGGATGTGGCATGTAGATTTTTCCTTATTCAATGATTTGGGACTTACCCAAGAATTTGATAAATATTTGAAGCATATGAAATGTGGGAAATTTGTGCATATGAATTTATCTGTTAGAAAAAGATTGCACCATAGGATTTTTTGTGACTCTTGAATATGTTGACAAGAGAAATCAATTTTAAATTTCGCTATCAAGGTCAGGAATTTACATTTGGTTTTGATGAAATGCATGCGTGGTTTGGGTTCCTCTAAATTGTAAAAGATTGGAGCCTCATTTGTTTAGTCCCTCTGATGTTTGGAGAAAATTAACAAGATTAGTTTAACACCCCAATATCCCTCAGAAGGAATATCGGGATACCACACAACAAAACACATACATTCAAGCCAAAACTAAAGCGAAAGCTTACAGAATAAAACATAAGCTGAAGCATTCTAGAACAACATATATACTTGCATTCAGAACTCATAATGTATACATATACAAAATCATTACATTATCAAAAATCATAAATACATGCCTTCCAAATGTTTACAAAATTATATATAAGAGTCCTATACAAAAAGGTTACTATAACTATTACAAAAGAAATACTCAAAAATAACTCCTAATGGCCAGCAGATGGGGACCCTCGCTAAGAACAGAACCTGCAAACCTACACGAAACAAAACATCCGTGCTAAGCGATAATGCTTAGTGGGGATGAACATAAACAAAGGACTTCCAAGGAAGTCACAACAAATACAATACACAAGCATATAAATCAAAGATACTATTAATAATTTAGAAGCTTATCACATACTTAGCATAAACATGCCAGTAAAATACTCATAATCAGATAGATTCGGAAGCAATATAATAATTGCTAACATACAGAAATAACAGAACATATAATTGATACAAACTCACATATTTCACACAAGTATACAATAAAAATAGCCTGAGATCATAACGATGGTGGATACGGGTAACAGAACATTGGCAAGAAGTATCAGAAGACTGAAATCTAAATTTTCAGATGACCGGAGTCTAAAAGCTGTATTACAAAAGACCGAAGTCTAAAACTTTAAACCCATACGGGTCGACAGGAGCAACTGCAAAACTCTAGCCCTTAATAAGCATGCTTATCTATCCACTACCTTGATCGATCAGGCTGACACACTAAGCCACCCATAAACCAACCATTCAAAAGATCAGATCACATTCATGTCTCACTAACTCGAGTACAACTAGAACGATCATCAGGTGTATAATCTTATTAATATCATGCATATAAATTACCTTGAACATGTACAAACATATACCAAAGCAATGACCATCACTAAAGATACTTCAAAGAACTCGGCAAACAAAGCTGCACACTATCGTGCTCGCGACAGAATGCCGAACTCGCAACTGTCGTGCTCACAACAGAGCATAAATAAGAATATCAACTTCACAACACCCAAACTTGAACACACAACTTACCTTCCATTCAACCATACACATATGCTAATAACCTTAAACATGAAATATAATATATACATTTTATGACTCTAAATCACTACTTAACATATTCATATATCAATTTACAACCATAAACTTGCATATCCTAAACTCATAGACACATGGTATTCAAATCCATTCAAGCATACTTACAACAACATGCATCTATAACAGTTCTAAGATAAATCATAAACAACTTATTAACTCATACAATTCCATAATTTCAGATTATATCACAACATGCATCAAATGACTCATAATTACAACACATGCACAAGCTCAAGAGCACACAATCCCGACCTCTTGAAGTGCAGCTGAAAAACCTCAAATTCAGACCTTGTCCTTGCCCTTCTCAATCCTTCTTTTCGGAAGTTCTTTATCCATTAATAACCTCTTCAAACCATCCAATGCAAAAAATAGCCAAAAGAAAACAAAATCAAAGGAGAAAGGGAAAGCAAAACCGATAAAGAGAGTGAAAAAGAGCCAAAATGCATGCAATCCCACTTGAGTACAGATTTTCCCACTAAAATCACTTATGTTGCATACAAAAGTCCACTTGGCACTTTCTCCTCAAGCCACATGTCTACCTTATGACATGTGTATCACAAACCCTTCCTAACTTCTTGCATGTTGCCACTTGTCCAAAACCCAAATCAAAAATCCACTAAAATCCCGCTTAAGCTAGATTTCAGCAAGAGTGTTCTATCGCGCTCGCGACAGAACTCTAACTCACCCACGGCACAAAATCTTGACTCAACCAACTTACTTACAAATCCTCCATTAACTCCCAATACTCATTCCAATGCGTCCTCTCTTACTATTACATAACCATATACTCACCAAAACACCTCAAATCCTACTAGGGTATAATCTGGGTTATTACAATTAGCTCATTTTAACCCCAAAAATTCAACGAATAGATAGTTCAAGGATGATGTTTTATTGCTCTTTCACAAGCTTATATGCCATACTTTATTTAGTAGGGTAGAGAGTAGTAAAGTGAAGGTTAAGGACCTATTTGTGTTAAACCTATTGCAATCTAAGAAACCGCCTTGTTCAATTGATTTTATCTTTGATGGTCTATATCATGCATCGATAGCCAAAACTAAAACTGTAGGAGTAGGCCATATGGTGACTGGTATTGTGTTAGGCTGTTTAGGGGATTTAAATAATTTTGTCATGGAGGACCATGAACATGTTGCCATGATGGATGTTAAATATTTGCGTAATGCTAATGTGTTAACAAGAGGCGGTTGGCCTCCCAAGTTTGTTAATTATTATATGCAGGGTGAATGCTGAGGTTTGCACAAGGGCAAAGGTCCTTCAACCTCTATAGTTGCTGCAAATGAAGAAGAATTTGATGATGAAGAAGCTAGTGAAGCGTGGGCATCAGATTCTGACCATAAAGAGGGTAGGCATGCAGCTGGGTAGCGATAAGTTTTAAATTGTTTAGATGGGATGGAGGCTGCAAAGTAGAGTTTGGCTGCAAGGATGGATTCCGTTAAGGCATCAGTGCAAGAGATGCACAAAAGTCATAAGAGCCTCAGTCGCACTTTACTTTCTTTTTTTCAAAAATAGCATGTAGAGTTTACAGCATCTCCACCGAATTCCCCTAGTGGGATTTGAGGGCAGTTCTTTTTCTCCTTGAATTTTTTTATGTTTATTTTCTATATTTGTGTTTCGTGTTTTGATTGTTTTTCTAGATTGTGTTAGGTTGTGATTGATTTTCTTACACAATGAGGACATTGTGTCCTTTAAGTGTGGGGAATGAATGTTATGTTTATGAATTTGTGTATGTGCAAAGTGTAGCTTGTAGATATGCATGAATTATTAGTATTAGGTATTTGTTTATGATATATATATATTGTTAGTGAATTTGTGTTTTAGGTTTATATGTTTAGGTTGTTTGTGAGTTTGCTTAATTTTGGAGCTTTTGTATTTGATACATATTTGGAAGCATAGACATGTTTAGCTTGAGTTTTTAAATCATTGGTTTAATTAGCCAAATTCTTAAGGAATATTATTGTTTATTTTACTTTGATAATTTAATGTGTATAGTGAGGGTCATGACTTAGCAAAGCACTTTAGTGTAGCTTCTTTTTAAGTTATTTTTCTTTTCACAAGTAAATAGGATTATTTTGGCAAATTATTGCTTAGGATAGTTTAACCTAAAGCTAAAGTGAGCTTTTAAAGCCTTTACATTGAAATATTTTTCTTTGTATGAGAGCCTTCATAAGCCATATCCTCTAGAACTTGTTTTTGGTAAATTTTGAGACTACATTTAGTGTGAGATGTGTATGAAACATGATAAGGGCACCTAGATTAAATCCTTTTTGGCTTACTTAAATAACTTACCCTTTTTGACTTTAGGTAGCCAATTTTGAGCCTTTAACCCTTTTTTTTGTTGTGAAGCAATCAGCCTAAAAACCTTTGCTAAATAATAGTCTACTTCTTTGTCTTACCCTTTTTGTGGAGAGAATTAGGATTGCTATATCATTAGAGATAAATTTTGTTTAGTATAATCAAGATGTTAGTTGAATTCCCTTCTTCTCGAAGTACAATATTAGAAAATGGCTAGTTTCTAAAGACAAAAAGAGAAAGAAAGAACAAAGTGGGATGGAGCATAAAATGCACCCATAATATTCATAAAAAAAAAGAAAAGCAAATGTGTTAAAAAAATAGTAGAAATGTGGCCATTAAGAAGGGAATTAGAATAGTAAGTTAAGATGTCGTGAGATCATGTTATGCTTAGGTGTTAAGTCTCTTATGATATGATGATACTCTTTCTCTGCACATGATGAGCTACTTAAGTCAAATTGTCCTACCTTAACCTAAGCCAATCTAAAACCTTTTATAAGACCCTTTTAATTTCATGTACTACCTTATACTAGTAGTGGAGATTTTTACTAATTACAAGCTCATGGTATGCAATGGTAAATTAAAGGAATGAGTGAAACACTAACCCTAAACACATTGAGTGAAGTAAGAATATAGTGTTTGAGTGAGAATTATCTTAGGCACTGTTTTGAATGAAATAATCTATACATGTGTTAAGATATTCAATTTCTTGAGGGCAAACATTCTTGTGCTTTGCAACTTCATGATTTTCCAAATGTACATGGCTGTTGGAGTTTAATGGACAATGATATTGTTTGAGAATTTGCATAGTTAGACTAATGTGTTAAGAGATAAAGGCTTATTCATGTTGTTTCCAAATGCTTGTCAAATATAGATGCAAGCTCCAAAATCATGTTATGTGTTATTTGTTTTTGCATTTTAAGTTTTGCTTGAGGACAAGCAAATGTTTAAGTGTGGGGATTTGATATGAGTCTAAATAGCTCATTTTTACTTTATATTTTGTGATAAAAATTATGTTTAGTTGTGATTAATTGTGTTAGAATTAGGTGTGTTCGATATTTTGTGTTAAGTGTTGTGAATGTAGGAAAAAAGGGAGAAAATGTGGAGAAAGGAGAAAAATTGACCAAGGAAAGAATGCTACTGCCGCGAGCGTGATAGAAGGCGCCTAAGAGCAAGGAAGTGAGAAAAGAAAGAGGAGGACCAAGAGGAGATACCGCGCACTGTCGCGAGCACGACGAGACGCAGTCAACATAGTTGAAGAAGTCAACCAGCAGAGGAATCCTTGTCCTGTTGTGGGCGTGACAGAGAGAGCCGTTTGGGATAGTTATTTTGAAATACCATTTCAAAAGTCAAGTCTTCCCACCAAGTTTTGCAACCCTTTGAAGAGGCATTTCAAGAGACATTAACTTTGGAACAATATATATATTAAATTCGGTTGTAAATTTAGAATGATGGGATTTTAACTAAGTTTCTCTGTATGTTTGAGAAGAACAATTTATGTAGTTGAAGTTCTAGAGTTAGTTTTTATGTTCGGAAGAGAAGACAATTGCAAAGAGGAAGAACACACTTGGTGAAAGGAAAAGGGTTGAGAGATCTCCTATTTCTATTTCTAATCCTTTACTTCTTATTTGTAATTATAAATGATGTATTTATGAACTTGAATATTTATATTATGTTTTATTATTCATATCAATATAGTATTCTTGCTTGTAGAATTCCTATTAGTATTTGATGCATGATCACTATAAGTGAGAATTTAGTTGAGAGATAGATTCTCATTTAAAACTAATAGAAATTAATTATCAAAGCATTATTTGAGAGATCATAATGTTAGATGATTGCTCTAATTTGCTAAATTATCCTAATATTTGCATGTATAATCAACTAATTCATTAATGAGAATTAAGGGTTAGAATTATAGATGTATGCTTTAGGCACTCTAATTTATGTCAAGAGAATGGATTAGAACTTTATCCAACTTGACTTGCATGACAAGGATATGCTAAGACTCAAGAATAATTACTTCAAGTTCTATTAATTATTAATTCATCTTCATAATCTATATTATCTTCTTTGATCATCATTAATTAGGCTTAATTACTCTGCATTCCAGTAGTAGTTTAAATTTATCTTCAAACTATTGAACATTGTAAACAAGATTAAAATCAAGTAGTAATAGTGAGTAATATAAATTTACATTCCTTGTGGGAACAATATCTTAGGTACTATAATCGGTAGACCGTAAGCTTGCAGATTTTACATTTAGAAATACACGTAATAAGTTTTTGGCGCCAATGCTGGGGAATGTATGATTGAATTTATTACCATTATAAATCTTGATTTATGATTTTGGATTACAATATTTAATTAGTTTTGTTTGTTTGTGTTGTTTCGTTATAACAGGATTGGATAGTTCAAGTATACGCCTAGTACAAAGAGTTCTCAAGAACTTGAACCATTGAATCCAGAGATAGAAAGATTTCTTTCAAGTAACCATAAATCCAATAAGAAAAAGAATAAGAATAGGAGACAAATTTTGGCTGAAGAAGAGAATCCACCAAGATTGATGGATTTTCCTACGCCAGCGTTGAGCGGGGCTCAATAAGGAGTGGTAAGACCTACGGTATCTTAGGTACTATAATTGGTAAAACATATGCTTGAGGATTTAGCGTTCAGAAATACACATAACTTTTAGATGTAAAAAATAGGAAAATCCTTGGAAATCCCGGTAAAAATTATTAGAAATCAAAATTTAGCCAAAAATCCCTTTTTAGGTGAGAAAAGGCATTTTCGGTAGCTTGGAGGCGAGACGCGGCCTGGGTGGAGGAAGGGCGGCCTGCACGCCTAGGCCGCGTGTGCGCTCGCCCCTTGCGAGGGTCGAGTAGACCTCACACAGTGCTGGGGGCACTTGCCCCAGTGCCAGAGTGTTCTTGGAGCACGAGGGCTACGTGCCCTCGCGCGCTAGCGACCACAAACCTCCAATTTTTTTAATTGTTTTTTCTTTAGATGAAATTTTTTCAAGAATACCATCACTTCCAACTATCTTTTTTTTTAATATTTTTTTAAAAAATGCAATGATTAACAAGGAAACAATCATTTTCAATTATTTTGCCTATGAACAGGCATTAATTTCATCATTGGGTAACTCTAATCTGGGCAGCCTTGGGACTCGGTGTCTACACTTATATACATAGACCTTTATATACAAGCCATGTACATATTGTTTATATTCGGTGTACATAATTTCTGCATACATGAAATGCATATGGTTCTCTATGCATTTTTCGCATGCTCAACTTCATACATGTATCACAGCCATATAATTCACACATATAGTTATATGCACACACTCCACCTAATACTCCATGTACATAATCTTTTGCGTACGTTTCATGTTTATAACCTTATGCACATACATAGTAATTTGCATGTGTTTCGTGTATATAGCTTTCTGCATATATTTTACACAGGCACAAATAATCCCCTGTATACATTCTTGTGCATATAACTTTGCAGGTGAAGCAAAAAAAAAAAAAAAGAGACATCAAGCCTAAAAAAAAAAAAGAAGACAGCTTCATAAATCACTTAAGCCCATAGAATGAGGGAACGCCCCGAAGAATGAGTTTATCTGTGCACGCCAAGCAAACCAAAGTCCTTTTTACAAGCATTCAATGTCCTTCCTACAGGTACTGAAAGTCCTTCCTACAGGACTTCAAAGTCCTTCCTACAGGCATTCAAAGTCCTATCTATAGGCAAACCAAAGTCCTTTGTGACGGACGACGAACCCCGCGATGCCCCGACCGCCCGGCTTTAGGGCTTTCGGGAGAGGTTCATGAAAACTTGCAAGTGAAATTACAAGGGTGTCTATTACGGGCAACAAGGAGGTTTCATGGAGTTGCCACCCAATAGAACATTGAAAAAGTTCGTCTAGCCTCAGTGAGCCTAAGACAGCGTAGCTATGTCCATCATAGGCAAGCCGGAGGTGTCTTGGAGGTTTCCATCCTAATAGTAGGATGGTCCTCTTGCCTCGCTCTTAGGCAAACCAGAGGTGTCTTGGAAGACCCACCCTAATAAAACATTAGGATTGTCCTCTCGCCTTGTGGCGCCCAGGACTGTGCAAATTAAAGCCTTTTTACGGGACATATGAGGTGTCTTGGAAGTCCCATTCCAATGGAGCATTGAAATGGTTCTCTCGCCTCGTTGAACCTAAAGACCAGAGATGGGTCGGGACTTCTCATTTATTCATACCTTGGTTAAGTTACAATTGAGTTTTGAATTTAAAATTTCATCCCTTTTCTCATACGTTTTGATGCAATAATTAGAGCGCAAGTTGGTCATTCGAGAAAAGCAGTAAATGAAAGCATAATTAAAATAAAGTACATAAAAATAAATTACAACAAAACTAGGGGCAGAATACAACTCACATTGTAAATAAAACATAAATCATACATAAAACGGGTTATTTATCAAGAGTGAGGACATTGATCCTCACATGCATAATTAAAGAAAATAATTTTGAAGTGACAATTTTTTTGGATGAAAAAACTAGGACATTGGTCCCATTTTGTTACAAAAAATCCCAATTTATTAATATAAAACTTTATGCGACTTTTTAATTAACGTGCATGAAAATAAACAAACTTATTACAAATTACATATTAAATAATAAAAGCAAATAAAATTAAAATTAAAATAATACTAAAAATGCTGAAAATATAAACTCCACCAAAATGGTGTCTCCAAACTTCCATGGGCTCCCACTCGCCATTGAAAAGGCTCAGACAAAAAAATAATTATTAAAATAAAAAAACACAAATGAAAGTGATGTTAGTAATGAAAATGAGTTTAAACATGTAACATGTAAAAAATGAATTAAAACAAATAAGATACTTCATGCATGACAAATTAATTAGATAGCATAATAAAAAATATAACTTAACACATGAACAATTCAACATGCATAAAAATAACAACAATAATAAAATTCAACATGCATGAAAAATGAAAATAACAACAATAATAAAATTCAACATGCATACAACAATAATAAATTATAATCACAATAATAACAACAAATAATAATAATGATGATAATATCAAATAATAATAATAATAATAATGATAACACTAATCACAATAATAATAACAAATAATAATAATGATGATAATATCAAAGAATATGAACAATCCAATTAAATATGCAAGTAATAATAATAATAATAATAATAATAATAATAATAATAATAATAATAATAATAATAGCACGAAAGAATATGAACAATCAAATTAAATATGCAAGTAATAAAAATGAAAATAAAACAAGCCAATCATGCTAACATATGTTAAATAATAATACTAACAATAACAATAATAATATATGAAAAAAAAATAATGACAATAACATGAACATGAACAATTAAATAAGAAATAAGAAATAATAATATGAACAATTAAATAAACATGCAAGAAAAATAGGAATTAAAAAGATAGATCTAAGAGAATTTACATAATAGCTAACTAATTGTAAACAAAAATTAAAAATTAAAATTGGTGGCAAGAATGCTTACCCTGAAATTTGATGTGATGAATGAGGTTGGATGATAAATTTCCTTGCTTTGATTTAGAAAAAAATATATATATAATGAAATTTTATTCCAAGAACAAATAATTGATTTATTTGTCTTAAGGAAAAAATTGTGAAAAACAAGAAGTAAATTCCCTAGAACAAATAATTGATTTATTTGTCTTAAGAATTAACTTAAAAAATCATATTAGAATACTTGGAGAATTTTTCTTGAAGAAGAAAAAAAAATAAGAAGAAGAAGAAGAAGAGAGTATATTTTTCTTAAGAAAAATCCTCCCTCAAAATTATTTCTAAAAATGATTTTATAATCCCCAAAAAATTCAGATTTTTAATAAAGAAATTAAAATGATTTAATTTCCATAACAACAAAAAACTGATGAATTTGAAGAGATTGAAAATAAGAGGTTTTTAGAATTAAATTATGCGAAAAAAAAATGAAGAAAAAAGCATTAAAAATGAAGAAAAATGGGCCAAAATGGCCAAAAAGGGATGTCGAGGCGAAATCGGGCGCACAGGGGCGAGCGACGCCTGTCGGCGCGTGCGCGCTGGCCGCTGCCGCAGCCCGACGTTCGTAAATTTTTTTTTTTTTTAATTTTTTGCTAAAACACAATACTTCCAAAACTCACTTTTTTGTCTCAAAATAATTTTTTAAAACATTTTTAAAATACATTTTTATTTATTTTTAATAAATCAATTTGACAAGGAAATAATCACTTTCAACTTTCATTTTTGCCTATATATAGGCACACTTAATTTCATCATTAGGTAATCCTGATCTAGGTTGTCTCGGGACCCGGTGTCTACAGTTGCCTCCAATTTTGGGGAAACTAGCGCACTAGTGTCTAGGTGAGCATAAGCTCAAAAAAGGGAAAGAAACGCGTACCTGAGGCGGCCATCTTTTAGGACTGGACGATGCTGTTGTGATGGTTGTCGCCAGCTTGTTGACGTGTCGTCCATTGCTGAAGCGATAGTGCCATGATCGTGCTAACCCTCCGTGGAATGGTAGTGCCGTCATCGTGCTAACCCTTCTGAAGTGGTAGTGCCGTGATCGTGCTAACCCTCCTTGGAGTGGTAGTGCCGCCATCGTGCTAACCCTTCTGAAGTGGTAGTGCCGTGGTCATGCTAACCTTCCATAGAATGGTAGTGCCGCCATCGTGCTAACCCTTCTGATTTGGTGAAGTGGTAATGCCGTGATCATGCTAACCCTCCGTGGAGTGGTAGTGCCGCCATCGTGCTAACTCTTTTGAAGTGGTAGTGTCGTGGTCATGCTAACCTTCCGTATAATGTTAGTGCCGCCATCATGCTAACCCTTCTGATTTGGTGAAGTGGTAGTACCGTGATCGTGCTAACCCTCAGGGGAGTGGCAGTGCCATCATCGTGCTAACCTTTCTGAAGTGGTACTGCAGTGGTCACGCTAACCTTCCGTAGAATTATAGTGCGTCCATCATGCTAACCCTTCTGATTTGGTGAAGTGGTAGTGCCGTGATCGTGCTAACCCTCCGGGGAGTGGTAGTGCCGTCACCGTGCTAACTCTTCTGAAGTGCTAGTGCTAGTGCCGTGGTCGTGCTAACCTTCCGTAGAATGGTAGTGCCGCCATCGTGCTAACCTTTCTGAGTTGGTGAAGTGGTGTTATCTGTGAGCCCTTTGTTTGATTGCTCCCTGAGAGGTCTTTGGTTGATGCTTGCTGATGTTTTAACTGATGCTTGGATTGATGTCGTTTTGGTTGGTTGCCCCCTGAGAGGTCTTTCGTTGATTGTTGGATTGATGCTTGAACTGATATTTGGATTGATGTCGTCACTTGGCTTTTATCGGTATCCGTATCTAATCTCTCTTTCTGCAATATTAGAAAACCAAATATGCAGGAAAAATAGTGAGCATGCACGTGAAATGTATGAGTTATGCAGAAATGCAGGATAAGAATTCAACTTAATGGACTTGGAGATGACAACCTGGCTAGCCGCAACTTGCGATAGGATCAATGCCTTTTGAAGCAGCTTTTGAATTTCATGTCTTTTGAAATGTGAGGTTCTCACTGATACCTGTAGTCATTTTTTTGAAGATAGTGCATCCCTTGTGGATTTTGACACTAGCTTTTCTTAGCAGGAAATGCGTCCTTTGCGAATTTTCACATAACCTTGTGCCTTATTTTAGCTTGTAATGGACCCAAACCAATTCAGCGGCTTTTTTTTTCTTTTTTTTTTTAAGGATAGACTGCCTGTTTTCAGGTTTTCACCCTATCCTTTTACCTAACTTTTGCTTAAAGCGCCAATTATGGTTTTCACTCTAACGACTCTTTTTTTTTCAGAGAGGTTAGAGCTATTGCCAAAAATCTTTCTGGCATCTTTGGCATGTGCTTACACCCATGACCATGATTGTATGAGCTTGAATCCTATCATGAAGGGTGATGTAGAATTGATTTCACAGTTGAAAGAAGAATGATAGCAGGATGAGTCAGCTGAAGGACCCGAGTGGTGAGAGTAGCAGAGGGTAGACAGTAGATGACCTTGATCACACAAAGTGAACTGCTATGATCACATCAATATATCATTGCATAAATCATATGTTTCAATTCAATTTCATTAAACCTGATCATTGTTTGATATTAATCTTAAAAAATATAGGACCTCATCTAATCTCGGGATAAATCTTGGAAGCATCAAACTCATGTTATCAATCAGCCCTTTCGGGTTTTCATGATTGAAAATTTTCTCTCTGCCCTTAACTTTTTCTAGGATACTCTTTTTCTGAAGCAAATTCTAGATGCAACGTTGGGGACGAGACTCAACTCAAATGCATAAATGCACTTATGGCTTCCCGCTTAAAGCTCAAGAAACACTATATGCCTCTTCCTACGTACCGAACCTTATTAGAAGGTCATCTCCGCTAATTGGATAAGACTAAACCAAGAATCAAAAGGTCTTACTTTGGTTGTAACGTTAGGCTTAGGTAGATGGCTATCAAAGGAGGATCAAGTTGCTAGAGAAGAAATGGCTGTAATTTTTACTTGACTTATGGGAGGACCATCCTTAGCTCAATTGCATACTATAAAGGGATTCTTGAATTTGGGTTTGATAATATTTTAGCTTATCAAGCTCAGAATAACAATCAAGTTAAAGCGATTGCCATAGAAACTCATCAAGTGGTTACTATCTTCAACTCTACTTTTTCTTTCTTTTTCTATTTTTTTTCGTTCTTGTTTTTTCATCTTTTTTTTTTTTCATCTTTCTTTTTTTTCCCTTTTTTTTTCATCTTTTTTTTTTCGCGAGCTCATGTATTTCGTGCATGACTAAACCCTCTTCCGAAAGTATAAACTCATCCTTACCTGGGCAATTTTTGATAACCCAAAGAATTGTTAAAGCGTACATCCACCTTCTAGAGCGGCCATTCTTCTAAGGGGAGGCAAAAATTATCTTAGGCGACGGGTAGTTTTAACATGTGTAACAACAAAATGGGCATGCATTTAGCATACCAGCATAAAGGCTTAACAGGCTAGCAAGCGATTGTGAATTAAAGGTAGAAAACTGTTGTTTAGAGAGCTATACAAAGAAGGGCTGCCTAAATCATTTTCTAGGTTCCGTCTTATCCATGGATCGCTTTGACGGGTAATCAGAAAGGTTCTAGTGCTCTTAGTAAGTTTTCATCCAATCTCCTAATTGCATATAGTTTTTTTTTCACTATTTTCTATTTTTATTTTTAGCTCTCAGAATTTTTCCTCTCTTCAAGAGTTATATCAGATGCTATCAAGATTTTCTTTGGGTTTTTAAAGTTCCGAGATTAAATGTAATCGTATTAATATCAAAAAATTAATGTATCGTGATCATGAGAAATGAAATCATTAGAGACACTATATAAATACGCAAGATTATTCATTTTATTAAAATAAGCAATACTACAAATATTGTCACAAAAAGTGTTCTTGGAATCAAAAAAGCAACTAAAAAAATCATCTTCTCCTCCGATCACATTCATGGTGGGGGAACTGCATTATAGCCTGCCCTCTTCTTCTTGTCTCTTTTCTCAGGGTCCGTGATCTCCTTGGAATCAATAAGATCTTGAATTTTGTTCCTCAGAGTCCGACAATAATCTGTTAGATGCCCGGTGTGCTAATGGTAAGCGCAGTATTGATCCTCTCTATGCCTCGACTTTCCTTGATTCATGGCTGGACTAGGTGGCAATGGCCTCAACTTGCCTTCCTTTGTCAATTTCTCCAATACCCAAGATAGAGATTGGCCCAAATTGGAGTAGTACCTCTGAACCTATCCAACCTCAGTGGCTGAAACCTCGGCCGTCTTACCACTTCTATTATTACTGCTTCCGGCACCTCCTGGTTTGTACCCTGACTGGTTGCCGTAACATTTCCCAGCAAAGTTGTTTTGGCTTGCTTTCTTCGCCAGGTAAGCACCCTCAGCTTCTACAGTAATTTCCTTAAGGGACTCCAGTCTCTAAGCCCCTTAAAGCTGAGTAGGTCCCTCAAGTAAGGGCAAGAGTTCCTAATAAACAGCCTAATTTGGTCAGCAATGTCAGGCTTTCTCTTCATCTCCATGACCCTATTTCTCCATCTTGTAAGGTACTCATGAAACGACTCATCATTCTTCTGCTGTAAAAGCTTGAGGTCCTTTAAGGTGACCTCTATTCTGGTACTGCAGTCGTACTGCTTCATGAACTCCTCAGTCAAAAGGTCCCAATCTTTCTTGGACCTCCTGTCTAATCCATGGTACCAGTCCACAGCCGGACCCACCAGACTAAGAAAAAAATATTCCACCTTCTATTTCTTGGTCAACCCCGTGCCTTTCATCACCAGGGTATACTGCGTAATATGTGCAGATAGATCCGAAGTGCCATCAAACTTCGACAGCTCAGGCATTTTAAACCTTTGGGGCAATAGCTCTTCATCCCCTAAATCTCTGTCTTCGAGGTTGATCCCCTTGTCGGCAGATAGCATGAGGGTGATTGCTTTAATCTATTGCCTCAACCCTCTCATCGCCTCATCCTCTACCCTGGGTGCTCTGGCCCCCACAAATTGAGGTGTTACTGCCTCATCATCTTCCTCCTCCATCACAAAATCATCATTGGGATTGGGGATTATTGCCCTTCTTTGCTCAACAGGCACTGCGGCCCTATGCTCATTAACAGGTTAGCGAGCAGCATTAACTATAATAGGGACTTCTCTGCTAGCAGGCGGTTCAACTTGCCCCCCAGCATGAACCATTGGGGGCTATAGAGCAACGGGTGGATGTGGAACAGCTGGTGGTTGCGGAGTAGGAGGATGAACAATCCTATCATCCATAGCTCCCATCATTTCCAACATTCTTTGCTCAAAATCCTCTGGCCTCCTAGCAAGGTCTTGAGTTGTTAAGGCTGCGGTCTCTTTTGCCATCTGTGATATTGTGGATGATTCTTTAGGCATTGAGGATGGCTCAAAATTCCAATCAGACACTAATTCTGTCAATGTAAGAGGCAGATCTATCCTCCCCAGCCGACCGTCAGAACCTCTAGTCCACTTCGGTGAATTTATGATGGCTGAAAGATTGAACGGTTAGGATGATGCATGCATGATACATACAATGCATGATCGTGTTGATGCAGCATGGACAACCACATACAAGCAGATAGATCCTTCCAACCTTATCACTCCTACACACGATCTAGTGTATTCACTTTCCTAGGTGGTCTTGACCCATGGGTCAGCGGGGAACCCAATGGGTGCGTATGGTGCTTGGTAGGAAACCAGCAACATAACAACTCTTGCCTTATGTACATACATATGGGTTTCGACCTTTATGTATTCAAACATTTCAACCATATTAAGATGGGCTCACTGGGGCATGAAAGCCTTTGATAAAGGATCATTTAATTTGGTTGATTTTGTTCAATATATAATGGCCCACATAGCAAGCATTGTATTAAGGAGCATATCACCTAGGGGAAGTATCTATTGCCATTACATGAGCTTTGGTCAAGGGTGATGATACTTTAGGTCTACCTAAGCATGGTCCCTGCCAACGGGTCTATCTCATCACGAGCATAATGACCGATTGGGTCTCCATTTGACATACCATAAGGTACGAGACTTGGGCTGGTGATTATCCCAAACACTTCCCCACATTGAGTGAACGTAGGGTCGCGCTTTGGGAACGCACCGGGGTTAAGCTAGGGACCAAACTAGCATAGTTTTAAGGCTCTAATGAAATGCAATGCAATTTCGAAAAGGGATAAAATTTTTGAATTAAAACTCAATTATAATTTTTAACCAAGGTACTTTTGAATCAAAGTCTCTTATGTCCCCAGTGGAGTCGCCACTGTGACACACGTCGAACCCCACGACGCCCCGACCGCCCGGCTTTAGGCCTTTCGGGAGAGGTTCATAAAAACTTGCAAGTGAAATTGCAAGGGCGTCTATTTTGGGCAACAAGGAGGTTTTATGGAGTCGCCACCCAATAGAATATTGGGAAAGTTCGTCTAGCCTCAGTGAGCTTAAGACAGCACAGCTATGTCAATCATAGGCAAGCCGGAGGTGTCTTAGAGGTTTCCATCCTAATAGTAGGATAGCCCTCTCGCCTCGCTCTTGGGCAAACCAGAGGTGTCTTAGAAGACCCACCGTAATAAAACATTAGGATGGTCCTCTCGCCTCGTGGCGCCTAGGACTGTGCAAGTTAAAGCCTTTTTATGGGACACAAGAGGTGTCTTGGAAGTCCCATTCCAATGGAACATTGAAATGGTCCTCTTGCCTCGTTGAGCCTAAATACCAGAGATGGATCGGGACTTCTCATTTATTCATACCTTAGTTAAGTTATAATTGAGTTTTGAATTTAACATTTCATCCCTTTTCTCATACGTTTTGATGTAATAATTAGAACGCAAGTTGGTCATTCGAGTAAAGCAGTAAATGAAAGCATAATTAAAATAAAGTACATAAAAATAAATTACAACAAAACTAGGGGCGGAATACAACCCCCATTGTAAATAAAATATAAACCACACATAAAACGGGTTATTTATCAAGAGTGAGGACATTGATACTCGCACGCATAATTAAAGAAAATAACTTTGAAGTGCTAATTTATTTGGATGAAAAAACTAGGAAATTGGTCCCATTTTGTTACAAAAAATCCCAATTTATTAATATAAAACATTATACGACTTTTTAATTAACGTGCATGAAAATAAACAAACTTATTACAAATTACATATTAAATAATAAAAGCAAATAAAATTAAAATTAAAATAATACTAAAAATGCTGAAAATATAAACTCCACCAAAATGGTGTCTCCAAACTTTCATGGGCTCCCACTCGCCATTGAAAAGGCTCACACAAAAAAATAATTATTAAAATAAAAAAACACAAATGAAAGTGATGTTAATAATGAAAATGAGTTTAAACATGTAACATGTAAAAAATGAATTAAAACAAATAAGATACTTCATGCAGGACAAATTAATTAGATAGCATAATAAAAAATATAACTTAACACATGAACAATTCAACATGCATAAAAATAACAACAATAATAAAATTCAACATGCATGAAACATGAAAATAACAACAATAATAAAATTCAACATACATGAAACTTGAAAATAACAACAAGAATAAATTATAATCACAATAATAACAACAAATAATAATAATGATGATAATATCAAATAATAATAATAATAATGATAACACTAATCACAATAGTAATAACAAATAATAATAATGACGATAATATCAAAGAATATGAACAATCCAATTAAATATGCAAGTAATGATAATAATAATAATAATAATAATAATAATAATAATAATAATAATAATAATAATAATAATAATAATAATAATAATAATAATAATAATAATAATAATAACAATAATAATAATAATAATAATAATAATAATAATAGCATCAAAGAATATGAACAATCAAATTAAATATGCAAGTAATAAAAATGAAAATAAAACAAGCCAATCATGCTAACACATGTTAAATAATAATACTAACAATAACAATAATAATATATGAACAAAAAATAATGACAATAATATGAACATGAACAATTAAATAAGAAATAAGAAATAATAATATGAACAGTTAAATAAACATGCAAGAAAAATAGGAATTAAAAGGATAGATCTAAGAGAATTTACATGATAGCTAACTATTTGTAAACAAAAATTAAAAATTAAAATTAGAGCCAAGAATGCTTACCCTCAAATTTAATGTGTTGAATAAGGTTGGATGATAAATTTTCTTGCTTTGATTTAGAAAAAATAAATATATAATGAAAAATCCCCCCTCAAAATTCTCTCTAAAAATGATTTTATAATCCCCAAAAAATTCAAATTTTTAATAAATGTTTTAATTTCCATAACAACAAAAAACTGATGAATTTGAAGAGATGAAAAATAAAAGGTTTTTAGAATTAAATTATGCAAAAAAAATGAAGAAAAAAGCATTAAAAATGAAGAAAAATGGGCCAAAATGGCAAAAAAGGGCTGTCGGGGCGAAATCGGGCGCACAGGGCCGAGCGACGCCCGTCAGTGCGCGCGACGCGCTGGGTGCTGCATTTCGTCCACCGCGCTGGGGCGCTGCCGCAGTCCGACATTTGCAAAATTTTTTTTTTTTTATAAATTTTTTTGCTAAAACACAATACTTCCAAAACTCACTTTTTTGTCTCAAAATAATTTGTTAAAACATTTTTAAAATACATTTTTATTTATTTTTAAAAAATCAATTTGACAAGGAAATAATCACTTCCAACTTTCATTTTTGCCTATAAATACGCACACTTAATTTCATCATTGGGTAATCCTGATCTAGGCTGCCTCGGGACCCGGTGTCTACATCCTTCCTATAGGAAAACCAAAGTCCTTTCAACAGGCATTCAAAGCCCTTTCAACAGGCACAACTATCAACTCAATAGTGATTTAACATACCAACAAGCTGGCATTAACTGATCACCAACCGTCGTTTAACACATCGACAAACTGATGTTAACCAATCACGTTCACCAAACACAGTGATTTTCATGCCGATTAAATGTGCATTAATCAAAGTCCGACTATCAACAGTGGTCTTTATGCTTATTAAATGTGCACTGATCACACGAATCATGACTTTCATGCCGATTAAATGTGCGCTAAGCACCATCCAAACAACAGTGATTCTTCATGTCAACAATCTGGTGATAATCACACCCAATCAACTGCAGTCTTCATGCTGATTCAATATGCACTGATCACACGGATCGTGACTTTCATGCTGATTAAATATGCGTTAGTCACCATCCAAAAACTATGATTCTTCATGCTGATAATCTGGCAATAATCACACCCAACCAATTGTGGTCTTCATACCGATTAAATTTGTACTGATCATATGGATCATGACTTTCATTCCGATTAAATGTGCATTGGTCACCTTCCAAACAACTGTGATTCTTCATGCCGAAAAGCTGGCAATAATCACACCCAATTTTCAACAATGGTCTTCATGCCGATTAAATGTGCATTGATCACATGGTTTGTGACTTTCATACCGATAAAATGTGCGCTAGTAAGCATCCAAACAACTGTGATTCTTCATGCCGAAAAGCTGGTGATAATCACATCTAACATCCAACAGCCGTGATTTTAATGCCAATTAAATCTGTATTAATTGCGGCTCTAATTTTCAACCGTGACTTTCATGTCGATTAAATATGCATTAGTCACAATCCAAACAACTGTGATTTTCATGTTGACTCAATGTGCATTCATCACAATTCAATCAATTGTGGTCTTCGTGCAGACTCAATGGCGATGATCGCATCATTCAGGTGATAACCGTCCTTCAAGGGACAATCAACCCTCAGGGGGCATCATTCTAGTCTTTTAGGTGACAACCATCCTTTAGGGGGCAATTGTCCCTCAAGGGGTATCATTCCTGTCACACCCCGTTTGCCCCCTAGTAGAATGAGCCTGTCTGTGTGAGCATGCATGTGCATGTGTTCAGCATATCATGAGGGTAGTTTAGTAAAATGCATGTTTTTGGGTTTTATTAGTATGTGGTTGCACGTATGACATTAGTGTGTGTACTAATTGGGAATGGCTTGTGTGCACTTAAGCATATCATATTATGGTGTTATAAGTTGAGAAGTGCTTGTGTGTGTGAGTTCATACCATTGTAGGGTGTATAAGTTAGGAGTGCATAAGATGTGTGTGATGTATGGAGTTAAGGTGTGAGTGAGCAAGTTCCACCACCAAAAGATTGACATGTGTATTAGGTTAGGGTAAATGAATAAAGAAAAGAAGGAAGAGTGAAGGGAAGATCAGATTCACGTTTTTCCCTTCTACCTCCATCTTCTTCTTCCTTTTCCCTTTCCTAATTATTGCTAACTGTAAATCAAATTGTGGTTATGGAAATTGGTCACTCTTGCTCCTAACTTGGCAAGTACGTATCTTGGTCTTGCTCTTAGTCTTCTTTTTCTTCTTCTTCTTCCTTGAGTTTAGATTTAACTTAGGGTTTGCATTGTTGGATGTTTGTGTTTAGCTGAGGCTCCTCACGATCCCAAAGGCAAGGAGATTGCTGGGAGTAGTGGGACTAAGTGAAGTGAAGCTTAGAATTCAAGTTTGGGAATTGTTTGTTATGATTTGTGTGATTTTGAGGTTACTGTAAAATTCTAGGGTTTATGTTCTTGAAGAGCTTGATGCATATATATATACTTGATTTGGTTGTGTAAATGCTGAATTGAGTTGTATATATATTGTTATATTGTTTGGAATGTCTTCTGTAAAGTAAGAATAGGTTTGAATGACTTTTAATCAAATTTGGATTGATTTCTTTATTCTGGGAAATTCTGGAAAATCTGGAAATCGATTACTGTAGAAATCCCCGTTTGTTGCGTGACTAGCCAAGAAGAGAGGCAAGTCACGAGACGTGACTTCCAGTCATGACTCGTGACCTGCCAGATAGAAGCCAGTCACGAGCCGTGACTGCCTGTCACAACTCGTGACCGGCCATGAGGAAGGCAGTCACGACTCGTGACCGGCCTGAGAGAGAACAGTCACGATAGCCAGTCACGTCGCGTGACCAGCCCAAAGAAGGAAGCCAGTCACGAGACGTGACACCCAGTCACGACTCGTGACCAGCGAGAGGTAAGGGGCGAGTCACGCCGCGTGATCCGTGAGGGACGGAGCCAGTCACGAGGCATGACCCTCAGTCACGTCTCATGACCAGCCTTGTGAGGAGGCCAGTCACGAGTTGTGACGCCAGTCACGCCTCGTGACCAGCCAACCTCGCCCGTCACCCTGTTCAGCCCATTTTCTGAAATTTCCCGGATTTTAACTTATAAATTGATTCCGTAATTCCTTCGAATGAATTTATACTGCTGTATGATGCATGTCATACTTTTATATGCTTTGAAATACGTGATACCATGATTCTTCTGATGAATTATACGCGATTTTTTGAATTGTGATTTGAATGAGTTATAGCCTGCTAGAGTCAAGTAAGTGGATAGTTAGGCATGCCTAATAGAGTCTTTTAGCTGCAGCCCTCAGTTCAGTTTGGACCCCGATCAGGTCCCCGTTTGGTTCCTCGCGAACCCATCAGTATTAGGATCTTGTTTAAGATCCCCTCAGTATTCAAATAATGTGTTTTGATAAAAATGAAATGACTTTTGATTTGTACCTGTGTGGTACCCTCAGTATTCGATTCGTACCCGTAAGGTACCTTCAGTACACTCCTTATCCACTACCTAGAGTCAGCAGGTGTTCTTCAAGTGTTAATTAAATAATTGATTGAATTGCTCTGTTCTGAATTGAATATATACATGTGATATCAGAATGAGTATAATGATGGGATATATGTTCAATTAATATGGAAAGGGATATGTAATTGTGATGCAAATGTATGGTTTTAGTTTGTGAGCATATGATTTTATGAATATTGTTAAAGCTATTGCAGTTTTTGCATTTGTGAATGTGTTATGCCTTGACGACCATTGTGAATGGCCGTTCATATTTTATGTGTGTTTCCCCACTAAGCATTTATCGCTTAGCACGGTGTTTTTACCCGTGCAGGTGCGGAAGGAGTTTTGATCTGAGAGTCGCCGCCGTCAAGCCAACACAGAAGGGTTTAGTGTAGGGCTTAATTTTGTAATAGTTGATGATTCTTTTTGTATAGAACTCTCGTGTATCAGTTTTGTATCAGCTTCCGCTTTTGTACTTAGATTTTTGGATATGTTATATATTTGGTTTCAGCTAGTTGATCAGAACATTATTGTAATGGTTTGTTATATTAATGCATGATCAGCTATGGCTTTCCTTTCTGTAAAGTTTTTAATTATCCTGTATTTCTATATGTATGTATTGAATGAATGTATGTTTGCTTTGTTTTTGCTTGGTGACACCTTGTCTCATACGGCATCTCACTCCTTACCGGATGGGATCGCCTATGTATGGGAAGGGGGTGTTACAGTTTGTGGTATCAGAGCATAGGTTTAGGCGTTTCTGGGTGTTGTTTGTTCTATTGTGTTGAAGTGTATAGATGTGTATGTGTCTAGATCTGTGTTGGCTGATACGGTTGTTTCTTATTTGTTTAGATGGCTTCTAATTCTGCTCGTGGTTCACTTGAGGAATCCGCCGAGAGTGTGAACCCTCAAGCTGTAGATCCATCGATTTATGTGTCGGCTCAGCATGCTAGGGTCCAGCCCGAGGCCACAGCCATGCCTTTTGAGGCTATGTTCAGATTGCATCAAGACATGGCTAGGGTTTTGGAGAGAGTGACTGCTCCTAGAGCACCTATGGAGAATTTGAGAAGGGCAGGAGTTGAGGATTTCTATGGCACTGGTTTGAATGAGTCTGAGATGGCTGAGAAATGGTTAGATAAAGTGAAGCGTGCCTTGAGAGAGATTCGGTGTCCTCCCGACTAGCAGGCAGAGTGTGCATTAGTTCTACTGCAAGGGTCTGCTTTTGATTGGTGGGAATTGGTTTGCAGGCATTCTCAGCTACCGGATCCGATTACTTGGGAGTTCTTTGAGGGTGAGTTCACAAAGAAGTATATTACTCAGACTTATAGAGATGCGAGATGGGCGCAGTTTTTGAGTTTGAGACAGAGGGCTATGTCAGTAGCAGATTATGAGAAAGAGTTCAATAGGTTATCTCGCTATGCTCCGCGTGGGGTTATGACAGATGATTTCAGATGCAAGCATTTCGAAGCGGGGTTGAATGAGTCTTTGAAGATTGCTTTGATTTCTTTGATGTGCATGCCTGGGGCTAGCTACTATCAGATTGTTGAGGCTGCTGTGAGGGCTGAGTTATCTGAGACGGTGCTTAGAGAGAGAGCTCAGAGGAGGAACTCTTCTCGTGGAGGATCTTCTTCATCCTCGGGTAAGAGATCCAGGAACCCACAGGACGAGTCATCTTCTGGCCCGGCTTCTACAGGTAGACGACAGGGTTCTGCAGCTGTGTCAGGTTCTGGTAGGGGTGGTAGAGCAGAGACTACATCAGTTTGTCCACATTGCAGTAAGACTCATCGGGGTGAGTGTAGGTGGCTCTCCGGTGCGTGCTTGAGCATCTTTTGGCCAGTTGTCCGAGATTACATGAGGATTCAGGTTCCTAGAGAGAGGCCAGCAGGGTCGGTTCGAATGCTTCTCAGGCTTCCCGTGGTAGAGGTAGAGGTAGAGGTCGAGGTGGTCGGCCTAGAGATAGAGCTGCTTTTGAGACTGTTGAGCGTCCTCCTCAGGTTGCGACTAGAGCTTATGCTATGAGAGCCAGAGAGGAACAGGATGCGCCTGATGTTATTGCTGGTAAGTTCCTACTCCATGACACTGAGTTGTATGCTCTAATTGACCCTGGTTCCACACACTCATACTTGTGCACAGATAAAATTGTTGATAAGTTGCATGTGGTTGATCAGTTAGATTATGAGATATGTGTGACCAGTCCATTAGGGTATAGTGTCAGTGTGAGTAGAGTCTTTAGGAGTTGTCCTTTGATAGTTAAGGGAGTTGTGCTTCCAGCGGATTTGATTGAGTTGCCTTTCAGAGAGTTTGATCTGATTCTGGGTATGGACTGGTTGGGTAAGCATCGGGCTGTAGTTGATTGCCATAGGAAGACAGTTGTACTTCGGGATAGAAGTCAGTCTCTTGTGTTTTTGAAAGGTTTGGGTGCTAGTTCTGTGAATAATGTGATTTCTGCGATGCAAGCTAAGAGGTTTATCAGGAAAGGATGTGAGGCTTTTCTTGCAGTTGTGTTAGATTCCAAGAGAGATCAAGTTCAGATTGAGGACATTCCAGTAGTGCGGGAGTTTAGTGATGTGTTCCCAAGCGAGTTGCCTGGTTTGCCTCCTGAGAGAGAGGTTGAGTTGTCCATTGAGATTATGCCAGGTACTGCACCTATTTCGAGAGCACCTTATCGGATGGCTCCTGTAGAGTTGAGGGAACTCAAAACTCAGCTACAAGAGTTATTGGATAAGGGGTTTATTCGACCTAGCATTTCTCCTTGGGGAGCTCCAGTTCTGTTTGTCAAGAAGAAAGATGGATCATTGCGGATGTGTATCGACTACAGGCATATTAATAAAGTTACAGTGAAGAACAAGTATCCGTTGCCTAGGATTGAGGATTTATTTGATCAGCTTTGAGGTGCAGTTGTCTTCTCTAAGATAGATCTTCGATCAGTGTACTATCAGCTTCGAGTTCAGGATGCAGATGTGGTTAAGACTGCATTTCGGACTAGGTATGGCCACTATGAGTTTCTTGTGATGCCATTTGGTTTGACAAATGCTCCAGCGGCTTTTATGGATTTGATGAATCGTGTGTTTAGGCCATACTTAGATCGATTTGTAGTAGTGTTCATTGATGACATCTTGGTGTATTCCAAGGATGAGAGTGAGCATGAGGAGCATCTCCGATTGGTTTTGCAGATGTTGAGAGAGCATCAGTTATTTGCCAAACTTAGCAAGTGTGATTTCTTGCTTCGAGAAGTATCATTCTTGGGTCACATTGTTTCAGCTAGAGGTATTCAGGTAGATCCAGCCAAGATTGAGGCGATAGTTGATTGGAAAGTGCTTCGATTTGGAAAGAAAGGCAAGCTTAGTCCTCGTTTCATTGGTCCTTATGAGATTTTGGCTAAGGTAGGACCTGTAGCCTATAGATTGGCTTTACCGTTGGAGTTAGCAAAGTTGCATGATGTGTTCCACGTTTCGATGCTTCGTCGGTACAGATCAGATCCTTCGCATGTTCTTTTGGTTCAGGATATTCAGGTTCAGCCAGACTTTTCCTATGATGAGGAACCGCGAGCTATTCTAGCCCGAGTGGTGAGGCAGTTGAGAAGTAAGCAGATTCCTTTGGTTAAAGTGTTGTGGATCCATCATGGAGTCGAAGAAGCAACTTGGGAACCAGAGGAGTCGATGAGAGCTCAGTATCCGCAGTTATTCAGTTCAGGTGTGAATTTCGAGGACGAAATTCTTATTAGTAGCGGAGAGTTGTCACACCCCGTTTGCACCCTAGTAGAATGAGCCTGTCTGTGTGAGCATGCATGTGCATGTGCTCAGCATATCATGAGGGTAGTTTAGTAAAATGCATGTTTTTGGGTTTTATTAGTATGTGGTTGCACGTATGACATTAGTTTGTGTACTAATTGGGAATGGCTTGTGTGCACTTGAGCATATCATATTATGGTGTTATAAGTTGAGAAGTGCTTGTGTGTGTGAGTTCATACCATTGTAGAGTGTATAAGTTAGGAGTGCATAAGATGTGTGTGATGTATGGAGTTAAGGTGTGAGTGAGCAAGTTCCACCACCAAAAGATTGACATGTGTATTAGGTTAGGGTAAATGAATAAAGAAAAGAAGGAAGAGTGAAGGGAAGATCAAATTCATGTTTTTCCCTTCTACCTCCATATGCTTCTTCCTTTTCCCTTTCCTAATTATTGCTAACTATAAATCAAATTGTGATTGTGGAAATTGGTCACTCTTGCTCCTAACTTGGTAAGTACGTATCTTGGTCTTGCTCTTATTCTTCTTTTTCTTCTTCTTCTTCCTTGAGTTTAGATTTAACTTAGGTTTTGCATTGTTGGATGTTTGTGTTTAGATGAGGCTCCTCGCGATCCCAAAGGCAAGGAGATTGCTGGGAGTAGTGGGACTAAGTGAAGTGAAGCTTAGAATTCAGGTTTGGGAATTGTTTGTTATGATTTGTGTGATTTTGAGGTTACTGTAAAATTCTAGGGTTTATGTTCTTAAAGAGCTTGATGCATATATATATACTTGATTTGGTTGTGTAAATGCTGAATTGAGTTGTATATATATTGTTATATTGTTTGGAATGTCTTCTGTAAAGTAAGAACAGGTTTGAATGACTTTTAATCAAATTTGGATTGATTTTTTTATTCTGGGAAATTCTGGAAAATCTGAAAATCGATTACTGTAGAAATCCCCATTTGTCACGTGACTAGCCGAGAAGAGAGGCAAGTCACGAGACGTGACTTCCAGTCATGACTCGTGACCTGCCAGATAGAAGCCAGTCACGAGCCGTGACTGCCTGTCACAACTCGTGACCGGCCATGAGGAAGGCAGTCACGAGGCGTGACTCCCAGTCACGACTTGTGACCGGCCTAAGAGAGAACAGTCACGATAGCCAGTCACGTCGCGTGACCAACCCAAAGAAGGAAGCCAGTCACGAGACGTGACACCCAGTCACGACTCGTGACCAACGAGAGGTAAGGGGCGAGTCACACCGCGTGATCCGTGAGGGACAGAGCCAGTCACAAGGCGTGACCCTCAGTCACGTCTCGTGACCAGCCTTGTGAGGAGGCCAGTCACGAGTTGTGACACCAGTCACGCCTCATGACCAGCCAACCTCGCCCGTCACCCTGTTCAGCCCATTTTCTGAAATTTCCCGGATTTTAACTTATAAATTGATTCCGTAATTCCTTCGAATGAATTTATACTGCTGTATGATGCATGTCATACTTTTATATGCTTTGAAATGCGTGATACCATGATTCTTCTGATGAATTATACGCGATGTTTTGAATTGTGATTTGAATGAGTTATAGCCTGCTAGAGTCAAGTAAGTGGATAGTTAGGCATGCCTAATAGAGTCTTTTAGCTGCAGCCCTCAGTTCAGTTTGGACCCCGATCAGGTCCCCGTTTGGTTCCTCGCGAACCCATCAGTATTAGGATCTTGTTTAAGATCCCCTCAGTATACAAATAATGTGTTTTGATAAAAATGAAATGACTTTTGATTTGTACCTGTGTAGTACCCTCAGTATTCGATTCGTACCCGTAAGGTACCTTCAGTACACTCGTTATCCACTACCTAGAGTCAGCAGGTGTTCTTCAAGTTTTCATTAAATAATTGATTGAATTGCTCTGTTCTGAATTGAATATATACATCTGATATCAGAATGAGTATAATGATGGGATATATGTTCAATTAATATGGAAAGGGATATGTAATTGTGATGCAAATGTATGGTTTTAGTTTGTTAGCATATGATTTTATGAATATTGTTAAAGCTATTGCAGTTTTTGCATTTGTGAATGTGTTATGCCTTGACGACCATTGTGAATGGACGTTCATATTTTATGTGTGTTTCCCCACTAAGCGTTTATCGCCTAGCACGGTGTTTTTACCCGTGCAGGTGCGAAAGGAGTTTTGATTTGAGAGTCGCCGCCGTCAAGCCAACACAGAAGGGTTTAGTGTAGGGCTTAATTTTGTAATAGTTGATGATTCTTTTTGTATAGAACTCTCGTGTATCAGTTTTGTATCAGCTTCAGCTTTTGTACTTAGATTTTTGGATATGTAATATATTTGGTTTCAGCTAGTTGATCAGAACATTATTGTAATGGTTTGTTATATTAATGCATGATCAGCTATGGCTTTCCTTTCCGTAAAGTTTTTAATTATCCTGTATTTCTGTATGTATGTATTGAATGAATGTTTGTTTGCTTTGTTTTTGCTTGGTGACACCTTGTCTCATACGGCATCTCACTCCTTACCGGATGGGATCGCCTATGTATGGGAAGGGGGTGTTACAATTCCAATCTTGCAGGGGGCAACCATCCTTTAGGGGGCATTAATAGTTCTTTAAGTCCTCTTAAGAGGCAAATCCTTCAAAGCCCTCTAAAGAGGTAAATCCTTCAAAGCCCTCTTAAGAGGCAAAATCCTAGCAAGTCCTCTTTAGAAGCAAATCTCCAAAGTCCTCTTAAGAGGCAAATCCTCCAAAGTCCTCTTAAGAGACAAAACCCTCAAAGTCCTCTCAAGAGGCAAATCCTCCAAAACCCTTTTAAGAGGCAAAACCCTCAAAGTCCTCTTAAGAGGCAAAATCCCAGCAAGTGCTCTTAAGAGGCAAATCTCCAAGTCCTTATAAGGGGCAAATCTCAATAATTCCTCTTAAGAGGCAAATCTTGTAAAGCCCTATTAAGAGGCAAATCCAATGAAGTCCTCTTAAGAGGCATTAGTCCAAATTCAGCCAAAGCCCACTCATGAGACACCAATCAGCAAAGCCCTCTCAAGAGGCTTAAATTAACAAAGCACTCTCAAAAGGCAGTAACCAGCAAAGCCCTCCCAAGAGGCTAACTCAATCCAAAGGCCTCTCAAGAGGCATCAATTCAGCAAAGTCCTTTCAATCGGCTCGCCACATTGTATGACTATTTTCATTAGCTGAATCGCTACAAAAAGGTGACCACCTCAGGTTTGCATCTCTCTCCTCCTCTTAAAATTTTGGCTCACCTAAACACTAGTGTACTATCCTCCCCAAAGTTAGGGGCAATTGCAGACACTGAGTCCTGAGGTGGCAAAATAAAAAAAATAAACAAATTAATTAATTAATTAAGATTAGATTAAATTAAATTAATTAATTAATATTATAGGATAATACAAAAAATTAAGGAGAGGATATCAATGAGGAAATCAAGGAAATAACCCTAAAGAAAAGAAGGGGGTTGGCATTTTGAAAGAACAAAAGATGGGACAAAAATAACGAAAAATTAGAAAAAGAAAAAAAAAGCCAAGGGAACGAAAAAATGCAAGACGATGCAAACTAAAGGGAAAAAAGAAAAAGGATGGAAAGAGGTGGTGTCAGCCACCTTTGGCGGTGAACGACCCCACACGAGGTAGCAGAAGGGCAAATAAGGCGAGTGTGACGCGTGCTGAACCTCGACGGCCCCGAACACCCGCTTTTAGGGTGTTCGGGAGAGGTTCATAGAACTTGTAAAAGATTACAAGGGCATCTATTTTGTGCAACGAGAAGGTATTTTTGAGTCGCCACCCAATAAAACATTGGGAAGAGTCGTCTAGCCTCACTGAGAATAAGACAGTGCATGTATGTCTATTTTGAGCAATCAGAGATATTTTTTGAATCCTCCTTCCAATATAACATTGGAAAGATTCATCTAATCTCATAAAGCCTAAGATGATGCATATATATCTATTTTGGGCAAGCAAGAGATATTTTGGAATTCCCTTTCTAATAAAACATTGGAAAGGTTCATCTAACCTTGTGGAGCCTCAGACAATGCAACTTGGGCCTATTTTGGGCAACAAGAGATATTTTGGAATTCTCTTTACAATAGAACATTGAAAAGGTTCATATAAGCTCGTTGAGCCTAAGACCAGAGAGAGTTCGGGACTTTGCATTTATTCATACTATTGGTTAAGGTTATAATTGAGTTTTGAATTTAAACTTTCATTCCTTTTCTCATACATTCTAATACAAAAATTAAAGCGCAAATCAATCACCTTATGAAAGCGGTAAATAAAAGTAAATTAAACATAAAGTAAATAAAAGCACAATAATTTACAATAAAACTAGGGGCAGAATACAAACCACCCCACTGTAAATGAAACGCAAATCATGCATAAAATGGGGTATTTATTAATGATGAGTACATTGGTTCTCGCATGTATACTTAAGAGGAAAAGTGTTAAATATGACAGTTTATTTGGATGAGAAAACTAGGACATTGGTCCCATTTTATTAAAAAAAATTCTAAATTAATTAATATAAATTTTTTTGTGATTTTTTTTATAACGTGCATAAAATAAACAATTTTATTAAAAATTACATGGCAAAATAAATAAAAAGCCAAAATAGAGAAAATAATACAAATAATAAAATAACAAGTTAAACCAAACGACTTTCCTGGATCTCGCTATTTGCTCGCGAGAAAGCCCAAGCCAAGAAAGCAAGTGTTGGAATAAAAAAACAAGCACAAATAAAATTAATGTTAGTGATTAAATCAAGAAAATTAATTAAACATAAAAAATAATAAATAATAAATTAAAATAAAAAAATGCATTATGAATGACAAATAAATTAAATGACATAATTTAAACAAATAAATCAACATATTAATAGATTAATACATAAAAAACATAAAAATTAACAATAATAACAATAATAATAATAAATAATAAAAATAATGTTAATAATAAAAATAATGATAATAATAAATAATAATAAAAGTAATAATAATAAAAAAAAGAATGAACAATCAAATAAATACAAAAAATGAAATAAATGTAAAAAAATGTTAAATCTATATCTAAGATAACATGAAATAAATAAATATACAATAGATCCAAAGATCTACAAGATGACTAATTAAATATGAACAAAAATAAATAAAAGAAAATAAAAATAAGTGATCGAGCCCAGAATGTTTATCCTCAGAATTCGGATTCGATGGAGGGAAAAATATGATTGATTTCCTTGCTTTTGATTCACAAAATTATAATTAAAAATAATAAAAATTGAAATTTTATTCCAAGAAAGAAAAATTTTCTTAAAAAGAAATAAAATTTTTGAGAACAAAGAATTAATTTTTTTGTCTCAATAAAAATTATTGATGAAAAAAAGTACAAAAAAAAAAATGAAGAACAAACAATTATTTTTCTTTGTATCAAGAAAAATTATTGATTAAGAATTGAATTTTTAACCTTAAAAAATTTTTATTTGGAGAAAAAAACCCAAAAAAGATGTAGAGAGAATTCTATTGAAGAAGAAGAGAAGAAAAAAGAATTTTTTAACCTAAAAAAAATTCCCCCCTTTTCTCTTTCTATAATTTTCTATCTACATGATTTTTTGTGAAAACTTAATTAATTAAGAAAAGAAATTGAATTTTTATTAAATTCTCCTTTATTTGTGTTCAAAAATAGGAATTATCATTAAAAATCTTTGAAAAAACAGATAAAAAATAAAAAAACACTAAAAAAATCTAAAATTTGGCCGAAAAACACGTTTCGGTAGCTGGGAGGGGCGACCAACGGGAGTGCCTGGAGAGGGACGCCAGTAGGACCCACACGGGCCCCGTGCTAAGCACGCGTTGCTCGCAAGCGGGCTATGCTTGATCGCGCACTACACAGGGTGGGCTGCGCACAGCCTAGCGACACTCGCGCGCGAGCCTCGAGCTGCCAATGAGCGCCAGCCAGCCAGCCCCCGATGCCCGAAATTTTTTTTTTTAAATAAAAATTTTGACAAAAATATTATAATTCCAAAGTCTTTTATTTTTTATATTTCATATTTTTTATTTCTAAAAATAAATTTTGACAAGGAAATCATCGCTTCCATCCTTTTTGCCTGTGAATAGGTGTTAATTTCATCATTGGGTAACTCTGATCTGGGCTGCCTCAAGACCCAGTGTCTACAGTTGCCCCCAATTTTGGGGAAACTAATACACTAGTGCCTAGTTGAGCCAAAATTCAGAGAAGAAGGAAAGAAGTATGTACCTGAGGCAGTCATTATCTTTTTGTTGTGTTGAAGTTTGTGGCTTGTCGCCACTGAGCATTAGTGTATTCTACTACAACCCCTATGCAATCATTTTGCTGACCATGATCCGGTATGCATGGCATGTCCTTGCTAACCCCCATCAGGTCTGCAAGGCATAAGATCGCTGTCGTTGAGCTGCTGTGTATTCTACTACGATCCGTTTGCAATCGTTTTACTAACAACCATCTGGTCCGCGCGGCATGTCCTTGCTAACCCCCATCCAATCTGCAAGGCATCTAATCATTGCCGTTGAGCTACAGTGTATTCTACTATGACTCATTTGCAATCATTTTGCTGACCACCATCTGGCCAGAAATGGCAAGTCCTTGCTAGCCCCCATATAGTTTGCAAGACATCTGATCGCTGCCGCTGAGCTGCAGCGTATTCTAGTACGACTCATTTGCAATCATTTTGCTAACCCCCATTCAGTCTGCACGGCATGTCCTTGCTAACCCCCATTTGATCTGCAAGGCATCTAATCACTGCCATTGAGCTATAGTGTATTCTACTACAACTCGTTTGCAATCATCTTATTGACCACCATCTGGCCTGCATGGCATGTCCTTGCTAACCCCCATCCGGTCTGCAAGGCATTTAATCTCTGCTGCTGAGTTGTAGTGTATTCTACTACGACTCGTTTGATATGCTGCATTCATCTTATTGGCCACTATCTGACCTGCATAGCATACCCCTTGCCAACCCCCATCCGGTCTGCAAGGTATGCGATTTGATATACGGTATTTGTCTTGCTGGCCACCATCCGGCCATCCGACTAGCACATCATACCCTTGCTAACCCCCATCCGGTCTGCAAGGCATCTGATTGTTGTTGAGTTGTAGTGTACTCTGCCCTGACTCATTTGATATACCACATTTATCTTGCTAACCACCATCCGGCCTGCACGGTATATCCTTGCTAACGCCTATACGGCCTGCAAGGCATCTAATTATTGTTGATTTACAGTTTACCCTACTGCGATGCCTTTGATATACCGCATTTATCTTGCTGACCGCCATCTAGCCTGGACGATATATCCTTACTAACCCCCATCCAGTCTGTAAGGCATCCGATTGTTGTTGTCTTCACTGGTACCCATCCTGAACCTCTTTTCCTAAAAAAATGGGCAAAAAAAATATGCAGGGTAAAGGAAAGAGATGCATACCTATGGCAGTACATATCTATTGGGGTCGATGTCGGACAAGTGTCCCCTAAAGGATGGTTGGTTGTTCCTTGGAGAATAGTTTACGGAATATCATCTCTTGGATTTTAACCAAGTCATTTTCTAGACTTCCAAAGTAAGGATATCAACCTTTTGGCAGTGTGCCGAGTTATTTTCTAGACTTCCAAAGTGTTGATGTCATCCTCTTGGAGACCCCTTACCGATTGTGATATACCAGATATTGATCCCTCTATTATCTCCAATTGGAGCCTCCTTATTGAAAAGCAACCTGTATGCCTCCTAAGAGGGCTTTGTGCTTGCAGAGAGACTTTGAAAATTTATGCTCATTGAGAAACTTAAATGCTCATTGAGAGACTTAGATTTCTCAAAAAAGAACTTAAAGATAATGCTCCAAAGAGACTGAGAATGCTCGAAAGAGACTTGAAATGCCTTGGAACTAAGGACTTAAGGATAATGCTCCGAAGAGACTGAGAATGCTCAAAAGACACTTAAAAGTAATACTCTGAAGAGACTGAGAATACCTTGGAAAAAGAACTTAAAGATAGTGCTCCGAAGAGACTGAGAATGCCTTAGAAAAAGGACTTAAAGATAATGCTCTGAAGAGACTAAGAATGCCTTGGAAAAAGGACTTAAAGATAATACTCCGAAAAGACTGAGAATGCCTTGGAAAAAGGACTTAAAGATAGTGCTTCAAAGTGACTGAGAATGCCTTGGAAAAAGGACTTAAAGATAATGCTCCGAAGAGACTGAGAATGTCTTGGAAAAATGACTTAAAGATAATGCTTCGAAGAGACTGAGAATGCCTTGGAAAAAGGACTTAAAGATAGTGCTTCGAAGAGGCTGAGAATGCCTCGAAAAAAGGACTTAAAGATAGTGCTTCCAAGGGACTGAGAATGCCTTGGAAAAAGGACTTAAAGAGCTACCTCTTTATGGGCTCATATGATTTAAACTTGCGTGGGCTTCATCTTGACTTCATCTTGCCGAAGTTGTCCCTTTGTTTGGCCTTTTCCTATAAAGTTATTTGCACAAAAGTATGTACAAAAGATTATGTGTGCGTAATGTGTGTGAAATGTATGTGCAAAGCTATGCACACAAAACACATGCAAAGGATTAATGTGCAAAGGATTAAATGCATACGATATTTGATCGTGATATGCATGCTAAGTATGTGCAAAAAATTATGTGTTACATGTATGCAGAAATTATGTACACTAAATGTGTGTGAAGAATTACATATGCAAGATATATACACAATTCATGCATGTGCAAATGCATGTTGGGAATCGTGAAAGGCTATGCATGTATAAAGTTATACAAAGAGATATGCAAAAGATTATACATGCGAGATGCACGTGAGATGCAAAAATTGATAGACCACATACTAGGTCATTAAGGGATTTGTTGAGGGTACTTCTCATATTGTGTGATGCCCCCAAGGATCTAGAAGAGTATCATCTTGACTTAGGAACTCTAACCCTTAAACTTTTCAGAGAGAGCTATCTGGTGTGCATCTTTGCCCCCCGCCCCCCTCCCCTCCTGTCAATGAGCTTACGCCTTTTGCTAAGATCTGTACAGCGTTTTGCCCCCAGTGTTCTGTCTCGTGTCCTGCATTATGCACTATTTACCTGAAGGGAGGTTATCCGAAGTAATTTTGCCTTATCGCTCAAGGCATCGGAAGTCATTATTTTAAAGTTAGTGCATCCCTTGTGGATTTTCACACTATCTTCTCTTTATGGGAAATGCGTCCCTTTGGGGATTTTCACATAACCTTGTGCCTTATTTTTGACTGGAACGGACCCAACCCACTCTAATTGCTTTTATTCTGTTCATTTTTTTCTTGTAGGGCAGACTGCCTGGTTTTAGGTTTTCACCCTACACTTTGGCCTAACTTTTGCTTAGAAAGCCAGTTACGGTTTTCATCTCTAACGGCCTCTTTTTTTTTTTTAAGGGTAGCAGGAGGAGCATTTGTCAAATGAAGTTTTATCATTACTGCCCTGAATGAAACTTGTTCTAGCATATGTCCTTATGCATGCAGCAGGTTTCTCTTTACCATTCAATCACATGTTTAAGCCTAGCTTATGCATGTGTTCCTGTTTATATGCACCATATAGCAACAACAATAACCATGACTAGACATGTGATGCAAAAACACAAGTTTTATTCAATCTCATGGAGTAACACCTTGGGTGCATTCGACTCCTATTATCAACTAGCCCTCTCAGGTTTTCTTGATTGAATATTTTATCTCAGCCCCTAATTTTTGCCCAGGATGCCTCCTTGTTTTTTTTCTTTTTTAGTTTTCATCCTGGCAAGGCGCCCAATTTTAGCAAGATCACATTTTTTCAAACCCGTGAGGCATTTATTATTATTTTTCTTTTTTTTTAGCCTTTTCCATGGGACCGCCTTCAGTTTGTCAATATATGCGTGGTTCCTTTGAATTTACCTTTATCATTGTTTTAGCCTGAACTGTTGCTAGAAATGCCTCTTCCGATAGTGGCTTTTCAGTACAAAAAGCTTAATCTTGACCTTTATGCAAACTAGCTGAGTCGACGAGCTCTCCTTTGCAACTTGACTGTGAAAGCTCGCATTTTGCCTCTCTTTTTTTTTTGATTTTGGTCACTCAATTTCTGAGGTAGCTCTTAATAGTTAAAACTGGGTTGCAGGTTGGCCTTAGATTGTTTAGGCCAAGACTGTGGGTTTTCTTTTCTTTTCTTTTTGCTTTTCTTATTTTTTTCTCTTTTCCTTTTATTTTTTTTTTGTGAAGGCCCAAAGCTTCGTTTGTCTTGAATTTGATAGTCCCGCTCCTGAGGCAGCACCTTAAGGATTGGAGCCTGGTTTTGCTTGGCTGCACTGTATGCTTCTTTGTGATGCGCGCGAACCCCGCTCTGCATCCTCAAAAGTTCACTTTTAGGACTCGAGACCAGATGGAGGTTCATTAAGACTCGTGAGAGTTGGTCGCTTCGCAATGAACAAGGATTCACCCCCATTCCATTGTTGGCAATCAACCTACGAGGGCATCTATTGGGTATCATAAGGTAGGTATCATGGAGTCGCCACCCAATAAAACATTGGGAAATGAATTCTAACCTTATGAGGCAAAAACCAGAGAGAGTTCGGGACCTCACTCTTATTTATACCTTTGGTTAATGTTATATGACTGATTTTTAAGAGTTAATTATTTTATCTCCCTTCTCACATGATCATACAATAAAATTAAAGCGCATTTGAAGCATTTTTGGAAAGGAGAAAAGAAAGGAATAAATAAAATAATAAATAAATTACAAGTGAAAAATGGGACAGAACAATCCCCCAAAACATAAATAAATAAATGAATAAAATTACCCCAAAATTAATTACAAGGGCTGAAAATAAATAAATACAAAAAAAGGAATAAAATAAAATGCATAATACACAAATCGGGACATTTATTAGATTTTAGGAACATTGGTTCCTTTGTGTTAACTTAAAAATCTGAGAGTTATTTTAGGCTATAAAAATAGGGATAATTAGATCCCGTTTTATGAAAATTAACTCTCTTTTGAAAATGAAGGTTTACTGGCTAAAATCAAGACATTGGTCCTATTTTATTAACAAAAATCCCAATTTTAATTATTATGAAAAACATGAATTTCTATAAAATAACACATCTAAATACTATTTTGCATAAAATATACAAAATAATAAAGTAAAGGAAATACAGAAAATTAATAATGCAAACCAAACTTTGAGGGCTCCTAATCCCTTGATTCTTCAGCTTGACTAAGAACATTACTCAAAGTGAAATAAATAAGTTTGGCAAACAAGAAAAAACAAGAATAAAAACAATGTTAGCAAATTAAATCAAATATAATGAAAATAAGCAAATTCAATGAAACAAATAAATGCATAATTCTAATTGAAAAACATATTTTTGATTATTAGAGGAATAACGTTTGATAAAAATAATGCAGGAAATTGACAAAGTGGATTAATGACAAAAAATATAATCAAATGGAAAGAAAAGCTATTATAGAATATTCATAGATTTAAATTACACTGCATGCACCATGTAAATAAATTGATAAAATTATTCTATGTTCAGGTTAATTATAACAAACAACAACAAATAAATTAATAACAATTTATAGTATTTACAACGGAGAAAATAAATAATCAACACAAAGTAATGAAAGAGAGAGGATTGGCTCTAACCCTTAAATTTACCCTTAGAAGTTTGATTATGGCTACAAAAGAAGAAAGGATTGATTTCCTGTCGATTACTTAAAAAAGAATTCATAAAGCTTGGATAAAAGCTCTCTGTCGCCAAAAATTGAAGTTAAGAACTGTTATTCTTTGGAAAACAAGTGATGAGAATTGAAACTTAAACACAAAGAATTAATTTCTTTAGCTCAAGAACAATTTGAATATTTGAAAGCATTCCAAAATCTTATTTTTCAAAAATTTTGTGTGGCTGTTATAATCCTCTCCCCCTTTTTCTGGTGTTGGACTTTTCTTTTTATATCGCCTCCACCAGAAATTAGGTTTTTGATGTCCTAATCCCATTCAAAAATCCAAAAAAATAAGTTTTATCCATTTCAAAAAAAAAAATCGAAAAGGAATTTTAATTTAATTGAAATTTTAACTCAAATCATGGAAATCCAGTGAAAAACGGAGTCCCAGCGGGGTAGGACACGCATGAGGTACGGCCGTCGCGCTGGAGGCTGCACCTCGCAAGCGTGAGGCACGGGCTTCGCTTTGGGAGGCCATGCACGAGGTGCAGCCTCGCACAGGAGGCCGCACCTCGCGTGCCTCCCTGCGAGGTGCACCTCGCGCATCGTGCAGGAGGCCGCCTCGCTCGTGCGAGGCAATGCGTACGCCTCCACGGGATTGTGCACACGCACCTGTGCAAGGCTACGCGCAGGGGCTGTGCCTCCAGCGTGCTACCAAGAGATACCATGCGGCGCGGTCGTAGGTAACCAAAAACACCATAAATAAATAAAAAAAAATTATTTAAGAAGAAGCGTTTTGACAAGGAAATCATCACTTCTAGCGTTTTTGCCTGTGAACAAGTATTATTTTCATCACTAGGTAACCTTGGTTTGGGCTGCCTCAAGACCCAGTGTCTATTGTCCTAGATACTGAAGAAGTAAAGGAATGGCTTTTGGAAATCTCGATTGCTATTAGGTTGACAAATTGAAGTAGGTTATCCTAGTATGTTATTCTAGGTCCAGGCAAAGGCCTTTTCTTTATTATTATCTTATTTTCTTTTATCTCTCAAATTTTATCTCACTTCAGGGTTAGGTTGGATGCAACCAAGATATTTTTTTCTTGAGATTGAATGAAATAGTATTTTTTGAACCAATGCCTTGATCATGATTATTAGTATGCGCGATGTGATAAGATATAACTATGCACACATAAGAAAAGCCCATACTATTAAAATAACTAGAGAAACAAGTGCATAGTTCAGGAACACACTTTATATCATAAAACAATGGCATTATAACAACTCTAATTCTTTCTTTCTTCCTCCATGCCAGGCATCAATTCTTGAATGCGATCTCGTAGAGGACGACAGTAGTCTGTTCTATGCCCCGTGTATTGGTGATATGCGCAATACCAATCTGTTATGTATCTAGGCTGCCCTTGACTTGGGGCAGGCCCTGCTGGCAATGGTTATAGCTTCCCTTTTTTGATGAGATGGGTGAAGTGCCAAGACAATAGCTTTCCTGAGATAGTGAAGTGAGTTGATCATGTGGCTGAGACTTCTACTATCACAGCATTGCCCCTATTACCACTGTTGCTTCCTTTGTTCTCGCTAAAGGCTAGGTTTGCAGGTTTAGCCATTTTTTCCAGATGCTGGCCTCAACTTCGATGGCTATATTTTTTAGCGACTCCCAATCTTTGAGTCCCTTCATCTTTAACCTATCTTTTAGATAGGGACTGGCGTTCCTGATAAAAAGCCTGATCTGGTCCGGAGTGTCCGGCTTTTTCTTCATGTCCATCACTCGGTTCCTCCATCGGATCAGATATTCATGGAATGACTCCCCGAGCTTCTACTGCAGTAACTCTAAATCCTTCAGCGTCACCTCCATTCTTGTGTTGCAGTCGTACTATCTAAGGAACTCCTTTGTAAGTAGATCCCAGTCTTTTTTAGTCCTTCTATCCAGTCCATGATATCACTCCACTGCGGGACCTATCAAGCTTAAGCAAAAATACTCTATCTTTTGCCTTTTCACCAGTGTTGTACCCTTCACTACTAGCGAGTACTACTTGATGTGTGCAGCGGGATCCGACATGCCAGCAAACTTTGGGATATCCGACATCTTGAAATCCTGAGGGATCAGATCCTCTCCCCTAGCTCCTCATTGATAACTTCAATTTAGTACTTAGTTTTGTTAATTTTTTCGTATGATATTTGGGTTTTTAGTTATGTTTATTGTTGTGTTGTGATTACTTTTGGTTAATTTTGTCCATTTTAGTTAAATTAGATTTTTATGCACTTTGGATAGCATTTTAATAGAGTTTGATCATTGATTGCAGGAATTTTTAGGTACCTCACCGTTAAAACCTAATGGTTGTGACCGTGATATACAAATCTATCAAAAGCAGTATTCTAGTTATACATACCTCACGGTCACAACCAAATTGTTGTGGCCGTGACATAGAATTTCATCCGGTAGATTGCAATAAGAAGGCACCTCACGATGGCAATACTTCTGGTTGTCACCGTGACATGAAAATTCTCAAGGCGGAATCACGGGCAGGGAGTACCTCACGGTGTCAACAAAAATCATTGCCACCATGACATAGAAAATTTCATCACACTCAAGAACACAGTTAAGTTCATTAAACCACATTTGAACTTCTTTAACACATCTAAAGCAAAACCCATAACATATGAACCACAAAACACATCAAAATCACCATAATTTCCAGAAATTCATACACATGCACATATGAACACAAAGCATCAAAGACAATAGAAATTTCCAAAACTTATCAAAACCCCGAAATTTACAGCAAACCTACATCAAACCACACAATCACTACAATAGTTCACCCTCATGCATAATTACTCTTCTCAATTAAAAGCCCATAACATGCATGCCAAAATAAATCCATTTCACAGCCAAATTTCCAGAAATCAAATATAAACACACATATACACACAAAGTTGATCCTAGAAAAGAAAAGGGCAGAGACACTCCCAAACCTCTTTTGCAGCACAACCCACAATCTCTTCAAGCTTTAATCTTCAATCTTCCTTTTTTCCCTTGCTTTGCTTCTTCTTATCACCACAAACTTGCACAAATACAAACCCAGAAAACTCTTAATCCAAACCCTAACATATCCAAACCAAAAGCAACAAGAGGAGAAGAAGTAGAAGAACCCAAAATTCGCAGGAACCCTAAACCCCATACATACCTCTTCAAAGCAGCCTCAAGGACTTCCTAACAATTCCAGCTCACACACAGCCAAGGAAGGGAGAACAAGAAACGGGAAAGGGAAAGAAAGAAGAGCGAGGAAGAGGAGAGGAGAGAGCAGAACGTAAAACGTGATCTGCTCCTCCCTCTCTCATTCTTTTTCTTTTTCTTCTTTTCCCACTAATTGCCCACCTACGAAGACACATGGCAGCCTCCTATTGGACCCATAACTCCTTTGACTTCAAACACCAAAGCACCATACCCAACATACACCACAAAATTACTTAAGTAAATATTTAATACCTTGGTACAATACACACAATCCACTAGATAAATGCCACAACAAAACACCCTACAATCATACAGCACATGTACACCAAATAATTCCCCTACTTAACTTATTTAATAAATTACTTTGCAATTAAATCCTTATTATCCAAATTCCCTACAGCACAAATGTAACACCCCCTTCCCATATATAGGCGATCCCATCCGGTAAGGAGTGAGATGCCGTATGAGACAAGGTGTCACCAAGCAAAAACATACATTCATACTTAACATAAATACAGAAATACAGGACAATTAAAAACTTAATGGAAAGGAAAGCCATAGCTGATCATGCATTAATATAACAGACCATTACAATAATGTTCTGATCAACTAGCTGATACAAAATGATATTACATATACAAAAATATAGGTACAAAAGCGGAAGCTGATACAAAACTGATACAACTGATACACAAGAGTTCTATACAAAAAGAATCATCAACTATTACAAAATTAAGCCCTACACTAAACTCTTCTATGTTAGCTTGACGGCGGCGACTCCCAGATCAAAGCTCCTTCCGCACCTGCATGGGTAAAAACACCGTGCTAAGCGAAAAACGCTTAGTGGGGAAACACACATAAATTATGGACGGCCATTCACAATGGTCGTCAAGGCATATCACAATCACAATGGCAATATGTAAAGGTTATAACATAATCCATATAAACATGCTCACATTTAAAAACCATACAATCAGTATCTCATATTCATATCCATTCCAGAATAGTCCGACATGCAACTCATCATTATACTCATTCAGATATCACATTTTATATCCAAATCAGAACAGAGCAATTCAATCGAACAATAAATGAACACCTGAAGAACACCTGCTGACTCTAGGTAGTGGATAACGAGTGTACTGAAGGTACCTTACGGGTACGAATCGAATACTGAGGGTACCACACAGGTACAAATCAAAAGTCATTTCATTTTTATCAAAACACATTATTTGTATACTGAGGGGATCTTAAACAAGATCCTAATACTGATGGGTTCGCGAGGAACCAAACGGGGACCTGATTGGGGTCCAAACTGAACTGAGGGCTGCAGCTAAAAGACTCTATTAGGCATGCCTAACTATCACTTACTTGACTCTAGCAGGCTATAACTCATTCAAATCACAATTCAGAACATCGCATATAATGCATCAGAAGAATCATGGTATCACGCATATCAAAGCATATAAAAGTATGACATGCGTCATACAGCAGTATAAATTCATTCGAAGGAATTACGGAATAAAATTTTGAGTTAAAATCTGGGAAGTTTCAGAAAATGGGCCGAACGGGGTGACGGACGAGGTTGGCTGGTCACGAGGCGTGACTGGCATCACAACTCGTGACTGGCCTCCTCACAAGGTTGGTCACGAGACGTGACTGAGGGTCACGCCTCGTGACTGGCTCTGTCCATCGCGGATCATGCGGCGACTCGCCCCTTACCTCTCGTTGGTCACGAGTCGTGACTGGGTGTCACGTCTCGTGACTAGCTTCCTTCTTTGGGCTGGTCACGCGATGTGACTGGCTGACGTGACTGGCCTCTCTTAGGCCAGTCACGAGTCGTGACTGGGAGTCACGCCTCGTGACTGCCTTCCTCCTGGTCGGTCATGAGTTGTGACAGGCAGTCACAGCTCGTGACTGGCTTCTGTCTGGCAGGTCATGAGTGGTGACTGGAAGTCACGTCTCGTGACTTGCCTCTCTTCCTGGCTAGTCACGCGACAGATGGGGATTTCTACAGTTCCCGATTTTCCAGAATTTCCCGAAACAAAGAAATCAATCCAAATTTGATTAAAAGTCATTCAAACCTGTTCTTACTTCCCAGAAGATCATTCAATCATCAAAATGACATATCAACAACTTAACTCAGCATTTAAACAACCAAATCAAATCAAGTGTATATGCATTCAACTTCTCAAGAACATAAACCCTAGAATTTTACAGTAACCTCAAAGTCACACAAATCAAAACAAATAATTCCCAAACCTGAATTCTAAGCTTCACTTCACTTAGTCCCACTACTCCCAGCAATCTCCTTGCCTTTGGGATCGCAAGGAGCCTCAGCTAAACACAAAAATCCAACAATGCAAACCCTAAGTTAAATCTAAACTCAAGGAAGAAGAAGAAGAGAAAGAAGAATAAGAGCAAGACCAAGATATGTACTTACCAAGTTAGGAGCAAGAGTGACCAATTTCCACAACCACAATTTGATTTATAGTTAGCAATAATTAGGAAAGGGAAAAGGAAGAAGAAGAAAATGGAGGTAGAAGGGTAAACGTGAATCTGATCTTCCTTTCACTCTTCCTTCTTTTCTTTATTCATTTTCCCTAACCTAATACACATGTCAATGAATGGTGGTGGAACTTGCTCACTCACACCTTAACTCCATACTTCACACACATCTTATGCACTCCTAACTGAAACACCTTACAATGGTATGAACTCACACACACAAACACTTCTTAACTTAAAACACCATAATATGATATGCTCAAGTGCACACAAGCAATTCCCAATTAGAACACACACTAATGTCATACGTGCAACCACATACTAACAAAACCTAAAAACATGCATTTTACTAAACTACCCTCATGATATGCTGAACACATGTACATGCATGCTCACACAGACAGGCTCATTCTACTAGGGGGCAAACGGGGTGTGACAACTCTCCCCTACTAATAAGAATTTCGTCCTCGAAATTCTCACCTGAACTGAATAACTGTGGATACTGAGCTCTCATCGACTCCTCTGGTTCCCAAGTCGCTTCTTCGACTCCATGATGGATCCACAACACTTTTACCAAAGGAATCTGCTTACTTCTCAACTATCTCACCTCTCGGGCTAGAATAGCTCGAGGTTCCTCATCATAGGAAAAGTCTAGCTTAACCTGAATATCCTGAACTGAAAGAACATGCGATGGATCTGATCTGTACCGACGAAGCATCAAAACGTGGAACACATCGTGTAATTTTGCTAACTCCATCGGTAACGCCAATCTATAGGCTACAGGTCCTACCTTAGCCAAAATCTCATAAGGACCAATGAAACGAGGACTAAGCTTACCCTTCTTCCCAAACCGAAGCACTCTCCTCCAAGGTGAAACTTTAAGGAAAACTTTGTCCCCGATCTCAAAATGCACGTCTTTCCTCTTCAAGTTGGCATAAGACTTCTGTCGATCCTTGGCTGCCTTCAAATTCCGTTGCACAACTCTGATCTTTTCTTCAGTATCTCTAACCAAGTCTGGCCCAATCACTGATCTCTCGGATAGCTAGGTCCAACAAACCGGAGTCCTACACTGACGACCATATAAAGCCTCATATGGTGCCATACCGATGCTCGACTTAAAACTATTGTTGTAGGCAAACTCCATAAGCGACACATATCTGTCCCAACTACCCGGAAAATCCAAAGCACAAGCTCTCATCATATCCTCCAGAATCTGAATGACTCGCTCTGACTGACCATCGGTCTGAGGATGAAACGTTGTACTGAAGTTCAACTTAGAACCCAAAGCTCTCTGCAACTCCTTCTAAAACTTGGAAGTAAACCTCGGATCCCGATCTGAAACTATGGACAAAGGCACACCATGCAACCGAACTATCTCATCCACATAGATACTGGCCAATCTATCCATCGAGTAGTCCACCCTAACCGGCAGAAAATGAGCTGATTTCGTAAGCCGATCCACAATTACCCAAACTGAGTCATGTTTCCTCTGAGTCAAAGGCAAACCAGAAACAAAGTCCATGGCGATATCATCCCACTTCCACTCAGGAATGGATAAAGGCGTAAGCAATCCCGAAGGAACCTGATGCTCGGCCTTTACCTGCTGACAAGTCAAGCACTTGGAAACAAAATCCATAATATCTCTCTTCATACCGGACCACCAAAAGAACTGTTTCATGTCCCGATACATCTTCTCACTGCCTGGATGCATAGTAAAAACTGTACTATGCGCCTCACTCATAAGCTGACTCCTCAAATCCTCAGACTCTGGTACACACAAGCGATCTCTGAACATAAGGACCTCATCCTGAACTGAGAACTCTGACTGCTTGCCCGATCTAACCTCATGCACAATCCGCTGAAGTCTCACATCATCTCTCTGAGCATCCACTATCCTCTGTCTCAAGGTAGGCTTCACACGCAGCTGAGCAATCAAAGCTCCATCTGAACCAAATCTCCATCTAAACCGCCTCAAGAACAAGGCTGAAACTGACTTCCGACTCAAAGCATCAGCGACTACATTGGCCTTACCAGGATGGTAATCCACAATGCAGTCGTAGTCCTTAAACAACTCAAGCCAACGGCGCTGCCTCATGTTCAACTCTTTCTGTGACAGGAAGTACTTCAAGCTCTTGTGATCCGTAAAGATCCTACACTTTTCTCCATACAGGTAATGACGCCAAATCTTCAAAGCAAAGATCACAGCTGCCAACTCAAGATCATGCGTCGGATAGTTCCTCTCGTGTGGCTTTAACTGATGAGAAGCATAAGCCAGGACCTTACCTTCCTGCATCAAAACACAGCCAAGACCAACACCCGAAGCATCACTGTAAATGAAAAACTCTTTACCCGAGATGGGTTGAGTAAGAATAGGAGCCTCAACAAGCAACCGCTTTAACCGATCAAAACAAGCCTGGCATCTATCTGACCACTCAAATCTGACTCCTTTCCTCAATAATCTAGTCATCGGAGCAGCAATCACAGAAAAACTCTTAACAAACCGACGATAATAACCTGCCAAATCGAGGAAACTTCTCACTTCCTGAACATTTCTAGGCGCTTTCCAATCAACTATCGCCTCAACCTTGGCTGGATCTACCTGAATACCTCTAGCTGAAACAATGTGACCCAAGAATGACACTTCTCGAAGCCAGAAATCACACTTGCTAAGCTTAGCAAACAACTTATGCTCTCTCAACATCTGCAAAACCAATCGGAGATGCTCCTCATGCTCACTCTCATCCTTGGAATACACCAAGATGTCATCAATGAACACTACTACAAATCGATCTAAGTATGGCCTAAACACACGATTCATCAGATCCATAAAAGCCGCTGGAGCATTCGTTAAACCAAACGGCATCACAAGAAACTCATATTGGCCATACCTAGTCCGAAATGCAGTCTTAACCACATCTGCATCCTGAACTCGAAGCTGATAGTACCCTGATCGAAGATCTATCTTAGAGAAAACACCTGCACCTCGAAGCTGATCAAATAAATCCTCAATCCTAGGCAACAGATACTTGTTCTTCACTGTAACTTTATTAATCTGCCTGTAGTCGATACACATCCGCAAAGATCCATCTTTCTTCTTGACAAACAGAACTGGAGCTCCCCAAGGAGAAATGCTAGGTCGAATAAACCCCTTATCCAATAACTGTTGTAGCTGAGTTTTAAGTTCCCTCAACTCTACAGGAGCCATCCGATAAGGTGCTCTCGAAATAGGTGCAGTACCAGGCATAATCTCAATGGACAACTCAACCTCTCTCTCAGGAGGCAAACCAGGCAACTCGCTCGGGAACACATCACTAAACTCCCGCACTACTGGAATGTCCTCAATCTGAACTTGATCTCTCTTGGAATCTAACACAACTGCAAGAAAAGCCTCACATCCTTTCCTGATAAACCTCTTAGCTTGCATCGCAGAAATCACATTATTCACAGAACTAGCACCCAAACCTTTCAAAAACACAAGAGACTGACTTCTATCCCGAAGTACAACTGTCTTCCTATGGCAATCAACTACAGCCCGATGCTTACCCAACCAGTCCATACCCATAATCAGATCAAACTCTCTGAAAGGCAACTCAATCAAATCCGCTGGAAGCACAACTCCCTCAACTATCAAAGGACAACTCCTAAAGACTCTACTCACACTAACACTATGCCCTAATGGACTGGTCACACATATCTCATAATCTAACTGATCAACCACATGCAACTTATCAACAATTTTATCTGTGCACAAGTATGAGTGTGTGGAACCAGGATCAATTAGAGCATACAACTCAGTGTCATGGAGTAGGAACTTACCAGCAATAACATCAGGCGCATCCTGCTCCTCTCTGGCTCTCATAGCATAAGCTCTAGTCGCAACCTGAGGAGGACGCTCAACAGTCTCAGAAGCAGCTCCATCTCTAGGCCGACCACCTCGACCTCTACCTCTGCCTCTACCACGGGAAGCCTGAGAAGCATTCGAACCGACCCTGCTGGCCTCTCTCTGGGAACCTGAATCCTCATATAATCTCGGACAACTGGCCAAAAGATGCTCAGAGCTCCCACACCTGAAGCACGCACCGGAGAGCCACCTACACTCACCCCGATGAGTCTTACTGCAATGAGGACAAACTGATGTAGTCTCTGCTCTACCACCCCTACCAGAACCTGACACAGCTGCAGAACCCTATCGTCTACCTCTAGAAGCCGGGCCAAAAGATGACTCGTCCTGTGGGTTCCTAGATCTCTTACCCGAGGATGAAGAAGATCCTCCACGAGAAGAGTTCCTCCTCTGAGCTCTCTCTCTAAGCACCGTCTCAGATAACTCAGCCCTTACAGCAGCCTCCACAATCTGATAGTAGCTAACCCCAGGCATGCACATCAAAGAAATCAAAGCAATCTTCAAAGACTCATTCAACCCCGCTTCGAAATGCTTGCATCTAAAATCATCTGTCATAACCCCACGCGGAGCATAGCGAGATAACCTATTGAACTCTTTCTCATAATCTGCTACTGACATAGCCCTCTGTCTCAAACTCAAAAACTGCGCCCATCTAGCATCTCTATAAGTCTGAGTAATATACTTCTTTGTGAACTCACCCTCAAAGAACTCCCAAGTAATCGGATCCGGTAGCTGAGGATGCCTGCAAACCAATTCCCACCACTCAAAAGCAGACCCTTGCAGTAGAACTAATGCACACTCTGCCTGCTGGTCGGGAGGACACCGAATCTCTCTCAAGGCACGCTTCACTTTATCCAACCATTTCTCAGCCATCTCAGACTCATTCAAACCAGTGCCATTGAAATCCTCAACTCCTGCCCTTCTCAAATTCTCCATAGGTGCTCTAGGAGCAGTCACTCTCTCCAAAACCCTAGCCATGTCTTGATGCAACCTGAACATAGCCTCAAAAGGCATGGCTGCGGCCTCGGGCTGGACCCTAGCATGCTGAGCCGACACAGAAATCGATGGATCTACAGCTTGAGGGTTCACACTCTCGGCGGATTCCTCAAGTGATCCACGAGCAGAATTAAAAGCCATCTAAACAAACAAGAAACAACCGTATCAGCCAACACAGATCTAGACACATACACATCTATACACTTCAACACATCAACAGAACAAACAACACCCAGAAACGCCTAAACCTATGCTCTGATACCACAAACTGTAACACCCCCTTCCCATATATAGGCGATCCCATCCGGTAAGGAGTGAGATGCCGTATGAGACAAGGTGTCACCAAGCAAAAACATAAATTCATACTTAACATAAATACAGAAATACAGGACAATTAAAAACTTAATGGAAAGGAAAGCCATAGCTGATCATGCATTAATATAACAGACCATTACAATAATGTTCTGATCAACTAGCTGATACAAAATGATATTACATATACAAAAATATAGGTACAAAAGCGAAAGCTGATACAAAACTGATACAACTGATACACGAGAGTTCTATACAAAAAGAATCATCAACTATTACAAAATTAAGCCCTACACTAAACTCTTCTGTGTTGGCTTGACGGCGGCGACTCTCAGATCAAAGCTCCTTCCGCACCTGCACGGGTAAAAACACCGTGCTAAGCAAAAAACGCTTAGTGGGGAAACACACATAAATTATGGACGGCCATTCACAATGGTCGTCAAGGCATATCACAATCACAATGGCAATATGTAAAGGTTATAACATAATCCATATAAACATGCTCACATTTAAAAACCATACAATCAGTATCTCATATTTATATCCATTCCAGAATAATCCGACATGCAACTCATCATTATACTCATTCAGATATCACATTTTATATCCAAATCAGAACAGAGCAATTCAATCGAATAATAAATGAACACCTAAAGAACACCTGCTGACTCTAGGTAGTGGATAACGAGTGTACTGAAGGTACCTTACGGGTACGAATCGAATACTGAGGGTACCACACAGGTACAAATCAAAAGTCATTTCATTTTTATCAAAACACATTATATGTATACTGAGGGGATCTTAAACAAGATCCTAATACTGATGGGTTCGCGAGGAACCAAACGGGGTCCAAACTGAACTGAGGGCTGCAGCTAAAAGACTCTATTAGGCATGCCTAACTATCCACTTACTTGACTCTAGCAGGCTATAACTCATTCAAATCACAATTCAGAACATCGCATATAATGCATCAGAAGAATCATGGTATCACGCATATCAAAGCATATAAAAGTATGACATGCGTCATACAGCAGTATAAATTCATTCGAAGGAATTACGGAATCCAATTTTGAGTTAAAATTCGGGAAGTTTCAGAAAATGGGCCGAACGGGGTGACGGACGAGCACAACTCGTGACTGGCCTCCTCACAAGGCTGGTCACGAGACGTGACTGAGGGTCATGCCTCGTGACTGGCTCTGTCCATCGCGGATCACGCGGTGACTCGCCCCTTACCTCTCGCTGGTCACGAGTCGTGACTGGGTGTCACGTCTCGTGACTAGCTTCCTTCTTTGGGCTGGTAACGCGACGTGACTGGCTGACGTGATTGGCCTCTCTCAGGCCGGTCACGAGTCATGACTGGGAGTCACGCCTCGTGACTGCCTTCCTCCTGGCCGGTCACGAGTTGTGACAGGCAGTCACAGCTCGTGACTGGCTTCTATCTGGCAGGTCACGAGTCGTGACTTGCCTCTCTTCCTGGCTAGTCACGCGACAGACGGGGATTTCTACTGTAATCGATTTTCCCGATTTTCCAGAATTTCCCAGAATAAAGAAATCAATCCAAATTTGATTAAAAGTCATTCAAACCTGTTCTTACTTCTCAGAAGATCATTCAATCATCAAAATGGCATATCAACAACTTAACTTAGCATTTAAATAACCAAATCAAATCAAGTGTATATGCATTCAACTTCTCAAGAACATAAACCCTAGAATTTTACAGTAACCTCAAAGTCACACAAATCAAAACAAAGAATTCCCAAACCTGAATTCTAAGCTTCACTTCACTTAGTCCCACTACTCCCAGCAATCTCCTTGCCTTTGGGATCGCGAGGAGCCTCAGCTAAACACAAACATCCAACAATGCAAACCCTAAGTTAAATCTAAACTCAAGGAAGAAGAAGAAGAGAAAGAAGAATAAGAGCAAGACCAAGATATGTACTTACCATGTTAGGAGCAAGAGTGACCAATTTCCACAACCACAATTTGATTTACGGTTAGCAATAATTAGGAAAGGGAAAAGGAAGAAGAAGAAAATGGAGGTAGAAGGGAAAACGTGAATCTGATCTTCCTTTAACTCTTCCTTCTTTTCTTTATTCATTTTCCCTAACCTAATACACATGTCAATGAATGGTGGTGGAACTTGCTCACTCACACCTTAACTCCATACTTCACACACATCTTATGCACTACTAACTTAAACACCCTACAATGGTATGAACTCACACACACAAACACTTCTTAACTTAAAACACCATAATATGATATGCTCAAGTGCACACAAGCAATTCCTAATTAGAACACACACTAATGTCATACGTGCAACCACATACTAACAAAACCCAAAAACATGCATTTTACTAAACTACCCTCATGATATGCTGAACACATGCACATGCATGCTCACACAGACAGGCTCATTCTACTAGGGGGCAAACGGGGTGTGACAAGAAATTACTGAAATACCCATCGCTTATCCGACTTAGCTTGCTAAGTCCGACTAGGCCCGATTTGGGGTGTGACAGATGCAATCAAGCTTAGTTAGGCTAATCATGCATCTCTAGTTCATATTTAGATAAACGCTCATACTGATGCAATCAAGCTTAGTTAGGCTATCATGCATCTATAATTCGCATAGTCATCTTAGTTGTATGCATATAAACTTCATTTAACATTAATATAATGCTCATACAATAAGGTCCTCAATCATGGATATAGTTTCATCAAATACACACACATATATGTCGATCCATTTGCTAACCTTCACATAATTATATATTGTTGCTTATTTAGTTTAATTACCAATCTTAATCATACTCATAAGTTTTTCCCAATGATAACTACTTTTATACTCATTTAATAGCCCTAAACATGCATAATAAGTTGAGGGAAAGATAGGGAATTGATCCATGCCAACCATGGGCTCAAAATTAGGAAGAATAGGCTTTATACATATTGTTCTGTCGTGAGGTCACGACTCTGTCTTGATCATGATAGTAGCTCCCCTCAGGTGCCTTACGAGACTAGTTTTCATTGCAGAATTGCATCGCAAAAACCGACCTCTAGAACTCATTTTTAGGCACAGTGTCCTTTATAACATTTGTTCCTCTATGTCTAGTCGTTCAAATGGGACAGATTTTAGGTCATTTAGACTCCTAAAGGAAGAGATATGCATTAAACACTACAGACTGTTCAAATCAACCCGGCTAGACAGGAACAAGTCCGTTTATTGCCATTTTTAGGCCTCTTAGAGACAGAATTTGTGACGCCCTTTTCCCACGTCAGAATAGCTTAGCTAATCTTAGTTAGAAAAGGCCATACACACACATACAGAAAACACGCATAACCTTATGAAACCTAAAACAAAAAGTTTCCATCACATACGATCATATATCATACATACTTATACCATTGTTTTGTTACCATTCTTAGTTATCTCATGATTACATGCCTTTACATATCAGGTACACATACTAAATATACAAAAGGCTTAAAAAAAATTCCCAAGTAACAGATCCCAAAACCTACACCAACTACTTCCTATTGTTGACCGTTGATATGCGGGTGCGTCCTCCGATCACCTCTTGTCCGTACCTGCACGGATTAGAGTAAACCCGTGCTAAGCGATAACGCTTAGTGGGGAACACATATAACAAGTAATTTATCACACATTGCATGCTAACAATCATGCTTATTTAAGAATCACTTCATCCAATTCCATTCCATGCATATCATGATTCAACACTATATTCAATTATAAAGCAACTATCATATATTAACGTATTCACATCGCATACTATATTGTATCACAATCATTTCCACTTATTAATTAGTTGGGTAGCCTGCAATCCAAAGACGCGGATAACGGGTATCTCATTGGTACCACTCAGGTACTAGAATCTGATTGAGATTACACTTACGCATTAGTACCCTCGGGTACAAAATATCAATCCTGTAGACGACCTCACCGTCTATCGGGCTACCATAAGGCAGGATCATGGAGTCGCCACCCGATAAAACATCGGGAAAGTAATTCTAACCTTATGAGGCCAAAACCAGAGAGAGTTCGGGACCTCACTCTTATTCATACCTTTGGTTAATATTATGTGAATAGGTTTTTAAGATCAATTATTTTATCTCTTCTCTCACATGCAAATTATACAATAAAATTAAAGCGCATTACAAGCACGTATAAAAAAGCAGTAAATAAAATATAACTACAATTATCTAAAAACAAATATGAAACCATAAAAAAATGATAAAAATACATACATAAATCGGGCTATTCTTTTAGGCGGGAACATTGGTTCCCAATTACTTTTTATGAAAAGTTTTGAGTTCTCAAATCGACCTTTGCTTTGGGGTGAAAACCAGGACATTGGTCCAGTTTTATTAACAAATTTCATTTTGGTAGAAAACATTTGTGTTGTGGTTCTTTTTAAGCACGGTCAAAAATCTTTTATTATTACTGACCATTAGCGAATGAAAGAAGAATAAAATAATAATTACATATTTCAAAATAAATAAATTCTAATCTACTTATCCCGACCATGCTTCACCTAATTCCGTGGGCGAGTCACGTGCCACTCGCATCGCAGTAGAGACAGAAAACAATATTGGTTAATAATGAATAAATAAATAATTGAATGAATAACTAAACAAATAAATAATTGAATAAAGTAAATTGAAGAAAATAATTAAAGTTAGTAATGGATCAAATTAAATGATAAATAAATGAATAAATAGATAAATAATTAAATAAATAATTGAATCAAACAAATTGAGAGGATTAATTAATGTAAAACACAATGGCAATTATAACAATCAAATGCAATAAAAATGATAATGCTAATAATAATACCGTAAGATGATGATGATGATTAAATGAACAAAAAAAATTATAATAATAATAAAAATAATGATAACAATAGTAACGAAATAATAATAATAATAATAATAATATTAATAGTAATAATAAAAGATAATAATATTAATGATAATAATAATAGCAATAATGCAAAGTAATAATAATAACATGAATAAAAATGGTAATGATGATGATAACAGTAATAATAATATTAAAATAATAACAACAAAACACAACGATAATTAATAATAACTAAATATACCCAATAATAATAATGATAATAATAATAATAAATAATGTAAAATAATTAATTAATTAATAATAATAATAATACTAAAGACAGAATAACACTAATAATAAATTAATAAATAATAATAATAACACTACTAACAATACTATATCCTCAATAATAATAATAATAACAAATAATCACAAAATACAATAACCAATAACAAATAAATACAATAATGAATATAATAATAAATAAATAATATTAATAACAATAAAATCAATATAACTCAATAATACTAATAATAGATACAAAAAAAAATAATGATAACAATAATAATAATAATAATAATAATAATAATAATAATAATAATAACAATAATAATAAACAGAAAATAAATAAATGTATAATAATAATAATAAAATAATTAAAACAGAATAATAATAATAATAATAATAATAATAATAATAATAATAAATAGAAATTTAGTAAAATAGGGGTTACCGGTTTTTTGCCGCCGGAGCCGCCGTGGGTGGCCGGTGATGAGCACCTCCCTCACCGGGGGATAGATCGCCACCCGAGGAACCCGCCGGAGTTGGTCACGCGCCGGAGGAAGCTGAGTCCTTGCCGGAAAATGCATCGGAAGCTCGCGCCACCACCATCTCCGATCTCCCTCACGCCGGCGGCTACGGATGATCAGCGAGCACCGTCGGCTTCGTCCGGGTTCCCTCTCCACCGTGGTGGGGCGCGTGCGGCGATCTGCAGCCTTGACAGGCTGCCGGAGCCCCCGCCACCTCCTTTCCTTTTTTTCTTCTTTTTCCTTGGTTCCAGCGTCGTCCTCTGTGTTTTTGGCCCCTGTTTCCCTCTCTTGTTTTGCCCTTATTTCCTCTTTCTTTTAATTCTTTCAATTCTTTATTTTGGTTTCCTTTTGATCTTTGGTTTGTGCTCACATTTTGCTCTCTCTTTTCTATTTTTATTTTCTTTCTATGGCCGGCCCTTCTCTTGCTCTCTGTCTTCTTGCTTTCTCTTCTCTCTTTCTCTTTTCTATTTCTTTTCTTTTCTTGTTCCAGCCGACCCCCCACTCTTTTGCTCATCTCATTCTTTTTATACCCCATATTTAGGGTTAAGGGGTCACAATGGTAATTTCCTCCATAATTCCCTCCTTTTCTTCTTTTTAATTAATCTAACTTAATTCAAATAACACACATTAATTAATTAATTTAAACATTACATATTAATTAAACATCACACATTAATATAATTAATCCACTTAATATATAATTTATCTAATTAATTAAACATTTAATCCATTTAAATTATCACATATATATATATATTTATCTAATTAATTATACATTTTAAACTTTAATTATACATGCACTTTAATCACACAATAATATTAATTACTCAAGTAACTAACTACATTAACTAATTAATTTTTAATTTCACACATATATTTATTATATATTATTTTTTCCATTTTTTTTCGGAGGGAATGATCAAAAATCACCATTTTAATTTTATGCAGGACTCGGTACCCGGTGTCTACAGTTGCCCCCAATTTTGGAGAAACTAGTGTATAGACACCTAGGTGAGCCAAAATTCAAAGAGAAAGAGAGAAGGGATTATATACCTGTGGCGGAGATCCTGCCTTCTTGCCGGGAGTTGGATAAAGAGATGCCTCCTCAGAGGGCTTCGGGATTTGCCTCCTCAGAGGGCTTTGAGATTTTTGCCTCCTCAGAGGACTTTGAGAATTTGCCTCCTCAGAGGACTTTGGGGAATTTGCCTCCTCAGAGGACTTTCAGAAGTTGCCTCCTCAGAGGACTTCAAGTTTTTACCTCCTCAGAGGACTTGGAGAATTTGCCTCCTCAGAGGACTTTGAGATTTTGCCTCCTCATAGGACTTTGAGAATTTGAGGACTTCAAGATTTTGCCTCCTCAGAGGGCATTGGGGAATTTGCCTCCTCAGAGGACTTTGAGATTTTGCCTCCTCAGAGGACTTCAAGATTTTACCTTTTCAGAGGACTTGGAGAATTTGCCTACTCAGAGGACTTTGAGATTTTGCCTCCTCAGAGGACTTTGAGAATTTGAGGACTTTAAGATTTTGCCTCCTCAGAGGGCTTTGGGGAATTTGCCTCCTCAGAGGACTTTCAGAATTTGCCGCCTCAGAGGACTTGGAGATTTTGCCTCCTCAGAGGACTTGGAGATTTTGTCTCCTCAGAGGACTTGGAGATTTTACCTCCTCAGAGGACTTCAAGATTTTGCCTCCTCAGAGGACTTTGAGATTTTGCCTCCTGAGAGGTCTTCATAATTTTTCCTCCTCAGAGGACTTTAAGATTTTGCCTCCTCAGAGGACTTTGAAATTTTGCCTCCTCAGAGGACTTGGAGAATTTGCCTCCTCAGAGGACTTCAGATTTTGCCTCCTCAGAGGACTTGAGATATTGCCTTTTGAACAAGGACTTAAAGGTAATACTTTGAAGAGACCGAGAATACCTTTAAAAAAGGACTTAAGGATAATGCTCCGAAGAGACTGAGAATGAGAATGCCTTTAAAGAAGGACTTAAGGATAATGCTCCGAAGAGACTGAGAATGAGAATGCCTTTAAAGAAGGACTTAAGGATAATGCTCCGAAGAGACTGAGAATACCTTTAAAAAAGGACTTAAGGATAATGCTCCGAAGAGACTGAGAATGAGAATGCCTTTAAAGAAGGACTTAAGGATAATGCTCCGAAGAGACTGAAAATGAGAATGCCTTTAAAGAAGGACTTAAGGATAATGCTCCGAAGAGACTGAGAATGCCTTTAAAGAAGGACTTAAGGATAATGCTCCGAAGAGACTGAGAATGCCTTTAAAGAAGGACTTAAGGATAATGCTCCGAAGAGACTGAGAATACCTTTAAAGAAGGACTTAAGGATAATGCTGCGAAGAGACTGAGAATGCCTTTAAAGAAGGACTTAAGGATAATGCTCCGAAGAGACTGAGAATACCTTTAAAGAAGGACTTAAGGATAATGCTTCGAAGAGACTGAGAATGCCTTTAAAGAAGGACTTAAGGATAATGCTCCGAAGAGACTGAAAATGAGAATGCCTTTAAAGAAGGACTTAAGGATAATGCTCCGAAGAGACTGAGAATGCCTTTAAAGAAGGACTTAAGGATAATGCTCCGAAGAGACTGAGAATGCCTTTAAAAAAGGACTTAAGGATAATGCTCCGAAGAGACTGAGAATGAGAATGCCTTTAAAGAAGGACTTAAGGATAATGCTCCGAAGAGACTGAAAATGAGAATGCCTTTAAAGAAGGACTTAAGGATAATGCTTCGAAGAGACTGAGAATGCCTTTAAAGAAGGACTTAAGGATAATGCTCCGAAGAGACTGAGAATGCCTTTAAAGAAGGACTTAAGGATAATGCTCCGAAGAGACTGAGAATACCTTTAAAGAAGGACTTAAGGATAATGCTTCGAAGAGACTGAGAATGCCTTTAAAGAAGGACTTAAGGATAATTGATTTGCCCATTGGGGGGCTTAAGAAACGTCATCTTGTATTGAGTGTGTGTGATATGTGCACATATAACTATGTATATGAAACATATGCAGGAAAAAAAAAATCACATATACGTGTGTACTAAGTGCATACGAAAATTGTGAATGTGAAATGCATGCAAACGATATGCCCGTGAAGAGTCGTGTGCATCAAAAGCACCTATGAAATATATTCGCTGAAGAACTTGTGCCAAAAGACATGCACCAAAAATTATACATGTACAACAATTTATGAGAATGTTTGCTACAGTTATGTGTAAAAACATTTGCAGAAAGCATATGTACAAAGAATGCTGCTGGGAGTATATGCAAAGCGTCATTTTCATGAGTAGTGATAAGAGATACCCCAAGATTGTAAGATGAGTGCAACCTATCAGGTACCCCAAACTCGAGTGTCTATCTGCATTTGAGCGTACTGAATGAACCACATTCTCAACTGATTCAATCTCAGCAAAAGAATTCAGGAGTCATTCCTAATGAAGTGCGAGGAAGCAAACATGTAAATATCAATGTTTACTAAATCAACATGTAAATACAAGGCATACCATACAATCTCTGTGTGTATGTGCAAAAGGCCAAAACGGAATTTTTTTTTTTTTAAAGCAAATTCTAGACGCAATTTTGGTGACGAGACTCAACTCGAATGCACTAATGCACTCATGGCTTCTCGCTTGAAGCTCAAGAAACACCATACGCCTCTTCCTACGTACCAAACCTTATTAGAAGGTCATCTCCGCTAATTAGATAAGGCCGAACCAAGAATCAAGAGGTCTTACTTTGGTTGTAACGTTAGGCTTAGGTAATTGGCTATCAAATGAGGATCATGTCGCTAGAGAAAAATGGCCGCAACCTTAATTTGACAGATGAAAGCACCATTCTCAGCCCCAATTGTATGCTGTCCAGATACTCTTGAATTTGGATTTGGTAACACTTTAGCTCGTCAAACTCAATATAACAATTAAGCTAAAAAAAAAAGATAATTACTGAACTCATTAAGAGGAATTATCCTAAACTCTATTTTTTCTTTTTTTTCTTTTTTTTTCTGCTTTTATTTTCTTTTTTTTTTTTTGCAAACTCATGTCGCTAATTACACAAAAAAGTTTATCGATGATTTAAATCCCTTTCCCAAAGTATAAGCTCATACCCATCAGGGCAATATTTGGGCAACTCACAAAATTATCAATGATTGAAATTCTCTTCTCGAAGTTGCGATCTATCCTTATCAAGGTGACTTTTGAGTAACCCACAAAATTATCAATGATTGAGATTCTCTTCTCGAAATGCAGACCCATCCTCATCAGGGTGATTTCTGGTAACCCAAAAATTATCAATGGTCGAGATTCTCTCCTCGAAGTGTAAATCCACTTTCATCGGGGCAATTTTAGACGGCTCAAAGAATTGTCAAAGATTGAAGCTCTTTTCCCCATAGTGTCAACCCATTTTTATTGGGGCGATTTTTGATGGTCCGAAAGAGTGTCTTAATGTACATCCATCCTTACTAGAGCGGCCATTATTCTAAGGGGAAGCCAAAATTATTTTAAGCGAAAGGTAGTTTTAAAGTGTGTAACAACAAAACTGGTATGCATTTAGCATGCCAAAATAAAGGCTCAATGGGCTAGCAAGCGATTGCAAAATAAAGGTAGGAAATTGTCATTTAGAGAGCTATACAAAGAAATGGTTGCCTAAATCATTTTCTAGATTCAGCCTTATCCAGGAGTCGCTTTGACGGGTAATCAGAAAGGTTCTAGTGCTCTTAGTGAGTTTTCATCCAATCCCCTAATTGCAACTAGTTTTTTCAGTTTATTTTCAAAATGGGCCAAGAGTGCTCTGAACTTGGAGATTACATGGTATGATCAAATTTTCACGTGATCTAGCTCTTAGAGGTCAAACATATCTACCCCTTGCTTAATTCAAAATGAAATGAAACGCAGATTTCTAAAAACTTATATCAAAGCCATTCATAGTTGAGAACTACTTAGGCAGAATCAAATTTCGAATCAAAGGTACCTTAATAAGGTGCAACTTGTCAGCGTTTTAGGGTATAACTTAACACAAAAAATTTTTTAACTCTATCAAAATGTTTATGTACAAAAATCATGCAAGCCAACAAAGAAGATTTTTTTTTTCGTAAAATATGTGCAAGCTATGCGTTAAAAATCATGTACAGGGAAAGATGCATACAATGGTATCATGCATACCAATAATGCGTGTAAGGAACTATATGTGCAAAACATGTGTAAAAACATATTGTATAAAAATGCATACATGAAATATGTGCAACGACGTGTGTACTTGAGGCATCTACAAGCAACTATAAGTGAGTGTGAATGCAGAAACAATGCATGACAAATGATGTGCTTTGTACATGTAAACAGTACATAATTAAGGCATGAGTACAAGATATGGCACAATATGAGAATGAATGTTTATGATACATAACGCATGTGCACATGGCATGATTTAGACACGATAAGATGAAGATCTAGCATGATAATGTGTATTAATGAATCGTGAGGGAAGGCAAAACTCACAAAACGCAAAATATATACAAATTATGCACATGAACTCCATATACGAATGATTATGTACTGTGAGTGGAGTATGTGTGCAACACGAGATATACAATGAAAGTGTCTGCAAGGAATGAATAGCGTTTGTTGAGCATTTTCTATAGATGCAAATTATACCGCAAGTATACGGTGTACCGTAATAGTACTTAAGATGTCGATCCCACGAGGAACGTTTTTACACACTATTACTAATTGATTTTAATCTTGTTTACAATTATAAATTGATGGAGAAATGATTCTAAATTAATCTAATATGTAAACTTACTAAGTCTAGTTTATGTGAATCCAAAAAGATAGAAAAGATCAATGATGCTAGATAAAAAGATGGAACTTGAATTAATTGTTCTTAATGATTTTAGCATTCTTGTCTTGTAAGTCAAGTTGAATAAATTTCCTACTTACTTTCTCAATATAAATAGGACTGCCTAAAACATACACATATAAGTCTAATTCCAAATTTTCATTTAAGAACTAGATTATTATACATGCAAATCTTAAGAATAAAACACAACTTATAACAACCATTTTAATATTATGATTTCTCAAACAATATCTTGATGATGAATTCTCAATTAGATGTAAGAATGAATTTGATTTCTCAATAAAACTCAAACTTTTAATGATAATAAATAATGTACTAATGAGAAATTCTACAATTAAGAACTCTTGAATAAATATGAACAATAAAATAATTTTATATTAAACATTTAAGTTCAGAATTTACATCATAAAATTTACAAAGAAGAATTAAAAGATGAGAATTAAAGAAGGAGATTTCTCAACCCTTTTCAAGTCACAAATTGTAGTCCTCTTCCTTGTATAATTTCTTCTCTTCAACACATAAACTCTACTTAAGAAAAACTAAAAGAAAACTATTTTTAACTAAAGAAAAATGTATTCAAATGATCAATTCTAAGTCATCATATGTAAATTACAGTTAAAAACAGAATTTATAATGTCAGCTCATGCCCCTTCAGATGCCCTTCTACAAAGGTTATAATTGTTGGTGGAAAGGTGCAACTTCTCAAGTTCAAATTTGAACTTTAGTGTCTAACGGATCCTTCTGTCGCGATCGCGACAGAGCACGCCCTCTCTTTCGCTCGCCCTTTCCTCACGTGTGCCTTCTCCGCGCCTTATCGCGACCTCGCGACGCCTTCCCTTGGTCGCGACAGCTTCTCTTCTCTTCTCTTTCTCTCTTCTTCCCTTAGCGCGCTCTGTCGCGCTCGCGCCGCCTATCGCGATCGCGACAGAAGCTTTTCTGCCTTGGCTCAATTCTTCTTCTTTTCTCCATTTTCTCCACATTTTCTCCATTTGTCTCCTATATGCAAAACTTAACAAAACACATAAAACACACCTAATTCCAACAACTAAAAACACATAAAACATTATTTATAACCACAAAATATAGTTTAATTATGAGCTATTTAAGCTCATATCAAACCCCCACACTTAAACATTTGCTTGTCCCCAAGCAAAACACTTAAACAGCACTAAAACAAAATATATACTAACACAATATTCTGGAGCTCACTTAGACATTTGACAATTATTTAAAAACACCATGCATAGAATTATCCTTCTAACACACTAGCCTCAATATGCAACCATTTAAACATTCCCATCATTCATTAAACTTTAACCCTCTTTGCACATTTGGAAAACCATGAAATAGCAAAGCACAATGATGTTTGATCTCAAGAAATCAAATATCTTAATACATGTATAGAGTATTTCACACAAAGCATTGCCTAAAATAATTTTCACTCAACACTTACTTTGAAAAACACTCAATCACTCAAGTGTATAGAAAGGTTAGTGTTTTCCCTCATTCCTTGATTATGCCATTACATACCATAAGCTTGTAAGTAGTAAAAATCTCCACTACTAGTATAAAGTAGTAAAGAGGATCAAAGGGTCTTAAAAAGGGTTGTAATGTGGCTTAGGTTAGGGTAAGAAACTTTTGGGTTTAAGTAGCTAGTATTGTGTAAAGAAAAGCATCAATACAACATAGGAGAATTAACCAAATCAGAATTGTAACAAGCATGATACTTTTAATCAAATTCCCTTCTTAAGAATATAAATTTGCTGCTAGCTCTTAATGTATACTTACTAATTTTATTTCTTTTTTTTTTTTTTGGTTTTTACTAGCATTTGTAATTCTAACTTTAAAAAGAAGGAAATTGAAAATTTTTCACTAATTTCATGCTTTTCAATAACAAATATATCTCCCATGCTATATCAATCCTAATCCCTCCACAATAGGGTAAGTACAAAGAAATTAGGCCTTGTTTAAGCAAAAAGTTTGGGTTATTAATATGTTTAAACAAGAAAACAGGATATAGGCTCAAAATTGGCTACCTAAAGTCAAAAGGTAAAGGAATTGAAAAGTAAGCTAAAATTAGTTCATTCTAAGTGCCCTTATCATATCCCGTGTACATCCCATACTAATATGCAGTCTTGAAATTTACTACAAACAAGTTCTAGAGGATATGGCATAATAAGGCTCTCACACAAAGAAAAATTTGTGTATAAGGCTTCAAAAGCTCACATGGCTATAGTTTAAACTATCATAGGCAATAAATTGGCAAAACAATCTTTATTTACATATAAAAAGATACCTAACTTAAAAAGAACCTACACCAAAGTGTTTTACTAATTCATACCCTTCACTATGTACAATAAAAAGCTAAAGTAAAACAAATAATGAAAATGGTCAAAAAGTTACTATCTAAACTAATGGTCAAAAACATAAAACCTATACATGCTCTAAGTTTCAAATATTCATCAAATACTAAGCTCCAAAATGTTTATTTACATTTTACAACCTAAAACAATCTAAAACAATACATACCTAAATCTAGCAGTTCATGCAAACACAAGCTATACTACACAATTAATAACACATATAACCATACATGCATATATGTATTAAAAACAGAAAACATATCAAAACACAAAATACCCCCCTCACACTTAAAGGACACAATGTCCCCATTGTGTAAAAAGGAATAAACGAAACAAACAAACTAACATAAAAAAAAACACAAAAGAAAACAATAACAAAATGAAGAAAAAGAAAGGAGACAAACTCAAAAACTCCCACTAGGGGAGCTTGGAGGAGAGGGAGAAAGGTCCACATTCTGCTTGCGGAAAAAACTAAGGAGTTTGCGACCCAAACTCTTCTGATTTTTCAGCACATTCCGCACATCCGACTCAAGAACATCCATTCTTGCTGCCATACTCTGATTTGCTGCCTCTATTCCATCTAATCTTTGCAAGACAGGCTCCAAATCTACAGTAGCTCCTCTATTATTTCTCCTCTCATCATCAGCAGCACCAGCAGCCGCCTCGTCCTCACCCGAGGAGTCATGAGCCATAGCTGCTGAAGCTGCTTCATATGCCCTTGCATGAGACACACTTGGTCCAGCCATATTGGGGTCAGCCCTATGTGATCCACCTGCACATCTATCAACAAACCTTGGGGGCCAAGCTCCCTTGGTCAAAATATTAGCCCTTCTCAAATAAACAACATCCAACAAAGGAATTGATTCATTGTCTTCCATGGCAAAATTATTTAAATCTCCCATACACCCCAAAATAATCCCAGTTACCATATGACACATACCTACGGATTTACTACGCGCAATAGAAGCATGATAAAGACCATCAAGAATAAAATCAATGGAGTCAGGTGTTTTGTGAGATTGCAATAAATCCAAAACAAACAAATCCTTTGTTTGAACTTTAGTACTTTCAACTCTCCCAAACATGGCATGGCAAAGAAATTTATGAAAAAGCATTAAAGCATGATCTCTAATCTGCCTATTAGTAGAATTTTTGTTATTAAATCGTTCAAGCCCTGACAATGCATTCCACACAGGGAAAGGATGAAATATATGTGAATCAAATCGCTTACCATTCAAAGGGAAACCAAACCAGGTATGCAAATCATTATAGTGAAAAGTATAATTAACACCACGATGCCTAAATTTCATGGAATCCCTTCCTTTATCCACATAATCTAAAGTAACAAAAAATTCTAAAGCCCAGTCCTTACGTACAGGTAAAGAGTAAGTTATGAATTTCCCCCATTTCATATATCTAAGAAAATTATTAATTTGTTCATTTAAACCCATTGTATTCAAAATAGCAAAATCAAGCGCCCACATCCCTACATACGTTTTTTTAGCAAAATAAAGGAACTTCTCACCCTCCTCATCAGAATAAAGGGGAAAAGGACAGTCATACCTGTTTTGAAAAATAAGGGAAGCAGGAGTTTGATCCTCTTCAGGTTGGCTGGTTTTGCCCATTGGTCGCTTTCCTTTGCTCTTATCACCCACATGTTTTGTTCTCACCATTTCAAAATCGTTTTCCAAATGAAGAACAAGATGAGACGAAATAGAAAAATAAAAGCAACAGATTTATAGAAGAAAAAGAAAATCGAGATTTGCGGTGGAAGTTAGAGAGAATCGTGAGAAATAATTTGAGAGAATCGCGCGAAAATAAAAAGAAGAAAAGTGAAGAGGCCAAAGAAATTACATAAAGAGAAGTTATTAGGGTAGAAAATGAGAAGGTGGGGAATTAAATGTGAGTCTAACGGTTGGTTTGACCGAAAAAATCGAATTCCGCGTTCTGTCGCGACGTCGCGACATTGCCGCGATCGCGACAGAAGCAAAATGAAAAATTTGAACATCGCGCCATACGTCGCGTCATTGCGACAATTTATTCCCGCTCTCCATCGCGACATCACGACAACGTCGCGATCGCGACAGAAAGCAAAGTGAAAAATCAAAAATTAGTTGTCGCGATGATACTCAGTGCCGCGCCGTCGCGATGGCAACGATAAAGCAACTTCCCCTTTCTGTCGCGCTCGCGACAGAATGGAATTTTGAAAATCACATTTACTTTTCCTTCCAAAAACAACACACAAAGGTATATAAAATAAATTTACATATGAAAAACATCTGTGGAACAAAAAGAACAACATTAGTATATACAAATATCACACATATAATAAAACAATTAATTAACAAGAAAAGTTAAACCAAGTAACCATCAAATCATTTTTAAGGAAAGAAATGAAACCTCCCTTCCATGAAATGTTTCCTCCAAATACACTTTACATCTTTGACCATTGGCTTTAAATAACTCCCCTTTATTATTTTTTAGCTCAAAAACCCTTGATCAAAAACTTGTGTGACTTCAAAGGGTCCACTCCATCTAGATCTTAATTTTCCCGGAAAGAGTTTCAATCTAGAATTATACAAGAGAACCTTATCCCCAATATTAAAATTTTTAATCCGAATATGTGCATCATGCCATTTTTTAGTCCTTTCTTTATAAATCTTAGCATTCTCAAATGCAAGAAGCCTCAATTCATCTAGCTCATTTAATTGTAAACATCTTTTGACACTTGCATCTTTAAGATCATAATTCAAAGTTCTAATGGCCCAATATGCTTTGTGCTCTAACTCCACAGGTAAATGACACGCTTTTCCATAAACCATTCTATATGGTGTCATACCAATTGGGGCTTTGAATGCAGTGCGATATGCCCACAAAGCATCATCTAATTTATGTGCCCAATCCTTCCTAGAAGTAGAGACTGTTTTTTCTAATATCCACTTTAACTCCCTATTGGACACTTCTACTTGACCACTTGTTTGTGGGTGATATGGTGTAGCTACCCTATGATGAACTCCATATTTTTGCAATAATGAATCAAAAGAACGGTTAATGAAATGTTTACCTCCATCACTTATGATGGCTCTTGGCACTCCAAATCTTGAGAAAAGCTTCTTCAAAAACTTTATCACCACCTTGGAATCATTGGTAGTTGTGGCTTTTGCTTCAACCCATTTTGATACATAATCAACCCCAACCAAAATGTAGTTTTGACCAAAAGAAGTAGGGAAAGGACCCATGAAGTCAATCCCCCACACATCAAACACTTCAACTTCCAATATGTTATTCAAAGGCATCTCATCTCTTTTCCCAATATTTCCAGCCCTTTGACATTTATCACATTTGGCTACATACATCTTTGCATCATGAAATAAAGTTGGCCAAATGAATCCACATTCAAGCACTCTAGATGCAGTTTTATTGGCACCATTATGACCCGAATATAATGCAGCATGACAATGCATTAAGATGTTTTGATAATCCCCCTCACTTACACAATGACGAATTATACCATCTCCACTTATCTTAAACAAGTAAGGCTCTTCCCAAAGATAATTTTTAACATCACTAAAGAATTTCTTCTTTTGTTGCCATGTCAAATTTTCAGGTACAATTCCAGCAGCAAGATAGTTAGCAAAATCAGCATACCAAGGTACATGCATATTCAAAATTGACATCAAGGCTTCATCCGGAAATGTTTCATTAATTTCAATACCATCACCTAGAGTTTGTTCATTTTTTTTCTAACCTAGACAAATGGTCAGCAACAAGATTTTCACTTCCCTTTTTATCTTTAATTACAAGGTCAAACTCTTGCAATAACAATACCCAACGAATCAACCTAGGTTTAGCATCTTTCTTTGCAAATAAATACCTCAATGCAGCATGATCGGTATAAATTATGACTTTAGATCCCAACAAGTATGATCTAAACTTGTCACATGCATAAACCACAGCTAACATTTCCTTTTCAGTTGTTGTATAATTAACTTGGGGAGAAGACAAAGTATGACTAGCATAATATATCACATGCAAATTCTTACCATGCCTTTGGCCTAATACACAACCCACAGCAAGATCACTTGCATCACACATAATCTCAAATGGCAATTCCCAATTAGGAGCAAAAATAATAGGAGCACTTATAAGGGCCTTCTTCAAAGTTTCAAAAGCATGCATACATTCCTTAGAAAATTCAAAGGAAACATCCTTAACTAGCAAATTAGTTAAAGGTTTAGCAATTAAAGAAAAATCCTTTATAAATCTTCTATAAAATCCAGCATGTCCAAGAAAAGATCTTACCCCCTTAAGTGTAGTGGGTGGAGGTAACTTTTCAATTAATTCAGTTTTTGCTCTATCAACCTCAATACCCCTACTTGAAATTTTGTGCCCTAATACTATCCCTTCATCTACCATAAAATGGCATTTCTCCCAATTAAGAACCAAGTTAGTTTCTTCACACCTAGCCAATACTTTGTCTAAATTTTTCAAACAAAGCTCAAATGAATCTCCATATACAGAAAAATCATCCATAAAGACTTCCATTATATCCTCTATCATGTCTCCAAAAATTGAAGTCATACATCTTTGAAATGTGGCTGGGGCATTACAAAGCCCAAAAGGCATTCTCCTATAAGCAAAAGTTCCATAAGGATAAGTAAATGTAGTTTTCTCTTGGTCACTAGGGTAGATAAAAATTTGGAAATATCCTGAATATCCATCAAGAAAACAGTAATGAGAATGGCCAGCAATTCTTTCAAGCATTTGGTCAATGAATGGTAAAGGAAAATGATCCTTTCTAGTGGCCAAATTAAGCTTCCTATAATCTATACACACTCTCCAACCTGAGGTGGTTCTAGTTGGAATTAAATCTCCATTCTCATTCCTCACTACTGTCATACCCCCCTTCTTTGGAACACAATGTATTGGACTCACCCAATCACTATCCAAAATAGGATAAATGATTCCAGCATCAAGCAATTTAATAACTTCCTTTTTAACTACCTCTTTCATATGAGGGTTAAGCCTCCTTTGTCTATCAGCTTTTGGTTTATAATCATCTTCCATATTTATCCTATGCATGACAACATTAGGACTAATACCCTTCAAATCAGATATTTGCCATCCAATACTTTTTATCCTTTTTCTAACAACTTCTAATAATGCATGCTCTTGTTCTTTATTTAGTTTATTAGAAATAATAATAGGCAAAGTATGATTTAATCCAAGAAAAGCGTACCTCAAATGACTAGGTAATTCCTTTAGATCAACATTTGGTGGACTTTCAATGGAAGGTGGTAAAGGTGCTTCATTACGAATAAGAGGTTCACTTCTAAAACTTTCTTGCTCTACCTCTTCATGAACTTCCTCTTCCATTTGGACTTCCTCTTCATCTGCATTTTCTAAGACTTCCACAACACACGCATCAATGACATCTATTTTCATGCACACATTTTCATCCATTGGGTATTTTAGTGCCTTTTCCATGTGATATTCAACACTATCATCCCCTACTCTTAAGACTAATGTGCCCTCATAGATATCAACTAATGCCCGACCAGTCCTCATGAAAGGTCTACCCAATATTAAGGGACATTTCTCATCATATGCAAAATCTAAAATGACAAAATCAGCTGGCAAAATAAATTTATCCGCTTTTACAAGCACATCTTCAACTATTCCATATGGTTTCTTAATAGATTGATAGCTAATTGCAAAACCATGGAAGTAGGTTTAACATAATCTAAACCCAATTTTTTAAAGATAGAATAAGGCATGAGATTAATACTTGCCCCCAAATCACATAAACACTTAGGAAACTCTTTATCCCCTAAGGTACATGGAATTGTGAAACTACCATTATCTTTAAGTTTGGTAGGCAAATTATTTGTAATTATAGAACTACATGCTTCAGTCAATGCAATAGTGGATATATCCTCCCAACTTCTTTTCTTAGAAATTAAGTCTTTAAGAAATTTTGCATAGTTAGGAATTTGTGATATGGCCTCAATAAAATTCAAATTTATGTGCAAATGCTTTAATTTATCAATAAAAGATTGAAATTGCTTATCTTGGTTTTGTCTCTTTAGGCGTTGCGAAAACGGTGGGCAAGGTTGAAAAATTTTGGAAGAATTTGCTTTAGATGCCCCTTCTGTCGCGACCGCGATAGGTGTCGCGATCGCGACAGAAGACTCTCCTCCTGTTGTCGCGTTCACGTCTGGTATCGCGCCTATTGTCGCGCCTGGAACTTTGGTTTGCTTCTCTTCTGTCGCGACCGCGATAGGTGTCGCGCTCGCGACAGAAGAATCATTCTTCTTTTTATTTTCCTGAAATTCTCCATTCTTGTTAGTAATAACAAATTCATTGGTGTAAGATTTACCTGACCTCAAATTGATGGCTTTTAGATGTTCCCTTGGGTTCTCCTCCGTATTACTTGGTAAAGTACCTTGTAATCTTGAAGGTAAAGCCTTTGCTAGTTGCCCAATTTGCACTTCTAAGTTGTGAATGGATGAGGCTTGATTCTTTGTGATTTGATCAAACTTATTTTCTAGCCTCTTTTGGTTCTCCTCTTGTGAATTAAATTTCATATTAATCCCCTCTAAGAACCTATCCATTTTAACCTCCAAAACCCCAAACCTATCTTGAGGTGGTTGAAAACTTACTCCTTTATTTTGATTACTACTATTCCCCCATGAAAAGTTTGGATGGTTCCTCCATCCAAGGTTATATGTATTGGAAAATGGGTTACCTCTTCCTTGCCCTTGGATAAAACTAACTTGCTCCTCCGTACTATTTATGCCTAAATTACATACCTCACTTGGATGTCCTTGTTGTCCATAAATATTGCATCTATTTGGTTGACTACTTCCCATACCCATATTATTGAGTTTGTGAGTCAATGCTTCCACTTGAGCTTGCAATGCAACCACTGAATCTAGTGCATGAACTCCTCTTACATTAGTAGAATTTGAATCTCTACTTCTTTCGGTAGGCCACATGCAGTTGTTCATGGACATCTCCTCCAACAATTCAAACGCCGCTTCAGTAGTTTTTCTCATCAAAGATCCTCCAGCAGCAGCATCAATAGTTCCTCTTGTGGTAGGATTTACTCCATTATAGAATGTTTGCATCAACAATTCTCTTGGCAAGTTATGGTGTGGACACATTCTTTGCAATTCCTTAAATCTTTCCCAAGCCTCATATAATGATTCATTATCATTTTGAACAAATGTAGTAATATCCTTTATGATTTTTGCAGTTTTGGCTAATGGAAAATATTTGGATAAAAATGCTTGGGCTAATTGGTCCCAAGTAGTTATAGATCCTCTTGTTAGAGAATTCAACCAAGCTTTTGCTTTATCCTTCAAAGTGAATGGAAAAAGCCTAAGCTTGATTGCATCAGCCGAAACCCCATTTATCTTAAAGGTATCACATATTTCAAGGAAATTTGCCAAATGAGCATTTGGATCCTCATTTGCCAAACCATAAAATTGAATACTATTTTGAATCATTTGTAATAATGAAGGCTTAATTTCAAATTGATTGGCATTTACCGTTGGTCTTACCACTCCTTGTTGAGCACCACTCAAAGCAGGTGTGGCAAAATCCATCAATCTTGGTGGATTTTCTTCAGCCATGATAATTGATCTCCTATTTTTGTTCTTCTTTTTATTGGATTTCCGGTTACTTGACAAGAATCTTTCAATTTCAGGATTTAAAGGCTCAAGCTCTTCTAAAGAACTCCTTGTACTAGGCATGAACTTCTAAAATCCTGTAAAAAACAAAACACAAAATTAATTTAAACATACAAACAAATTAAAAACAAAACAAAATATTGTAATCCAAAATCATAAATCAATTTTCACAATGGCATAGAACCGTTCCCCGGCAACGGCGCCAAAAACTTGTTGAGCATTTTCTATAGATGCTAATTATACCGCAAGTATACGGTGTACCGTAATAGTACTTAAGATGTCGATCCCACGAGGAACATTTTTACACACTATTACTAATTGATTTTAATCTTGTTTACAATTATAAATTGATGGAGAAATGATTCTAAATTAATCTAATATGTAAACTTACTAAGTCTAGTTTATGTGAATCCAAGAAGATAGAAAAGATCAATGATGCTAGATAAAAAGATGGAACTTGAATTAATTGTTCTTAATGATTTTAGCATTCTTGTCTTGTAAGTCAAGTTGAATAAATTTCCTACTTACTTTCTCAATATAAATAGGACTGCCTAAAACATACACATATAAGTCTAATTCCAAATTTTCATTTAAGAACTAGATTATTATACATGCAAATCTTAAGAATAAAACACAACTTATAACAACCATTTTAATATTATGATTTCTCAAACAATATCTTGATGATGAATTCTCAATTAGATGTAAGAATGAATTTGATTTCTCAATAAAACTCAAACTTATAATGATAATAAATAATGTACTAATGAGAAATTCTACAATTAAGAACTCTTGAATAAATATGAACAATAAAATAATTTTATATTAAACATTTAAGTTCAGAATTTACATCATAAAATTTACAAAGAAGAATTAAAAGATGAGAATTAAAGAAGGAGATTTCTCAACCCTTTTCAAGTCACAAATTGTAGTCCTCTTCCTTGTATAATTTCTTCTCTTCAACACATAAACTCTACTTAAGAAAAAATAAAAGAAAACTATTTTTAACTAAAGAAAAATGTATTCAAATGATCAATTCTAAGTCATCATATGTAAATTACAGTTAAAAATAGAATTTATAATGTCAGCTCATGCCCCTTCAGATGCCCTTCTACAAAGGTTATAATTGTTGGTGGAAAGGTGCAACTTCTCAAGTTCAAATTTGAACTTTAGTGTCTAACGGATCCTTCTGTCGCGATCGCGACAGCTATCGCGCTCGCGACAGAGCACGGCCTCTCTTTCGCTCGCCCTTTCCTCATGTGTGCCTTCTCCGCGCCTTATCGCGACCTCGCGATGCCTTCCCTTGGTCGCGACAGCTTCTCTTCTCTTCTCTTTCTCTTCTTTCTCTCTTCTTCCCTTAGCACGCTCTGTCGCGCTCGCGCTCGCGCCGCCTATCGCGATCGCGACAGAAGCTTTTCTGCCTTGGCTCAATTCTTCTTCTTTTCTCCATTTTCTCCACATTTTCTCCATTTGTCTCCTATATGCAAAACTTAACAAAACACATAAAACACACCTAATTCCAACAACTAAAAACACATAAAACATTATTTATAACCACAAAATATAGTTTAATTATGAGCTATTTAAGCTCATATCAGCGTTCACAAAGTACGTGTATTTACATGGTATGAGCATGCAAGACATGCATTGGTATATACAATGATTAACGTGCATGATGAAGAACTTATATGTACATGGCATAATTCATGTATGACAACGCTATATGCTAATGCAACTGTATGCGTATGCTCCAGCACATAATGTTTATATATATATATATATGCAATGTAAGCCTACTGATATGTACATATTATGACACATGAAGAGCGCATTCTTTTTATTTTTTATTTATTTATTTATTTACTTTTACATGTTATGGTGGTAGTATATCCACATGTGCCATGATGCATGTCAATATGTACATTCAGTGATATATGTTGTATGTATAGTTTATGGCGCATGATGAATGTCATAAAGAATGTTAATATATATATATTGCGACAAGCATTGTTATGTACATGCAAAACAAATACATGTTATGTTCATATTTACAAATTATGATACAAGCAATTTTATATACAAAGTGCACAGATTCTATTATTGTACAGGAGAAAAAAATACACATGCCTTTTTTACTATTGTTCATGAAAGAAAGAAATAATGCACGAGCACGAATACACATACAAGAAGAAAGTTCCTCCCAACCGTTTCTCTCTCACACAGGAGGTCGTGCGGTCTCTTTCCTAGGTGGGCTTGACCCATGGATCAACGGGGAACCCAATGGGTGCGTATAGCGTGCTGCGAAGCACAAACTCTCATTAATAAAAAGCGCATGCAGACGAATTTTCGGTTGTCGTGTATTTAAATAATCCGAATAAACCAAAAAATGCCCCTTGGGATATGAAAATCTTTAAGGAGTGAACATCTAAATTTATTTGGATTTGTCCAATAAACGATAACCCACTCCACAAGCAACGTATTATGGCGCATGCCCCCTAGGGAAAGTATCCATTGCCATTACATGAGCTTTGGTCAAGGTGGTGTTGCTTTAGGGCTACCCAAGCGTGATACCTGCCAACTGGTCTAGACCAGCCGGGTCACCATTTGATATACCATTTGATGGCACGAGGCTTGGGCTGGTGATTATCCTTAACACTTCCCCAAATTGAGTGAAAATGAGGTCGTGCTTCAGGAACGCACCGGGGCTAATAGAGGGACCAAACTAGCATAATTCTAAGGCTCTAGCATGATGCAATGCAATTTTTCGAAAAGTGATAAAATTTCTTGATCCTACACCCATTTACATTAGATTAACCAAAAGTACTTTCGGAGCAAAATCTCATGATATCCCCAGTGGAGTCGCCACTGTAGACGACCTCACCGTCTATCGGGCTACCATAAGGCAGGATCATGGAGTCGCCACCCGATAAAACATCGGGAAAGTAATTCTAACCTTATGAGGCCAAAACCAGAGAGAGTTCGGGACCTCACTCTTATTCATACCTTTGGTTAATATTATGTGAATAGGTTTTTAAGATCAATTATTTTATCTCTTCTCTCACATGCAAATTATACAATAAAATTAAAGCGCATTACAAGCACGTATAAAAAAGCAGTAAATAAAATATAACTACAATCATCTAAAAACAAATATGAAACCATAAAAAATGATAAAAATACATACATAAATCGGGCTATTCTTTTAGGCGGGAACATTGGTTCCCAATTACTTTTTATGAAAAGTTTTGAGTTCTCAAATCGACCTTTGCTTTGGGGTGAAAACCAGGACATTGGTCCAGTTTTATTAACAAATTTCATTTTGGTAGAAAACATTTGTGTTGTGGTTCTTTTTAAGCACGGTCAAAAATCTTTTATTATTACTAACCATTAGCGAATGAAAGAAGAATAAAATAATAATTACATATTTCAAAATAAATAAATTCTAATCTACTTATCCCGACCATGCTTCACCTAATTCTGTGGGCGAGTCACGTGCCACTCGCATCGCAGTAGAGACAGAAAACAATATTGGTTAATAATGAATAAATACATAATTGAATGAATAACTAAACAAATAAATAATTGAATAAAGTAAATTGAAGAAAATAATTAAAGTTAGTAATGGATCAAATTAAATGATAAATAAATGAATAAATAGATAAATAATTAAATAAATAATTGAATCAAACAAATTGAGAGGATTAATTAATGTAAAACACAATGGCAATTATAACAATCAAATGCAATAAAAATGATAATGCTAATAATAATACCGTAAGATGATGATGATGATTAAATGAACAAAAAAAATTATAATAATAATAAAAATAATGATAACAATAGTAACGAAATAATAATAATAATAATAATAATAATAATAATAATAATAATAATAATAATAATATTAATAGTAATAATAAAAGATAATAATATTAATGATAATAATAATAGCAATAATGCAAAGTAATAACAATAACATGAATAAAAATTGTAATGATGATGATAACAGTAATAATAATATTAAAATAATAACAACAAAACACAACGATAATTAATAATAACTAAATATACCCAATAATAATAATAAATAATGTAAAATAATTAATTAATTAATAATAATAATAATACTAAAGACCGAATAAAACTAATAATAAATTAATAAATAATAATAATAACACTACTAACAATACTATATCCTCAATAATAATAATAATAACAAATAATCACAAAATACAATAACCAATAACAAATAAATACAATAATGAATATAATAATAAATAAATAATATTAATAACAATAAAATCAATATAACTCAATAATACTAATAATAGATACAAAAAAAACAATAATAACAATAATAATAATAATAATAATAATAATAATAACAATAATAATAAACAGAAAATAAGTAAATGTATAATAATAATAATAAAATAATTAAAACAGAATAATAATAATAATAATAATAATAATAATAATAATAATAAATAGAAATTTAGTAAAATAGGGGTTACCGGTTTTTTGCCGCCGGAGCCGCCGTGGGTGGCCGGTGATGAGCACCTCCCTCACCGGGGGATAGATCGCCACCCGAGGAACCCGCCGGAGTTGGTCACGCGTCGGAGGAAGCTGAGTCCTTGCCGAAAAATGCGTCGGAAGCTCGCGCCACCACCATCTCCGATCTCCCTCACGCCGGCGGCTACGGATGATCAGCGAGCACCGTCGGCTTCGTCCGGGTTCCCTCTCCACCGTGGTGGGGCGCGTGCGGCGATCTGCAGCCTTGACTGGCCGCCGGAGCCCCCGCCACCTCCTATCCTTTTTTTCTTCTTTTTCCTTGGTTCCGGCGTCGTCCTCTGTGTTTTTGGCCCCTGTTTCCCTCTCTTGTTTTGCCCTTATTTCCTCTTTCTTTTAATTCTTTCAATTCTTTATTTTGGTTTCCTTTTGATCTTTGGTTTGTGCTCACATTTTGCTCTCTCTTTTCTATTTTTATTTTCTTTCTATGGCCGGCCCTTCTCTTGCTCTCTGTCTTCTTGCTTTCTCTTCTCTCTTTCTCTTTTCTATTTCTTTTCTTTTCTTGTTCCAGCCGACCCCCCACTCTTTTGCTCATCTCATTCTTTTTATACCCCATATTTAGGGTTAAGGGGTCGCAATGGTAATTTCCTCCATAATTCCCTCCTTTTCTTCTTTTTAATTAATCTAACTTAATTCAAATAACACACATTAATTAATTAATTTAAACATTACATATTAATTAAACATCACAAATTAATATAATTAATCCACTTAATATATAATTTATCTAATTAATTAAACATTTAATCCATTTATCACATATATATATATATATATATATATATATATATATTTATCTAATTAATTATACATTTTAAACTTTAATTATACATGCACTTTAATCACACAATAATATTAATTACTCAAGTAACTAACTACATTAACTAATTAATTTTTAATTTCACACACATATTTATTATATATTATTTTTTCCATTTTTTTTTTGGAGGGAATGATCAACAATCACCATTTTAATTTTATGCTGGACTCGGTACCCGGTGTCTACAGTTGCCCCCAATTTTGGAGAAGCTAGTGCATAGACACCTAGGTGAGCCAAAATTCAAAGAGAAAGAGAGAAGGGATTACATACCTGTGGCGGAGACCCTGCCTTCTTGCCGGGAGTTGGATAAAGAGATGCCTCCTCAGAGGGCTTCGGGATTTGCCTCCTCAGAGGGCTTCGGGATTTGCCTCCTCAGAGGGCTTTGAGATTTTTGCCTCCTCAGAGGACTTTGAGAATATGCCGCCTCAGAGGACTTTGGGGAATTTGCCTCCTCAGAGGACTTCAAGATTTTACCTCCTCAGAGGACTTGGAGATTTTGCCTCCTCAGAGGACTTTGAGAATTTGAGGACTTCAAGATTTTGCCTCCTCAGAGGGCTTTGGGGAATTTGCCTCCTCAGAGGACTTTGAGATTTTGCCTCCTCAGAGGACTTCAAGATTTTACCTTTTCAGAGGACTTGGAGAATTTGCCTACTCAGAGGACTTTGAGATTTTGCCTCCTCAGAGGACTTTGAGAATTTGAGGACTTCAAGATTTTGCCTCCTCAGAGGGCTTTGGGGAATTTGCCTCCTTAGAGGACTTTCAGAATTTGCCTCCTCAGAGGACTTGGAGATTTTGCCTCCTCAGAGGACTTGGAGATTTTGCCTCCTCAGAGGACTTTGAGATTTTACCTCCTCAGAGGACTTCAAGATTTTGCCTCCTCAGAGGACTTTGAGATTTTGCCTCCTTAGAGGTCTTCATAATTTTTCCTCCTCAGAGGACTTTGGGAATTTGCCTCCTCAGAGGACTTCAAGATTTTGCCTCCTCAGAGGACTTTGAGATTTTGCCTCCTCAGAGGACTTGGAGAATTTGCCTCCTCAGAGGACTTCAGATTTTGCCTCCTCAGAGGACTTGAGATATTGCCTTTTGAACAAGGACTTAAAGGTAATACTTTGAAGAGACCGAGAATACCTTTAAAAAAGGACTTAAGGATAATGCTCCGAAGAGACTGAGAATGAGAATGCCTTTAAAGAAGGACTTAAGGATAATGCTCCGAAGAGACTGAGAATACCTTTAAAAAAGGACTTAAGGATAATGCTCCGAAGAGACTGAGAATGAGAATGCCTTTAAAGAAGGACTTAAGGATAATGCTCCGAAGAGACTGAAAATGAGAATGCCTTTAAAGAAGGACTTAAGGATAATGCTCCGAAGAGACTGAGAATGCCTTTAAAGAAGGACTTAAGGATAATGCTCCGAAGAGACTGAGAATGCCTTTAAAGAAGGACTTAAGGATAATGCTCCGAAGAGACTGAGAATACCTTTAAAGAAGGACTTAAGGATAATGCTGCGAAGAGACTGAGAATGCCTTTAAAGAAGGACTTAAGGATAATGCTCCGAAGAGACTGATAATACCTTTAAAGAAGGACTTAAGGATAATGCTTCGAAGAGACTGAGAATGCCTTTAAAGAAGGACTTAAGGATAATGCTCCGAAGAGACTGAAAATGAGAATGCCTTTAAAGAAGGACATAAGGATAATGCTCCGAAGAGACTGAGAATGCCTTTAAAGAAGGACTTAAGGATAATGCTCCGAAGAGACTGAGAATGCCTTTAAAAAAGGACTTAAGGATAATGCTCCGAAGAGACTGAGAATGCCTTTAAAAAAGGACTTAAGGATAATGCTCCGAAGAGACTGAGAATGAGAATGCCTTTAAAGAAGGACTTAAGGATAATGCTCCGAAGAGACTGAAAATGAGAATGCCTTTAAAGAAGGACTTAAGGATAATGCTCCGAAGACACTGAGAATGCCTTTAAAGAAGGACTTAAGGATAATGCTCCGAAGAGACTGAGAATGCCTTTAAAGAATGACTTAAGGATAATGCTCCGAAGAGACTGAGAATACCTTTAAAGAAGGACTTAAGGATAATGCTTCGAAGAGACTGAGAATGCCTTTAAAGAAGGACTTAAGGATAATTGATTTGCCCATTGGGGGGCTTAAGAAACGTCATCTTGTCGACGTGCGACTGATGTACACTATCTAATGAGCGTCAAGCACCATGTATGCATGGAATGCATTTGAAAAGATATGCGTTTATGAAATGATATGCAAAGGACTATGATCCTGAAATACATATATGTCGATGGCTTGCATTCATGTGGAAGATTATGGAATCGTCATTCTAACATGTTTTCAGATGATCATAAACGAGAAAAACATGCAAAGGTTCAACATGAGAAATATATACAAAGGGATTATGTATGCAACATATATGCAAATGTTCATGCATGTGACAAGGATAAAGAGTCGTTCATAGGCATAGATGAAAAGAATCATATGCAAAGATAAGTGGAAGTCATTACATACATGAAAGCTATGTAAAGTATTGAGTGTGTGTGATATGTGCACATATAACTATGTATATGAAACATATGCAGGAAAAAAAAATCACATATACGTGTGTACTAAGTGCATACGAAAATTGTGAATGTGAAATGCATGCAAACGATATGCCCGTGAAGAGTCGTGTGCATCAAAAGCACCTATGAAATATATTCGCTGAAGAACTTGTGCCAAAAGACATGCACCAAAAATTATACATGTACAACAATTTATGAGAATGTTTTCTACAGTTATGTGTAAAAACATTTGCAGAAAGCATATGTACAAAGAATGCTGCTGGGAGTATATGCAAAGCGTCATTTTCATGAGTAGTGATAAGAGATACCCCAAGATTGTAAGATGAGTGCAACCTATCAGGTACCCCAAACTCGAGTGTCTATCTGCATTTGAGCGTACTGAATGAACCACATTCTCAACTGATTCAATCTCAGCAAAAGAATTCAGGAGTCATTCCCAATGAAGTGCGAGGAAGCAAACATGTAAATATCAATGTTTACTAAATCAACATGTAAATACAAGGCATACCATACAATCTCTGTGTGTATGTGCAAAAGGCCAAAACGGATTTTTTTTTTTTTTTAAAGCAAATTCTAGACGCAATTTTGGTGACGAGACTCAACTCGAATGCACTAATGCACTCATGGCTTCTCGCTTGAAGCTCAAGAAACACCATACGCCTCTTCCTACGTACCAAACCTTATTAGATGGTCATCTCCGCTAATTAGATAAGGCCGAACCAAGAATCAAGAGGTCTTACTTTGGTTGTAACGTTAGGCTTAGGTAATTGGCTATCAAATGAGGATCATGTCGCTAGAGAAAAATGGCCGCAACCTTAATTTGATCAAACTTAATCTCATATATATACTAATTAGCCACTAAACTATCCACTCAACCTTCAATCAATTCCTGTCTTCATTCCAATTTAGTCCAAGTCACACATTCAATTCACACACATGCCAATTCAGATTAATTCTTTTAGGGTACATGTCCGGCCATGACAGAATTAATTTATTGTCACTCTTAGACTTTCAAAGATACGGAAGTTATAGTTCAAATGGAGCAAGAAACATTTGATTTGGAGTTTTCAAACTCCAGATATGATCAAAACACTTCACGGAGGTCTGGTGACATATAAGCAGAATTTTTCCTTAACACTAGGGTTCATACTTGATCACATACAATACTCATGGCAATTCACTTAACACTTCAATACACATCCATTTTGCATTTAATCTATATCAAACATCAATTAACACATATAGTTTCAAAACACATTAAACATGCATTAATTCAGATACAATCCCAAACCTCTTGGAGCACTGCTTCCCTTACTCTTTTATAGCACTTTCTCTTTCCCCTTTCTAGCTGTACTTGGCTCTTCAACTCATAACACATACAATACATACAAATCCATTAGACTATACTCATAATCTTAACAATCAAAATCAGAATTAGAAGAAGATAAAGGAGATACACTACATACTACATACCTTTCTAGCCAATACTCTTCTTCTAACTTATCTCTACCCAAATCTTAGTAACTCATGATCAATTAGAGCAAATGAAAGAAGAGCAAAAGAAGTGTAACTTTGAGAGAAAGTATGGCCGACTCAAGGTAGTTGAATATCAGATTTTTCTCAACCTCTCCACCTCATGCTTGCATGAAAATATGAGGTGTCAAGCTGAGGTAACTTCAAGCTAGGTGGCTGCCCTAACACATTCCACTTGGACTCCACTAATATACAGCTGATCCCACTAACTTTCGATTAACTTAATTAATCTCCACTACACTAATTAATCTTCACTTGTTAATTAATCATGCAAAGTGCAATTTAGCCACTACAATACTTTATTTCCTTTCAATTGGGTCCCTAGTTTCATATTTCAATCAAATCCAATACTATAAACCCTAATTGTCATACACACAATTACACTAATGACACTCCATTCTACTAGGGTGATTTTTGGGATGTTACACTACCATATGCTCTTGGGTTCCACATCTGAAGCACGCTCTAGAGACTCTCCTACACTTGCCCCAATGGCGCTTCTGACAATGCTAGCACTCTGGAATCACACTTCCCCTACTAGAGGGTGGCGCTACACTCCCAACCTCTGAATGCGTCGGAACCAAAATCTTCACACCTTGGCCACTCGGAACTCCTCTTGACCTCTTACCACTTCCATGTCCACTATCCAGTGCGTTCGTCTTTTGCTCAATCTTTTGTTTGATCACCTCAGATTCCTCTAACTTGATCGCTGCTGCAACTAACTGATAATACCCGGCTGGTTGCATAACCGCCATTGTCGATAAGGGCCCTCGAATCACTTCTCTCAACCCATCCTGGAAATGCTGACACTTGAACTTGTCGGTCAATAACATCTCAGGCACATACTTGCTCAAGCGACTGAACTCTTTCTCATAGTTGCTAACTGACATACTCCTCTGCTTAAGACTAATAAACTCCTTCCATTTAGCCTCTCTATATGCATTAGTCACATATTTCTGTTCAAATTCTTACTTGAAGAAATTCCATGTCAACTCAGCTGGTCATTGAGGGTTGCGAAGCACAAGCTTCCACCAATCATACGCTAACCCTTGAAGTAGCGACACTGCACAAGATGCCCTCTGATTTGTGGGACATTTAATCTCTTGCAAAATCCGATCCACTCTCTCAATCCAAAACTTGGCCACATCCGATTGATCCTATGCCGTTCCATGAAAATTTTCAGCTCCTCTCTTTCTCAAAAATTCAGTAGGAGCCTTAGGAGCTGCTAATTTATCCACTAACTGAAGTAACCCTTTCACAAAAGTCGAATTCACAAATCCCATATCAAGCATACCATGATGCTCATCACGCTGATGCTGCGAAGCAGATTCCTCGACTCTCACTGCATTAACACTGCCCGTTGTCTCACCCATGTTCTCACTTGAATTAGACTCCATCTAGACATTATAAAAGACAAGACACATCTGCATTAGGCCATGACACAAAATCGACTCGCATGCAAAGACTCGACACTTAAACAATTAAAGACAACCAAAACTACCTAAACTGGCGCTCTGATACCAAAACTTGTAACGGCCCCACCCCACCCCCCCCCCCTCCCCCCAACCCCCCGATTGGAAGGACGCCGGTACTCTACTACACGCTCCCTCAGAGACACTTGTACAAAACAGACATTCAGCAGAAGCGTACAATAACAATAATAGAAGAATCATCTATCACAATTGTAACACCCCTTACCCGTACTTAGGCGATCCCATCCGATAAGGAGTGAGATGCCGTATGAGTAGAGGTACCACCACACAGATACATAATATACATACAGTCATACATAAATATACATACCGAAATACAGGGTAATTTAAAACTTTACAAAACCATTCAAGAAATAAGCTGATCATGCATTAATATAATAGAAATCATTACATTACTGTTCTGATCAACTAAGAGATACAACAATTAATTACAAAACCCGAAATTACAAAAACAAAAGTGGAAGCTATTACAAAACCAATATAAGAGAGTTCTATACAAAAAGAATCTCAAAATACAAAACTCAGTCCTATTCTAAACCCTGCTACGTTGGCTTAGACTGCGGCGACTCTCCCAAAGCAACTCCTTCCGCACCTGCACGGGTAAACACACCGTGCTAAGCGATAAACGCTTAGTGGGGAAACACAAATATAAAAAGGACAACCATTCACAACGGTCGTCAAGGCGAAACACAAGCGTATATCAAAATATACCATACACATAGCATATCAGTTGCATAAGCATGCATATACTAAGCCATACATTCAGAAGTTCATAACGATATTCATATTCCCATAACAGATTATACTTTTCATTTATGAATTACACATGTGTCACATACATTTCCTCATAACACAATTCATACAAAGCACCTGCTGACTCGAGGGAGTGGATAACGAGTATATGAACAGTACTTTACAGGAACGAGCCGATCACATATAGTACCTTACGGGTACGAATCAAAAACCAAGATACTTTTAACTTTCACGAAACATTTTCTAAAGGGATTTTAAACAAGATCCGAACACATAAGGGTTTGCGAGGAACCAAGCGGGGACCTGATCGGGGTCCCAACGAAACAAAGGGCTGCAACTATAAGACTCTATTAGGCATACCTAACTATCCACTTTCTAGACTCTAGCAGGCCATGCATAAACCATTCAATCCATTTCATAATATTCCAAAATCATCATCATACATGTAAATAGTCGTATCATGAATCCGCATTCATATAATTCATAAGATATCAAGCATAAATCTCATAAACATGAAAGGAAACTAGAGTTCAAACCCGCACACAACAAAAGAAAACTCATTCAGCATACAGGAGGCTGTCGCGCTCACGACATCTGTCGCGCTCGCGACAGAGACTGAAGTCTCTTTGCTGCGCGTGCTCGACGGATTTCGTGACCGCAAGGAGCAAGGAAGGGCCAGGCTCTATCGCGCTCGCGACGTATGTCGCGGTCGCGACAGAGGACAATATTGCTATAGCGGGCTCGCGATAGCACTCAGCCAGCATCGCGCTCTGTCGCGATTGCGACATCCGTCGCGCTCGCGACAGAGGATGCTCAACAGTTCAGCTATCGCGGGCTCACGACTGATGTCGAGTGCTCACGACAGCGAAGCTCCGAAACGACGATCTCTGTTGCGCTCGCGACATCGTCGTGATCGCGATAGCGTCAAGTTTTCCAAAATCTGCAGAATTCTGCAGATTTTCTTCCTCCCTCTCTCAATCACAAACACACAAAACTCATCCAAAAACCTCTTACCTCAAACCCAGCCATCCATTAGCATCAACAACCATAATATAACATTAATCCATAAGAAATTTCACACAATTCATTAATTTAAACCTCCAATTCCAAGAATCATTCAAAACCCCAATTTATGGACAAAACCACATCAATTCTAGCATTATCGCAATTAACTCATGCTCTTACAAGATCCACATTCCAAAAAAAAAAAACCATAGCATATATACCAAAATAAAGAACATATAACAACCTAATTCTAAGAATCCATCAATCTCATACATAAACATAGATATATACATGAAAACCAAGAAATTCCCAAACCTCAAAATCCTTAGCTCCTATTGCTTGGATCCACTAGTTCCAGCGTTCTCTTTGCCCTTTGGCTCGTGAGGAGGCTCAACTAAGCACAAACAAGCACCAAAACACCAAAAACACAAACCCTAACTTAGATCCAACCCAAGAAGAAGAAGGAGAAAATGCATGTATAACACAAGGAAAAGCAAGAACTTACCAAGAATGATGTAAGGGAGTAATTAATTCCACCACTTGAGCTTGAATCTAAGCAAAGCACTTAGGAGAGTGCAAAGAAGGAAGAAGAAGAAGAAGGAAGAGAGAAAATGGGAAAATGGGTTTCAAAATCTGATTTTCCCTTTTTCATTTTCTTTTTCCCCTCTTTCTTTCCCCTTTAAACATGTCAACCATCTAGTGGAGGAGATCACTTACTCACACCCTAACTAAGTGTATCACATGCACACAATGAAACACCCTAATAATGCACCCTACAATTGTATGAAAGCATACATACCACAATAACCCACTAGTGCATAACCTACTATGGTGCATTCACACACACATAATGCAACTCCCATACACACACACTACAATGGTGCACTTATGCACACACAAACCTGTCCCAACTAATTCACACCATAGTGCAACACATGCACACACGCACCAGAAAAACCCCAAATCATACAATATTACCAAAATGTCCTTATGATCATGCCAAAACACATACAAATACATACACACACATGGCTCGCTCTACTAGGGGGCAAACGGGGTGTGACAACTCTCCCTACTAACAAGAATTTCGTCCTCGAAATTCTCACCTGATCTGAACAAAAGCGGGTACTGAACTCTCATCGACTCTTCTGGTTCCCATGTTGCTTCCTCGATCCCATGGTGATTCCATAAAACCTTGACCAAAGGAATCTGCTTGTTCCTTAACTATCTTACTTTCCGAGCTAAGATAGCTCTAGGCTCCTCATCGTAGAAAAAATCAGACTGCACTTGAACCTCTTGAACCGACAACACATGAGAAGGATCCGATCTATACCGATGGAGCATCGAAACGTGAAACACATCATGAAGCTTCGACAATTCCATCGGCAAAGCCAATCTGTAAGCTATTGGACCAACTCTTGCCAACACCTCATATGGACCAATAAAGCGAGGACTAAGCTTTCCTTTCTTCCCAAACTGAAGCACTTTTCTCCAAGGAGAAACTTTAAGAAAAACTTTGTCCCCAACTTCAAACTGCACATCTTTTCTCTTCAGGTTGGCATAAGACTTCTGCCGATCCTTAGCTGCTTTCAAGTTTCGCTGCACAACTCTGATCTTCTCCTCTGTATCTCTAACCAGATCTGGCCCAATCACTGACCTCTCAGATAGCTCTGTCCAACAAACTGGAGTCCTGCACTGTCTTCCATACAAAGCCTCATATGGTCACATACCAATACTCGACTGAAAACTATTGTTGTAGGCAAACTCCATTAGCGATACATACTTGTCCCAATTACCCGAAAAATCCAAAACACATGCTCTTAACATATCCTCTAAGATCTAAATCACTCGCTCGGACTGACCATCTGTCTAAGGATAAAACGCCGTACTGAAATTCAGCTTGGTACCCATAGCTCGTTGCAACTCTATCCAGAACTTAGATGTGAACCTTGGATCCTGGTCTAAAACTATAGACAAAGGCACTCCATGCAACCGAACTATCTCATCCACATAGATACTGGCCAATCTATCCATCTGGTAGTCCATCCTAACCGGTAGAAAGTGAGCGGACTTCGTGAGTCGATCAACAATAACCCAAACAGAATTATGCTTCTTCTGAGTCAAAGGTAACCCGGAAATAAAATCCATGGCAATATCATCCCACTTCCACTCGGGAACGGACAAAGGCGTGAGCAATCCCGAAGGAACTTGGTGCTCAGCCTTTACCTGCTGACAAGTCAAGCACTTGGATACAAAGTCCACTATATCCCTCTTCATACCAGACCACCAATAAAATTGCTTCATATCCCGATACATCTTGTTACTCCCAGGATGCATGGTGAAAACTGTACTATGTGCCTCATCCAAAAGCTGTCTTCTTAATTCTTCATTATCCGGAACACACAAACGGTTTCTAAACAGAAAAACCCCATCCTGAACCAAAAACTCTGACTGCTTGCCTAAGCTGACTTCTTGCACAATCCGTTGAAACTTCTCATCAACTTTCTGAGCATCCACAATCCGCTGTCTTAAGGTAGGCTTGACTCTCAACTGAGCTATCAAAGCTCCATCTGAACCAAACCTCCATCTGAATCATCTCAAAAATAAGGCAGAAACTGAGTTCCGACTCAAAGCATCTGTGACTACATTGGCCTTACCCGGATGGTAATCCACAATGCAGTCGTAATCCTTCAACAATTCAAGCCATCGACGCTGCCTCATGTTCAGTTCCTTCTGAGTCAGGAAATACTTCAAACTCTTGTGGTCTGTAAAATCCTGCACTTCTCTCCATAGAGATAATGACGCCAAATCTTCAAAGCAAAAACAACTGTTGCTAACTCAAGATCATGCGTCGGATAATTCCTCTCATGTGGCTTCAACTGTTGAGAAGCATAAGCCACAACCTTACCCTCTTGCATCAAAACACATCCCAAACCAACACCTGAAGCGTCACTATACATAACAAACTCCTTACCCGAAATGGGTTGAGTCAGTATAGGAGCTTCGACCAACAACTGCTTCAACCTCTCAAAGCAAACCTGACACTTATTTGACCACTCAAACTTAACTCCTTTCCTCAACAACCTAGTCATCGGCGCAGCAATCACCGAGAAACCTTTAACAAACCGACAGTAGTAACCCACCAGTCCAAGGAAACTCTGCACCTCCTGAACATTCCTAGGCACTTTCCAATCGACTATCGCCTCAATCTTAGCTGGATCTACTTGAATTCCCTTGGCTGAAACTATGTGGCCCAAAAACGACCCTTCCCAAAGCCAAAAATCACACTTACTCAACTTGGCAAACAACCGATGTTCCCTCAACACTTGGAAAACCAATCGGAGATGCTCCTCAAGCTCAGACTCATCCTTGGAATACACCAGGATATCATCTATAAACACCACCACAAACCGGTCTAAGTATGGCCTAAACACTCTGTTCATCAAATCCATGAATGCTGCTGGAGCATTAGTCAAACCAAACAGCATCACAAGGAACTCATAATGGCCATACCGAGTCCGAAATGCAGTCTTAACCACATCCTCATCCTTAACACAAAGCTGATAATATCCCGACCGAAGATCTATCTTAGAGAAAACACCGGAACCCTGAAGCTGATCAAACAAATCCTCGACTCTGGGCAACGGATACTTGTTCTTCACTGTTATCTTATTAATCTGCCTGTAGTCGATACACATCCTCAAGGATCCATCCTTCTTCTTAATGACCAGAACAGGAGCTCCCCAAGGAGATATGCTGGGTCGAATAAAGCCCTTATCCAAAAGCTCTTGTAGTTGAGTTTTTAATTCTCTCAACTCTACAGGAGCCATTCGATAAGGTGCCTTCGATACAGGTGTGGTGCCCGGCATAATCTCTATGGCTAGCTAAACTTCCCTCTCTGGAGGCAAACCCGGCAATTCATTTGGAAAAACATCACTGAACTCTCATGTCCTCAATCCTAACTTGATCCCTCTTGGAATCCAAAACTACAGCCAGAAAAGCCTCACAACCCTTTCTTATAAACCTCTTGGCTTGAATCGCAGAAATCATATTGTTCACAAAACTCGCACCCAAACCTCTTACAAACACTAGAGCTCGATTTCTATCCCGAAGCACGAAGGTCTTCCTATGAAAATCGACTACAGCTCGATGCTCACCCAACCAATCCATACCCAAAATCAAATCATACTCTCTAAAGGGCAACTCTATCAAATCCGCAGGGAACTCAACTCCCTCAACCAATAAAGGACAATTCCTATAAACTCTACTCACACTGACACTATGCCCTAATGGATTGGTCACACATATCTCATAGTCTAACTAATCTACCACATGCAACTTATCAAAAATCTTATTCGTGCACAAATATGAGTGTGTGGAACCAGGATCTATTAGAGCATATAATTCAGTGTCATGGAGTAGGAACTTACCAGCAATCACATCAGGGGCATCCTGCTCCTCTCTGGCTCTAACTGCATAAGCTCTAGCTGCAACTGGTGGAGGACGTTCAACAGTCTCAGAAACAGTCCCATCTCTAGGTCGACCGCCTCAACCTCTACCTCTTGCAGCCTGAGAAGCATTCGATCCAACTCTGCTTGCTCCTCTCTGAGGTCCCGAATCTTCACCCATCTGTGGACAACTAGCCAGACGGTGCTCGGTGCTCCCACACCGGATTACTTCCAATCGGATGCACACTTTCCCCCATGTCGCCCATATACTCACTTGGATCCGACTCCATCTAGACACTACAGAAAACAACATCTGTATTAGGCCATGACTCTAGACAGACTCTCATGCAAAGACTCTATACTCAACCAATCATATAGGACCAGAACCGACTAAACCGGCGCTCTGATACCACTAAATGTAACCCCCCGATATACCCGTTTGAAGGATGCCGGGGCGCCACGAGCGCGACTCACATAAACGCATACATATACCCAAGACATGCTAAGAAAACAAATACATTTAATCAAAATATAACATATCCATATACATATAATCATAATGTCATATCGTTTTACAAAATGAGTTCTGTAAATAAATACATATACAAAATTATCCTTTATAAAATACAGCGGAAGACAAAATAACTCCAATTCTAGACTTCTAGTGGCTGACCTGCAGATGTCCGACTCCCAGAAAGAACCTGTCACCTACACGGGAAAGGAGCCCATGCTAAACGATAACGTTTAGTGGGGAGGAATAACACATGTATGTGCATATAATCGCAATAACATATATATATATATATATATATATATATATATATATATATATATATATATAAAATAACAAAGCATCTAACGTATACTCAAGTATAATGGAAGAATAAACTATTCATATTCGAATGCCAATGTTACATCTCATTAAGTCCTAACTCATATTCATATACATGTAACATATATTCATTTCATATTACTATCGCATGTACCAAACTCAAGTAATAGCCTGAATATTCGCTAATTAGTGGATACGGGTACTAATGATACTGATAGGACACAGTATCCCAAGCATATGGAGACATGAGTCTCAAAATATTTTATAATCATGTATACCCGAAGGTATACCGGAGGCCGAGGCCTCAAACATCTTATATGACCCAAATGGGGCCCATATGTAACAAATAGCATATAGCAGCTGCACTGACACTCTGACCCTAGATAAGCGCTTATTTATCCACTAACTATGACTACTCGGCTCGAAGGCACTAATAAAATAATAAATACATATATATATCACTTCTTTTCACCAGAAAGGTATAACTGCGAAAGTATTCAAATAACTTAACCATACATATACATAGATCAGAAGTAAAGTCATATAAATCATTCACAGGTAAAATTGACGTACAAATCTCAAATGAATAACTAATACATATATACCATTTAACATGCTATGAAAACTTATTTAGATATGTTAACCCATTTATGAAAGCCAATATTCCATATGAGTAACATTTGAGAATGTAAAAAGGAGAAAAACTTTACATGTTAGAGATACCTCACGGTGGTAATCAAAGTGGTTGCCACCGTGACATACATATAAAGCAGAACAGAATGCCAGTCTGTGGTACCTCACGGTGCTAATCAAAGTGGTTGCCACCGTGACATGCATGAAAATCAAAACAGAATGCAAAAATGTGCTACGTCACGGTGGCAACCAAAGTGTTTGTCACCGTGACATGCATGACAGGCAAAACAGAATGCATGACTGAGGTGCCTCAAGGTGGTAATCAAAGTGGTTGCCACCGTGACATACCCACAACAGGTGGGCAGAATGCAATTATAACCTACCTCACGGTGGCAACCAAAGTGGTTGTCACCGTGAACCCTGTGAAATTTCAATTCCACAGAACCCAAACATGTATACAAGCCTTTCCAAACCTTTACAGCCCTAAAATCATACATAGATCATTCATTCCTATATCATAGCTTTAACATATGCCATAATGAACTCATAACCATGCTACAATTAACATGCTTATAACATAAAAATTCACTTACATAACAACTACACAAATCACTTATACTCATGCATACTCACATACCAAAACACACAACCAACAACAATACAATATTTGACTCAAAACATAATCCAAATAATGGTGTAAAAGCACACCCAAACATATAACCAAGTAAACTCCCAAACCTGAAATGGAGCTCAAATCTTCACTTCCTTTAGTAAACAACTTTTCCTTTCCCTCTATCCTTTCTCTTTTCTTCAGCTTCTTGCAACCAAACAAAACAATAACTCCATTAACTCAAGAACATAACCTTTAAAAACCCATTCAATCCCGTAAAAGGAGGAGAAGAAGAATGATACCTAAAGCAAAACAGCCACTTACCTCTTTTAGAACCTTTAAAGCTCAAACCCTAGACCAACAGTGGAAGAAAACCCACATGAAAGGAAGGGAGAGCAGAAATGTAGATGAGTAAGAGGGAGAGAGGCGTGAGAGAGAGAGGAGAGGAAAAACCCAAAGGCTTCTACGGGAAGCTACTCTTCCCCTTCCCTCTCTCTTCTCCTTTCAAATACCATTTAATGCTCCCACCAACCATTACACATGTGTCACACCCCGTTTGCCCCCTAGTTGAATGAGTCATATATGTATGAGTGTGCATTTGCATGAGTTTTGTATAATAAGGGCATTTTGGTAATTTTGCATGTTTTGCTAGCATGTGGGTGCATGCATGGTGCTGTGGTGTGAATTAGTTGGGACAGATTTGTGTGTGCATGAGTGCACCATAGTAGGATATGCACTAGTGGATTTTTGTAATATGTGGACATGCATATGTTAGTAGGGTGTGTTTAGGGAGATGTACTTGTGTGTGTTACTCACACATATGTAGGATGCATTATTAGGGTGTCTCATTGTGTGCATGTGATGCACTAGGTTAGGGTGTGAGTGAGTAATCTCCTCCACTAGATGATTGACATGTGTAAAGTGGGAAAGAGAAAAAGATGAAAAGGGAAAATCAGATTTTTGAAAACCCATTCCCGTTTTTCCTTCTTTTCCTTCTTCTCCTTCCTCCTTTGCACTCTCTTAAGTGCCCTAGCTTAGATTCAAGCCTCTAGTGGTGAAAATTGATCATTTCATAGCATTTTAAGGTAATCTACTGCATTTATTCTCCTTTTCTTCATTTGGATCTCCACCTTCTTCTCTTTTTCTTATTTTTGAATTTGTGTTTGAAGTTGGATTTTGTGTTTGCGTGTTGTGTTGTTTTGTGCTTAGTTGAGCCTCCTCGTGAACCGAAAGGTAAGGAAAAGGTTGGGTCAAGTGGAACTAAGCAATAGGAGCAAAGGATCTTGAAGTTTGGGAATTTCTTGCTTTTGCATGTGAATATGTTCATGTATGTGTTTTGATGGTTTCTTGGAATTAGGTTATTGAAGGTCCTTTATTTTGATGTATATACTATGGGTCTTTGTTTTGGAATGTGGAATTTGCAAGATTATGAGTTGATTATGATGATTTTGGAATTGGGGTGATTCGATGCATAATTGGGTTTTTGATTGATTCTTGAAATTGAATGTTTAAATCATTGGATTGTATGAAGTTTGTTGTTAATAAATGTTGTATTATGGTTGTTGATGTTAACGGATGGCTGGGTTTGAGGTAAGAGGCTCTTGATTGAATTGTATGTGAGATTGGGTGTTTTTGGAGGAGGAAAAATCTGCAGAATTCTGCAGATTTTCGAAATCCCGATGCTGTCGCGATCGCGACAGAGAGCGGTGTTGCGAGCGACACCGTCGCGAGCCCGTGACAGCTGAAGTGTTGTGCACCCTCTGTCGCGAGCGCGACACTGTCGCGATCGCGACAGAGCGCGATGCTGGTTAAGTGCTATCGCGAGCACGCGATTCGTCGCGAGCCCGCGACAGCACCATTTGTCCTTTGTCGCGATTGCGACATCCGTCGCGAGCGCGATAGAGCCTGGCCCTTCCGTCCTCCTCGCGGTCGCAAAGTCTGTCACGCGCACGCAGCGAAGAGACTTCGGTCTCTATCGCGAGCGCGACAGGCGTCGCGAGCGCGACAGTCCCTTGTATGTTAAATGAGTTTTCTTTCATTGCGTGTGGTTTGAACTTCTGTTTCTTTTAACAGTTATGAGATTTATGCTTGGTATTATATGAATATGGAACCATGAAATGAATATGTACATATATGATGATAACTTTGGGAGTTATGAAATGGATTGAATGGTTTATGTATGACCTGCTAGAGTCTAGTAAGTGGATGGTTAGGCATGCCTAATAGAATCTTTGCTGCAGCTTCTGTTCCCGTTTGGACCCCTAACAGTCCCCGTTTGGTTCCTCGCAAACCCTTATGTGGAAGGATCTGGTTTAAGATCCCCTTTGAAATATTTTGTGAAAGTTAAAATGCAAAATTAGTTTTCTCAGCTCGTACCCGTAAAGTATTATCCGTATCGGCTCGTACCCGTAATGTACTGTCCGTATACTCATTATCCACTCCCTCGGGTCAGCAGGTGCTTTGTATGAATCATTATATGGGATCACATATGTTATATCTTTATGAATTCAGTAGAGAAAAGTATAATCTGTTATGAAAATATGATTATTATTATGAACTTTCTGATGAATGGCCTTATGTATGTGAGCATGAGTTTATGCTATTGTTATGCTATGATTATCGTATGTACATGAGGTACGCTTGTGATTTGCCTTGATGACCGTTGTGAATGGTTGTCCTTATGCTATATATTTGTTTCCCCACTAAGCGTTTATCGCTTAGCACGGTGTGTTTACCCGTGCAGGTACGAAAGGAGTTTGTCTTGGGATTGTCGCCGCCATCGAAGCCGACACAGCAGGGTCTTAGTGTAGGGCTTCATTTTTGTATTTTGAGGATCCTTTTGTATAGAACTCTCTTATTTTGGTTTTGTAATAGCTTCCGCTTATGTACATGTATCTTGGGTTTTGTAATTATCTTTTGTATCTCTCAGTTGATCAGAACAGTAATGTAATACCTTCGTTATATTAATGCATGATCAGCTTATTTTGATGAATAGTATTGTAAAGTTTTCAATTACCCTGTATTTCGTTATGTATGCTTATGTATGAATGTATGTGTATTCTGTATCTGTGTGTTGGCACCTTTACACATACGGCATTTCACTCCTTATCGGATGGGATCGCCTAAGTATGGGTAAGGGGTGTTACAAGTTATGGTATCAGAGCTCCGGTTTAGGCGTTTCTGGGTGATTGTTTATATGATGTTATGTGTGCATATGTCTATGTCTAGGGCTGTGTTTGCTGATGTGGTTGTCCTCTTGTTTGTTAGATGAATTCTGATTCTGCTCACGGTGCGCTCGAGGAGTCCGCTGAAAGTGTGAACCCTCCAGCGGTAGATCCGTCTGTCTCTATTTCGGTGTCGGCTCAACATGCTAGGGTCCAGCCCGAGGCCGCTGCCATGCCTTTCGAGGTGATGTTTAGATTGTATCAGGACATGGCTCGGGTTTTGGAAAGGGTGACTGCCCCAAAAGCTCTGATAGTGAGTCTGAGAAGAGCCGGTGTTGAGGATTTCTATGGGACCGGACTTGATGAATCTGAGTTAGCTGAGAAGTGGCTTGATAAAGTTAAGAGAGCTTTAAGAGAAGTTAGGTGTCCTCTTGATCAGCAAGCTGAGTGTGCTGTAGCTTTGCTTCAAGGTCCAGCTTATGAATGGTGGGAGTTGGTGAGTAGGCAACCTCAGATGCCTGATCCTGTTACTTGGGACTTCTTCAGTGAGGAGTTCACTAAGAAGTATGTGACTTAGGCATATAAGGACGCAAGATGGGCGCAGTTTTTGAGTTTGAGGCAAAGGGCCTTGTCAGTTGCAGATTATGAGAAAGAGTTTAACCGATTGTCTCGTTATGCTCCGCGTGGGGTTATGACAGATGATTTCAGATGCAAGCACTTTGAAGCCGGGTTGAATGATTCTTTGAAGATTGCTCTGATTTCTTTGATGTGTATGTCGGGGGTAAATTATTATCAGATTGCTGAGGCTGCCGTGAGGGCGGAGAAGACATAATCTTTGATTAGAGAGAGAGCTCAGCGCAGGAGTTCTGCCAGGGGTGGTGTTTCCTCATCTTCGGGTAAGAGGGCTAGGAACCCGTAAGATGAACCTGCGGCTAGTTCGGCTACCAGAGGAAGAAGGCAAGGTTCAGCTGCAGTATCTGGATTTGGTAGAGGTGGTCGGTCTGATGTTATACCAGTTTGTGAGAATTGTGGTAAGGCTCACCGAGGTGAGTGTAGGTGCCTCACCGGTGGGTGTTTCAGGTGTGGGAGCACCGAGCACCGTGTGGCTAATTGTCCTCAGATGGGTGAAGACTCGAGTCCTCATGGAGGAGCTAGCAGAGTTGGATCGAATGCTTCGTAGGCTGCTAGAGGTAGAGGTAGAGGTAGGTGTTGAGGCGGTCGACCTAGAGATGTAGCTGTTTCTGAGACTGTTGAGCGTCCTCCCCCAGTGGCCGCTAGAGCTTACGCAGTTAGAGCCAGAGAGGAGCAGGATGCCCCTGATGTGATTGCCGGTAAGTTCCTACTCCATGACACTGAATTATATGCTCTAGTAGATCCTGGTTCCACACACTCATATTTGTGCACGCATAAGATTATTGATAAGTTGCATGTGGTAGAACAGTTAGACTATGAGATATGTGTGACCAATCCATTAGGGCATAGTGTCAGTGTGAGTAAAGTTTTTAGGAATTGTCCGTTGATGGTTGAAGGTGTTGAGTTCCCTGTGGATTTGATAGAGTTGCCCTTCAGAGAGTATGATTTGATTTTGGGTATGGATTGGTTGAGCAAGCATCGAGCTATGGTTGATTGTCATAGGAAGACCTTCGTGCTTCGAGATAGGAACCGAGTTCCAGTGTTCGTTAGAGGTTTGGGTGCGAGTTCTGTGAATAATGTGATTTCTGCAATTCAAGCTAAAAGTTTTATGAGAAAAGGTTGTGAGGCTTTTCTGGCTGTGGTTTTGGATTCCAAGAGGGATCAAGTTAGGATTGAGGACATTCCTGTTGTCCGAGAGTTTAGTGATGTTTTTCCGAGTGACTTGTCGGGTTTGCCTCCGGAGAGGGAAGTTGAGTTAGCCATAGAGATTATGCTGGGTACCACACCAGTGTCGAAAGCACCTTATCGAATGGCTCCTGTAGAGTTGAGAGAACTCAAAACTCAACTATAAGAGCTATTGGATAAGGGGTTCATTCGACCCAGCATATCTCCTTAGGGAGCTCCAGTTCTGTTTGTTAAGAAAAAGGATGGGTCCTTGAGGATGTGTATCGACTACAGGCAGATCAATAAGATCACAGTGAAGAATAAGTATCCGTTGCCCAGAGTGGAAGATTTGTTTGATCAGCTTCGAGGTGCAAGAGTGTTTTCCAAGATAGATCTTCGGTCTGGGTATTATCAGCTTCGTGTTAAGGATGAGGATGTGGTTAAGACTACATTTCGGACTTGGTATGGCCACTATGAGTTCCTTGTTATGCCGTTTGGTTTGACTAATGCTCCAGTGGCATTCATGGATTTAATGAATAGAGTGTTTAGGCCATACTTAGATCGATTTGTAGTGGTGTTTATAGATGAAATTTTGGTGTATTCCAGGGACGAGACCGAGCATGAAGAGCATCTTCGGTTAGTTTTGCAAGTTTTAAGAGAGCATCGGTTGTTTGCCAAGTTGAGTAAGTGTGATTTTTGGCTTCGGGAAGTGTCATTTTTGGGTCATATAGTTTCAGCTAAGGGTATCCAAGTGGATCCAGCCAAGATTGAGGCGATAGTGGATTGGAAAGCGCCTAGAAAAGTTCAGGAAGTGAGGAGTTTCCTTGGTCTAGCAGGGTACTACCGTCGGTTTGTTAAAGGTTTCTCAGTAATTGCTGCTCCGATGACCAGGTTATTGAGGAAAGGAGTTAAGTTCGAATGGTCGGATAAGTGTCAAGCCTGCTTTGAGAGGTTGAAGCAGTTGTTAGTTGAAGCTCCTATACTGACTCAACCCACCTCGGGTAAGGAGTTTGTTATGTATAGTGACGCTTCAGGTGTTGGTTTGGGATGTGTTCTGATGCAAGAAGGTAAGGTGGTGGCTTATGCTTCTCGACAGTTGAAGCCACATGAGAGGAACTATCCGACGCATGATCTTGAGTTAGCAGCTGTTGTCTTTGCTTTGAAGATTTGGCGTCATTATCTCTATGGGGAGAAGTGCAGGATCTTTACGGACCACAAGAGTTTGAAGTATTTTCTGACTCAGAAGGAACTGAATAAGAGGCAACATCATTGGCTCGAGCTGTTTAAGGATTACGATTGCATTGTGGATTACCATTCGGGTAAGGCCAATGTGGTCGCTGATGCTTTGAGTAGGAAGTCAGTTTCTGCCTTGTTTTTGAGACGATTCCGATGGAGGTTTGGTTCCGATGGGGCTTTGATTGCTCAGTTGAGGGTCAAGCCTACTTTGAGACAGCGGATAGTTGATGCTCAGAAGGTTGATAAGAAGCTTCAGCGGATTGTGCAAGAAGTCAGTTTGGGCAAGCAGTCAAAGTTTTCGGTTCAGGATGGGGTTCTTCTGTTTAGAAACCGTTTGTGTGTACCGGATAGTGAAGAGTTAAGAAGACAGATTTTGGATGAGGCACATAGTTCAGTTTTCACCATGCATCCTGGCAGTGTGAAGATGCATCGGGATTTGAAGCAGTTCTTTTGGTGGTCTGGTATGAAGAGGGACATAATGGACTTTGTATCCAAGTGCCTGACTTGTCAGCAGGTAAAGGCTGAGCACCAAGTACCTTCGGGATTGCTTACGCCTTTGTCCATTCCCGAGTGGAAGTGGGATGACATCGCCATGGATTTTGTTTCCGGATTGCCTTTGACTCAGAGAAAACATGATTCTGTTTGGGTCGTAGTGGATTGACTCACAAAGTCTGCTCACTTCTTACCAGTTAGGATGGATTATCCGATGCATAGATTGGCCAGTATTTATGTGGACGAGATAGTTCGATTGCATGGAGTGCCTTTGTCCATAGTTTTAGATAGGGACCCAAGGTTCACATCTAAGTTCTGGAAAGGGTTACAGCGGGCTTTGGGTACCAAGCTGAAGTTCAGTACGGCATTTCATCCTCAGATAGATGGTCAGTCCGAGCATGTGATTCAGATCTTAGAGGATATGATGAGGGCTTATGTTTTGGACTTTCCGGGTAGTTGGGATAAGTATGTATCATTGATGGAGTTTGCCTACAACAAAAATTTTCAGTCGAGCATTAGTATGTCACCGTATGAGGCTCTGTATGGACGTCAGTGTAGGACTTCCGGTTTGTTGGACAGAGTTATCTGAGAGGTCAGTGATTGCGCCAGATCTGGTTAGAGATACAGAGGAGAAGATTAGAGTTGTGCAGCGGAATCTGAAAGTGGCCAAGGATCGACAGAAGTCTTATGCCAATCTGAAGAGAAAAGATGTGCAGTTTGAAGTTGGGGAGAAAGTTTTTCTTAAAGTGTCACCTTGGAGAAAAGTGCTTAGGTTTGGAAAGAAAGGAAAGCTTAGTCCTCGCTTTATTGGTCCGTATGAGGTTTTGGCAAGAGTTGGTCCAGTGGCTTACAGGTTAGCTTTACCGATGGAATTATCGAAGCTTCATGATGTGTTTCACATTTTGATGCTCCGTCGGTATAGATCGGATCCTTCCCATGTGTTGTTGGTTCAAGAAGTTCAAGTGCAGTCAGATTTTTCCTACGATGAGGAGCCTAGAGCTATTCTAGCTTGGGAAGTAAGACAGTTGAGGAATAAGCAGATTCCTTTGGTCAAAGTTTTGTGGAATCACCACGGGGTTGAGGAAGCAACTTGGGAACCAGAGGAATCGATGAGATTGCAGTATCCGCAGTTGTTCATTTCAGGTGAGAATTTCGAGGACGAAATTCTTGTTAGTGGGGGAGAGTTGTCACACCCCGTTTGCCCCCTAGTTGAATGAGCCATATATGTATGAGTGTGCATTTGCATGAGTTTTGTATAATAAGGGCATTTTGGTAATTTTGCATGTTTTAAAAGTTTTGCTAGCATGTGGGTGCATGCATGGTGCTGTGGTGTGAATTAGTTGGGACAGATTTGTGTGTGCATGAGTGCACCATAGTAGGATATGCACTAGTGGGTTTTTGTAATATGTGGACATGCATATGTTTGTAGGGTGTGTTTAGGGAGATGTACTTGTGTGTGTTGCTCACACATATGTAGGATGCATTATTAGGGTGTCTCATTGTGTGCATGTGATGCACTAGGTTAGGGTGTGAGTGAGTAATCTCCTCCACTAGATGATTGACATGTGTAAAGTGGGAAAGAGAAAAAGATGAAAAGGGAAAATCAGATATTTGAAAACCCATTCCCGTTTTTCCTTCTTCTCCTTCCTCCTTTGCACTCTCTTAAGTGCCCTAGCTTAGATTCAAGCCTCTAGTGGTGGAAATTGATCATTTCATAGCATTTTAAGGTAATCTACTGCATTTATTCTCCTTTTCTTCATTTGGTTCTCCACCTTCTTCTCTTTTTCTTATTTTTGGATTTCGGTTTGAAGTTGGATTTTGTGTTTGCGTGTTGTGTTGTTTTGTGCTTAGTTGAGCCTCCTCGTGAACCGAAGGGTAAGGAGAAGGTTGGGTCAAGTGGAACTAAGCAATAGGAGCAAAGAATCTTGAGGTTTGGGAATTTCTTGCTTTTGCATGTGAATATGTTCATGTATGTGTTTTGATGGTTTCTTAGAATTAGGTTATTAAAGGTCCTTTATTTTGATGTATATGCTATGGGTCTTTGTTTTGGAATGTGGAATTTGCAAGATTATGAGTTGATTATGATGATTTTGGAATTGGGGTGATTCGATGCATAATTGGGTTTTTGATTGATCCTTGAAATTGAATGTTTAAATCATTGGATTGTATGAAGTTTGTTGTTAATAAATGTTGTATTATGGTTGTTGATGTTAACGGATGGTTGGGTTTGAGGTAAGATGCTCTTGATTGAATTGTATGTGAGATTGTGTGTTTTTGGAGGAGGAAAAATCAGCAGAATTCTGCAGATTTTCGAAATCCCGATGCTGTCGCGATCGCGATATAGAGCGGTGTTGGGAGCTTTGCCGTCGCGAGCCAGCAGCAGCCGAAGTGTTGTGCACCCTCTGTCGTGAGCGCGACAGAGCGCGATGCTGGGCAAGTGCTATCGCGAGCACGCGATTCGTCGCGAGCCCGCGACAGCACCATTTGTCCTCTGTCGCGATCGCGACAGAGCCTGGCCATTCCATCTTCCTCGCGGTCGCGAAGTCTGTCGTGCGCATGCAGCGAAGAGACTTCGGTCTCTGTCTCGAGCGCGACAGGCGTCGCGAGCGCAACAGTCCCTTGTATGTTAAATGAGTTTTCTTTCATTGCGTGTGGTTTGAACTTCTGTTTCTTTTAACAGTTATGAGATTTATGCTTGGTATTATATGAATATGGAACCATGAAATGAATATGTACATATATGATGATAAGTTTGGGAGTTACGAAATGGATTGAATGGTTTATGTATGACCTGCTAGAGTCTAGTAAGTGGATAGTTAGGCATGCCTAACAGAGTCTTTGCTGCAGCTTCTGTTTCTGTTTGGACCCCGAACAGGTCCCCGTTTGGTTCCTCGCGAACCCTTATGTGGAAGGATCTGGTTTAAGATCCCCTTTGAAATGTTTTGTGAAAGTTAAAATGCAAAATTAGTTTTCTCGGCTCGTACCCGTAAAGTACTGTCCGTATCGGCTCGTACCCGTAAAGTACTGTCCGTATACTCGTTAACCACTCCCTCGGGTCAGCAGGTGCTTTATATGAATCATTATATGGGATCACATATGTTATATCTTTATGAATTCAGTAGTGAAAAGTATAATCTGTTATGAAGATATGATTATTATTATGAACTTTCTGATGAATGGCCTTATGTATGTGAGCATGAGTTTATGCTATTGTTATGCTATGATTATCGTATGTACATGAGGTACGCTTGTGATTTACCTTGACGACCGTTGTGAATGGTTGTCCTTATGCTATATGTTTGTTTCCCCACTAAGCGTTTATCGTTTAGCACGGTGTGTTTACCCGTGCAGGTGCGGAAGGAGTTTGTCTTGGGAGTGTCGCTGCCATCGAAGCCAACACAGCAGGGTCTTAATGTAGGGCTTCATTTTTGTATTTTGAGGATCCTTTTGTATAGAATTCTCTTATTTTGGTTTTGTAATAGCTTCCGCTTATGTACATGTATCTTGGGTTTTGTAATTATCTTTTGTATCTCTCAGTTGATCAGAACAGTAATGTAATACCTTCGTTATATTAATGCATGATCAGCTTATTTTGATGAATGGTATTGTAAAGTTTTAAATTACCCTGTATTTCGTTATGTATGCTTATGTATGAATGTATGTGTATTCTGTATCTGTGTGTTGGCACCTTTACTCATACGGCATTTCACTCCTTATCGGATGGGATCGCCTAAGTATGGGTAAGGGGTATTACAACATGTCACTCCATTATTGGTCCCTTAATCTCATCTTTGACTAACAATCCATGGCATCAAACTCAACTCACACCATAAAACCTCCAATAAATCACTTTTACATCCAAGTTACCATGCCCAAATACCACTAGATTATGCCAAAACTAAAAGTACCCTACATCCATACATCACATGCACACCATATAATTCGTTGCAAATAAATCCTTATTATCAAAATTTTCTTTTGCTAGCATTACCGAAACGCTCTAAATATTCTGACTTACCATGCAGATTCCGATTAGACCCATTTTGGGTTGTTATAATCACTCCCCCTTAAGAAATTTCGTCCTCGAAATTTCCCCGCTAACCACTAATATCCAACAACCCAAAACTCAAAACCAAACTTAACAAAAGCTAAATAGCACAACTTACCGGAAGGTCCTGCAACTTCTGGATTATCCTCTCTGATCATTGCATAGACTCTAGCCGGAGCATACTCTCCCGTAGTCCTTGGCCTCTGCACGGTTTCTGATGGCACCTGAGGAGCTCTGCTTCGATCTCGGTTGCTTCTAGTTGCATTCGATTTACCTCCGTACACTTTGCTTTCTTACTGGCTCTTATTTTCTTGTCGATCGGGGCAATTAGCAAATCGATGCTCCACGCTTCCACATTTAAAACATGCACCCGTGATCTTGCGGCAAGTACCCCAATGGTGCCTTCGGCAATGCTCACACTCCGGTGCTCTATTTCTTCTACTCGGGGGCGGCACTACACTTCCTACTCCAAAAGGCGCTTGGGCAATCCCTCTTGTTCTTTGCTCAGCCGGAGCACCCTTAGACTTCTTATTACTTGCAACTCCACCATCCGGTGCTCTCCTCTTCTGTTCTATTCTTTGCTTCGCCAACTCGGATTCTTCCAATTTTATTGCTGCAGCTACCAACTGATAGTATCCAACCGGATGCATAACTCCCATTGCCGACAATGGACCTCTAATGACTTCTCTTCATCCACCCTAAAAATGTTGGCACTTAAAGTCTTATGTCAATAGCGGTTTAGGCACATACTTGGTTAATCGACTGAACTCTTTCTCATAATCGCTGACCGATAGGTTCCTCTATTTCAAATTGATGAACTCATTCCATTTTGCCTCTCGGTACGCCTTGGTCACATATTTCTGTTCAAACTCTGACACAAAGAATTCCCATGTCAATTCAGCTGGTCTCTGGGGACTGAGGAGCACACGATTCCACCAATCATATGCTGATCCCTGCAATAGCGATACAACACAAGTGACTCGTTGTTGCGGAGGGCAAGCTATCTCTTGTAGAATCTGATCCGTTCTCTTCAACCAAAATTTTGCCACATCCGACTCGTCCAAAGAAGTTCATTGAAATTCTTCTACTCCCCTTTTCCTTATAAGCTCAGAAGGAGCCTTAGGAGCAGTCAATCTGTCTACCACTTGCAATAAGCCTTGTACCAATGCCGGATCGAAACCGAAACCTTGGCCTTAAACTAGTGCACGCTCACGTGCAGGCCTATCTCGACTGACCGGATTACTTCCAATCGGATGCACACTTTCCCTCGTGTCGCCTATATACTCACTTGGATCTGACTCAATCTAGACACTACAGAAAACAACATCTGCATTGGGCCACGACTCTAGACAGACTCTCATGCAAAGACTCTATACTCAACCAATCATATAAGACCAGAACCGACTAAACCGGCGCTCTGATACCACTAAATGTAACCCCCCGATACACCCGTTCGAAGGATACCGGGGCGCCACGAGCGCGACTCACATAAACGCATACATATACCCAAGACATGCTAAGAAAACAAATACATTTAATCAAAATATAACATATCCATATACATATAATCATAATGTCATACCGTTTTACAAAATGAGTTTTGTAAATAAATACATTTACAAAATACAGCGGAAGACAAAATAACTCCAATTCTAGACTTCTGGTGGCCGACCTGCAGATGTCCGACTCCCAGAAAGAACCTGCCACCTACACGGGAAAGGAGCCCGTGCTAAGCGATAACGCTTAGTGGGGAGTAACAACACATGTATGTGCATATAATCGCAATAACATATATATATATATATATATATATATATATATATATAATAACAAAGCATCTAACATATATTCAAGTATAATGGAAGAATAAACTATTCATAATCGAATGCCAATGTTACATCTCATTAAGTCCTAACTCATATTCATATACATGTAACATATATTCATTTCATATTACTATCGCATGTACCAAACTCAAGTAATAGCCTGAATATTCGCTAATTAGTTTATACGGGTACTAATGATACTGATAGGACACAATATCCCAAGCATATGGAGACATGAGTCTCAAAACATTTTATAATCATGTATACCCGAAGGTATACCGGAGACCGTGGCCTCAAACATCTTATATGACCCAAATGGGGCCCACATGTAATAAATAGCATATAGCAGCTGCACTGACACTCTGACCCTAGATAAGCGCTTATCTATCCACTAACTATGACTACTGGGCTCGAAGGCACTAATAAAATAATAAATACATATATATATCACTTCTTTTCACCAGAAAGGTATAACTGCCAAAGTATTCAAATAACTTAACCACACATATACATAGATCAGAAGTAAAGTCATATAAATCATTCACAGGTAAAATCGATTTACAAATCTCAAATGAATAACTAATACATATATACCATTTAACATGCTATGAAAACTTATTTAGATATGTTAACCCATTTTTGAAAGCCAATATTCCATATGAGTAACATTTGAGATTGTAAAAAGGAGAAAAACTTTACATGTTAGAGATACCTCACGGTGGTAATCAAAGTGGTTGCCACCGTGACATACATAAAAAGCAGAACAGAATGCCAGTTGATGGTACCTCACGGTGGTAATCAAAGTGGTTGCCACCGTGACATGCATGAAAATCAAAACAGAATGCAAAACTGTGCTACCTCACGGTAGCAACCAAAGTGTTTGTCACCGTGACATGCATGACAGGCAAAACAGAATGCATGACTGAGGTGCCTCACGGTGGTAATCAAAGTGGTTGCCACCGTGACATACCCACAACAGGCGGGCAGAATGCAATTCTAACCTACCTCACGGTGGCAACCAAACTGGTTGTCATCGTGAACCCTATGAAATTTCAATTCCACAGAACCCAAACATGTATACAAGCCTTTCCAAACCTTTACAACCCTAAAATCATACATAGATCATTCATTCCTATATCATATCTTTAACATATGCCATAATGAACTCATAACCATGCTACAATTAACATGCTTATAACACAAAAATTCACTTACATAACAACTACACAAATCACTTATACTCATGCATACTCACATACCAAAACACACAACCAACAACAATACAATATTTGACTCAAAACATAATCCAAATAATGGTGTAAAAGCACACCCAAACATATAACCAAGTAAACTCCCAAACCTGAAATGGAGCTCAAATCTTCACTTCCTTTAGTCAACAACTTTTCCTTTCCCTCTATCCTTTCTCTTTTCTTCAGCTTCTTTCAACCAAACAAAACAATAACTCCATTAACTCAAAAACATAACCTTTAAAAACCCATTCAATCCCGTAAAAGGAGAAGAAGAAGAATGATACCCAAAGCAAAACATCCACTTACCTCTTTTAGAACCTTCAAAGCTCAAACCCTAGACCAAAGGTGGAAGAAAACCCACATGAAAGGAAGAGAGAGCAGAAATGTAGATGAGTAAGAGGGAGAGAGGCATGAGAGAGAGAGGAGAGGAAAAACCTAAAGGCTTCTACAGGAAGCTACTCTTTCCCTTCCCTCTCTCTTCTCCTTTCAAATCCCATTTAATGCTCCCACCAACCATTACACATGTCACTCCACTATTGGTCCCTTAATCTCATTTTGACTAACAATCCATGGCACCAAACTCAACTAACACCATAAAACCTCCAATAAATCACTTTTACATCCAAGTTACCATGAACAAATACCACTAGATTATGCCAAAACTAAAAGTACCCTACATCCATACATCACATGCACACCATATAATTCCTTGCAAATAAATCCTTATTATCCAAATTTTCTTTTGCTAGCATTACCGAAACGCTCTAAATATTCCGACTTACCATGCAGATTCCGATTAGGCCCATTTTGGGTTGTTACAATCACTCCCCCTTAAGAAATTTTGTCCTCAAAATTTCCCCGCTAACCACTAATATCCAACAACCAAAAACTCAAAACCAAACTTAACAAAAGCTAAATAGCACAACTTACCGGAAGGTCCTGCAGCTTCTAGATTATCCTCTCTGATCATTGCATAGACTCTAGCCGGAGCATACTCTCCCGTAGTCCTTGGCCTCTGTACGATTTCCGATGGCGCCTGAGGAGCTCTGCTTCGATCTCGGTTGCTTCTAGTTGCATTCGATTTACCTCCGTCCACTTTGCATTCTTGCTGGCTCTTATTTTCTTGTCGATCGGGGCAATTAGCAAATCGATGCTCCATGCTTCCACATTTAAAACATGCACCCGTGATCTTGCGGCAAGTACACCAATGGTGCCTTTGACAATGCTCACACTCATGTGCTCTCTTTCTTCTACTCGGGGGCGGCGCTACACTTCCTACTTCAAAAGGCGCTTCAGCAATCCCTCTAGTTCCTTGCTCAGCAGGAGCACCCTTAGACTTCTTATTACTCGCAACTCCACCATCTGGTGCTCTCCTCTTCTGTTCTATTCTTTGCTTTGCCAACTCGGATTCTTCCAATTTTATCGCTGCAGCTACCAACTGATAGCATCCAACCGGATGCATAACTGCCATTGCCGATAATGGACCTCTAATGACTTCTCTTAATCCACCCTGAAAATGTTGGCACTTAAAGTCTTCCGTCAACAGCGGTTTAGGCACATACTTGGTTAATCGACTGAACTCTTTCTCATAATCGCTGACCGATAGTTTCTTCTGTTTCAAATTGATGAACTCATTCTATTTTGCCTCTCGGTACGCCTTGGTCACATATTTCTGTTCAAACTCTGACACAAAGAATTCCCATATCAATTCAGCTGGTCTCTGGGGACTGAGGAGCACAAGGTTCCACCAATCATATGCTGATCCCTGCAATAGCGATACAACACAAGTAACTCGTTGTTGCGGATGGCAAGCTATCTTTTTTAGAATCCGATCCGTTCTCTTCAACCAAAATTCTGCCGCATCCGACTCGTCCAAAGAAGTTCCATGAAATTCTTCTGCTCCCCTTTTCCTTATAAGCTCAGAAGGAGCCTTAGGAGCAGTCAATCTGTCTACCACATACAATAAGCCTTGTACCAATGCCGGATTGAAATCGAAACCTTGGCCTTCAACTAGTGCACGCTCACGTGCAGGCCTATCTCAACTGACCGGATTACTTCCAATCGGATGCACACTTTCCCCCGTGTCACCCATATACTCACTTGGATCAGACTCCATCTAGACACTATAGAAAACAACATCTACATTAGGCCATGACTCTAGACAGACTCTCATGCAAAGACTCTATACTCAACCAATCATATAGGACCAGAACTGACTAAACCGGCGCTCTGATACCACTAAATGTAACCCCCCTATACACCCGTTGGAAGGATGCCGGGGCGCCACGAGCACGACTCACATAAATGCATACATATACCCAAGACATGCTAAGAAAACAAATACATTGAATCACAATATAACATATCCATTTACATATAATCATAATGTCATATCATTTTACAAAATGAGTTTTGTAAATAAATACATATAGAAAATTATCCTTTACAAAATACAGCGGAAGACAAAATAACTCCAATTCTAGACTTCTAGTGGCTGACCTGCAGATGTCGGACTCCCAGAAAGAACCTGCCCCCTACACGGGAAAGGAGTCCGTGCTAAGCGATAACGCTTAGTGGGGAGGAACAACACATGTATGTGCATATAATCGGAATAACATATATATATATATATATAAAATAACAAAGCATCTAACGTATACTCAAGTATAATGGAAGAATAAACTATTCATATTCGAATGCCAATGTTACATCTCATTAAGTCCTATCTCATATTCATATACATGTAACATATATTCATTTCATATTACTATCGCATGTACCAAACTCAAGTAATAGCCTGAATATTCGCTAATTAGTGGATACGGGTACTAATGATACTGATAGGACACAGTATCCCAAGCATATGGAGACATGAGTCTCAAAATATTTTATAATCATGTATACCCGAAGGTATACCGGAGACCGAGGCCTCAAACATCTTATATGACCCAAATGGGGCCCACATGTAACAAATAGCATATAGCAGCTGCACTGACACTCTGACCCTAGATAAGCGCTTATTTATCCACTGACTATGACTACTGGGCTCGAAGGCACAAATAAAATAATAAATACATATATATATCACTTCTTTTCACCAGAAAGGTATAACTGCCAAAGTATTCAAATAACTTAACCACACATATACATAGATCAGAAGTAAAGTCATATAAATCATTCACAGGTAAAATCGATGTACAAATCTCAAATGAATAACTACTACATATATACCATTTAACATGCTATGAAAACTTATTTAGATATGTTAACCCATTTATGAAAGCCAATATTCCATATGAGTAACATTTGAAAATGTAAAAAGGAGAAAAACTTTACATGTTAGAGATACCTCACGGTGGTAATCAAAGTGGTTGCCACCTTGACATACATATAAAGCAGAACAAAATGCCAGTCTGTGGTACCTCACGGTGTTAATCAAAGTGGTTGCCACTGTGACATGCATGAAAATCAAAACAGAATGCAAAACTGTGCTACCTCATGGTGGCAACAAAAGTGGTTGTCACCGTGACATGCATGACAGGCAAAACAGAATGCATGACTGAGGTGCCTCACGGTGGTAACCAAAGTGGTTGCCACCGTGACATACCCACAACAGGTGGGCAGAATGCAATTCTAACCTACCTCACGGTGGCAATGGGTTGTCACCGTGAACCTTGTGAAATTTCAATTCCACATAACCTAAACATGTATACAAGCCTTTCCAAACCTTTACAACCCTAAAATCATACATAGATCATTCATTCCTATATCATATCTTTAACATATGCCATAATGAACTCATAACCATGCTACAATTAACATGCTTATAACATAAAAATTCACTTACATAACAACTACACAAATCACTTATACTCATGCATACTCACATACCAAAACACACAACCAACAATAATACAATATTTGACTCAAAACATAATCCAAATAATGGTGTAAAAGCACACCCAAACATATAACCAAGTAAACTCCCAAACCTGAAATGGAGCTCAAATCTTCACTTCCTTTAGTCAACAACTTTTCCTTTCCCTCTATCGTTTCTCTTTTCTTCTGCTTCTTGCAACCAAACAAAATAATAACTCCATTAACTCAAGAACATAACCTTTAAAAATCCATTCAATCCCGTAAAAGGAGAAGAAGAAGAATGATACCCAAAGCAAAACAGCCACTTACCTCTTTTAGAACCTTCAAAGCTCAAACCCTCGACCAAAGGTGGAAGAAAACCCACATGAAAGGAAGAGAGAGCAGAAATGTAGATGAGTAAGAGGGAGAGAGGCGTGAGAGAGAGAGGAGAGGAAAAACCCAAAGGCTTCTACGGGAAGCTACTCTTCCCCTTCCCTCTCTCTTCTCCTTTCAAATCCCATTTAATGCTCCCACCAACCATTACACATGTCACTCCACTATTGGTCCCTTAATCTCATCTTTGACTAACAATCCATGGCATCAAACTCAACTCACACCATAAAACCTCCAATAAATCACTTTTACATCCAAGTTACCATGCACAAATACCACTAGATTATGCCAAAACTAAAAGTACCCTACATCTATACATCACATGCACACCATATAATTCCTTGCAAATAAATCCTTATTATCCAAATTTTCTTTTGCTAGTATTACAGAAACGCTCTAAATATTCTGACTTACCATGCTGATTCCGATTAGGCCCATTTTGGGTTGTTACAATAATCACCCTTTGTACATAAGGGCACAGATTAACCAAAAGCACACAGCCTGTATAATGGTAGATGATGGCTCTTCGATAAATGTGTGCCCACAGGTGGCAATGGCAGCTTTTGGGGTGACAGAGGATATGCTAGCCAAATCAGATCTCACCATCACAACATATGACAACTCACGCAGACATGCTTCGGGGACATTCATGGCGATAATGAAGACAGGACCAGTAGAGTCGAAAGTGGAGTTTGTGGTACTGCCTATACCTGCTAATTTCTCAGCTCTTCTAGGTAGACCATAGTTTCATAAGTTAGGAGAAGTCCCCTCTACGCTTCACTAGATGGTAAAAATACCTCATGAAGGCCAGATCGTGACTATAAGGGCTGCATGGGAGAATCAGGTTTCAATACTGGAGATCGCTATGCAGCAATTTAGTGGATTTCATGTTGCTATGATAGGTGAGGAAGAGCAGAAGGAAGAAAGCCCCCAGGTGCTAAATATGATGAAGAGTATGTCATTCCTCCCTGGCGCAGGACTGGGTAAGAATTCTCAGGGGATGCCAACAACTATTGCTACCAAGGGCCAAAAAGACAGAAGGGGTCTAGGATACACAGGTGTGGTAGGAAGGGGTGAGAAGCCAAAAATGGAAATTCCTCATATCCGGAAGACTTTTGTGCCAGCAACCGCAGCGTGTGCCTATGCAGGGGAAGTTGAACCGCAATGACTGGATGGAAGAATTGTGCCAGGGTTCGAGGTTTTGAATGATGTCTATGACTGGGACATTGGATTGATCAAGCCAGTAAAGGGCTTTTGGGACGAGGAAATCATGACCGGTAGGACAATTTAGGACCGTGAGATGCCTGAAGAAGTGATCACTGAGAAGACGGTAGTCACCCAGCTGAAGGGGAAAGCAAAGGTAGAGGAAGCCATACAGGAGTTGACTGAGGAGCTTCCAAATAGCCGAAGTGACGCAGGACCATCAACCGCGGCAGATGTGCCAGTAGAAGAGGAAGAGGAAAATAGTTTTGATTTTCTTTTTGCTCCAAAACTTTTCAATGATGTTAATGATAATTTCAATCTTATTAATAAATCGAATGATTTTGCTTACTTGTGTGATGTTTCCGATGATTTCACTATGCATGATCATGATCATCATCCATCCATATTTGATATTGATTCAACTAATGCTACTCCATTTAATCTTGGAACCATAGAAAACCCAAAAGAAATTTTGATAGCATCAAATATAACTCCTAAAGAGCGAGAAAAATTTGAGAGAATCTTAAAAAAATATGAAAAAGTTATGCCAGGAATCGATCAGGAAGTCGCAGAGAACGCTATTCCTACATATCCAGACAACAAACCCGTTAAACAGAAGCTGAGAAGGCTTAGGCCAGAATGGGCAGATAAAGTGAAGGAGCAGATTCACCAGCAAATCAAAGCCAAATTTATAGTTGAGGTGCAGTATCCGACTTGGTTGGCCAATGTTGTCCCCGTAGCAAAAAAGAATGGCAAGGTGTGACGCGCGCCGGACCCCGCGGCCGCCCCTCTAACCGCCCGCGTGAGGGCGATCGGGCAATTGAGGATCCGTTGGCAACTTGTAAAGATATTTACAAGTGCGTCTATTTTGGGCAACAAGGAGGTTTCATGGAGTCGCCACCCAATAAAACATTGGGAAAGTTTCTCTCGCCTCAGAGAGCCTAAAACAACGCATGTATCCGTTTTGGGCCAACCAAAAGGGGTCTTGGAGGGAGAACCTCTCTCCCTTAGAGCCTAGGATTCATTGATTAAGTCTTTGAAAAGGACACAAGAGGTGTCTTGGAGGGTGAACCTCTCGCCTCGTTGAGCCCAAAGACCAGAGCTGGGTTCGGGACTTCTCATCTATTTCTACCTCGATCATTTTATGATTAAATTTTGAACTCATTAATTCACTTCCTTTCCACACGATGCAATTAAATTAAAGCGCATTTTATTCACGTGTTAAAGCGATAGATAAATAAAGGAATATCAAATCAAAAAAAAATATTACAATAACACTAGGAGGGGAATACAACTCCCATTTATAAATGTGCAATACATAAATAAGACGGGAGATTATTTATTTTGAGGACTTTGGTCCTTGCATACATTTATTATAAAAATGATGTTTTTATTGTGGAAATTTTTCATTGGATGAAAAATAGGATATTGGGTCCTTAATTTTATGAAAATCTCCCTTTATTAAATATAAAACATTCATCGATTTTTATATTTAGCGAGATACAAAAAGGTATATTCATGTACATAAAATAATTAATAAATAAACAAATGAATGAAATAACCAAGAAGGTTAGAAAACTAAACCAGACGAAATCCTCCGAGCATGGTAGATTGCCCCTCAAGCTCAGGACAGTCCAAGAAAATCATATATGCTCACAAAAGTTAATGGGTGTTAATATACAAAAAGCATAATATAAATAAAGCTCTAAGACTTGAGAGAGATAGAAAAAAGAAAAGAAAAGGGGGTTTGAAAATATGGAAACAGAACCCAGGGACGCCCACTGCCGAGTGACCGACGGGCGTCAGTCAAGGTGACCACCGTGCCCCGTCGCTCACTCGAGAGAGGGCGTCTATGGGAGGGATGACCGACGGGCATCGATGAAATAGATGACCCGTGGGTCACCGCTATCTCCAAAACTATTTTTCTTTCAAGGCAAACACAGATTTTTACCATAAAAACGAGATGAAAAGGATCAAAATAAAGAAAGATAAAAGCAAAAAAGGCGAAAAAAGCAAAAATAAGAATAAAGATGAAATAGTACGGAGAAGAAGTCCGGAATATTTACCCTCAGATAATATTTTTGGTTGGATTTTTGGTGTCGATTAAAGTCCCACACGCTTCATGAGAAGACAAAATGAGAGGTTAAGAATGAGGAAAATAGATTATTTCCTTCTTGATCCTTCAAAAGACTGAATTTTGAATCAAAGCCTTAGGAAAACTAATTAGATTTAGCTCCCTTTTTAATGGTTTGATTCTTAAACTAAAAGAGATTTGTGTTTGTTGGAAGAGAGAGAAACAAGTGTTAATTTTGACAGATTTTCCCCCTTTAGAAATTTCTCCAACCCCTTTCTAGGTGGGAAATGAAAGTTTTTATAGGCCAGGGGTGACCGACGGGCGTCGGTTCAATCCTACTGACATAAGGATTCAACCGACGGGCCTGCAAATCTTACCGACGGGCATCGGTTCAATCCTACTGACACAAGGATTAAACCGACGGGCCTGCAAATCTTACCGACGGGCATCGAAAAGGTCGCATGTTCCGGGAAATCAGGTTGCGTGCTCCGGAAAATCAGGTCCCTCCGACGAGCATCAAAAAATTCACATAGGCCGTCGGTGACCCTCAGCGAGCGACGGTCTTGCCTTTGACAGACGGGTAGACCGCCGGTGGAGAAAAATACACCTTTTTGACCCAAAAAAAGATCCTACGAAGACTGAAAGAACACATTTCTCATGAAGTGGGGGACCAAAACCTCCGAATCTCAACCTTTTGTACAGACTCAGACGTTGATTCCTCATCGGGCAATCCCTAATCCAGACCGCGTCAGGACACAGTGCTTACAGTTGCCCCCAATTTTGGGGAAAACTATTGCACGAGTGCCTAGATGATCCAAAATTCAGAGAAAGTAACAACAAACAAAAAAAAGGAAGAAAAGTGTACCTGTAACAATTCTTACCTTCCATGTCCCTCATTAGGTAGACTCCGTCTCAGTCTGCTCAACGGATGGAAATGTCCCTACCGGTCTCATCTCGACCTATAAGGCGTTGGTGAGATACAGCGCTCTCTAGTTATGACCTCGGTGGGAAGAGCAGTGTTCTATAACTGTAGCTTCGATTGCTTCTGCTGGCCTCGTCTCGGCTCACACGGCATTGGGGAGATGTAGTACACTCTGACTACAATCTCGAGGCGAAGAGCAGTGTTCTCTAACTGTAACTTCGACTTGTTGGAGTTCCCTTGCTAACCCCCATTCGATCTGCAAGGTGTGTAGTACTCTCTGACTACAACATGCACTGTGAGATGTGGCACTCTCTGGCTACAGTCCCAAGGTGAAGAGTAGTGTTCTCTAACTGCAACTTCGGTTGGTGAAGTTCCCTTGCTAACCCCCATCCGATCTGCAAGGTGCGTAGCACTCTCTGGCTACTGCGTGAACTGTGAGACGTAGCACTCTCTAGCTACAATCCTAGGGTGAAGAGCAGTGCTCTCTAACTGCAACTTCAATTGGTGAAGTTCCCTTGCTAACCCCCATCCGATCTGCAAGGTGCGTAGCACTCTCTGGCTGCCGCGTGAACTGTGAGATGTAGCACTCTCTGGCTGAGTGATTCGGGAGGACATGAAGTTCGATCTGTCTGTCCTCAGATTGTGATTGATGTCCGTATTTGGACCGGTGTTAAGCATTGTCCCTGTATGGCAAAGGATTTTGTTAATTCATGTATGAGTTATTCCCTTTCAATATGCTCATAAATGATTTGGTTTTATTATTTATCATCCTTTTTGTCATCTCATTATCATTATTTTCATCATGTTTTGTATCATTGTATTGCTTTTTATCATTTTTCTCGTCATATGATCATTTTGACTTTTGATATGAATGGGCATAAGAGCATACAATCATCTTTAATGCGAATGAAGTATAACTAAAGATAGAAATAAATAAATAAATATACAAAGCTAGAAATAAAAGTTTTCCACTAACATCAGCTTTTGTACAATGTATATACAACCGCGACCATAATGAACAAAATACAAAAAGAATATCATCCAAACTCCCTGAATGACTATAATGGCGGGTAGTCTGTGAGCTCCTCATCCGGGTCCTCATCATCCGAGAGGTGAATTGGCTCAGGCTATGGTGGAGGGGGAACTGGCTGAGTCAGAGGTGGATGCTGAGGCGCAGATGCTCCGGCCCCAGAAGCGTAAGTCTGTTTGAACCTAACCTGAGCGTAGTCATCTAGGAAGGGCTGGGTGCACATTCTCATGAAGCTCAAGGTGTCAGAAACTGTCCCCCCTAACTGCTTGAAGGCCTGGCTCATCTGGCTGGTCTGCTCACTGGCGGCCTTCCTCATCCGCTCCAGTCTCTGCTCAGTGTGCTCCCTAAACTCTCTCATGGACTGGGACAGGGGAGGAACGATCCCCTCTATCGCCTAGACCCGAGACCTAAGAGAATCAAGTGACTCATCAATCATCGGCAAAGTCACATCAATCCTCTGAGATGCTTGCTCTTGGGACGTCCTCAGATCCTGACCAAGCTGCTCTCTGAGCTCTCTCTATCCCTGTATAACCTGCTCCACAAGCCTAGCCTGCTCGTCCCTGATGCTCTCCATAAGCCGGGCCTGCTCCTGCACCATATGGTAAATGAGCTCGACCTGCTCCTGGGTCAGACGCTCAATGACTCTGGACTGCTCCTGGATAGCAGCCTGCTGTCTGTCCAGTCTCTCCCTCTCCTCTAATCGACACTCAAACGCTGTGAACATGGAGGTCAGGAGCTGTGAGATGTCTGGCTACAGCTGCGATGGCTCCCGAGTCGGCTCTAATGGCTGAGCTGTAGAAGTGGATGCCCTTGGGTCGCTCCAGAAGTAAGGATGAAACCTCTCGGAGGGCCTGAGGGTGAACCGCTGTACTCTGGTGCTCGGTGAGGAAACAGGAGTCGGTGCCCTAGACGCCGGTGGGGTGCTGAAAAGATCATCCATGGTGAACTCCACGTCGAAATATGATGGAGTCCCGAGCTGCTCTTGCCGTGGTGGCAGTGGCGCGGTCTGAGGCTGAGGTGGTGCTTGGTGATGCGGGGACTGTGGAGGCTGAGTAGGTGGCTGCTGCTGCTCCTGCTCTGGCTCTGGTCCCAAAGGCAGAAGAGCAAAAGCTCGCCTAGTCTCATGGATGGTGAGCAGCCTGAAGGCCTTAGGTTGCCCCTGCAGCGGCAAGACCATGCCCATCTGAACTGCAGCTGACGCGTCAACATAGATCCGCTCGTCCAAGGGTCCTCTGAGCCTATCTGGGGCGACTCCTAAGCCCAAAAGTAATCTGGTGACAACCCCTCCGACTATCACCACTGGGGCTGACCCCCTGCCGACTCTAACCATGTTAGCCAGGATCTCATGGATAACATTGAGGCGCTGGCCTGCCACCATAGCCCAGAGGCTCCAGATCTCGGCCACGTTAAGTGACCCTGGATTACCAGCCCGACCGAGGTACGAGCTGGAAAGCACTCTATGCAGGTACCGGAGTGCTTGAGAGACCAGTACGGTACTCTTCGCTGTATCGTGATCATACAGCACTCCTGGCAAAGCAATAGCCGCCCAATGGGTGCAACTCACCGCTCTCTGCGGGGTTATAACTCCATCACCTATTGGGAACCCAATCGCCTCCGCGAACTGACGCCTCGTGATAATAACATGCAGGCCATCAAACAAAAACTGCACTACGCCCGGCTCGGTGTCCGATCTCTGATACCCTCTATAGTGTAGAGTGGCTGACACCTACCGTGTAGCCTCAGGGAACGTCTGAAACGTGGGAGTCAGAAAGTCTGTCCATCCAGCACCATCTATCAGTACGTCTACCTCGGCAGCCATCCCTAGGGCCTCTAGGAATTGCCTAGATATAAAACGGCTAGCCCGGAACTCGATCTGGGCCAGCGCCCTGTATCTCTGGGCGGACTCATCATCCATCCAGCCCGGGACCTCTACCTCGGCGGCCTGGGTAACTCATCGTCTCGGAGGCATCCTGCAAAAGAAAAGATTATATAAATTAATTTAAAGGAGCGGGCGTTAATAGGCCCAATTTTCAAAACAAAAAGCACATTGGACCTCATCCGGGCGATAGCAGCCCAGGTATAAGGAGAGGAAGATAAAGAATTAAAAAGGAAAATAAAATAAAATAATCGGGCAGCACCCCGGCAGGGACGTGCCCAACCTCCTGCATGGAAAAAACACAGAACGGGCCTCAGGCCCCAACAAAACAATTGTATATATATATTCATAAGAAATGGGCAGCACCCCGGCAAGGGTGTGCCCCAACAGCAGCACATATATACCATACTTATATACATTTGCTAGCATGCATAGGAAATCCTATTTCTAAGGGAACATGTTTTATAGGCAATATCGTGCAAAGGTTTGACTAATTAGCATGCCAAAATTATAAAATAACTAGCAGCATCTACCCTTAATTTCTAAGGCAAACTAAAGCAATCTACTCATTCTAAAAGAAAAAAGAAGAAGAAGAAAAGGAAATAAACCAAAATTAAACGAGGAAGTGATTGGTTACTTACCTGTAATTTGCAGAAAATTGTAGAAATGAAGAAAAGTACTTCCTTGGATGACCGGTCGAGCGAAAAGGGCCCAAAAACGCAAGAAAAATGAAAATAGAAAGAAATAAAAAACAGAGTGCAGAAAACGACAAAAAAAATGAGAGGGAGAGGAAAAGAGAAAATGGCAAAACTATTTGTCCGTCGGTCACAAGGCCATTATATAGATTTTGTGACCGACGGGCTGGGCGCCGCTAGGGGCGACCAACGGGCTTAGCGTCTGTCGCTCACTATTCCCCATTAAATGCGAAATTAATGAACGTGATGCAATGCTAACGTATGCAAACTGCCAGGTGGACGACTACCGACGGGCAGGCCGTCTCTCTTGAGGCACGGGCAGGCCGTCTGTGGCGCTTCCCTATATATTTCGTCAACTTTTTTGATTTCTTGTGTCTTCTTATTTTCTCAACATTTCTCTAGCTTTCATCCTCTCATTTTCACAAGATGTCATCTCCTCTCCTCTAGAAGATGTACCGCATCTTAGACGACAACCGCACTTGGGAAAACGACACTCTTTCTCCTCTTTTCGGCCTGAAACACCTACGCAGGGCTAAGATAGACCACAACCTTCTTCTGGCTGCAACCAATTTCTGGAATCACCGGTTTCACGTCTTCAAGTTCTCGTACTAGGAGTTATGCCCCCTACCTGAGGAGTTAGCAGCCATTGTCGGTGCCTGGTATCCCCCTAACGCTCTGCCTTGTATCCCACGTTCCGGTTTACTCCAGACTCGAGATATTGCTCTGTCTTTAGGTATAGCCCCTTCTGATTTGGAGCCGCTGGTCGAGGCTCTAGACAGATTCTCTGACGTCCCCACCTACCGGGTAAGCATCATATTCTTATTTTACATGATGAGCTTCTTGACTGTGGCTCCAGGGGCTTTGATCAGCGATCTTTGCCTGTTTGGGGCTTTGGACGATTTCCACCGCGGGCTATCTCCCTTTCCACTTATTCTGGCTGAGACCATTCTGGGCTTAGATGCTGTATGCTCTGGATCCACCCCCACGTTCACGGGAAGCCCCTTATTGCTCCAGGTACGTCATTATTTTAAAGGTAGTGCGTCCCTTATGGATTTTCGTACTAGCTTTTCTTGGCGGGAAGCGCATCCTTTCGGATTTTTACACAACCATATGCCTTATTTTTGCCTGAAGTAAATCCTACTTACTCCAGCGGCCATTTTTTTATCAGGTCTGGCTGCAAGAGAAGCTGAGAATGTTGTTAGAGCCACCCCCCCGAGTCATTGCGCAGTACTCCTCGAGACATTTCCTCCCGCGTTGACGGCTGTATACATGCGCCACTGCTGATGAAGGCATTGCCAGATTTAGCGAGCTATCATATGACGATACCAGTTTCACGTCTGCCTGGCTACCTCTATCCCATGCGATCATTGATGGACCATCGGGGTGTGTTCCCCTCTGTGGGCTCCGTCAGGCTACTTTCCATATCACAGCTCCGTGTGCTCGCCAGCTTGGGATGATCCAGGATGTGGTGAGGGTCCCATTATCTTTTCGAGGAGGAGCTCTTTCTGATGCCTTTGCTTCTCGGTATCATGAACTGTGGAGCCGATTACCGGTGAAGACTGTCATTCCTAGGTTCGAAGCTCATTCTGTGGCTTCCACTAGCGAGTACAAGAGATGGGTCCTTAGCCCGGCATCTGATAATAGGACGCGAGGACTCAAGCATCTGACTGGTGAGAGCAGCAGAAGGACCTAACTTAGTTTACATATGTATACTTTTTGAGTATTACATTTCTTTTTAATGCAGAACTAGAAAATGACGGAAATGAGAAGAATAATTCTTATTTTATTTCACGAAATTGTGTACAATTCCATAGAATTTCAGTATACATGATCAGTTTTGACATCAACTCGACTATGCATGCCCCATTAATACATGAAACCAAATTTTAACAGCATCGACTCCTGTTACCAACTAGCCCTCTCGGGTTTTCACGATTGGACATTTTCTCTCATGCCTCTTATTTTTGCACAGGATGCCTTTTTTTCGGTTTTCACCCTGTCGAGGCACCCAATTTTAGCAAAGCCGCCTTTTTTCGATTTTCGACTCGCAGGGCATTTTATTCTCTTTTTTTTATTTTTAGTCTTTAGCCGTGGAACCTTTTAAGTCTGTCTATATTGATCGGTTCCCTGAATTCATTGCCATCGCTATCCGATAGAATTGCAGCTCCTTTAGACAACAGCTTCTTGAGGATGAACGGCCCTTCTCAGGTTGGTCTAAATTTTCCTCTGATATCTGGTACACCTGGCCTCATCTGTTTGAACACCAAGTCCCCCTCCTTCAGCGGATGCCTTTTCACCTTTTTCCCAAATGATCAGGCCAGCCTCTTCTGATAGATCTGATTATGATAGTAAGCTTTCAGCCTACTCTCATCCAATAAGTTCAAATGTTGTAACCTCTGTTGTGCCCATTCGGCCTCCGGAATCTGAGCTTCCATGACTACTCTCAGCGATTTGAGCTCTACCTCGACTGGCAGCACTGCCTCTGTCCCATAAACCAGGGAATACGGCGTAGCGCCCGTAGATGTCCTCACCGTCGTTCTGTAACCCCACAGTGCAAAGGGTAGCTTCTCTGCCCAGTCTTTGTAGGTTTGGACCATCTTGGCTAGGATCTTCTTCATATTCTTATTAGCGGCCTCTACTGCCCCATTAGCTTGTGGTCGATAAGGAGAGGATTTATGGTGCTCGATTCCGTACTTCTCAAGAAGCTTCCTGGTTTCCCCCATGAACTACACCCCGTTATCAGACACTCGGTTATATGGGAGGCCGTATCTGCAGATCAGATTTCTTTCAATGAACTTGGTCATGTCTCTTGCGTTGATCATCTTGAAGGATTCCGCCTCTACCCATTTTGTAAAATAGTCGATTGCAACTATTATGTATCTGTGCCCGTTGGATGCCATAGGGCGGATCTCTCCAATAATGTCTATTCCCCAAGCAGCGAATGGCCAAGGTGATGTTCGGCTATGTAGCTCTGACACTGGCAAGTGCCTTAAATCTGCGTACTGCTGGCATAGCTGGCACTACTTGACATATTTTGAGCAATCGTTGTCCATCATAAGCCAATAGAAGCCTTGCCTTATGATCTTCTTCGCCAGTGTTAACCCATTCATATGAGCCCCACAGACGCCTGCATGGGTTTCTTCCATCACCCTCCGGGCTTCCCTTTCGTCTAAGCACCTGAGCTGGATACCATCTGCCTGCCTTTTGTATAACACCCCGTCTAAGGATTTGAACTGAGTGGATAGCCTTTGGATCATCCTCTAATCTTTCTCGGTAGCTTCCTCTGGAAATCTCGCATTTCCCAAATAATTCATGATGTCAAAGTACCATGGCTTTCCATCTGCTACTTCTACTTCCATTATTTGTTTGATCTCGAAGCTGGGCCTCTCAGAACTCGAAATCAAGACAGGCTTCATAGCTATCCCTTTAGGATTATCCCATATCGACACCAGAGTTGCCAGTGCATCAGCCAGACGATTCTCCTCTCTCGGCACAAAGCAAAACGTACAGGTCTCGAACTGCCCACATAGCTCCTTCAGATATTCAACATAAGGTACCAGCCGTTCTTCCTTTACAGCCCACTCACCCCGGATTTGGCTGATTACCAAGCATGAGTCACCAAAAACCTCTACGTTCTTTGCCCGCAAGGCAGCTAAGGCCTCTAACCCGAAGGTGCACGCTTCATATTCAGCTTTATTGTTGGTGACCCTGTACCTCAATTTCTTGGCCAACGGGAGCTTCTCATCATCTGGGGTTGTCAAAATGATTTCGACTCCTGCCCCCTTGTTATTTACAGCCCCATCAAAATATAACTGCCATCCTTGGATAGAAATTGTGGCCATGCTCTCATCAGGAAAATTGAATTCAGGTGTGTCGCCCTGAATGGGATGATCAGCAAGAAACTCTACTACTGCTCGCCCCTTAATAGTTTTGCGAGTGATATATTCGACATCGAACTCTTGTAGCAATAGCAACCACCTTCCCATCTTACCAAGTAAAGATAGTGCTTCTTGCAAATACCTGAAAGGATTCTGCTTTGCCACTGCCTGAACTCTGTACGAATGGAAGTAGTGCCTAAGCTTCTTTGACGCCCAAATCAATGCCAGGCAGATCTTCTCTACTTCAACATATTTTATCTCATAGGCCAGGAACTTCTTGCTGAGATAGTAAACCGTGAATTCCACCCCGAACTCATCTTCTTGAGCCATCATGGCTCCCATGGAACCATCCTCCACTGCCACATACAAGATAAGCGGCTTGATCAATTGCGGTGGCCTCAGTACTGGCGAATTCAGTGGATATTCCCTGATCCTATCAAAAGCTCTCTGGCAGTCTTCATTCCAAACCACAGGCTGATCCTTTCTGAACAACTTGAAGATTGGCTCGCATATCGAAGTGAGCTTCGCAATGAATCGGCTGACATATTGTAGCTTGCCTAAGAAGCTTCTCACCTCCTTCTCTTGTTATGGCACGGGCATCTCTCTGATGGCCTTCACCTTGTCCGGGTCAATTTCAATTCCCCTCTGGCTGACGACATGCCCCAGTAGCTTTCCTGAAGTTACTCCGAAGATACACTTATTGGGATTAAGTCGCAGGCTATACTTATCAATCCTAGTGAAGAACTTCTCTAAAGCTTCGAAATGGCCCTCCCTAGTGGCCGACTTGACCATCATGTCGTCTACGTACACCTCCATTTCCTTGTGGATCAAGTCGCTTAGGATCTTCGTTGCCATTCTCTGGTACGTAGCCCCTGCATTCTTTAGGCCGAAAGGCATTACTCTGTACGCGTAGGTCCCCCACTCCGTGATGAAAGCTATTTTAATCCGGTCGACTATCTTGTTAAGGATCTGGTTGTAGCCTACATAACCATCCCCAAAACTGTACATCGCGCAGTTGGCGGCACTATATATCAACACGTCAATGTGGGGTAGCAAAAAATCGTCTTTAGGGCAGGCCTTGTTCAGATCTCGATAATCCACACATACCCTTACCTTTCCGTTCTTCTTGGCTATAGGGACTACATTTGCTAGCCATGTAGGATACTGCACTTCAACCACGAATTTGGCTTCGATCTGCTACCGAATCTCCTCTTTAACCTTGTCTGCCCATTCTGGCCTAAGCCTCCACAACTTCTGTTTTACAGGCTTATGGTCCAGATACGTCGGAATAGCATGCTCTGCGATGTTCCGATCAATTCCTGGCATGTCCTCGTAGGTCCAGGCAAAAACTTTTTCATATTTTTTTATTATTCTCTTGAATTTTTCTCTCTCATCAGGAGTTATATTTGATGCTATTAAGAATTCCTTCGGATTTTTTGAGGTTCCAAGATCAAAAGGCGTGGTGTCAGTGGAATTAATATCAAAAATAGATGGGATATGATCATGTTCATGCATGTTGAGATTATTGGAAACATCGCACAAATAAGCAAAATCATTCATCTTACTAATAATATTATTATTGTCATTTACATCATAAAAAAGTTCAGGAATAAAAAGACAATCTAAGCTAGTATCTTCTTCAGCTTCCATTGAGGTAGATGTTGTAGCAGCTTATGCCTCAGCTTCCTAGCTTGGCAGAGGCCTTTCAGTTATCCCTGAGGAAATCTTCAAATCCCCAATCTTCAGTTCTGACTCTACCATTTTTTCCTTCCCTTTCAGCCTGGCAGCTAACATCTTCTCGGTGACAACCTCTTCGGGCTCATCCCTACCCCAGGCAATGCATTGGGTCATAACTTCCTCATCCCAGAAGTCCTCAGCCGTTTTAATAACTCCCACATCCCAATCAAAAACATCACTGAAGATCTCAAATCCAGGGACAATCTTTCCATTCACCCACTATGGCTCATCTTCACCAGTGTAAGCACATACTGAGGATGCGGGCACAAAGCTTTCTGAAATGTGAGGGATCTTTTCCGTCATCTTCTTCTTGCCAAGTCCGCCTTTGTATCCCAACCCCTTTCGATCTTTCTGACCTCGAGTAGTGATTGCAGATTGCGGCCCTTGTGAATTTCTACCAAGACCAGCCCCAGGGAGATAGTGCATCCTCTTCATCATATTAACCACTGGAGGGCTATCCAATGACCTCTGCTCTTCCCCTATTACCGATACGTGAAAACCACTGAATGGCTGATTAGCAATCTCTAGGGCCGATACTTGATTATCCCTGGCCGCCTTAATGGTTACCACCTCGCCTTTATATGGGAATTTTATCATCTGGTGTAGCGTAGACGGTACTCCCCCTAGTTTATGAAACCAGGGCCTCCCAAGCAATGCCTAGAAGTTGGCCGGAATGGGTAAAACTGCAAATTCTATCTCCATCTCAATAGGTCCAGCCTTGACCAAAGTCTTGAACGTCCCCGAAGCTTGCCTTCTAGAATTATCGTAAGCTGTAATAGTCAAATCTGACTCGCTAAGCATACCCTCATCCAAACCGAAAGCCTAAAGCGCCACCAGAGGGCAAACATTTATAGATGACCCGTCGTCTACCATAACGCAAGCAGTGTGCTTGCCATTGATTTGCGCCTTAATGTACAGCGGTCGGTTATGATTACGGCCTTCGACTGGTAAGTCGGCATCAGAATCACTAATCTCTCTCCTGATCCCCCTTTTACAAGGTCTAACAATTCTGATGGAGAGATTGTAGTACCCACAGTAGACTCAATCAAAGCTTCTACCAACTTTTATCTATGAGAAGGAGATTGCCTCAGAAGATCCCATATAGATATTTGAGCCGTGGTCTTCTTCAACTGTTTGACTATCTGATTCTCTTCCAGCTCTTTCTCTGTTGATGCCTGCACTGGTTCCGGTGACCTTTCTATCTCTGGGACTACTCTTCCACTTCTCGTTATATCTCCTACTTCTTTTCCCTCTTCATCTGACTTCCACAGATCCAAAGATATTCCAACTTCCTCCTCATTTCCTTACACCGCTTTCGCTACTAGACCAACAATCAATTGTCGCTACAGACATCCTTTCCCCTTTGTCCTTAGGGCGAGTAATAGGAACATACTCATTCCCATACAAGTCCTGCAGCACGTACCATTCTGGTAGGCTTGATCCAATCATGAAGACAGGTGGCGGCACAGCATTATAGCTACGCTTCTTTTTTTCCTCTCTCTGCTAGGGGTCAGTGATCTGTTTGCTGTTAATCAAATCCTGGATTGAGTGCCTCAGCGCTTTACAATTATCCGTTAAACGGCCCGTATGCTGATGAAAGGCACAATACTCATTATCTTTATGCCGCGGCATCCCTTGCGTCATAGCAGGCCTGGGAGGCAATGGCTGCAACTTCCCTTCTTTCATCAACCTTCTTAAAACCCAAGACAGTGGTCTTCCTAAGTTCAAAATCTTCCTCGGGGTAGTCGCGTCAGTAGCAGACACCTCAACCGTTCTTCTGGTGCTACCATTGGAACCGGCTGGCCTACTTGTCCCTTGACTGGTATTAGCTCTCATGGCATAATTTTCATTGCTCGCCTTTCGGGCTAAGTATTCCCCTTCCACTTCTATGGCTATGTCCTTCAAAGACTCCCAGTCTTTTAGGCCCTTCATCTTCAAACCTTCTTTTAAGTACGGGCTCACATTCTTGATGAACAAACGGATCTGGTCTTGAGTGTCTGGCTTTCTCCTCATCTCCATTACTCTACTTCGCCAGCGAGTTAGGTAATCATGGAAGGATTCCCTGGCCTTTTGCTGAAGCAACTCCAAATCCTTGAGGGTCACCTCCATCCTTGTGTTGCAGTCGTACTGCCTTAAAAAATCCTCTGTGAGCATATCCCAATCGTCCTTGGTTCGGCGATCGAGGCTGTGGTACCAATCTATGGCGGGGCCAGTTAGGCTCAAGCAAAAGTACTCCACTTTCTGCCTCTTGGACAAGGTAGCCCCTTTCATGATCAAGGAATACTGCTTTACATGGGCGGTCGGGTCAGAAGTGCCATCAAACTTGGGAACATCAGGCATCTTGAAATTGTACGGGATTGGGTCATCTCCCTCCAGCTCCTTATCTTCTGGGTTCATCCCTTGGCCTCTACCTAACATGCGGGCCATAGCCTCAAACTTTTCTTCCATCTTCTTCCAGATGAACTCTTCGGTCTGGGGTGCCTTCCCCCTCTCAGATACAATGCTCATTTTGTCCTCTTCATCCTCCCGGTCATCTTCTAACCTCAGCGCTTGTCTCCTTCTCTGGACCCCGGAAGCCACTGATCTCAGATCTATAGGTGGTGGTAGAACCGGTTCCTCCTGTCTTTCTACTCTTTCCTTCTCCCGCTCATTTTGTCTCATGGGAAGAGGAGGAGGATTTTGTGGAGCAGCCTGCTGAGCCATTGTAGCTAACATATTCATCATACGGCCTTCGAACTCCTCAAACCTTCTACTCACTTCTTCAGCAATCAAAGCCCTGGTAGCATCATTTTCCCTTGGTGAGTTTGCCATCTCTGATATGATACCACCGGTTTTTGAATGGGTTTCTAGAAGACTCTCTCTTTCTTACAACTCAAATGCAGAAACTCTGATCAGTCATCCGGTCGGTCCTCTCGTCCACCTGGGCAGATCTATGATGGCTACATAGATAAGGTGTTAGAATGGTGCATGAAATGCAAATGAAATGCATGGCCGTGATATACAACATCAACAAATCACAGGCAAGCAGATAGGTCCTTCCACCCTTATTGCTCCCACACGCGTGGTCGTGCGGTCTCTTTCCTAGGCGGGATTAATCCACGGGTCAGCGGGGAACCCAATGGACACGGATGGTGCGCGGCGAAAAACCGGCAGCATAACACTCCTATGCTAATGCATAAGCGCATGGATAATGATCATTATGTATTTAGACATCCCAAATATATCGATATGGCCCTATCGGGGCATGGAAGCCTTTGGCTAGGTTACCAAGCAAGACATCTGGATTCATCCAATACATAATGACCCATACAGCAAGCATGACATTACGGTTCATATCACCTAGGGAGAGTATCTATGGCCATTATATGAGCTTTGGTCGAGGGAGATATTACTTTAAGGCTACCAAAGCATGATCCCTGCCGACGGGTCTAGCTCATCACAAGCATAACGACCGATTGGGTCATCATTTTATATACCAAAAGGTACAAAGCTTGAGCTGGTGATTATCCTTAACACTTCCCCACATTGAGTGAACGTAGGGTTGTGCTTCGGGAACGCACCGAGGTTTAGAAGGGACCAATCTAGCATAGTCTAAGGCTCTAATGGGATGTAAATGCAAATTTAAAAGAAAGCAAATTTATGAGCTAAAATTTAATCATAAATTTTAATCAAGGTATTTTCAAATCAAAGTCTCGAACCAGAGTTTCCTAGTGGAGTCGCCACTGTGACGCGTGCCGGACCCCGCGGCCGCCCCTCTGACCTCCCGCTTGAGGGCGATCGGGCAATTGACAATCCGTTGGCAACTTATAAAGATATTTACAAGTGCGTCTATTTTGGAAAACAAGGAGGTTTCATGGAGTCACCACCCAATAAAACATTGGGAAAGTTTCTCTCGCCTCAGAGAGCCTAAGACAACGTATGTATCCATGTTTGGCAAACCAAAAGGGGTCTTGGAGGGTGAACCTCTCTCCCTTGGAGCCTAGGATTCATTGATTAAGTCTTTGAAAAGGACACAAGAGGTGTCTTGGAGGGTGAACCTCTCGCCTCGTTGAGCCCAAAGACCAGAGCTGGGTTTGGGACTTCTCATCTATTTCTACCTCAATCATTTTATGATTAAATTTTGAACTCATTAATTCACTTCCTTTCCACACGATGCAATTGAATTAAAAGCGCATTTTATTCATGTGTTAAAGCGATAGATAAATAAAGGAATATTAAATCAAAAAAAATATTACAATAATACTAAGAGTGGAATACAACTCCCATTTATAAATGTGCAATACATACATAAGACGGGAGATTATTTATTTTGAGGACTTTGGTCCTCACATGCATTTATTATAAAAATAATGTTTTTACTGTGGAAATTTTTCATTGGATGAAAAATAGGACATTGGGTCCTTAATTTTATGAAAATCTCCCTTTATTAAATATAAAACATTCATCGATTTTTATATTTAGCGAGATACAAAAAGTTATATTCATGTACATAAAATAATTAATAAATAAATGAATGAATGAAAGAACCAAGAAGGTTAGAAAACTAAACCAGATGGAATCCTCCGAGCATGGTAGATTGCCCCTCGAACTCAGGACAGTCCAAGAAAATCATATATGCTCACAAAAGTTAATGGGTGTTAATATACAAAAAGCGCAATATAAATAAAGCTCTAAGACTTGAGAGAGATAGAAAAAGGAAAAGAAAAGGGGGTTTGAAAATATGGAAATAGAACCCAGGGACAGCCACTGCCGAGTGATCAACGGGCGTCAGTCAAGGTGACCAACGTGCCCCATCGCTCACTCGAGAGAGGGCGTCTGTGGGAGGGGTGACCGACGGGCGTCAGTGAAACAGATGACCCGTCAGTCACTGCTATCTCCGAAACTATTTTTCTTTCAAGGTAAACACAGATTTTTACCATAAAAACGAGATGAAAAGGATCAAAATAAAGAAAGATAAAAGCAAAAAAGGCGAAAAAAGCAAAAATAAGAATAAAGATGAAATAGTACGGAGAAGAAGTCCGGAATATTTACCCTCAGATAATATTTTTGGTTGGATTTTTGGTGTCGATTAAAGTCCCACACGCTTCATGAGAAGACAAAATGAGAGGTTAAGAATGAGGAAAATAGATTATTTCCTTCTTGATCCTTCAAAAGACTAAATTTTGAATCAAAGCCTTAGGAAAACTAATTAGATTTAGCTCCCTTTTTAATGGTTTGATTCTTAAACTAAAAGAGATTTGTGTTTGTTGGAAGAGAGAGAAACAAGTGTTAATTTTGATAGAGTTTCCCCCTTTAGAAATTTCTCTAACCCCTTTCTAGGTGGGAAATGAAAGTTTCTACAGGCCAGGGGTGACTGACGGGCGTCGGTTCCACAGACGAGCATCGGTTCAATCCTACTTACACAACGATTCAACCGATGGGCCTATAAATCTTACCAACGGGCGTCGGTTCAATCCTACTCACACAAGGATTTAACCGACGGGCCTGCAAATCTTACCGACGGGCGTCGAAAAGGTCGCGTGTTCCGGGAAATTAGGTTGCGTGCTCCAAAAAATTAGGTCCCTTCGACAGGCATCGGAAAATTTACATAGGACGTTGGTGAGCCACAGCGAGCAACGGTCTTGCCTTTAACAGACTGGCAGACCGCCGATGGAGAAAAATACACCTTTTTGACCCAAAAAAAGATCCTCGTTTCCTCCCTCTTTCCTACGAAGACTGAAAGAACACATTTGTCATAAAGCGTGGGACCAAAACCTCCGAATCTCAACCTTTTATATGGACTCGGACGTTGATTCCTCATCGGGTAATCCCTAATCCAGTCCGTCTCGGGACACGGTGCTTACACAAGGTAAGGGTATGCGTAGATTATCGAGACTTGAATAAGACCTGTCCAAAAGATGACTTTCCATTGCCCATATAGATGTGCTTTTAGACAACGCCGCTGCTTGCAAGATGTATAACTTCGGAGAAGGTTATGTGGGCTATAATCAAATTCTCAATAAAATAATTGACCAAATTAAGACGGCGTTCATCATGGAATGGGGGACCTATGCTTATCGAGTAATGCCTTTTGGCCTAAAAAATGCAGGAGCCACTTATCAGAGGATGGCAACAAAAATCTTGAATGACTTGATCCATAAAGAAGTGGAGGTATATGTGGACGACATAATGATCAAGTCAGCCACTAGAGAAGCTCATTTTGAAGCCCTAGAAAATTTCTTCCTAAGGATAAATAAGTATAATCTGCGGTTAAATCCTAAGAAATGTATCTTTGTTGTTACCTCAGGGAAGCTCCTAGGACATGTGGTTAGCCTGAGGGGTATTGAGATTGACCCGGATAAGGTTAAGGCCATCAGAGAAATGCCAATACCGCAGAAGGAAAAGGATGTGAGAAGCTTTCTGGGTAGGTTACAATACATCAGTAGGTTTATTGCTAAACTTACTTCAATCTGCGAACCGATCTTCAAACTACTAAGAAAAGACCAACTAGTAGTATGGAACAAAGGTTGTCAGAAGGCTTTTGATATCGTCAGAGAGTATCTGCTGAATCCACCAGTGTTAAGGCCGCCGCAGCCAGTCAGGCCATTGATTTTGTATTTGGCTACAGAAGACAGTTCTATAGGCGCCATGATTGCCCAGGAGGATGAATTTGGAGTGGAATTTGTTGTTTACTACCTTAGCAAGAAGTTCCTGACCTATGAGGTTAAGTATACAGAAGTAGAAAAGATTTGCCTTGCCGTAATCTGGGCTTCTAAGAAGTTGCGGCATTACTTTCATGCCTACAGGGTACAGGCAGTAGCTAAGCAGAATCCTTTAAGGTACTTACTGAGCCCCCTCTTTACTCGGGAAAATGGGTAGGTGGTTGTTGTTGCTACAAGAATTCGATGTAGAGTATATTACTCGAAAAACTATCAAAGGGCATGCAGTGGCTGAATTCCTGGCAGAACACCCAATTCAAGGAGACTCGTACGAGTTCAACTTTTCAGATGAGGATGTGACAGCTATCAGAGTTCAAGGTTGGCAATTGCACTTTGACGGAGCCGTGAACAACAAGGGGGCAGGAGTAGGGATCATTTTAACAACCCCGGATGATGAGAAGCTCCCTTTGGCCAAGAAATTGAGGTTCAAGGCTACCAATAATGAAGCTGAGTATGAAGCATGTGCCTTTGGGTTGGAGGCATTGATAGCCTTAGGAGCAAAAAATGTGGAAGTGTTTGGTGATTCCTCCCTGGTGATCAATCAAATCCGAGGTGAATGGGCCATTAAAGAAGAGAGGCTAATGCCATACATCAAGCACTTGAGAGTCCTGAGCAGTCAATTTGAAGTGTGTACATTCCGTTTTGTTCCAAGGGACGAAAACCAGTTAGCCGATGCGCTTGCCACTTTAGTCTCAATGTGGGACAACCCCGAAGGGGTGGTTATGAGGCCAGTTTTGATTTATAGCTCTGAGAGACCTAGCTTCAAATCTAAATCAGTCATGGAAATAGAAGTAGCAGATGGGAAGCTGTGGTATTATGATATTAAGAACTATCTAGAGAATGCGACATTTCCAGAGGAAGCTACCGAGAAAGATCAGAGAATGATTTGCAAGCTATCTACTCAGTTCATCTGCATAAATGGAGCATTGTACAAACGACAGGTTGATGGTATCCAGTTGAGATGTTTAGATGAGAAAGAGGCTAAGAGCGTGATGGAAGAAACACACGCCGGAGTATGCGGGGCCCATATGAACGGACTGACATTGGCCAAAAAGATTATGAGATAAGGATTCTTCTGGCTCACCATTGATAACGATTGCTCGAAGTATGTAAAGCAGTGTCAGCTATGCCAGCAGTATGCAGATTTAAGGCATCTGCCCGTTTCGGAATTACATAATCTAACATCACCTTGGCCATTCGCAGCTTGGGGGATTGATATTATTGGGAAAATACGTCCCGCGGCCTCCAATGGGCATAGATACATCATTGTCGCCATTGACTACTTTACCAATTGGGTAGAAGCTGAGTCCTTCAGGAAAGTTGATGCTCGGGATATGGCAAAATTCATCGAGAAGAACTTGATATGTAGGTATGGCCTTCCACACCATGTGGTATCTGACAACGGGTTCCAGTTCATGGCCAAAATGAAGAAGTTACTCCAGAAGTATGGTATCGAGCACCACAAGTCTTCTCCGTATCGTCCTCAAGCCAACGGGGCAGTTGAAGCTGCCAACAAGAATGTCAAGAGGATCTTGGCTAAGATGGTCTAGAATTATAAAGATTGGGCGAAAAAGTTGCCTTTTGCATTGTGGGGTTACAGAATGACCATCAGAACTTCAACAGGAGCCACTCCATATTCTTTGGTATATGGGACGGAGGCAGTATTGCCGATCGAGGTCGAACTTAAGTCACTGAGGGTGATAATGGAAGCAGAGATTACGGAGGCCGAATGGGTGCGGCAGCGGCTGCAATGGTTGAACATGTTGGATGAGAACAGGTTAAAAGCCTACTATCACAACCAAATCTACCAAAAGAGGCTCGCGAGGTCTTTTGGAAAGAAAGTCAAGAAACATCCATTGAAGGAGGGGGATCTAGTATTTAAACAGATGAGACCAGGTGCACCGGATATTAGAGGAAAGTTCAGACCAACGTGGGAAGGACCGTTCATCCTCAAGAAGCTCCTGTCTAAAGGAGCTGCATTCTGTCGGATAGCGATGGCAATGAATTTAAAGAACCGATCAATATGGATAGACTCAAAAGGTTCCATGGCTAAAGGCTACAAAATCAAAAGAAGAGAATGAAAGCCCCGTGGGTCAAAAACTGAAAAAAGGCGGCCTTCCTAAAATTGGGCGCCTCGTCAGGGTGAAAACTAAAAAAAGGCATCCTGAGCAAAATTTAGAGGCTTGAGAGAAAATATCCAATCGTGAAAACCCGAGAGGACCGATTGGTAACGGGAGTTGATGCTATCAAGTTTTGGTTCCATGAATGAATGTAGTCTTGCATAATTGAATTAGTGTCAAAAATGATCATCTATGCTGAAATAGTACTGAAATATACACAATGCTGTGAAATAAAATAAGACTTGACTTATTCATTTACATCGTTGTCCAATTCTGCTTTAAAAAGAAACATATTGCTCAAAATGCATGCAAAGCTAAACTATGCCCTACTACTACTCTCGCCAACCAAATGCCTCAGTCGCCGTGTTCAGTTATCAGATGATGGGCTAAGTGTCCACCTCTTGTACGCGCTGGTAGAGGTGACAGAGTGGTTCCCGAAGGGAGGTATGATAGCCTTCAATGGAAGTTAGCTCTAGAGCTCCTGATAGCGGGAGGCAAAAGCCGCAGAAAGGACTCCACCTCGAAAGGATAGAGGGAGTCTCACCACATCCTGAGTCATTCCAAGTTGACGAGAGCAGCGGGCCGTGATGTAGAAGGTTGCCTCACGAAGCCCGCATAGGGGAACGCATCCTGAAGACCCATCAATAACTGCACTGGATAAGGGAAGCCAAGCGTGCATGAAGCTAATGTCCTCATCTGATATCTCACTGAATCTGGTAATACCTTCGTCAAGGGTCCCAGGTAGGTACAGACGCCGGCGAGGAAGAAAATGCTTCGCAGAGTACTGACTAATGACCCTAGGAGGTGGCTCTGACAGCAGCTTCAATTTCTCTTGCAACCAAATCTGAAAGAGGAAGCAAGGAAAAATAAAAGCCAAAGAAAATAAGATAAAAGGCAAAGAAAAGCCGCTGGAGTAAGTTGGATTTACTTCAGGCAAAAATTAGGCATAGGGTTGTGTAGACACCGGGTCCTGAGTAAGCCTAGATCGAAGTTACCCAATGATGATAATTGCCTTCACAGGCTTAAAAAGTTAAAAGTGATGGTTTTCTCGTCAAATTTGCATTTTAGAGTGAAAAATTAAAATAAAATAGAAAATATTTAAAAAAATTAATTTTGAAAAATGGGGGCTTAAAATTATAATATTTTTAGTCAATTTAAAAAATAAAAAATTTTTCGGACCGCGAGTGTCGTGCGCGGCAGCGCGCCTGCGGCAGCTCGCAGGCGCCAGGCGCCCAGCGCGCTGGGCGCGCGTCGCTAAAAAGCGACGCGCAGCGTTGTGCGCACTGCGCGCCGCACCGTGCGCTGAGGCGCGCAATTTCCGCGCCTCTGCGCGCGGATTTCGCGCAGCCTCTGCGTGAAGGCCTGTCGCTCTATAGCGACGGGCGTACCGGCCGTCGCTACAGGGTCTGATACCCAAAAATCCGATTTTTCAGCCCTTTTTTCCGATTTTTTCACCCAAAAATCCATTTTTTTGGGGTTTTTGACTTCAAATAAAATTCCAAAATATTTTTTTAGATTATTAATTAATAAAACTTGATTTTATCATTAAAAATAAAATAATTTTGGGTTAAAATAGGTTTTTTCCTTAATTAAATTAGGGCAACCTATTTTATCTTATAAATACTTTATGATGAAATCAAAGGAGCTCCTCCACACATTTTTTAGACCTAAAATTTTCAGAATTCTTCTTCTTCTTCCACTAAAATTCCAGATTTATTCCCCAACCAAAAATCAAAAAGAAAAATCAAATGTTTCATTCTTTTTCCAACATAATTTCTTCTAAACATATTTTTTAGAGGAAGTTTTGTTGTTTGATTCAATTTTTGAGACAAATAGAATAATTGTTTGTTCTCAAAATTGTTTTTAATATTTTATTTTGTGTTCAATAAAACTTTTTCATTGATTTTGTTTTGAATCTCTTTTTGATAAAAAAATTGATTTTGAGACAAATAAAATAATTGTTTGTCATCAAAATCTAATTTTTATTTGATTTTCTAAAATAAAACTTCAATCAATTTGATATGAACAAAGTGATTGATTGTTCTTGAAATCATTTTTCTTTATTTTAATCAATAAAAGCTTTTTTTTTTATCAAAATCATTTCTTTAGGCAAAGGTATCAATTCTTTGTTCTTAAAGAATTTTTGATCATTTTTTTTTTCATGTTTCTTGGAATAAAATTCCAACATTTTTATCATATTTCACTCTAATATTGTGAATCATCAAACAAAGAAATCGATCATCTTTTACCTTCATCGAATCCGAAACTCTGAGGGTAAACATTCTGGGCTTGTTTTTATTATTTCTTTTGGTTCATATCTAATTTATTTATGTATATTTTATTTTATTATTTTTATTTTATTATTTATTTCAGATTTGTTTTATTTAATTTATATATGACTTTTATTCACATAAATATTGATTGTTTATTAATTTTTAACATGTAATTAATTTATTTCACTTTAATTCATCATTATTTTTAACATGCAATTAATAAATTCATTTTAATTAATCTTTTTGCCATGTAAATGGTTTATATCATTTGTGAACATATTTAATTAATCATATTGTTCATTTAATTGTTTTCATTTATTATTCTTTTCTTTATCATTTTATATATTCTTTGATTCGTTTATCATCATTGTTATCATGTTCATATTTTTACATGTATTATTTAATTAACATGTTTTATTTTATTTTCATCACATCATTTGTCATACATATAATGCATGTTTCTCATCTATTTTGGTTTGTTAACATTTTGATTCCATTATCATTCTTTTCATATCATCTTATGTTATTTTAATTTGTTATTCATTATTTTGTATGTTTAATTGATTTAATCACTAACATTATTTTATTTGTATTTTGTTTTTATGTCTAAACTCATTTTTCGCTTGGGCATTTTTGCGAGCACATCGGGAGGTCCAAAAAGGCTCGTTTGGTTCATATATTTATTTTCTTTATTTGTAATATTTTATTTAATTTTGCCTTATAATTTTCTTGTAAAATTCTTTATTTAGGCACGCTAAAAAGAAAATCACAAAAACGTTTTTTATTAATTAACTTGACATTTTTTTTCTAAATAAAAGGGGACCAATGTCCTAGTTTTTCATACCCAAATAAATCATCACATCAAAACTGTTTCATAATAAATATGCATGCGAGGACCAATGTTCTCACTATTAATGAATAACCCGTTTTATGCATGTATTTCACCTTTATAAATGGGAGTTGTATTCCGCTCCTAGTGTTATTGTAATTTATTTTTAAATGCTTTATTTTGGATTTTGCTTACATTTACCGCTTTTGATATGAATGATTGCGCCTTTAAATTAAAATTGCATTGTGTGGAAAGTTGATGAAACAATGAATTCAAAACTTAATTATGATATTAATCAAGGTATAAATAAATGAGAAGTCCCGAACCAGCTCTGGTCTTTGGGCTCAAGAGGTTAGAGGTTATCCTCCAAGATACTTCTTGTGTCACGAGGCTTTAGCGTTAATCCTAGGCTCCTTTGGCTGGCCCAAAATGGATACTAAGCGCAGTCTTAGGCTCTCCGAGGCGAGAGAAACTTTCCCAATGTTCTATTGGGTGGCGACTCCATGAAACCTCCTTGTTGCTTAACATAGACGCACTTGCGATTTATTGCAAGCTGTCAACGGACCCACAATTGCCCGATCGCCCACGTGCGGGCGGTCGAAGGGGCGGCCGCGGGGATCCGGCGCGCGTCACAGTGGCGACTCCACTGGGGACATACTCGAGACTTCGATTCGAAAGTACCTTGATTAAAAATCATAATTGAGTTTTAATTTAAAAATTCCATCTTCTTTCAAAACTGCATTGCATCTCATTAGAGCCTTAGATCTATGCTAGTTTGGTCCCTCTTTTAGCCCCGGTGCGTTCCCGAAGCACGACCCTATTTTCACTCAATTTAGGGAAGTGTTAAGGATAATCACCAGCCAAAGCCTCGTACCATCATGGTATATTAAATGGTGACCCGATCGGTCGTTACGCTCGTGATGAGCTAGACCCATCGGCAGGGATCATGCTTGGGTAGCCCTAAAGTAACACCACCCTTTGACCAAAGCTCATGTAATGGCAAAAGATCAATGAACCGAAGACCTCTCAGGGGGCAAACGATCAATCAACCAAAGACCTCTCAGGGGCCAATGAACCGAAGACCTCTCAGGGGGCAATCAACCAAAGACTTCTCAGGGAGCAGCAAATCTAAGACCTCTCAGGGGGCAAATGATCAAAGAACTGAAGACTTCTCAGGGAGCAGCAAACCGAAGACCTCTTTAGGGGCAAACGATCAATAAACCGAAGACTTCTCAGGGAGCAGCAAACCGAAGACTTCTCAGGGAGCAGCAAATCGAAGACCTCTCAGGGGGCAATGAACCGAAGACTTCTCAGGGAGCAGCAAACTGAAGACCTCTCAGGGGGCAATGAATCGAAGACCTCTCAGGAGGCAATGAACTGAAGACCTCTCAGGGGGCAAATGATCAATGAACCGAAAACCTCTCAGGGGGCAATCAACCAAAGACTTCTCAGGGAGCAGCAAATCTAAGACCTCTCAGGGGGCAAACAATCAATGAACAGAAGACCTCTCAGGGGGCAAACGATCAATAAGCTGAAGACCTCTCAGGGGGCAAAGAACGGAAGACCTCTCAGGGGGCAAACGATCAATGAACTGAAGACCTCTCAGGGGGCGATGAACGGAAGACCTCTCAAGGGGCAATGAACGGAAGACCTCTCAGGAAACAAACAATCAATGAACTGAAGACCTCTCAGGGGGCAAATGATCAGAAAACTGAAGACCTCTCAGGGGGCAAACGATCGATGAACCGAAGACCTCTCAGGGGGCAATCAACCGAAGGGCTCACAGATAGCACCGCTTCAACAAACGAAAACACACCATGGTAATAACCACCATCTCAGAATTCTCCAGTTCGGAAAGACGGCCGACTCAAGTACGCGTCTCTTTCCTTTTCTTCTTTGAGTTTAGGCTCACCTAGACACTAGTGTACTAGATTCCCCAAAACTGGGGGCAACTGTAGACACCGGGTCCTGAGTAAGCCTAGATCGAAGTTACCCAATGATGATAATTCCCTTCACAAGCTTAAAAAGTTAAAAGTAATGGTTTTCTCGTCAAATTTGCATTTTAGAGTGAAAAATTAAAAAATAATAGAAAATATTTATAAAAATTAATTTTGAAAAATGGGGGCTTAAAATTATAATGTTTTTAGTCAATTTAAAAAAAATAAAAAATAAAAAAATTTTCGGACCACGAGTGTCGGGCGCGGCAGCGCGCAGGCGCGCTGGCGCCCAGCACGCAGACGCCCAGGCGCCCAGCGCGCTGGGCGCGATTTATTGCAAGCTGTCAACGGACCCACAATTGCCCGATCGCCCACGTGCGGGCGGTCGAAGGAGCGGCCGCGGGGATCCGGCGCGCGTCACAGGTTGTGTGAAAATCCGAAAGGATGCACTTCCCACTAAGAAAAGCTAGTGTGAAAATCCACAAGGGACGCACTACCTTTTAAAACAATGACGTACCTGGAGTAATAAGGGGCTCCCAGAGAATGAAGTGGTAGGCCCGGCACAGACAGAGTCCAAACCCAAGATAGTCTCAGCCAGAATAAGTGGGAAAGGGGTCAGCCCGTGGTGAAAATCGTCCAAAATTCCAAACAGACGAGGGTCTCCAAGCAGCTCCTCTGAAGTCATCATCAGATACTTCATCAGACAGAAAAGAAAGATGACACATATGTTGTATGAAGGAAGGTTAGAGAATTCATCCAGTGCTTCAATCAGAGGTTCTAAGGCAAATACAGGGCCTTGGGAACTAGACGAGCAGCGTCAGAAGGATATATACTTAAGGACAGAGCAATATCTCGAGGTTGAACCAAACCACAACGAGGAACGCAGGGCAAAGCACTAGGAGGATACCAGCTCCCGACAATAGCAGCAAGTTCCTCAGGCAGGGGGCATATTTCCTGGTAGGTGAACCAGAAAACATGAAAGCGAGGGTCCCAGAAGTGGGTCGTAGCTAAAAGAAGGTTGTGGTCTATCTGGACTCTTCGTAAAAATCTCAGCCCAGAAAGGGGGGCAAGGGTGCTATTTTCCCAAGTTTGAGCATCGTCTAAGATACGGTGCATTTTAGGAAGAAGAGGAGAATTCATTCGTCAGTGGCTAAAATTGAAGTCACTAAAGGAAATAAAGAAGGAAAAGATGAAAAACTGGAGAAAAGAGCCTATTATGAAGCTAAAATGAGAGAAAAGGCACGGAATCCAAGAAAATGGTGAACTTTATAGGATTGATTTACCAATGGCTAGCCCGTCTCTCGCTCAGACAGTTATCCCGTGTGTAATTGTCCACCTAGCAGATCTTTGCATTGTGTTCATCACGCGCATTAATTAGGTAATTAATTAAGGGTAAAAAGCGAAATCCGGAAAGACAGACGGCATGCCCGTCTGTCGCTGTATGGACGTAAAGCCCGTCGGGACTTAAATTCTATATAAAGATGCTAGTACCGACGGACTGTCACTTTCTTTTCTCTTTTCTCACACTGACGCTCTTTCCTTCCTTTTCAGTTGTATTTTTTTCGTTTTTGCCCTTTCGGTTGGTTTTCTTTGCACCAGTGTCTTGTCCTTTCTTCTTCATTGAGTCTCAATTTCCAGGTTAGTAAAATTCTTCTATTTTTCTTATTATTTATTTATTTATTTATCTTATTATGAGTAATGTAATTTTCATTTTTTTGGATTAGTGTAATTAGGAGCCTTGCTAATTGATTTTAGTTTTAGTTGTTTAATTTGGAATGCAATTATTTAGTTAATGTTATGTTTTTTTTAAGTGCTAGAATAAACAATATGCTGTTCTTCAGTTGAGATAAAATGCGTGGATATATGCTGTTTTAAGAACAATTAATGATGGACGCATATTTATCTTTTTAGTTAGATGTACAGACCTGGCCTTAGGAATGCATGCACATTGGAACCAGTACTAAGAATTAGAAAATAAAGCAAATCTGAAAATGTTGCACTGTTGCTTCTGAGGCCTGTCCTTTTTTCTTTTTCTATTTCTCATGCAGGAGGTTGCGCACATCCTTGTCGGGGTGCTGCCCAAATTTTTTTTATCCTTTCGGTTTAGACTCATCCCTATCGGAATGCTGCCTAATATTTTCCGTTTATGATTACGATGTCAAACTAACTGTTTACTTTATTTTCAGGATGCCACCGGGACGATATGCTCCGTACGATCAGCCTGAGACTCAGGCCCCATATTGGATGAGTGCCGAGGCCAGACAGAGGTATACAGCATTGGCTGAGGTGCAGTTCCGAGCTAGCCGCTTTGTCGCTAGGCCATTCCTCGAGGCTCTAGGGATGGCAGACGAGGTTGATGCTCTGATGGCGGGTGCAGGATGGACTGAGTTTCTGACGCCTGCTTTTCGAACTCATCCAGAGATAGTTCAGCAGTTCCTTGCTACATTACGGTATGGGGGGTACCAGAGGTCCGACACAGAGGAGGGTGTCATACAGTTTTGGATAGAGGGCCACCAGTATAGCATTACCTGTCTGCGATTTGCACAGGCTATGGGGCTTCCACTTGGGCAGGATGTTATAGTGCCCCAAAGAGCAGTTAGACGACACCACTGGGCGGCCATTGCCTTACTGGGAGTGCCGTATGACCATGATACGGCAAAGAGCACGGTACTCTCGTCACAGGTGTGGCGCCCCAATACCCCTTGGGAGGATATCGGAGTCGCTACAACGCATGCACATACAGAACACTCATGCGGAAGCGAAGATAAAATGATACAATCACATGCAGCGAAATAATGGTCTTTAATATAACAAAAACATGCCAAAAAGCAAACTCATATATTCATTTATATATTCAAAATGAAACTATTCTTTTTCATTATAACATTTACTTTACATTTATATTTCGTTTACATATATCTTATTCAATACATGTCCTATACAAAAGTCGTTTTACACTTACATATGCCAAGCTATACAAAACGCTAGAACATGTATACAAAACTATGCCATATACAAAAAGACTTCAATATATACTCCTAGTGGCCATGACCTTGCAGATGTGCAACCCTCTGAACCTATAAACCTACACGGGAAAACACCCGTGCTAAGCGATAACGCTTAGTGGGGATATCACATATAATATAGACTTCTAACGAAGTCACATGCATTACTTAATCAACCATTAAGCATGCCAACATTTGATTCATATAGCAACGAAGCAACTTCTAACAAACACATATAGCATCATGTACAAGTTCATATAATCCATATCATGTTCATGTTCTTTTAATAAGACTATGGCATATACATTTAACATGTATCATCTCAATTGCAACTCAAACTAAGCTTGGATACACATACTTATGTTCATGTACTTGTAGACATATACACATATCATTTACAAAAACACGTAACATGTAACTTACTATGTCTTTCCCAATCATGCTGTCTAAATTATTTCATATACATATTATTTATTAAATTATAACTTTACATCTCATATACTATCATCTGTACATCTAGATATTAGCTTACGTTTAGCATTTCTTATACAAATATCAATTTCTCATATACATGTATAGGTTCATGTAACCATTTCTGGTAAACAATAATCATATACTTCTATAGCCATTTACTATAGCTTTATAACATTTATACTTCTCTTGTACATATAGCTAACATTTCTTATGCATGTAACAGCATCTCTTGTACATGTAATAGCAATTCATATACTTTTACATTTTACATATAGCCCAATGTCATGACATAAGTGGATACGGGTAAATATAGATACCAAGTAATGGTACCAAAACATCTAGAGACCATAGTCTCAAGCCATCTAGAGACCGTAGTCCCAAACATCTAGATACTTTAAGTATCAACATCTAGACATCCGTCGATGCCAAACATATAGACACCCGTCAGTGCCAAACATCTAGCAGCTGCAAATCATCTAACCCTTTATAGGCATGCCTATCTATCCACTTATATGAGCATCTAAGGCTTATAACCATTATCCCATATCAAAACATGTATGGTCATTCATATACATTTATTTAAACCCATGCTAGTCATGTAATCTACTTCATATCTTACTATACATACATACATGTCATTCTAAACTCATTCACATGTAACTCTATATGCATATCATTGCATACATAGTTCACCATGCCTAAGATATTTAAAATATATGCTTGTTAATACGCATCATCATTCATGATTTATCATACTTAATTTACACATGGATATACTCATATATATGCATTAGCACATTCATGGTTATACGCATTCACATTTACATTTATTCACCTTCACATTCTTGTTGTACGCATTCATATTCAAGACTATACATATTCTCATTCAAAACTATAGCATTCGCATTCATGATTTATCATATTCGCATTCACATACTTAATTCATCACACTTAGAGCACTTATAGCTCATACATATTTATATGTATATTAGTATGCATAATTCATCATGCTTAAGATACTCAATTTACAATAAAAAATATGTATAGGACAAGTCAAGGGAACTCGTGGTGAATTTCGGGAAGAAAAACACCCTAAAAAGACAAAACAGGGAAGGGTCACGGTGGCAATGAACTGGTTGTGACCGTGACATACTAAATTAAGCAAAACAGAAGCTAACTTTCGACACTGGTTCACACCATAGTGTTTTACAGCCCAAACAGATGTCTTAAACTCAATTTTAGGCAAAGATCCCTTCATAAAATTTCTTTCTCTATGTCTTATATTTCAAATGGGACAAGTTTCAGGTCAATTGGATTTGTAAAACATCAGATATGAATTAAACAATATAGACTATTCCAGTGAACCCTACAAGGTAGAGACACGTCTCTTTGTGCTGTTTTTATGGGTCATAGAGCCAGAACTAGCTCATAGTCATTTCTGTCAAATTTATAGGTATAGAAGTCACAGTTCCAATGAAGCAATAAAAACGAAATTTCGAATTCTGTAACTCCAGTTATGCCCGAAATACTATACGGAGGTCTGGTAAGCTATAAGCAGAATTTTCCCTAACACTAGGGTTCATACTTTTCATGCTTATTCACTTAATATGCTCATGGATTTTGTTCAATACTCATCACACGTCATGTGTACACTTCAAGTACACTTCTATCAATTAACACATAATCATGCTCAATTACACATCAAAGTCAACTATCCATCACATATACCCATATAAAATCAGCACGAGAACATGTAAGAACACATATATCCCAAACCTCTTGGAGCTCTCCTTCCTTTCTCTTCTATATCACTTTCTCCTTACCCTTTACAGCTCTTCTTGGCCCTTTCAACTCACATGCTCATATAACACATACAAATTCATGAGGCTATACCCATATTTTAACCATCAAAATCAGAATTTAAAGGAGATGAAGAAGATGAACTCAACTCCAACATACCTTTCTAGACAATTATACACAATCTTCTAACTATCACTATCTACCCTTTGGTCTCCATGGTAGGTTAAAGGTAATAGAAAGAGAGCAAATGACTGAAGGTTTGAAGAGCTACGTGAGAGGAAAACAGAATAGAAAGAGGCCAATCTTAGGGAGCAAATGACAGATTCTTACCCACTTTACCACCTCATGCTTGCATGCATGTATGAGGTGTCCACTTCTCAATCCTCTCATGCTAGGTGGCCGGCCAAGACACTCACATTTGGAGTCCACTCAACTTCACTTAACTCTTAGTTAAGTTCAGCTAATCACCATTACACTAATTCAATCTCCACTTATCACTAATCTTGCAATTTACACTTCAGCCACTACAATGTTTCAATTAGGTCCCTAGTTTCATATTTCAATCAAGTCCAATGCTGTAAACCCAAATTAACACTCACTAATCCGACTAGGGTATACTTTGGGGTATTACAATAGGCCCTCCGCTATGTTCACAGAGTAAAAATTCATTTTCAATACTTTATTTTCTAATTTTATTCTTGCAAATCAAGACAAGGAATTGGATCATCTACCTTCATTTTTTCAAGATAAATTTTGAGGGTAAATATTTTTGGCTCAATTTCTTAATTTAATTTTTAATTTCATTTTTTTTATTTCCAATTAATTAGTTAACATGTAAATTCTTTTAGTTCTATCATTTTCTTCTTATTTTCTTATTCTTTTGTTTTTACTTAATTAGTTAACATGTGAATTCTCTTAGAACTTTTTTTGCTTCTTATTTCTTATTTAATTGTTCATATATTATTATTATTATTATTATCATTATTATTATTATTATTATTATTATTATTATTATTATTATTATTATTATTATTATTATTATTATTATTATTATTATTATTCTTACCATGTGCTCATGTGATTGTCTATATTATTATTAGTATTATTTGCCATGTTTTATTAGTTTGTCATATATTATTTTATTCTTGCATGCTTAATTTGGGTTGTTCATATTCTTTGATTTCATTATTTTTATTATTGTTATTATTATAGTTGCAATTGCTAGTTTTATTGTTATAATTTTTATTATCCTTGTTTATTGCTATAATTTGTTACTAGTACCATTATTATTATTAATATTATTATTTATATTTCTTATGCATGCTGATTTTTATTATTACTTTTGGTTTTTATGCATGTTGGATGTTAATGCTATTATTTTGTGTCTTTATACATGCTGAATTTTATGTTTATTTTTTTATGTTTCTTGCATGTTGAATCTTATAATTATTATTTTATGCTTGTTTATGCATGTTAAATTTTATTATTATATTAATTTTTTTATGCATGCTAAATTGTTAATTAGTTAAGTTGCATATTTTATTATGTAATTTTAATTGATTTGTCACACATGATTCATTTTTATTTGCTCTATTTTTATAGTATATTTTTAAATTCATTTTTCTTACTAACATGGCTTTTATTTATTTTTTTATTTTAACATTTATTTTTCATGTGTGAGTTTTTTTAATGCCAAGTAGGAGCCCACGGAAATTTGAAAATCTACTTGGGAGTTGTTTATCTTTTATTGCTTTTCATTATTTTGGATTAATTTATTTTATCATGTAATTTGTAATAATTTATTTTTATGCACGTTAATTAAAAAATCACAAAAATATTTCTATTTAATTAAACTTGGATCTTTTCTAAATAAAATGGGACCAATGTCCTAGCTTTTTCATCCAAAATAAATTGTCACTGTAAAATTATTTTCTTTAATTATGCATGAGAGGACCAATGTCCTCATCTTTAATAAACAGCCCGATTTATGTATGAATTATATTTTATTTACTAATGGGGATTGTATTCCGCCCCTAGTTTTGTTGTAATTAATTTTCATGTGCTTTTATATACTTTATCTGCCGCTTTCTTTATGTGATTGACGTGCGTTTTAATTAAATTGCATTAAAATTGAATGAGAAATGGGATGAAACGCTAAATTCAAAACTCAATTATAAACTTAATGAAGGTATGAATAAATGCGAAGTCCCGAACCATCTCTCGTCTTTGGGCTCAACGAGGCGAGAGGACCCTTTCAATGTTCCATTGCAATGGGACTTCCAAGACACCTCTTGTGTCCCGTAAAAAGGCTTTAACTTGCATAGTCCTAGGCTCCACAAGATGAGAGGGCCATCCTAATGTTCTATTAGGATGGGACCTCTAAGATCCCTCTGGCTTGCCCAAAATGGACATGGCAGCGCCGTCTTATGCTCACTGAGGCTAGACGATCTTTTCCAATGTTCTATTGGGTGGCGACTCCAAGAAACCTCCTTGTTGCCCAACATGGATGCACTTGTAATTTCTTACAAGTTTTATGAACCTCTCTCGATTGCCCTAAAGGCGGGCATTCGGGGCGCCCCGGGGTTCGGTGCGCGTCGCACACATCCAAGATCTTTCTCTTCCAAAATCCTCACCAAAACACACAAATTCACAAAACATAAATCAAGGGTTTCAAAAACCACTCAAAAAAAATATAAGAAAGAATCAAACATAAACTTACCTTTCCTTAACAATTTCCACACTTAATCCTCTGGAGTTAATCAACTTCATCATTACAATCTTGGTCTTTGATCTTCAAAGAGAGTGAATGGCATGAAACAAGAAGAAGAAGAAGAAGAAGAAGAAGAAGAAGAAGAAGGAGAAGAAGAAGAGGTGGAGGAGAGGAAAAATGGGAAACGGGAGAGGAGGGGAGCAAATTCTTCCCTCTCTCTCTTCCTCGCTCTTCCTTTTATACCCCTTCCCACTTCTTGCCACTTGTCACTATCCTATTGACCCAAAATAGATATTTTTGTCAATTCTCCTATGTAGTCCATCAACTCATTTCTCTTCTTAAATTTAGCATCCATCTATATAATTCTTAACATTGGCCCACAAAATTAATCTTACTCCTTCAATTTAGTCCTAAACTCATACTTCAAAATTTTACCATTAACCGTACTTGCCGAAACGTTCACTTAAATTCTTAAATGGTCCATTTGACATACCTAACACTTCAACGTGCACAACCTTGGTCACTACCCATTCTCAATATGCTCAATCCTTATAGGGTACATTTCGGGGTGTGACAATTCAAAATCATATATTTACAAGTGGGAAAAATAGGTTTTGGAATGGTAGGTTGAATGCTTGATTTTGACATTCTACCTCATGTTTGGCATATATCATGGTGACAATAACGTGGTTGCCACCATGAGGTATGCCAAATTGCATTCTGTCGGATTGAGTTTGCATGTTACTGTCACAACCAAATTGGTTGCCATCGTGAGATGCACCTGGTTTGAATTCTATTTTTGGAAGTTTGGTATGTCACGGCCACAACCAAACTGGTTATCACTATGAGGTACCCTAAAATGCATTCTGTTTTGAGTTGAGCCTATGTCACGGTCATAACCAATTAGTTGTCAGGGACCTTTGTTTTGTATAATGAACTATAGAACTTTAACAAATGTTGTATACTTGTACGAGCAATCGTTCAATCAAGTTTAACATCATTTACTGAGGATTATTATGTGTTAAAGGCAATGATTAAGACATGATGATGTATGTGATTAATGAGTGTGGGTTTACTTGATAAGCCATGTGTTTGAGTAAGTTACATATACTATACTACATTGCTTCATGTGTTGTGCTATGAATGATATAAAGCACGAACAATTGAACATTAACTGAACTTAATAATTTATCTAGCGAGTCAAGTAGTGGATAGGTAGGCATGCTTCAAGGGTCTAAGAATTGTAGCTAATAGCGTCTGATTCCTATAGGAATCTTCAATTCAATTGAACCTTTACCAAGTTCATTTATATATATATTATTATTATACTAATTATCTTTGTACCTACGGGTACTGATTGCGAGTGTGTATCTTTGGATATGAAATGATTGTAGTACTTTTGAGTACTGATTGCGATACCTATTATCCGCGTCATTGAGTTGTAGGCAATGCTAATATTAATATTATAATTTAAAGTATGAATGTTATACTTTATGAGAATGTGAATATGACATGTAAAGTTTGACATGTGATACAAATATGTGGTTATGAATCATTAGTAAGGCTTTATGAGAGGCAAGAGGTGTTTAATGCCATATTCATAATCTGTATGTGCCAAAGTATGATATATAATCCTTTGTATGTGTAAAAGCATGATTACAAGTTCATGTCTATGATTTTTCAAGGAATGTTATGATTATGAGTGTATTATATGTTTATTGTATACTATACATTGTTCCCCACTAAGCGTTATCGCTTAGTACGGGTTTTCTGATCCATATAGGTTCCAAAGTGAGGCAATCCTAAAGGACGGATCTGCATATCAAGTGGTCAACACTAGGGTCTTGATTAGTGTAGGTTTTGGTATTCTATAAACTTCTAAGATGTTAATGTACCTAGTGTATGAAATTTATTAATTCAGGATTTGCATGTGTATCGATTATGTCAAGTGCATGAGTATGTGTTATGTGACGATCGTTCTCAACTGCCTTAGTGGTGCTAAGAGAGTGGTTGGGAATGGGCATTACAAGTTGTGGTATCAGAGTCTAGGTTTAGTCATTTCTGGTCATAGTGTAAAATAGGATGCGTATAGTTGTGTTGACCTAATGCGGACGTCCTTGTTTATGTATCAGAATGATTGATCCTTCTCAAGATGCTAGAGAAGAGATTGCCGAAAGTGTGAATCCCCAAGAACTGGAAGTGTCTGAATCTGGGTAGTTTGTCCCAGTAAGTGAGGGATATGATGTTCCAATGGTCCCTATGGAAGCCTTGTTCAAGATGTCTCAAGACATGGCGAGGGTGTTTGATCGAATGACAGCACCAAAGGCTCCGTTAGAATCATTAAGGAAGTATGGTACGGAGGAATTTTGCAGGCTCAGCAAGTATGCGCCTGAGGGAGTGCTTAATGAGGAGTTTCGCTATCAGCAGTTTAAGGAAGGTCTGAATGAGCCAATTAAGGCATTGCTGATCTCCATGACCACTTCTTAGACTATGAGTGTAGACACAAGGTCCTGAGGCAGCCCAGATCAGAGTTACCCAATGATGATAATATGCCTTGTCACAGGCAAAAAAAAAAAGGTTCAAAGTTGTGATTTCTTTATCAAGTTTGCATTTTAGAGTGAAAAAAATAAAAAATAATAAAAAGTATTTTTAAAATTAGCTTTGAAAAATAGGGTTTAGAAATTGTAGTATTTTTAGTTAATTTTTTCAAAAAAAAAAAAAAATTTCAAGCGTCGGCGCCTTGCAGCAGCGCGCAACACCTGTGCTCGTGGAGCGCTATCGCGCGGCGCTCCATGCACAGCGCAAGCGCGACGGGTGAGCCGTCACTCGGCCATCTGGTAGCCCGTCGCTCGCCAGCAACGGGCATCGGTGGCTCACTTCCGCCGCAAAACGTGATTTTCACCCCAAAATCAGTTTTTTCCGATTTTCCACCTAAAAATCCATTTTTATCCCATTTTTTATGTTTTTTAAAGGTTTTTTTCCTTTTTTAAAATTTAAATTAAATAATATCTGATTTAATTGAGTTTTTTTTCCTTAATTAATTGTTTTTTCCTTTTTTCTTCATATAAAAAGAAAATGATGGAAAGAGAAAAGGGGGGAGGGGGGGGGGACTTTTTTCGGGTTTTTTTTCTTAAAGTTTTCTCTTCTTCTTCCTCTCTAAATTCTCCCTAATCTGACTGAAATTTTCCCCAACAAAAAAAAAAAAAAAAAAAAAAACATAGTTCAATTCTTCTTCTTTTTCTAATAGAATTTCTTCTAATACTTGTTTTTAGAAGGGATTTTGTTAATGGGAATTGATTTTGAGACAAACATAACAATTGTTTGCTCTCAAAATTCATTTTTGACTTATTATTTTTTTTAGTTTTAAATTAAACTTTTTTCAAAGATTTTTATTTGAATCCCTTTTTAATGAAAAATAGATTTTGAGACATTCAAAATAAATGTTTGTTTTTGAAATCTAATTTTTCATTTGATTTTCTAAAAAACAAGTTTTTTTCACAAATAATTTTTTTTCTTGAGACAAACAAAATAGTTATTTGTTCTTGAGAATATTTTTATATATAAAAAATAATTCTTTAGGCAAAGAGATCAATTCTTTGTTCTTGAAGAATTTTTGATTTTCCTTTCATCATTTTTCAAAGATATTTTTTTCGGAATAAAATTCCAACATTTTTATTATTCACTTCTAATCTTGCAAATCAAGAACAAGGAAATCAATCATCATTTTACTTTCATCGAATCCGAAATTCTGAGAGTAAGCATTCTAGGCTTGATCTTTATTTATTTTTGTTCATATTAAATTAATTAACATGTATATTTTTACTAATTTCATTTATTTATTTATTCTATTATTTTACATTCGCTTTATTTAATATGTTTATACATTATTTTTGCTTTGATTCCTCACTATTATTTTAACATGTAATTAATTAATTCATTTTGATTGATCTTTTTGCCATGTAAATGTTTTATATTAATTGGGATAACATTAATTAATCATGTCATTTATTTAATTATTTTCATCATTCTTTTATTCATTTCTTTATCATTCTTTTTCATGGTTATTGTTATATATTTATTGTTTATTCATTTATTTGTTTATTTTCATTATTCGTTATTATTATTATTATCATGTTCATATTTTTACGTATTAATTCATTAACATGTTTTATTTTATTTCCATCAAATCCTTTAATTCCTTTGTCATTCATAATGCATTTTTCTCTTTTATTTTGGTTTATTGACATTTTAATTCATTTATCATTCTTTTGATGTCATCTCATTTTATTTCTTTTAATTTGTTATTTATTATTTTATGCGTTTAATTGATCTTATTGATTTAATTACTAACATTATTTCATTTTTATTTATCTTTGTTCCAAAAACTCATTTTCTTTACTTGGCCGTTTTTGCGAGGACACGAGGAGATCCAGAAGGCTCGTTTGGGTTAAATATTTATGTGCTTTATTTGTAATATTTCCTTTATTTGGCTTTTTTATTTATTCTACCATGTAATTTTCTTATAAATTTGTTTATTTTAGGCACGCTAATAAGAAAATCACAAAATCATTTTTATTAATTAACTTGGAATCATTCCTAATAAAAATAGGACCAATGTCCCAATTTTCTCCATCCAAAATAAAAATTATCACATCAAAATTGTTTTATAATAAATATGCATGCGATGACCAATGTCCTCATCTTTAACAAATAGCCCGTTTTATGTATGATTTGTATTTTATTTAAAATGGGGGTTGTATTCTGCCCCTAGTTTTATTGTAATTTATTTTCAAGCACTTTACTTTAATTATGCTTTATTTATTTAGCGCTTTCCTTGAATGGACAATCTGCGCTTTAATTTAACTGCATTAAATTGAATGAGAAATGGGATGAAATTATAAATTCAAAACTCAACTATAAACCTAACCAAGGTACGAATAAATGGGAAGTCCCAAACCTTCTCTGGTGTTTAGGCTCAACGAGGCGAGAGGGCCATCTCAATATTCCAAGACACCTTTTGTATCCTGTAAAAGGCTCAAAATTGTACAGTCCTAAGCGCCACGAGGCGAGAGGGCCATCCTAATGTTCTATTAGGGTGGATGCCTCTAAGACACCTCTGGTTTGCCCAAGTGTGAGGCTAGAGGACCATCCTAATGTTAGTGTGGAAGCCTCCAAGACACCTCCGACTTGCCCATGACAGACATAGCAGCGTTGTCTTAGGCTCACTGAGGCTAAACGACCTTTCCCAATGTTCTATTGGGTGGTGACTCCATGAAACCTTCCAGTTGCCCAAAATGGACGCACTTGTAACTTTCTTACAAGTTTTTTATGAACCTCTCTCGAAAGCCCTAAAGGCGGGTGGTTCGGGGCGACCTAGGGTTCGGCGCGCATCACAGTAGCGACTCCACTGGGGACTTACTTTGAGACTTCGCTTCGAAAGTACCTTGGTTAAAATTTACAATTGAGTTTTAATTTATAAATTTCATCCATTTTTGAAACTGCATTTCATCTCATTAGAGCCTTATATCTATGTTAGTTTGGTCTGGCTTTCAACCTCGATGCGTTCCCGAACCACGACCTTACATTCACTCAATGTAGGGAAGTGTTAAGGATAATCACTAGCCCAAGCCTCATACCATCATGGTATATGAAATGGAAACCCGACCGGTCGTTACACTCGTGATGAGTTAGACCCGTTGGCAGGGACCATGCTTGAGTAGCCCTAAAGTATCATCATCCTACCCAAAGCTCATGTAATGGCAATAGATACTTCCCCTAGGTGTTATGAACCGTAATACTATGCTTGCTGTATAGATCATTATATATTGGAGAAACCCAAATAATTTGATTGGTCACCTAATTAAAGGCTTTCATGCCCCGATAGGCCCATGTCAATTTATTCGGACTGCCCAAATATACAATGTTCAAAATCCATGTGCCTATACATTAGTTAAGAGAGGTTATGCTGCGGGTTTTCCGTTGTACAACATGCGCGTCCATTGGGTTCCCTACTAACCCATGGGCCAATCCCACCTAGGAAAGAGACCGCACAACCTCGTGTGTGGGAGAGATAAGGTTGGAATGATCTATCTGCTTGCATGTGGTTGTGGATGATGCATTGCATATTCATGTCATTCATGCACAAAAAAATATATATATATATTTCTCCTTATGTGTACATCCTATTCTTTGCATATAATTCTTACATGTACATATCAACCTGTGTATAGTTTTTACATATTTAATGTGTATCATTGTAGTCTCTTTCAGCCATTGAGGACCACTTGCATAGCATGATCATGCATTACATATTATTCATGCATCATGCTAACTCCTTGCTTTTCAGCCACTGTAGACCATTTGCTTTGGTCGTTTAGGGATTCTAGTAATTGTCTAAAGAGCGATCAGAGTTCATGTGGGCTAACAAAGATCTATCATCCTTACGAGAGCGTCTGAAGGTATCAAAAATGGCTGGCCTTTCACAACAGAATGAAGAGACTCGCACCATAATTACCTAGGAGATGGATAGAAGGTTTGAAGAGCTGGAAAAAAGGACGCTGGCCATCGTTAAAGAAAGAATGGATGCCATGGCACTTGTTCTCCAAGCTCATCTTATGGCAACAACTCATAATCAAGTAGAGCCGGCCATGGTTAAGAAAGCTCATACAGCGACGGCTACAGTACCTCCATTTTCTTTCGAAACCAGAGGCAAAGGGCCACTTGACTTACAAGGTGAGCAAGGAGCAAATAGGAGGCCTACTCAAGAATGTAGTATTATACCTGAAGAGGATGGGGACCCCGCAATCACTCATATTCTAAAAGGTGAAAGCTTAGGAAGCCATAACATCAGTGAGCCAAATGTTAAGGTTACAGAAGTCTCAGCCACTAGAGCAGCTCGGTCCCACCTCACTATCTCGGGTAGGCCATTATCTTGGCACTTCACCCGTCTCGTCAAGAAAGGGAAGTTACTACCCTTGCCGGCCGGGCCTACCCCAAGTTAAGGACACCCTAGACATAGAGCAGATTGGTACTGCATGTATCAGCAGTATTCAGGGCATAGAATAGACTGTTGTCGTCCTTTAAGAGATCGCATTTAAGAACTGATGCCAGACCCAGAAAAGGAAAAGATTGTAGAAGCGTCAACCACGGAGGTGAAGCAAAGGCATTTTTCTAATTTGGGCAGATCGTTGTCTTGGGTCCTGAAGAGGCTGATAAAGGAGGGGATATTACAGCCATTGCCAGCTAGGCCTGCTAGAAGCCAGGGGCAGCTCGATCACAAAAGGGGATCAGTATTAAGCCTTCCACCAGCAAACCTGGCATACCATAGATGATTGCAAGACCTTGAAACATGCTATTCAAGATCTGATTGACTCCCAGCAGATCTCCAACCTAGAAAAGCGCGATGAAAAGAGTAAGATGGATTAAGTGCCTAAGTGGAATGGCAGGACGGTTCTTAAGGGTGATAATGGACTATTGGCTGCAACATCTGTGTTTGCAAGAATAGAAAATGATTAGCTATTTAGAATGTTCTTTTTATTTTTGAACTATTTAATAATGACATTCTAGTTTTATTAATAAGACGAACATTTTTTGCTTACTTGTGTTATATCTCTTATGATTTCTCTATGCATAATCATGATCATGACTCATTCATATTTGACATTGATTCAGTTGATGCTACTCCATTTAATCTCAGAACTTTGGAAAGTCCAAAAAAAATCTTGATAGCATCTACTGTAACTCCTGAAGAGAGATTAAAACTTGAGAGAAATTCAAGAAAATATAAAAAAGTCTTTGCCTGGACTTATGAAGACACGCTAAGAGTTTATCGCTGAATCACCGAGCACACCATTCCGATCATGGACCAATCACGGACTAATCACATAGAAACTCGAAACATTGCAGCTGGAAGGGGTAGAAAAGGTTAAAAGGAGGAATCCACAAGCAAAGATAAAGCCAAAATTTCTAGTCAAAGTTCAATGCCAGACTCAATTGGTCAATGTTGTCCCAAATCGAGAAGATGAGGAGTGCGTGTATGTGTAAACTATTAGGATTTGAACAAAGCTTATCCTTGAAAAAAAAAGAACAGAAAAAAAAGAACAAAAGAACAAAAAACAAAAGAACAGAGAATGGAAAAAAAAAGAGAATGACGAAATATGAAGAGAGGAGAAAAAGGAAGGAAAATAGTCAATACGTAGATCTGGCCAAAACAGTTGATATGAAAGGCAAGAGAAAGTCATCCTGGGGGCAAGCATTGTTCGAATCCTGTTGACCTACACATACACGCACTTTGCTATTCTTTTTGACTTCCGAGGAGGATCAAAAGGTTTCTATTAACTTATAACGGATATGGGATGCTCGATCTTGGAAAAAGACATCATAGGGGAGGTACACCCTACGGCCACTAATGGATAGGGTTATAAAAAAGAATCCAGTATGTCACTATATTTTCCCATGCCACGTAGGGTTCAAGGACGAAAGGACAGTTTATGGTTAAGTTGTTCCAAAAGTATTGCATTGAAGGCCATCAGTCCTCTCTGTATTTCCCTCAAACAATGGGGTAGGAAAAGATGCTAACAAAAGATCTTGGTCAAGATGGTTCAAAATCACAAGGATTGGGAAAAGATGCTCTTTTGTACTTCGAGGCTAGAGAACCGCCATCGGAACCTCCATAAGAGTCATCTCTGGCTCCTCGATACCAGAGGCAGAAGCAGTATGGCTAGTCAAGGTAGAGCTCAAATATTTAAAGACAGTCGTGAAAGCCCAGATTTTGGAGGTCGATAGGGCACAACAGCAGCAGCAGTAGTTAAACACGTCAGACCAAGATAGGTCACGGGATCACTATCACAATCAGATCTATCAGAAAGGGCTTGCCAGGTCATTTGGAAAGAAGGTCAAGAAGCACCCATTGAAGGAAAGAGATTTAGTCTTCAAGCAAATGAGACCAGGTGTTCCAAACATATGGGGTAAATTTAGGCCGATGTGAGAAGGTCCTTTTGTTCTTCAGAGAATGTTGTCCAAGACAGCAGCAACAGACAGCGATTAAGATGACTTCAAAGAACCGGTTAACATTGATAGACCCAAGAAGTTCCATGGCTAAAGACTAAAAATCAGAAAAAGAGAATAAAAGCCCCGCGGGTCGAAAACTGAAAAAAGGCGGCCTTGCTAAAAATGGGCATCTCATCTAGGTGAAAACTGAAAAAAATGCACCCTGGGCAAAAATTAGAGGCTTGAGGGAAAATATCCAATCAAGAAAACCCGAGAGGGCTGATTGGAGACAGGAGTTTGATGCTTGCAAGATCTACTATGAGATTAGATGTAGTTTTGCATTTTGAATCGATGTTAGATAATGATCATGTATAGAGAAATCATACCAAAATGTACACAATCTTTGCAAATACATGTGTTCATTATTTTTTTTAATTCATTTATAAAAAGAGAAATATTGTTCATTGCTGAATCCATGAAATCTAAATGACTACACTCTGCTACTGTTCTCACCGTCCAGATGTCTAAGTCGATGAGTTCTGTTATCAATTGCGAAATTAAGCACCTACCTTTTGAATACATTAGTGGGTGTAAAGGAACAATCCCCGATGGATGGTATAATAATCTTCACCGGCAGCTTGCCTAAAGGCCATGATAAAAGCCAAAGTTAAAGATCCACCTTGGAAAGATAAGGGATGCCTCACTACATTGTTAATCCCTCCGAATTATCAAGCACAATGGGTGGTAATGTAAAAGGCAGCCTTATAAAGTCCTAAAGAACCCGATCCTCATCTACTACCTTACCCAATCTAGCAACACATTCATCAAGGGAGGCCATGGAATGCAACCGATGCCTAAGGAGAAAATGCCTCAGAGAATAACTGCTGATTACTGTAGGAAGGGGCTTTGGTAGTAGCTTTAACTTTTCTTGCAGCTATACCTAAAAGGCAGAAGAGTCTCAAAAAATTAAAAAAAAAAAAACAAAGAAAAAAAAGGCCATTTGAGATGAAAACCGTAACTGGCTCTCTAAGTAAAAGTTAGGCCAAAGGGCAGGGTGAAAACCTAGGAACAGGTAGTTTGTCCTTCAAAAAATGAATGAGAAAAAGCCGCTAGAGTGGGTTGGGTCCATTCTAGGCAAAAGTTAGGCATAGGGTTATGTGAAAATCCCCAAAGGGACGCATTTCCAGCTAAGAAAAGCTAGTGTGAAAATCCAAAAGGGACGCACTACCTTTAAAACAATGACTCTTGAAGCCTGGGGCGATAAGGCAACATTACATCGAATAACTTCCCTTTAGACATGTAGTGCATAATGCAGAACTTGATTCAGAATCCTAAAGGCAATATGCTGTATAACTCATGACAAAAGGTGTATGCTCGTTGACCGAGGGGCAAAGATGCGCGCAGGTCAGTTCTCTTTGAAAAGATTATGGGTTAGAGTCCCTAAAGTCAAGACAACACTTTTCTAAATCCTTGGGGGCATCAGACAATCAGAGCAGCTGAGCAAGTACCCTCAATGAATCCCTTAATCACCAGGGATGTGGTCTATCCATTTTTGCATCTCACATGCATAGACCTTTTGTATATCCCCCTGCACATCACGTGCATTCAATCCTTTACACGTATAGTTGCGTATACATAATTTTGTACATCAATCCTTTGTATGTGTTTGCTGTATATAGTTTTGTATGTATATTTCACACACGTGATTCCATACAGACACAAAATCTGTTGTATATGTTATTGTGCACATGACTCGGAAGGAAAGGTCCGAATAAACCTCATGAGCAAGGATGATCCAAAGGACGGATTCAGCTCAACATTATTTGCCACTATATCCAGCATAAAGTCAGGTGAATACGTACAGAGGTGGAACGCCTAGAAAAACAAGCCTGTCCAGGCACACCATGCTAAGGGCAATCCGGAATCACACAAATCTACAAAAAAGAAGATCCTTTGAGAAGCCGGACTATCCACACATACTTTAGTTAGAGGCAATCAGATGCAAAAATGTGCTGATGTATAGTTTCAGCTCTACATCAGCACTCATCCACGCCGAACCAACAGATCAAGATGAAGTCCTCACGAGAATGGAATCTCGCGGACCCGCTCTCAAGAAGACATTTAAAAGAACAAGTCTACTCATGCACGCCATGCCAAGAGCAACCAGGTAAGTTTCTCTATCTTAAGACATACGCTCATACACATCACACAATAAGTGTACAAAATCCAAATTCAAATGTACAAAATCTCAAGCAAAAACAAATTCTCGAGCAATAACAATAACAAAGACAAACAAACCAAAACAATAAAACAAAAAGAAGATATTTTCATGGCCTTGAAAATCCAATATACTGTAAAAATTTGAATACGTCCAAAGCATGAAAATCTAAAAAATTTTACAAAACACATTTTAAGGGACACCAAAGACATTGAAACCTATCTGCCTATGGGCAAGCAACAAAAACTTCCAATCCAATTTCCTCTCTAGAGGCTCAAATATAATTTTTCTCTGAGGAGGCTCAAATCCAATTTCCTCTCTGGAGGCTCAAATATAATTTTCCTCTGAGGAGGCTCAAATCCAATTTCCTCTCTAGAGGCTCAAATATAATTTTTCTCTGAGGAGGCTCAAATCCAATTTCCTCTCTGGAGGCTTAAAAATAATTTTCCTCTCTGGAGGCTCAAATATAATTTTCCTCTGAAGAGGCTCAAACCTATTTTCCTCTCTGGAGGCTCGAAATCAAAGTCTCTCAGTGAGCATTAAAGACTCTCAGTGAGCATTTAAGCCTCTCAGTGAGCATAGATTTTTAAAGCCTCCCCGCGAGCACAGAGCCCCCATGAGAGGCATGCAGGTCTTTTCAACAAGGAGGCTCTGATTGGAGATAATAGAGGAAAATGTATCGGGCGTGTCACAGTCGATAAGGGATCTCTAAGAGGATGATACCTGAAATTTGCAAGAAGATGATGTCTGCACTTTAGACGTCTGGAAAATAACTCCATTCAATCAAGGGGAGGACGTTCATATTCAATAAATCCTTCTCTAGGGGACAACCAACCGTCCTTCAGGGGGCACCCGTCTGATATCGAGCCTAACAGGAAAGAGAAAAGGTTCAGGATAAGCGCCAGCAAAGAAAATGATGAACGAGTCATCATGCTGACCCAAGGATTGTCAATAGACAGCCACCGTGCAAGCCAAGATGAGACCAGCGGGACACCAGTAATAGAACAGATCGCAGCAGAGGTTGTAGTTAGAGAACACTGCATCTCACATACACCTTGCAAGCCGAGATGAGGCCAGTAGGACACCCGCAATAGAAAAGATCACAACAGGGGTTGTAGCTAGAGAACACTACTCCTCCCACCGTGCAAGCCGAGATTAGGCCAGCAGGATAGATTAGCCACCGTGCAAGCCGAGATAAGGATAGCGGGGCACACGTGATAGAACAGATTGCAATGAGGTTGTGGTTAGAGAATACCGCATCCCACAGACACCGTACAAGCCGAGATGAGGCCAGCGGGACAGATTAGCCACCGTGCATGATGAGGACAGCGAGTCACATGCGATAGAATAGTTTGCAATAGGGTTGTGGTTAGAGGGCACCGCATCCCACAGAAACCATGCAAGCCAAGATGAGGCCAGCGGAACAGACCAGCCACCATGCATGCCGAGATGAGGACAGTGGGGCACACGCGATAGAATAGATCACAAATAGAGGTTGCAGTTAGAGAACACTGCCTCCCACAGACACCGTGCAAGCCGAGATGAGGCCAGCAAGACAGATTAGCCACCGTGCATGCCTAGATGAGGACAGCGGGGCACATGCGATAGAACAGATCACAACAGGTTTGTGGTTAGAGGGCACCCCATCCCACAGAAACTGTGCAAGCCGAGATGAGGCTAGCGGGACAGACCAGCCACCGTGCAAGCCAAGATGAGGACAGCGGGGCACACTTGATAGAACAGATCGCAAATAGAGGTTATAGTTAGAGAACACTGCATCCAACAGACACCGTGCAAGCTGAGATGATGCCAGCGGGATAGATTAGCCACCGTGCATGCCGAGATGAGGACAACGGGACACACCCAATAGAACATATCGCAACAGGGTTGTGGTTAGAGGGCACCGCATCCAACAGAAACCGTGCAAGCCAAGATGAGGCCAGCAGGACAGACTAGCCACCGTGCAAGTCGAGATGAGGACAGCGGGGCACACGTGATAGAACAGATAGCAAATCAAGGTTGTAGTTAGAAAACACTGCATCCCACAGACACCGTGCAAGCCGAGATGAGGCCAGCGGGATAGATCAGCCACCGTGCATGCCGAGATGAGGACAGCGGGGCACACGCGACAGAATAGATCGCAATGGGATTGTGGTTAGAGAACACCGCATCTCACAGACGCCGTGCAAACCGACTGGAGGTGAGCGGGACAATGAGATAGAAAAGATTACAAACGAGTCATAGTTGGATAATACTGCAGCTCAACGGCAACAAGTCGCAACATTCCACACGGCAAAAAGGTAAGGGCTGTCACAGGTACGCGTCTCTTTCCTTCTTCTCCGAATTTTGGCTCATCTAGGCACTAGTGCACTAGTTTCCCAAAAATTAGGGGCAACTGTAGACACCAGGTCCTGAGGCAATTCAAATCAGAGTTACCCAATGATGATAAGATGCCTTGTCACAGGCAAAAAAAAAAGGTTGAAAGTAGTGATTTCTTTCTCAAGTCTGTATTTTAGAGTGAAAAAAATAAAAATAATAAAAAATATTTTTAAAATTAGATTTGAAAAATGGGGTTTACAAATTGTAGTATTTTTAGTTAATTTTTAATAATAAAAAAAATTGAGCGTCAGCGCCTTGTGGCAGCGCGCACCGTCTCTCCTGCCAACGCGCGACGGGCGAGCCGTCGCTCACCCGTCTCGCCTGCCAGTGTGCGCTGGCAGCGTCGGTGGCCCAATTCCGCCAAAAAACGTGATTTTCGCCGCAAAATCAGTTTTTTTTCTATTTTTCACCAAAAAATCTATTTTTTATCCCATTTTTTAGGTTTTTTAAAGGTTTTTTTTTTCCTTTTTTAAAATTCAAATTAAATAATATCTGATTTAATTGAGTTTTTTTTCCTTAAGTAATTGTTTTTTCCTTCTTTCTTCATATAAAAAGAAAATGATGGAAAGAGAAAGGGGGGGGGGGGGTTTAGGGTTTTTTTTCTTAAAGTTTTGTCTTCTTCTTCCTCTCCAAATTCTCTCTAATTTGACTAAAATTTTCCCCAACAAAAAAAAAAAATTAGTTCAATTCTTCTTCTTTTTCCAATGGAATTTCTTCTAATACATGTTTTAGAAGGGATTTTGTTGATGGGAATTGATTGTGAGACAAATATAACAATTGTTTGCTCTTAAAATTCATTTTCGACTTGTTATTTTTTTTAGTTTTCAATTAAACTTTTTTAAAAGATTTTTATTTGAATCCCTTTTTGATGAAAAATAGATTTTGAGACATTCAAAATAAATGTTTATTCTTGAAATCTAATTTTTCATTTGATTTTCTAAAAATCAAGTTTTTGCATAAATAATTTTTTTTCTTGAGACAAACAAAATAGTTGTTTGTTCTTGAGAACATTTTTATCAATAAAAAATAATTCTTTAGGCAAAGAGATCAATTCTTTGTTCTTGAAGAATTTTTTATTTTCCTTTCATCATTTTTCAAAGATATTTTTTTCGGAATAAAATTCCAATATTTTTATTATTCAATTCTAATCTTGCAAATCAAGAATAAGGAAATCAATCATCATTTTACCTTCATCGAATCCGAAACCCTGAGGGTAAACATTCAAGGCTTGATCTTTTTTTATTCTCTTTTATTTATTTTTGTTCATATTAAATTAATTAACATGTATATTTTTACTACTTTTATTTATTTATTTATTCTATTATTTTATATTCGCTTTCTTTAATATGTTTATACATTATTTTTGCTTTGATTCCTCACTATTATTTTAACATGTAATTAATTCATTCATTTTGATTGATCTTTTTGCCATGTAAATGTTTTATATTAATTGGGATAACATTAATAAATCATGTCATTTATTTAATTATTTTCATCATTCTTTTATTCATTTCTTTATCATTCTTTTTCATGGTTATTGTTATATATTTATTGTTTATTCATTTATTTGTTTATTTTCTTTATTCGTTATTATTATTATCATGTTCATATTTTTATGTATTAATTCATTAACATGTTTTATTTTATTTGAATCACATCCTTTAATTCCTTTATCATTCATAATGCATTTTTCTCATTTATTTTGGTTTATTAACATTTTAATTCATTTATCATTCTTTTGATGTCATCTCATTTTATTTGTTTTAATTTGTTATTTATTATTTTATGCGTTTAATTTATCTTATTGATTTAATTACTAACATTATTTCATTTGTGTTTATCTTTGTTCCAAAAACTCATTTTCTTTACTTGGGCGTTTTTGCGAGCACATGAGGAGATCCAGAAGACTCGTTTAGGTTAAATATTTATTTGCTTTATTTGTACTATTTCATTTACTCTACCATGTAATTTTCTTATAAAATTGTTTATTTTAGGCACGCTAAAAAAAAATCACAAAAATATTTTTATTAATTAACTTGGAATCTTTCCTAATAAAAATGGGACCAATGTCCCAATTTTCTCCATCCAAAATAAAAATTGTCACATCAAAATTATTTTATAATAAATATGCATGCGAGGACCAATGTCCTCATCTTTAACAAATAGCCCATTTTATGTATGATTTGTATTTTATTTACAATGGGTGTTGTATTCCACCCCTAATTTTATTGTAATTTATTTTTATGCACTTTACTTTAATTATGCTTTATTTTTTATCGCTTTCCCTGAATGGACAATCTGCGCTTTAATTTAACTGCATTAAATTGAATGAGAAATGGAATGAAACGATAAATTCAAAACTCAACTATAAACTTAACCAAGGTATGAATAAATGAAAAGTCCCGAACCTTCTCTGGTCTTTGGGCTCAACGAGTCGAGAGGGCAATCTCAATGTTCTATTGGGATGGGGCCTCCAAGACACCTCTTGTGTCCCGTAAAAGGCTCAAAATTGCACAGTCCTAGGCACCACGAGGCGAGAGGGCCATCCTAATGTTCTATTAGGGTGGATGCCTCCAAGACACCTCTAGTTTGCCCAAGCGTGAGGTTAGAGGACCATCCTAATGTTAGGGTGGAAGCCTCCAAGACACCTCCGACTTGCCCATGACGGATATAGCAGCGTTGTCTTAGGCTCGCTGAGGCTAGATGACCTTTCCCAATGTTCTATTAGGTGGCGACTCCATGAAACCTCCCTGTTGCCCAAAATGGTCGCACTTGTAACTTTCTTACAAGTTTTTTATAGACCTCTCCCGAAAGCCCTAAAGGAGGATGGTTCGGGGTTCGACACGCATCACAATGAGTAATTACCAAATAGTGCAGGCATCCATGAGGGCGAAAAGATCACATTGAGATTCAGAGGGAGGGGATGCAGAGAAGAAATCCTAACAGAGGCGGGGCACATTCAGGGAAAAGATCGAGAGGTACGTAGGTAGGAACTCCAACTGAGTCAGCTAGTAATGTCACACCCCACAAGTGGCCTAATTGGAATTAGTGAATTTAATTGGACAATTAAGGTTAATTGGGTAATATTCAAGTGGAAAGGTGGATTAAATTGCAAGTATAAATAGAGTAATTTATGGTAGGTTTTATTTCAAGTGAGTAAAAGGTATTTTGGCAGGGACTTATTTGGTAAAAGAGAGGAATTAGTGGGATTTGTGTCTTTGTGCATGTGTGCCAAGTGGAGGAGGTGAGTGTGCGTGGGTGAGGGGAAAAGAGGAGTTTGAACTTCTTTGGTTCCTGGAAAAACAAAATTGATCAAGTTCTTCCTCTTTTGCACTCTCTCACGTTAGCTTTTTTCTCCCTCTCCATTTGCTGTGTATTTCCATTTGCATGTGTATGAGCATCTGTTCTATGAGCTTGGGTTTTGAGTTTAGAAGCTACAGAAGGTAAGTGGTTATTAGTTCTCCAGTGGTTCTTCTGTTTGTTTTGAGTTATTAGTGGTTTTCTTGGGTTTTGATTGTGGTTAATCTATTTGCAAGCTCCTGAGGATAAAAGGAAAGACAAAGGAAAGGGCAAAGTGGTGGATTGAAGAGAATACAGTGGACATTTTGGGATTTCATACAGGTTTGGGAGTGTTTGTTCTCTTGCTCATTTTTGGATCCTAATTACTGTGTTGATGTGGATGTTAGTATGTCTGTTTGTTTATCTATATGCATGAAAAATATAATGAGTATACATGAATCCTGAGGAAATGAATATGTATGAGTTTGAATGTAAAACTCTGAGTTGGGACTGTCTCTGTTAATTACTGTGACTATGTGATATTGTGAATATAATTGTTGTGATTGTGCTCTGAAGACCTAAAGGTACGTATTTGAATGATTATTGCATGAAAAAGAGTTTTAGACAAAATGGGGATTTGAGTTTTGATTGTGCTCTGTTTTTACAATTTACTGGTTTTCACGTTTTTCTGGTTTGGATTTCTGGAAAATGGAAAATTGGAGAAGATGAAGGAATGTGAGGAGAAGGTCACGTCACGTGACTGGTGGTCACGCCGTGACCCCCTCCTCGGCTGAAGGTCACGAGGCGAAGCAGCTTCACGCCGTGACTCCTTCTTTGCTGAAGGTCACGTCGCGTGAAGCGGCATCACGCCGTGACCCTCGCCCCTTCGCTTGCGCGAGTTCTTCCTCTCCCCCCTGGCATCACGTCGCGTGATGGTTGGTCACGCCGTGACTGCCTTGCCTCGCCTGCTTTTGCCTTGCTTTCTTGCCTTGTTCTTCTGCCTGTCTCGCGTGAAGCCGGTGTCACGTGACGTGACTCAAGGTCACGACGTGACCTGCCTCTGCCGCTGTTCTGTTTTCCTAAAACAAAGTTTTAACTTCTGATTTTTAGTTGTTTCTACACTGTGTTGATGAATAATTAATTTTAAAACCTGATTGTATTTTTAATAATTGCATAATATTGGATTTTATACACAAGATTAATAATTAATATACATAACTTACATGTTTATAGTTTATTTAATCGGGACTTTTCCAATATGAGTTATTTGTTCTTATTACTTTCTGTAGTTAATCTTTACATGTTTATATGTTTCTGAATTTGATGATTATACAAGTATACATGATTTATAAACTAGTATTTATTGAGATTTTCATGATGTGTTATATGAATTATTGAGTTGAGTTATAAGCCTGTATAAGTCATAGTAGTGGATAAGTAAGCGCTTACTTAGGTCAGTGTGTGTGTGCAGCTGCTATATGAACAGAATATTATATGCGGGTCCATTTGGATCCTTGTTTCGATCCTGTTAGGATCTATATGGAAATAAAGCGAGACCTCGGTCTCTATATGAAAATTACATGTTTGAGACTCATGTCTCTATATGCTTGGGATATTGTGTTCTATCAATATCCAAATGACCGTATCCACTTCTTAGGTTCATACCAGACTAATCAGGCTATGTGTTTATATGTGTATAAGTATAGTATATGTTGAGATGTTTTTAACAAGATTAAATGAATATGTTTTACATGAACTCTTATATATCCTGTATCGGTGTAATTAGAAAAAATATGTGTGTATTTGTTAATTGTTTATATTGTAAATATTATAAGGTGATGAGATACTATATTGTATTTGTATATTGTTATATTGTTTTGTTCCTCCCCACTAAGCGTTATCGCTTAGCACGGGCTTCTTTTCCCGTGCAGGTGGCGAGTGCAGTTCAGAGTCGGATATCTGCAGGTCGGCCACTAGGAGTCTATTTTGATGAAGATGTTTTATTATTTTTGGAAGTCTTCCGTTGTAATTGATTTTGTATATGGCTTGTATAAAGCAAAGTAAATTTTTGTAAAGGAACAAGTATTCTTTTTGTATATGTAATTGCATACGAGCCCTTTTGTAAAAAAACGATACTGATATGTATACGTATATATGTTAAAAGGCTTTACTATAAATGATTAAAAGTTTCTTCAACCTCATTTGGTTTTCTTTTACTTATTTATATTTGTGTAAATGTATATGATTACATGTGTTTGCCCGCGTGGCACTCCGGTATCCTTCCAACGGGGATGGCGGGGTGTTACAGCTTGGTATCAGAGCCCAGGTTTGGTGGTTCTGGGTTATGTTGTGATTGTTTTGGTGTGAGTCGAGTCTATACATGAGAGTCAGTTTTGTTTAGTGGCCTAATGCAGATGTCTTTTGTTTTGTAGTGTCTATATGGAGTCGGATCCAAGTGAGTATATGGGCGACACTATGAGCAGTTATAATGGGGGTGCTAGAGAGCATCCAGTTAGAAGAGAGGATCCAGTTAGACAGGATAGACATGAGCGGGAACCTGCACCAGCTGAGGGTGCAAATAGAGGTATTGGTTTGGATCCAGCATTAGTACAAGGATTATTACAAGTGGTGGATAGGTTGACTGTACCTAAGGCTCCAATTGAATTGCTAAGAAAGAGAGGAGCAGAGGATTTCCATGGGACTGCTTTAGATGAGTCCGATATAGCTGAGTTTTGGTTGAAGAGAGTGGGTAGGATTCTGCAAGAGATTAGATGTCCCGCAGATCAGAGAGCTTCTTGTGCTATATCATTACTTCAGGGACCAGCCTATGATTGGTGGGAACTTGTGATGAGGAATCCTCAGCGACCAGCCGAGTTGACTTGGGACTTCTTTAAGCAAGAGTTTGAGCAAAAGTATATCACTAAGGCCTACCAAGAGGCGAAATGGAGAGAGTTCATTAGCTTGAAGCAGAGGGGAATGACAGTGAGTGAGTATGACAAGGAGTTCAATAGGCTGAGTAAGTATGTGCCTGAGCAGTTGTTGACAGATGAGTTCAGATGTAGGCACTTTTTAGAGGGATTGCGTGAGGTATTCAGAGGCCCCTTATCTGCGATGATTGTCTTGCAGCCAGTTGGGTATTATCAGGTAGTAGCAGCGGCTATGAGATTAGAGGAATCTGAGGAGATTAAGCAGAAGATGGCTAGCAAGAGGAGAGCACCAGAAGGAGGTAATGTGGGTGCTAAGAGAACAAAGGGTACACCAGTTGAGCAAGGATCTAGAGGGAGTGTTCAGATGCCTTCACAGGTTGAGAGTGTAGTACCACAGGGTAATAGAGGGAATCGAGCACCAGAATGTGAGCACTGTCATCGGTACCATTGGGGTACATGTCGGAAGATTACTGGCGCTTGTTTCAAGTGCGGGAGTATGGAACATCGATTTGCCTTTTGCCCTAGTCGACAAGAGAACCTGAATCAGCAAGAGAGTAAGAAGTCCAATGTCATCCAAAGCAACCGGGATGCAAGTAGAGCACCGAGAGCACCATCAGAGACGGTGCAGCGACCTGGTGCTACTGAGGATCATAATCAGTTTAGAGGTTATGCAATGATTGCTAGAGATGCGACGGGTGCAGCGGGTCCTTCGGGTAAGTGTTTACATGTTTAGTTTTGGTTCTTTCGGTTTTGACATTTGGGTTGTATTCGGTAAGCAAGGAAATTTCGCGGACGAAATTTTCTTAAGGAGGGGTGAGTTGTCACACCCCACAAGTGGCCTAATTGGAATTAGTGAATTTAATTGGACAATTAAGGTTAATTGGATAATATTCAAGTGGAAAGGTGGATTAAATTGCAAGTATAAATAGAGTAATTTATGGTAGGTTTTATTTCAAGTGAGTAAAAGGTATTTTGGCAGGGACTTATTTGGTAAAAGAGAGGAATTAGTGGGATTTGTGTCTTTGTGCATGTGTGCCAAGTGGAGGAGGTGAGTGTGCGTGGGTGAGGGGAAAAGAGGAGTTTGAACTTCTTTGGTTCCTGGAAAAACAAAATTGATCAAGTTCTTCCTCTTTTGCACTCTCTCACGTTAGCTTTTTTCTCCCTCTCCATTTGCTGTGTATTTCCATTTGCATGTGTATGAGCATCTGTTCTATGAGCTTGGGTTTTGAGTTTAGAAGCTACAGAAGGTAAGTGGTTATTAGTTCTCCAGTGGTTCTTCTGTTTGTTTTGAGTTATTAGTGGTTTTCTTGGGTTTTGATTGTGGTTAATCTATTTGCAAGCTCCTGAGGATAAAAGGAAAGACAAAGGAAAGGGCAAAGTGGTGGATTGAAGAGAATACAGTGGACATTTTGGGATTTCATACAGGTTTGGGAGTGTTTGTTCTCTTGCTCATTTTTGGATCCTAATTACTGTGTTGATGTGGATGTTAGTATGTCTGTTTGTTTATCTATATGCATGAAAAATATAATGAGTATACATGAATCCTGAGGAAATGAATATGTATGAGTTTGAATGTAAAACTCTGAGTTGGGACTGTCTCTGTTAATTACTGTGACTATGTGATATTGTGAATATAATTGTTGTGATTGTGCTCTGAAGACCTAAAGGTACGTATTTGAATGATTATTGCATGAAAAAGAGTTTTAGACAAAATGGGGATTTGAGTTTTGATTGTGCTCTGTTTTTACAATTTACTGGTTTTCACGTTTTTCTGGTTTGGATTTCTGGAAAATGGAAAATTGGAGAAGATGAAGGAATGTGAGGAGAAGGTCACGTCACGTGACTGGTGGTCACGCCGTGACCCCCTCCTCGGCTGAAGGTCACGAGGCGAAGCAGCTTCACGCCGTGACTCCTTCTTTGCTGAAGGTCACGTCGCGTGAAGCGGCATCACGCCGTGACCCTCGCCCCTTCGCTTGCGCGAGTTCTTCCTCTCCCCCCTGGCATCACGTCGCGTGATGGTTGGTCACGCCGTGACTGCCTTGCCTCGCCTGCTTTTGCCTTGCTTTCTTGCCTTGTTCTTCTGCCTGTCTCGCGTGAAGCCGGTGTCACGTGACGTGACTCAAGGTCACGACGTGACCTGCCTCTGCCGCTGTTCTGTTTTCCTAAAACAAAGTTTTAACTTCTGATTTTTAGTTGTTTCTACACTGTGTTGATGAATAATTAATTTTAAAACCTGATTGTATTTTTAATAATTGCATAATATTGGATTTTATACACAAGATTAATAATTAATATACATAACTTACATGTTTATAGTTTATTTAATCGGGACTTTTCCAATATGAGTTATTTGTTCTTATTACTTTCTGTAGTTAATCTTTACATGTTTATATGTTTCTGAATTTGATGATTATACAAGTATACATGATTTATAAACTAGTATTTATTGAGATTTTCATGATGTGTTATATGAATTATTGAGTTGAGTTATAAGCCTGTATAAGTCATAGTAGTGGATAAGTAAGCGCTTACTTAGGTCAGTGTGTGTGTGCAGCTGCTATATGAACAGAATATTATATGCGGGTCCATTTGGATCCTTGTTTCGATCCTGTTAGGATCTATATGGAAATAAAGCGAGACCTCGGTCTCTATATGAAAATTACATGTTTGAGACTCATGTCTCTATATGCTTGGGATATTGTGTTCTATCAATATCCAAATGACCGTATCCACTTCTTAGGTTCATACCAGACTAATCAGGCTATGTGTTTATATGTGTATAAGTATAGTATATGTTGAGATGTTTTTAACAAGATTAAATGAATATGTTTTACATGAACTCTTATATATCCTGTATCGGTGTAATTAGAAAAAATATGTGTGTATTTGTTAATTGTTTATATTGTAAATATTATAAGGTGATGAGATACTATATTGTATTTGTATATTGTTATATTGTTTTGTTCCTCCCCACTAAGCGTTATCGCTTAGCACGGGCTTCTTTTCCCGTGCAGGTGGCGAGTGCAGTTCAGAGTCGGATATCTGCAGGTCGGCCACTAGGAGTCTATTTTGATGAAGATGTTTTATTATTTTTGGAAGTCTTCCGCTGTAATTGATTTTGTATATGGCTTGTATAAAGCAAAGTAAATTTTTGTAAAGGAACAAGTATTCTTTTTGTATATGTAATTGCATACGAGCCCTTTTGTAAAAAAACGATACTGATATGTATACGTATATATGTTAAAAGGCTTTACTATAAATGATTAAAAGTTTCTTCAACCTCATTTGGTTTTCTTTTACTTATTTATATTTGTGTAAATGTATATGATTACATGTGTTTGCCCGCGTGGCACTCCGGTATCCTTCCAACGGGGATGGCGGGGTGTTACAAGTAATCCAGCTACTAAGGGCAGGAAGTAAGGATACTCTTATGCATCTGGTACTGGGAGGGGTGTATCTGGTAATAAAAGTGATGTGCCAGAGTGTCCCCATTGTGGTAAGCATCACAGGAGTGAGTGTTGGAAGTTGACTGTGGCATGTTTCAGATGTGGCAGCACAAAACATTTTCTGGCTAACTGTCCTAAGGCATATGAGGCAGTAGGGAATTAGCAGGATGTGAGTAGAGGTGGATCCAATTTGCCTCCAGTTAACAGAGGAAGAGGTAGAGGACGTGGCAGGGGTAGCCAGTCCAGGGGTGGTGCAGTGTTAGAGTTTATTGGCCGACCAACTACAGAACGAGCATATGCAATGAAGCCTCATGAGAAATAGGATGCACCAGACATCAGAGCTGGTACATTTCTACTCTTTAATATAGAAATGTTTGCATTGATTGACCTTAGATCTATGCATTCATATGTATGCTCTAAGAAGTTAAGTGATAAGATGTCTGCTGCTAATCATTTAGATTATGATATATGTGTAACTAGCCCATTAGTTAATAGTGTCAATGTGAACAACGTGTACATAAATTGCCCTCTAGTGGTGCAAGATTAAGTATTTCCTATGGACTTGATAGAATTGCCTTTTGATGAATTTGATCTGATATTGGGTATGGATTGTCTAAGTAAGCACCGAGTTATAGTTAACTGTGGGAAGAAAATAGTTGTACTAGGTGGTTTTGGACAGTCTATGGTGAATGTGAGAAGTGTATATTCTAACCCGTAAGTAGATGTGATTTCTGCAATGCAAGCCTATCGCTATTTGAGAAAAGGATGTGAGGCTTTCTTAGCCTTAGTGTTAGATGCAAAGAGAGAACAAGTAAGAATTCAAGATATACTAGTAGTGAGGGAGTTTCCTGATGTTTTTCCAGAGGAATTGGCAGGTGTACCACCTATTAGAAAAGTGGAGTTGTCGATTGATATTGTGCCTGGAACAACACCTGTATCTAAGGCACATTATAGAATAACTCCTACTGGGTTGAAGGAATTGAAGACTCAGTTACAAGAGTTAGTAGATAAGGGTTTCATAAGGCCAAGTGTGTCTCCTTGGGGAGCACCTGTGTTGTTTGTAAAGAAGAAGGATGGGAGTATGAAAATGTGTATTGATTACAGGCAACTTAATAAAATGACAGTGAAGAATAGATATCCTTTGCCAAGGATAGAAGATCTATTTGACCAGTTGAAGGAAGCTAGTGTGTTCTCTAAGATTGATCTGAGATCTAGGTATTATCAACTGCAAGTGAAAATGGAAGATATGCCAAAGACTGCATTCAGAACTTGATATAGACATTATGAATTCTTGGTAATGCCATTCGGGTTGACTAATGCGCCTGTTGCATTCATGGACCTGATGAATAGAGTGTTTAGGCCGTATTTTGATCAAATTGTAGTCGTGTTCATTGATGATATATTGGTGTACTCTAGAGATGACAAAGAGCATGAACGACATTTAAGAATTGTGCTTCAAACTTTGAGAGAGCATCAGCTTTATGCTAAGCTCAGTAAGTGTGAATTCTGGCTGAAAAAAAAGTATCTTTTCTAGGTTATGTTGTTTCTTCTGAGGGTATTAAGGTTAATCTAGCAAAAATAGAAGCAGTTGTGAATTGGAAGCCACCCAGAAACGTGCCTGAAATTCAGAGTTTCTTGGGATTAGCTGGATATTACCAGTGATTTGTGAAAGGGTTTTCGGTGATTGCCTCACCATTAACCAAGTTATTTCTTAAGGGAGTTAAATTTGAATTGTCAGATAAGTGTCAGGCAAGTTTTGAACAATTGAAGAGAATGTTAGTTGAGGCACCAATTTTGACTCAAGCTGTTTCTGGCAAAGAGTATACGATGTATAGTGATGCTTCTGGAGTTGGTTTGGGATGTGTAATGATGCAAGATGGAAAAGTGATAGCCTATGCTTCGAGGCAACTAAAGCCACATAAGCATAATTACCCAACTAATGATTTGGAACTGGCTGCAGTAGTGTTTGCTTTAAAGATTTGGTGTCACTATTTGTATGGTGAAAAGTGTAAGATCTTTACTGATTATAAGAGTCTCAAGTATCTGTTCATGCAGAAAGAGTTGAATTTGGGACAGAGAAGATGGCTTGAACTGTTCAAGGATTATGACTATATCGTGGATTACCATCCAAGTAAAGCCAATGTAATGGCTGATGTGTTGAGTAAGAAGTCAGTTTCGGCTTTGTCTTTGCAGCGAGTTAAGTGGAGATTGGCTCCTGATGCTGCTTTGGTAGCACAGTTGAAAGCAAGACCTGGGTTGAGATATGAGTTAGTTAATGCACAAAAATGTGATAGTAAGTTGCAAGAGATTCTATGGTCAGTGAGGAATGGTGATAAGATTGACAATTCAGTTAATAAAGAGGGTGCACTATATTATTGTGATCGACTATGTGTTGCAAGAGATAAGTAGTTGAGGAAGAAACTTTTGCATGAATCGCATAATAAAGTTATTACCATGCATCTAGGTGGCAATAAGATGTATCAGGATTTGAAACAGTTTTACTGGTAGCCTGGGATAAAAAGGGATGTAGTGGAGTATATTTCTAAGTGTTTGACCGGTTAGTAAGTGAAAGCGGAACATCAGGTTCCATCGGGTCTGTTGAATCCTATTCCATTTCTGCATTGGAAATGGGACAACATTACTATGGACTTCATCACTGGTTTGCCAATGATATCAAAGCAGTATGATTTTGTATAGGTAATAGTTGATCAGTTTTCAAAGTCAACTCACTTTATACAGATTCGACTTGATTACTCTATAGATCGGTTGGCTGAAATGTATATGCCAGAGATTGTAAGGCTGCATGGTATCCCATTGTCTATTGCATCTGACAGAGATCTGATGTTCACTTCTAAATTCTAGAAAGGTTGGAAACTGCATTGGGTAAAAGATTGAACTTTAGCACAGCTTTACATCCGCAGACAGATGGACTGTCAAAAAGGGTAATTCAAGTGTTGGAAGATTTACTTTGAGCATGTGTAATGGATTTCTCTAAGAGTTGGGATAGGTACATTCCACTGATGGAATTTGCTTATAACAACAGTTATTAGGTGAGTATTGGGCATGGCACCGTATGAAGTTCTATATGGCAGAAGTGTCAGACTACAGTATGCTGGACTGAGTTGAGTGAGCATAAGGTTGTCGGACCTAATTTGGTAAAAGATACAGAAGAAAAAGCAAAGATAATTCAGCAGCAGTTAAAAGCTGCAAGTGACAGGCAGAAGTCTTATGCGGATTTGAAGAGAAGGTACATTAAGTTTGCAGTGTGTGATAAAGTGTTTTTGAAAGTGTTTCCCTGGAGGAAAGTGCTACAGTTTTGTAAGAAGGGTAAACTGAGTCCGAGGTTCATTAGGCCGTGTGAGGTATTGGAAAGAGTTGGGATAGTGGCTTATCGGTTAGTTTTGTCTCCGGCTTTGACTAAGCTTGATGATGTCTTCCATGTATCAATGCTTCAGAGATATCGTTCAGATGAGTCTCACATTCTACCAGTGCAAGATGTGCAAGTGCAACCGGACTTTTCCTATGATGAGAAGCCCAAAGTGATTTTAGCCCGAGAAGTGAAGCAGCTTCGAAGTAAACAAATTCCATTGGTGAAAGTGCTTTGGCAGTACCATGGAATTGAAACGGCGACATGGCACCCCGAAGCAGCAATGAGAGATCAGTATCCCCAGCTATTTAATTCAAGTATAAATTTCGCGGACGAAATTATTTTTAGGAGGGGAGAGTTGTAATGGCTAGCAATTGGCCGAATTAAGGTAATTGAGCAGGTTTAAATTTGAGTTTGTTGAATACAGATCTAATAGTAATTGGAAGGGGATCTAGTTGAGCAAATTGAATAAGTTTAAGTGACCATTATTTAAATGTGCATGCTTAAGCTAAATGATGGATTAAGTTAACATTAATTAAAGGAGATTAAGCAAATTTGGATTAAGGGACTTGAGTGGATTCCGGGTGGCAAGCTATGGCATTTCCAACCCACTTAAATCATGCAATAAATAGTTTGGATGAAAGAGAAAAAGGGCAACTTTTGCATGAGAGTTCTTCGGCTCCTCAATCTTCATTTTTTGTGTTTTTCTTCTTTGTTCTTTTGCTTAAAAGTTCTTGCATAGTTGGTTAACTAATAGTTGAGTTGGTAGATGGAATTCTGACTATTATGTTCTTATTGAATGTAAGAGATTTAGTAATTGGTCATTCATTCTTCTTCTACTTGTTTCTTGATTCTGAGATTAAGATTGAATTGGCTTTAATCCCTTGTTCCAAATTCTTGATTTTGGTGATAGTTGTAGTGGAAGGAGTAAAGAAAGACAAGGGAAAGGCAAAGGTAGGATAGCCTAGCACCAAGTGACAAAAGAGGAGAAGAGGTTTGGGAACAAACTGATTTGTGTTTATTAATTGATTATGTATGTGTCTAGAATGTGTAAATTGTGCTATAGATGTGTTGAATCGAAGAATCGAACCTATTGAATTATAGTGATTTGGGAACAAACTGATTTGTGTGTATTAATTAATTGTGTATGTGTTTATAATGTGTAAATTGTGCGAATAGATGTGTTGAATTGAAGAATTGAAACTATTGAATTATAGTGATTGTAATGAGTCTAAATGGCTACTTGAGCCCTAATTTCGGATGAGTAGTGAAATGGCTGTGTTTATGAACACTAAATTGGTTAAGAGTTTGTATTTGGTATGATGTGTATATTTGAGTTATAAGATTAATAGAATTGAAGCAATAAGCCTATGTGAATGAAAGACTCCTAACGAGGAAACAGTAAGTGCTATAATAGTTTGTGTTGCATTAGAAAGAATGAGTATAGTATGATGCTAACTAGTTGTGGCTGAAGCATGATAAGTTTCAGTGTAAAATTGATTGAGATGTTTCTTAATTGTTGTGTCATTAAAAATGAGTTTCATAATTTAAGAAGGAATGTGATTATGTTGGTTAAAATGGCATGTTGGTGAGTGTTAAAAATCATGTATTTACAAGTGGGAAAATAGGTCTTGGAATGGTAGGTTGAATGCTTGAGTTTTGCATTCTGCCTCAAGTTTGGCATATGTCACGGTGACAATAAAGTGGTTGCCACAGTGAGGTATGCCAAATTGCATTTTGCCGGAGTGAGTTTGCATGTCACGGTCACAACCAAATTGGTTGCCACCATGAGATACACCTCGTTTGCATTCTGTTTTGGGAAGTTTGGTATGTCACGGCCACAAGCAAACTGGTTATCACCGTGAGGTACCCTGAAATGCATTCTGTTTTGAGTTGAGCCTATGTCATGATCACAACAAATTGGTTGTCACTGTGAGGTACCTCTATTTTGTATAATGAACTATATAACTTTAACAAATGTTGTATACTTGTATGAGCAATCATTCAATCAAGTTTAACATCATTTAATGAGGATTATTATGTGTTAAATGCAATGATTAAGACATGATGAATGTATGTGATTAATGAGTGTGGGTTTACTTGATAAGCCATGTGTTTGAGTATGTTACATATACTATACTGCATTGCTTCATGTGTTGTGCTATGAATGATATAAAGCACGAACAATTGAACATTAACTGGACTTAATAATTTAGCCTGCGAGTCAAGTAGTGCATAGGTAGACATGCCTATAATAATTGCGGCCGACAGCGTCTGATTCCTATGGGAATCTTCAATTCAATTGAACCTTTACCAAGTTCATATATATATATATATATATATTATACTGATTATCTTTGTACATATGGGTACTTTCGAGTACTGATTGCGATATTCGTTATCCGCGTCATTGAGTTGCAGGCAAGGCTAATATTAATATTATGATTTAAAGTATGAATGTTATACTTTATGAGAATGTGAATGCGATATGTAAAGTTTGATATGTGATACAGATATGTGAATATGAATCATTAGTAAGGCTTTATGTGAGGCAAGAGGTGTGCAATGCCATATTCATAATGTGTATGTGACAAAGTATGATATAAAATCCTTTGTATGTGTAAAAGCATGATTATAAGTTCATGTTTATTATTTTTCAAGGAATGTTATGATTATGAGAATGCTATATGTTTATTGTATATTGTATGTTGTTCCCCACTAAGTGTTATCGCTTAGCACTCGTTATCTGATCCGTGTAGGTTCAGAAGCGAGGCGATCTTGAAGGATGGATCCGCATATCAAACGGTCAACACTAGGGTTTTGATTAGTGTAGGTTTTGGTATTCTGTAAACTTCTAAGATGTTAATGTACCTAGTCATTTTGGTTATGTAATAGTATACTATGGATTAATTAATCAAGCATGTAATCTAAAGTAAGGGTTTTGAGTACGAGCACGTGATTGAATGTGTTTTTCGTTGCGTATGTGAATGAAATTTCTTAATTCAGGATTTGCATGTGTATCGATTTTGTGAAGTGCATGAGTATGTGTTTTGTGACAATCATTCTCAACTGCCTTCGTGGTGCTAAACGAGTTGTTGGGAATAGACGTTACAATGCATGTTTGTTGAGTTGAGTTTGTACTTGATTTCTTGTTAGATGAATGTTGGTTAGTTGGGAATTAGTGAGCTTTGTTATAGTTCATCAGCCCTTTCAGTTGTTATATTTGCATGTTGTTATTAGTGATGAGTTGCATGTGCTTTTTTGACAACTTAAAGATGATTATTTTCATGTCAATTATATGTTAGTTACATGATATGTAGAGAAAGTTACATGTAAAAGAGTACTTGTTTGAAGGCGTCTTTCGGCTGGATTTAGTGTGTGGGTAATGCTAATAGTCATGCATGTGATTATAGAAGAGTTACTATGAAGTATGTGTATGAGAGTTGTGTAGCTTGGAGCTTGAACACAAAATTTAGGTCGTGTCGCTAGCGCGACAGAATGCTCCTTTTGGCAAGGTTTGCCTTGCCGAGTCTCATCGCGAGTGCGAGCTCTGTCGCAAGCTCGACAAAAGCCATTTTGGCATTCTATTGTGAATGCGACATTGCTCGTGTAACACCCTATACTCATATGTGATACGGATACCGGATGCCACAGAACAAATGTAACACTCTAATACCTTACTATCCAAATAATTAACTGTTCATTTTAATCCGGTTAACCTAATTGAACTAATCAGGTTATTAAATAGACAATTAATTAAAACCGATACATTTTTTTTAATTTTTTTTAAATAGTATCGTATGAATAGTGCCTTATTAATAGTATCGTATAAATAGTACTGTATGAATAGACACTTTACTTAAGTCTATTAACAATTATTAATTAATCATCAAACTTAATATTCCTATTTTTAATTCATTATCAATTATGCCGATTGACCTATAATTGTCTAAGTTAGTAATCATTTGGTCAGTTTTCCTTTAAGTTGGAAATCTACATTTTACTTTACCAATGGTATTAACTTAATTTCTACTAATTATTAGGCATACCAAACACACATAAACTAGTGACCGTTTTAGCAAACTATTACACACCAAAACCCAAAATTAATATTATAAGACATATACATGCCAAACTTCTTAACATACTTAAATATTCCAAATAACTTCTTCAATACCACTTCCAAAATGTGAGGTATGCACTGCTCCAAAATCCTACGGAGTACCTACACGCAATCAAATAAAACTACGTGCTGAGCATTAAATATGCCCAGTGGTGATTGCAATTCCAGAAATTTCCACTAAACTAATTTTTCATGCATAAATAATTTTCCACAATTAATAACATTTAATGTTCATAAATAAACATATTTAATGTAATTATCAATTATTCATTCAATATTACATTTAATTATTTTTAAATCACATAATTAGGGCAATTACATAGTTAATACACATAGATAATCTTATTTACCCTTTTATCCTTCACTTATGGTAATATTTCATTTATACCCTTAAACTTTTTCAAAATGATGAAAATACCCTTAGTTCATTTATATTTCACCAAAATTTCATTTATGCCATTAGTTCATTTTAAATTCACTATTATTACCATTATGCCACTAGTTTAATTATTTCCACTAATATTACAATTTTACCATTAATTTAAATGTCAATTTACGGTTTTACCCTTCAATTAGCATTTTCGTGCCAAATTACATATTTACCCCTAGAAAGTGGCCAATTTTCATATTTGACCATTTAATTACATTTTTATCCTTATTAACTATCCTTAACACACATATGCACAAAATTACCATTTTGCCCTCAAACTTTTTATATAATTCCATTTATACCCTTTTTCCACATAAATGTTATTTTAATCACATTTTAACTATTTTAATCTCATTTTTTTACCATTATGCCCCTATAACACACTGGCAGACTCTGAGCACAGGATAAATGGCACGTGAACTCAAGAAGTTTACAAAAATACCAGAGGAGTCCGGTGGGACCACCCCTATCTTTAAATACAGTACAGTATAATAAAAATATTTCAATACAATGAAATATGACCATCTTTCGCCTATTAAAAAGTGAGACGTCATGCTCACACCCACTATCTTATGTCCCTATGGCATGCCAACATATCTTGAACTAGACTTGACTACCAGATCCCTACATAGGGCAATATTATTTTATTTTTCACATTATTAATGTGACATACATACATTTCATGGTATATTATCATAATATCTCATTCTTTTTCATACCATTTTATCATTACACATGTGATTACCATCATTACACCATCGCATGCCATGTAAACTCATCATTTCATCATGATACACATGTATGCATACATGCATGTATTCGGCCCACATACCAATTTATCTCCATTAATTCCTTTTATCAACTTTATCATTTATTTAGTCCAATTACATGTTGTATAACATCACTATACCATTAATTTCCATAGAAACACATCACAATCATAACTTTACACATGACATACATTCGGCCATACATACATCACATACCTCATGATGTTTTCACGTGGTCTAACAAATACAATTCATTAGTTCACATGCCCAATACCATAGATCCATCATAAACATGCATAAAACATCATTAAAACATATGAAAACTCCATGGTTTCCATTTGGCCAAAGAAGTAACTCTTCACAAAAAAATTATTTCTTCATTTTAATCATTCATACCATCATTTTTTAACATCCTTAAGCATGAATATCATGTTATTTTCAATTAGATATGCCTTAAGCACGTACTTAGTCAACAAACATAACCTAAAACACATAATAAGTCATGAAAATAAGTGGAATTTGCAATCACAAACCTCAAATCCTTGTAATACACTTTCAGTTGTGCTTTTCTTTGCCTTTAGCTTGGCTAAAAGTTCCTTCACCTAGTTAACATTATTATGTCCAAACACAAAAATGAAGATTTCATCAAAATCAAACTTGGTTTCAACAATTAAACTTCATAAACATCTTATTCACATCCTAGAGTACCCTTAAGAACCTTAAAACCAAATTGAAAACACCTAAATCACTTACGTCAATTTTACACCTAAACTTTCAAGTCTAGATTTCACCTACTTTTACTCCTTCAAATGAAATTATAAGAACATCAATGGATTATAGAGGAGCTGAACCATGTTAAAAAGGCTTGATTTTGAGGTAAAATGGAGGAAAGATGAAAAAAATGGTAAAGAAGTGAGGGAGAGCAAATCAGCCCAGAGAGCGAAGAGGGAGGGTGGCTGCCAAAAGGGAATCCTAGGGATTTCTAGAAAACATGATATATTTATATGGATCTAATTGAACCAAACCAGGTCCAACCAAAGTGGTTGAGCCAGTTTGATCCAACATTCTGTTTGGGGTCATTTTTCACTATTTTAGTGTAACTAAATGTTCCTAAACTAATTTTCACTCCTAAAAAATTCTATCATTCTTAAAATATCAAAAATAGTCTCCCTGCAAAATTTTAGCTTAATCGGAGTCCATTTGGGGTCCGGTTCAGTTAAACGGGTCCGATTCGATTCAGTTCGGTTTTGCCGTAAAACACAATTCTAATGCTATAAAATATTTCTAAAAATCATTCTAAGCCTTTACACTTCCAAAAGTAGACCCTTTAATCCACTCGAACCATTTATAAAAATTCGATTAAAGTTCAGTCAAATTTCGGCTCAACCGAACCGAATTAGAGGCAATTTCAAATTGAGTTTCGGGGCCTATTTGACCTCGTTTTTACATCACATTATACCATTATTCTCTATTTAATGTCCACTTTCTAATCGTGAAATAAAATATTTTCGGGTACTGTTCACCCTAAAGTCACTATTTGTGGGACCTACAGTTACTATTTACAGGACCCACAGTTACTATTCATAGGATCCAGTCAATGATTATATCACTATTCATTGTTCCACAGTTACTATTCATGAGACCTAGTCAATGATGATATTACTATTCATGGCTCGCAATTATTATTCATGGGACCCACTTTTACTATTCATGGGCCCACTTTTACTATTCATGAAAGTAATTAGTTTCTGGGCCATTACAATTCTCCCCTACCAATTAAAAATTCATCCTCGAAATTTACCTGAACTAAAAAGCTAGGGATACTATTTTCTCATTGTCTCCTCGGGTTCCCACATTGCTTCCTCGACATTGTGGTGGTTCCAAAGAATCTTTACTAGTGGAATTTGTTTGTTTCTGAGCTGCTTTACTTCTCTAGCCAAGATCTTCACTGGATATTCCTCATAAGTCATATCTAGTTGGACTCGAACTCTAAGGACCTCAAAATCGCCCATTATAGTAGCTAAATTCTTCATGTATGTCTTTGGAGCAGTATGGACATTTTTAGGCATAACACTTTGGATAAAGCTCCGAATGACTTGAAATTTATGCCATTAGAAAGCTAACATCCTAAGATTAATTTTTAAGAAGACCATTTTGGCTGAAAATGATGTTTCTTATGTGATTTTGGATTTTTAATTTGAGGTTGCAATCTGTTTTAGTGAAACAGAGTTGGTTCTAGGGCTGTTTTAGGTTAGCCCATCCCTCATAAGCCATTTTGGTGAGGGACGCCCGTCTTTTAGGTGAGGGACGACCGTTCCTCAGGTATGGCCATCCCTTATGCCCTGTTTTGACTATATAGTCCATTTTTTCATCCCGAATTAAACCTAAACTTCACCAAAACTTTTTGGAACTTATCCAATACATGTCTAGAGCTGTATGTTAAATATTTGAGTTGTTAGCACATGGAAACATAAGTGAATAGGTTATAAACATCAGTAATTAGTGAATTACTTAATGGTATAATTAAAAAAAAAATTATCGAATAAAGATAAAAATGAATTAGCATGTCATATTAATTGTTCATGAGCAATGAACTTGGTTAAAAGTGTTTAATATCTGTATTTGTTTTAATCAAGTAACCAGTATGTAACCTATTTGAATGTTTTTATTTATATGTAATGAAGGTGCTTATATGTGTGAACTTGGAATGCATATTATGATAAGAGTTTTGGTAATTCAAGATTTATGCTTATGATGAATAATATGAGCATGTTTGGCAAGAAAACCATGTGCCTCAAATATGTATAAACATTCTTATATCGTTTCTGAGTGGGCATGATAAGTAAATATAGAAGCTTAACTTAAGGTTAAGCATATTACTATAAGTGATTAATTTAGTAAAATAATATGTGTAATTAAATAAAGGGGTAACTGTATTTGTATGATTTACATATATGTCTAAGATATGTATTTTTCATGATCTAATGAATTATATATGACTTTGTACTATGCTATCATTTGTGTGTCTTATTGATGATCACTATGACTGGTCGACCATATTATATGTGTTCTCCACTAAGCTCTTAACTTAGCATGGGTGTTTCATCCGTGTAGGTACCGAAGATAGATGTGTCATCAGGGACATTCCGCATCAGTCAAGGCCAATGAGTCCATAGGAGTATTTTAAAAAGATTTTGTAATTGCTATTTGTAATGTAATTGGGATATGTTTCTATAATAAATGATATGTATGTAATATGATTAACGTGTAGAATATCTTATATGAAATGTATGCAAAAGCTTTTTGTATTGAAAAAAGTTTTATACTTCGGTTTTTCATTATTTGTTATTGTTCCTCCTATGTATAGTTGTGTGGCATCCTTCACCAGTCATAATAACTCACCATTTTATGGTGTAGTCTATTACATACGAGTAAGGGTTGTTACACTAGCACTACCGCAAATAGCGAAGTTCACCTATAATCTCCAGTACTGTAGCAAACAGCGAAGTTCGCGTATAATCTCTGGCACGCCGTAAACAATAGAGTTCGGCTATAATCTCAGGCATTGCCATAAAAAGCAGAGTTAGCCTATAATCTCTGGTACTACCACAAACAGCGAAGTTCGCTTATAAACTCTTATATAGCCGCAAATAGCGGGGGTTCACCGATAAACTCTCAGATAGCTGCAAATATTGGGGTTCGCTTACAAACTCTTGCACAACCGCAAACAGTGGGGTTGATAAGTCGGAAACAATGAAGTTTGCCATGAATTCATAGTCCTCCTCATAGTCTAGACACAGCTGCAAACTGAGGGTGTGATGTGCGCCGAACCTGGAGGCCTCGAATAGCCCGCTTTTAGGGTATTCAATAGCCCGCATCTATTTTTGCAATAAGAAGTGTTTTGGAGTCACCACCCAATAGAACATTGGAAAAGTTCATCTAGCCTCATTAAGCCTAAGACGATGCGTATAAGTCTTTTTTGGACAACAAGAGATATTTTGAAATTCCCATCCCAATAGAACATTGTGAAGGTTCATCTAATCTCATGAAGCCTAAGCCTAGAGAGTGTTCTGGACTTTATTCTTATTCATACCTTATCAAAATTATATGTGAGTTTTTGAAGTTAAAATTGCATTCCTCTTCTTATACAATCTAATGCAATTATTAAAGTGCAATTCAAACACATAACAAAAGCAGTAAATAATACGATTAAAATAAAGCAAATAAAAGTACATTAACTTACAATAAAATAAGGGTGGAATACAACCCCAATAAAAGGAAATATAAATCATGCATAAAACGAAACATTTATTCAAGGCGAGGACATTGGTCCTCCCATATAAATTTAAAAGAATGATTTTAACTAACATTTCATTAGAGGAAAAATTAGGACTTTGGTCCCATTTTATTAGAGAAAATCTTATTTTAATTATAAAAATTCTTTTTGTGATTTTAATATTAACGAACATAAAAATAAAAGTGGAGGGTAACAAAAAAGTTTAACAAATAAAAATGAAAAGGGTGAGAAGAATGAACCAAAATGATGTCTCCAAATCATCCCAATTTTGAGCCTCCATTTTACCATCCATACTTAACAAAATAAAACTCATAAAACCAAAGTTAGCAACATTAAAATAAAATATTAAAAGCATAATAAATGGCAAAATAGTATAAAAACATTGATCACATACTTAAAATTAATAATGCAAAGACATAATATAGAAAAAGGAATTGAAAGAAATAAAAAGGGAAAAGAAAAGACCTAGGGACGGCCAAAGAAAGGCGAGGGACGGCCGTCCGAGAGGTTACCGATAGGCGAAAGAAGCTTTCCATAACGTCCTGTCGTTTGCTTTGAGCAAGGGCCGTCGGATAGTCCTTCTTCCCGTCGGTTGCCTCCAGGTTTCAAAAATACCAAAAAAAACTCCATTTTTTAACCCACAAAAGCTTAGATTTCTTACATTTTATGAATCTTAGGCCACTACTTCATGTGATTGTGTTAAATAAATCATTAATAAAATAAATCTAACACAAAATAACAAAATAACAAAATACCAAGCAAATAAATTAATTTATATTTTGACTAAATCGTGTATTTCATGTCCAAATATTGAAATTAATGCAATAATGACTATTTTGAACCCATAATATTTACACTCAGAAATTTGATCTCTTGAATGTGAGAATAGTGCAGATCTCCTTGAATTCCACAAAATTGGTTGAATTGAAAAAATTCACTTTCTCTCTCTAAAGTCTCTTTAGAAAACAATGGAAATTATAGAAGAATTAAGTCAAGAACAGATAATTGGTTTCTCTTCCTCAACTTAACTCTAGAATCTTTGCGAATGAAGAAAGAAAACTAATGTGAAAAGAAAATATTTTTGCTTATGAAAAACCAAATTTTCTCTCTCTAAAAAAAATTAAAAGTTCCTCCCCCCCCCCCCCCCCCCCCCATTCCTCCTCCTCTTAAATATAAAACTTTTTGATTTATCCTTAAAGGTAAGTGTAAATATTTGATTTATCCTTAAAGATAAAGGTTAATATTTGATTTATCCATATAGATAAATGATCTCAAATTATCTTTAAAGATAAAATTAAATTTTTATAATTTATCTTCAAGGAAAAATATTAAATATTTAATTTATCCTTAGGATAAAGTGATTTCATATTATTTTTATCGATAAAATCAAACATTTATAATTTATCCAGTAAGATAAATACTAAAATCGAGCATAATTTAATAGAGTTTAAAACTTTTCTGTTGAAAGAAAAGAAAAAATGCAAAATGTACGTGATCGACGGGCGTCACTCGGTCAACGGATGGTCGTCAGTCAAAAAGGACCGGACAACCATTCCTGCCGACATATGATGGACGAGCACCCTGATAAGATAGTGATGGGTGCCTTTCCGTTCCTCAACCCATCCGGCGAGCGTGTCCCTAAAGAGGGACGGGAGTCGGTCAACCAAAAAAGGTTTTTTTTTTTATATGAAAAGGCTTTTTCCAAAATAAGGGAGATCCCAAAAGGATTTTTGGCCACAAATAACTTTAAAATTTTTAGAATTCATAGGCAAAAATCTACAGTTTCACCCTTCTGCCTGTGTAACAGGTATCAATATCCTCATTGGGTAACTCTGATCTGGGCTGCCTTAGGACCCGATGTCTACAGTTGCCCCCAATTTCGAAAAAACTAGTGCACTATAATCTAGATGAGCCAAAATTTAGAGAAGAGGAAAGAAGTGCATAGCTAAGGCAGTCCTTACCTTTTGCTGTATTGATGGAAGATTGAAGATTGTGGCCTATGATTGTCACCACTGGGTCATTTCGAAGACTTTGGTTAATCTTTCAGGCATATGATTGTCGCCACCAAGTCGTTCAACAGAATGTGTTTGGTCCGTCTGGCATATGATTGTCACCGTTAGGATATCCTAAGGACTACAGATAATCTATCTAGCATATGATTGCCGCCATCAAGATCTCAACATATGATTATAGCCATCGAGCCCTAGGCATATTATTGTCACCACGACTTGTTTTGTGGGCTCCAGTTTGTTTGTCCGGTATATGATTATCGCCTTCAAGACATCGGCATATGATTGTCGCCGTTGAGTCATAGGCATATGATTGTCGCCACGACTCATTTTGTAGACTACCAAAGTGCTATTCTTGTAATTTCACAAAATCTTATTAATTCATTATATTAATTGGATTTCTTAAACATAAATTTAACGTTTTTTCTTTTTTTTTTACCACCTTTATTATTATTTTTATATCTTTTTATTATATTCATTTATTATCTTATCATATATTTTATTTATCATTTTTGTATTTATTATTATTTTTTATTCATTATTTTTATTTATTTTTTTCATGAATCACGTGCTTTCAAAGCAAAGTAAAATTTGAACAAAATGTATACATGTAACTGAATAATGAAAGGTTTGTACATCAACAGATATTTATATACAAATCTCCCTAAACATCTACTACAGAGGAGAGTAACCAGTCAGCTCGTCCGTCTGACACATGTATAGACTGAGACCTCGATGTCGATGGCCCTGCACCGAAGGAAGATGGCCCGACTCTGGAGGAAGAGGGCCCAGCTCTGGAAGAAGATTGATGGTGGGTAACATCCACTGGTGGAGATTGAGGTGCTGTCGGTGGCTCTGTTAGTGGAGTGTGCTGGAACTGAATTCGGGCATACCTATCCAGAAAAGGCTGTGCGCAAGTCCTGAGGAAGTCTAAGAACTCGCTAACCACCCTCGCCAACTTTGAAAAAACCTGTGTTGGCTCTGAGCTCTGACGTCTGGAGGCATCCCTAATCCCTATAAGCGTATCCTCCATTTGCCTCTGTAACACCCAAACATACCCGAATATGGCCGGTATAGAGGACTCTAAAATCTCTACTCGGAATCTGAGAGAGGTGATAGAATCATTAATAAGCTAGATGCCCCCTTCAATCCTCTGGGCTGCCGCTGCCTGTGAGGCACTCAAAACCTACCTCAAATCCTTTATAAGCCTTTCCTAACTGTCTAGGTGCTCACCTAGCACCCTGTCCCTATCATCCATACGCTGATCCATAGTGGCGAGAGCGGCAGTCACTGCTAAGATAATCTCCTACTGTGTAGATGGAGAGGGTGACCGTCTGTTGGACTGTGCTGGCTATGTGTAGGTCTCTAATGGTGGACAAGCAGCAGATGTAGATGCCCTCAAGTGTCCAGGTCAGCTACAAGGGTGATATCTCTTCTCTACCCGAATATCCGACCGCTAAATAGTTGGTGGTGGAGGAATAGGACTTGGCATCTCCATCTGCGCCTACTGAGAAGCTGGAGTGCGGATCATCTCATCTAGGTCTATATCCATGCCCTGATCCCGGGGGATACGAGGCTGCTCCTCCTTGGGCTACTGCTGCTGTGGGTAGTCCTCCTCTAGCTGGACCTCCTCCTTTGAGACCTCTGGGTCTGGTTAGAGTGGAGATAGGTGAAAGAAGTGTTTGGTTTCTACTACTGTAAGCAATCTATACTCGTCAGGATGACTAGATATCTGAGCTATCATCCCTATAGTCTGGGCCGCAGCTAAGTCAACATAACCATCCTTGTCCAATGGAGGCCCAAAGTAAACTAGAGGAACCCTCAGGTATGTCAACAGCCTACTGATCACACCCCCAGCACATATAAATGGAGCCGTCTCCCATGCCAACCTAACTAGATTATCCTCATGGCTAATATTGTGTCGCCAGCCTGTCACCATCACCCATATGCTCCAAATCTTGGCGCCATTAATTGACCCAGGATTCCTATCCTGGCCAAGGTAGGAGCTTGATAGCACTCGATGGACACATCTTAAAGCCTACGACGAGAGCATAGTGCTCTTCGCCATGTCATGGTCATATGATTCTCCTAGCAGTGTAATGGCCTCCCAATGCTACCTCCGGATTGTCCTCTCTGGTGTCATCACATCTACCCTGGATGGGAGTCCCATCTCCTGGGCAAAGACCCTACGAGTGATACTAAAGTGGTATCCTCGGACCCGAAATTGTAAGACACCCTAACTTGGAAAAATACCACTTTGACCCCTTATTCTAGCTTGAAATTTCAAAGTAGGGTTAAAGTGGACTGAAACCTTCTGCTAACTGCAGTTCACTTCTAGGACCCTCGGTTCCACGTTTTAAGATTTACCTATCAAGAATTGTGACCCTTGCCACACTACCTTGCATCCCAAGCTGTGGATTGACTCATGCAAGGGATGCAGCACTGACCTTAGGTAGTTCACCTTCAGCCGCGGCTAGATTGGCTCATCGAGATATCACTTTTGTTTTTGAACTATTGATTGAGGCACTATAAGGGTTTCTTAATGTACCCACATGCCAGGCTAGTGTTGTTCTGCTATTCTGCTTTTCCGGATATCTGACGGTAGTTTATAAGGAGTTAATTGGCGATTACCAGTTATTCAAGATTGTGGAGGGCATACATCACAGATTTACCCCATTTCCCCTAATTCTTGCTGAGACAATCCGAGGCTTGGACACGGTCTATACCAACCCTTATGCTTTCTTCACCGAAAGCCACTTATTGCTTAAGGTAAGCATTTGTCATTCTATTAAAAGGTAGTATATCCCTTGTGGATTTTCACGCTAGCTTTTCTTTAGCGGGAAATGCATCCTTTTGGATTTTTACATAACCATGTGCCTCATTTTTTGCCTAGAGTGGACCACACCCATTCCAACGGCTTTTTTTTTAAAAAAAGCATGAAAGTTGAATATAAAGCACAAGGTATAGAATATTAAGGGCTTAGCGTATTATTATTGCTAAAAACCAGTCAATGTTCTACATGACATTCCTAAGAATAAACTTGGTATTCCGTATTTCTAATTTCTCTACTTTTCCTTATCTTTTAGATATGGTTACAAGAGAAAGTAAAACTACTATTAGAGCCTCCTCCTAGGGTGATCAATAACTATTCACTGAGCCATTTCCTTTCCAAGCAGGGGTTGTATTCCTTTGAATTTCCCGATGAAAGCTTTGCTCGATTGGGTGAGGTAGCAGATGGTGACATCAACTTCATGTGCCTCTGGCTACCCCTTTCGTCTGCAACTCAGGATGGTTGTACAGGATGCATTCCTTTCTACGAGCTTCATAAAGCGACCTTTTATATCATTGCCCGCTGTGTTCGACAGTTTGGAGGGTGTCAAGATGTTGTGAGGCACCCCATATCTTTCCAAGGTGGAGTCTTCTCCTCAACTTTCACTACCAGGTACCATGGCCTATGGGCACAGGTCCCTATAAAGACTGTTATACCACAAATTGGAGATTGCACCTTTACTTCTACTAGTGCGTATAAGAGGTGCGTGATCAGTCGTGCAGTTGATAATAGGACCCATCAACTTAAATATCTGGCCGGTGAGAGTAAAAGAGAATAGTTATTAGATTACATAAATTCAGTAAAGAATAATGTTTTCCTTTTTATAAAAGAACTAGATGATAATTATAACACCCATATACCCGTAAAAGAAACGGATATCGGATATCACAATACTGCACTAAAACACACTGTAATGCACTTAGGTAACCTATTTTTCTTATTTAACGTACAATTTACCATTTAGCCAAAAGTAAAATAAACTAATATATATTTCATTTAACTGTATACATGTAATAATATTCATTATTACTATTAAATCCTTTATTTAAAATCATATATGCAAATAGTACACATGAAAATCTATATTTACGATTTGGTCCTTCAAATATAGCATATTTACAATTTAGTCCCTAAACTATAGCATATTTACACTTAGGTCCTTAAACTTTCCCATATTTACTCAAATGCCACCAATTTAGTTCATTTACATATTTAACCCATTATTTTATTATCTAAAATGTTCACATTATACTATCATTATTTTCCTTAATCAATATTTCCATAAATAATTTAATTAATTATGAAATTGAAATTCTAATTCACCTTGAATTCTAATCCAATTAGAGTTCTAATCCATATTGACTTCTAATTCATTTCGAGTTCTATTCCAAATTTACTTCTAATTCATTTAAAGTTCTAATCCAATTAAACTTCATTAATTACATCTAAGTCCTTTAAGCTACCATATTTTTGTAAAATTACAATTGGGTCCTCATCTTTTTCAATAATTACGATTATGTCCCTTACTTTCTTTTTAATTACCAAAATGCCCTTATCTACACTTATTTTCCATCTTCTTTATTTTCTAACCTATAAAATTACATTTTAGTCCCTAATTTCGATTTCTTCTCACTATTATCATTTTAATTACACTTTTCATTTAACATACTCCATTTTTATCTATTAAGTACACAATTACTGTTTTACCCCTCACTTTCTATTTCTTTCATTTTAGTTCATCTTCACTTATTTTCTTATTTATCCTTATTTTAATCAATTTAATTAAATATTTACCATAATGCCCCTAATCTTATACATAATTACCATTTAGTCCTTAGGGTACCTTTTTCAAGTCAAATTTCTTTTTAGTCCTTATCTTGTCTTATCTTATCTCATACTTATCTTATCTCTATCTTATGTTAACACTTATCTTATATTATCACTTTATCATATCTTATCTCTTAATCTTATCTTATTACTTTATCTTATCTTATCACTTAATTACATATATAATCATTTAATTATTCATCCCTTTTTCACTTCATTTCTCAAACAATCTTATTTTAATCCATTTTTCTTACTTTGCCTAGCACCATCCAGTAGGTTTCACTAGACTAGATATGCGGGACTGGGGTCTATAATCCTAACCTACCAAAGTGGCCACTTGGGAGCCAAATTACACTTCGGTAGTGTCAAAGTGGCACTAAGGTGCCAAATTACACTCCGACGTCACTACACTCGGAGAGGCCACTAGGGGTCAAAATTAAACTTCGACATCACAACAATAGGAGTGGCCACTAGGGGGCCAAATTACACTCTGACGTCAGTACACTTACACTTTACAGTACACTGACAATTGTAAGTAGACCGTCATTGGTCTACAATTGCAAGTCGCAATGACTTGGTAACGCGTTATACACTGACGTCTCTATGGCTAGCCATCTATATCCTGAACTAGATTTACTGCCACAATTCATTTTTTTCCACTTCATATATCAAATGAGATAAATTCCACACTATCAAGCAACACATTACAGTTTCATTTCCTTTTCATTCTTTTTTCATTAATTCCATTTCAATTCACTCAATATTCAATATAAACTTCAATCATACCATAAGTTCCCTTCAATATACACAATCTATTATTTTCATTATAAACATAATGTAATAGAACACTTTATTTTGCATAATTATTCTTCATAAATTTTAGGTAAATTCACATATACCAATTTTTTTTCCATTCTTTATTCATTTTATACCATTAAAATCATTATACAATTATAATATACCATGATACATGCATACATACCATTCGGCCATCATGCTACACATCCACCATAAATTGTTTTTATCACCCTTATCATTTATTTAGTTAATTTACATGTCCATTAACATAGTCATACACTTAAATCACATCAAAACGCATCAAAATAACATTTTTTGTAACACCCACAACTCCACCACGTAGCATATCGACGGATGAAGAGCTACTGTGAGCGGAGGGTGCTACCAGACAAAGATACACATGGAAATATAGAAATCAGAGTAATAAAATTTCTAACATCACAACCCCAAGACATACACGTTCTAAACTTATATCACACATAACATCGTTCGCACTAAAGTTTATTACATCTCATACAAATGCTAACTCAATAAACTTATTTACAATCCGACAATCAATATAAACATTTTATAACCTCCACCAACTCGTTGGCCAAAGTCACAGAGAACTGCTGTGCTACTCTGACCTCCAAACCTGCACGGATAAACAATCGTGCTAAGCGATAACGCTTAGTCGGGCGAAACAAATATTGGGCAGCCACTCATAGTGGTTGCAGAGGCAAACACATGTAAATCAATATATATATATAACTACATGAACATAAAGTACACTGGTTAAAGCTAACATAAATTCATATTCTATTCCGCGTACAAAACTTAAATAAATCCTATATACATTTGATTACATACTATAGCCAGAATTTACATTATTACCTTAGTAATTTACAGGGACATTATTCATACTCAATGCTTGCTTAATTCACTCAATTAAGCGTGGAAATAGTTATGCCTCCTAGGTTACCAAAGATACATTTGCTAACGGGGCGAGTTAAGTCATAACGATTCTCATTATTATTAACATTTCCAAAATCATGCAGATTACAAAATTGCTACTTACGTTAGAACATAACCATTTATTGCTCAAATCGAAATAAAACTTTAGATTACCAGATTTGGTTCGGGCTTGGAATATTATTCCAGGCTTCCTACATATCCCTATGGTTGGGGAATCAAAACCACATAGTTCTACAGAAAACCTTATATACTTATTCTAGGTTCAATTATAACTCATTTCCTAAATTCGGTTATCTATATCATGCTTAACATATTATTATCCCATACTTACCAATTGATACATAATTACAGTATTCGTTAAGACTAAGGATAATGCACACCAACTCTTTAACAACATACTTACAGTAGTAATCCAGTGTACGGTCCAGTTATTTATCATGTATACCACCTTATTTCTCTTTAACTATTAATCGATATACTAATAAAGTATCCATCGAAAACCAATAAATAATTCACCAGAATTCCTTACCGATATACTTATATTTGTCATCCAAGCTAAGGTTCAGAAGACAAGCAATTGCCTAACATACCTGTGTTCTTAACTCAAACATGTAAACGAATATATTCATAGGGCACATTTATTGATTATTCAACTATAAAAAACATGTATATCAATCATTTCAATTATTCCTTCCATAGACTTCATACAGACAAACATACTCTTAACCTTAAACACCTTTGTAACATGCACTATCCACATATGAATTCTTGAACAACCAATATTTATTTATACACATTTGTTAGAGCAACGTTGATTGCATTATCCCTTTCCATTTTACAGATATCGGTTGATTATACAAAACACATAGGTATCCGGATATGCCGCACATTTCCACGTAGGTGTCCATAAAGGATCCAGAACAGAGTAGTGCATAGAGCCCAAGTCAAATGGCATTTATCATAAATGCATCAAATGCTTATTCACATAACGTTTGCACATCATTACAGAATTTACCGGTTCATTCACGTACTCAGAAACATATCACAAACAAATAATGCATCTGCTGACTCACAATAGTGGATAACGAGTATACAGTGACGGTACCTTATCGGTACGAATCGAAAAACAATATCACATTTTCTCTTTTCAAAACATTTTACAAAGGGGATCTTAAACAAGATCCGAATACAGTAGGGTTCGCGAGGAACCAAATGGGGACCTGATCAGGGTCCAAACGGAACAAAGGGCTACAGCTAAGAGGCTCTATTAGGCATGCCTAACTATCCAGTAGACTGACTCTTGCAGGTCATGCGTAATCCAAATCATGTTGCAAAACACAACATATAATCTATCATGGATAACATGTTATTTGTCACGAAGAAATCATGATATTACACATATAAGCAAGATAATATAGCATACAGTAGTGAAAAGCCATGAAAAGACATTTGAAACCCATTTTAGAAAAACAGAACACGTCGCGATTGCCACAAAGTTGTGGTCGCGACAGAATGGTCGTGAGCATTGCTCACGTCTCGTGAGCGTGGCTCACGACTCGTGAGCGTTGCTCATGGCGCGTACCAAGGTTCACGACTCGTGAACCTGCTCTCAACCTTCAAACGCGAGAGCTGAAAATTTCGTTCTGTCGTGCTCGCGACAGCATCGGGATTTCAATTTCTCAAAAAAAATGCAGGAAACCCAGAAAATTCAAATCAAAACCATTTTCACCTAAATCAAACTTAAACTCAATCTTATCTCAAAATTAAGCTTTTCAAACACCATAATCAATATGAAACCGGTATTTCCACAATCAAATTCAAGTAAATCATCCATTCACCAATTAGTTTCTCAACAATCACAAAACCAAAAAATTCTACAGTAATTTCATTCAATCTCACAATCACTTCAATAATTCCACAATCATGCATAATCATCCATCACAACTAAAAACCCATATCATGTATACCCATATAAGCCTAATTACCCATCATAAATTTCCAGAAATTCATGCAAACCCAAAAAATCCAACATGAACATCAAAACACAAGAAATTCCCCAAACCTCTTTTGAAGCACAACCCAGCTATCCTTTCCAAACTTCATTCTTTAAATCTTCTCTTTACCCTTGCTTTGCTTCTTCTTATCATCAACAACTCGCACAAACAAAACCCAGGAATCACTTAACCAAAAACCCTAACTTAAAATCAAGCAAAACTAGGAGAAGGAGAAACCCAAAATGCAAGAAACCCTAACCCCAAACACATACCTCTTCAAAGCTGACCCCAAGCCCAAGCAAAGCACCAATAATTACCAACAATAAGAAAGACAAGGAGGAAAGGCAGCAAGTGAAGAAGAAAAGAGGAAGAGGGAACGGGAAAGACAAGAGAACGGGAATGCAGAATTTTTCTCTTTTCTTTCTTCCTCATTCAATGCACACACCTACCAATTCCACATGGCAAACTCCCATTGGCTCAAATCAAAATATCTTGTCCTATTACTCTTTGGTCCTAGGCAAATCCTACTCAAATCCTTGGCAAACTTACACTTCACTCACTAACACAATAATTCCTCACTTGAACTTTAATTAATTCTTTAATTAAGTCCTAACTCATACTTCACAATTTTACCATTAACTATACTTGCCGAAACTTTCACTTAAATTCATAAATGGTCCATTTGACATGCCTAACACTTCAATTTTACCCAAATCCTTCTAGGGTACTATTCGGGGTGTGACAACTCTTCCCTCCTAAAAGAATTTCGTCCTCGAAATTCACTTCCATCGGAAACATCTAGAGACTATATTCTATCTCACTATCATTTACATTAATTATTTTCGTATCATTATATAACACTTACGGTCTACACTTGCAATACACACGTTTCACTTATTCCAGTACACCTTTACTTTAATATACTACTAGCCATTACTGATCCTCATAGCTATACTTTTAAACCACTTCTTTTAAATCCGAATAGCTATACAAATCATAACTTGCTCTTGGCCAAAACTGTTCTCAAACTCATAAAATCAAATAAAATAAACCTCATAATTCTCTTTTCATTATCTTGCACTTAAATCGGTCATTTCCATCGGAATAATCATTACTTTAATTACCACTCGGAACTCAAAGCACATACATTTCACGCATAAGCCATTTACTGACAAAATTCGCTACACAATTCCTCATTATTTCAAAAACATCCGGCACATACGCTGCTTCTTTCCTTACGAATAATCCTCATATCTTACTACAAAATCTTTTCACACTCACCTGAACAAGATTCCAAAATACTTTTCTTATGCAACTCTAACTATACACACAGTACATTCTTCTAAATAATTACTATGCTCAAAATCACACAATTCATCTTAATATCAATTACTCAATGCACACCTTGTCAGCTTACTCTCTATCAGAACATATATGCAAATGTTTCTCACATGTGATTAAAAGGAGGGTGATGCAATGAGGATGCAATAGTTCATGTATGCAAAATAATGTAGGAATTAATGCTATGATAATGCACTTTTCCCATCCCCATGGTTCAATAAGCTTATTTTCAATTAAATTTCTGGCGATAGCTGACAGGCATACCGAGCAACACCATAATCTTACAAAATCCACATACTCTTCCATCTCAAAAGACCAAACCATCTATTCTTCAAGGGCAACCACATATCGATACACTTCAAACACTTCTACAAACCTTTTCTTTAACCACATAGGATCGAAACAAAATTCCTAACAGAATCTCTGATAACTCATCTAACAGACACATTCCAGAATGCACATACACATACCACTTCAAGGCAGGTAGGTCGTGACCTACCGACCCAACACTTAACTAAACACCTTATCCAATCTGAAGGTTTCCCTTCCCAAAGTGGTGCTAAGTTGTGCAATTTTGAAACTGCCAGATGCCTGAATTCCGCATATTGTTGGCATAATTGACACTGCTTCACATATTTTGAACAGTCCATATCCATTGTGAGCTAATAAAACCCTTGTCGCATAATCTTCTTTGCTAACGTTAGATTGTTCAAGTGAGCTCCACAGACCCCAGCATGAGTTTCTTCTATAACTTTCTTGGCTTATTTCTCATCTTAACTGTAACGCCCATTCCCAAATACATAGCTAATAAAGCTAACGGAGTCGAGAACGGTCGTTAAACGACAATCACTCCTCATACACATGTATACTCTAAACGCATACAAAGATTCATGCAAATAAATTTCTGTTTCCATCACATTCACATGCAGCCAATCGTCTATACTCATCATACGCTTGCTCATGCATTTGTGTTTACACACACACTTATACAAGCTTAAATATTAAAGACTTGGTTACTTAATATATTACACCCTTATTGCTATCCAAAATAATAATTACATAACAAAAAGAAACACAAGTCTACCCAAAAACAAACGCTATCAGAAACCCTAGTGTGTTGACCTTGCCAATACGGGACTGTCCTTTAAATCACCTCGCTTCGGAACCTACACGGATTGAGAAAACTCATGCTAAGCGATAACGCTTAGTGGGGAAACAATACAATATATATACACACATTTCATGACATGTAAATTGTATCAGGCATATTTTAACTTCTTAGGCTTCATATTCAGTGGATGTGTATTTATGTGTTTACATTCATCATTGCTTTGCTATACTTATCAAGTATACATATTAATCATGTTTCTACAATCATGCCTTTTAACCCACAATAGCATGCACATAATATTGTCATGACATCCACACATCTTGATTTCACACAATATATACTCATACTGAAGAATCATATTCACGCGCATCGCACAACAAATCTTAACACGTCTCATTCATATTCTCATTATTATAGCATTCTTTACATTATCACAATATTATTGTTATTATTAACTTTGCCTGCAACTCAAAGATGCGGATAACGGGTATCGCATTAGTAACCCATGGGTACATTAATCACATTTGTATCCGTAGATACATTGCATTCGCATTGGTACCCTAAGGTACAGAATCCACATTGGTACCATCATGGTACATTATCAACATACAGAAATCCAGCAAGGATTATACACATTGTTTTCGCATTATGATTCCCAAGGAATCAGACAGATTGAACGCATTGGGCTGCAGCACTTTGACCCTATATGCATGCCTATCTATCCACTATTTGACTCGCAGGCTTACATTGTTAAACATGTTATCCTTTTCACTTTGAACAATTTGACATTACACATACCGTTTGCCATCATCACATTCTCTTTACACATACGCATTAACACATAGCTATTCACTTCGTTTGCATACTCAATGTGTTCCCAAGCTCATTCTTTCATAGTCAATAATCACATACTTGATTACATTCAAGAATCATCATGTTCACATTCCTCTCCAAGGTACACATTCATATAGTTCATAATCACTTCACAAGCTAAAAGCATTTAATCACATTTATACATATTCACATTAAGCAAACTCATTTCATTTGATATCCTTCATGTGTGTATAACTTAATCGCAATTAATAATTATATACACTTGTTCGTATTATACATGCTTATATAGATTAAGGTATTATAATCCTCAATAATGTCATTAAACTTGACTTGATTGTATTACATACAATTACCCATCATTACTTCATTAGTTTGCTATTAACGTTAATCTTATTCATGTTTATTTTCCATGTGATAACTATTCTTATACCCATTTAATAGTCCTAAATATGCATCGAATAGATCCGAGAAAGTTTCGGCACAATACGGGAACAATTCGGGAAGAAAAACCCATAAAATGGTCAAAACGGAAGGGGTCACGGTGGTAATGAATTTATTGTGACCGTGAGGTCCATAAATAGGCATTTTCCATCCTATAAACATATGTCACGGTGGTAATGAATTTGGTTGCCACCGTGACATACCAAATTTTAGCAAAACAGAAGCAAAACTGAAGACTGCTTCACTGCTACTTATTGTTCAACCTAAACCGACATCTAAACAACATTTTCAGGCAAAACCTCCTTGTTTTAAATTGTTACCCAGGATGTTGAAATTCAAATAGAACAAGTTTCAGGTCAATTGGACTTTTAAATCAACAGATATGCATTAATCAATATAGACTGTTCCAGTGAGCCCGTCAAGGTAGATTCACGTCCGTTTTTGCAATTTTGCAGGCTCTTAGAGTCCGAATTGGTTCATGGTCATTCGTATAATTTTATAGGTATCGAGGTCGTGGTTCAAAACGTGTAAGAATCACTCAATTTAGAGTTCGTAAACTCTGGTTATGACCAAAACACTACACGGAGGTCTGGTGACATATAAATAGAATTGTTCCCTAACTAGGGTTCATGCTTGGGGTTGATCTCATAGCAATTCAATCCACGATTTCAACTCACATCACTTACATATTTCAACTATACCCTCTATCAATTAGCACATAAACACATGCAAATTCTCAAATACACAACCATGCATGTTTCAATCATAAAAGTCCCAAACAACCCAACACATACACTCAAGCAACTTAACACATAAACACATGTTTCCCAAACCTTCTCTCCTTAGCTCCTTAGAAGTCACTTAGTCTCTTGATCAATCACCTTCTCTTTTCCTTTGGTTCCCTTCACTTCCTCAACTTGTTAAAGTAGAACCTTAGCAATCCAATTCAAATATCATCTATCTTCAGCAGAATCCTTATGATTATCACTTAAGTAATATCTTACGAATTGAAAAGAAGAAGATGAGTATTTGGAGAGGTTTAATTCATAAATGCACATGCAAGAGTGAGCTTTATCTTCCCACCATGAGGTGTAATTACTGCATGCAATAGGTTAGGTTGGCAATGCCACAGCTGGACACATGGATTCCATTATAGTCCCTTAATCTTCATTAATAAAAATCTGGATTCCATTAACACTAATTAACCACACTTAATCCTAGGCATGCACAATTCCACTTTAGCCACTTATAATTATTTTAGTTACTCAATTAAGCCCTTATTTCACTTACATTTGAGTCATAAATCACACACTCTTCCAATTCTCTTTCCCAATTACCACAATTAATCCAATATTCTACTAGGGTGCAATTCGGGCTATTACAACTCTCCCCTCCTAAAAAGTATTTCGTCCTCGAAATTCATACTTAGGCAAAATAGCTAAGAGTTCAACTCTCACATATCCGCTTTTGCTTCCTCTTACTGGCAGTTCAGACTCTCTGAAACATAATACCCTTCCAGGTTATCCATAGAGTTGTTTCAAATTCTCATACATATTATTGTCGCCTGTACGCATAGTGTATTATTCACTTCACGTATTGCTCTTTCTCTAGTTCCCCTGACATTGGTAGAACACAACCGTTATCAGAAGTACAATATCTCATCTTAATTCACAAAATAGTTACTAAATGGTCTTATAACCATGTGTAATCTATTGTAGCTTACAATCACCTTTCTACGTATTTTTCAACTCATTCCTTCTCATAGATTTCACTTTTAGCTGTACCATCAAGGTACCATCAGAAGCAAATCTTTAATTACCAGTAGTATCTGACCATCCACTTAATGCATCTATTACCACCCTGGCCAAACCCAGATGGTAATCCATATTAAAATCATAAATTGCAAGCAATTACAACCACCCTCTCTGAATGTGTAAACTCTTAAGTCTCTTATTGTCAGTGAAGGTCTTACACTTTACATCGTACCATAATGTCATCGAATCTTTAAAGCGGATACTACTGCAATCAATTCCAAATCATAAGTTAGATAATTCTGTTCAAGAGGTTTCTCTTATCTTAAGGCATGACTATCTCTTCTCCATTCCTTGTCATTACCTATCCCAATTCAACTCTGGAGTCTTTGCTATTCATAGCGCTCCTTGCCCTCAGTAGGTTGAGTTAAAACTAGTGTTCCAACCACTTAACTTTTCTCCTTTACACAGCAACTTAGTGAGTGGAAATGTAATTACCAATAACTTTCTGTCACTAAGCAATAATAGTACTCTGTTAACCCCCATAAAATTTGCGTACCTCAGGTACATTCCTGATCACAATTCCAACTCACTATTGCATCAATCTTAGCAAGATCCACTTGATATTCTCAGAAAATAATGTGCCCCAGAGAAGGCACTATCCAATCAAAATTCTCATTTACCCAGTTTAGCATCTGATTGATGTTCTCTTTCATATTCGAAAGCACCGCTCCCAAATACTACTTATACTCATTATCTTTCCTTTAATAAAAATACTGGTATTCCCTACCAAAAGCACATCAGAAGTTTCCCACTACTGGAATATCCTAAACTTCTCATTTGCTTTCTCTCTTTTTTTTTATCCGTATCAAGGCTAAGGAAGCCTAATGTTCTTTTCCTCCGGTAATGATAAACTTTTATTGCCGACATCATGTTAACTGAGGGATTAGAATAAACACCTTTTATAGTCGCATCAACTTCTCGACACTACGAAACACAATTATTTTTCCCTTCTACCATTATCCTCATCTCGGTTCCTACTTATCAGATCTTCGGCCAAGGTTAACCCATTTAATATACTGAGGAAGTTTGACCCTAAATCCTTAAAGAATATTGTTTAAACACTTTGTTTGCATTCACATTATTTCTTTACAAGCTAATTACACATGCTGCATAATCTAAACAGTCAGCAGCTCATATTTTATCACATAACTCCTTATAACAAACATAAGAATATGTACTTCAAAAGTCAATTGATGCAAACAATTCTATATCAAAAGTAGAAATGTACCCGCTATAATCTCAGGTGCATCTTGCTCCTCACGAGCCTTCCTTACCTAAGCTCGCACTAATGTTGCAGTCGGTCGATTAACGTACTTTAACACTGTGCCACCTCTAGACTTGTCACCCCGACCATGTCCTCTACTTCTTCCTCAATTAATAAGAGGTAAGTTAGATTCATCTCTACTCATATCTTGTTGATTTCTCATCGCCTCATATGATGTAGGACAGTTAGCAAGAAAGTGTTCTTTACTGCCACATCTAAGGCATGCTCCGGTCAACCTCCAACATTCACTTCTATGGCGCTTACCACAATGGGGACACTCCGGTACTTCACTCTTATTACCTGATATACCTCTTCCAGTTCCAGATACATAAGAGGATTCTTGTTTCTTACTCTTGATGCCATGACTATGAGCTAATTCTGCTGCGGAAGTCATATGAGAATCTCTCGATCTCTTACATGAGTGTGAACCTCCTCGGTTAGGATTCTTCCTTTGGATGCTCTCTTCTTGAATCTCTAATGATCTCTCCGCCCACATAGCTGCCTGAACTATTTGATAATAACTAACAGTTTGAGATGTAGTCATAGAGATTAATAGTGCTTTGATTAGTTCCTTCAGTCCGTCTTCAAATTGCTGACATCTAAACTCCTCAGTTAGTACGCCAGGTGGTGCATACTTACTAAGTCTACTGAATTCTTTTTCATACACAGCCACAGATATACCTCTTTGCCTCAAATTCAAGATTTGCTTCCAATTTACCTCATGATATGCCTTAGTTACGTACTTATTCCGGAATTCCTTTTCGAAAAATTCCCAAGTAACCGGATCCAATAGCATTAGATGCTGAAGGACTAATTTCCACTAATCATAGCTGCACCTTGCAGCAGCGACACTACACATTCAACTCATTGATCTGGAGGACATCGTATTTCCCCAAGGATCCTTTGAACTTTTTCAATCCAGTACTCAGCTTTTCCGACTCATCAAGTCTAGTTCCATGGAACTCCTCTGCTCCATGCTTTCTCATGGACTCTAGTGGAGCCTTTGGCGTTGTCATTCGATCTAACACCCTCGTCATGTCTTGTGACATTTTGAGTAAGGCTTCCACTGGTACCATTGGCACATCACGATTCTCATTTGCCGATCGACACTGATCAGACCCAGTTACTTTGGGCTCACGAAGATTAACACTCTCCGCAATCACTTCTCCAGAATTGTGAATAAGACCCATCGATGTGAGACATAAACAAGGATGTCCGCATTAGGTCAACACAACTATACACATCTTATTCTACCCAATTCCAAGAAAAGACTAAACCTAGGCTCTGATACCACTACTTGTAATGCCCATTCCAGAATACACAGCTAATACAGCTAACGGAGTCGAGAACGGTCGTTACACGACAATCACTCCTCATACACACGTATAGTCTAAACGCATATAGAGATTTCATGCAAATAAATTTTTGTTTCCATCACATTCACATGCAGCCAATCGTCTATACTCATCATACACTTGCTCATGCATTTGTGTTTACAAACACACTTATACAAGCTTAAATGTTACAGACTTGGTTACTTAATATATTACACCCTTATTGCTATCCAAAATAATAATTATATAACAAAAAGAAACACAAGTCTACCTAAAAACCAACACTATCAGAAACACTAGTGTGTTGACCTTGCCAATGCGGGACTGTCCTTCAAATCACCTCGCTTCAGAACCTACACGGATTAAGAAAACCCGTGCTAAGCGATAACGCTTAATGGGGAAATAATACAATATATATACACACATTTCATAACATGTAAATTGTTTGAGGCATGTTTAAACTTCTTAGGCTTCATATTCAGTGGATGTGTATTTATGTGTTTACATTCATCATTGCTTTGCTATACTTATCAGGTATACATATTAATCATGTTTCTACAATCATGCCTTTTAACCCACAATAGCATGCATATAATATTATCAACACATCCACACATCTTGATTTCACACAATATATACTCATACTGAAGAATCATATTCACGTAATCGCATCCCATAACAAATCTTAACACATCTAATTCATATTCTCATTGTTATAGCATTTTTTACATTATCACATTATTATTGTTATTATTAACTTTGCCTGCAACTCAAAGATGCGGATAACGGGTATCGCATTAGTACCCCATGGGTACATTAATCACATTTGTATCCGTAAATACATCACATTCGCATTGGTACCCTAAGGTACAGAATCCACATTGGTACCATCGTGGTACATTATCCACATATAGAAATCCAGCACGGATTATACACATTGTTTATGCATTATGATTCCCAAGGAATCAGACAGATTGAACGCATTGGGCTGCAGCACTTTGACACTATAGGCATGCCTATCTATCCACTATTTGACTCGCAGGCTTACATTGTTAAACATGTTATCCTTTTCACTTTGAACAATTTCACATTACACATGCCGTTTGCCATCATCACATTCTCTTCACACATATGCATTAACACATAGCTATTCACTTCGTTTGCATACTCAATGTGTCCCCAAGCTCATTCTTTCATAGTCAATAATCACATACTTGATTACATTCAAGAATCATCATGTTCACATTCCTCTCCAAGGTACACATTCATATAGTTCATAATCACTTCACAAGCTAAAAGCATTTAATCACATTTATACATATTCACATTAAGCAAACTCATTTCATTTGATATCCTTCATGTGTGTATAACTTAATCTCAATTCATAATTATGTACATTTGTTCATATTATACATGGTCATATAGATTAAGGTATTATAATCCTCAATAATGTCATTAAACTTGACTTGATTGTATTACATACAATTACCCATCATTACTTCATTAGTTTGCTATTAACGTTAATCTTATTCATGTTTATTTTCCAAGTGATAACTATTCTTATACCCATTTAATAGTCCTAAACATGCATCGAATAGATCCGAGAAAGTTTCGGTACAATACGGGTTCAATTTGGGAAGAAAAACCCATAAAATGGTCAAAACAGAAGGGGTCACGGTGGTAATGACTTTGTTGTGACCGTGAGGTCTGTAAATAGGCATTCTTCCTTCTATAAACATATGTCACGGTGGTAATTAATTTGGTTGCCACCGTGACATACCAAATTTTAGCAAAACAGAAGCAAAACTGAAGACTGCTTCACTAATTCTTATTGTTCAACCTAAAACAACATCTAAAAAAAATTTTCACGCAAAACCTCCTTCTGTACAATTGTTACCCAAGATGTTGACTTTCAAATAGAACAAGTTTCAGATTAATTGGACTTTTAAATCAACATATATGCATTGATCAATATAGACTGTTCCAGTGAGCCCGTCCGGGTAGATTCACGTCCATTTTTGCAAATTTTCAGGCTCTTAGAGTCAGAATTGGTTCATGGTCATTTATACTTTTATAGGTATGGAGGTCACGGTTCAAAATGTCAAGAATCATGAAATTTGGAGTTCGTAAACTCTGGTTATGACCAAAACACTACACGGAGGTCTGGTGACATATAAACATAATTGTTCCCAAACTAGGGTTCATGCTTTGGGTTGATCTCATAGCAATTCAATCCACGATTTCAACTCACATCAATTACATATTTCAACTATACCCTCTATCAATTAGCACATAAACACATGCAAATTCTCAAATACACAACCATGCATCTTTTAATCATAAAAGTCCCAAATAACCCAAAACATACACTCAAGCAACTTAACACAGAAACACATGATTCCCAAACCTTCTCTCCTTAGCTCCTTAGAAGTCACTTAGTCTCTTGATCAATCACCTTCTCTTTTCCTTTGGTTCCCTTCACTTCCTCAACTTGTTAAAGTAGAACCTTAGCAATCCAATTCAAATATCCTCTATCTTCAGCAGAATCCTTATGATTATCACTTAAGTAATATCTTACGAATTGAAAAGAAGAAGATGAGTATTGGGAGAGGGTTAATTCAAAAATGCACATGCAAGAGTGAGCTTTCACTTCCCACTATGAGGTGTAATTACTGCATGCAATAGGTTAGGTTGGCAATGCCACAGCTAGACACATGGATTCCATTATAATCCCTTAATCTTCATTAATAAAAATCTGGATTCCATTAACACTAATTAACCACACTTAATCCTAGGCATTCACAATTCTACTTTAGCCACTTCTAATTATTTTAGTTACTCAATTAAGCCCTTATTTCACTTACATTTGAGTCCTAAATCACACACTCTTCCGATTCTCTTTCGCAATTACCACAATTAATCCAATATTCTACTAGGCTGCAATTCGGGCTATTACAACTCTCCCCTCCTAAAAAGAATTTCGTCCTCGAAATTCATACGTAGGCAAAATAGCTAAGAGTTCAACTCTCACATATCCGCTTTCGCTTCCTCTTACTGGCAGTTCAGACTCTCTGAAACATAATACCCTTCCAGGTTATCCATAGAGTTGTTTCAAATTCTCATACATCTTATTGTCGCCTGTATGCATAGTGTATTATTCACTTCACACATTGGTCTTTCTCTAGTTCCCCTGACATTGGTAGAACACAACCGTTATCAGAAGTATAGTATCTCATCTTTCTTCACAAAATAGTTACTAAATGGTCTTATAACCATGTGTAATCTATTGTAGCTTACAATCACCTTTCTACGTATTTTTCAACTCATTCCTTATCATAGATTTCACTTTTAGCTGCACCATCATAAGAAAATCTTTAATTACAAGTTGTATCTGACCATCTGCTTAATGCATCTATTACTACCCTGGCCAAACCCAGATGGTAATCCATATTAAAATCAAAAATTGCAAGCAATTGCAACCACCCTCTCTGAATGTGTAAACTCTTAAGTCTCTTATTGTCAGTGAAGGTCTTTCACTTTACATCATACAATAATGTCATCAAATTTTTAAAGCGGATACTACTGCAATCAATTTCAAATCATAAGTTAGATAATTCTGTTCAAGAGGTTTCTCTTATCTTAAGGCATGACTATCTCTTCTCCATTCCTTGTCATTACCTATCCCAATTCAACTCTGGAGACTTTGCTATTCATAGCGCTCCTTGCCCTCAGTAGGTTGAGTTAAAACTAGTGTTCCAACCACTTCACTTTTCTCCTTTACATAGCAACTTAGTGAGTAGAAATGTAATTACCAATAACTTTCTGTCACTAAGCAATAGCAGTAATCTATTAACCCCCATAAAATTTGCGTACCTCAGGTACATTCCTGATCACAATTCCAACTCACTATTGCATCAATCTTAGCAAGATCCACTTGATATTCTCAGAAAATAATGTGCCCTAGAGAAGGCACTATCCAATCAAAATTCTCATTTACCCAGTTTAACATCTAATTGATGTTCTCTTTCATATTCGAAAGCGCCGCTCCCAAATACTACTTATACTCATTATCTTTCCTTTAATAAAAATACTGGTATTCCCTACCAAAAGCACATCAGAAGTTTCCCACTACTGGAATATCCTAAACTTCTCATTCGCTTTCTCTCTTTTTTTTTTTATCCGCATCAAGGCTAAGGAAGCCTAATGTTCTTTTCCTCCGGCAATGATAAACTTTTATTGCCGACATCATGTTAACTGAGTGATTAGAATAAACACCTTTTATAGTCGCATCAACTTCTCGACACTACGAAACACAATTGTTTTCCCTTCTACCATTATCCTCATCTTGGTGCCTACTTATCAAATCTTCGGCCAAGGTTAACCCATTTAATATACTGAGGAAGTTTGACCGTAAATCCTCAAAGCATATTCTTTAAACACTTTGTTCGCATTCACATTATTTCTTTACAGGCTAATTACACATACTGCATAATCTAAACAGTCAGCAGCTTATATTTTATCACATAACTCCTTACAGTAAACATAAGAATATGAACATCAAAAGTCAATTGATGCAAACATTTCTATATCAAAAGTAGAAATGTACCCGCTATAATCTCAGGTGCATCTTGACGTCCACGAGCCTTCCTTACCTAAGCTCGCACTAATGTTGCAGTCGGTCGATTAACGTACTTTAACATTGTGCCACCTCTGGACTAGTCACCCAGACCATGTCCTCTACTTCTTCCTCGATTGATAAGTGGTAAGTTAGATTCATCTCCACTCATATCTTGTTGATTTCTCATCGCGTCATATGATGTAGGACAGTTAGCAAGAAAGTGTTCTTTGCTGCCACATCGAAGGCATGCTCCGGTCAACCTCCAGCATTCACTTCTATGGCGCTTACCACAATGGGGACACTCCGGTACTTCAGTCTTATTACCTGATATACCTCTTCCAGTTTCAGATACATAAGAGGATTCTTGTTTCTTACTCTTGATGGCATGACTATTAGCTAATTCTGCTGGGGAAGTCATATGAGAATCTCTGGATGTCTTACCTGAGTGTGAACCTCCTCGGTTAGGATTCTTCCTTTGGATGCTCTCTTCTTGAATCTCTAATGATCTCACCGCCCACATAGCTGCATGAACTATTTGATAATAACTAACAGTTTGAGATGTAGTCATAGAGATTAATAGTGCTTTGATTAGTTCCTTCAGTCCATCTTCAAATTGCTGACATCTAAAATCCTCAGTTAGCACGCCAGGTGGTGCATACTTACTAAGTCTACTGAATTCTTTTTCATACTCAGCCATAGATATGCCTCTTTGCCTCAAATTCAGGATTTGCTTCCAATTTACCTCATGATATGCCTTAGTTACATACTTATTCCGGAATTCCTTTTCGAAAAATTCCCAAGTAACCGGATCCAGTAGTATTAGATGCTGAAGGACTAATTTCCACTAATCATAGCTGCACCTTGCAGCAGCGACACTACACATTCAACTCGTTGATCTGGAGGACATCTTATTTCACTAAGGATCCTCTGAACTTTTTCAATCCAATACTCAGCTTTTTCGACTCATCAAGTCTAGTTCCATGGAACTCCTCTGCTCCATGCTTTCTCATGGACTCTAGTGGAGCCTTTGGCATTGTCATTCGATCTAACACCCTCGTCATGTCTTGTGACATTTTGAGTAAGGCTTCCACTGGTACCATTGGCACATCACAATTCTCATTAGCCGATCGACACTGATCAGACCCAGATACTTTGGGTTCACGAAGATTAACACTCTCCGCAATCACTTCTCTAGAATTGTGAATGGGACCCATCGATGTGAGACATAAACAAGGACGTCCGTATTAGGTCAACACAACTATACACATCTTATTCTACCCAATTCCAAGAAAAGACTAAACCTAGGCTCTGATACCACTACTTGTAACGCCCATTCCAGAATACACAGCTAATACAGCTAACGGAGTCGAGAACGGTCGTTACACGACAATCACTCCTCATACACATGTATAGTCTAAACGCATACAAAGATTTCATGCAAATAAATTTCTCTTTCCATCATATTCACATACAACCAATCGTCTATACTCATCATACGCTTGCTCATGCATTTGTGTTGACACACACACTTATACAAGCTTAAATATTACAGACTTGGTTACTTAATATATTACACCCTTATTGCTATCCAAAATAATAAATACATAACAAAAAGAAACACAAGTCTACCCAAAAACCAATGCTATCAGAAACCTTAGTGTGTTCAACTTGCCAATGCGGGACTGTCCTTCAAATCACCTCGCTTCAGAACCGACACGGATTAAAAAAACCCGTGCTAAACGATAACGCTTAGTGGGAAAACAATACAATATATATACACACATTTCATAACATGTAAATTGTTTGAGGCATGTTTAAACTTCTTAGGCTTCATATTCAGTGGATATGTATTTATGTGTTTACATTCATCATTGCTTTTCTATACTTATCACGTATACATATTAATCATGTTTCTACAATCATGCCTTTTAACCCACAATAGCATGCACATAATATTGTCATGACATCCACACATCTTGATTTCACACAATATATACTCATACTGAAGAATCATATTCACGTATATTACAAGAAAATTGATTTTTAACGACCAAAATTTAACGAAGGGATAAAAATTCAGTCGTTAAAATATACAAATAACGAAGGAAAATTAATCTGGTCGTTAATTCTTAAATTTTATTGTTATATAACGAGTGAATTAAATCCGGTCGTTAAAATAATAAAAATTCGGTCGTTAAAATATACAAATAATGAAGAAAAATTAATCTGATCGTTAATTCTTAAATTTTATTATTATATAGCGAAAGGATAAATTCGGTCGTTAAAACAATAACAATCCGGTGGTTAATTGTGTAAAATAAATGGCGGGACTTCATCTTTACCCCCAAAATAAAACATGTTAAAATCACCCATCCCCTTTTTCCAATCTGCGTACAAAATACATTCTGTCTCTAACAGTGGACGGTGCCCCCTTGTGGCGGGTCACGTCTGCGTCGCCTAATCGCTGCCGCCTCGCGTCGGCCTTGCCTCGCCGCCGAGCTGCCTCGCCTCCCCCCTGTCGCGCGTCGCGTCTGCCTATCCTAGCTGCCGCTGCATCGCCTCACGTCACGTCACCCTCGCCTTGCCGCCGCTCATCGCTCCAGGCTCTTCGGTCGCCACTCATTTCTCACCGTGGGTGTCGCCACTCCAGAATCACCGCCGTCTTGCCTCAACAGGTAAATCACGATTTTTCTTTATTTTTTTCCATTTATTTGTTTTTCATTTTTTTCATCCTCGCTGCTGCTGCTACAGCCGCCACTCGACGCTCCTCCTTCCCCGTGGACGTCGCCGTTCTAGCTGCTCTAGAATCGCGTCGTCTTGCCTCAGAGCTTGTTCTAGCTTCATGTCTGGATCGTTCTCCATCAAGACGAAAAGGTTTATTCTTTCTTCTTAATCGATCGCTCTAATTTGCTTCAATTTACCTCTATTAGTTCGTAAGAAATCATATTTAGATCTGTTTTGTGGTCATACTTATTGAATTTCGATACTTTTATTGTTGGTTTTTGCTTTGTATAATTGCTTTCTGCTTAGTTTTCCATTTCGAATAAAATTTCTAGATTCAATTTCTCTTAAGCTCATCAGTGGCAATGTGTTTTCCTGTTGTAATAGAAGGAGAGAATGGAGAAGGAAGCAGAGATCAGGAGAGTCAGGGAAGAGTTGCTTCGACGAGCCAAAAAGGGGTAAGATTAGTCTCCAGTGTGCCCGGTGGCTTTTTTCTCCAATTTGTATTGTTCCTTGAAATTTTTGTTTTTGAGTTTAATTTAAGTTTCCATAAAGCATAATCTCTCTGATGAGCTGATGACCATGATTGCAATGGGCACAATAGTTTTCTGTTTTCTGCTTTTATATATCACCCACTTGTTCTCGTCATCAGAAGTAAATGGAATTTCTACTTTAGTCTTACTGTTGTGCCCCTAATGCATCCACCTATTTGCTACCCACAATCTAAATAACAGCATTATATGCCTTCACTAAATTGAAATTAATGTTTCTGCCCGTCACTACCTATTGTCTGGGTTGACACTGATCACATCCTTGTGTTTCCATTGTAAGTTTCTTTATACAGTGTGCATATCTTGGAGGATATTTCATCACTTTTGTCTAACTGCTGTACAAATATCTTGTGAAATGGAAGATTTTAGTGGCATATGTTAGCATTACTTACTGTCAGTTTCAGTGGAAATGAAAGAAGCAGTCCTTTGCCTCAAGTTTTTGATACAGTGTATGTTAAGTTATTTGAGAGTTCTTTTCGTTAACTCCCTGTAAATCTTCATCTTGCAGCATTCTCTTAGGTACGCTGATAAGAAGGCATTGCAATTATAGTTTTGCGTGTTTATAATATGATTAAAGGAAAATATGATTTTATTTGTTTTTATAATATTGCAATATTAATGATAGTTTAAGAAATAATGACAATTGAATTTGTTCCAAACAAAAAACATGTAATTCATTCCAAATATATATTTTAAATTTTGACATTCCAAACATGAAAATTCATTTGGAATTGAATTCTACGTACCCACATTTTGAATTCCAAGTTGCAAAATGAGCTGTAAATCTTCTTTGTGGATCTGTAAGTGATGTTTTCTTTCTTATGTGGGTGTAATATGCATTATTTGCAGTGCAAAAACTGGATTATGTGATATTTAGAATTCGATTTTTGTAAAAAAATAAAATTAATGTTAGAATAGCATTTTTGAATTAAATCAGTTGAAATTTATTAACTTCCAAGTATCAATAGAGAGTTTGTCCTGCTAGTACTTTGGCCGCTGTTCCTTAAAATGGTCCCTGTTTTTCTCCAAAATGGCAAAGACGTTCTAAGAAGGCTGTTGCTTGCAGTTGTGCTAATTTGGATAAAAGCATAATTGTTCATCCCAAGTTTTTGCTTCTCCATTGCAGTACAGAGTCATATATGAATTTAATATTAGCATGATTTATATGAGAACCTGCTTGTATAATTTGCATCATCAAAGTTGTGAGGTGATTTTAATTGATTTGCATAAAATTGTTATGATAATTAGTTATTAATTCTGTATGATTTAATTAATATATGTATTCTTATTAATTTGGAGCAGGTTGGTAGTAATTTTTATATCAGGTCTTGGCAGTTATTTCTTTGTTGTTTTCTTCAATGTTTTCATGATAAGTCTATTAAGTACTCATCATTATTGTGCAAGGCTTATGAGGGAGCAAGAGTGTTTTTTATTGTTTGCATTACACAGCTTAGATGGATGTTGCCCATCTATCCTCGACTGTTTTTATTTTACTGCACATCATGTTTTTGAGGATGGTAAATGTAGGATTAGTAAATGTAGACTTTTTGGTTCTTCAGTTCCGTCGGTTGCTCTAGTTAGTTCTTTGGACTTGTATTAATGCTTACAAGTTTATTTATATTCATAGTCTTTGAATGCTTATGAAATTGTAGGCTCATGTAACATTTGCTTGTAAGAGAATAGAGACTACAATTTATCCATATATGAGTCTGGCAGGTGGGTACCATCGTTGTCGAAGGATGGTTTTTTTTTTTGTGGTTGGAAATTTTTCTTTTTGTGATAGTTTGTGTGAAGTAACCTTCTAGCAGAGCTCAGATATTTCTCCTTGTTGAATTTGATGAGAAATCTTGATTATAACCATATTCCATGAGTGGTCAAATCTGAATCCTTATGTTCCTTAAAGTTCTGTATATTCTGATTATCATCATTAGATGGCCAAGTCTAGGATAGCATTAATCATGGTGAACGTTTTCTCCAATACAGCTGTTGCAGAAAACAAGGTACACTTAATCATGATTCTGTTTACACTATAAATCCAGCATATTATGAGCAGATTACTGTGATATAATGCAGTTATTCTGTTTAGATAGAATCCATTCCTTCTGATTTATAAAACACCCCCCTCTCCCTCTTCTTTTTTTGGCAGAGCAACCATATGATAGTATTCCAAATTTTAGTGCTGCGGATGCCTTGCGGGTTACAGGAATAGGGAGAAATGAATTTATTGATATCATAAACAAGTGCAGATCTAAGGTAGTTGCTCAGATATTGTTTCTGGCTGTAGATTCATGTGGGTGTATTTACATTCAAGCATGCATGCAAGTATTTAAAAATACTATATTTCAACGTTGATAGGGTTCCTAATATATTGGCTGGCAAATATCGAGCATTCAAATTTCTGAGATAGTGGCACCTAAAAAATTAGATGTAAACTCCTAGCACCTTACAGTACTGGTTGGGAACAAAGAAGAAGCTAACCTCCATCCTGATAACTTTCTCTTTATTCAAATATGATTTTTTCCTATCAGGAACATATAGCAGTTTAAGTGGTACCTTTCATGTTTGAAAGTTGGCTTCAAATGACATCCAATTTCTTATGCAACAGGAATCATTTAGATCTTGTGAAAATGAGTTTAGTGCACTATTGGTTTTTATGTGCAATGGTGTAATGTTTCCATGATTAAGTCATTAAGCATAAACTTTGCACCTATGTCATCATCTTGGTATGGAATTTTCTGATTGAAATATCTAGAGTTGCTTGATTTCCCTGGATAAACTTTTGCTGGCACCACAAATCCTCTATTACAGAGATCAGATTCAACTACAGTTTTTCTAATAAATACTCTCAATCTATGTTTAATATTCAGCACTGCTTATTATCTTACCCAGCATTGGCTTATATGTTGCTGTGCAGAAAATTATGTGAAAGCTGAACAAGTCAATTGCAAAAGAACTTTTACCTGTCCAACCTGTTGATTTTCCAATTGAGTCGTGGTGGGGAGTTTGTCTTGTCAATTTTACCCTTGAAGAATTCAAGGTAAGTTTCCATTTTTAAAATTTTTTTCTCTTGAATCCAAATTATGGTCCATTGAATTGCATTACCATTCTGACACTGTTAATAGATGGGAAAGAAGAATGCTCTACTTTCTGATTTAAATGGAATTTATTTTCTATTAATTATTTCCTCTTATTAGAATTTTATCCTAAGTAATTATAAAGATGCATTATTTTAGTAGTCATGTTAGGTCCTTTTGAAATTTCTTAGTTTCTGAAAATTTCTATACTTGCTGTGTCTTTAAGCATGACTACTGGTGCATGCTCTTCCAAGCTTTTTTCTATATTATTTCACATCTGTACGTATAAGTCACTTTCATGTAGTGACTGCTGTTTTGATCTCAGTTTTTATTACATTCCTCAACAGTGCTCAGAAGGTTTTATGAATGTGGAGTCTGTTATTCAGGGCTATCTGATTATTTGGTGATAAATAGTAACCAATTATTTGGTGGTGTTCAAGTTGATAGGGAAATGTGGTTTAATTAGCTGTCACTTTTTTGGCCTTAATAATTTGATTATTTACTGAATGATATTTGTCGAATTTATTAGATCTGTGTTTAGATTTGGCTGAATTGATTATTTACTGAATGATATCTGTAAGTTATTCTCTTCTTAATAAAACTAATGCATACCCAGTAAATAATCAATTCAGCCTTGCATTATCATGCCATAATTTCAATAGCGAATATTAATTTTAGCCTTTATTATATTTTTTATTATTGATATTTTTGTTTGTACCTGAGAATATTAATTTTTGCTTTTGTTATACATTTTGCAGGTTTTTAAAATTTTGGACAGTGAAGTTAGGAGGTTTATTTTTCATATTTTTATCAAAAATCTTTTGAATAGAAATTAGTATAGAGATTAGCTATTTTCTTGACCAAGCATGTCATTGATAGTTTTTTTTTTTTTTATTTGGAATTGTGACTATTCAATTTGTAAATATGACTATTTTTTGTAACTTTTCTTTTTCAATAAATGAAAAGAACTTATAATATTTTTGTATAAAATATATGTGAATGATATATACCATGCATATAATATTATAAAATGATTTATATTTTAAAATACCATTTTATTATTGATGTTTGGTGTATTATGATAAATCAGAGGGCATAGTATATTGGTAATTGTTGTTTGTTAGTGCTAAATACAATTAGCGAACGGAAAATCCGGTCGCTAAAAGAAATTTTTAACGACCGGAATTTCATTCGTTGAAAGTGAACACAATCAGCAAAGGGAAAATTCGGTCGCTAAAGAAAATTTTTAACGACCGGAATTCCTTTTGTTGAAAGTGAATACAATCAACGAAGGGAAAATCCGGTCGTTAAAAATTAGTATTCAACGACCGGAAACATTCCGGTCGTTAAAGAAATTAACGACCGGATTTAAAATCCGGTCGCCTATACCTTTAACGAAGGGGCTTTTACCGACCGGATTTTCCTGTCGTTATAGGTTTTTAACGACCGGATTTCGACTTTTAACGACCGGATTTCCCTTCGCTAAAAGGCATTTTTCTTGTAGTATATAATCGCATTGCATAACAAATCTTAACACATCCCATTCATATTCTCATTGTTATAGCATTTTTTACATTATCACAATATTATTGTTATTATTAACTTTGCCTGCAACTCAAAGATGCGGATAACGGATATCGCATTAGTACCCCATGGGTACATTAATCACATTTGTATCCATAAATACATCACATTCGCATTGGTACCCTAAGGTACAGAATCCACATTTGTACCATCATGGTACATTATCCACATATAGAAATCCAGCAAGGATTATACACATTGTTTTCGCATTATGATTCCCAAGGAATCAGACACATTGAACGCATTGGGCTGCAGCACTTTGACCCTATAGGCATGCCTATCTATCCACTATTTGACTCGCAGGCTTACATTGTTAAACATATTATCCTTTCACTTTGAACAATTTCACATTACACATGTCGTTTGCCATCATCGCATTCTCTTTGCACATACGCATTAACACATAGCTATTCACTTCGTTTGCATACTCAATGTGTTCCCAAGCTCATTCTTTCATTGTCAATAATCACATACTTGATTACATTCAAGAATCATCATGTTCACATTCCCCTCCAAGGTACACATTCATATAGTTCATAATCACTTCAAAGGCTAAAAGCATTTAATCACATTTATACATATTCACATTAAGCAAACTCATTTCATTTGATATCCTTCATGTGTGTATAACTTAATCTAAATCCATAATTATGTACACTTGTTCATATTATACATGCTCATATAGATTAAGGTATTATAATCCTCAATAATGTCATTAAACTTGACTTGATTGTATTACATACAATTACCCATCATTACTTCATTAGTTTGCTATTAACGTTAATCTTATTCATGTTTATTTTCCAAGAGATAACTATTCTTATACCCATTTAATAGTCCTAAACATGCATCGAATAGATCCGAGAAAGTTTCGGCACAATACGGGTTCAATTCGGGAAGAAAACCCATAAAATGGTCAAAACAGAAGGGGTCACGATGGTAATGGCTTTGTTGTGACTATGAGGTCCATAAATAGGCATTCTGCCTTCTATATACATATCTCACAATGGTAATGAATTTGGTTGCCACCGTGACATACCAAATTTTAGCAAAACAGAAGCAAAACTGAAGACTGCTTCACTACTTCTTTTTGTTCAACCTAAACCGACATCTAAACAACATTTTCAGGCAAAACCTCCTTCTTTACAATTGTTACCCTGGATGTTGACTTTCAAATAGAACAAGTTTCAGGTCAATTGGACTTTTAAATCAACAGATATGCATTAATCAATATAAATTATTCTAGTGAGCCCGTCCAGGTAGATTCACGTCTGTTTTTGCAATTGTTCAGGCTCTTAAAGTTAGAATTGGTTCATGGTCATAGGTATGGAAGTCATGGTTCAAAACGTGGAAGAATAACTCAATTTGGAGTTCGTAAACTCTGGTTATGACCAAAACACTATACGGAGGTCTGGCGACATATTAACAGAATTGTTCCCTAACTAGGGTTCTTGCTTTGGGTTGATCTCATAGTAATTCAATCCACGATTTCAACTCACATCACTTACATATTTCAACTATACCCTCTATCAATTAGCACATAAACACATACAAATTCTCAAATACACAACCATGCATCTTTTAATCATAAAAGTCCCAAACAAACCAACACATACACTCAAGCAACTTAACACATAAACACATGTTTCCCAAACCTTCTCTCCTTAGCTCCTTAGAAGTCACTTAGTCTCTTGATCAATCACCTTCTCTTTTCCTTTGGTTCCCTTCACTTCCTCAACTTCTTAAAGTGGAACCTTAGCAATCCAATACAAATATCATCTATCTTCAGCAGAATCCTTATGATTATCACTTAAGTAATATCTTACGAATTGAAAAGAAGAAGATGAGTATTTGGAGAGGGTTAATTCAGAAATGCACGTGCAAGAGTGAGCTTTCTCTTCCCACCATGAGGTGTAATTACTGCATGCAATGGGTTAGGTTGGCAATGCCATAGCTGGACACATGGATTCCATTATAGTCCCTTAATCTTCATTAATAAAAATCTAGATTCCATTAACACTAATTAACCACAATTAATCCTAGGCATGCACAATTCCACTTTAGCCACTTATAATTATTTTAGTTACTCAATTAAGCCCTTATTTCACTTACATTTGAGTCCTAAATCACACACTCTTCCAAATCTCTTTCCCAATTACCACAATTAATCCAATATTCTACTAGGGTGCAATTCGGGCTATTACATTAACGTCTTAGTTGAATGCCATCAGCTTGCCTTTTGTATAATGCACAATCTATGTGGATAAATTTAGTGGACAGCTTACGGATCAATCTTTTGTCCTTTTCGGTGGCCTCTTCTTTGAATACTGTCTTCTCTAAATAATTTTGAATATCATAATACCACGAATCCCTACCCAATAGAACATTGGGGAAGTTCATCTAGTCCTATGAAACCTTTAAGCACCTTTGAGGAATCTTGGAGCCACCACCCAATTTACAAGAAATTAGGAAAGGTAATCTGACCTCTATGGTCTTAAACCAGAGAGTAGATCGGAACTCCACTCTTATTTATGCATTGGTTAATTATAAATGAGTTTTTAGATTATAGAATTCCGTCTTTCCTCTCATACAATTAATGCAATTTATTAAAGGCGCACTTCAAGCATCAAAAAAGCGATAAATGAAAGCTGCAAATAAAGCGGTAAACACATAAAGCCACACAATTACAAAATGAAAATTGGGACAAATACAATCCCCCAAATGAAAAGCTAAACAAAATTGAAATGAAAATTGGGACATAATACAATCCCTAAATGAAACGAAGCTAAATAAAATTGCCCGAAAATTAATTAATTACAAGGGCTCACAGGATATATAAATATAGAGCTAAACAATCAAGCAAAATCAATCAAAAGGGTAACATACATAAATTGGGATGTTCATTCAATTTAAGAATGTTGGTTCCTTCATGCTCACTTAAAAGAGGATTGAAGAGTTATTTCGGCCATTTGCTTGAAAACCAGGGTGAATTGCTCCCATTTTGAGAAAATTTAACTTTTCGTTTTAATTCGTGATATTTTGCATTCCTTGGCTAAAATCAAGGACATTATAAAACTCCTGATTTAGTCGTAAAAATATTTTTGTGAATTTTTATTTAACACGCTCATAAAATAAAATTATTTTATTCATACAAACAAAATCATTCAAACAAGCGATAAGTAAGATCTCACCAAAATGACGTAGCCTCCTACACATTGTGACCACTCCATTTGTTCACGAAAACGCTCAAATAAGCAATGCGACATTTTTAACCCCGAATAAAAAAATAATAATAAGAAATATTAGCAATAATTCTAAAATAAAATAAATAAAAATGAAAATAAGGGAAATATAAAATAAAATTAATACACAAGTAGAAAATAAAATGAATCAAATTAAACACATTAATTTAATACGTGGATAGTGTCACACCCCAAATTGGGCCTAGTCGGATTTGGCAAGCTAAGTCGGATAAGTGAAGGGTATTTCGATAATTTGTGCATGAGGAATTTGGATGATAAGGATTTATTTGCAAAGTAATTAATTAAATAAGTTAAGTGTGGGAAATTATTTGGTGTGCATGTGGTGTATGGTTGTAGGGTGTTTTGTTGTGGCATTTATCCAGTTGATTGTGGGTATAGTACTAAGGATGGTAAAATATCTACCTAAGAATTATCAAGTGAGGAAGGAGTATGGTGCCATGGTTTGAAAGTCAATAAGTGGGATTTTGGTCCAATGAGATCTTACCATGTGGCATGGTTGATGGGCATTGAATGAAGGAAAGAAGAAAAAGAGAGAGAGAGAGAGAGAACACAGAATTTATTCCCGTTCTCCTCTCCCTCTCACGCCTCCTCTTCTTCTTCTCTTCTCCATTCTTTGTTTTCCTCTTTGTTTCTCCTTTGGCTGGGATTTGTGCTTGCCTAGGGGTGCTTTGATTGAGTTTTTGGAACAAGATTAAAGAGGTATGTGATTGGGTTTTTGGATTTACAGCATTTGGGTTCTTCCCCTTCTTCTTCTTTTTGTTTTATGTGAGTTAGGGTTTGGATTAAGAAATTTTGTGGGTTTTGGTTTGTGCAAGTTTTGGGTGGCAAGAGAAAGCTCAAGGGCAAGGAAGATTGAAGATTAAAGCTTGAAGAGTTTATGGGTTGTGCTTCGAAAGAGGTTTGGGAATGTTTCTCCCCTTGTCTTTTCTAGGATCAAGTTTGTGTGTATATGTATGTTTATATTTGATTTCTCGAAATTATGGTGATTTTGATGTGTTTTGTGGTTCATATGTTGTGGGTTTTGCTTTAGATGTGTTAAGGAACCTCAAATGTGGTTTGATGAATTGTGTTCTTGTGCGTGATGATGATGAATAGTGCTGATATTTCAAATTGAGTAAATTGAGGTTGTTATTGGCATGATTTAGTTGAAATGCTTGGTATAGATGTTGTGATTTATGTTGATAGTGGTTATGGGTGGCTGGATTTGAGGTAACAGACCATTTGATGTGATTTGTGTGTTTGTCTGTGAGTTTGGGAGGACAAGAAATCTGCAGAATTCTGGAAATCACGACTATATGGCTATCGCGACACTGTCGCTAGCGCGACAGAGACCGGTGATCTTGGCCTGTGCTGTCGCGAGCACGCGACCCTATCGCGATCGCAACAGAGCGTAATGTTGGCCTGTGCTGTCGCGAGCACGCGACTTTATCGCGATCCCGCGATAGCAATAGTTATTATGTGCTCTCTGTCGCAACCGCGACAGAGTCGGGCTTTCTCCCCTCCCCGCGATCGCGAGGTCCATCGCGTGCGCGCAGCGAAGGGACTATGGTCTCTGTCGCGAGCACGATAGCCTTGTTATGTTGAATGAGTTTTCTTTTGGTGTTTGGTTTTGAACTCCAGTTTCTTTTAGTGCCTATAAGTCCTATTCTTGTTAACTTATGAATTATATGAATGTGAATCCATGATACGAATATGCAGATATATACATATATATATATGATTTTGGGATATTATAGAATGGATTGAATGGATTATGCATGATTGACATTTTGAATTATATTATGTGACTCGAAACATGATTTGTGTTACGCATGACCTGCGAGAGTCAGTCTAGTGGATAGTTAGGCATGCCTAATAGAGTCTCTTAGCTGCAGCACCTTTGGATGTTTGGACCCTGATCAGGTCCCCGTTTGGTTCCTCGCGAACCCTTAATCTGTTTTGGATCTTATTTAAGAACACCCTCAGAAAAATGTTTTGAATGTGATAAAATGAAATGGTTTTTCGATTAGTACTCGTAAGGTACGCCCGTCCGTACCTATAAGGTACTGTCAGATAAAGTTTATGTGATTACTCCGATTCATACCCGTAAGGTACGGCACGTTCGTGCCTGCAAGGCACTGTCTGATTACTCGTTATCCACTATTTTGGGTCAGCAGGTATTCCGTTTGTTCGATTGATATGATTAAGAGAATGTGATATCCGAATGATCGTAATTCTTGACATATGAATCAGTTATGTATTCGAATGTGATTATGAATCTCTGAACGGGTTAAATGTGACTCAAGCATGTGTATTGTGCATGGTTATCCACATGTATCATTTTGTGAATGTGTTTGTATACAGTCAATTACGGATATAAGTATGTGAACTAAAATGTGTATGACTATGAACATGATCTCTCGAATGCCATGAATGTAGTTTATTATGTTATGCTTATGAGAATGTGAATCTAACTAGTTAGGTTATAAGCATATGAATTAAAATGTATATGAATGTGATTCTATACTGTTATCTATTAGGGTAGCATGTGAATTAGTATACATAATAAGGCGATCTGGACTATAGGATGATCACATATGTATTATTTGGGGTGCAACGCATGTGGATCGGCTTCGGTAAGTGTATATGTGGTATTGGATGATGATGAGGCGAATTAAAGTGTATAAGAATCTGACTTTGAATTAGTGTGTGCTCTGAATGTAATAGTTTGCTATATGTTCCTTGTCCTCGACTATTGTAGTGATTTCGGCGTGTGGTCATGTGTTTACATTTCAAGGCATGTTATTTTATGTGATAGAGTTGTGCAGTGGAAGTGTGGTGTTTGACGTCTTCCCTTGAGTTCGGCTAATGTGTGTTATGGCATGACAAATGTATGTTTAGATAGCTAGTGTCCTTAGCATGATAGCTGGGTACGTTATTATACGGTATTTGTGTTGCATGCGAATGAGTTCTCAGTTCATGCATGGGTACTTTGGCATGATAGTTGCATGTGTAATATCTCTTGTGACTGTGTGCGGTAAGATACTGATACTTGATACCTCGGTAAGTGCATGGATGTGAATTTCCGAAAGAATGCCTTTACTATGCTAACCTGACTATATATGTGTTATGAATATCCGCATTTGCCATCCGCATGTGTTATGCCTTGACGACCATTGTGAATGGTTGTCCTTTTTGCTTGTGTGTTTTCGCCACTAAGCGTTATCGCTTAGCACAAGCTCTTTTCCCGTGCAGGTGGCAGGTTTGGTTCAGTTCGAGTCGCGCGTCTGCAAGGTCGGCCACGTAGGAGTTAGAAGTTTTGTATCTTTGCTCAACCCCTGTATTTTGGCTTTTGTTTTCTCTAGTCTTATGTATATGTAATTATATGTAAGATTTTGAATGTAATATTTGGGCCATGTAAAGGTTATTATATTTTTGTATTAAGTTATTCCTCAGTTCTGTCGTTCGCCTTATGCTTCCGCTGATTGAATGATTGAGTGTGTGCATGCATGTGTATATGCTCTGCTTAGCACCAGTGTGTGTGTGAGTTATTGCCGTCCAGTTTTGCTTCTCAGGGAAAGTTTTTAATTTCCCCGTGTTTTTGCATGAATGTATGTTTCCGCTTAGTGTATGCGTGCATGTATGTGAGTGAGCGTCGGTAGCACACCCACGTCCTTCCAATGGGGACGTAGGGGGTGTTACATTTAGTGGTATCAGAGCGCTGGTTTGGCGGTTCTGGTTGTCTGTGTTTGTTATGTGTCGTGTCTTTGCTTGCGAGTCGGTTTGTGTCGTGGCCTAATGTAGATGTGTCGTGTCTTGTGTCGTGTTTAGATGGAGTCTTATCCTAGTGAGAATGTGGGCGAGACAACGGAAAGTGTGAACCCAATTAGTGCTGATCAGAGTGTTTCTGAGCATCCTTCGGTTGGAAAATTTCGGTCCTCCTTCCGATGATAGGACTTTAGTGCAAGGGTTGATTTGGATATTGGATAGGCTAACTGCTCCTCAAATCCCTCAAGATTCTGTTCGCAACGTGTCTCAGAATAGAAAGGTGTCGGGTAGAGAAGTATCTGCGGGAAAAAGGATTCGAGAACCTTCAATGTGTCAACGTGGTTAAGAGCAAAATTGTGATAAGTGCAAGAAGAAGTGGGTACCTCCGACATGTCAGCACTGTCAGAAGCGACATCGGGGTCCGTGTAGGAAAGTCACGGGTGCTTGCTTCAGATGTGGCAGCATGGAGCATCGAATTGTTGATTGCCCTGAGACGAGTGAAAATCTAGCTCGGCAAGCTAGAAAGGATGTAGAGGAGTTGCTTAGAGCCGCCCGTGTACCATCAGGAGTTGTTGCGTACCGCAGTGAAGTGATTGAACCTGCAGAGCCTTCCGGTAAGTTATTTTGGTATGTTTGAGTAAAGTTTGTTTGGTATTGTAGGATGCAAGGGTCTTTGGATTCTGTAAGGATGTTGGTAGTACTCTGTATACTTGTCAGCTATCTCCAAAAAAAGTTTTTGAATGAAAGCATATTTAATCATGGGGATGGGACAAAGTGCATCATTATAGCATCAATTGCATCACTCTGCATACATAAGTCATCTCAATCTCATTACATCATCATCCCTTTGACCATACATGAGAAGCATTGCATATTTGTTTTGACTGAGGGAAAGCTGACAGGGTGTGCATGGAATATTTGGTATTAAGGCTAAGAATGGTAATGGTAAGCTTAGCAGCTGTTAAGGAAAGTGTTCTGTGTTTAGTTAAAGTTGAGTAGAAAGAGTATTTCGGAATTTGGTGCGAGTGAAGGTGATATGATTTTGGAGTTTGACAGAGATATTGTTGGTAAGAGGGAATAGCATGTATGACGGACATCGTTAAAGTCTTAAAAGGATTTATGAAGCTATCGGCGAAAGTCAGGTGGTTTGTGCTTTGGTTTCTGATGTGTAGTGAGTAAGGGTTATTTTGCTGAACGTGTTTCGTTCGAATATAAGGAAGTGATTTAAGAACATAGCAATGGCGATGAGTGTAAGCAAGTGAGTAGTTTGAAAGTGAAGTGTATGAGTTTGATGGTGACTTGGAACGTAGTGTTGAGTATCCTTCCGGTGTAAGTCAATTTCGAGGACGAAATTCTGTTAGGAGGGAAGAGTTGTCACACCCCAAATCGGGTCTAGTCAGATTTGGCAAGCTAAGTCGGATAAGTGAAGGGTATTTCGGTAATTTGTGCATGAGGAATTTGGAGGATAAGGATTTATTTGCAAAGTAATTAATTAAATAAGTTAAGTGTGGGAAATTATTTGGTGTGCATGTGGTGTATGGTTGTAGGGTGTTTTGTTGTGGCATTTATCCAGTGGATTGTGGGTATAGTACTAAGGATGGTAAAATATCTACCTAAGAATTATCAAGTGAGGAAGGAGTATGGTGCCATGGTTTGAAGAGTCAATAAGTGGGATTTTTGTCTAATGAGATCTTGCCATGTGGCATGGTTGGTGGGCATTGAATGAAGGAAAGAAGAAAAAGAGAGAGAGAGAGAGAACACAGAATTTGGTCCCGTTCTCTCTCCCTCTCACGCCTCCTCTTCTTCTTCTCTTCTCCATTCTTTGTTTTCCTCTTTGTTTCTCCTTTGGCTGGGATTTGTGCTTGCCTAAGGGTGCTTTGATTGAGTTTTTGGAACAAGATTAAAGAGGTATGTGTTTGGGTTTTTAGATTTATAGCATTTGGGTTCTTCCTCTTCTTCTTCTTTTGGTTTTATGTGAGTTAGGGTTTGGATTAAGAGATTTTGTGGGTTTTGGTTTGTGCAAGTTTTTGTGTGGCAAGAGAAAGCTCAAGGGCAAGGAAGATTGAAGATTAAAGCTTGAAGAGTTTGTGAGTTGTGCTTCGAAAGAGGTTTGGGAATGTTTCTCCCCTTTTCCTTTCTAGGATCAAGTGTGTGTGTATATGTGTGTTTATATTTGATTTCTGGAAATTATGGTGATTTTGATGTGTTTTGTGGTTCATATGCTGTGGGTTTTGCTTTAGATGTGTTAAGGAAACTCAAATGTGGTTTCATGAACTTAATTCTGTCCTTGAGCGTGATGATGATGAATAGTGCTGATATTTCAAATTGAGTAAATTGAGGTTGTTATTGGCATGATTTAGTTGAAATTCTTGGTATAGATGTTGTGATTTATGTTGATAGTGGTTATGGGTGGCTGGATTTGAGGTAAGAGACCATTTGATGTGATTTGTGTGTTTGTGTGTGAGTTTGGGAGGAGAAGAAATCTGCAGAATTCTGGAAACCACGACTCTGTCGCGAGCGCGACAAAGACCTGTGATCTTGGCCTGTGCTGTCGCGAGCATGCGACCCTATCGCGAGCTCGCGATAGCAAAAGCGACTATGTGCTCTCTGTAGCGACCGCGACGATATCGCGATTGCGACAGAGCGTAATGTTGGCCTTTGCTGTCACGAGCCCGCGATAGCAATAGTTGTTGTGTGCTCTCTGTCGCGACCGCAACAACGTCACGAGCGCAACAGAGCCAGGATTTCTCACCTCCCCGCGATCGCGAGGTCTGTCGCGCGCGTGCAGCGAAGGGACTATGGTCTCTGTCGCGAGCGCGACAGCCCCGTTATGTTGAATGAGTTTTCTTTTGGTGTTTGGTTTTTAACTCCAGTTTCTTTTAGTGCCTATAAGTCCTATACTTGTTAACTTATGAATTATATGAATGTGAATCCATGATACGAATATGCAGATATATATATATATATATATATGATTTTGGGATATTATAGAATGGATTGAATGGATTATGCATGATTGACATTTTGAATTATATTATGTGACTCGAAACAAGATTTGTGTTACGCATGACCTGCGAGAGTAAGTCTAGTGGATAGTTAGGCATACCTAATAGAGTCTCTTAGCTGTAGCACCTTTGGATGTTTGGACCCTGATCAGGTCCCCGTTTGGTTCCTCACGAACCCTTAATGTGTTTTGGATCTTGTTTAAGATCCCCCTCAGAAAAATGTTTTAAATGTGATAAAATGAAATGGTTTTTCGATTAGTACCCGTAAGGTACGCCCGTTCGTACCTATAAGGTACTGTCAGAGAAAGTTTATGTGATTACTCCGATTCGTACACGTAAGGTACGGCCCGTCCGTGCCTGCAAGGCACTGTCTGATTACTCGTTATCCACTATTTTGGGTCAGCAGGTATTCCGTTTGTTCGATTGATGGCACCGTATAAAGTTTTAAATGGTCGGCAGTGTAGGACTCCGATTTGTTGGACCGAGTTGTCCGAGCGATCGGTGATTGGGCCAGAATTGGTTAGGGATACAGTGAAAAAGATCAGAGTTGTGCAGCGAAATTTGAAGGCAGCTAAGGATCGACAAAAGTCTTATGCCAATCTGAAGAAAAAGGATGTGTGGTTTGAAGTTGGGGACAAAGTCTTCCTTAAAGTGTCGCCTTGGAGAAAAGTGCTTCGGTTTGGGAAGAAGGGTAAGCTTAGTCCTCGTTTCATTGGTCCCTATGAGATTTTGGCCAAGGTTGGTCCGGTAGCCTATTGGTTGGCTTTACCGATGGAGTTAGTAAAGTTACACGATGTTTTCCATGTTTTGATGCTTCGTCGATATAGATTGGATCCCACACATGTTTTGTCAGTTCAGGATGTGCAAGGGAGGCCAGATTTTTCGTATGACAAGGAACCGAAAGCCATTCTAGCTCGAGAGGTACGTCAGTTAAGGAGTAAGCAAATCCTGTTGGTCAAGGTGTTATGGAATCACCACGGAGTCAAAGAAGCTACTTGGGAGCCAGAGGCGACCATGACGAAGCAGTATCCACATTTGTTCAGTTCAGGTGAGAATTTCGAGGACGAAATTCTTGTTAGTAGGGGAGAGTTGTCACACCCGGTTTGCCCCCTAGAAGTTCGAGCCATGTTTGTGCATGTGCATTTAGTGTGTATTTGCATGTCATAAGGGTATTGTGGGTATAATGCATGTTTTTGGGTTTTGCTTGTATGTGGGTGTATGTACGGTGCTAGGATGTGAATTAGTTGGGTTTCATTTGGGTGTGTTTGCTCACTTGGTTGTAGGATGTAAGTGAGTAAGTTGGGCTATAATAGTGTGTGCATGAGCATATCTTTGTAGGGTGTTATTAGTTAGGGTGACTTAGTGTATGTGTAGTGCATTGTTGTTTGGTGTGTGTGTGGTTGACCTCCACCACTAGGGAGTGGACACATGGCTAGGTTAGGAAAATGAAAAGTTGAAGAAGAGAGAGAATTGGGAAATCAGAATTCTTCATCCCTTTTTCCCGTTCTTCCCTCTTCTCTTTGTCTTTCTTTTCCTTTGCTTTCCATTTGTGTGCCCTAAGCTTGGATTCAAGCTCTTGGTGGTGGGAATTGATCACATCTTGTATGTATTTAGTAAGTTTCTGCATTTTTCCATCTTGTTCTTCCTCTTCTTCATCTTTTCTACTTCTAGCTGGTTTGGGTTTTTAATTTAGGGTTGTGTTTTGTGTGTTCTTGTGGGTTGATCGTTAGCTGAGCCTCCTCGTGAGCCTAAAAGCAAGGAGAAGGCATCAGGAAGTGGAACTAAGTGAATAGGAGATGATTCAGATTTGGGAGTTTTATGGTTTGTGCATTTTTGGTGATTTTGTTTTTTGAATGAATTTCTGGAAATTTTGGTGTTCTTGATGTTTTTACTGGTTATTATGTTATGGGTTTTGATTTTTATTGTGCATGAAACCTTGATTGTTAGTTATTGAACCAAATATGCAATTGATTGAGTTGTGGTATGAATAGTGATGAGATTGAATGTGTAACTTGATGTTGTTTTGAGAATTCATGAGTAGAATCTTATATTGGTATGATTTGATGATGTTAGATGGTTTATTAATGTAGTTTGAGTGAGGAGAAATTGGTTGGAATGAGAAGTTTTGGATTTGGCCTGGAAATGAGGTGAATTTGGCTCTTTGGTATCGCATCTGGGCATGGGTCACGGTGGCAACCATTTTGGTTGTGACCGTGAGGTATGCACAAGATGCATTCTGCCGTGAGTTTGGATATATCACGGTGGCAACCATTTTGGTTGTGACCGTGAGGTGTCCAGACTTTTGCTTCTATTTGGTTCTTTGGTCTGTCATGGTGACAACCATTTTTGTTGTGACCGTGAGGTACCCCAAACCTACTTTCTGCCGAGAGTTTTGGTATGTCACAGTGACAACCAATCTGGTTGTGACCGTGACCTAACCTGTTTTTGCAATAAAATCTTATTTGTTCAGAATGATGTAGGAGTGTTAAAGTATTGATTTCAACACACATAATGACACTTAATAAGAGCTTTATACTAGTAAGATGGATGATATTTACATGTACTGATTAATCAAAGTATGTGAATTCTTTGCTTGTTATAATTGAACTATGGACGTTAACTGTGTAATTTTAGCCTGCGAATCAACTAAGTGGATAGTTAGGCATGCCTAATAGAGTCTTATAGCTGCAGCCTCAGTTCAGTTTGGACTCCGATCAGGTACCCGTTTGGTTTCTCACGAACCCTTTAATGTGTTTGGATCTTGTTTAAGGTCCCTTAACAAAAGGTTTTGCAAATGATAAAGTAAAATGGTTTTCGATTCGTACCCGTAAGGTACTGTCAGTAATCGGTTCGTACCCGTAAAGTACTGTCCGTTCACTCGTTATCCACTACCTTGAGTCAGCAGGTGCTTAATTGCTTTGAATTGTTTTGATAATTATGAGAATGTATTATCCGAATATGTATATTAATGAGATAACATGAAGGCAGTTATATAATATCAAATGTATTACTCTATATGTTTGCTCGTTCATATTTATATCATATGTGTATTTCTGATTATGCCATCGGTATGCGTTATGCTTGACGACCATTGTGAATGGCCGTCCATTTTTTTTTCATATGTATGTTTCCCCACTAAGCGTTTATCGCTTAGCACGGTGTGTTTACCCGTGCAGATGTGGAAGGAGTTGCCTTGGAAGGGTCGTCGCAGCCAAGCCAACACAGCTGGGTTATAGTGTAAGGCTTAATTTTGTAGCTTAATGATTCTTTTTTTATAGAACTCTCTTATGTCAGTTTTGTAATAGCTTCCGCATGTGTATATGTATATTTTGGATATGTAATTATCTTTTGTACCTGTGAGTTGATCAAATAGTAATGTAATGTTTTCCGTTATATTAATGCATGATCAGCTTCTTTCATGAATGATTTTGTAAAATTTTAATTACCCTGTATTTAGGTATGTATGACTGTGTATGAATGTATGTATATTCTGTATCTGCGTGGTGACACCTTTACCCATACGGAATCTCACTCCTTATCGGATGGGATCGCCTACGTATGAGTAGGGGGTGTTATATTCTCAGTCTCTTCGGAGCATTCCCTTTTTCACAGGCATTCTCAGTCTCTTCGGAGCATTATCTTAAGACCTTTTTCACAGGCTTTCTCAGTCTCTTCGGGACATCAAATTATTTTCAAAAATACTCCAAATCTCTTCAACCTGAGATGATCCGAGAGGTGGGTTCAGTTTAACCTTATCAGAAACTGCCCATAAAAGCAAACCTCTTCATTCACGTTATGCCGTGGGCAATCATGCCGGGACGAGACTAGCAGATCACAAGCGATAGAACAGATCACAAATCGAAATTGTAGTCAGAGAGTACTGCATCTCACAGTCCATGGTGTAGTCAGAGAGTACTACACACCTTGCAGATTGAATGGGGGTTAGCAAGGAAATTCTAACAAACCGGGACTATAGTCAGAGAGTACTACATCTCGCAACCGGGATTGCAGTCAGAGAGTGCTGCATCTCACATTCCCCGTGCAGGCCGAGACGAGGCTAGCGGAAGGCCATAGAGACCGAGACGAGGTCAGTAGGGCATCAGCGATAGAATACATCACGGCGGGACTGTGGCTAGATAACACCACATCTTGCAACCGGGATTGCAGTCAGAGAGTGCTGCATCTCACATTCCCCATACAGGCCGAGACGAGACTAGCGGAAGGCCATGCAGACCGAGGCGAGGTTAGTAGGGCAAATGAGGTAGCAGTTAGAAAACACTGCGCTTCACACCGGGATCGTAGCTAGAGAACGCTACATCTCGCCTTACAGGTCGAGACGAGACCAGTAGGGACACATACATCAGAACAAATCATGGCTAGACAACGCTATCATCCACGATGTTCATCACTGAGCAGGTCGAGACGAGGCCCGCCAGGTGGACAACCAACCGCTCCTATGCAACGTCCAGAAGGTAAGGACTGCCTCAGGTATGTGTTTCTTTGGAATGCCCTTATACTATACGCACACTACGATTCCAGTGTTACTGCACGAATACTTTATTGTCTTAAAACTACTCTTAAGATTATTGCAAAATTCAGGTAAATTTCTCTTTTTTTTTTCCTCATTATGCCCAACTATCATAACTATTTAAATTTACTATTCATTCAATCAAATTCAAAAAATATGCCACTTAATTCTACCGAAATTTCGGCAGAATTTCCTCTATAATATTGCCTATCCTCCTGTAAACAGAAAGTCTTTACACTTCTAATAATCATATATACATTCACCCTACTCCAATTCAAACTCCAACACAAGTTTGCCCATCCTCCAATTTAGGTCCATTCACACACTCATACAATAATTCACAAATATCATCACTCAAAGCTTACATCAATTATACAAAATACAAAGATATAACATTAATACATTAAAGCTATCAGCTATAAATAATTGTTCAATACAAACTCTTCGATACAATAGTATCCTAATTATCTATGTAGTGTACATGCCAACAAGAAACAATATCCAAATTATCAATTCCCAGAAGTATCATGCTTATCACTTCCTTGTCATGCTTTCTATCCAGCATTACTCCTTTGGAACAGTGCTGATACTCTCTTGATTACTATCTTAACCTGCGCGAGGGTAAACCACGCGCTAAGCTTTACGCTTAGTGGTGACTACCAAATTTACTTATCCAAGGCATAAAATATTAAGTAAACACATACAATATAACATACATATATTATAACGTTTTTACGTAGAGGTCGTAAATTACCTTCTTCTCACATATATAACGTAACAATTTACAATTAATGTACCAATTATCATTTAACCATAATTTATTTATTCAGCTCCAAATTCAAATATTAATACTTTGTGAGATAAAATAATATTTACGCAATACATCCAATATTCTTCTAAATAGCTGAAATTTCTTAAACATTTACATTCAAGTTCCCAAATCAATAACTGAATTTCCCAGCATTTGTTAAAGTGCATAACATGCTTATCATGCATCACTATAATATAATTCCATGGATTGTTAAACAGTCAATATGCTCATAACATAACAACTAGTCTTTCATTCCTACATTAACAATTATTCTAACTTTCATCTAATACAATAATACCCGACAATATATATATATATATATATATATATATATATATATATATATATTGTCGGGTATTATTGTATTAGATGAAAGTTAGAATAATTGTTAATGTAGGAATGAAACTATATATGTGGTACACACTGGTGAGTATGAAGATCATATGTACACATAAAGCTACTTCATCAAATCACAAATTTCATAGGATCATTTACTAATACCATTTATTTAATTAACATCTCTTTCTTAGTTTTACTGATTTATCATTCAACTTTACTTCTTAGGTTATACATTTAATATGGATTACAAAATTTATTATTTAAATTCACTAATTTACCCTACTCTAATTATTCATCATTAAATTCTTTGATTCACACATTTATTTTTACATTCACCAATTCACTTTTAATTTACTATTTTGCCCCCAGTACTAATCCGGTAGAAATCTTTGAACCGGATACACGGGACTAATACACTATAAAGTGATCTCCAAGAATCACTTGCATATTCACAATTCACTTCACTTTGTAGTTTTACACTTTATAACTTTTGCAATATCGCGAATCTACCAAAACAAAGCAAGTCACCATGACTTGCACCGCGGTATGGACGTCCCTATGGCTAGCCAACTATATCCTGAACTAGATAACTACCAGACAACTACTAATGGCAATAGACTATCAATCAATGTCACTTTCACTTATTTACTCCCACGAGCAATACTCCCGTATCATATTTTTGTCACTTATCACTTTTAATTAACAATATTTATAATATAATTTAACTGCATTACATTCATATCAATTAAGCTATATTAATTAGTCATAAACTATTATTGTTTAATTTCCACCTCGATTCAGTTATTTAATACCATCATATCATTAAGTTATCCTCTCCTTAATTATACCACCAATTCTTTAAGACCCATAAACCACGTAAATACTATACACATTCATAAAGTCAAGATATATAATCCTACCTTAAAATCATTCCAATATTTATTCTCAATTACACTTGAACTCATGCCGATAACATCTACGCATCACATTACAATTACAACTAAATTCTTTACATAAAATAATTTCAATATACATTTCGATTCAACAATGTTAGGAATAATCCCAATATCACAATTTATCATTTTCTCATATCACTCCAATTACTTACCTCATTTCACTAATTTAGCTTCACAGCATGCCATTAATCATATTCATATAATTAAAATGCATTAACAATCATAATTTACCTCATATATACAAGTATACATCCGATCACCGCTCTTCTATTCCATTCCAATTCACTTCCATTTTATTTGGTCAAATTAAGTTTATTTCATATTGAACCAAATTCACATATTTAATTCACATACTTTTATATTATTCTTTTTACCTGTTATCATGACATTAAATCAAATTGAACATAAACTCGCTATTTATATCTTTAAGGCCTAAATACTGGTACTATTCCTAAATTTTCATTTCTAACTTCTTCATCCAATGGTCCTTGAGCCTAATTTAGCAAATTAAACTTTTATTTATACATTTTTATTTTACATCTATTTCTTTTACTCAAACTCGTTCCCAACTAACCATCTATTATTTACTTGTCACTCCAGAACTTATTATCTATGCTAACATATAACCTTCAGACTAAATGTATTCCATACTCCAAGCAATAACATAATAACTTAAGTTCACCTTAATAAAATTACTTCCATTTAAATCCGCATTGTTCAAGACCACATAAATACATAAGTACTGACATCATAAGAACAACCTTATTTATACATACATTTTGGAATGCGACTATATCTATATATATATATATAGATATAAGCAGAAATTTTACTTAAACACAATATACATACCCAAAATCACATAACTACTTCAAGTTCTTCTACACTGTTTTATACCAATATTATTATGACATTAAATCAAATAAAATCTTTAATTACTAATTACACATATCAGGTCAAAATACACTATCTATTCCTAAAGTTTTATTTCTAATTTCCTCGTCAGTTATTCCTTATTTACCACATAATTAATCAAATTATGCTCTTACTTTTTAATTTCATGCATAACATACTGGTATATTGTTATCTACTATATTTAAATCACTTTTATTTCTTTTACTTAAATTTGTTATGTATATTCAATTCTGGTTTCATTACTTTTCCCTTATTCTAACAAAATGATATACAATGAATTCATATTTCAGACACCTAGATGTATATACACTAAAAGTCCTCGGTACATTAACAAATTATTCATCAAACGTTTTATACATTTTAGTTCATCTTAAATTTTCATCCATCAAAATTATTTTGTTGCAATTTATCATTCATTTCATGCTCATCTAGTCATTTTATACTTCGAATGATCATTTCTTATCAAGGTTCAACTAAAAATTATTAATAAATAATTTGGCCAAGACTTAGTTCTAAGCATCATCAATTATTTCATGCCAATAATTTGTAAATTCAATTTAATCACTCAAATAACGTAGCCAAATCATCATTTAACTTAATAAACCATAACATCACACATACTGTGAATATTAATTATACCTTAACAATTTAATTTAAGAAATAAATCCTTTGGGAAAAGTAAGTTTTGTAGTCACTAACTGGTTTTTCTGAAGTTTTTAGTCTCTTTACTGTCGCCGGAGCTCCGCCGGAGGTGCTGAAATCACCGGAAGGAAGCTCGACGCATCGAGGTCGCCTTTCCGGTGGTCACGCGTTGAGACTGCCCTCCATTTCGCCGGGATCTATGTCAGCAGCTTCGGTTCTTCTCCACGTCGATCTGCTCATCCCCGGCGAGTGAGGAGGATCCACGGCCACCGAAAGATTCGTCTGCTCACCAGGAATCCAGCCGTGCTGCTCGTGCCATCGATCGTCGCCGGAGCTGGCCGAAAAATGCTAAAGAAGCTCACGGTTCTTCTCTCGCTTTCTTGGAACAGCGACGCCGCGACAAGGGGAAGAAGACACCATGATCAGTGACGACAATGACCCCCGGTTGCTCGCCGTCGACCGTCGCCTCACCTCGCTGCCCCCGCCGTGCTTCGCCATCACCCTCACCCTCTCTCTCCCTCTTCTCTTCTCTGTTTCTTTCCTCCCGTTCTACTCACCGTTTCGTGCCTCTCCCTTTCTATTTTCTTTTTTTCTCATAAATCCCACTAGTTTTAACTTAATCTCAATTGTCTAGACAATTCTAGACCTAATAAAATTGTCACATGTTCTAATTATTTTATTGGTCTATTTACTTATTATTGCTTTGTTTGATATTTTATCATCCATCTACATGTAAACATACATATATATATGTCTAAATTTTATTTGAATAATTAAATTATGTAGCTTTAAAGAAAAAATTTCACTCTTATGCGTCAAAAATTAACTTTTGATGAATTTTTAGCGTGTCCAATTATTAATATAAACTCTCAAAATTTTGGGGCGTTACGTTCTTTCCTTCTTCTTATCTGAATTTTTGCCTTTCTTTTCTGAATTTTGGCTCACCTAAGTGTCTAGGCACTACCTTCTCCAAAATTGGGGGCAACTGTAGATACCGGGTCCTAAGTCCAGTTTTGAAAGATGGCAGTGGCAATTTTGGTTCCTTGATTAATTCCTCCAAAAAAGATAAATACATAAAATATGTAGGTGCAATTAAAAATTAAAAAATAATTAGGATTAGGTTAATTTAATTAGATAAAACAAAATTAAGATTAGGTTAATTTAATTAGTTAATGTAAATTAATAATTAAGATTAGTTGATTAATTAGTTAATATTTTAGGATAATTAAAATTGAAAAAGGAAATAAATATAGGGTTTGATTAGATAAAATATATGTGAGATTAATTAAATTAAATTAAATAGGTATAAAAATATAGAGTATTTAATTAATAGAGTGTTTAATTAGTTAGTGTGTTAGTTTAAGTAAATTAATTAAAATTAAAAAATGGAAAAATGGAGGAGATTATTAGGTGACCCAAAAAACCAACCCTAATTTCAGGGTATAAAAAGAATGAGATGAAGAGCAGGCAAAAGGGGGCTCTCTCGGCAACTAAGGGAAAGAAAAAGAAAACGATACAGAGAATAGGGAAATCAAAGGAAAGGAAACCAAGTAAAAAGAAGAAAAAAAAAAGAGAGAGCAAGAAAGAACTGAGAGCAAGAAAAATTAGAATCAAAGAGCAAAAGGTGAGCAGGGGACCAAAATCAAAGGAATTGAAAATAGAAAGAAGAAATAGAGAGGGGAAGACCAGCCCAAGAGAAAAGGACCCAACCAACGGAACGCAGACGCCGGAAAGAGGAAAGGGAAAAGAATAAAAAGAGAGGAGAGAGGCGGGGCTGCCGCCGGCTAGCCACGGCGGCACGCGCCCCACTGGGAGAACTAGCACACCCGGACGGTTCAGATGACGGCCACCGCTCCTCCACCACTCGCTGGCAGCAGGACGCGTCGGAGAGGAAGACCGCGATGCTCCGTGACGTTTTTCGGCGAGATGAACCCGTCCTCCGGCGCGTGGACACCGGCGGCAAGCTCCTCGGGCGGCAATCTCTCCTCTGGTGAGGGAGGTGTCGACCACCGGCGGAGAAAAACCGGTGAGGGTGAGTTATTTCCTTTTTTATTTTATTATTATTATTATTATTATTATTATTATTGTTATTATTATTATTATTATTATTATTGTTATTATTATTGTTATTATTATTATTTAGTTTATTGTTATTATAGTAAATTTTTTAGTTAATATTATTCATTATTGTGTTTTGTGATTATCATTTTAATATTATCATTATTATTATGAAGTTCTTGTTTATATTATTGGTGTGATTATTATTGTTATGTTATATTATTAGTATCATTATTAATTTTATTAATTTTATATTATAATTGTCATTATTATTAATCAATTGTATTTTACATTATTATTGTCATTATAATTATTTATTATCCTATTATTATTATTATTATTAGTTTTATTAGTATTATGATTTGTTATTATCACTTTAATTGCTTATTATTATAATTGTTATTATTGTGTTTAGTTATTATGCATCATTATTGTTATTTTCATTATATTGTATTATCACTATTATTGCTATTATTGTTATTAATATTATTTGTTTTACTATTATTATTATTACTATTGTTTTATGATATTATTATTAGTATTATTATTTTTATCGTATTTGGTTATCATAATTGTTATTGTGTTTTTATATTCATTAATTCTCGATTTATTCATTCAATTATTTATTTATTTATTTATCTATTTATTCATTTATTTATCACCCAATTTAATTTAATTCGTTATTAATTTTAATTATTTCTCTCAATTTACTTTATTCAATTATTTGTTTATTTGTTTATTTATTCATTCAATTATTTATTTATTCATTATTAACCAATATCATTTTCTGTTTAGACCGCAATGCGGGAGGCATGTGGCTCGTCTGAGAAGCATGGTCGGAACAGGTAGATTAAGATTTATTTATTATTTATTATTTGGAAATATGTAATTATTATTTTATTCTCTTTATTCGCTTGTGGTCTGTAATAATAAAGGATTTTCGATCGCACTTAAAAAATCACCACAAAAATGTTTTCTACTAAAATGAAGATTTGTTAATAAAATTGGACCAATGTCCTCGTTTTGATCCCGAGCCAAAAGGTTTAAATTGATTTGAGAATTCTATACTTTTTTGTAAAATGAGTATTAACGTTATTGTTTTAATGAATATCCCATTTTATGCATGTTTTCTACTTTATTTATGGGGGTTGTATTCTGCCTCTAGTTTTATTGTAATTTATTTTCATATGCTTTATTCTAATGTTGTTTTACTTTCCGCTTTTACGTGAATGATTGCGCTTTTTAATTAATTGTATCGTGTGGAAAGAGGTGACATAATAAATTCAAAACTTAATTGTAAAATTAATCAAGGTATGAATAAATGAGAAGTCCTGAACCTATCTCTGGTCTTTGGGCTCAACGAGGCGAGATGCCCATTTCGATGTTTCATTGGAATGGGATCTCTAAGACACCTCTTGTGTCCCACCAAAAGACTCAATTTACAATCCTAGGCTCCATAGGGTTAGAGGGTCATTCCAATGTTCTATTGGGATGAATGCCTCCAAAACCCCTTTGGTTTGCCCAAAATGGATAAGATGCGCCGTGTTAGGCTCACTGAGGCGAGACGAACTTTCCCAATGTTTTATTGAGGGGCAACTCCATGAAACCTACTTGTTGCCCAAAATAGACACACTTGTAAATACCTTATAAGTTTCTAATGCACCTCTCTCGAGAGCCCTAAAGCAGGTCTTCGGGGCGTCCTACGGGGTTTGGCGTGCGTCACAATTATCCTTATCATTATTCTTACAATTTCATTTAGCAGTCCATTTTCTTATCAATTATTCACTTTTAGGTCCTTACATTAATCTTATTATGGTCTATTACATTTAAGTACCTCCCTTTTCTTATTTACAACAGTGCCATTATATAAACTTAATTAAATTACACACATACATAATTATATATGATATATATATCATATCAATTAAAACTATTATTCACTTAATAATTATTTATACAACAATATTCCATAATCATTGATTATTTATTCTCTAATTATCAATTATCCGTTTAATACCTATATCATTGATTAATTACACTTTAATCCCTTAATTAGCCTCACTATTGTAAATTTACAATTAGGTCCCTAAACTTTTATCAAATTATGATTTTACCCTTAATTGTCTCATGTTTACAAAAATGTCATTAGTTAATCTTATTCTTACATTTATTTAAAATTTGGCCTATAAATTACCATTAGGTCCGTACCATCTCATTTTAAAATAAAATTACGCTTTAATCCTTATGTTGCCCTTACATTCCAATTTTGCCATTTATTTTCACTATAATCACAATTATGTCCCTAATTATTCTTAATTTCACTTTTAATTTATTAGTAACAGATAAATTTTCATTTTAGTCCTTCTAATCACATTTTTATGCCCATTTTAATTTTAGTCCCTAGCACGTATTCAAATTTCATTATTAATCATTTAATTACATTTTTCTCTTTAATAACATTTAATATTTCAATTATCCACTAAATTATCGTCTTACCCCTACACTTTTCATTTCTTTTAACTTAGTTCTCAAACTACTCATTTAAATCATCTATCCACTTAGATACTTACATTATTCAATAATTTCACATAAGTTCTTTAATTTGCTATTCATTTGTAAAACTACATTTAGGTCCTCAACATTTATAAAAATTACAATTATGTCCCTAAATTTTATCTTATTTACTAAAATACCCTTATTTACACTTATCTTTCTTTTAAGTCACTATTTAACTTACAAAATTACATTTTGGTTCTTAAATTTTCACTTTTATGCCAAATTACATTTTAGTCCCTAAACTTAAAATTCGTTACACTATTACTATTTTATTTACACTTTTCATTTAATTATCACTTATTTTCACTCTTGAGTATAAAATTACCGTTTTGCCCCTAAACTTTCTATTTCTTTCAATTTAGTCCCATTTTCATTTATTTTCTCATTTATCACTATTTCAATCAATTTAAATGCGTTTTACCATAATGCCCCTAGTATACACCCGGTAGAAATCTATGAACCGGATATGTGGGATGTGGATCCCACATATCCACTACACTGTTGAATGATCCCAAAGGAACCATTCAACATTAGCACTGCACTGTACTGATCACTATAAACACTGAACACTGCACTATGATAGACCGTCATTTGCCTATAATAGCGAGTCGCCATGACTCGGACCGCGGTGTGGAATCCCTATGGCTAGCCAATTATATCTTGGACTAGATTTTACTACCAGACTATTACTAAGGGCAAATAATATCAGATTTTCACTTATATCACTTAATATATCAACATATACCATTCAGTCATCAAATACACTTCACTTTAAAATTCACATATCACTTATAATTCACTTTCATTTCTCTAATTTAATCATTTTAACACTAGTTATCTTATAATACTCAATTAACATAACATATTTCATCAATTTCACTTTTCACATAATGGATTCTCATACAAGATTATATTAAATTAAATTCCCCAATAAATTAATACACACTTATTTTTCATTCTTTTCCCCTCAGATTGATTGGAAACCACTTATTTTTCAATTTTAACATTAAATATACCATAAAGTAAATTAGACATAACTCATTATATATTTTTCATCATAAATATAATATAATTATTAGCTAGAAAATATCCAATTTAATTCCAATAAATCCCAATAAATTAACATACACTTAATTTCCATCATATTTTCATTTTATACTTTCAAACTTAATAAATAACCAAAATATACATTAATTTACGTATACATTCAATTTGGCCATACTAACCATCTCACCCTCAAATTTGTTTCTTACTCAATTATCCTTAATTTAGCTAGATTACACCTTAATTAACATGTTTATACAATTATTTTGCATTAAATCATAAAATATACCCTAATATACCTTAGTATTCAATTCGGCCTCCATTATGCCTATACCATAAAATTTTCCTCATCTTGTTTTAAGCATTCAACTCATCATTTCTAATGTCTTTAAACATATTTATAAGGTTTATTTCAATTTAACGCACATTTATCACATACATACTATATAAACATAATATAAAATCATGCTCCCTTAATGGAAAATAGAGGATATTGTATCCACTAACCTTATATTCATGATCCCCACACTTAGATCTTCCTTTCCTTCATCTTTCACCATTAAAGCACTTTCCTTTCAATTAATTCTGCATGTGGCCGAATATACAATCCAAAGGAACAATGATCAATTTGCTACCTTTTTGCAATATAACAACATAAATATAATCTATAACCTTAAATATATTTATAAAAACCATCAAATCAAATTATAGAACCCTAAATCACTTACCTCAATCTTGATACATAACCTTGTCCACATACTTTTTCCCACCTTTCTCACTTCAAATGAACTCTAATAACCACTATTAGGTTATAGAGAAACTGAACTTCAATTAGGAGGCTTAGATTTATTTAGGACATCAAATTTTATAGGATTTAGTGAGAGATGAACACTTAATCAAGGAATAAGTAAGAGTGATGCTCTGAACCATCTCTGGTTTTAGCTTCATAACGTTAGAACTGTAGGGTTTGATCGGATTAATCAAATTAAAATGCAGTGAAAATAAATTAAACCCTCTAGGATCTATGCGACCCAATAGATTCAAAAGGAAAGTGTTTAAGATTATTGACCTGTTGACGATGAATTAACTCCTTAATTTTGTGCTCGAACTGTAACACCCCCTACCCATATGTAGGAGAACCCATCCGCGTTGGAGTGGGAAGCCGTACGAGCAGGGGTGTCGCACCAACAGATCGATATAAAAACATACATGCATCCATAATAACATATAAATACAGCGAAAATTAAAACTTCTGAGAAACAACAACTGATCATACATTAATATAGCAAAATAATTACAATAATATTCTGATCAATTGCCAAAATAAAGGAATTATATATCCTAAAATGTACATAGCAGAAGCTTGACAAAAACTAATACATGAGAGTTTTGATACAAAAAGGATCATCATAACTATTACAAAGAGATTTTTGATACAAAAAGGATCATAATAACTATTACAAAAATGGCCCTAACACTAATCCCTTTTGTGTTGGCTTGACTGGCGATGACTCTCCCAAAATACAGCACCTTCCGCACCTGCACGGATAAAACATCGTGCTAAGCAATAATGCTTAGTGGGGAACACATACACAAAGGAGTGGACGGCCATTCACAATGGTCGCCAAAGCAAATCACATACGATATGACATATGCGGATAATCATGTCAGATATATAACCATATTTGCAGAATAAAGACATACATTCAAAAGCTCATATCCACATTCATATACATATTAACTGATTTCTCAAATCATTATCATGCTCGTTCGAATGTCACATTCTGATAATCATATTGAGGCAAACCCAAGCAAACAGAACACCTGCTAACTCACAATAGTGGATAACGAGTATACAAACAGTACCTTATAGGTACGAATTGAATACAGATAGTACCTTACGGTACTAATCGAAAACCATTTCTTTTATGACATTCAAAATAATTTTTCGGAGAGACCTTAAATAAGATCCAAAATTCATAAGGGTTCGCGAGGAACCATTCGGGGACCTGATCGGGGTCCAAATCGTTCAAAGGAGCGCTGCAGCTACACATACAGACTCTATTAGGCATGCCTAACTATCCACTAGACTGACTCTCGCAGGTCATGCATCATACAAATCATATTTCAAATCAAATAATTTATATCATTGTACATAATCAGCAATAGGTGAGACATATGAATAAGTTCCTAAAGTCAATCATGCATCATACAATTTACACTTAAGCATAACATAATAATCTTAGAGAGAGATCATAAGTATAGATATGCATAATACATTCAATTATATTAACATACTTCATAAAATAGTCAAAGAATAAACCTAAAGGCATCACAAGTTCGGAATTCACACATTGGCATCACAAACGAAAACTCAATTTGGAAACCAGGAGTGTCGCGATCGCGACAGAGGCAACTTGGCCCAAGTCGCGATCACGGCAACCTTCGCGATCTCGCGAGGGAATTAGGGCATCTCGCTGTCGCGCTCGCGACAGTGAGCTGCCAACCCAACAATTCGGCAACCGAGCTCTCTGTCGCGCTCGCGACATGTGTCGCACTCGCGACAGAGGTTCTGCTGCACGGCTCAGCGGAGCATTCAGACGCGTGCGAGGGCTGCTTTCACCGGGCTCTGTCGCGACCTCGCGACGATGTCGCGCTCGCGACAGAGTCAGGAATTCCAACCCTTACAAGAATTCTGCAGAAAATTCCCTCTTCACAACACCCAATTCTTAAACCAAGCATCAAAATGTCGACTTACCTCATCTCCAGCAAGCCACATGTCATTGACAACATAAACACCACATCCGTATCAAGAGTTCCGATAAAACATACCACTAATAATATCCATTCACACACTCTATCATAACAACATTACTCGTCATTCATCTCAATCGCACCCATGTTAAATGTATTCTAACATATGATATATCATGCTTAGGTTACTCATGAGATCAACACATATTAATCCTCATCCTTCACAAAGTTATATCTACTATTATTTAGTAGCTAAATCACCAACCTTAATCATACTCCTAAATTTTTCCCAACTATAATTACTTATATAGCCATTTAATTACCCTAAACATGCATAATAACTGATGGGAAAGGTACGGGATTGATCCGGGTCAACCCTAGACTCAAAAATAGAGAAGAAAAGGCTCAAAACATGTTTTTCTGTCGTGAGGTCGCGACCCTTGTCGCGCTCGCGACAAAGGCTCGCCTCAGCTACCTTAACAGACTGCTTTATGGCCCTGACTTGTGTTGCCTAAACCAACCTCTAAACCTCATTTTTAGACAAAACTTCCTTCCTAAAAAATGTTCTCTAGGATGTTAAAGTTCAAATGCAACAAATTTCAGATCAAAATGACATCAAGAACTCCAGATATGCTCTCCACAAGCCATACTGGTCAAACAACCCAACACAAAAAGAGACACTACGGATTTATCCAAATTTCAGGGTCTTAGAGCAAGAATTTGACCAAGGCTATTTCTAGGACTTTTAAAGATAAAGAAGTAATGGTTCTAATGGCGCAAGAATAACATGGTTCGGAGTTCTAAAAATCTACTTATGACAAAAACATTGCACAGGGGTCAGATGAGAACGAAACAGAGTTTACCCAATCATACACTTCACTTTCAATTCTCACACACCTTCAACTTAAGCCACATCATGCATTATTAATACATTTACCCAAACAAATACATGCATAAAACTCATATCAAAACACTCAATTTACTGGAATCATATACAAATGTATATTTATAATCCAAGAAGAATTTAGGGCATAGACAAATTAAAACTCAAAGGTAGGAATCAAACTCCCAAACCTCTTGTTGCACAATAGTTGTTCTCTTCAAGCCTTAATCTTCTCTTTTCCTTTACTTTGCTTCTTCTTATCACCAATCACTTACACAAACAAACCCAGAATTCTTAATTCAAACCATAACTTAAACAAAACTAGAAGAAGAAAAAGAACTCAAATGTAGGAACCCTAAAAACCCCAACTTACCTCTTCAATCTTACTTTCCAAGCTCCACCAAATCACTTCTAATTCACTCAAAACCAAGAGATTAAGCAAAGAAAGGGAAGAAAAGGAAAAGAGATGGAGAATCGGGAAGATGAAAGGGCAAAAAAACGTGGACTCCTCTTACTTTCACTTTGTCTTTCTTTTCACACTTAATGCACACCTACCAATTCCACTTGTCCACTTCCTATAGGTCCACATGATTCACTTTGACTTCTCAATTCAAGTCACCATACACATACACACACTAAATCACTTCTCATGAAAATATCCTACATCTTTAGTTCCATACCCATAATCCACTTGATAATTATTTCTTTTATGCAAATATCTCCAAGGCACCATGCTCATAAACCACACAATAAAATCTCTTAGCCCACAAACATCCTACTACCATACACTACAAGCACACCATAATAATTCATTGACTTAATTTATTTAATTAATTTCTTAGCAAATAAATCCTAATATCCATATTACTCATGCATAAATTACCGAAATACCCTTCACTTAACCGACTTAGTTTGCCGATCCAACTAGGCCCGATTTGGGGTGTTACACATTGGTCCCCTTTTTATTTAGAAAAAATCAAATTAATTAAATAGAAATATTTTTGTGATTTTTTTAATTAACGTGCATAAAAATAAATTATTACAAATTACATGATAAAATGAATAAAAGCAAATTAATGAAAATGATAAAAATAACAAGTCAACTACCAAATGGATCTTCAAATCTCCATGGGCTTCCACTTGCCATTGAAAAAGACTCGCATATGAAAAATAAGTATTGAAATAAAAAAAAACAAATAAAAGTAATGTTAGTAATAAAAAATGAATTTAAACATATAATATAAAAGAAATAAAGATAAAGCAAATAAAAATGTATCATGTGTGACAAATTAATTAAATGACATAATAAAAATGTGCAACTTAACAAATTAACAATTTAACATGCATAAAAAAGTATAACATAATGAAATTCAACATGAATAAACAAGCATAAAATAATAATAATAATAAAATTCAACATGCATGAAAATATAAATAATAATAGTAATAATAAAATTGAATAAGAATATTGATAATAATAATAATAATAATACTAATGATGGTAATAACTACAATAATAATAATAACACAATAATAACAAAGAATTTGAACAATCAAATATAATAATAATAATAATAATAACCTCAAAGAAGATGAACAATCCAATTAAATATGGAAGAATAAAATGAAAATAAAACAAGTCAATTATGCTAAAACATGTTAAATGATAATACTAATAACATATATGAACAAAAATGATGACAATAATATGAATATGAACAATTAAATAATAGATCTAAAAGAATTTACATGTTAATTAATTAATTGGAAGCAAAAAATGAAATTAAAAATTAAATTGAAGAATTGAGACAAGAATGTTTACCCTCAAAATTTATCTTGAAGAAATGAAGGTAGATGATCCAATTTCTTGTCTTGATTTGTAAGAATAAAATTAAAAAATAAAGTATTAAAAATGAATTTTTACTCCAGAGCAAATAATTGATTTATTTGTCTAAAAGTAAAAATTGTTAATTGAAAAGAAGAAAAATTTCCAAGAACAAAAATTGATTTTTTTGCCTTAAGAATTATTTTGGAAAAATCCTTTAGAAACTTGGAAGAATTTTTTTTGAGAGAAGAAAGAAGAAGAAAATAATTTTCTAAAGAAAATCCCCCCTTAATTCTCTCTCCAAAATTCGTTTTATTCCTCCCCCAAAATTCAGAATTTTTTAATTAAGAAATTAAATTGATTTAATTCCAATAAACACAAAAAGAAAGCTGAATTTGAAGGGTTTGGAAAATAAAAGCTTTTAGGATTGAATTCTATGATAAAAATGAAGAAAAAAGCATTAAAGGTGAAGAAAAAAAGGCCAAAAACTGAAAAAAATCAAAAATGGGCGAAGAGGGGGCGTCAGGGGGCGAGCGACGCCCGCACGTGCGGACGACCCTCAATACGTCGCTCGCACAGCAGAGTGCGCCCCGTGCGCTGGGGCTCTACCGCACACGCCCAACGTGCTGCCGCACACGACATTTGCCGAATTTTTTTTTTAAAAATTTTGCTAAAATAAAATATTTCAAAATATACCCTTTTTGTCTCAAAATAATTTTTTAAAACATTTTTAAAATATATTTTTATTTATTTCTAACAATTAAATCCGACAAGGAAATCGTCACTTACAACTTTTATTTTGGCCTATAAATCGGCACACTTAATTTCATCATTGGGTAATCATGATCTAGTCTACTCAGGACCCGGTGTTTATAGCCATCCCTTGCCCGCGAGCAGCCACGCGGTAGCCCCTAGCATGAGGGGCCTCTATGGGCGCTGCCCAACAGGCACCGCCTGCGCGGGAGAGTGCGACCCTCGCGCGAGGCCGCCTCTACGCAGGGGTGGCCATGGGCTGACCCACGTACGAGGCCACCCCTCACAGGAGGGTACCCCTGCATGCAGGCGGCCACGTGGTAGCCTCACGCAAGGTAGCCCCATAGGCGCAGCCTACACACGCGATGGCGCACCGGAGGAGCTGCCTGCGTGCGCAAGGCTGGCCCTCGCGCGAGGGCGTCCTTGCGCGCGGGCAGCCTTGTGTGCCGGTAGCCACGCGGCAGCAGCGTGCGAGGCTGTCCCTGCATGCTGGTCACCCCTTGGCTGCTTTCTCTCCTTCTAACACGCTATTCTTCCTTCTGATGCGCGATTCTGTCGGATTTTGAGGGGCTAAAGTCCAAATTAGACTGGAAAAACCTGAGATTTTTAGTTTTTATGTTTTTTTGGGTGAAATATATAAGAGAAGAGAGAGAAAAACAAGAGAGGGGGATTCTTTTGGGATGAGGATTTGTTTTTTGAAAGAAAAACAAAGGAAGAGTTTTTGAGGGAAAAACGTGGGTTTTTCTTTGACATAGAACAAGAGTTTTCTTGAGACCAGAAAATTCTTTCTTTCATTTTCTTTGATTTTCTTGAATCTAAAAATGTTTGTTGAGTTTGGATTTAACTTGAGGAATGGAAAATTAATTTCCTTAGCTTGGGTTTCTCATCAAACAACAAAAAATCATTTTTTTGAGTTTTAAGCTTCTTAAGTTTTTTGAGACAAAAACTTGATATTTTCTTTGAATCTTTTTGAATCTGATTTCAAATCTTGATAAGGTTAATATATTGAGAACATCTTGCCTCCAAATTATCTACTCCGAGGATAAAAAATCTTGAATCCATTTTTATTATCTCATTTCATTTCATTCATTGTATTTTATTTTTCTTGCATTGATGAATATGTAAATAATGATTTAATGACTGTGTATTTTCACAATAGAGATTTGTTTTTTTTTTTCGTATGACTTTTCAATCTTTATTTTGCTTTTTCCATGAGAATGGTAAAATGGGCATGATTTGGGTATGAAAAGTCAGGTTTATTGTTTCTTAGGTATGATTTTTGTGGTAATCTTTTCTTCTTTTTTTTTTTTATGTCTAAATATTATTATTTTCTGTTGCATGCTTATTTGCTTTCTTCACTCATCTTATTTATTTATTTAATTTTATTTGTTTATTGCTGTCACTTATTATTATTATTATTATTATTATTATTATTATTATTATTATTATTATTATTATTATTATTATTATTATTATTATTATACTTTTGCATGGTTAATTTTTGAATGATTTTTTTAATTATCTTTGTATGTGTGCGGTTCACGTATTAAATTAATGTGTTTAACTTAACTCATTTTATTTTTTACTTGTATATTAATTTTATTTTATATTTCCCTTGTTTTCATTTTTATTTAAGTTAATTTTAGAATTATTGCTAATATTTTTATTGTTGTTTTTTTATTTGGGGTTTAAAATGTGGTGTTGCTCGTTTGAGCATTTTCGTGACCAAATGGAGGGCTCATGACATATAGGAAGCTACTTCATTTTGGTCAGATCTTACCTATCCCCAATTTTTGTGATTGTGTTTGTTTGTAAATAAAATAGTGTTATTTTATGTGCGTGTCAGATAAAAAATCACAAAAATATTTTTATGGCAAAATTGGGATTTTTATTAATGAATTAGGACCAATTTTCTTGATTTTAGCCAAGAAATGCAAAAAAGAAAAATATCATCAATTAAAACGAAGAGTTAAATTTTTTCAAAATGGGAGTATTTCGTCCCGGTTTTCAAACAAATAGTTGAAACAACTCTTCAATCCCCTTTCAAGTGAGCATAAAGGAACCAATATTCCTAAATCTAATAAATATTCCGATTTATGCATGTTACTCCTTTTGATTAATTTTGATTGATTGTTTAGCTTTATATATATATATCTTTTGGGCCCTTGTAATTAATTATTTTTGGGGCAAATTTATTTAGTTTTTTCCATTTGGGGATTGTATTTTGTCCCAATTTCCATTTTAATTTTGTTTAGCTTTTTTTTTTCATTTGGGGGATTGTATTTGTCCTAGTTTCCATTTTATAATGGTGTGGCTTTGTGTGTTTACCTCTTTATTTACAACTTTCGTTTATCGCTTTCTCGATGCTTGGAGTGTGCCTTTAATAAATTGCATTAATCGTGTGAGATGAGAGATGGAATTTTCTAGCCTAAAAACTCAATTATAACTAATGAAGACATTAAAAAGAGTGGAGTTCCAAACCACTCTCTGGTTTAGACCATAGAGGTTACATGACCTTTTCCAATTTCTCGTAAATTGGATGGCGACTCCAAAATACCTCAAAGGTGCCCAAAGGTTTCATAGGACTAGATAAACTTTTCTAATGTTCTATTGGGTGGGGATTCCAAAATGTCTCGTGTTACCCAAGATTGAATGACGCGAACCATCCCTCGAGCCCTAAAAGCGTGCCTTCAAAAAATGGGCCAGTTTCGTCGTGCATCACAGTGGCAACTCCATTGGGGGCTTTGTGACTTTTCTTTGAAAGTGTCTTGGTTGAAATGTATAATTGAGTTTTTAAGACTAAAATTCCATCTCTCTTCTAAAATTGCATTGCATCATGCTAGAGCCTTAGAATTATGTTATTTTAGACCCTTATTTTACCTTGGTGCGTTCTCGAAGCACGACCCTACGTTCACTCAATGTGGGGAAGTGGTAAGGATAATCACTAACCCAAGCCTTATACCATCATGGTATATCAAATGGAGATCCGATTGGTCGTTATGCTCATGATAAGCTGGACCCGTTGGCAGGGACCATGCTTGGGTAGCCTTAAAGTAACATCACCTTGACCAAAGCTCATATAATGGCAATAAATACTTCCCCTAGGTGAAATGAACCGTAATATAATGCTTGTCATGTGGACAATCATGTATTGAAAAAAATTAAATGAATGAAGTGGTCTTCTATCAAAGGTTTTCATACCCCAATGGTTCCACCTTAATTTGGTTGAAGTGTCCAAATACATAATGGCCAAAACTCATACGTATGTGCATTTTGAGAGACGTTGTGCTTCCACCACGCACTATGCGCGTTCCTCGGGTCCCCTATTCACTGTGGATTAAGCCCACCTAGGAAGAGACCAATTGACCTCATGTACGGGAGTTAAAAGGTTGGAAGGATCTACTTGCTTGTATGTGGTTGTGAAATGCTGCACGACCCACGATCATGCATCGTATATGTCATTCATGCATCATTCTGACAAAGTAAGCTCTGCAACCATCATAGATTCGTCCGGATGGTCTAGGGATCTTAGTAGACAACTGATCAAAAATCTTATCTCCCAGTTGTCAAGAAGGGTATCAGTTTCAAATTCACTTTTGAAGGGCAGTGAGACTTTATCCTAAGACTTTTCAACAGAACTTAGTATGGTCGATCCTTCGAGAGAGTCTGATGTGACCCACGCATTAATTGCTGAGGAAGTAGGTAGGAGACTAGAGGAGTTCAAAAATAGGATAATAATAATGATGGGGAATTTGACTGCCGTGATGGCACAGCCCACTGGGTAGCCACCAGTTGCTCTTGCAGTAGGACAAGAGAGGCAAGATCTAATTAGAGAGGATCCTCCAGTGATTTTACGCCCAATAGTGGTTGAGCCTAGGGGTGCACCCAAACCTAAGAGGGTTGTGGATCTTGACAATGATTTCTCTGAAGTGGACCTAGAGGACCCGATCTCAATAAAGGGCAACACACCTAAAGTTGAGGAGGTGATGTGGAAGAAGATAGAAGAGAGGTTTGAGGCCATGAGCCGTATGTTGACAGTAGGTAAGGGGATGAACCCTAAGGATAGAGAGTTGGATGGGGTGACCTAGTGCCCCAAAATTTCAAGATGCTTGACATTCCAAAGTTTGATGGGACTTCTGATCTGACAATGCATATTAAGCAATACACTTTGGACATGAAAGGTACCACCTTGTCTAGGAAGTAGAAGATAGAGTATTTCTGCTTGAGCCTTACTGGAGCAGCAGTAGATTAGTATCATGGATTGGACAAAAGGTCCAAAGAGGATTGGGATCTTTTGGCCGAGGAGTTCCTCAAGCAGTATAACTATAGTACTTGGATAGAGGTCACCTTGAAGGACCTAGAGCTGTAACAACATAAATCAGGAGAGTCCTTCCATGGATATCTCATTAGGTGGCGAAATAGGATTATGGAGATGAAGCATAAGCCCAATACCTCGAAGAAAATTCGGTTGTTTATCCGAAATGCGAGTACATACCTGAAGGAGGAACTAAAGATGAAAGGTCTCAAGGATTGGGAATCCTTGAAGGATATCGCCATAGAGGCCGAGAGTGAATTCATGGTCAAGAGTGCAAGCAATGAAGCCTATGCTAGGAAGGTTTATAGCAATCAAGGGGCAGGCAGGTCAACTGGCTCTAGCAGTAACAATAGGATGGGAAAGACGGTTGAGGTTTCGGATTCGGAGGCGAGCCAAAGGTACTTCTCGAACCTAGGCCGACCTCTGTCATGGGTTCTGCAGAAGCTTGAAAAAGAAGGAAAGCTGCGACACTTGGCACTTAGGCCAGCTAGAACCCAGGGGTAGGGGTGAGCAAACTTTGGGTTTAACAGAAAAACCAAAGCAAACCAATCAATTTTTTTTTTATTTCAGTTCTGTTTTTGATTTTTTAGTTTGGTTTCAGTTTCTAAATCCCATTATTTTGGGTTATATCGGTTCGGTTCTATTTTGGAAGGCAATAACTGAGCAATAACCGAATTGACCGAATTAAATACAATGCGACGTCGTTTTGAATATTTGTTTAAAACACAACATTTTAATGCCCTCATTTGCTAAATTTCCCTCACTTTCCTTCTCTCACTCAGCATCTTGCCTCTGTGTATACCTAAATCCTATCACTGCCATCGCCTTCCACTAGGTCTGCCACTCTTCCTCACTCCCATCGCCTCCCTCCATGCCTCCTCTGTTCCTCACTCAATATTAGCCTCCCTCCACTCTTCCTCCATTGGCCACTACACGTAGCAACCACTTGGGTACTTTTGTTTGAGTAGCAAATCAGCAGAATATTTTCCTGGTATTGATTTTAATCTCAAACTCAAGAATGGTATTTTAATTGATGCTGCGTTGATCTCAACCTCATGCTGCTTCGATGCTAATTCTGTTTCTTAGTTCCCAATTTTATTTTATTTCAGTAAGAATTTGGTCCAATAGATTTATATTGCTTAAACTAGATCTACAACTTGGAGGTTTTGTCTATGTAGGAAACTTAGAATTGTAGTACTCTTTAAAAATTTGACAAAACTTATATATATTTTTTAATTTCTTCCACCTCCACAATCAAGATTCAATATTCGGTACGTAATATAGATCACAAAGGAGCTGTAGCTGTAAGCCCATCTTTGAATTTTATGTTCAATATAACTATCACAAAGGTTTAAAGCCACTTTCTTTAATCATTTTATGTATCTGACCTAGAAGAAGCACAACACCAAAGCAACGTTCATTTTTTCAAAGGATTGCAATTTGGACTTCACTTTTGTTCTGTGGCCTTTACATATATTGTAGTTTACCAAGCTAAATTCCAAATTTAGCTGAATTTTATGAGAATCTTGATCTCTATGTTCCCTCTGCTTTATTTAATTACCTAAACTACCAGTGTTTTTTTGGAATAATGAGTAACTACAGTACTTATTAGATTGAAAATTTAGTCATGAAAAATAGCAGATTGAAGTCGATATGATAAAAAAGTAAAAGTTAGTACAAACAAATAATCATACCAATAAATCCATTAATCTGTTGCCCAAATGCAATTGTTGTTCCTTCTTTTAACACAATAAATTATCATTGCCAAAGAACACAGTAAATTCATGATTCCATTAGTCAAATTCCAAACTAAAAAACAAGTAAAATGTAAGGGCAATAGATGATTAAGTAATTAACCAATAAACTCTCTCCTAATTAACTTGTAATTTTCTATCCCACCCATTAAGGCAGTAACCAAAATAAAGTAAAAGAACACGGTACCCTTCTAATTTTTGACAAGGAAAAACAGAGATCATGTCCCTTTCTCATTATTAGATTTTGAATATTAATAATTTTTGCTTTTTATTTATTATAATTGACCTATTCGATATTCAAAATTTACTAATTTAAATCCATCATGTTAAATTGGCAACTTACTTATTATTAAATTGGATTCTTAGCATAAACAGCTTATAGGTTACTTCTTAGCTTATACAATTCTATTTCTTAAACTGATAAATTTTAGTAACTTCTTTGACAATTTTGCAGGATTTTTTGCTTTACATTTTCAATTTTGATTATCAATTTTTCTGAGCAAAATATGGCTAGTCATTCGGTAAGATATTATAATTTGTGTTTATAATCAGTCAACTTAACATTTTTCAAATCTAATGATATATTTGTTGTGTCAGAATTCACAACAATCACAACAGTCATAATAATCACCACAAGGCACACCCAATGAAGGAAGAAATTCAAAAATATTGCCTTCAAGTGGAGATGCAGTGAAGTCAACAAAAATAAAGCCTATAAGACCAAGGTCTAAAGTGTGGGATCACTTTACAAAATTCACTAATGAATCAGGCAACATAAAAGGCAAGTGTAACTATTGTAGTATAGAATTTTGTTGTGATCCTAAGAAAAATGGCACCAGTGCACTAAACAATCACCTTAGTTCTTGTTAAAAAAGTCCACAAAGTGTTGATAACACACAAAAACAATTGTGTTTGCAACCAATGGGTGAAGGTGACATGGGAAGTTTGTATAATTGGAAATTTGACCAAATGGAAATTAGGGAAGCAATTGCAGAAATGGTCATTGAGGATGAATGTCCATTTAAAGTTGTTGAAAGTAAAGGCTTTAAGAAAGTTATGTTCAAAGCATGTCCTAGGTTTAAGGTGCCTAGTAGGTGGACCGTTTCACGTGATTGTTTTCAAATATATGTGAATAAAAAGACCAAATTAAAAATTTTTGTTAAAAAAAATTCACAAAGGATATGCCTTACCACCGATACATGGATTGAAAATGTATTTACAATGACAATTGACAATCATAGTGCCCATGAAGTAGCTTGTAATTTTTTGAAAATGAAACTTATTAATTAGAGGACTTGTATAGCACATGGCAAATATCTACAAATGAGATGCATTGCTCACATTATGAACTTAATTGTTAAAGATGGCTTAAAAGAGGTGAGATGTTCAACTAAATTGATTAGGAATGCTGTTAGATATGTTAGGAATTCCCCTGCTAGGATAAAGAAATTCAAAAAATGTGCTGAAGATAGTAATATTCAATGTAAAAATTCTTTGAAATTAGATGTTCCTACTAGGTGGAACTCAACTTATGAAATGTGAAGTGTTGCTAAAAAATATGAGAAATCTTTTGAGAAATTTGAGATGTTAGATCCATATTTCAAGCATGAAGTTGAAGCACAAGATAATGATGGAATTCCATTTGTAGATTAGATCACTGTGAGGAGATTGAGTAGTATGTTACAATTTTTTTATGATGATACCATGCGTATTTCTGGATCATCATATGTAACATCTAACACTTTTTGGACTGAAATTAGTGACCTAGTTAGATCAATTTTAAAGTGGACTTATAGTGATGATTTAAAGATTAGAGCCATAGGTTTAAGGATGAAAGAAAAATTTGATAAATATTGGCGTGATCATGATAAAGTGAATAAACTTATTTATATTGCACATGTATTTGATCCACGGGAAAAATTTAAGGTAATGAAATTTGCTTTTTGTAAGATTCATGGTGTTGATAATGGTAAGAAGTTGTTCAAAGGAGTAAAGGATACACTTTTTGAATTGTTTAATTAGTATAAGTGTATGGTTCAACCTGAAAGTGGTCATTCTTCATTTTTACAATCTTCTAGGAGCCCTTTATGTAATGTTGAGTTTAGTGACTCTAGCGTAGGAACAGAAAGGAGATTGAAAGGTGTCTTTAGAGAAGAATTTAAGAGACAAAAGGAAAATGAAGTTTTTATGGAGATGAGAAAGACTGAGTTAGATATCTTTTTAGAGCAGGCATTACAAGAAGATCGAGAAGATTTTGATATTTTGCGATGGTGGAGGGTGAATTCTGAGAGGTTTCCTGTTCTTGCACACATGGCTAGAGATATTTTGGCTATTCTGGTTTCCACTATAGCTTCAGAGTCTGCATTCAATACTGGAGGAAGAATTCTAGATTCAATTAGGAGCTCTTTGACTCTTAAAGTGGTGGAAGGTTTGATTTATGCACAAGATTGGCTCTGGAATGGTATTGAATTGAAGAATGAAGAAGATTTAGAAGAAATTAAAATACATGAAAATGGTAAGTTAAAGCTATAATTATTAGTTCATTTATTTTATATTTAAAAATTGAAATGGTATTTTTATTTGTATGAACTTTGAAATTTGAATGGCTAATTAATTTATTTTCAATATTTAGAATTGCCTATTGTCGATTTTGGTGGAAATGGGATAGCATTGAGCAGTAGTTCTCCTTCATCATGTAATTATTTTTATATGTAAATTATTTTATTTTGAGACGCAAATTATATATGTACATTTATCAATTATTAATATATGTTATTTTTAGGTGATGGTTTGCGATTATTTGGGATTTTGACGATTGGATTAAGGGTGATGAGATGATCTTGAATGAAGATGAAGTTTATTTCAATGTATTTTGAATTGTATCTTTAATTTGGACAGTTGAACTTGTATTTTTTTCAATTTGGATGTTTTTATTTTAGATTTATAATTTGTAATTTTGTATAATTTTTAGACATATTTTTTTAATTTACAAATTTGATATTTTGGTTAACCATATAACCGAACCAAACCGACCGAAAAATTCAGTTTGGTTTGAGTTCGGTTATCACACAAATTTCGGTTCGGTTTTGTAAAATCTTGTAATTTTTATTTTCGATTATTCCGATTCGGTTCGGTTATTAAACCGAACTGACTATTGCTCACCCCTACCCAGGGGTAGCCTAGACATAAGGAGAATGAGTACTGTGCATACCACTAGCATACAGGACACATGATGGAAAATTGTGTAAGACTGAGACTTGAGATTCAGAATCTGATAAATAGCAAGCAGATCATAGACCCTGAACGCTGAGAGGGTAAGAAGAAGCCAGGATACAATGCAGGTCTGCCTCCTATTTTTATGATTGGGTCTAGTTTGCTAGAGTGGTATGTTTTGCAAGACTTGTATGGGAATGAATACATCGCTGTCACTCGCCCTAAGGCAAGTGGAAAAGGGACCCCCATGGCAATGATTGATTGTTGGTCCACTAGTGAGAGTGGAGAAGAGGATGAGCAAGAGGGGGACGAGATTGTGCCTGTTGATCCATGGGATTCAGAGGATGAGAACATTGGAGCAGTGACCCGAAGTGGAAGGGTGGTCCCAAAAGTAAAGAAGCAACCAGAGCCAGTACCTGAACCAGCCGAGTTGGGAGAGGATCAGATATAGAGCTTAGATATCTATTTGGGATTTGTTGAGGCAAACACCGTCGCATAGGCAGAGGCTAGTTGAAGCTTTGTGTGAGTTTACTGTTGCTACCACCATCTCGCAATCCGAGTTGTTGGAATTGGTTAAGGGGAATTCTGGGGAGAATCTGGCATACTCTGACGTTGACTCACCAGTTGATGGCCTTAATCACAACCCCCCTATACATCAAAGCATAGATTAATGGCAAGCACACTGTTTACGTGATGGTGGATGATGGGATTGGATAAGAGTATACTGAGTAGGTCTGATCTCACCATCACTGCTTATGATAATTCCAAAAGGCAAGCCTCAGGTACCTTCAAAGTGGTGGTAAAGACTGGGATAGTTGAGACGGAGGCGGAGTTCGTGGTGTTGCCTATCTGTAGATACCGGGTCCTTAGGCGGTCCAAGATCAGGATTACCCAATGATGAAAATAAAGACCAATTCATAGGCAAGAAAATAAAGATTGATCGTCTCCTTATCAAGTCCTTTTATCTGTCTTAAAGCACTTTTAAAATTTTTATTTCTATTTTTTATTTTTTATTTTCATTTTCATTTCTACTTTTATCTTTATTTTAATCTTTAGTTTTTATTTTCATTTTTTGAAAAAAAATGAAAAAAAAAAATTCGGCAACGCGCGCCCCGCTCGCCCCTACTATCTGCTCCTCTCACCCGTTTTCGCCCACCAGCGCTGATTTCGGCAAAACATCCATTTTTCGGCAATTTTTGGGTAAAAAATGATTTTTTTTTTATGTATTTTTTGAGACTTTGTGTGTTTTGGGTTGAATTTGGAGATCGAATTTAGTCAAATTTTGTAGGTGCCAAAGTCAAAAAAATAAATTGTAAAATATGACTTTTGGGATTTTATTTGGAAATTTTGTGTTTTTTTGGTTGAAATATGAAGATTTTTTTTTTAAAAAAAAGGAAAGGAAGATAAAGACTTTTTTTTGGGTTAAAAAATGAGTTTGAAGAAAATAAAACGGGAGTATTTTGGCATTTCAAAGGGGGATTTTGATTTTAGACGAAAAAAATAGAATTGATTTTTTCTAAGGGTTTTGAGAGAAAAAAAAATAAGTATTCTTAAGAATAATAAGAACCTATTTTCTTAGACATCAAAAAAAAATTTCTTCATTGATTTTCATTAATTCTTCTTAAATCAAAAAACTTTCTTCTTTGATTCATTTTAATTTTTCTTAGATCTAAAAATATTTGTTGAGTGTGGATTAACTTGAGAAAGGAAAAATTAATTTCCTTAACTTGGGTTTTCTTATTAAACAATAAATTAAATAACAAATACAAAAAAATATTTTTTAATTTTTGTGTTCTAGAGTTTTTTTGAGACAAAAAAACTTAAGATTTTCTTGAGTGTTCTTAAGTTTATTCTTGAATCTTGACAAGGAGAATAGATCGAGACATCTTGCTTACATATTGTATATTCTGAGGGTAAAGATTCTTGCATCCATTTTTTTCTATCTCATTTCATTTTATTTTTGTTAGTTTATTTATTTATTTTTGCATTGATGAATATGTGTTTTTGAGTTGACATTTTTTTTAGCATGAGTTTTCAATCTTTGTTTTTTTTTTGGTATGAAAATGGATAAAAATATATGATTTTGGGTGTGAGAAAAATCAGATTTATTGTTGGGTTTCCATTACACGTTTGTCTGCCTTCCTCTTATTTATTTATTTAATTTTATTATTATTATTATTATTATTATTATTATTATTATTATTATTATTATTATTATTATTATTATTATTATTATTATTATATTTGTTATTGTTGTTGTTGTTGTTGTTGTTAGTATTATTACTGTTATTATTATTTTCATTATTGACATTATATTTCGCAAGGTGTTATTTCATGATTTAGTTATTATTATTATTATTACCATACTTTGCATGATTTTTAATTAACTTTTTTTTTTATGTGTGATGTTCGTATATTAAATTAATATGTTTAATTTAACTTATTTTATATTCTATTGGTGTATTAATTTTATACTAGATTTCCTTTACTTTTCTTTTTAATTACTTTTGGAATTATTGCTAATATTTTTTTATTGTTGTTTTTTATTGGGGCTAAAAATATCGTGCTTATTTGTTTGAACATTTTTCGTGACCAAACGAAGGGGTCGCGATGCGTAGGAATTTACATCACTTGGGTGAGACCTTCCCTGTCTCTATTTATGTGATTGTATTTGTTTCTCAATAAAATATTTTTAATTTATACGCGTGTAAGATAAAAAATCATAAAAATATTTTGATTACTAAATTGGGATTTTCACTAATGAATTGGGACCAATGTCCCTCCTTTTTAGCCAAGAAATGCAAAATGTCATGAATAAAACGAAGAGTTAAGTTTTCTAAAAATTGGATCACTCATCCCAATTTTCAATCCAAAAACCAAAATGACTCTTCGATCCCTCTTTAAGTGAGCATGAAGGAACCAATGTTCCTAGCCCAAATAAATATCCCGATTTATGTATGTTATTTTTTTATGTTTGCCTTTGTTTGTTTGTCTTAAATTTATGTTCATATATCTCATGGGCCCTTGTAAATAATTATTTTTGGGGTAATGTTATTTAGCTTTCTTTTATTTAGGATTGTATTCTGTCCCAATTTTCCATCTTGTAATTGTGTGCTTGGCATGTTTACTGCTTTATTTATTGCTTTTTTTTTACTGTTTTGTTTATAGCTTTTATTTACTGCTTTTGAATGCTTGCAATGCACTCTTAAATTAAATGCATTAATCGTGTGAGATGAGAGATGGAATTTTATCAATCTAAAAACTCATTTATAATTAACCAAGATATAAATAAGAGTGAAGTTTCTAACACCATCTCTGGTTTAGACCATAGAGGTTAGATGACCTTTCCCAATTTCTCGTAAATTGGGTGGCGACTCCAAAATACCTCAAAGGTGCCAAAAGGCTTCATGGGATTAGATGATCTTTTCAGTGTTCTATTTGAAGGAGGTGTCCAAAATATCCCATGTTGCCTAAGATCAAAAGATGCGAACCAATCCCTCGAGCTCTAAAAGCGGGACTCGCCTACGAGGGCCTTTGCTAGGTTCGACGCGCGTCACACTATCCCTACCAACTTTTTAGCTTTTTTAGGAAGGCCTTGGTTTCACAAATTGGAGGGAGTGCCCTCTACTCTCCATCAGATGATCAAGATACCACTCGGAGGAGAGGTAGTGACCATCAAAGCTGCAAAGGAAAACCAAGTCTCTACCTTGGAAATTATTTATCAACCGTTTAATGGTTTCCATATATCTGTGATAAGGGAAGAGGGGAACTCAATGGATAGTCCCCAAGTACTGAAAATGTTGAAGAAATTGAACTTTCTTCTAGGGACTGGTTTAGGCATATACTCTCAGGGCCAGCAGTCTGTTATCACCACTAGGGGTCAGAAGAATAAAAAGGGTTTGGGCTATGGAAGTGGAAATGGCAAGGGGAAAAAGAAGTCAGAGGCATTCCTCATCTCTTGGAGAGCTTCGTGCCTACATCTCCATTTGTGCTTACATCAAAGAGGCCGAGCCTCAGTGGGTTGATGGTAAGATCATACCGAGATTCGAGATCTTCAACGATGTTTTTGATTGGGAAGTCTGAGTTATTAGATCTGCAGAAGGCTTTTGGGATGAAGAAGTTATGACCCAGTGTGACATTTGAGACAAGTTTGAGCCAGAAGGGATCACCACTGTGAAGCTTCTAGCCATCAAGTCGAAAGGAAAGGACAAAGTTGAGGTTGAAGTTTCAGAGCCAGATTTGAAGATCCAGGACTTGAAGATTTATGAGGCAACAGTCAAACCCCCTCCAGGCGAAGGCAGCAGTGCACTGTCGGCTGCGACATCTATATCGACAGGTAATGAAGATGATAATTATTTAGATACTCTTTTTATTCCAAAACTTTTTAATCGTGATAATGTTTATAATTCCAGTTTTATCAATAATATGAATGACTTTGCTTATTTGTGTGATGTCTTTAATGATTTCATTTTGCATGGTCACGAATATGATGCATTCATTTTTTACATTAATTCAACTGATACGACTATGTTTAATCTCAGGACCTTGGAAAACCAAAGGGAAATCTTAATAGTGTCCCACATAACTCCTGAAGAGAGAGTGCAATTTGAGTAAATATTGAAAAAATATGAAAAAGTCTTTACTTGGACCTATGAATACATGCCAGGAAATGATAAAGAGGTTGCTGAGCATGCCATCCTGACTTACCCAGAGTGCAGACCAGTCAAACAAAAGCTTAGGAGGCTAAGGCTAGAATAGGCGCAAAAGGTGAAGGAGGAAGCCCATAAGCAGATTGAGAGCAAATTTCTAGTGGAGGTTCAGTACCAGACATGGTTGGCCAATGTAGTCCCTGTAGCTAAGAAGGATGGAAAGGTACGGATGTGTGTGGATTACTGGGATCTGAACAAGACTTGTCCGAAGGACGACTTTGCCTTACCTCATATTGACGTGCTAGTGGATAGTACGGCTTCTTGCATGATGTACAACTTCGTGGACAGGATGTCAGATACAATCAGATCCTCAATAAGATAGTAGATTGGATTAAGACTGCCTTCATTACTGAGTGGGGCACGTTTGCATATAGGGTTATTCCCTTCAGGTTAAAGAATGCGGGAGCTAATGGTTATGAAGATTTTAGATGACTTGATCCATAAGGAAGTTGAAGTGTATGTTGACGACATGATGATCAAGTCCACTACTAGGGAGGGTCACTTTGAGGCTTTAGAAAAGTTCTTCCAAAGCATCGATAAGTATGACCTCCGCCTCAACCCTAAGAAATGTGTCTTTCGAGTTACCTCGGGGAAATTGCTGGGACATATAGTGAGTCAGAGAGGAATTAAAGTGGATCCTGATAAGGTTAAAGCAATTAGAGAAATTCCTGTGCCTCAAAAGGAGAAAGAAGTTAGAAGTTTCTTAGGAAAGCTTTAATACATTAGTCGCTTCATTGCTAAGCTAGCTTCGGTATGTGAGCTAATATTTAAACTTCTAAGGAAGAATCAGCCAAACAAGTGGCATAGTGATTGCCAGACAGCCTTCAATACTATCAAGGATTACCTTTTGAACCGACCAGTTTTGAGACCACTGCGATCTGCTAAGCCTTTGATCTTGTATCTGGCCATAGAAAATAATTCAGTGGGTGCCATAATGGCTCAGGAAGACAAGTTGGGGTGGAGTTTGCGATGTACTACCTTAGTAAGAAGTTCTTACCTTATGAGACTAAATCTGTTGAGGTTGAGAAGATCTGCTTGGCTGTAATTTGGGCCTTTAAGAAGTTGCAACATTACTTCCATTCATTCAGTGTATAGGCGGTTGCCAAGCATAACCCGCTCAGATACCTTCAAGAAGCACCTTCTTTGCTAGGAAAGATGGGAAGATGGTTGCTACTGTTGCAAAAGTTCGATATCGAGTATGTAACCAAGAAAACCATCAAGGGAAGAGTTGTAGCTAAGTTCTTAGCCGAACATCATATTGAGGGAAACCAGTTTGAATACAATTTCTCGGATAAAGATGCCACAGCCATAGTAGTACAAAGGTGGCAAATGTTTTTCAATGGGGCAGTTAATAGTAAAGGAGCAGGAGCAGGGATTATTCTTATGACCCCGGATGGTGAGAAGTTACCATTAGCCGAGGAGTTGAGATACAAGGCTACTAATAATAAAGCTAAATACAAGGCTTGCATCTTCGGGTTAGAGGCATTGCTTGCCCTAGGGGCAAAGACCGCGAAACTCTTTAGAGATTCATCCTTAGTAATCCATCAGATCAGAGGGGAGTGGTAAGTTAAAGAAAAGAGGCTATTGCTAGTTTGAGACTTGCACTTTTCACTTCGTTCCTAGGGATGAGAATCAATTGGCTGATGCTCTCGCGACGTTGGTATCCATGTGGGATAATCCGGTAGGGGTTGCTATGAGACCCAGTATGATCTCTAGTTCGGAAAAGCCTTGTTTTGAAACCAAGCAGGTGATGGGGGTTGAGGTTCTTGATGGAAACCCTTGGTACTATGATATTCAAAATTATTTAGAAAGGTCATTCTTCCCAGAACAGGCTACCGAAAAGGACCAAACGATGGTTCGAAAGTTATCCACTCAATTCATCAGTGTAGATAGCACTTTGTATAAGAGGCAAGCTGATGGTATCCAATTGAGATGTTTGACAGAGAAAGAGGCTAAAAGGATCACAGAAGAGGTTCATGCCGGAGTCTGCGGAGCTCACATGAAGTGCTTAGCTTGAGCAAAGAAGATCTTGTGCAACAGATTCTATTGGCTCATGATGGATATGGATTGTTCAAAGTATGTAAAGCAATGCTAGCTATGCCAGCAATATGCGAATTTGAGACATGTGCTAGTTTTTGAGCTATATTACTTGACATCTCCATGGCCATTTACAGCTTGGGGAATAGATATCATAGGCGAGATACGTCCCACAGCATCTAATGGGCATAGGTTCATCATAGTCGCCATTGATTACTTCATTAAGTGGCTTGAAGCAGAATCTTTTAAGAAGATTGATGCTAGGGACATGGTTAGGTTCATTGAGCAGAATCTGATATGCAGGTATGGCCTCCCGCACCACATTGTGTCTGATAATGGGGTACAATTCTTGGCAAAAACTAAATAGGTGCTTCAAAAATATGGAATCCAGCATCACAAGTCCTCGCCTTACCAACCTTAGGCTAATGGCGAGGTTAAAGAAGCAAATAAGAACATCAAAAGGATATTGGTCAAGATGGTACAGAGCTATAAAGATTGGGCAGAAAAGCTACCCTTTGCACTTTGGGTTATAGAACCACCATCAGAACCTCGACAGGAGCAACGCCATTTTCTCTAGTATATGGAACTGAAGCGGTTTTGCCAGTTGAAATCGAGCTAAAATCGTTAAGGGTAGTCATGAAGATCGAGATTCTAGAGGCAGAATGGGCACAACAGTGATTATGGCAGTTGAATCTATTGGATGAAGATAGGTTGCGAGCTTATTATCACAACCAGGTTTATTAGAAGAGGCTAGCTCGGTCGTTTGGTAAGAAGGTATGAAAGCACTCGTTGAAAGAGGGGGATCTGGTCTTTAAGATGATGAGGCTAGGTGTGCTAGAGATCCATCAAAAATTTTGGCCCATATGGAAAGGTCCGTTCGTGCTGAAGAAGTTAATGTCGAAAGGACCAGCCATCTAGATAGACAGCTATGCCAATGAATTTAAGGACCTGGTTAATGTCGACAGATTAAAAAGATTACATAGCTAAAGACCAAAAATCAAAAGAAGAGAATAAATGCCCCGCTAGTTGAAAACCGAAAAAAGGTGGCCTTGCTAAAATTGGGCGCCCTATCAGGATGAAAACCGAATGGCACCATGGGCAAAAATTAAGGGCTGAGAGGAAATGATCAATCGTGAAAATCCGAGAGGGCCGATTGGTAACAGGAGTGAGACACTTATAAGATTTATCCCAAGATTAGGTGTAATCTTGTATTTGGTTGAATTTAGTCAAATGATGATCATGAGTGATGAAATCATATGGAGATGTACATAATTCCGCAACGAAGAATTCATGTTGCATTATTTTTCAGTTCTTTTGTAAAAAGGGAAAAAAACAAGTGTTCTATATTAAGTACATTTGATTTTATGATTATTCTCTAAGTACTTTCTAGCCGGTCAGTTACCTTGGTCGATTGAGTCTGTTGTCAACAGCTTAAAAGAAGAAAAGAGAATAAAAACAAAATAAAATAAAAAGAAAAAGAAAAAAAGAGAAAGAAAAAGAAAAAGAAAATATATGAATAAATAAAAGCCGCTGAGTTGAATTGGGATCTCTTCAGGCAAAAATAAGGTGTAGGGTTATGTGAAAATCAGAAAGCACGTATTTCCCGTAAAGAAAAGCTAGCGTGAAAACCCACAAGGGGCACGCTACCTTTAAAACAGTGATGAATGATACCGAGAGTGATCGGAGGCTGCCAGTCGTAAGTTGTGGGAACGCAGAGGGAATCCGGGTCAAGAATTGTCCCAGTTGAGATCCTTAAGAATGAGATTGCGCCTCGATACCTTGGCTGCCCGGATGAATTTGTGACTCTCATTTTGCATAGCTTGTGCACATTGACATGCATGATTTACCCCTGCATATGGATTTTAATTTTGCAAGAGATATTGGGCAGTGAAGGCTATTCGGAAAAACACCCTCAGGCATTCAAGGAGTATTCGAAAAAATATATAAATAAATAATTGTTTGATTTTTTTTCAAGATGCCCCCAAGACGGGTTCCACTTAGGGAACCATCAAATATTCCACCTCCAGCATGGATGACTGCTGCACAGAGATGGAGGTTGGCATTATGTCATCCACAGTTCTTATCCAGTAAATTTCTATCCCGGACATTCTTGGAGCAGATGGGTATGTGGGAGGAGGTCAGCATGTTGTTAGCAGCTATAGGCTTGATGGATTTTCGTACACTAGCCTTTCTCACATACCCAGAGGTTACTAGAGAGTTCCTGGCTACGCTTAAGTACGGAAGGTTCTCGAGATTAGATACAGATCTTAGGGCTATATCATTTCGGGTCCGAGATGTAGGGCATACGTTGAGTCATCGGAGTTTTGCACAAATTTTGGGGCTTTCGACTAGAGACCATATACAAGTACGACATAGGGCTATTTTGGCACACCAATTGGAGAAGATCACAGTACCAGGGGCCCATTATGACCATAATACAGCCAAGAGTACTCTATTAGCTACGCAAGTGTATAGATATATTCAGAGGGTTTTGGCTAGCAGATATTTGGGCTGAATTGATAATCCTAGCGCTATCAATGCCACATAGATTTGTAGTCTATGGGCCATGGAAATAAGGACGCCGCCTCAACATTAGTCACCAGATTATGGCCGGTATAGTTAGACAGAGTCGAGGGGCTACGATGTAGATATGTATAGGTGGAATAGTCACCAAATTGCTACTGCACTTAGGTCGCGACCCTAGCACGTTTTGCCCACCTGTGGACATAGACATTTATGTTGACTGGGCCCTTATCAGATACATGGTCATGATTGAGCAGTTGCCTGGGCAGGTAGGAGAGTATAGACTACTTACCATAGCTGAGACTCGGCGGATGTATCACTTATATTTGCTTGCAGTTGTGGCACCATCTGAGGATCAGCTTCAAGCCGAGGAGGAACCTCCAGAGCCTTAGCCAGATGAGGAGTTTCATCATCCGCAGCTAGAGGGAGGAGAGCCCTACACGCCATCAGATGGTATGGATGTGGACAAAGATCTGGTGGATCTTCTTCACACTCCATCTTCACAGCCATTTCCTCCAGAGGATCGGATTCGCCCTCCTCCTCATATGCATACTTGGGGTTGGATCCTTAGACATCTGGGAGGTATCATCCCTATGACCATCCAGATATCATCCCTATTACCGTCTAGATTCTCCAATGGCATCAACTTTGGCAGCTCCGCCACCACCACCTAGGCCTGGGATAGAGCAGAGCAAGGTGAGTATGGAGGCCTTCCTCCAGGCCATACAGAGGGAGATTTTGGCAGTCTTAGATGTTAGATCCCAGCATTTTGAGGAGAGGTTAATGATCGTGGAGTAGCGGATGGATGGGAGGCTAATGGCTATGGAGCAGCGCATGGATGAGAGGCCGATGGCCATGGAGCAGTGTATAGATGAGAGACTGCAGACCATGGATGGGAGACTACAGTGCATGGAGCGGCTCGTGGAGGAGATGTGGCAGCGCCAGGATAGATTTGAGGAGTCCATGAGGGCTTCCCATGCAGCAGCTACGTAGAGGGTGGATGAGGCCCTATAAATGGTGGATGAGACTGTCGGCACGATAAGGCTAGAGGTCGAGATGCTGAGAGGGCTGATCCCTGGTATCTCAAAGTTGATGATAGACCTACGCGAGAGTACGAATACTAGGCTCATCGAGGTGAGTGGCTTCATTGGCAGGCATACCCAGACCCTCGGAGCATTTGGGGTAAGTATTCATGAGCTAAATGAGACAGTGCAGGCTATCGTTCAGCCTTTCCGGAAGGGAGGATTGGGTATGATGATTCAGGAGCCCCAGATGCCAGTCCCTAGATCTCCGTCAATATAGGTATTTGATTAGCCAGCTGCCTTTGTAGGACTAGACGTGCCGATAGCGCACTTCTCAGACAAGGAGGATCCAAAGGAACCCATCGACTATGATTCGTTGACTGATTTTCAAGGAGATTTATTATTGTTTTGATCTGATTCATGTACAAACATGATATTTATATATGGATGACTTTTATTGCACTTTGCATGTTTTTTTATACACTTTAATGTGAGATAGTTAAAAGGAATAAGAATATAAAAATAGTAAATCACAAATAATAAAATGACAAACAATAACAAAGATAAAAGTAATATATATGAAACGACAAACCACGAATGATAAAATGAGATAACACCAATTGAACCTTCGTGAAAGGTGATTGATCAAAATGATTATCATGATTAATTGAGTTAACGGAGTTCATTTTATTTAGGGAATAGCTGAGGCTATGCTATAGAACAATTCCCGAGTTTTGTAAGTCCAAAGCGGACTCGGCGCATCACCATTTGAGGATGGCACTAGCACTTTGTATGTCTGGAGTAGACTCGGTGCAGTTCAAGAGAACAATTATTTCATTTTGTAAGTCTGGAGCAGACTCGGCGCATCGCCATTTGAGGATGGCACCCGTACTTTGTAAGTTTGGAGCAGATTCAGTGCAGTTCAAGAGAACAATTCCTGCATTTTGTAAGTCCGAAGCGAACTCGGCGCATCGCCATTTGAGGATGGCACTCGTACTTTGTAAGTCTGGAGCAGACTTAGTGCAGTTTAGGACAATAACCCCGGCATTTTGTAGGTTTAGACCAAACTCGTTGCCTCGCCATTTGAGGATGGTACCCGCACTTCGAAAGTCTTGAGAAGGCTTGGTGCAACACAGGAGGATAACAATCACTCCACAGTCTAGATGGTGACTTAAAGAGACGATTTCCTTCTCGTAGCAGTAGGAAGGTCATCGCCTCAGGTACACACTTCTTCTTTTTTTTTTTGTGAATTTTGCCTCACCTAGGCACCTATGTGCCACTTTCCCAAAAAATTAGGGGCAACTGTAGACACCGAGTCTCGACGAGGTCCAAGATCAGGATTACCTAATGATGAAAATAAAGACTGATTCATAGGCAAGCAAATAGGAATTTATCGTCTCCTTGTCAAGTTCTTTTACCTGTCTCAAAATGCTTTCAAAATTTTTCATTTGTTTATTTTATTTTTATATTTTGGAAAAAAAGATAGAGGTTTTTCTGGGTTTGCATGTGGAAGGCGCGCATGCGTTATCTCACTGGGGGAGGAGCGTGCAGGCAGGGAGATGCCCCTACCACTCTCACACGCATGAGTGTGGCACGACCACCTATCGCGCGCGCATGGGGAGTTACCTGCCATCAAGCGCGTGGCGAGGGGCATTCCCCCTCGCATGAGAGGCCGTCCCTCACTCAATGGCAGCCACGTGGTAGCCCATGGCTCGGCCTATGCGAGAAAAGCCGCCCCTCGCGCAAGGCCGCCCTACGCGGAGACTCGAGTGCGAGGCCGACCCTGCTCGCAGTTTCCCACGTAAAGACCCACTTGTGAGGCCGCCTAGCAGGCATGCCCTGGGCGCACGAGGGCTCCCTTGGGGCAGCCTCGCGCGAGGCCGCCCCCGCTCACGGGCAGAAACACAACAGTAGCGCACGAGGCCGCCCCTGAGCGCTGGGCGCCCCTCAGCAGGCTGCCCCTTTGCTGCTGTCTCTCGTTCTGACGCGCTGTTCTTCCTTCTGATGTGCGATTCTGTCAGATTTTGGGGGGCTAAAGTCCAAATTTGACAGAAAAAACCTGATTTTTTTCAGTTTTTATGTTTTTTTGGGTAAAATATATAAGAGAAGAGAGGGAAAAACAAGAGAGGTGGATTCTTTTGGGAAGAGGATTTGTTTTTTGAAAGAAAAAAAAGGAAGAGTTTTTGAGGGAAAAACGTGGGTTTTTCTTTGAGAAAGAACAAGAGTTTTCTTGAGAGCAAAAAATTCTTTCTTTGGTTTTCTTTGATTTTCTTAAATCTAAAAACATTTGTTGAGTTTGGATTTAACTTGAGGAAGGGAAAATTAATTTCCTTAGTTTGGATTTCTCAACAAACAACAAAAAAATTATTTTTTGAGCTTTAAGGTTCTTGTGTTTTTTGAGATAAAAACTTGAGATTTTCTATGAATCTTTTTGAATCTGATTTCAAATCTTGACAAAGGGAATAGATTGAGAACATCATGCCTCCAAATTATCTACTATGAGGGTAAAGATTCTTGGATCCATTTGTATTATCTCATTTTATTTCATTCATTGTATTTTATTTTTCTTGCATTGATGAATATGTGAATAATAATTTAATGAATGTGTGTTTTCACAGTAGAGATTTGTTTTTTTTTAGTATGACTTCTCAATCTTTATTTTGCTTTTGCCATGAGAATGGATAAATGCACATAATTTGGGTGTGAAAAGTCAGGTTGATTGTTTTTTGGGTATGATTTTTGTAGTAATCTTTTCTTTTTTTTTTTTATGTCTAAATATTATTATTTTGCATGCTTGTTTGCTTTCTTCACTCATCTTATTTAATTATTTAATTTTGTTTGTTTATTATTGTCACTTATTATTATTATTATTATTATTATTATTATTATTATTATTATTATTATTATCATCATCATCATCATCATCATCATCATCATCATCATCATCATCATCATCATCATCATCATCATACTTTTGCATGGCTAGTTTTTCATGATTTGTTTAATTATCTTTGTATGTGTGCGGTTCACGTATTAAATTAATGTGTTTAACTTAACTCATTTTATTTTCTACTTTTATATTAATTTTATTTTCTATTTCCCTTATTTTCATTTTTATTTAAGTTGATTTTAGAATTATTGCTAAAATTTTTATTGTTGTTTTCTTATTTGGGGTTTAAAATGTGGTGTTACTCGTTTGAGCATTTTCGTTACCAAATGGAGGGGTCATGACGTATAAGAAGCTACTTCATTTTGGTGAGATCTTACCTATCCCCTATTTGTGTGATTGTGTTTGTTTGTAAATAAAATAGTTTTATTTTATGTGCGTGTCAGATAAAAAATCACAAAAATATTTTTATGGCAAAATTGGAATTTTTATTAATGAATTAGGACCAATGTCCTTGATTTTAGCCAAGGAATACAAAAAAAAATAATGAATTAAAACAAAGAGTTAAATTTTCTCAAAATGGGAGTAATTCGTCCCGGTTTTCAAGCAAATAACCGAAACAACTCTTCGATCCCCTTTCAAGTGAGTATGAAGGAACCAATGTTCCTAAATCTAATAAATATTCCGATTTATGCATTATACTCCTTTTGATTGATTTTGCTTGATTGTTTAACTTTATGTATATATCTTGTGGGGGCTTGTAATTAATTATTTTTGGGGCAATGTTATTTAGTTTTTTCCATTTGGGATTGTATTTTGTCCCAATTTCCATTTTAAATTTGTTTAGCTTTTCTTTTCATCTAGGGGATTGTATTTGTCCCAGTTTCCATTTTATAATGGTGCGGCTTTGTGTGTTTACCGCTTTATTTATAGCTTTCGTTTACCGCTTTCTCGATGCTTGAAATGCGCCTTTAATAAATTGCATTAATCGTGTGAGATGAGAGATAGAATTTTCTAGCCTAAAAACTCAATTATAACTAATCAAGGCATTAATAAGAGTGGAGTTCCGAACCACTCTCTTGTTTAGAACATAGAGGTTAGACGACTTTTCCCAATTTCTCGTAATTAGGTGGCGACTCCAAAATACCTCAAACGTGCCCAAAGGTTTCATGGGACTAGATGAACTTTCCCAATGTTCTATTGGGTGGGGATTCCAAAATGTCTCTTGTTATCCAAGATCAAATGACGCGAACCATCCCTCGAGCCCTAAAAGCAGGCCTTCGAAAAATGGGTTGGTTTCGACATGCGTCACATGACTTAGGCATCTGACTGGAGAGAGTAGTGGTAGAGCATAGCTTATTAGATTTCATACATCCAATAATGAACAATGTCTTTCTTCTTAGAAGAGAACTAGAAGATAATGAACATATGAGTTGAATTGTTTCTATTTTTTTTTTATTTTGCAAAGATTGTTTACATTTCAGTATAATTTCTCTATACCTAATCATTATCTAACATAGATTCAACTCTTATTTCCAATCAGCCCTCTCGGGTTTTCTTGATTGAACATTTTCTCTCGAGCCTCTAATTTTTGCCCAGGGTGCCTTTTTTTTTGTTTTCACCTTGACGAGGTGCCCATTTTTAGCAAGGCTGTCTTTTTCGATTTTTGACCCATGGGGCTTCTATTCTCTTCTTTTAATTTTTAGTTTTTAGCCATGGAACCTCGTGAGTCTATCAATGTTGACTAGTTCCTTGAATTCATTCCCACCGCTGACCATTAGAATTGCTGCTTCCTTGGATAAGAGCTTCTTAAGAACAAATGGACCTTCCCATGTTGGCTTGAATTTACCTCGTATGTCTGGAATACCTAGTCACATTTGCTCGAAGACTACCCTTAAAGACTTGAGCTCTACCTCAACCGGCAATACTGCTTCTGTCCCATATACCAAGGAATAAGGTGTGGCTCTTATAGAGGTACTGACGGTGGTTCTCTAGCCCCAAAGTGCAAAAGGCAACTTCTTTGCCCAAACTTTGTAGTTTTAAACCATCTTGGCCAAGATCTTCTTGACATTCTTGTTAGCAGTCTCTACTGCCTCATTGGCTTAAAGGTAATACGGAGAGGACTTGTGATGCTCGATGCCATACTTTTGAAGCCGCTGCCTAGTTTCAGCCATAAACTGCACCCCGTTATCAAACACAACATGGTGTGGAAGACCGTATCAAATTCTTCTCAATGAACTTTGCCATATCCACATATCAATTTTTTTCATTCCTTTTTTTGTTTTTTTTTTTTCATTTTTTTTGTTTTTTTTCGATAAGCTTTGTTCAAATACTGATAGTCTACACATACATGCACTTCTCTTCTTGATTATTGGGACAACGTTGACCAACCAAGTCGGGCATTCAACTTCGATAAGAAACTTTACCTCAACATGCTTGTAGATCTCTTCTTTAACCTTTTCTGTCCATTCTGGCCTGAGTTTTCTGAGCTTCTGCTTGACTAGTCCATGATTGAGATATGTCAGGATGGTTTGTTTGGCGACTTCATGATCATCTCCTGGCATGTCTTCATAGGCCCAAGCCAAGACTTTTTCATATTTTTTGATATTCTCTCAAATTTTAACCTCTCTTTAGGAGTTACATTAGATGCTATAAAGATTTCCTTTGAGTTTTCTAAAGTTCTGAGATTAAATGGAATGGCATCAGTTGAATCAATGTCAAATATGAATGTATCATGATTATGCATAGTGAAATCATCCGCAACATCGCACAAATAAGCAAAACCAGTAATTTTATTTAATAAAAACTAGAATTAAAAACGTTATTATCAAATAGTTCCAGAACAAAAAGAACATCTAGATAGTTAACATCTTCCTCTCCCGCCAACACAGATGCTATACTTGATGGCTCATTGTCGTCCTTAAGAACTATCTTCTTTTCCCACTTAGGTACTTAAACTGTCTTACTCTTTATCTTTCACTTTTCTGGGTCAGAGATCTACTTACCGTCATTGAGGTCTTGAACCTGATCCCTCAAAGTCCGATAATGATCTGTCAAATGCTCGATGTGCTGGTGGAAAGCACAATACTGATCTGCCTTGTGATTGGGTTGTCCCTGGTTTTTGGCGGGCCTAACTTGTAATGGTTGTAATATCCCCTCCTTCATTAGCCTCTTAAGGACCTAAGACAAGGATCTACCCAAATGAAATTAGTGCCTTTGATTCGCTTCAGTTGCTGACACTTTCCCTGTCCTTTGGGCACCACTGTTATTATCATAGCAATCCACTTTTAGACTTGTGGGGTCAGCAATAGTCTTGTTGAGAGTCACCTGGATAGTTTCAAGCTTGAACTTCATAATTTCTTCTTCAAGATCAGCTAGCTCATTTTTCATGCTTGAGGAACTAGGAATGCCCATTGATTGTGAAAGCTCTGATCCTTCTGCGTTTCCTACTTGCTCTTGTAACTACATTAAATATTTGTCCGATGTTTCACCTAAGCGCGGACCTGAGCCTGACCTTAAATCATATCCTACCTTTGATGCTTTACTCTTCAGAGCATGCATCACTGCTAAAACATCTTCCTTTTCAGGAATAAAGTCATACTCTAAAGTAGCTTCTTGCCTCTTCCTTACTATGACGCGTGCCGAACCTAGGAAAGGCCCTCATAGGTGAGACCCACTTTTAGGGCTCGAGGGATTGGTTCGCGTCTTTTTTGATCTTTGGTGCCATGAGACATCTTGGAATCCCTACCCAATAGAACATTGGGGAGTTCATCTAGCCTCATGACAATTTTAGGCACCTTTGAGGTATTTTGGAGTTACCACCCAATTTACAAAAAATTGGGAAAGGTCATCTAACCTCTATTGGTCTAAACCAGAGATGGTGTTCGGAACTTTATTCTTATTTATGTCTTGGTTAATTATAAATGAGTTTTAGTTTCATAAAATTATATCTCTCATCTCACACGGTTAATGCATTCAATTTAAAGCACATCACAAGGATTCGAAAGCAGTAAATAAAAGCTATAAAGAAAGCGATAAAATAAAGTGATAAAGAAAAGCAGTAAACACGTCAACCACACAATTACAAGAGAAATCGGGACAGAATACAATTCCACATGAAAGAAAGCCAACTAAAATTGAAATAGAAATTGGGACAGAATACAATACCAAGTAAAGGCTAAATAACATTGCCCCAAAAATAATTAATTACAAGGGCCCACAAGATATATGAACATAAATTTAAAACAGACAAACAAAGTCAAGCATAAAAAATGATATATATAAATCGGGATATTTATTTGGTTTAGGAATATTGGTTCCTCCGCGCTTACTTAAAGAGGGATCGAAGAGTTATTCGATTCTTGGTTTGAAAATTGGGATGAGCGATCCTATTTTTGGAAAACTTAACTCTTTATTTTAATCATAACATTTTACATTCCTTGGCTAAAACGAGGGACATTGGTCCCAAATTATTAATAAAAGTCCCAATTTAGTTATAAAAATATTTTGGTGATTTTTTTTCTCCCATGTGCATAAAATTAAAATATTTTTATTTACAAGTAAACACAAACACACGAGGGGATAGGAAAGATCTCACCCAAGCGATGCGGTCTCCTACGCGTCGTGACCCCTCCGTGCGGTCACGGAAAAGCTCACACAAGGCAAATCACATTTAAATCCCAAACAAAAAATGATATTAAAAATGTTAGTGATAATTTTACAATCAAACAACACATATAAAAGCCAGAGAATATGCAAAAATAATTAACACATGTGTATGAGATAAAATGTGTTAAATTAGACATGTCAATTTAATATGCAAACAATTCACATGCAAAGGATATTAAAAATAAGTCATGCAAAAACCCAAGAATAATAATGAGAACAATGACAAAATAATAACAACAACAATAAAATAATAATAATAATAATAATAATAATAATAATAATAATAATAATAATAACAACAACAACAACAACAACAATGGCAACAGAATAATAATACTGATAATAATAATGATGATAACATAAATGATGATGATAATAATAATAATAATAATAATAATAATAATAATAATAATAATAATAATAATAATAATAAAAACGTTGACAGTAAACATAAACATAATAATAATAATAATAATAATAATAATAATAATAATAATAATAATAATGATGATGATGATGATGATGATGATGATGATGATGATGATGATGATGATGATGATGATGATGATGATGATGATACTAAAAATATTGACAGTAAACATAATAATAATAATAATAATAATAATAATAATAATAATAATAATAATAATAATAATAATAATAATAATAATAATAATAATAACAACAACAACAATAAAAAGGAGTCAAAAATAAACAAAAACGTAATAATAATAATAATAATAATAATAATAATAATAATAATAATAATAATAATAATAATAATAATAATCATAATGATGATGATGATGATGATGATGATGATGATGATGATGATGATGGCGACGGGATAATAACAATAATAACAACAACAACAACAAAGATCACAGTGACAAGAATAATATGAATAATAATAACAATAGGAACAATATTAACAATAATAATGAAAAATGAAACGAAATAAAATAGTGAAAATGGATCCAAGAATATTTACCCTCAGAGTTTATAGAGTGGAGAAATGATGTCTTAATCTGTCCTTCTTGTCAATTTTGCGGTGGTAAAACACCGAAAAAAATTGAGAAAATCTAATTTTTAACACAAAGAAAAACCTCAAAAAATGATTTTAATGGAGTGATCAAGCCAAGAAAATTAATTTTTCTTACTTAAGTCAAACCAAAAATGAAATCTTTTAGAGAGAGAAGAAAAATTAAATTCCTAAGAATTTTTGAAATGTTTTACTCGTCTGCCTTTTTCCTAAGGATGAAGAACACTTTTTATTTTTGAAAGAGCAGCCCCCCCTTTGAAATGAAGACCAAGCCTGCATTTCACTTCCTCTATCTTCCCAAAATGGAATGAGATAATACATCCTTTTAATTCCATTGCTAAAAAAAAACTTAAAAATATGAAACAAACAGATATTTCAAACCTGAAATTTGACCCTTTTTGCAGGTGGAAAGCGACAGCATAGGGCAGGAGAAACATGCAGGGAGGCCCGCATACGGGGCACGCAAGCTGCGGCCTCCTTGCGGGAGGTCGCACACTGGTGCGCTCGGCATGCGGCCTGGGGGCTGCATGTCTCGCATGCGGCATGCGACCTGGAGGCCGCATGTCGCTTCTCGGCCTGCGGCCAAGGGGCCGCAACTTGCGGGAGGCCGTACGCTAGCGTGTGCGGCATGCGGCTTGGGGGCCGCATGTCCCGCATGCCGCGCATGCAGCCTGCGGGCTGGCGCGCAGCCGCATGCAGGCGCTACACTCCGGACACCGAAACTAAGAAAAAACATAAAAAGAAAACGAGTAACAATAATAAAAATAAAGAATAAAAATAAAGATTTTTTTTTGAATTAAAATTTTTGGAACATCATTTTCAACATCTTTGGTTATGAGCAAGTATCATTTTCATCATCGGCTAATCCTGATCTTGGACCGCCTCGGGACCCGGTGTCTATAGTTGCCCCCAATTTTTGGAAACATAGAACTTAGGTGCCTGGGTGAGCCAAAATTCTGAAAAGAAAGAAAGAGACACGTACCTGAGGCGGTCGCTTTTCCAAACTAGATGATATTGCTAGAGTGGTTGTCGGCATGTTGTCAGCGTGTTATCCCTTGTTGAAGTGGCGGTGCCATGATTGTGCTAGCTCTTCTGAGATGGTGCCCCCTAAGAGGTCTTCGATTGATCGTCCCCTAAGAGGTCTTCAGCTGGCTGGTTGCCCCCTGAGAGGTCTTTGGTTGGTCAATTGCCCCCTGACAGGTCTTTGGCTGGTTGCCCCCTGAGAGGTCTTCGGTTGATCGGTTGCCCCCGGAGAGGTCTTCGGCTAGTTGCCACCTGAGAGGTTTTCGACTGGTTGCCCCCTGAGAGGTCTTCGGTTGACGGGTTGCCCCCTGAGAGGTCTTCGACTGGTTTCCCCCTGAGAGGTCTTTGGCTGGTTGTCCCCTGAGAGGTCTTTGGCTAGTCGGTCGCCCCCTGAGAGTTCTTCAGTTGGTTGCTCCCTGAGAGGACTTCGATTGATCGATTGCCCCTTGAGAGCTCTTCGGCTGGTTGCCCCCTGAGAGGTCTTTGGCTGGTTGCCCCCTAAGAGGTCTTCGGTTGATCGGTTACCCCCTGAGAGGTCTTTGGTTGATCGATTGCCTCCTGGGAGGTCTTCGGCAGGTTGCCCCCTGAAAGGTCTTCGGTTGATCGATTGCCCCCTGAGAGGTCTTCGGTTGGTTGGTTGCCCCCTGAGAGGTCTTTGGCTGGTGGGTTACCCCCTAAGAGGTCTTTGGCTGGTTGCCCCCTGAGAGGTCTTCAACTGGTTGCCTCCTGAGAGGTCTTCGACTGGTTGCCCCCAGAGAGGCCTTTGGCTGGTTTCCCCCTGAGAGGTCTTTTGCTGGTTGCCCCTGGAGAGGTCTTTGGTTGGTTGCTTCCTGAGAGTTCTTTGGCTTGTTGCCCCCTGAGAGGTCTTTGGTTTCTTGCCCCCTGAGAGATCTTCGGTTGATCGGTTGCCCCCTGAGAGGTCTTCGGTTGCCCCCTGAGAGGTCTTTAGCTGGTTGCTCCCTAAGAGGTCTTCAGTTTATCGATTGCCCCCTGAGAAGTCTTCGACTGGTTATCCCCTGAGAGGTTTTTGGCTGGTTGCTTGTATTGGTGTTTTGACTGATGTCGTCACTCGCCTTTTGTCGGTGTCCGCATCGAATCTCTCTTGCTGCAAAAATGGAAAGCTAAATATGCAGGAAAATTGGTGAGCATGCACGTGAAATGTATGTGTCTTGCAGGAATGCAGGATAAGAGTTCATCTGAGTGGATTTGGAGGTGACAGCCGGTTTGGTCGCAATTTGCAGTAGGATCAGTGCCCTCTGGAATTGCTTTTGAATTTCATGCCGTTGGGGATTATGGGGTTCTCCTCTGAAACTTGTAGTCATTCTTTTAAGGTAGTGCGTCCCTTATGGATTTTCACACTAGCTTTTCTCGGCGGGAAATGTATCCTTTTCGGATTTTCACATAACCCTGTGCCTTGTTTTTTTTTGCCTGGAATGGACCCAACCCAATCCAGCGGCTTTTATTCATTACATTTTTTCGTAGGACAGACTGCCTGTTTCCAGGTTTTCGCCCTGCCCTTTGGCCTAACTTTTGCTTAGAGCGCCAATTGCGGTTTTCATCTTTAACAACCCTTTTTTCTTCTTCTTTTTTTTAGATTGTAATGGAGGCTGGTGCTGTCATCAAATATCTTCTGAGTGTGATCGGTATGTACTTATACCTTAGATCATGGTTCCTTGAGCTTGGTTCTTATCATGAAGATGCTATAGAATTGGCCTCACAGTTGATAGCAGGATGAGTCGACTGAAGCGCTTGAGCGGCGAGAGTATCGGAGGGTAGATAATAACAATGTGCTAATTTTATATAGGAACACGACAACTTTGAGTATGCAAGATGAACTGCTCTGGTCACATCAATATCATTGCCTAAATGCATATATTTCAATTTAATTTCATAACACATGATCATTATTTGGCCTTAACTCGAAAAATACAAGACCTCATCTAATCTTGGAATGGGTCTTGAAAGCACCAAACTCCTATTATCAATCAGCCCTCTCGAGTTTTCACGATTGAAGATTTTCTCTCAAACCTTTTTTTTCTTTTTTTTTTAGCCTTTGCCATGAACCCTCCTTCAGTCCATCAGAGTTGAATGAATTTGCTTTCATCTTCATTAGACGGGGAGGTTGCTCCTTCTGAGAGTGGTTCTTTTTAGTATTAAGGTCTTATTCTTGGACGTCGTGCAAACTGGCTAAGGTAGTGAGTTTGTTCGTTTAAATCTTGATCGTGAAAGTCTGCATATTCCTTTTGCTAGATTTGGTGGCTCAATTTCTAAAGTATCCTGTAGTAGTTGAGATTGGCTGAGATTGGGTCACAAGTTAGGCTTTAGTGGTTGAGATTGGGTTACAGGTTAGGCTCAGATGGTTTAGGGCAAAATTGAGGGTTTGTTTTTTTTTTTCTCTCTTTTTTTGCTTTTTTTATCCCTTTTTTTTGTGCTTCTCTTTTTTTTTGTTTGTTTTTGTTTTTTTTGTGTTTTTTTTTGTGTTTTTTTGTTTTTTATTGTTTTTGGGTAGAGATAATGAGTTCTCCTTCTGAATTTGGCTATAAGTGTTCATGCTTTGCTTATCTCAGTCTCATATGATTAGAGGTCAATCTTGATTGGTTTTGGGGTATCTATCTTAAATGTTTGGGAGGAAAGGGGCCATAAGGCTCAGTTATAATGAGTTATATATTTCTTGTGAAGGTCCAAAGTTTCATTTGCCTAACTTCTGATATAGCCCTCAAAGTTTGATTTAGCTGTACTGCATGTGTCCTAGACTTTGAGGGGACAAAGGGCTGATTTTTAAAATTTTGTTCGTCGTCATGTTGGCATGTTGAAGCAGCGTTGTCCCAATAATGTCCTTGTTAAATTTCAACGTGTCATCTCAGGTCCAGGCAAAGGCTCTCTTTTTTTTGACCTTTTTGACATTATCTCTCAGAATTTTTCCCTCTTCAGGAGTTATATCAGATGCTATCAAGATTTTGTTTTGATTCCCCAAAGTTTCGAGGTTAAATGAAGTCGTATTAATTTGGTTAATGCCAAAAAATGGATGCATCATGATCATAAGAAATGAAATCATTAGAAACACCATACAAATATTCGAAATTGTTCATCATATTAAAATAACCAACACTGTCATAAGAAGTTCTTGAAATAAAAAGAAATAAAGCATCTAAAAACGTAATCTTCTTCTCCACTCTCACTAGTGGATCCACAATCTACCATCGCCACGGGAATCCCTTCTTCACTCGTCTCCCGATGGGTGATAGCGACGTACTCATCTCTAGACTTGATCAAATACATGGCGGGGGAACTGCATTATAGCTTGCCTTCTTCTTCTTTTCTCTCTTCTCAGGGTCGCTGATCTCTTTGGAGTTAATGAGATCTTGGACCTTGTTTCTCAAACTTTGGTAATAATCTGCCAGGTGCCTAGTGTGTTAATGGTAGGCACAATATTGATCACTTTTATGCCCCGGCTGTCCCTGACTCATGGCTGGACTGGGCGGTAATGGTTGCAGCTTGCCCTCCTTTGTCAATCTATCTAATACCCAGGATAAAGGCCGGCCCAAATTAGAAAAGTGTCGCTGGCCTTGTCCCACTCCGGTAGCTGAAACCTCGGCTGTCTTACCATTTCTACCATTACTGCTTCCAGCTCCGCCTGATCTGTACCCTGATTGGTTCCCAAAGCTTTTCCCAGTAAAGTTATTTTAGCTTATTTTCTTTGCTAGGTAAGCCCCCTCAGCCTCTACAGCAATGTCTTTAAGTGACTCCCAATCTTTGAGTCCCTTAAAACTGAGCAAGTCCCTCAGGTAAGGGCAGGAGTTCCTGATAAATAGTCTGATCTGGTCAGCAGTGTTAGGCTTTCGCTTAATCTCCATGACCCTATTCCTCCACCTGGTGAGGTATTCATGGAATGACTCATCGCTCTTCTGCTGTAAGAGCTCGAGGTCCTTCAGGGTGACCTCCATTCTAGTGCTGCAGTCATACTGCTTTATAAATGTATCAGTCAAAAGGTCCCAGTCCTCTTTGAATCTCCTATCCAGCCCGTAATACCAATCTACTGCCGGACCCATCACACTGAGGTAGAAATATTCCACCTTTTGCTTCTTAGTCAACCCTGTGCCCTTTATTACTAGGGTATACTACTTAATGTGTGCAGATGGGTCCGAAGTACCATCGAACTTTGGCAGCTCAGGCATCTTAAACCTTAGGGGCAGCAACTCTTCATCCCCCAAATCTCTATCCTAGAGGTTGATTCGTTTCCCAGCTGTCAACAAGCGAGTGATCGCCTCAATCTACTGCCTCATTCCTCTCATAGCCTCATCCTCCACCTTGTGTGCTCTACCCCTCACAGTTTGATGGGCTACCAGCTCCTCAACTTCATCTTCCATTACAAAATCCTCATCATGATCAGGGATCCTTGCCCTTCTTGGCTCAACGGGCGCAGCAGCAGCTTTATTCTCATTGATAGGTTGGCGAGCAGCATTACCTATAATGGGGACCTCTTCACAAGTAGGAAGTTCAACTCGCCCCCGAGGAGGGGCTACTGGTGGTTGTGGAGCGACGGGTGGTTATGCAATAGGAGGAGGAGCAATCCTTTTGGCCATTGCGCCCATCATTTCTAATATCCTTCGCTCAAAATCCTCTAGTCTCCTGGCAAGGTCTTGAGTGGTTAAAGCTCCGGTCTCTTCTGCCATCGAGGATGATTCATTGGTCGTTGAAAGTGACTCAAAATCCAAAACAGGCACTAATTTCAACGATCTAAAAAGCAGGTCTGTCCTCACTAGTTGACCGTCAGAACCTCTAGTCCACTTGGATGAATTTATGATGGCTGAAAGATCCAGATTGTTAGAATGATGCATGAATGACATTAAAGATGCATGGTCGTGTTGATGCATCATAGACAACCACACGTAAGCAGATAGATCCTTCCAACCTTATCACTCCCATACACGAGGTGGTGCGGTCTCTTTCTTAGGCGGGCTTAGTCCATGGGTCAATAGGGGACCATATGAACGCGCAAAGTGTACGGTGAAAAACTGGCAGCATAACACTCTTTAAAGCACATAAGTATGGGTTTTCGCCATTACGTATTTGGACAATTCAATCAAGTTAAGTTGGGCTTACTGGGGCATGAAATCCTTTGATAAAGGACCACTTAACTTGCTTGATTTTGTTTAATACGTGATGGCCCACATCACAAGCATCGTATTACGGTTCATGTCACCTAATGGAAGTTTCTATTTGCCATTACATGAGCTTTGGTCAAGGTGGTGATACTTTAGGGCTACCCAAGCATGGTCCCTGCCAATGGGTCTAGCTCATCGCGAGTATGACGACTGATCGGGTCTCCATTTGATATACAAAAAGGTACTAGGCTTGGGCTAGTGATTATCCTTAACATTTCCCTATAATGAGTGAAAGTATGGTCGTGCTTCGGGAATGCATCGAGGTAGAATAAAGGCACCAAACTAACGTAATTCTAAAGCTCTAAAATGATGCAACGCAATTTTCGAAAAGGGATAGAATTTTAAGTTTTAAAAACATAATTATATATTTTAACTAAGATATTTTTGGAGCAAAGTCACGAAGTCCCCAGTGGAGTTGCCACTGTGATGCGTGCCAAACCTAGGAAAGGCCCTCATAGGAGAGACCCGCTTTTAGGGCTCGAGGGATTGGTTTACATCTTTTTTGATCTTGGGTGCCATGAGACATCTTGGAATCCCTACCCAATAGAACATTGGGGAGTTCATCTAGCCTCATGACACCTTTAGGCACCTTTGAGGTATTTTGGAGTCGCCAACCAATTTATAAAAAATTAGGAAAGGTCATCTAACCTCTATTGGTATAAACCAGAGATGGTGTTCAAAACTTTACTCTTATTTATGTCTTGGTTAATTATAAATGAGTTTTTGTTTCATAAAATTCTATCTCTCATCTCACACGGTTAATGCATTTAATTTAAAGTGCATCGCAAGCATTTGAAAGCAGTAAATAAAAACTATAAAGAAAGCAATAAAAAAAGCAGTAAACACGTCAAGCACACAATTACAACAGAGATTGGGAAAGAATACAATCCCACATGAAAGAAAGCCAATTAAAATTGAAATGGAAATTGGGACAGAATACAATCCCAACTAAAGGCTAAATAACATTGCCCCGAAAATTATTAATTACAAGGTCCCACAAGATATATGAACATAAATTTAAAACAGACAAACAAAATCAAGCATAAAAAGTGACATATATAAATCGGGATATTTATTTGGTTTAAGAACATTGGTTCCTTCACACTTACTTAAAGAGGGATTGAAGAGTTATTCTATTTTTGATTTGAAAATTGGGATGAGTGATCCCATTTTTGAAAAACTTAACTCTTCATTTTAATCGTGACATTTTACATTTCTTGTCTAAACCGAGGGACATTAGTCCCAAATTATTTGTAAAAGTCCCAATTTAGTTATAAAAATATTTTGGTGATTTTTTTTTTCTCACATGTGCATAAAATGAAAATAGTTTTATTTACTTTTCATTCAGTGCATATTTTTTATTCTAATTTCACTTTTCACTTATATGTCACTTATTAACTTACTTTTACACTCAATTACCATTTTGCCCTTAAACTTTTATCAAATTACAATTGTCCTTCTTTCAACTTTCAATTACGATTTTGCCATTTATTAGCTATATTTTCACTTTTATTCACTTCTTGACTTATAATTTATCAATTAGTCTCTCTACTAACTGTTTTCACGGTAAATTACATCTTTGTCCTTGAACTTTCATTTTCTTTCATATTAGTTCATTTTCACTCAAATTGTCATTTTCACTTTGGTTTTTATATTTTCAAGTCATTTTACTATTATTATCCATTTAACTTATCTTTTGGGTAAATTGCCATTTTCACCCTAACTTTTTATTTCTTTCAATTAAGTCCTTTTTTCTTTTCCAAATCACATTTTCATTTTTCTTTTCATACTTTCATGTCACTTTAACATTAAATTATGCCCCTAGTACAATCTCAGCAAGAAGTCTGCAGACTGGATATATGGGACGTGGACCCCACAGGTCCATTATACTGCACTAGGGAATGATCCCGAAGGACCACTCCAACATTATCAATGAACAGAACACTGAACATAGAACGTATCTATGCACTATGGGAGACCATTGCAAAGCTGCCATATTAAAGCAAGTCGTCATAACTTGCACCACGGTATGGGTGTCCCTATGGCTAGCCAAACATATCCTGAACTAGATTTGGACCGCCAAACACTACTAAGGGCAATACTTTTTCAAAAGACTTTCAAATCCACTTTTCTTGTTTAACACTTCCATTTACATTTACATTTCATTTCCATTTCTTTTCACTAATTACACAACATTTTCATCAATGTTACACACACATATTATATACTTATTTTACATAATAAGTATGCTTTAGTCATTAAATGGCCATGAATTTACTTCAAAGCCACATTCATTCTTTTCTTATCATTTCACTTCTACTGTTCATTTAATCAAAAGTCATATCATTTATATATCTAATCTCAATCATTTCGATATTTTTCAATATTTACCACCATGGACATAATGGGAAATCATTCTCAAAATTACTTAATTAATTTCTTATAATTTCAACTCAGTTCACACACTTTCAAATCATATACGTAATCATTTTATAGCCTTAATGTCATTAATTGGGCTAGTTATATCTTTGTTTCATTACGTTAATTATTCAATTTTCATGTATTTCTTTTCCTTGCATTCTTCTTTTCACTTTTAATTCACTCATTTGTCTAACTTATCACTCACATATCATATATACCATATAATCTATCATATATTCCTTACTAAGCCATTCAGCCACCACTAGTATTTTACCTTAACATTTTACTTTTCATTCACTTATCACTTATTTCACTAAATTAAGCCTTAATTCACATGCATATACCTTTTATGACTCTTAATCACAAGGTATACTAAACATATACCTATGGATACCATTATGTTTCGCTACAATCGAAACTCACACTTAGTTTTCCTTCAATTTAATCAATCCAATTAACCTATTTACTCTTCTTAACCTCAATTATCACTTCAATTTTATTTACACAAGCATTTTACACACAACCACTATTCAAACATAATACAAAACCCTAAATTTCATATGAAAAGACTTAGACAGGGTAATCACAAACCTCATATCCATGCTCTAGCCTTTACAAGCTCCCTAGTTTTTATCCTTAACCCTTAAAAAGCCTTTTCCCCTTGATTTTTCCTCATTGGCCGAATACACAAAGCAAACAAACACTCATCAATTTCTTCCTTTTATCAATTATAACCTCATAAACACTCTAATCTATTATCTAAAACTAATAAGTCAAATTAAATCAACTTATTTCTCTTACCTCTATTTGAAGACATAATCTTGAATACTTGCTTTTCCTTATTTTTAATCTATCAAATCGATACTAGAGGTTGCTATGATCTCATAGAGGGACTGAATTACATTTAGGATGCTTGCATTTAGGGAGAAATTAAACAAAGTTTGAAGAAATTGAGAGAAAGGAAGAAGAGAGAGCATTTCGGCCAACAAGAGGGAGAGAGGAACCAAATGAGATAAGGGTTAATCATCAACCAATCTACCATTTAATGGCTTTTATAGTTGGCAAAAATTGGTCCAACCTTGGTCCAACCAATGGTCCAACCTATAAAGCCCAATTACACTTCTAATCTCATTATGCACTTTTTCTATGGTTTTCTAACTTGCAATTCCAAGCCATCCAAAATTCGATTCCATAATTCATATCATGTAAAAACTACGCTGTACATAAATTTTTACCATAATCAAAGTCCATTTCTGGTCTGGTTTAATCAAACCGGTCCGATCAGGAAATTTTTGGTGTTCTCTAAAAATTCTCTTTTCACTATAAAAAATTTCCTAAATATCATTTAAAGTCCATCTAGAACTTTTCATCAATTTTGGAAGTCATTTGTTGTTTTTAAAGTCTCGGTCAACCCGAGTACTATTTAAACCGAAATCATAACTTTTTCCTTACTTTCTAATGTTAATTCCTCATAAAAATGACTCCATATTACTTATCATATATTCATTAGACTCAAATAATATTTTTAAGTCAATCAGAAACTATTTCTCGGTTCGATAATTGTTTATCAGTTCGATAACCCTATTTTTCAGCGTCACCCAAAATTAAATCTTTCATTACCATAAGATTCTACTCATCAATACGAGTACGTCCTTATTTTTAGGTCATTTTTCTGAGGTCCGCTGCTCAAGATATGGCTTGGTCATAATTTTGGTCAAAAATCGATCAAACCGGACTGAAGAAAGTCTTAAGACGCCCGTCTGAAGCCATGGGTGGCCTGGCCATCCCACATGATCGATGGCCTGGCCATCTGTCAACCCACAGATGCCCCAAATTTCCCTCTTTCACTATTTTATACTTTTCGAACCTTGTTTGACCTCCATTTGACCCCAAATTTCATATTTGAGCTCCCGCTGACATGCTCTGTCTAGTGGTCTAATAAAAATTCTTTTGACTCAAGACATACTATTTACCCTGGTTTCACTATTCACTATCAGAAAATACTATTTACTGCTAACCCAGTATTAGGGCTATTATATATATTGCTTACCTATGCATTTATTCATTTTAATGTATTCACAGTCTAGTTTTCATGTAACCAGGTTTCAAGTACAATCTCTGAGTGTGAAACATATGAATATATATGTTTGTAAGTTCCTATGCCATATCGTTATTATATTCTTTATTCTTTTCCTATATCATGTTCATGCGCATAAGTTAACGTATATACATGTACTAAACCATGGGAAGCATGTCATGTAGGTTCATGTTATTTCTTTCATTTAATTACTTAAATAATCATAGAAGAGTCATAATAATGTTCATACTCAGTAATCTAGACAAAATTACACTCACGAATACATTTCATAATAATCCAAGTATTAAGACTGTTTATCTAGTCAAGGAATATATCCATTTATATGTAGATTAGTAATAAATAAGATCCAAACTATTCATTATCATCCATGTGTATAATCATATAAAAATTATAGTAGTCCTAATAGACTTTATATACGACTACTACATAAACATATATAAATGGACATATGCGCATTAACTTCCATAAGTTGCCTCAATATAAGTTTCCATATTGTATTTTTGCATCTACATTCAAATGTTAGATTTACAACATGTCATATAACTAAAAAATATGATTTATAAGCTATTTATAAGCACATATATCTTGATTTCTTGTATCATACACAGAAAATTAGAATTCACATTAACATTCAACAAATTCAATAACACATTTCGCAAAATAGGATTTGCCTGCTTTTTAGGAGTGTGGATAAGTGGGAGATTAACTGGTGACAACGAAGGGAATATTGTTTGGTGATTCCATAATGGAGAATATCAGGCGACCCCATAGGGAAGAGTATCAGGCAACCCCATAAGGAAGAATTACAGTAGACATTCAGTCTTAAAGAAAAGACACCATTAGTGTCGAATATGTTTGCAGCTGCACTGGCGCCCTATAGGCATGCCTATCTATCCACCTCTTAGATTTCTAAGAAGGCTCTAATTCTATTTTAGAGTTTCTTTCAATCATAAAAGATGTATATAATTTATACAAGATCACATTAATGGACACAGGTGATATAGAGCACAATTCAGCATATATCAAATATTTTTGGCATCCCTTACTAACCATAATATACTGGACATAAACTATGTTTATACAAATATCCTTAAATCCATCCACTTGTTGCAAATATATATTTATAAATATATCATTATCATACGTTAGAGCACATGTATAGCTTCACGTACACCTTTATGATCACATCCTCAACTCATACAAATTCATAATATATATCATGCATTTTTGAGTAATAATAATAGCCAAATGTTCATTTGAATTCCATATACCATATATATGCAATGTTTGCCTAATTGTTTGCAAGTAATTTCATGTACAATATATGCATATCATCTTTATTGATAATCAGAAGTGCATGCCAGGTCATTTATAGTCACGTAAGGTTATTTGCTATCATTCTCGGTAGTTTAATAATAAATTTGCATACATTTCCTTTATTAAATTACCATATTCAAAATAATATATACATATATTGTTCAAGGGCAATCATGCATTTTCTATCATTTCAAAGCTATTCCATTCCGATAACATTCATACTTGATAATTTATGGCCGGATATGCATTTCATACAATCTAGAGCACTTGCCTTAATATTCTGAGTTATGCTAATCAATAAATATCATTTATAACATTAATTTACAAATTGTATTGACATGAATAATTTCATGCATTCAGATATTAGACATGTACATATTTGTTACATGTCATTAAAAACATGTTTGACAAGTTTTAGGAATTTTTGGTGAAGTTCGAGTTCGATTTTGTGAGAAAAACTCACTTATAAAATTGCTAGAAGAAATTATTGACCACCATGTGGGTTGCCACAATTATGGACTTTTAGTCTAGAATCTATTTATACGGTGGTGAAAAATGTTACATAGTGGGCAGGAAAGACCACACGGTAGGCAGATACATTTACACTGTGGCTAAGAAATCCTGACCACCGTGTGGGCCATTTTAAAAGCAAATCTTGCTGGATAGAACCATTTTACATGGTGGTGAGGATTTTTAGACGATGGGTAGGAAATCCTTATGACCGTGTAACCCTGTTATTTTGGACACTGAAACTAGCAAATTTTCAAGTCCATTTTATCTAAGGATTTTAAACTAGCAAAAGGCATTTTTGGGCAAAAGCCCCTTCCTCATAATTGTTTTGATATGTCTTAATTTTATTATAACACTAAATTCATGCAATATAGGCTTATAATTTAGGATATTTTCCTTAAGGAACAAAAGCTGCTCTCTTTACAAGAACAACATCAAGTCTAGACACTCAATCTCCTTTTCACGTCCATTAAAGACTAAATTAAGTCTTGGTTTCTTCTTAAGATTGGTAGGTCCTTGTCTTATGGTTCTCTTCCAATTAGAATCACTTTATTTGGAGGTCTATAGGCCAAATTATGGCTAAAATACAAAAATTGGTTCTAATAAACCTCTAACAGAGGTTTACCAAAAATCAATCCCTAAGATATCTACCCATAAAGTTGGCCAATTCATTATCAATCCAACACTCCTACAATAAATTCGTACTTATTATATTGTATAAACCCTTCCAAATCAATCATACATATACAAAAACATGTAAGAAATTCCCAAACCCGATTTTCAGTAAAACTCCTTCAAACTTGCTCAAGCTTGTGTCTTCTCCTTCCCTTCCTTTTTCTACTAAGTTCTTTAACTAATTCACAACCAAAACCTCACATAAATAACAATATTTGTAATGACCAAAAATACCCCCTAATTGTAATTAGACATGTTCTGGAAAAGTAAAGTATCGAATGTGTCTGTGTTAGTAGTGTATGCATTAAAAATGATAAAATGTAAGTGCGGTAAGTTGAAAATTTGCTAATTATGATTTTAATTGCATTAAAAAATTAATTTAGTGGCCATTACATAAGCATAAGTTAAATTAGGTGCCCAATGTGTGAAGAAAAAGGGAAAAGAGGGATTTAAAAGAGAATTATTGAGAAGAACCAATTAGATGGAGGCATGTGGTTCTCTAGAATCTATATAGGGAATTGTGAGTATAAAAGGGGGAGCTGAGGTTGGTAGATGAGGAGAAATTTAGAATCCTCATCTTCATCCCATGCCAATCTCTCTTTCTTTTACCATGCAATTATGATTTTCATTGAAAAAGGAAGGATGATATTTTGTAATTGCATTCAAATTGCCTATAATTTGGTGAGTATAATTTCTATTCTCATCATTTCCTCCATTTTTCATTTTTATTGAATAAATTGCTGGGAGATGAAGATGTTTAATGTTGTTATGGGATTTTTTTATGTGTATGAATTGAGATGTATCAACTAAGAGATGGAGGAAGGGAAAGCATAATTGGAACAAGCTTAAAGAAGGTGGAATCACAATCTAAGTTTGGGAACTTATTTTCTCTCATATGTGCCTATGTGTAAACGTAAACTGTGTTATAGGTAGTTATAGTATAATTGAATGAAATTGAGCTTTAGAGGAATAAGATGAAGGTGGATATGTATGAATTGGAGGGAAAGATCTCTATAGCTAATAGAATCAAAAATATGTATATCGATGCTACAGTGTCAGTTCGGATGTTTTGAGTATAATTCAATTTGTAGAGCTCCAAATGAACTGAAATCAATTAGAATATTTTCTTAAGATAATGATCTACAAATGATAAGAAGAGACCATGGCTTAATATAACTCTAAGGTCTTCAAATCTAGGGGTAAAAGAGAGCAAACTGTAATACTGGTTCAAATCGACCTATTACTATTCCATAGAGCTTAATTCAGTGTATATTGATCCAAATGATGTGAAATTGGTGTTAATGGAAAGTTAAAATTGTAAGGATCAATTGATAAGCAAGTCATTTGGTCTGAAAATGTTGTTTATAGGTTCAAAAATACAGGTAAAGTTAGAGGATGAATTATACCCTATATAACGAAGCAATTCTGCAAGGTCACGCGGTGGTTAGATAGTCCAAACAACGTGTAATCGTGTTCCAAGTAGGAAATATAGTTGTCATGTTAATCCATATGGTGGTCAGGCTTTTCTGCTTCCCGTGTAGTGACCCTCATGGTGGGTAGGATGTCCTCACCACAGTGTAAATGTATTCTGGTTTCTACCATTTGCCTTCCGTTTGACCCTCACAGTGGTTAGGAATTCCTCACCACTATGTGATTTCTAAAAATCAGAATTTTTAACAAGTGAATTATTACTCAAATGAGTTCTTTGCATAAATGAATGTAATTAAATGAATATACATATAAATTTCCTGTGAAATGTATGTGAATAGAGATTAAATGAGTATAATTTCGATAAGGAAATTATATGTTGGTTATTAAATAATTAATAGTAATGATTAAAATGATAGAATACACGAAAATGACCGTGTGATATTTGTTTATAGTTATAGATAAATAAATTATGGTATGTTATGAATATAAAAATAATAATATAGTAAAGAAATAAATGCTAATGTAATGCTATATGTATATAAATGATAGAGTACAGTAAAGAAATACTTTGGAATAAGAGAAACTATTCTTATGGTATATATATAGTAACTCATGTGTTAATAAAGTATGAAACTATAGAATACATATACATAGCTAGAAGTAAAGTCTACATGTTTTAATGATATGAACAAAAGATTTATAATTATAGGTAGATGAACAAGATATGTATGAACATGGCTCTATAGAGATTCATATAGAAAATGTATATTATACTTGATTGTCAATTATGTAATAGCATTATATGCATATGTGTGGTATTCACAAATATTGGTTTATTGGCATTAAATGAGTTTATTAAACATATGCTCATGATAGCATGAAAAGTTTATATGTTATAGCTATACAAGTAAAAGATCTACAGTATGATAAGAGCACAAGAAATATATATATATATATTTTGAATTAATATTGTACATGTTGGCATAATAAAAAAAAGTACTTGAGTGATAAATTGACATTCAAATAATTAGTTATGTGTTGGCATGACATGAATTAAAAGTATTTCATGTGATTTAATGTTTGTAAGACTGGTTAACGGTAATGGTGTTCATGTGTGAATGGAAGTTATTCTAATTGCAATATTGGAAGAGAGTATAATGGAGTATAAAAAGATTTACATATAAATGTTATAATTATTAATAGTTTATATTAGGAATTGGACATGAATTTGGACCTATGCATGAATAGCAATGAATGAATTGTGATTGAATTCACTATTATGTAATGAATATTATATAATGTAAACACATGTATACATGATATATATATATATATATATATATATATATATATATATATATATATATATATATATATATATATATATATATATATATATATATATATAGTGCGATTATGTGTCAAAGCATGAGTTAGTGATATGAGTTTATATGCATATGACATGATTATATATGGTTATAGGAAAGTATGGTCCAGATGTGAAAGTGTTTTTGATGCTAATATGGTTGATATGAGCATAAATATGACTGAAAGTGTATAATATAAGTTTTTATATATAACAAATGACTATAAATATGATATATAAGTTATTATTGCAAGTACTATTAATATGTAAATTAATATGATTGGAAGCCTAATTTTGACCGGGTACTGGATAGATAGGCATGCCTGAGGGACCTTTGATGCTGCAGCCCTTTGTTAAGTACTATTGGCCCCTTTTGGGTCGTTATTCAGGCCCCATTTGGGTCATTATCCGGCCCCATTTAGGTCACCTTTGTGAGTGATATGTTAACATGATATGTGCAATGTACTTACGGGTACCCTTTGTTCTGTTCTGTATCCTCCGTTATTCACTCCTTTTGGGAAAATGTAAGCATATTATCAAAAGAAATATGTTAAAAGGCCATTATGGAAATATGAATCTTTGATGATTTAGTAGTCATGTATATATGCAAAGATATGGAAATCTGCAAGACATGTAATAGTAATAATGTTTTGACATAGTTACATTTATTCTATATGCACGCATCATACGCATGTGGTGTTGATGATTGTTTGTAAGAGTGTTGATAATATATTATATGTTTGACATCTTAAAATTAATTTATGAATAAAGTTATGTGCTTTAAATTTGGTAATAGGATAAGAAATATGTACCGATATTTATTTACATGTTTATAAAGTTATAGCTTCATATGGATAATTATAACTATGTATTTATATCTACGAAATAAGTATAGGATTACTATTATTTACATAAAACATTGTCAGGTTAATATGTATCTTCTTCCTCAAACCTACATAACAACTTAATAGCTATAAATGGTTGATAATGAAAATATACTTTGAATGGAAATTCATATATGTTAAACTTGTTTGAATGTTCTTATGTATTTTTTAGGTTGAGCATGATAAAATGTTAATTGTTAAAACCTGAGATATAACATGCACACTACTGCATGTATTAAGGACTAATTGTATATGTGATATATGTTGTGAAAATAGATACTATAGACTGTAAAATATTTAAAAAGTATGGGTAATGATGTGTGTGTGTGTGTGTGTATATATATATATATATATATGATTGGCTGATTATGTAAGCTCATGTATGTGACTAACTTGAACATTAATCATAATTGAGTGTTATGAAATATGAATTTATATAATGCAATCATTTGTGTGAAGTTGTTGATGACTACTCTGAGTGGTCATCCATATCATGCTAGTTCCCCACTAAGCCATTGTGCTTAGCACGGGTATTTCATCCGTGCAAGTATCGAAGATAGGTATAGTGCTAAGGGCAACCCGCATTTTCAAAGACCAATAATCAATAAGAGCTCTTCGTGTAAATTTTGTATTATATTCTGTAATGTAGTATGTAATAAGAACAATATGTAAGTAAAATAGTCTGTAATGTATAGAGATGAGTGTGTATTTTGTTAAATGTAATATGAACTATAATAGTTAATGAAAAGAAATTTCTCCACTTGTCATTGTTAATCTACCTTGTTATATATGGTTCATTACGTACGGGTAAGGGGTGTTACAATCTTCAACATCCCTCCAATAATTTATCAAATGAAAAAAAGAGAGGATAAAGAGAAATAGTTATTATCTTACCTATGTGCTTAACTAACTTGCTCTAATTTGGTGAACTTGCCTTGAAATTCCTTAAGCATGTGAAAGTGTGTGCAAAATAGAGTGGAGAAGATGAAGAAATTCTTAATTAAGTTCCTCCAATTCAGCTGGCCAACTATGGCTTTATATAGTGCCATCAAATTGTAGAAGTTTCTAGATGCCCAATGTCAACATTTCATTGGCTATTACTTTATAATTTTAATTTAATCCTTCCACTATATTTTATTCCTATATTGGCATATAAGTAAATCTATTTCAAACATTGGCCCACCAATAAATTTCATTTATACATATTTACCACAATTTAACAATTTACTAAGTTGCTACCTTCATCGAATCTTTTGAATTTATGACAGTTACATCCCTTTGACATTTTCGCCACTTAATCATCAATGTTTGATTACCGTTTAACCCGACGCATGCTATATTAATGCTAGAGTAAGATTTGGCTCCTTACACATGGTGTATGATATGTGATGTAACATGAAAGTATATACATAATATATAATACATGGAATAGGAATGAGTGTATATGATCAATGGTACATGTTTTTAGTGATATATGCATAATTTATGACATATGGTACAATAATTCATGGATGATATAGCATATGTACATGGTATAACTCATACATGATGGCATATATATATGTATATGGTATGATAATATAATATATAGCATGATGATGTGGCATATGATTTAACACGGGGTGTATATGGAGCTTGCTATGCATATGCACACAATAACATGCATGAGACATAGTGCAATGATGTATGTATGTTAATAATATGTAAAGGCTATGGTACATGATGATGTATGTAAAGGCTATGGTACATGATGTACGTATGTTAATAATATGTAAAGGCTATAGTACATGATGATATATACACAATCTACTATACATGATGGATACATACACATGTATGGAACATAGTTAAGCACATGCAAGTCCTTTCAACCTTATTACTCCCACACATGGGGTAAAAAGTCTCTTTCCTAGGCGAGCTTGATCCATAGGTCCAACGTGGGACCCAATGTACACGTATGGTACAAAGTAAAAAAATCAATAGCATAACACCTCTTTATTGAAAGTGCAAGCAAAAAAATTTGGCCCTTATATTCGAGCAACCCAAACAAACCAAAAAAGACTAACTTTAGCATGAAAGGCTTGATAAACAAGCATTTAAACTTGTTTCAGTTTGTTCAATACACAAAGGCCCACATCACAAGCAATGGAAGATTATTGTGGAGCTTATTATCTAACCTAGTAGATGTATCTATACCATTACATGGGCTTCGGTCTAGGTATACAACTTTGGGGCTCTCCAAGAATGGTCCCTGCCGACTGATCTAGCTCATCACTAGTATAACGACCAATCAGGTCACCATTTGATATACACCATAAGGTATAAGGCTTGGACTGGTGATTATCCTTAACACTTTCCCACATTAAATGAACATAAGGTCATTCTTTAAGAACACATCAGGATAAAAAGAGGGACACTTAACATAATCTAAGGCTCTAGTTTGATTCTAATGAAATTTTGAAAAGAGATAAAATTTCTTAACCTTAAATCCATTTATGTTACATTAACCAAGAGTGCTTTTCAGAGAAAAGTCCCATGGTCACCAATGGAATCGCCATTGTGACACGCGTGTACCGCTGTATGGGGCCGATCATTTTATATGGACCAGGTCCCATTTTTAGGGACGACCAAGTGAAGGTTTCTCGCTCTAGTTTATCGGTCGCTTTGCAATGGTTAAGGGATTTGACCAAAATCACAGAGTTTGGAACCTAAAAAAGGCATGAGATAGCATTACGAAGTACCCTATTCCATTGTTGGCAATTAACCTCGGGATGTGCCTTTTTGGGCATCACAAGGTAGGTATAAAGGAATCACCTCGGACCTTATGAGGCAAAAACCAAGAGAGGGGTTAGAACCTCACTCTTATTTATACCCTTAGTTAATGTGGCATAATTGGGCTTTTTAAATTAATTATTCTATCCCTTTTCTCCTGCGTATCATCATGGCAAAGAAAATAAAGGGTACTCAATCAAGTCAGAAAGTTGTAAATCATGGCATAAATATCCACAATGCATCAAATAAGAATCTATAAAATGGGTTATTCATTAAAAACCATTTTGAGTGGGGATGTTGGGCTCTGCATGCAATTGTGAAGAGGAGTTTATTGTGAGTTATATTTATTGAAAATAAGGATGTTTCATCCCAATTTATTGAATAAACTCTCGTATTATTTAATTATATACAAAGTATTTTACATTATTAAAGCTTTGCTATTTACATGTGATTTTTTGGAATTAAATAAGAAATTGGTCCCTTTTTATTGACAAAACTCCAAATTATTTAATACAAATATTCTTACGCGATATTTTCCATTAAGCAGAAGAAAATCTATTATTACACTAAACGGGTTAAAATTAATAAATAAGTACATGGAAGCAAAATTGCTTCACTACATCGGCCACATTGCATGTAAGGCCACAAGTTATATGCAAAAAGGAAATGAAATAAAGTAAAGCAAAAAAATAAAATGAAAGTTATTTTAAAAAAAATGAAATATGGGCTTTAAGTAGCGAGTCACACACCAAAAATTGACTCACAATGGGTGTGACATTTTGTAACACCCTAATAGCTCCTGGAAAGATATCGGAGTCGCCACGCACATAAATATGCATTCAATACAATTAAACTATAGCGGAAAATCATACTAATAAGCGGAAAGAAACATTGTTATAAACCAACATACTTCTTATATACGAATTTAACATATTCACGATGCAAAAAGACATCATCCATAAATTACATGATCATGTGCCTATTACTAACATTTACACTTCATAAGCAAAAAGTTCCCTTTATAAAAACATTACAAAACGAAACTTATACATATACAAAAACTCCACTTCACATTCTTAGTGGCCAGCAAATGAACGACTCCCAAAACCAGACCAAACCTGTATGCCTACATGGGAAAACAACCGTGCTAAGCGATAACGCTTAGTGGGGATATACAGAAGCAATAGACTTCTTATGAAGCCACAAGATTCACAAACATACATATCAATAACACTCATGTATGGAACATATATCAACATTATTTAACATATACATCAATATGAGCATATTAATAATACTTCTACATCATTTACATATACCTTTATATGCACATAATTTACATACATATAACATACCAACATGCCTTTATCATATATGTGAACTTCTGCATGTACGTATTCTCTAACTTTAACATTTATCATATCAGGTAAGTGAGAACATATCACTATGTCTTGCACATATAGTCATACATATGTAATTCGTATACATACAGTAGATCTTAGCTCTACTTAATCATTCAGAAGCATACAATAACTATTGCCTGAATTCACATCGATGGTGGATACGGGTGCTCTAGATACTGACTAGCAGTATCAAACATCTAGAGACCAAAGTCTCAAATCTTTAGATACCCGAAGGTAACAAGCTCTAGACCCATACGGGACAACTTTAGACCCAAACGGGGCCAACTCTAGCAGCTGCAAACTCTAACCCTTTATAAGCATGTTTATCTATCAACTATTATGAATCCTTCAAGCATAACATATAAATACATATATACTCTACTCATATAACATATACTTTACATTTACATAAGTGTCTAATCAGACCATCATACATCAAGCTCAATTCATGTATTAACTAAACAAACCATGCACACACATATACATTCATTTATCATCTATGACAAGTAGTATAAATTTAACATGCTCACATAGTATGTGTAATAACTTAGATTTTAATTACTTACTCAACATACCAATACATCAAGCATATGGTTCATATATTCATCTATGATATATATTTAAACCTTACTATGCATGGTCATACATAATTAGATGCAATATTACACACAAATAAAGACAAATGACTTAAATTCACAACTCTAGACAACGTCGCATGATAGAATTACAAAGTAGCTTCTGTCATGCCTGCGATGGATCTCGTGCTCACGACAAAGCATGACAAGACAAACCTCACCCATGAAGAAGAGCGCGATAAAACCAAAACTCAGTTTTCAAACTCCAAACTTCACAACTCTCAAGCACATACTTCACAGAAAGCTTTCAATAATCACATGCCTTACTTCAAGCATAATACTCACACTAAATCCAGCCAAAAGGGGCCTTCGACAAATACTCTCATGCATGCAACTTTCTCTACATATCTTGTAACTAACATATAATTAACATGCAAATAAACAACTTTATACAATCTTTTAGTTGTCGAAAAAGCAACATGCCACTCATCAGTAATAACCACATGCAATTTTAACAACTAAAAGAGCTCATGAACTACATCAAAGCTCACTAATTCCCAACTAAACAACATGCATCTACCAAGAAATCAAGTACAATCTCAACTCAAACAACATGCATTTAACAAGAAATCACACACGATCCCAAACCTCAAAATGTAGCTTGAACCACTTCTCTTCTAGCTCAAACTTTTTCCTTGCCCTTGTCTTTCCTCTTGTTCAATGCTTCTTGCACAACCAATCAAATATACATGCTTAATCCATAAATAAAATCAACTCAAAACTCATAACAGAATTGGGTAGGAGAAGAATAAAACAACTATAATTTCTAATCCACCCACTTACCTTTCAATTCTCTTACTAAACCTCTTCAAACCAATCCAAATTCAAACCTTTAGGTAAACCAAACGGAAAAGAATAAACAAGAAGATGAAATTGTAGAAATGAAGAACAAGAGAAGGAGAGAGAGAAGCCGGACCAACATGCAGAAAATGGGACATCTTGTCCCACTAACCCTATTTATTGCATGTGTGATCCAATTTGGCACTCTTTTCTTTTGCCACATATCCACTTCTTGACATGTGCCCCACTCAAAGCATACATCCCATTAAATCCTTGGCAATTCTCCCTTGTAGTCCCTCAAATCAACTTCTTTCACTGAATTACTTTTAATCTCTTTCAATCACATCCTCCTTTACTCATAAACTCACACTTAATCCATTTATTCTTGTACCCTTACAATACAATTATACTATCAACTCTACTAGGGTACACTTTAGGCCATTACACATTTACTCACACCCGTGACTAATGAGCCACAGGTACGAGATAACGAGGCTCACAATTTTTAGAGGGAGAAAAAGAGTCTAGGAAGTGACTTAGTGAGTCATGCCATGAGTCACTTCAAAACATTGACTTTCTTATTCCTCTTTTGTATTGTTCACGGCCTTAAAAATGGGTTAAAAACCTAGGAAATACATATGAAGAAAATAGGATAAAAACTCTCAAAACTCTTAAAAAATAAGTTTTAAAATTTAAACAAATCAAAACAGGTAAAAACAAAGCTTTTAACAAAAAAAAAAAACCTACAATGTTTCTATCATGCGGCAGATACACTTAAAAGGGTTCAAAACCTAAATTTAATCGAAATTGTAATACCCTTATCACTTCCATACAATGCCTACAATACATTGCTTAGACTATTGCCATGATTGTTTAAACGAACTTATAGCAATTGTGGTAATTTTTTTTTATATCGCTAGCATACCACAATCAATGCAGTCAAAACATTACCTTTAACATATTACATCATTCAAAAATCTATAACATTTACTATAATCAAAATATGTTTTTCATAATTAATCCTAAGCAGTTACATATATATGCTAGCAGTAAAATACATACTATTCTCATCTTCAATCCAGATGTCCGATCTGATCTTAAAGCTGATAGAACGCCTACTCCTCAAACGTCCTACTCGATACTTACACGCAGTAATATAAACTATGTGCTGAGCATTATAAATGCCCAGTGGTAATTACGAATCTAAAGATTTCCAATTCTAATTTACATACGCATATATGCACATTACTTCAGTCCTCAGTTTAGGCTCATCAAAGTCATATTACCATATAGCTCTTCATTTTACTTCACTTACAATTTCACACTATTTTTCTACTTTTTACTCTTAACTTATGATTTTACCTATTTGAAATGGTAAAGTTAAAATATTGTTACAGAACTGTTACATAAGATATAACGATAACGACTGAACTTAAGAATTTGTCTTAAATATTAAAATAAAGTATAAATTAAGTAAGAGTTAAAATAATTGATGTACATATAGTTTAAATGAAGAAATTTCTTGTATGCTCATGCATGTATATATTTAATTAGTCATGGAAAATTTACGATATGTATCCACCACTGGTCATTTTTAATGCTCAACACATAGTGTGGTTACTGCTTGCATGTTATAGAAAGAAAAGAAGTGGTAGTGGCCGAGGTTTACTGACAATCAAAAGAATATTCGATAGCAAGGATAAAGGTATAGGCATGGCATGTATACGACTGCAATTGATGAACACGAGATTATACGGGATAGGTATATCAATTGTGTGTCTGTAGGTTTGTTATATTATTGTATTTATATGAATGTTATTGTTGAAAAAAATGCCATTGAATCTGATAAGTGCATTACAGTGTATTTCATTGTAGTGTTGTGACATCCAATATCCATACCATTTATGGGTATAGGGTGTTCCATATAGATATAGAGTAATTTAGTGATTTTCATATAATGTAAATCTTGCATTTTTTGGAAAAATAAATAATATCACAAAGGTTTTGTACACATTAATAAAAAAAGATTCAGATAAACTAATTTTTATCACATTACAAAGCTTTTATAACCTAACCACCATTTAATTTGGGAATTTTAAATAAAATGAATAAAAATATTTTAGTGACCAAAGTCACTTCTCCTAAAATTTTTTGTCAAGTAAAGAGAGACCAATGCCCCATAATTTAAGTATCCAAAATAAGAAAGAGTTCCATAAAATAGCAAAGACTTTTATAGCATGTTTCATCATTTTTATCACTCAGAACAAAGTGGGACCAATGTCTCAAACACCTTTTTAATAATTAATAAAATTAATCATTTTCCCGATATTAGTTGTGAATAATAGTATAAGAACTCCTCGATAATGCATTTTCAAAGCATACTTTGGGAATAATGGTGAAATTGGATTGAGTACCTTGCTACTAAGAAATGGCAGATTTTGAAGGAAAATGCCACTAATAAATTAGGATTAAGGGACCAACGTCTCAATTCCCCTAGATGGGCCGGTGGCCCAATTCACCTAAATAATGGACCAATGTCCACAAATCATACATAAATGAAGCCTATATTATAAAATGCATAATTTAGGGTCACTTGTGTGAATGTGATGTATTGATGTTCTTTGTAGCTTTAATGCATTTATGCTTTAAAAGGAAAATAATAAACATGGAAACCATAGAGAAAGATAAGATATTAATTATAGGATAGAATAAGACCAAGATTCCTGAAGTCATATCTTTTGGAATTTAATCCCCGACCTAACCCACTGGGTGGCAACTCAACAAAAATCATTTGGGAAAGGGGATGTTTCAACATGTGAAAAAATGAGAGGGTTGACCCTTACCCGTTATGCTCTCTTATGGGGCTGCCAACTAACTTGTTATCCAATATGGGATACAGGCTAATTTATGAAGTGCTCATGATGTGATATCCTAGATGTGAAGAAGGAAATGTATTAGAATATGTTCATGTATATAAATGTATTAATTAGGCCTTTAATTAATCATTTAACTCCTATTATTTTATTGCGAATTAATAGTGTAGACACTGGGTCCTGAGGCGGCTTTTGTCAGAGTTACCTAATGAGGAAAATAGTTCTCTTATAAGGACAAGGAATCGAGAGATTCAGGGTCTCCCCACATTTTCATGCCTTTTTAAAATGATTTTAGCCCTCAAGGCCCTACGAAATAGATTGGTGGGGATAAAAACTCAGTTCTGGGTAGCAGAACTCCAGTCATACCAATTACTGATGTTTTCACACCAAATAGACTAGAAGAGCCAAGTCACACCCATGACCCACAAGTCACACCCGTGACTCATGAGTCATGGCCTTGACATGGAGACTTCTAGAAAAAATCTATAAAAGGAATTCAAATAGATGGAAAAATGGGTTCTTCCCTTTAGTTCTTGGTTCTTCTTAGTTCAAGTAACTCTTTAGCTTTCATTCTCCCTACTTTTTAAGGTTGTGGGCTTGTGACGCGCGCTGAACCCCAGGGTGCCCCGAATGACTCGTTTTGAGGGTATTCAGAAGAGGTTTATAAGACTTGCAAGAGATTACAAGGGAGTCTAGTTTGGGCAACAAAGAGGTGTTTTGGAGTCGCCACCCAATAAAATAATGGAAAAGGTAGTCTAGCCTCACTGAGCCTAAGACAGCACATGTGTGTCTATTTTTAGCAATCAGAGATATTTTGGAATTCTCCTTCCAATAGAACATTGGAAAGATTCATCTAATCTCATGAAGCCTAAGACGATGCATATACGTCTATTTTGGGCAAGCCAGAGATATTTTGGAGTCCCCACCCTAATAAAATGTTGGGATGGTTCGTCTAACCTCATGGAACCTAAGACAATGCAATTTGGTCCTATTTTGGGCAACAAGAGATATTTTGGAATTCTCTTTCCAATAGAACATTAGAAATGATTATCTAACCTCGTTGAGCCTAAGACCAGAGATGGTTCGGGACTTCCCATTTATTCATAAGTTGGTTAAATTATAATTGAGTTTTGAATTTAATCTTTCATTCCTTTTCTCATACATTTTAATGCACTAATTAAAGCGCAAGTCAATCATGTAATGAAAGCGTAAATAAAAGTAAATTAAACATAAAACAAATAAAAGCATAATAATTTACAATAAAACTAGGGGCAAAATACAACACCCAATGTAAATAAAATGAAAATCATACATAAAATGGGATATTTATTAACGATGAGGACATTGGTCCTCGCATGCATACTTAAGAGAAAAAAAAAAGTGTTAAAGGCGATAGTTTATTTTGGATGAAAAACTAGGACATTGGTCCCATTTTTATTAGAAAAATTTCAAATTATTTAATATAAATATTTTTGCGGTTTTCTTTTTAACGTGCATGAAATAAACAATTTTATGAAAAATTATATGCAAAATAAATGGAAAATCCAAATAAAAAAATAATGCAAATAATAAAAATAATAAAAAGTCAAACCAAAATGAGCCTCCTAGATCTCCCCATTTGCTCGCGATAATGCCCAAGCAAAGAAAACAAGTGTTGAAATCAAAAATAAAAACAAATAAAATTAATTTTAGTGATAAAGTCAAGAAAATCAATTAAACATATAAATTAATCAATAATAAATTAAAATAGACAAAAAATGCATTATGAAAGTCAAATAAATTAAATGACATGATTGAAACAAATGAAACAACATATTAATAGATTAATACATAAAAATAAGAAAATAAACAACAACAACAACAACAACAACAACAACAACAATAATAATAATAATAATAATAATAATAATAATAATAAACAATAAATAAGTAATAAAAAGAATGATAATAAATAATACTGTTAAATAAAAGAAGAACAAATAATCAAATGAATAGAAAGGGAAGAAAAAAAAAATGCAAAAACTATTAAATTTATATCTAAGATAACATAAAAGAAATTAATAAGCAATAAATATAAAGATCTACATGATTACTAATTAAATATGAACAAATATAAATAAAAGAAAATAAAAAATAAGAGATCGAGTCTTCAATATTTACCCTCAGAATTCAGATTCGATTGAGAGAAAAATGTGATTGATTTCCTTGTTTTGTTTTGCAAAATTAGAATTAAAGATAATAAAAAATTGAAATTTTATTCCAAGAAATAAATTGCTTAAAAAAGCAATGAAATAAAAAATTATCAAGAATAAAGAATGAATTTTTTTTGTCTAAAAAATGATTATTGATTAAAAAAAATTGATTTTTGAACCTTAAGAAATTTATTTGAAGAAGAAATAAAAATAATGAAAGAAAAATGAAAATTTTCAAGAACAAAAAATTATTTATCTTTGTCTCAAGTAAAGTAATTGATTAGAACAAATAAATAAAAATATCAAGAACAAAAAATCATTTTTCTTTGTCTCAAGAAAAATTATTCATTAAAAATTTAATTTTTTAACCTTAAAATTTTTATTTTGGAGGAGAAAACTCAAAAAAAGTAGAGAGAATTTTCTTGGAGAAGAGAAGAAGAGAAAATAATGTTTTTAACCTAAAAAGAATCCTCCCCTTTTCCTTTTTCATCTTTTTCTATTTATATGCTTTAATAAAAAAAATACTAATTAATTAAGAAAAAAAATAAATTTAAATCAGAATATTTATTATCTTAATTTTAAAAACTGAAAAAATCATGAAAATCCCAAAAAAATATCGGATAAAAAATCAATTTTAGGGAAAAAAATCCCGATTTTGGGCCAAAAATCACATTTTCTGTAGATTTGGGTTGGCAGGGCGACCGCCGAGCGCCTTTGGGCGCGCAGACCGCCATCGATGGGCGCGTGGACCCCCGTCGATGGGCATACAAAGTGCCCGCTGGGCGAGCGCTGTGCGCAGGCAGGCGCGCGCCTTGCCCACGCGCACACGCCGGCGAGGCTCGTTGCCGACGACCGAATTTTTTTTTAAGACAAATTTGACTAAAACACTATAATTCCAAACTCTCTTTTTTTATATTTATTTTTATTTTTTATTTTTTTATTTTTTTGGTTCTAAAAAGCAATATTGACAAGTAAATTATCACTTCCAACCTTTTTGCCTGTGAACAGTCATTACTTTCATCATTGGGTAACCCTAATCTAGGGTGCCTAGGTGACCCAAAATTCAGAGAAGAAGAAAAGACGTGTGTACCTGAGGTGAACCTTACCTTCCTGATACTAGAAACCTGTGGCTTGCGACTGTCACTACCAAAGACTTGTTTAATACATCATATTTATCTTGTCGACCACCTTCGGGCCTGTACAACGTAGAGTTGTTGACGAGCTGTAGCGTACTCTGCTGTGACTCGTCGCTTGCATAGCGTAGATTTATTGACAAGCTGTAGTGTACTCTGTTGTGACTCATTGCCTGTATGGCATAGAATTATTGATGAGCTGTAGTGTACACTGTTGTGACTCATTGCCTGTATGGCGTAGAATTGTTAATGAGCTGTAGCGTACTCTACTATAACTCGTTGCCTGCACGGCATAGAATTATTGACAAGCTATAGCATACTCTGCTGTGACTCATCGCTAGCGCCGCATAGAATTGTTGACGAGCTGTAGCATACTCTGCTGTGACTCGTCACCTGCACCGCATAGAATTGTTGACGAGCTGTAGCGTACTCTGCCGTGACTCGTTGCCTGCACGGTATAAAATTGTTGACGAGCTGAAGTGTACTCTGCTGTGACTCATTGCCTGCATGGCGTAGAATTGTTAATGAGCTGTAGCATACTCTGTTGTGACTCCTTGCCTACATGGCATAGAATTGTTGACGAGCTGTAGCGTACTCTGCTATGACTCATCTGCACTCATTTTTCTGACCACCCTTCGGTCTGGCACAGCATGTTCTTGCTAACCCTCATTCGATCTGCAAGGCATCTAATTGCTACCATTGAGCTATTGGGGCCGATGTCAAACGGGTGTCCCCTGAAGGACGGTTGGTTGTTCCTTGGAGAAGGATTTGTGGAATCTGAATATCATCCTCTTAATTGCACCGAGTCATTTTTTAGACTTCCAAAGTACGGATATCATCTTTTTGTAAAGTTCATATATCATCCTCTTAGAGATCCCTTACCGACTATAATATACCAAACACTGATCCCTCTATCACCTTTAACCGAAGCCTCCTTGTTGAAGAAAAAAAAAACCTATATGCCTCTTAAGAGGGCTTTGTGCTTGCAGGGAGACTTTGAAAATCTACTCTCACTGAGAGGCTTAAATGTTCACTGAGAGACTTTGATGCTCTCTGAGAGGCTTTAGTGCTCACTAAGAAACTTTGATTGCTCATTGAGAGGCTTTGATGCTCACTGAGAGATTTTGATTGCTCACTGAGAGGCTTTGATGCTCACCGAGAGACTTTGATTGCTAACTGGGAGGCAGTTATAGGTCACTCGATAGCTAAATAATTTAGTGTAATTGCAAAAGTGATATGTAAAAGGAATAAGTGGTTAAGGTGATAAGTGAACCTAGTGACATTAACAACAAGTGTAGAAAAAAAAATGTGAGCCTTAATTTCATAAGTAAGTAACTTTTAATCGATCTTGGTAATCGCACAGTATCGCTAAGTCGGCAGTATACGTATAGGATATAAGGGTGTTACATTTATTTTTGTATCAGAGCAAAGGTTTAGGCGATTCTAAGATCGAAGTGGGGATTGTTAAGTGATTGTATATACATGCCATTGAAAGTGGATATTTTGTTATAGTTTTAATGTATGCTTGCTCCTTGTTATAGTGTACCAATGGCGTCCGATTGAAGCTTCAGTGTTGGGGATGGCGAGAGTGGAGCCTCGGCCGGTGTGGGTCGAGCTGAGACTCCAAGATAGCAATCTACTCAATCAGTGCCACCTCCCCCTCCCTAACCTAAATTCTTGACCATGATGACGGATTATATTCGACACCGAATTCACATTGAGATGGAACAACACATACAGCAACAATAACAACAGCAAGTGCCAGTGCCACCAGCAGCTCCAGCACAAAGAAAGCCAATCTTGGAGCAGCTCAAAAAGATGGGAGCTGAAGATTTCTTTGGTAGGGATTCAGTGACTTCTAAACAAGTGGAAGAGTGGTTGTTCCGTACTAAAAGGCTGTTTGAGATTCTCCATAGTACTTCAAAGGAGAAATTTGAGGGCACAGTGGCATTACTTCAGGGTCCAGCATACTTTAGGTGGGACTCAGTCAGAAAACATACCCCAGATGATTAGCTGAACTGGGAGTTCTTCATTGACCAGTTTGGAAAGAAATACATTGGTGCTGAGTATAAAGCTGCGATGCAAGATGCCTTTTGGAGGTTGAAACAGGGCAACAGAACAGTAGTGGAATAAGAAAGAGAGTTTTTGAGAGATTGAGTGGTTATCTCGATGATGTGCTGAGGACTGGACCTAGATTGATAGAGAGATTTGAGCATGGCCTTCACAACAAAATCAAGCAGATAGTCAGTGGTCAAAATCATCAAAACTTGAGATCCCTTGTAGTTGCAACCATTAAAGTTGAGACATCCCGGGCTGACGAAGCAGAGAGGTAGGCACGGTTTCTGCAGAAAAGGAAACCGAGGCAGTCTAGTGGAACAGGTAGCCAGAATAAAAGACCTAGAGGACCACCCCCATCTCAGAGTAGGGGTTCTGCAGTGCCGACTCACAGTCATAGGAATCAAGGCGATAGTGGCATCCTAGTATCATCAGTAGGGATTGCACCCTAAGGCAGAGGTAAAGGAGTGCCCCAGTAGTGTGACCATTGTGGCAGATCTCACTCAGGCGAGTGCAGATATATTTCGGGTGCTTGTTTTAAGTGCGTGTCAAAGGAACATCTAGTTAAAGATTGCCCTGATGCGGTACCATAGTCGGTGACCTCTCCAGCACCAAGAGCGGGTCTTTCTGCACCGAGAGGGCGAGGTAGGGGGATAGCCTCCCACACTTCAGCTAGACCTCCACCACCACCTTAGGGACAGGGTCGCCCTACAAGATGAGCTTATGCAGTCAGGGCCCGTGATCAGGAGGATGCTCCAAATGTGATCGTAGGTAAATTTTCTCTGTTCTCAGATTCAGTGTACGCACTTATAGATCCCGGGTCCACACATTCTTATATTAGCAAAGACATTGCATGGGGAAATGGGTTAGATAGCTCTCCCTTAGATCATGATATCTTTGTGAGCAATCCATTGGGTCATAGTGTGATAGTGAATCGATTCTTTAGAGATTGTCCCATCAGTGTTCAGGATTGTGTTTTCCCTGCCAATTTGATTGAGCTTCCCTTCAAAGAGTTTGATGTTATTTTGGGAATGGATTGGTTAACCACTCATCATGTGATGGTTGACTGTAAAAGGAAAAGAGTGACTATTAAGACTTCAGATGATCGAGAGATAACAGTGGTGGGCCGAAGATCAGATTTTCTACCTGATGTTATCTCGGCCACAGCAGCAAAACGATTGATCAGAAAGGGGTGTGTGGCCTATTTATGCTATGCAATGGAAGCAAAGAAGGGAACGCCTAACTTGGCTGATGTACCTATAGTGTGTGAGTTCCCAGATGTGTTTCTAGAAGATCTTCCAGGCTTGCCACCTAATTGAGAGATTGAATTCTCCATTGAGGTGGCTCCGGGAACTGTACCAATTTCCATTGCTCCATATAGAATGGTACCAGCAGAGTTGAAAGAATTGAAGATTCAATTACAGGAAATTGCTTGAGAAAGGCTTCATTAGGCCCAGTGTATCGCCATGGGGAGCTCTAGTTTTGTTCGTGAAAAGGAAAGATGGATCACTCAGATTGTTTATTGATTATAAGCAGCTAAACAAGTTGACAATTTAGAACAAATATCCATTGCCACGTATTGAAGATCTATTTGATCAGTTGAAAGGTGCAGCTGTATTTTCAAAGATGATTTGACATCGGGCTATCATCAGTGGAAGGTTAAGGAAGCAGATGTGTCCAAGACAACTTTTCGCACCAGATATGGACACTATGAGTTCTTAGTGATGTGTGTGCATAATGTGCGTAAAATGCATACATAAAACTATATACACGAAACACAAACAAATGATTAATGTACAAAATTATGTGTACACAACTATACGCATAAAGGATTGAATGCACGTGATATACTGGAGGATATGTAAAAGATCTATGCATGTCAGATGCATGTGAGATGTAAAAAATATATAGACCAGATCCTAGGTGGTCAAGAGATATGTTAAGGATACTGCTTGGTTGCTCACATTGTCTAATGCCCCCAAGGATCTAGAAAAGCATCGTCTTGGCTTTAGGGGTTCTGACCCATAATCTTTCCAAAGAGAACTGACTCGTGCAAGTCTTTGCCCCCCGGTCAATGAGCATTTTGCACCATATGCCTAAAGGGAAGTTATTCGAAGTAATGTCGCCTCATCACTCCAGGCTTCAAAAGTCATTGTTTTAAAGGTAGTGCATCCCTTGTGGATTTTCACACTAGCTTTTCTTAGCGGAAAATGTGTCCCCTTAGGGATTTTCACATGACCCTCTGCCTAATTTTTGCCTGGAATGGACCCAACCCACTCTAGCGGCTTTTATTCATTTCTTTTCATTTTTTTATTTATTTATTTATTTTTTTTAATGGGAAGGAGTAGGATTTATCACATGAAAAATTATTATTACTGCCGTAAGACTTGCTCCAACATATGTCCTCATGTCTGCAACAAATTTCTCTTAACCATTCAATTGCATGTTTATGCCTAGCTTATGCATGCATTTCTCTCTATATGCACCATATGGCAATAAGAATGACCGTGACTAAACATGTGATGCAAAAACACTAGTTTTATTCCATCTTAATGAGTAACACCTCAGGTGCATTCAACTCCTATTATCAATCAGCCCACTCGGGTTTTCATGATTGAATATTTTCTCTTAGCTCTTAATTTTTTCTTTGAGCACGGATTCTAAATCTAATGTTGGGGACGAGATTTAACTCAAATGCATGAACGCACTCGTGGCTCGCCACTTGAAGTTCAAGAACACCATATGCCTCTTCCTACGTACCAAACCTTATTAGAAGGTCATCTCCGCTAATTGGATAAGACTGAACCAAGAATCAAGAGGTCTAACTTTGGTTGTAACGTTAGGCTTAGGTAGATGGCTGCCAAAGAATGATCAAGTCGCTAGAGAAAAATGGCCGCAATATTTACTCGACTGATGGGTGAATCGTTCTCAGCTCAGTCGCATATACAAAGGTATTCTTGAATTTGGGCTTGATAAAATTTTAGCTCATCAAGGTCAAGATAACAATTAAAAAAAAGAAAATCGTCGAAACTCGTCAAGTGGTTACTATCTTGAGCTCTTTTTTATTTTTATTTTATTTTTTAGAGCTCATGTCTTTTGCGCATGACTAAAACCCTCTTCCCGAAGTGTAAAATTATCCTTATTAGGGCAATTTTTGATAACCCAAAGAATTGTCAATGATGTACATCCATTCTTATTAGAGCGGACATTTTTCTAAGGGGAGGTAAAAATCATTTTAGGCAAAGGGTAGTTTCAATATGTGCAACAATAAAATTGGTACGCATTTAGCATACCAGCATAAAGGCTCAACGGGCTGACAAGCGATTGCAAAACAAGGGTAGGAAATGGTCATTTAGAGATCTATACAAAGAAGGGCTACCTAAATCATCTTCTATATTTAGCCTTATCCAGGGATCGCTTTGACGGGTAATCAGAAAAGTTCTAGTACTCTTAGCGAGTTTCCATCCAATCCCCTAATTGCAACTAGTTTTTTTTTTCTTTGTCTCACTTCAGGAGTCAAGTTGGATGCAACCAAGATTACTATTTATTGAAACTTAATGAAACAGTGTTTATTAAACTAATGCCTCAATCACGATTATCACTTATGCTTGATGCAATAAGATATGACAATACATATTGTAGACACCGGGTCCTGAGTCAGCCTAGATCGAAGTTACCCGATGATGATAATTGCTTTCACAGGCTAAAAAGGTTAAAAGTGATGATTTCCTCAAAAAATTTGCATTTTAGAGTGAAAAATTGAAAAATATAAAAAATATTTTAAAAATTAATTTTGAAGAATGGGGTTTTAAAATTAAAGTATTTTTAGTCAATTTAAATTTAAGAAAAAAAAATTATTTTTCACGAATGCCACCGCGCGGCAGCGCCTACGCGTGGAGCGACGCGCAAGGCATCGCTCGCGCGCTCACCCGTCTCTCCGCGCGCGCTGCGTGCATTCCCGCGCAGCGTCGCCTGCGACGCCCGTCGCTAGCGTCCCTTCCCCCTAGCATCGCTAAAGGGTCTGAATCAGCCCCTTTTCCGATTTTTTCACCATTATTCCGATTTTTTTCACCCCAAATCAAGGTTTTTTAGTCCAAATTAAATTCTAAAATATTCTTTTAGATAACTAATCAATAAAACTTGATTTTATCACAAAAAATAAAGGAAATTGAGTTTGAATGAAATTCTTTTTTCCCTAATTGAATTAGGGCAACTTTTTCCTCCAACCTATATATTCTTAATGATAGAAAAATTAAGGGGGAGCCTCCATAATAATTTTTTTACATCTAAATTTTTCAGCTTCTCTCCTCTTTTGATTTATTTCTTCAAAGTTTTGAGATTTTGTCCTTGAATTAATAAGGTTTAATTGAGATTGGAAAATTAATTTTCATTACTTAATTATTCCAATTGATTCTTTTGTTTGGCTCCAAGAAAATTAATCATTCACTTCAAAATCATTTCTTTTCAATTTCAAGCATCCAAATTAATTTCTTTGTTTCATTCATAAACAAAGATAATTAATTTCATTGCTAAATTACTTTTTCAAGCAATTTTTCGGAAAATCATTACTTTTCCTTTATCAAATCCAATACTTTGAGGGTAAATATTCTAGGCTTAATTTCTATTTTCTTTTATCTTATTTATATTTAATTTATTCATGTATATTTTATTATTTTTATTGATTTATTTATTGTTTTCATTTATTCATTTGTTGTATTGATTTTATATTTGTTCTTTTTAATTGTTTATATATGATTTTATTTTTATTCATGTGAATATTGTTTTCTTTTAATTCCTAACATGTAAATAATTTATTTTATTTTGATTCCTCATTATTTTTAACATTTAAATAATTAATTAACCTAAATTAATCTTTTTGCCATGTAAATAGTTTGTTTTAATTATGAACACATCAATTAATCATGTCATTGTCTTAATTATTTTTACAATTCTCTTATTTACTAATCTTTATCATTCTTTTTGTCATTTATTACATGTTATATTTTTTGTTTATTCTATTATTTGTTTGCTTTCATTATTATTATTGTCATATTTATATTTTCATACATTAATTTTATCAACATGCCATATTTTATTTTATTCACATCATTTAATTAATTTGTCATTTATAATTGCATTTTTTCCATTTATTTTGGTCTGTTAACATTTTAATTCAATCATCATTCTTTTCATGTCATCTTATTTTATTTTAATTTGTCATTCATTATTTGGTATATTTTATTGATTTAATTATTTTAATTACTAACATTATTTTGTTTATTGTTTTGTTTTTATGTCAAAAACTCATTTTTTGCTTGGGCATTTTTGCGAGCACACGGGGGGAATCCAGAAGACTCGTTTGGTTTATTTATTTATTTTATTTGTTTATAATATTTACTTGTTTGTCTTTATATTTACTTTTGCCATGTATATTTTTGTATAAAATCATTTATTTTAGGGCCGCTAGAAAGAAAATCACAAATATTTTTTATTAATTAAATTGATATTTTTCCTAAATAAAAATTGGACCAATGTCTCAATTTTCTCCATCCAAAATCATCACATAAAAATTGTTTCATAAAAATATGCATGCGAGGACCAATGTCCTCACCATTAATGAATATCCCGATTTATGCATGATCTGTATTTTATTTACAATGGGGGTTGTATTCCGCCACTAGTTTTGTTGTATTTACTTTCACGTATTTTATTTTATTTATTGCTTTCCTTAAGTGGACAACCTGCGCTTTAATAAACTGCATTAAAATGAATGAGAAATAGGATGAAACTCTAAATTCAGAGCTCAATTATAAACTTAACCAAGGTATGAATAAATGGGAAGTCCCGAACACCTTCTCTGGTTTAAGACCCCCGAGGTTAGATAACCTTTCCAAATTTCTTGTAAATTAGGTGGCGACTCCAAAATGCCTCAAAGGTGCCTAAAGGTTTCATGTGATTAGATGAACCTCCTAATGTTCTATTGGGTAGGGGATTCAAAAATGTCTCGTGTAACCCAAGATCAAAAAGACGTGAGCCAATCCCTCGAATCCTAAAAGCGGGTTCAACGAGGGCCTTGCTGGTCCTGCGCGCGTCACAGTGGCGACTCCGCTGGGGATAGTACTCGAGACATCGCTTCGAAAGTACCTTGGTTAAAATTTACAATTGAGTTTTAATTTAAACATTTCATCCTTTTTCAAAACTGCATTGCACCGCTTTAGAGCCTTAGATTTATGCTAGTTTGGTCCCTCTATTAGCCCCGGTGCATTCCCGAACCACAACCCGACGTTCACTCAATGTAGGGAAGTGTTAAGGATAATCACCAGCCCAAGCCTCGTACCATCAAGGTATATCAAATGGTGACCCGATCGGTCGTTACGCTCATTATGAGCTACACCCGTCGGAAGGGACGATGCTTGGGTAACCCCAAAATATCATCACCCATGACCAAAGCTAATGTAATGGCAATAGATACTTCCTCTAGGTAACATGTACCTTAATACAATGCTTGTTATGTGGGCCATTACACATTGAACAAATTCAACCCAATTAAATGGGCTTTTATCAAAGGCTTTCATCCCTCGGTGGGCCCATCTTAGTTTAGTTGAAATGTTTAAATACATAAAGGCCAAAATCCATATGTGTGCGTATTAGATAAGAGATGTTATGATGCCGATTTTCCACCGAGCACCATACGCGTCCATTGGGTTCCCCGCTAACCCATGGATCAAGCCCACCTAGGAAAGAGACCACATTACCTCGTGTGTGGGAGTAATAAGGTTGGAAGGATCTACTTGCTTGCATGTGATTGTAAATGTTGCATAACTCATTATCATGCATTGTATATGTCATTCATGCATCATCCTAACAATCTAATTTTTTCAGCCATCATAGATTCATCTAGGTGGACTAGAGGTTCCGACGGTCGGTTCGTAAGGACAAATCTGCTCTTTGAGTTACCAAAACTAGTGTCTGACTGGGATTCTGAGTCATTCTCATCAATCAGTGAATCCTCTCTTGAATTATCAATGGCAGAAGAACCTGGAGCTTTGACCACTCAAGACCTAGCTAGGAGGCTAGAGGACTTCGAACGGAGAGTGCTAGACATGATGGGTGCCATGACTGAAAGGATGGCCCATCCACCTGCTGCCCCACAGCCGCCTGCTGCTCTACAGCCACAGGCTGCCCCTCCTCAGGGGCAAGCCGAACCACCTGCTGGTGGGGAGGCTCCCTTCGTTGGAGTTGCTGTTCGCCAACCCAACAATGATCACAGAGCTGCCGCACCCATCGAGCCAAGAGGGGAAAGGATTCATAACCCTAACGATGATTCCCTGATGGAGGAAGAAGAAGAAGAGCCAATAGTCCACCATGTTGTGAGGCCTAGGGCACCCAGAGGGGAAGACGAAGCCTTAAGGGGGATGAGGCAACAGATTTAGGCAATCACGCGCATGCTATCAGTTGGAAAGGGGGTCAACCCAGAAGACAGAGATCTTGTCACACTCCAAAATAGCCCTGGTCGGATTGTGCATGCTAAGTCGAGATCAGAAGGGTATTTCGGTAATTTGTGTTTGAGAATTTGGAGTGTTAAGGACCTAATTGATAGGATAATTAAGTTTGTAAGAAAAGAAATGTGTAAGTGAGTGTAGTGTATTTTGTTTAAGGACTAAAGAGCAATTTTTGATTTGGAAAAGTTGAGTGGGTTTTGAGGTCCTATTAGGATCTGCCAAGTGGGCTTGTTAGGTGGGCATTGAATGAAGAAAAGAAGAAAGGAAAGAGAGTGAGAGAGGGAACACATATTGCAATTCCATTCTCCCCTCTCACGCCTGCCCTTCTTCTTCTCTTCTCCTTTCTCTGCTTCTCCTTTCTTTCACGTTTGGCTTGGAGTTGAATTTGGCTTGGATTGTTCTTTGTTTGAAAAGGTAAGTTGGTTTAAGGTTTTCTACGTGCTCCTGTTCTTCTTCATCTTCCTGGTTTTATCTTCAATTAGGGTTATGAAGAGTAATTGTGGGTTTCTTGTTTGTGCAAGTTTTGGATTGTAAGAAGAAGCAAAGTAAAGGCAAGCAAAGGATTGAGGACTAATCTTGAACCTGATTTTGGATCTTCGATTCCAGGTTTGGGAGTGTTTTGGATTGCATGCAATGTTTGAACTCCTGTACTCTTCAATCTCAGTTGAATGTCCATGCCCTATTTCTCACTAGGCTTATAATTGTGTTTGCGTGGTCTAATTTCTGGAAATTGATGTGTTCTGGAATGTGTATATGCATGATCACGTGAGTAGATGTGTTTGTAATGCATGTTAAGGATTGAATTTGAAGTTCTGAGTTTAAGATTTGAATTTACTGTATTCTTAGGGTTTATGTTCTTTAATAGATTAAATGTGTTTATGCATGGTTTAGATTGTTTTAATTGATGGTTTAAGCTGGTTTTATGTCAGTTTGATGTTTGGATGATCGATTGAAAGGTAAGATGAGTTGGGTAGTGTTTTGAATTAGACTGAAAATGGTTTTTATCGAGTTCTTTGAAATTCTGGAAAACATTGGAATCTGCAAGTTTGAGATCGGGGAAGAAGAAGAGGGCGAGGTGAGTGGCTCACGCGACGTGAGCTATGCTCACGTGACGTGAGCCATGCTCACGCAAATTGCTCACGTTACGTGAGCAGATTGCTCACGCGACGTGAGCGATGCTCACGCAACGTGAGCAGATTGCTCACGTTACGTGAGCAATGCTCACGCGACGTGAGCAATGCTCACGAGACGTGAGCTTTGCTCACGCGACGTGAGCAATTGCTCACGACGTGAGCAACCTTCACGTGACGTGAAGGTTGCTCAGGTCTCTCGATTCCTCTGTTTTGCTTCTGTTTTTCTTTCCCCAAGCGACCAGTTTTTATCAAATGATTTCCAAACGCTTTTTAATGGTATTTTTCTTACTGTGTGCTATATTACCTTGCGGATATGATTGATGATCCCAATTTATTTGGTATTAATAATATGTTATCTAAGATAAGTTATATGTAGTATTTTGGAATCAGTTTTGGATTATAGTAATCCTGTTGAATGATTGTGGGATTTTAACAGTATGGTTTGGACTTTAATATGCTTATTATTGTGATATGTATTGCACGTCATATTTTGAATGCGAAAGAATTATGAATGCTGACTTTCTGATTATTTAAGTCCCAAACATGTTCTGTCATAATGTGAATTATGCTATGCATATTTTTAGTCTGTTTCTTCTTTAAGAATAATTTGCTATGCTTAAGTTTATGCCGTAACTTTTCCCCGACCATGATGATGCGTCCTTGGTCTTTAGCATAATATGATTCAACATGTGTTTTTTTTGTTATGCTTTAGAATGATGAGTAGTGCTAAGATGTTATCAATTGAGTTATTGCATGCTCCAGTATTTGACTTGTATGAAGTATGATTGGCATCCTGCTATGTCAGACTTATTTGAATAATATGGTTGATGTCGGAATACATTGTTATGCTTTAGCCTTTGAACTCAATGTGTTATATTTAAATGTAATTTGGATTATGCATGATTTAAACTTAGTTATCTTCACCTAACGCATGATTAAGATTTTATATCGATAATCATTGGCAAGATAATGTTTCTATACCTGATTCTTGTCATGCTTTAGAATGTTGTTAAATGTTAAAAAGGTATAGACTGAATTATGTTTTGCAATGACAATTGAATGATATACGACCAACTTCATGAACATATTTATATGTCTATCATTCTCTAGTTATGCATGATGTATATATATATTTATGCGTTATGCGATTCGAAGCATGAATTATTTTATGCATGACCTGCGAGAGTCAGTCTAGTGGATAGTTAGGCATGCCTAATAGAGTCTTCAGTAGCTGCAGCGCCCTTTGAACGTTTGGACCCTGATCAGGTCCCCCGACTGGTTCCTCGCGAACCCCCCATCAGTACGGATCCTCGTGATCATTTTTAATGTATTTGGATCGGGTTAAGATCCCCCATCAGTAAAATGCTTTTGTGATAAATAAAATGGTTTTCGATTCGTACCCGTAAGGTACCCTTTGGCCGACTTGTACCCGTAAGGTACTAATCAGTTCAGTATACTCGTTATCCACTATTGTGAGTCAGCAGGTGCTTTGATGGTTTGTTTTATGCTGATTTGATATAGCTATCAGAATGTGATATCCGATGGATTGTGATAAGGATTTCAGAAATTAGTTTATATGTATATGAATGTGACTATGGGCTTCAGAATGTATGTCTATTTTAAGTAAGCATGACTTTATATTTAATATGATTATCCGTACCTGTCATGTGATTTGTTATAAGTTTCTGAATGCTTTGAATATGATTCGACTAGAGTATTTATGTATGCGACTTAAACATGTTTTGTTATTTATAAGCATGTGAACCGGAGCAGTTGTGATGGTAAGTATGTGATGTTTAACTGTACTTTCTGCATGTTGATGATATGAATGTAATACTAAGTGGTTATGCCTTCAGTCTCCGCTATCTGAGTGTTTTTGCATGATGCTTAATATATTAGAGTTGCGCAGCGGTATTGTGATGCTCTAAATGTTATCCTTTGGGATATTTGACTAGTATGGGTGTTTGGCATGTCTAAGTATGTTGGTTAGCTAGCATTCTTAACATGATGGTTTGGTTGTCAGTTCATGCATGGGTGCTTAGTTATGTCAATTGCATGTGTAAAGCTCATGTGACTCCGCACGGTAAGTGATGATATTTGCTACCCATGTAGGTTTATGCATGTGGTATAATATGAAGTTCTGCATGATGATTCTTGTATCGTGTATTGTTTTATGTCTGTTTTGGCCTATTCTGAACATGAGTATATGTTATGGTTGTGAGTTATCGAATGAATGCCGTTACTATGCCAGCATGATCATATTTGTTATGAATATCCGCATTTGTCATTTGAATGTGTTTTGCCTCGGCGACCATTGTGAATGGCCGTCCATACTCTTGTGTGTTCTCCCCACTAAGCGTATATCGCTTAGCACGGATTTCCTTTCCGTGCAGGTGGCAGGTTTGGTTCTGTTCGAGTCGCGCTTCTGCAAGGTCGGCCACATAGGAGTTAGAAGTTCTGTATTTTGTTTAGCTCCTGTATTTCAGCTTTTGTAATTCTGTAGTATTGTATATGTAATTATTTATGTTTTAATCTTGAGTTTTCTTTTGGGAATGTAATAGTTAGTATGTTATTATGTTTAGTTATTCCTTTGTTTTATTATTTTGCTTATGCATCCGTTGTATGGTCATATGTATGCTTCTGTGTATGCTTCTGCTTAGTGTCTGCGTGTGCGTGAGTTATTGCATGATCAGTCCGTGCCTGCAGTCTGGTAAGTTTTTAATTAACCCATTTTTCCGTATGTATGCTATGTGTGAATGTATACTTCCGCATTGTGCATGTGCATATCTGTATGAGTGAGCGTCGGGTAGCGCGTCCGTCGGCGTCCTTCCAACGGGGACGGCGATGGGGGTGTTACAGTTAGTGGTATCAGAGCCCAGGTTTGATGGTTCTGGGTGTGTTGTTTGTTATGTGTTGAGTCTTTGCATGAGAGTCGGTTTTGTGTCATGGCCTAATGCAGATGCGTCTTATTTTGTGTCATGTCTAGATGGAGTCTGATCCTAGTGAGAATGTGGGCGAGACAACAGAAAGTGTGAACCGAGTTAGTGCTGATCAGAATGTTTTCGAGCGTCTTCCAGTTGAAGATTCTCGTCGGGTTTCTGAGGAAAGGGCTCTTGTACAAGGGTTGATTCGGATTTTAGATAGATTGACTGCTCCTCGTGCTTCTCAAGAAGTTGTGCGGTATGCACCTCAGAAGAGAAAAGGATCGGTTAGTGAAGTGCCAGCAGGAAAAAGGGTTCGAGGACCTTTGATGGGTCAACAATTTCGAAAGCAACATGGGAACAAGTGTAAGAAGTGGGTACCGTCAGTATGTCAGCACTGCCAGAAGCGACATCATGGTCCATGTCGGAAGCTTTCAGGTGCTTGTTTTAGGTGTGGCAGTATGGAACATCGGATTGCCGGTTGTCCTAAGAAGATGAGTGAGAGTCTAGCTGGGCAAGCTAGAAAGGATGTGGAGGATTTGCTCAGATCTTCTCGAGTGTCTTCAGAGTTTGCAGCACCTAGCAAGGATTCGAAGGAGACCGCAGGTTCTTCTGGTAAGTTACATTGCAAGCTTTTGTTTAAGTAAGTTTTGTTTGTTTGGGTTGTGTGGATGTAAGTGTTTCACTGTGAATTTCGAGGACGAAATTCTTTTAGGAGGGAAGAGTTGTCACACCCCAAAATTGCCCTGGTCGGATTGTGCATGCTAAGTCGAGATCGGAAGGGTATTTCGGTAATTTGTGTTTGAGAATTTGGAGTGTTAAGGACCTAATTGATAGGATAATTAAGTTTGTAAGAAAAGAAATGTGTAAGTGAGTGTAGTGTATTTTGTTTAAGGACTAAAGAGCAATTTTTGATTTGGAAAAGTTGAGTGGGTTTTGAGGTCCTATTAGGATCTGCCAAGTGGGCTTGTTAGGTGGGCATTGAATGAAGAAAAGAAGAAAGGAAAGAGAGTGAGAGAGGGAACACAGATTGCAATTCCGTTCTCCCCTCTCACGCCTGCCCTTCTTCTTCTCTTCTCCTTTCTCTGCTTCTCCTTTCTTTCACGTTTGGCTTGGAGTTGAATTTGGCTTGGATTGTTCTTTGTTTGAAAAGGTAAGTTGGTTTAAGGTTTTCTACGTGCTCCTGTTCTTCTTCATCTTCCTGGTTTTATCTTCAATTAGGGTTATGAAGAGTAATTGTGGGTTTCTTGTTTGTGCAAGTTTTGGATTGTAAGAAGAAGCAAAGTAAAGGCAAGCAAAGGATTGAGGACTGATCTTGAAGCTGATTTTGGATCTTCGATTCCAGGTTTGGGAGTGTTTTGGATTGCATGCAATGTTTGAACTCCTGTACTCTTCAATCTCAGTTGAATGTCCCTGCCCTATTTCTCACTAGGCTTATAATTGTGTTTGCGTGGTCTAATTTCTGGAAATTGATGTGTTCTGGAATGTGTATATGCATGATCACGTGAGTAGATGTGTTTGTAATGCATGTTAAGGATTGAATTTGAAGTTCTGAGTTTAAGATTTGAATTTACTGTATTCTTAGCGTTTATGTTCTTTAATAGATTAAACGTGTTTATGCATGGTTTAGATTGTTTTAATTGATGGTTTAAGCTGGTTTTATGTCAGTTTGATGTTTGGATGATCGATTGAAAGGTAAGATGAGTTGGGTAGTGTTTTGAATTAGACTGAAAATGGTTTTTATCGAGTTCTTTGAAATTCTGGAAAACATTGGAATCTGCAAGTTTGAGATCGGGGAAGAAGAAGAGGGCGAGGTGAGTGGCTCACGCGACGTGAGCTATGCTCACGTGACGTGAGCCATGCTCACGTAAATTGCTCACGTTACGTGAGCAGATTGCTCACTCGACGTGAGCGATGCTCACGCAACGTGAGCAGATTGCTCACGTTACGTGAGCAATGCTCACGCGACGTGAGCAATGCTCACGAGACGTGAGCTTTGCTCACGCGACGTGAGCAATTGCTCACGACGTGAGCAACCTTCACGTGACGTGAAGGTTGCTCAGGTCTCTCGATTCCTCTGTTTTGCTTTTTTTTTTTTCCCCAAGCGACTAGTTTTTATCAAATGATTTCCAAACGCTTTTTAATGGTATTTTTCTTACTGTGTGCTATATTAATTTATTTGGTATTAATAATATGTTATCTAAGATAAGTTATATGTAGTATTTTGGAATCAGTTTTGGATTATAATAATCCTGTTGAATGATTGTGGGATTTTAACAGTATGGTTTGGACTTTAATATGCTTATTATTGTGATATGTATTGCACGTCATATTTTGAATGCGAAGGAATTATGAATGCTGACTTTCTGATTATTTAAGTCCCAAACATGTTCTGTCATAATGTGAATTATGCTATGCATATTTTTAGTCTGTTTCTTCTTTAAGAATAATTTGCTATGCTTAAGTTTTTGCTGTAACTTTTCCCCGACCATGATGATGCGTCCTTGGTCTTTAGCATAATATGATTCAACATGTGTTTTTTTTGTTATGCTTTAGAATGATGAGTAGTGCTAAGATGTTATCAATTGAGTTATTGCATGCTCCAGTATTTGACTTGTATGAAGTATGATTGGCATCCTGCTATGTCAGACTTATTTGAATAATATGGTTGATGTCGGAATACATTGTTATGCTTTAGCCTTTGAACTCAATGTGTTATATTTAAATGTAATTTGGATTATGCATGATTTAAACTTAGTTATCTTCACCTAACGCATGATTAAGATTTTATATCGATAATCATTGGCAAGATAATGTTTCTATACCTGATTCTTGTCATGGTTTAGAATGTTGTTAAATGTTAAAAAGGTATAGACTGAATTATGTTTTGCAATGACAATTGAATGATATACGACCAACTTCATGAACATATTTATATGTCTATCATTCTCTAGTTATGCATGATGTATATATATATTTATGCGTTATGCGATTCGAAGCGTGAATTATTTTATGCATGACCTGCGAGAGTCAGTCTAGTGGATAGTTAGGCATGCCTAATAGAGTCTTCAGTAGCTGCAGCGCCCTTTGAACGTTTGGACCCTGATCAGGTCCCCCGACTGGTTCCTCGCGAACCCCCCATCAGTACGGATCCTCGTGATCCTTTTTAATGTATTTGGATCGGGTTAAGATCCCCCATCAGTAAAATGCTTTTGTGATAAATAAAATGGTTTTCGATTCGTACCCGTAAGGTACCCTTTGGCCGACTTGTACCCGTAAGGTACTAATCAGTTCAGTATACTCGTTATCCACTATTGTGAGTCAGCAGGTGCTTTGATGGTTTGTTTTATGCTGATTTGATATAGCTATCAGAATGTGATATCCGATGGATTGTGATAAGGATTTCAGAAATTAGTTTATATGTATATGAATGTGACTATGGGCTTCAGAATGTATGTCTGTTTTAAGTAAGCATGACTTTATATTTAATATGATTATCCGTACCTGTCATGTGATTTGTTATAAGTTTCTGAATGCTTTGAATATGATTCGACTAGAGTATTTATGTATGTGACTTAAACATGTTTTGTTATTTATAAGCATGTGAACCGGAGCAGTTGTGATGGTAAGTATGTGATGTTTAACTGTACTTTCTGCATGTTGATGATATGAATGTAATACTAAGTGGTTATGCCTTCAGTCTCCGCTATCTGAGTGTTTTTGCATGATGCTTAATATATTAGAGTTGCGCAGCGGTATTGTGATGCTCTAAATGTTATCCTTTGGGATATTTGACTAGTATGGGTGTTTGGCATGTCTAAGTATGTTGGTTAGCTAGCATTCTTAACATGATGGTTTGGTTGTCAGTTCATGCATGGGTGCTTAGTTATGTCAATTGCATGTGTAAAGCTCATGTGACTCCGCACGGTAAGTGATGATATTTGCTACCCATGTAGGTTTATGCATGTGGTATAATATGAAGTTCTGCATGATGATTCTTGTATCGTGTATTGTTTTATGTCTGTTTTGGCCTATTCTGAACATGAGTATATGTTATGGTTGTGAGTTATCGAATGAATGCCGTTACTATGCCAGCATGATCATATTTGTTATGAATATCCGCATTTGTCATTTGAATGTGTTTTACCTCGGCGACCATTGTGAATGGCCGTCCATACTCTTGTGTGTTCTCCCCACTAAGCGTATATCGCTTAGCACGGATTTCCTTTCCGTGCAGGTGGCAGGTTTGGTTCTGTTCGAGTCGCGCTTCTGCAAGGTCGGCCACATAGGAGTTAGAAGTTCTGTATTTTGTTCAGCTCCTGTATTTCAGCTTTTGTAATTCTGTAGTATTGTATATGTAATTATTTATGTTTTAATCTTGAGTTTTCTTTTGGGAATGTAATAGTTAGTATGTTATTATGTTTAGTTATTCCTTTGTTTTATTATTTTGCTTATGCATCCGTTGTATGGTCATATGTATGCTTCTGTGTATGCTTCTGCTTAGTGTCTGCGTGTGCGTGAGTTATTGCATGATCAGTCCGTGCCTGCAGTCTGGTAAGTTTTTAATTAACCCATTTTTCCGTATGTATGCTATGTGTGAATGTATACTTCCGCATTGTGCATGTGCATATCTGTATGAGTGAGCGTCGGGTAGCGCGTCCGTCGGCGTCCTTCCAACGGGGACGGCGATGGGGGTGTTACAGTTAGTGGTATCAGAGCCCAGGTTTGATGGTTCTGGGTGTGTTGTTTGTTATGTGTTGAGTCTTTGCATGAGAGTCGGTTTTGTGTCATGGCCTAATGCAGATGCGTCTTGTTTTGTGTCATGTCTAGATGGAGTCTGATCCTAGTGAGAATGTGGGCGAGACAACAGAAAGTGTGAACCGAGTTAGTGCTGATCAGAATGTTTCCGAGCGTCTTCCAGTTGAAGATTCTCGTCGGGTTTCTGAGGAAAGGGCTCTTGTACAAGGGTTGATTCGGATTTTAGATAGATTGACTGCTCCTCGTGCTTCTCAAGAAGTTGTGCGGTATGCACCTCAGAAGAGAAAAGGATCGGTTAGTGAAGTGCCAGCAGGAAAAAGGGTTCGAGGACCTTTGATGGGTCAACAATTTCGAAAGCAACATGGGAACAAGTGTAAGAAGTGGGTACCGTCAGTATGTCAGCACTGCCAGAAGCGACATCATGGTCCATGTCGGAAGCTTTCAGGTGCTTGTTTTAGGTGTGGCAGTATGGAACATCGGATTGCCGGTTGTCCTAAGAAGATGAGTGAGAGTCTAGCTGGGCAAGCTAGAAAGGATGTGGAGGATTTGCTCAGATCTTCTCGAGTGTCTTCAGAGTTTGCAGCACCTAGCAAGGATTCGAAGGAGACCGCAGGTTCTTCTGGTAAGTTACATTGCAAGCTTTTGTTTAAGTAAGTTTTGTTTGTTTGGGTTGTGTGGATGTAAGTGTTTCACTGTGAATTTCGAGGACGAAATTCTTTTAGGAGGGAAGAGTTGTCACACCCCAAAATTGCCCTGGTCGGATTGTGCATGCTAAGTCGAGATCGGAAGGGTATTTCGGTAATTTGTGTTTGAGAATTTGGAGTGTTAAGGACCTAATTGATAGGATAATTAAGTTTGTAAGAAAAGAAATGTGTAAGTGAGTGTAGTGTATTTTGTTTAAGGACTAAAGAGCAATTTTTGATTTGGAAAAGTTGAGTGGGTTTTGAGGTCCTATTAGGATCTGCCAAGTGGGCTTGTTAGGTGGGCATTGAATGAAGAAAAGAAGAAAGGAAAGAGAGTGAGAGAGGGAACACAGATTGCAATTCCGTTCTCCCCTCTCACGCCTGCCCTTCTTCTTCTCTTCTCCTTTCTCTGCTTCTCCTTTCTTTCACGTTTGGCTTGGAGTTGAATTTGGCTTGGATTGTTCTTTGTTTGAAAAGGTAAGTTGGTTTAAGGTTTTCTACGTGCTCCTGTTCTTCTTCATCTTCCTGGTTTTATCTTCAATTAGGGTTATGAAGAGTAATTGTGGGTTTCTTGTTTGTGCAAGTTTTGGATTGTAAGAAGAAGCAAAGTAAAGGCAAGCAAAGGATTGAGGACTGATCTTGAAGCTGATTTTGGATCTTCGATTCCAGGTTTGGGAGTGTTTTGGATTGCATGCAATGTTTGAACTCCTGTACTCTTCAATCTCAGTTGAATGTCCCTGCCCTATTTCTCACTAGGCTTATAATTGTGTTTGCGTGGTCTAATTTCTGGAAATTGATGTGTTCTGGAATGTGTATATGCATGATCACGTGAGTAGATGTGTTTGTAATGCATGTTAAGGATTGAATTTGAAGTTCTGAGTTTAAGATTTGAATTTACTGTATTCTTAGCGTTTATGTTCTTTAATAGATTAAATGTGTTTATGCATGGTTTAGATTGTTTTAATTGATGGTTTAAGCTGGTTTTATGTCAGTTTGATGTTTGGATGATCGATTGAAAGGTAAGATGAGTTGGGTAGTGTTTTGAATTAGACTGAAAATGGTTTTTATCGAGTTCTTTGAAATTCTGGAAAACATTGGAATCTGCAAGTTTGAGATCGGGGAAGAAGAAGAGGGCGAGGTGAGTGGCTCACGCGACGTGAGCTATGCTCACGTGACGTGAGCCATGCTCACGTAAATTGCTCACGTTACGTGAGCAGATTGCTCACTCGACGTGAGCGATGCTCACGCAACGTGAGCAGATTGCTCACGTTACGTGAGCAATGCTCACGCGACGTGAGCAATGCTCACGAGACGTGAGCTTTGCTCACGCGACGTGAGCAATTGCTCACGACGTGAGCAACCTTCACGTGACGTGAAGGTTGCTCAGGTCTCTCGATTCCTCTGTTTTGCTTTTTTTTTTTTCCCCAAGCGACTAGTTTTTATCAAATGATTTCCAAACGCTTTTTAATGGTATTTTTCTTACTGTGTGCTATATTAATTTATTTGGTATTAATAATATGTTATCTAAGATAAGTTATATGTAGTATTTTGGAATCAGTTTTGGATTATAATAATCCTGTTGAATGATTGTGGGATTTTAACAGTATGGTTTGGACTTTAATATGCTTATTATTGTGATATGTATTGCACGTCATATTTTGAATGCGAAGGAATTATGAATGCTGACTTTCTGATTATTTAAGTCCCAAACATGTTCTGTCATAATGTGAATTATGCTATGCATATTTTTAGTCTGTTTCTTCTTTAAGAATAATTTGCTATGCTTAAGTTTTTGCTGTAACTTTTCCCCGACCATGATGATGCGTCCTTGGTCTTTAGCATAATATGATTCAACATGTGTTTTTTTTGTTATGCTTTAGAATGATGAGTAGTGCTAAGATGTTATCAATTGAGTTATTGCATGCTCCAGTATTTGACTTGTATGAAGTATGATTGGCATCCTGCTATGTCAGACTTATTTGAATAATATGGTTGATGTCGGAATACATTGTTATGCTTTAGCCTTTGAACTCAATGTGTTATATTTAAATGTAATTTGGATTATGCATGATTTAAACTTAGTTATCTTCACCTAACGCATGATTAAGATTTTATATCGATAATCATTGGCAAGATAATGTTTCTATACCTGATTCTTGTCATGGTTTAGAATGTTGTTAAATGTTAAAAAGGTATAGACTGAATTATGTTTTGCAATGACAATTGAATGATATACGACCAACTTCATGAACATATTTATATGTCTATCATTCTCTAGTTATGCATGATGTATATATATATTTATGCGTTATGCGATTCGAAGCGTGAATTATTTTATGCATGACCTGCGAGAGTCAGTCTAGTGGATAGTTAGGCATGCCTAATAGAGTCTTCAGTAGCTGCAGCGCCCTTTGAACGTTTGGACCCTGATCAGGTCCCCCGACTGGTTCCTCGCGAACCCCCCATCAGTACGGATCCTCGTGATCCTTTTTAATGTATTTGGATCGGGTTAAGATCCCCCATCAGTAAAATGCTTTTGTGATAAATAAAATGGTTTTCGATTCGTACCCGTAAGGTACCCTTTGGCCGACTTGTACCCGTAAGGTACTAATCAGTTCAGTATACTCGTTATCCACTATTGTGAGTCAGCAGGTGCTTTGATGGTTTGTTTTATGCTGATTTGATATAGCTATCAGAATGTGATATCCGATGGATTGTGATAAGGATTTCAGAAATTAGTTTATATGTATATGAATGTGACTATGGGCTTCAGAATGTATGTCTGTTTTAAGTAAGCATGACTTTATATTTAATATGATTATCCGTACCTGTCATGTGATTTGTTATAAGTTTCTGAATGCTTTGAATATGATTCGACTAGAGTATTTATGTATGTGACTTAAACATGTTTTGTTATTTATAAGCATGTGAACCGGAGCAGTTGTGATGGTAAGTATGTGATGTTTAACTGTACTTTCTGCATGTTGATGATATGAATGTAATACTAAGTGGTTATGCCTTCAGTCTCCGCTATCTGAGTGTTTTTGCATGATGCTTAATATATTAGAGTTGCGCAGCGGTATTGTGATGCTCTAAATGTTATCCTTTGGGATATTTGACTAGTATGGGTGTTTGGCATGTCTAAGTATGTTGGTTAGCTAGCATTCTTAACATGATGGTTTGGTTGTCAGTTCATGCATGGGTGCTTAGTTATGTCAATTGCATGTGTAAAGCTCATGTGACTCCGCACGGTAAGTGATGATATTTGCTACCCATGTAGGTTTATGCATGTGGTATAATATGAAGTTCTGCATGATGATTCTTGTATCGTGTATTGTTTTATGTCTGTTTTGGCCTATTCTGAACATGAGTATATGTTATGGTTGTGAGTTATCGAATGAATGCCGTTACTATGCCAGCATGATCATATTTGTTATGAATATCCGCATTTGTCATTTGAATGTGTTTTACCTCGGCGACCATTGTGAATGGCCGTCCATACTCTTGTGTGTTCTCCCCACTAAGCGTATATCGCTTAGCACGGATTTCCTTTCCGTGCAGGTGGCAGGTTTGGTTCTGTTCGAGTCGCGCTTCTGCAAGGTCGGCCACATAGGAGTTAGAAGTTCTGTATTTTGTTCAGCTCCTGTATTTCAGCTTTTGTAATTCTGTAGTATTGTATATGTAATTATTTATGTTTTAATCTTGAGTTTTCTTTTGGGAATGTAATAGTTAGTATGTTATTATGTTTAGTTATTCCTTTGTTTTATTATTTTGCTTATGCATCCGTTGTATGGTCATATGTATGCTTCTGTGTATGCTTCTGCTTAGTGTCTGCGTGTGCGTGAGTTATTGCATGATCAGTCCGTGCCTGCAGTTTGGTAAGTTTTTAATTAACCCGTTTTTTCGTATGTATGCTATGTGTGAATGTATACTTCTGCATTGTGCATGTGCATATCTGTATGAGTGAGCGTCGGGTAGCGCGTCCGTCGGCGTCCTTCCAACGGGGACGGCGATGGGGGTGTTACAGATCTGGGGGATAAAGAGCTGCTGCCCCAAAGATTCAAGATGCCTAAGCTGCCGAAGTTCGATGGCACCTCCGACCCATCCGCACATATCAAGCAGTACACCCTAGTCATGAAAGGCACAGGGCTGAGCAAGAAACAGAAGGTGGAATATTTCTGCCTTAGTCTGGTAGACCCGGTAATTGACTGGTACCATGGGCTGGACAGGAGGTCCAAGGAGGACTGGGACCTTTTAACAGAAGAGTTTATGAAGCAGTACGACTGCAGCACAAGAATGGAGGTCACCCTAAAAGACCTTGAGCTCTTACAGCAAAAGAGCGATGAATCATTCCATGAGTACCTCACCAGATGGAGGAATAGGGTCATGGAGATGAAATGGAAGCCTGACACCGCAGACCAAATCAGGCTATTCATCAGGAACTCCTGCCCTTACTTAAGGGATTTGCTCAGCTTTAAGGGGCTCCGGGACTGGGAGTCGCTCAAGGATATTACTGTGGAGGCTGAGGCGTCTTACTTAGCAAAGAAAGCAAGCTATAATAACTTTGCTGGGAAAGGCATTGTTAACCAGTCTGGATTCAAGCCAGGAGGTGCCGGGGGCAGCAACAACAGAAACAGTAAGACGGTAGAGGTCTCAGCAACTGGAGTTGGGCAGGGTCAGAGATACTACTCCAACTTAGGCCGCTCTCTATCCTGGGTGCTGGAGAGACTAATGAAAGAAGGCAAGTTGCAGCCATTGCCACCCAGACCAGCCTTGAGTTAGGGACAGCCGAGACATAGAGGTGATCAGTACTGCGCTTACCACCAGCACACCGGCCATTTGACTGACCATTGCCGTATTCTGAGAAACAACATCCATGATCTCATTGACACCAATCAGATCACAGATCCTGAGAAGAGAGAGAAAAAGAAGAAAGCAGGTTATAATGCAGTCCCTCCACCACGAACATGATCGTGTCTTGTAGTCCAGTAGTGATATGACTTTTAAATGCTAGAATCTTTTTATTTCTAGAACTTTTTATGTTACAATTTTCGGTTTGTAATAAAGAGAACAACTTTTGCTTATTTGTATGATATTTCTATTGATTTCATTTCGCATGATCATAACACATTTATTTTGACATTAATTCAAATAATGTGGCTGCATTTAATCTCGAAACTTTGGGAAATCCCAAAGAAAATCTTGATAGCATCTAATATAACTCCTAAAGAGAGGAAATTCTTGAGAGAAAAATAATGAAAAATAAAAAAGGAGGGGGGCCTTTGCCTTGACTTGAAATGACATGACACTTGACTAAGATATTTTGGGGGCAATGCTGCTTCAATGTGCCGACATGATGATCAACGGAATTTCAAAAGCCAATTCTCATCCCCAACATCCCAAATGCACACAGCATAACCAAGCAAAACAAAATTCCGATCAGCCTGTTAGGGCCAAGCCTTGGAATTCCTTTCCTCATGATCTTTTGAGATATGTACCGCAGAGCCAATGAAGACCAATTTTTAATCATATAAGACTAGCAGTGACCCTTTTGACTTAGGAGGACAGCTCGTTGCCAAAAAAAAAAAAAACCATAGTCCTATCCTAAGCCATAGTTTAGCCTTAAACCATCTGAGGCCAATTCCATTCAAACCATTAAAGGTTACTTCAGAAATTGAGCCACCTAAAGCCAACAAGGAAGATACAGACTTTCACATCTGAAATCCAAGCAAAGAAATTCACTATTTCAGCTGGCTTACACAATGCCCAAGAATAAAACTTTGGTGCTAAAAAGACTCATCGTCAGAAAGAACAGCTTCCCCAATTAATGAAGACGAATGCAAGTTCAATCAATACCGATGGACTGAAGAAGGTTCATGGCAAAAAAAAAAGTTGAAAGAAAATCTTCAATCATGAAAACCCGAGAGGGCTGATTGATAACAGGAGTTTGATGCTTTCAAGATCTATCCTAAGGTTAGCTGAGGTCTTGTATTTTTTGAAACTAATGACAAATAATGATCATGCTTAATGAAATCAAATTGAAACACATGCATTTTTGCAATGATGTGATCAGAGCAGTTCACTTTGTGTGACCAAAGTCACCTATTGTCCACCACTCAAGCACTTCAGCCGATTCATCCTGCTACCAAATGTGAAGAATCAAGCTCATGCAACCATGTCCTAAGACTTCTAAAAGATTCTTGCCAACAACTTCAGTAATCTTCAAAAGAAAAAAAAAAAGGCCGTTAGAGTGAAAACCGTAACTGGCACTCTAAGCAAAAATTAGGCAAAAAGATAGGGTGAAAACCTGGAAACAGGCAGTCTGTCCAAAAAAAAAGAAAAAAGGAAAAAAAAGCCGCTGGATTGGGTTGTGTCCATTCCAAGCAAAAAATAAGGCACAGAGTTATGTGAAAATCCACAAAGGACGCATCTCCCGCTTAGAAAAGCAAGTGTAAAAATCCACAAGGCACTCACTACCTTCAAAATAATGACTACAGGTAACAAGGGAGAATCTCGCAATCCCAAAGGGCATGAAATTCAAAAGCAGCTCAAAAGGCATCAATCATATCACAAATTGAGCTAGCCCGGCTATCATCTCCAAGTCCACATAGATGAATTCTCACCCTGCATTCCTGCATGACTCATGCATTTCACTTGCATGCTCACTATTTTTCCTGCATATTTTAGTTTTCCTATTTTGCAGAAGGGGAGATTTGATGCGGATACCGACTAAAGCCAAGTGACGACATCAGTCCAAACAATCAACCAAAGACTTCTCAGGGAGCAGCAAATCGAAGACCTCTCAGGGGGCAATCAACCAAAGACTTCTCAGGGAGCAGCAAATAGAAGACCTCTCAGGGGGCAATCAACCAAAGACCTCTCAGAGGGCAATCAACTGAAGACTTCTCAGGGACGAGCAAACCGAAGACCTTCAGGGGGCAATCAACCAAAGACTTCTTAGGTAGCAGCAAATCGAAGACCTCTCAGCGGGCAATCAATCGAAGACCTCTCAGGGGGCAATCAACCCAAGACTTCTCAGGGAGCAACAAACCGAAGACGTCTCAGGGGGCAATCAACCCAAGACTTCTCAGGGACTAGCAAACCGAAGACCTCTCAGGGGGCAATCAACCAAAGACTTCTCAGGGAGCAGCAAACCGAAGACCTCTCAGGGGGCAATCAACTAAAGACTTCTCAGGGAGCAACAAACCGAAGATCTCCCAGGGGGCAATCAACCGAAGACTTCTCATGGAGCAGCAAATCGAAGACCTCTCAGGAGGCAATCAACCGAAGACTTCTCAGGGAGCAGCAAATCGAAGACCTCTCAGGGGGCAATCAACCAAAGACTTCTCAGGGAGCAGCAAATCGAAGACCTCTCAGGGGGCAATCAACCAAAGACTTCTCAGGGAGCAGCAAACCAAAGACCTCTCAGGGGCAATCAACCAAAGACTTCTCAGGGAGTAACAAACCGAAGACCTCTTAGGGGGCAATCAACCAAAGACTTCTCAGAGAGCAGCAAATCGAGGGCCTCTCAGGGGGCAATCAGCCCAAGACTTCTCAAGCAGCAGCAAACTGAAGACCTCTCAGGGGGCAATCAACCATAGACTTCTCAGGGAGCAGCAAACCGAAGACCTCTCAGGGGGCAATCAACTAAAGACTTCTCTGGGAGCAACAAATTGAAGACCTCTCAGGGAGCAATCAACCGAAGACTTCTCAGGGAGCAGCAAATCGAAGATCTCTCAGGGGGCAATCAACCAAAGACATCTTAGGGAGCAGCAATCCAAAGACCTCTCAGGGAGCAGACGATCAACCATCCAAAGACCTCTCAAGGGGCAGATCTCAACCTAAGACCTCTCAGGGGGCAACAATCACAGAAGTGTTAGCACGATGACGGCACTACCACTCTACGGAGGGTTAGCACGACCACGGCACTATCGGTTCAACTAACAATAACACGCCTACAACATGGCCACAACTACCACCACAAGTTTCTCGCTTCGGAAAGGTAAGGGCTGCCTCAGGTACGTGTCCCTTTCCTTTTCTTCTTTGAGTTTAGGCTCACCTAGACACTAGTGTACTAAATTCCCCTAAACTAGGGGCAACTATAGACACCGGGTCCTGAGTCAGCCTAAATCGAAGCTACCCGATGATGATAATTGTCTTCATAGGCTAAAAAGGTTAAAAGTGATGATTTCCTCGTAAAATTTGCATTTTAGAGTGAAAAATTAAAAAATATAAAAAAAATTTTAAAAATTAATTTTAAAGAATGAGGGTTTAAAATTATAGTATTTTTATTCAATTTAAACTTTAAAATAAAAAAAAATTATTTTTTCTCGAATGCCACCTCGCGCAGGCGCGCAGCGCGCACAAGGCGTCGCTCGCGCACTTGACCGTCTCTCCACGCGTGCTGCGCGCATTTGCCCGCAGCGTCGCCTGCGACGCCCGTCACTCAATAGCGACGGGCGTCCCCTCCCCCTGGCGTTGCTAAAGGGTCTGAATCAGCCCCTTTTCCGATTTTTTCACCATTTTTCCTTTTTTTTTTCACCCCAAATTAAGGTTTTTTAGTCCAAATTAAATTCTAAAATATTTTTTTAGATAACTAATCAATAAAACTTGATTTTATCACCAAAAATAAAGGAAATTGAGTTTAAATGAAATTCTTTTTTCCCTAATTGAATTAGGGCAACTTTTTCCTCCAACGTATATATTCTTAATGATAGAAAAATTAAGGAGGAGCCTCCATAATATTTTTTTTACATCTGAATTTTTCAGCTTCTCTCCTCTTTTGATTTCTTTCTTCAAAGTTTTGAGATTTTTTCCTTGAATTAATAAGGTTTAATTGAGATTGGAAAATTAATTTTCAATACTTAATTATTCCAATTGATTCTTTTGTTTGGCTCCAAGAAAATTAATCATTTACTTCAAAATCATTTCTTTTCAATTTCAAGCATCCAAATTAATTTCTTTGTTTCATTCATAAACAAAGATAATTAATTTCGTTGCTAAATTATTTTTTCAAGCAATTTTCCGGAAAATCATTACTTTTCCTTCATCAAATCCAATACTCTGAGGGTAAATATTCTAGGCTTAATTTCTATTTTCTTTTATCTTACTTACATTTACTTTATTCATGTATATTTTATTGTTTTTACTGATTTATTTATTGTTTTCATTTATTCATTTGTTGTATTGATTTTATATTTGTTCTATTTAATTGTTTATATATGCTTTTATTTTTATTCATGTGAATATTGTTTTCTTTTAATTCCTAACATGTAAATAATTTATTTTATTTTGATTCCTCATTATTTTTAACATGTAGATAATTAATTAACCTAAATTAATCTTTTTGCCATGTAAATAGTTTGTTTTAATTATGAACATATCAATTAATCATGTCATTGTCTTAATTATTTTTACCATTCTCTTATTTACAAATCTTTATCATTCTTTTTGTCATTTGTTACATGTTATATTTTTTGTTTATTCTATTATTTGTTTGCTTTCATTATTATTATTGTCATATTTATATTTTCATACATTAATTTTATCAACATGCCATATTTTATTTTATTCACATCATTTAATTAATTTGTCATTTATAATTGCATTTTTTCCATTTATTTTGGTCTGTTAACATTTTAATTAAATCATCATTCTTTTCATGTCATCTTATTTTATTTTAATTTGTCATTCATTATTTGGTATGTTTTATTGATTTAATTATTTTAGTTACTAACATTATTTTGTTTATTGTTTTGTTTTTATGTCAAAAACTTATTTTTTGCTTGGGCATTTTTGTGAGCACACAGGGGGAATCCAGAAGACTCGTTTGGTTTATTTATTTATTTATTTTATTTGTTTATAATATTTACTTGTTTGTCTTTATATTTACTTTTGCCATGTATATTTTTGTATAAAATCATTTATTTTAGGGCCGCTAGAAAGAAAATCACAAATATTTTTTATTAATTAAATTGGTATTTTTCCTAAATAAAAATTGGACCAATGTCTCAATTTTCTCCATCCAAAATCATCACATAAAAATTGTTTTATAAAAATATGCATGCGAGGACCAATGTCCTCACCATTAATGAATATCCCGATTTATGCATGATCTGTATTTTATTTACAATGGGGGTTGTATTCCGCCCCTAGTTTTGTTGTATTTACTTTCATGTATTTTATTTTATTTATCGCTTTCCTTAATTGGACAACCTGCGCTTTAATAAACTGCATTAAAATGAATGAGAAATAGGATGAAACTCTAAATTCAAAGCTCAATTATAAACTTAACCAAGGTATGAATAAATGGGAAGTCCCGAACACCTTCTCTGGTTTAAGACCCTCGAGGTTAGATGACCTTTCCTAATTTCTTGTAAATTGGGTGGCGACTCCAAAATGCCTCAAAGGTGCCTAAAGGTTTCATGGGATTAGATGAACCTCCCAATGTTCTATTGGGTAGGGGATTCCAAAATGTCTCGTGTAACCCAAGATAAAAAAGACGCGAACCAATCCCTCGAATCCTAAAAGCGAGTTCAACGAGGGCCTTGCTAGTCCGGCACACGTCACACATATATAAGAAAAGCCCATATTATTAAAATGGAAAAGAGAAATAAGTGCATAGTTCAGGAATACACTTTAAAAAAGGAAAGGCATTGTAACAACTTTAATGCTTTCTTCCATCATCTAGGCCAGACACCAATTCTTGAATGCGATCTCTCAGAGGACGACAATAGTCTGTTCTATGCCCTGTGTACTGATGATATGCATAATACCAGTCTGTTCTATGTCTAGGCTAGCCTTGGCTTGGGGCAGGTCCAGCTGGCAAGGGTTGTAATTTCCCTTCCTTAATAAGACGAATGAAGTGCCAAGATAATGGCTTACCCTAGATAGTGAGGTGGCGCTGAGTCGCTGCCGTGGTTGAGACCTCTTCTGCCCCTGAATTGCCCCCATTACCACTGCTGTTTCCCTTGCTTTTACCGGAGGCCATGTTTGTAGATTTAGCTATTTTATCCAGATGCTCGGCCTCAGTTTCGATGGCTATATCTTTTAGGGACTCCCAGTCCTTCAGCCCCTTCATCTTTAACCCATCCTTCAAATATGGGCTAGCATTCCTGATAAATATCTTGATCTGGTCCATAGTATCCGGCTTCTTCTTTATCTCCATTACCCGGTTCCTCCATCGAGTTAGGTACTCATGGAATGACTCACCTGGCTTTTGCTGCAGCAGCTCTAGATCTTTTAGAGTGACCTCTATCCTTGTACTGCAGTTGTACTACTGGAGGAACTCCTCCGTTAGCAGATGCCAGTCTTCTTTTGTTCTCCGGTGCAGTCCATGATACCAGTCCACCGCAGGGCCTGTCAAACTTAAACAGAAGTACTCTACCTTTTGCCTTTTTGTTAGCGTAGTACCCTTCATTATTAAAGAGTATTGCTTGATGTGTGCAGTGGGGTCCGATGTGACATCAAACTTCGGCACATCAGGCATCTTGAAATTTAGAGGGATCAGATCATCACTATCCAGCTCCCGATCCTCAGGGTTCATTCCCCTTCCTATCGCCAACATCCTCGTCATGGCCTCAAACTTCTCCTCCATCTTTCTTCACATTTCATCCTCTAGCTTAGGTGACTTTCCCTTTACTACCATCTGTTCCTCTTGCTCCTCCCATAAGTCAATCTCATATTCAGGGCCTTCTCTATGTTTAATAGGCACTGGCGCTCTTGTCTCAACCACAGGCGGATCAACTGCCACTAGGGGATCCTCCCTAGCAATCCCTTACTCTTCTTACTCTCTAAATGGGGTAGCAGCCTGTTGCCTAGCAAGTGGGGCTAGGGTAGTGGTAAGGTTGCCCATTATTTGTCACACCCCAACCTATACCAAGGAGACTTCCATACAGATTGGAGGAGAGGCCTCCCTGAATAGATAGGAGTGTCACACCCCACTAGTACAAACATGCAAACATTATATATATAGAGCAACATATCGGAGATAATTAAAACTTTAATACGGAGAAGAATGATATTAAACAAAATGTATACTTTATTAATATACCAAAAGAAGGTCTTTACATATTAAATCAGATTACAAAAAGAACCCATTTACAAAAGCCCAAGATACACTGTTCAAAAGGGCCAACAAAACATTACATCTATTACAAAAAGAAAGGAAAGCCTATACTATAAAACTTCAGAACTCTAATTGCGTTGGCCTTCCCGATGCGACACGCCCAGAACACGCGTACCAAAACCTTCCACACCTGCACGGATAAACACCCGTGCTAAGCGAAATCGCTTAGTGGGGACAGTGTCGCGGTCGCGACAGACACGGGTTTTTCAGCTCTTACGCCCAAAATCTGCATAATTCACACAAAATTCACATCCAAACTTCCAAAATTGATTCCAAACCTCAAAATTCAGGAATCCAAGCATCCACAACTCATAACATAAATAAAAACCCAGCTTTAACACCATTTATCTCAATCAAATCAAGTCAATTACATGTCCAATTCTAAGAATTTCCAAAACAGCAATTTTTGACAACAATTATAACTATTCACATAATTTCCCATAATCCTTCAACAATATTCATTCATTCACATCACATATCACACTAATTTCCATTCAAGCTATAATAACACCACTCATAAACCCAATCAAAGCAAAACCGCAATTATCAAACTCAAATCATAAATACACAATGATATGAACAATCCCAAACCTTCTCTCCTTAGCTCCTAATCGCGAGCTCCGCTTCCGCTTGCGATTCCTTTTCCTTTATCAGGTCTAGGAGCCTCCTCTGAACCATAAACCCATAACAATCAAGATAAATTCTAAAACAACCCACAAATGAATTTACAAATATTTAAACCTAGAGAAGAGGAAAGAAGAAGAATCTAAAACACCCATAACCCCAACTCACCTTTAAGCTTCCAAAATCCACAAGCTAATCAACTCTAATTACTCAATTAAGGAAGTGGGAGCAATATTATGTAAAGAAAAGGAAGAACAAAGGAAGAAGAAGAAAAAGAAAAGAAAATGGCGTGAGGAAGGAAGAAGAACGGGAATCAAAGGGAAAGGCTGCCCTTTTTCTCTCTCTTCACCAACCCATTAAATGCCCACTTATCCTCTTTGCCACATGTCAATCTCTCCAAAAGACACATGTCCCATATCACACCCTACTCCCATACAATATCATATACACTAAATTATCCCTTGCTCATATCTTATTCCCATACACTACTATGTACACTAATCTTTCTCTTACTCACACTTTATTTCCATACACCCACTTATACTATATCCTAACTCCTCTTCTCAAACTAATATACATAAATATAAATAAATAATCCAATTAAACACATATATGTAACACATACAAATACACACATACAGACACGGACAGGCTCAAACTACCGGGGTGGTTTTGGGGTGTTACAATACTCCCCCACTTAACAGAATTTCGTCCTCAAAATTCATACCTGTTCCGAATAATTGAGGGTATTGTAATCTCATCGCTTCCTCTGGTTCCCATGTAGCTTCTTCAATACCGTGATGCTGCCATAGAACTTTGACTAACGGTATTTGCTTATTCCGAAGCTGTCTGATTTCCCTATCCAAAATCCTCTTCGGTTCTTCATCAAAAGTAAAGTCTGACTGAATCCGAATATCTTGCACTGGTAACACATGCGAAGGATCTGACCGATATCTCCTGAGCATAGATACATGAAAAACATCATGTAATCTAGTTAACTCCAAAGGTAACGCTAATTGATATGCCATTGGACCCACTTTCCTTATAATCTCATATGGACCAATAAAACGTGGACTTAGTTTGCCTTTCTTTCCAAAACGGAGAACTTTACGCCACGGTGACACTTTCAAGAAAACTTTATCACCTACTTCATACTGAATGTCCCGACGCTTCAGATTAGCATAAGAACGCTGTCGGTCCTTAGCTGCCTTCAAGTTCTGTTGCACCACCCTCACTTTCTCTTCGGTATCCCGTACTATATCCGGACCTATCATAGCTTTTTCTGATAGTTCAGTCCAACACACTGGTGTTCTACATTTCCGTCCATATAGTGCTTCATAAGGGGCCATACCAATACTTACCTGATAACTGTTATTATATGCGAATTCCATCAGAGACACATACCGATCCCAACTTCCTGAGAACTCTAAAGCACAACTTCGGAGCATATCTTCTAAAATCTGAATAACCCTCTCTGACTGACCATCGGTCTGCGGATGGAAAGCAGTACTGAAATTTAACCGTGTTCCCAAGGCTACCTGAAGTTCCTTCCAAAACTTGGATGTAAAACGAGGATCTCGGTCTGATACAATGGATAGCGGAATCCCATGCAATCGGACTATCTCATCCACATATAGTTCCGCCAACTTGTCCATCGAATAATCCAATCGCACTGGTAGAAAATGTGCAGACTTCGACAATCGATCCACAATAACCCATACAGAATCATGCTTACGCTGCGTCATAGGAAGACCAGATACAAAATCCATCGTGATGTCATCCCACTTCCATTGAGGAATGGGTAAGGGATGAAGCAATCCCGATGGCACTTGATGCTCGGTTTTCACTTGCTGACAAGTAAGACACCTTAAAACAAATTCTGTTATCTCTCTTTTCATTCCCGGCCACCAATAGTATTGCTTCAAGTCTTGATACATCTTATCTCCACCAGGATGCATAGTGAAAACTGATGAATGAGCTTCTTGCAACAGTTTCTTTCTTAACTCCCCCACATTAGGTACACATAACCGATTACCGTGCCTCAACATTCCTTCACTGTCTAATAAATACTCAGTGCGCTTGCCCTCTTTCACTGCTTGACAAACACGCTGAAGCACATGATCATCTAATTGAGCCTTTGCAATTTCCGATTTCAAACTAGGCTTAACTTTAAGTTGAGCAATCAGAGCACCTTCAGAATCAAATCTCCATCTGCCTCGACTAGCCAGTAACGCAGACAAAGACTTCCTACTAAGAGCATCTGCCACCACATTAGCTTTACCCGGATGATAGTCAATGATACAATCATAATCCTTGAAGAGTTCTAACCATCTCCGCTGTCTCAAATTCAGCTCCTTTTGAGTTAACAAATACTTAAGACTCTTATGATCGGTGAAAATTCTGCACGTCTCCCAATACAAGTAGTGTCGCCAAACCTTAAGCGCAAACACTACCGCTGCCAACTCCAAATCATGAGTCGGGTAATTCCGCTCATGAGGCTTCAACTGTCTCGATGCATAAGCTACCACTTTATTTCCTTGCATCAGAACACAACCTAAGCCAATACCCGAAGCATCACTGTACATAGTGTATTCCTTACCCGAAATTGGCTGTGTGAGCACAGGAGCTTTAACCAATAACTCTTTTAAACGATCAAAGCTGGCTTGACACTTTTCAGTCCAAACTGTCACACCCCATTTGCCCCCTAGTAGAATGAGCCCGTCAATCTGTCTGTCTGTCTGTCTGACTGTCCGTCTGTATGTGTAAGCATTCGCATGTGTTCAGCATTCATGAGGGTATTTCAGTAAAATATATGATTTTGGGGGTTTTATTATTATGTGGGTGCATACATGGCATTAGTGTGTTTAATTAAATGAGAAATCCTTGTGTGCATTAGAGCATACCATTGTAGGGTACATTTAAATGAGGTTACTTAGGGTGTGTGTAATGCATTTGAGATTGGTGTGAGTGGTTGGTTCCCACTAACAGGATGGTGACAAATGTAGGGATAGGAAAAAGAAGAGTTAATAGAGAAAATGAAATGGGAAATGTAGGAGTTCATTTCTTATTTCCCGATTCTTCTTCCTCTTTGATTCATCTTCTTCTTTGCTCTTAGTTTGAAACCTTGGTTAAGGATTAAGCTACTGTTAGTGGAAATCAACAATTCCCTTGGCTTTTTGTTGGTAAGTCACTGTATTTCTCATCTTAGTTTCCATTTATTTCATTTTCATCTTCTTCCTTGAGTTAGGTTTAACTTAGGGTTGTTTTGTTGAATGTTCTTATTGAATTTGTGATTAGCTGAAGCTCCACGTGATCCAAAGGGGAAAGAGGTTGCTGGACCTAGTGGAGCTAAGTGATAGAGGCTTAGAATCCAGGTTTGGGAATGTTTATTTGTGGAATTGTATGATTGTGAAGTTACTGTAATTCTAGGGTTCATGTTCTTCTAAATTTGAATGTGTGTGTTCTTAATTTGATTGGGTTAATTATTGATGGATTGAGTTGTATAATTATTGCATACATTGTTTGAGACAATTTCTGGAAGGTAAGAACAGGTTTGAATGGTTTTTAATCAAATTGGGAGTGAATTCGTGTTTCTGGAAATTCTGGAAATTCTGGAAATTTGAGGTACTGTTCTTCGTTGCGTGACTCGCTTCAAAGGAAGGCAGGTCACGTCACGTGACCCTTGGTCACGGCGTGACATGCCTGCTGAGAAGCCAGTCGCGTGACTAGCTGCAGAACAAGCAAGTCACGCGACGTGATCCTCGGTCACGTCGTGCGACCTGCGAGAGAGAAGGGGCGTGATCTGCGAAGATCACGCAACGTGATCTGCGAGGGAGAAGCAGCGTCACGTCGCGTGACCTTCGGTCACGCCGTGACCTGCATATGCATTGCATGATCCGCGAGGATCACGCAACGCATTAGGCGGGAAGCAAGCAGGTCACGAGACGTGACCCTCGGTCACGCCGTGACCTGCCTGTTGAGTCGCCAGTTTTCTCCGCTCAGCTTGTTTTTCCGAAATTTCCTGGTTTTTAACTCAGAACTGAATTTGGTATTACTTCTGAATGGACTTTAATATTGTACCATGCATGTCTTACTGTTTAATGCTTCGATATGCGTGATAGCATGATTCTCTGATGAATTATATTCTGTATCCTGAAATGTGATCTGTTTGACGCATAACCTGCTAGAGTCGAGTAAGTGGATAGTTAGGCATGCCTAATAGAGTCTTTAGCTGCAGCCCTCAGTTCAGTTTGGACCCCGATCAGGTCCCCGTTTGGTTCCTCGCGAACCCTTCAGTATAGAATCTTGTTTAAGATTCCCTCAGTATATAAATAACATGTTCTGATAAATGATATAATATTTGACTTGTACCTGTGAGGTACCCTCAGTATTCGATTCGTACCCGTAAGGTACCCTCAGTACACTCGTTATCCACTGTCTAGAGTCAGCAGGTATTCTTTGAATGTTAATGGAATTGTTCTGATATGATATGGCTTTGAATGGAATATCTGAATGAGTTTAATGTTGAAATCTATGCTGGTTTATTCTGTAATGCATATGATGATGAGATTCTGAAAGTATGGTATTTAAATACGAGCATGCTTATATGGATTATGTATTTGTACTTGCATTCTGCCATTGTGATTGTGTTATGCCTTGACGACCACTGTGAGTGGCCGTCCATAATTTTTGTGTGTTTCCCCACTAAGCGTTTTATCGCTTAGCACGGTGTGTTTACCCGTGCAGGTGCGGAAGGAATTTTGCTTCGAGGGAGTCACCGTTTTCAGGCCAACACAGAAGGGTTTTAGTGTAGGCTCAGTTTTGTATCAGCTAGTGATTCTTTTTGTATAGAACTCTCTGTATCAGCTTCCGCTTTTGTAACTATATTTTGTATATGTAATATTATTTTGGTATCAGCTTGCTGATCAGAACATTATTGTAATAGCTTAATTATAGTAATGCATGATCAGCCTGTGCTTTTGCTTTCTGCATGTAAAGTTTTTAATTATTCTGTATTTTCTGAATGTATGTAATGAATGGATGTATATTTTGCTTTGCTTTTGTTTGGTGACACCTTGTCTCATACGGCATCTCACTCCTTATCGGATGGGATCGCCTACGTATGGGGAGGGGGTGTTACAGTTAGTGGTATCAGAGCTCCGGTTTAGGCGTTTCTGGGTGTTGATGTGATTGTTCTGAGTTTCTGTGATGTGTATGTGTCTAGATCTGTGTTGGCTGATACGGTTGTTTCTTGTTTGTTTAGATGGCTTCTAATTCTGCTCATGGTGCGCGTGAGGAATCCGCCGAGAGTGTGAATCCTCCCGCTGTAGATCAGTCTGTTTCTGTTACTGGGTCGGCTCAGCATGCTAGGGTTCAGCCTGAGGCCGCAGCCATGCCCTTAGAGGCTATGTTTAGACTGCATCAGGACATGGCTAGGGTGTTGGAGAGAGTGACTGCTCCTAGAGCACCTATGGAGAATCTGAGGAGAGCAGGAGTTGAGGATTTCTATGGTACTGGGTTGAATGAATCTGAGATTGCAGAGAGATGGTTAGACAAAGTGAAGCGTGCATTGAGAGAGATTCGATGTCCTCCCGACCAGCAGGCAGAGTGTGCTTTAGCTCTTCTTCAGGGGTCTGCTTTTGAGTGGTGGGAGTTAGTTTGCAGGCATCCTCAGCTACCGGATCCGATCACCTGGGAGTTCTTTGAGGGTGAGTTCATAAAGAAGTACATTACTCAGACCTATAGAGATTCGAGATGGGCGCAGTTTTTGGGTTTGAGACAGAGAGCATTGTCAGTAGCTGATTATGAGAAAGAGTTCAACAGGTTATCGCGCTATGCCCCACGAGGAGTTATGACTGATGACTTTAGATGTAAGCATTTCGAGGCAGGGTTAAATGAGTCATTGAAGATTGCTTTGATTTCACTGATGTGTATACCTGGGGTTCACTATTATCAGATTGTGGAGGCTGCAGTGAGAGCAGAGTTGTCTGAGACAGTGATCAGAGAGAGAGCTCAGAGGAGGAGTTCTTCTCGTGGAGGATCTTCTTCGAGTAAGAGATCGAGGGACCCACAGGATGAGTCAGCATCTGGTTCAGCTTCTAGAGGTAGACGTCAGGGTTCTACAGCTGTGTCAGGTTCTGGTAGGGGTGGTAGAGCTGAGACTACTCCAGTTTGTCCTCACTGTAGTAGATCACATCGGGGTGAGTGTAGGTGGCTCACTGGTGCATGCTTCAGGTGTGGGAGTTCTGAGCATCGGTTGGCCGGTTGTCCGAGAGTACAGGAGGATTCAGGTTCCCAGAGAGAGGGCAGTAGGGTCGGTTCGAATGCTTCACAGGCTACCCGTGGCAGAGGCCAAGGTAGAGGTAGAGGTGGTCGGCATAGAGATGGTGCTGCCTCTGAGACTGTTGAGCATCCTCCTCAGGGTGCCATTAGAGCTTATGCTATGAGAGCCAGAGATGAGCAGGACGCGCCTGATGTTATTGCTGGTAAGTTCCTACTCCATGACACTGAGTTGTATGCTCTAATTGATCCTGGTTCCACACACTCATATTTGTGCACAGATAGAGTTATTGATAAATTGCATTCAGTTGATCAGTTAGATTATGAGATTTGTGTGACCAGTCCATTAGGGCATAGTGTCAGTGTGAGTAGAGTTTTTAGGAGTTGTCCTCTGATTGTTGAGGGAGCTGTGCTTCCAGCAGATCTGATTGAGTTACCCTTCAGAGAGTTTGACTTGATTCTGGGTATGGACTGGTTGGGTAAGTATCGGGCTGTAGTGGATTGCCATAGGAAGACAGTGGTACTTCGGGATAGAAGTCAGTCTCTTGTGTTTCTGAAAGGTTTGGGTGCTAGTTCAGTGAATAATGTTATTTCTGTGTTGCAAGCCAAGAGATTCATCAGGAAAGGTTGTGAGGCTTTTCTAGCTGTTGTGTTAGATTCCAGAAGGGATCAGGTTCAGATTGAGGATATTCCTGTTGTGCGGGAGTTTAGTGATGTGTTCCCGAGCGAGTTGCCTGGTTTGCCTCCTGAGAGAGAGGTTGAGTTGTCCATTGAGATTATGCCAGGTACTGCACCGATTTCGAGAGCACCTTATCGGATGGCTCCTGTAGAGTTGAGGGAACTTAAATCTCAGCTACAAGAGTTATTGGATAAGGGGTTTATTAGACCGAGCATATCTCCATGGGGAGCTCCAGTGCTGTTTGTTAAGAAGAAAGATGGATCCCTGCGGATGTGTATTGACTACCGCCAGATTAATAAAGTTACAGTGAAGAACAAGTATCCATTGCCTAGGATTGAGGATTTATTTGATCAGCTTAGAGGTGCAGGTGTCTTTTCCAAGATAGATCTTCGATCAGGGTACTACCAGCTTCGAGTTCAGGATGCAGATGTGGTTAAGACTGCATTTCGGACTAGGTATGGCCACTATGAGTTTCTTGTGATGCCGTTTGGTTTGACTAATGCTCCAGCGGCTTTTATGGATCTGATGAATCGTGTGTTTAGGCCATACTTAGATCGATTTGTAGTAGTGTTTATTGATGACATCTTGGTGTATTCCAAGAATGAGAGTGAGCATGAGGAGCATCTCAGATTGGTTCTTCAGATGTTGAGAGAGCATCATTTGTTTGCTAAGCTTAGCAAGTGTGATTTCTGGCTTCGAGAAGTATCATTCTTGGGTCATATCATTTCAGCTAGTGGTATCCAGGTGGATCCAGCCAAGATTGAGGCGATTGTTGATTGGAAAGCGCCTCGAAATGTTCAGGAAGTGAGGAGTTTCCTCGGTTTAGCAGGTTACTACCATCGCTTTGTTAAAGGATTTTCTGTGATTGCTGCTCCTATGACTAGATTGTTGAGGAAAGGAGTCAGATTTGAGTGGTCAGACAGGTGTCAGTCTTGTTCTGATCGGTTAAAGCAGTTGCTTGTTGAGGCTCCTATCCTTACTCAACCCATCTCGGGTAAGGAGTTTGTTATTTATAGTGATGCTTCTGGAGTTGGTCTTGGATGTGTGCTGATGCAGGAAGGTAAGGTAGTGGCTTATGCTTCTCGTCAGTTGAAGCCACATGAGAAGAACTATCCGACGCATGATTTAGAGTTGGCTGCTGTGATCTTTGCTTTGAAGATTTGGCGTCACTACTTGTATGGGGAAAAGTGTAGGATCTTCTCGGACCATAAGAGCTTGAAGTACTTCCTTTCACAGAAAGAGTTGAATATGAGACAGCGCAGATGGCTTGAGTTGTTTAAGGACTATGACTGCATTGTGGATTACCATCCTGGTAAGGCCAATGTAGTTGCAGATGCTTTGAGTCGTAAGTCAGTTTCTGCCTTATTCTTGAGGCGTTTCAGATGGCGTTTTGATTCAGATGGGGCTTTGCTTGCCCAGCTGCGTGTGAAGCCTACTTTGAGACAGAGGATAGTGGATGCTCAGAGAGATGATGTGAGGCTTCAGCAGATTGTGCATGAGGTTGGTTTGGGTAAGCCATCAGAGTTCTCAGTTCAGGGTGAGGTACTTATGTTCAGAGATCGTTTGTGTGTGCCAGAGTCTGAGGACTTGAGGAGACAGCTCATGAGTGAGGCGCATAGTTCAGTTTTCACTATGCATCCTGGCAGTACGAAGATGTATCAAGACATGAAGCAATTTTATTGGTGGTCCGGTATGAAGCGAGACATAGTGGATTTTGTTTCCAAGTGCTTGACTTGTCAGCAGGTAAAGGCTGAGCATCAGGTTCCTTCAGGTTTGCTTATGCCTTTATCCATTCCTGAGTGGAAATGGAATGATATCACCATGGACTTTGTTTCTGGTTTGCCTTTGACTCAGAGGAAGCATGATTCGGTTTGGGTTATTGTAGATCGGCTTACGAAGTCAGCTCACTTCTTGCCAGTTAAAGTGGACTACTCCATGGACAGATTAGCCAGTATCTATGTGGATCAGATAGTTCGGTTGCATGGTGTGCCTTTGTCCATAGTGTCAGATCGAGATCCGAGGTTTACTTCCAAGTTTTGGAAGGAGTTACAGAGAGCTTTGGGCACTAGGTTGAACTTCAGTACAGCGTTTCATCCTCAGACCGATGGTCAGTCAGAGCGAGTTATTCAGATTCTGGAGGATATGATGAGGGCTTGTACTTTGGATTTTCCGGGTAGTTGGGACAGATATGTATCATTGATGGAGTTTGCCTACAACAACAGTTTTCAGTCAAGTATTGGTATGGCACCATATGAGGCTTTGTATGGTCGTCAGTGTAGGACTTCAATTTGTTGGACAGAGCTATCCGAGAGATCTATGATTGGACCAGACTTGGTTAGAGATACTGAAGAGAAAATCAGAATAGTGCAGCGGAATTTGAAGGCAGCAAAGGATCGACAGAAGTCTTATGCCAATTTGAAGAGGAAAGATGTGCATTTTGAGATCGGGGACAAGGTTTTCCTTAAAGTTTCTCCTTGGAGGAGAGTGCTTCGATTTGGAAAGAAAGGCAAGCTTAGTCCTCGTTTCATTGGACCTTATGAGATTTTGGCTAAGGTAGGACCTGTAGCCTACAGATTGGCGCTACCGATGGAGTTAGCAAAGTTGCATGATGTATTCCACGTTTCGATGCTTCGTCGGTACAGATCAGATCCTTCGCATGTTCTGTCAGTTCAGGATATCCAGGTTCAGCCAGACTTCTCTTATGATGAGGAACCGCGAGCTATTCTAGCCCGAGAGGTGAGGCAGTTGAGAAATAAGCAGATTCCTTTGGTTAAAGTGTTGTGGATCCATCATGGAGTCGAGGAAGCGACTTGGGAGCCAGAGGAGTCGATGAGAGCTCAGTATCCACAGTTATTCAGTTCAGGTGAGAATTTCGAGGACGAAATTCTTATTAGTAGGGGAGAGTTGTCACACCCCATTTGCCCCCTAGTAGAATGAGCCCGTCAGTCTGTCTGTCTGTCTGTCTGACTGTCCGTCTGTATGTGTAAGCATTCGCATGTGTTCAGCATTCATGAGGGTATTTCAGTAAAATATATGATTTTGGGGGTTTTATTATTATGTGGGTGCATACATGGCATTAGTGTGTTTAATTAAATGAGAAATCCTTGTGTGCATTAGAGCATACCATTGTAGGGTACATTTAAATGAGGTTACTTAGGGTGTGTGTAATGCATTTGAGATTGGTGTGAGTGGTTGGTTCCCACTAACAGGATGGTGACAAATGTAGGGATAGGAAAAAGAAGAGTTAATAGAGAAAATGAAATGGGAAATGTAGGAGTTCATTTCTTATTTCCCGATTCTTCTTCCTCTTTGATTCATCTTCTTCTTTGCTCTTAGTTTGAAACCTTGGTTAAGGATTAAGCTACTGTTAGTGGAAATCAACCATTCCCTTGGCTTTTTGTTGGTAAGTCACTGTATTTCTCATCTTAGTTTCCATTTATTTCATTTTCATCTTCTTCCTTGAGTTAGGTTTAACTTAGGGTTGTTTTGTTGAATGTTCTTGTTGAATTTGTGATTAGCTGAAGCTCCACGTGATCCAAAGGGGAAAGAGGTTGCTGGACCTAGTGGAGCTAAGTGATAGAGGCTTAGAATCCAGGTTTGGGAATGTTTATTTGTGGAATTGTATGATTGTGAAGTTACTGTAATTCTAGGGTTCATGTTCTTCTAAATTTGAATGTGTGTGTTCTTAATTTGATTGGGTTAATTATTGATGGATTGAGTTGTATAATTATTGCATACATTGTTTGAGACAATTTCTGGAAGGTAAGAACAGGTTTGAATGGTTTTTAATCAAATTGGGAGTGAATTCGTGTTTCTGGAAATTCTGGAAATTCTGGAAATTTGAGGTACTGTTCTTCGTTGCGTGACTCGCTTCAAAGGAAGGCAGGTCACGTCACGTGACCCTTGGTCACGGCGTGACATGCCTGCTGAGAAGCCAGTCGCGTGACTAGCTGCAGAACAAGCAAGTCACGCGACGTGATCCTCGGTCACGTCGTGCGACCTGCGAGAGAGAAGGGGCGTGATCTGCGAAGATCACGCAACGTGATCTGCGAGGGAGAAGCAGCGTCACGTCGCGTGACCTTCGGTCACGCCGTGACCTGCATATGCATTGCGTGATCCGCGAGGATCACGCAACGCATTAGGCGGGAAGCAAGCAGGTCACGAGACGTGACCCTCGGTCACGCCGTGACCTGCCTGTTGAGTCGCCAGTTTTCTCCGCTCAGCTTGTTTTTCCGAAATTTCCTGGTTTTTAACTCAGAACTGAATTTGGTATTACTTCTGAATGGACTTTAATATTGTACCATGCATGTCTTACTGTTTAATGCTTCGATATGCGTGATAGCATGATTCTCTGATGAATTATATTCTGTATCCTGAAATGTGATCTGTTTGACGCATAACCTGCTAGAGTCGAGTAAGTGGATAGTTAGGCATGCCTAATAGAGTCTTTAGCTGCAGCCCTCAGTTCAGTTTGGACCCCGATCAGGTCCCCGTTTGGTTCCTCGCGAACCCTTCAGTATAGAATCTTGTTTAAGATTCCCTCAGTATATAAATAACATGTTCTGATAAATGATATAATATTTGACTTGTACCTGTGAGGTACCCTCAGTATTCGATTCGTACCCGTAAGGTACCCTCAGTACACTCGTTATCCACTGTCTAGAGTCAGCAGGTATTCTTTGAATGTTAATGGAATTGTTCTGATATGATATGGCTTTGAATGGAATATCTGAATGAGTTTAATGTTGAAATATATGCTGGTTTATTCTGTAATGCATATGATGATGAGATTCTGAAAGTATGGTATTTAAATACGAGCATGCTTATATGGATTATGTATTTGTACTTGCATTCTGCCATTGTGATTGTGTTATGCCTTGACGACCACTGTGAGTGGCCGTCCATAATTTTTGTGTGTTTCCCCACTAAGCGTTTTATCGCTTAGCACGGTGTGTTTACCCGTGCAGGTGCGGAAGGAATTTTGCTTCGAGGGAGTCACCGTTTTCAGGCCAACACAGAAGGGTTTTAGTGTAGGCTCAGTTTTGTATCAGCTAGTGATTCTTTTTGTATAGAACTCTCTGTATCAGCTTCCGCTTTTGTAACTATATTTTGCATATGTAATATTATTTTGGTATCAGCTTGCTGATCAGAATATTATTGTAATAGCTTAATTATAGTAATGCATGATCAGCCTGTGCTTTTGCTTTCTGCATGTAAAGTTTTTAATTATTCTGTATTTTCTGAATGTATGTAATGAATGGATGTATATTTTGCTTTGCTTTTGTTTGGTGACACCTTGTCTCATACGGCATCTCACTCCTTATCGGATGGGATCGCCTACGTATGGGAAGGGGGTGTTACACAAACAAACTTAACATCCTTCCGAAGTAGCCTGGTCAAAGGAGATGCTAACACGGAAAACCCCTGAACAAACCGTCGGTAATACCCTGCTAACCCCAGAAAACTTCTCACTTCTGGCACATTCTTCGGAGGCATCCAATTAACAATCGCTTCAATTTTGCTAGGATCAACCCGCACACCTTCTGCTGACACCACATGTCCAAGAAAGGCCACTTCTTTCAACCAAAACTCGCACTTACTGAGTTTCGCATACAGCTGATGATCTCTTAACATTTGCAACACTATTCTAAGATGTTCCTTATGCTCTTTTTGATTTCTAGAATATACCAAAATGTCATCAATAAATACCACAACAAATTTGTCCAGATACGGTCGAAAAACTCTGTTCATCAAATCCATAAAGGCTGCAGGCGCGTTAGTCAAACCAAAGGGCATCACTAGAAATTCATAATGACCATAACGCGTCCGAAAAGCCGTCTTAGCCACATCTGCTTCCTTCACCCCTAACTGGTAATAGCCTGATCTCAAATCTATCTTGGAGAATACCCCCGCTCCTCTCAACTGATCAAACAGGTCTTCAATCCTCGGCAATGGATACTTATTCTTAATAGTCACTTTGTTGAGCTGTCGATAGTCAATGCACATCCGAAGGGTTCCATCTTTCTTCTTAACAAACAACACTGGAGCGCCCCACGGTGACACACTTGGCCGAATGAATCTTTTATCCAACAATTCTTGTAACTGACTCTTCAACTCTTTCAATTCCATTGGAGCCATTCTGTAAGGGGCCTTAGAAATCGGAGCTGTACCTGGCAAAATTTCTACTGACAATTCAACTTCTCTCTCGGGAGGTAATCCTGGTAATTCTTCCGGAAAAACATCTACAAAATCTCTTACCACCGGAATATCTTGAATCTTTACTTGACCTCTCCGAGAGTCTAAAACCACAGCCAAAAACGCTTCACATCCTTTCCTAATAAATCTTTTGGCTTTCATAGCTGATACCACATTATGCAAAGAACTACTTCCAATTCCCTTCACAACAACAGGCATTTGATCTTTATCCTTCAAAACCATGACTTTTCTATGACAGTCCACTACTGCGCGATGCTTATCCAACCAATCCATTCCCAGAATAATATCAAACTCATGGAATGGCAAACAAATCAGATCTACTACAAACTCGGTACCCTGAATCTTTAAAGGACACTTCCGACATACACGATTAACCATAACACTCTGACCCAACGGACTGGATACACAAATCTCATATTCCATCTTCTCCTCACTACCCAAACTATCCCACAACTTACCAGAACACACATAAGAATGGGTAGAGCCCGGGTCAATCAAAACATAAACTTCAGAATCAAGCAAAGAGAACTTACCGGCAATCACTTCAGGAGCATTCTGTTCCTCTCTGGCCTTCATAGCATAAGCCCTACCAGACGATGGCACAGGGCGATCTACTAATTCTGAGGCTTCTCTATCACGAGGCCGTCCACCTCGACCCCTTCCTCTACCCCGATTACGACTTCCTTGGGGTACATTAGATCCAGCTCGGCTCCCTTCTTGTTGTCCCGAAGGATCTCCAAATCGGTTCGGACAATTCGCAAGTAAATGGTCCGTAGAGCCACATTTAAAACAGCCTCCTGTTAACCACCGACATTCACCCCAATGTTTTCTATTACAATGAGAACATCGGGGAGGGCCATCTCCTCTACCTGAGCCTGCTCCCCTAGAAGAACCCTGTCTCCTCCCTCTAGGGGCCGGATTAGCTGTAGACTCATCAGCAAAGTTCCCTTGCGATTCCCTCGGCCTTTTACCTGAAGAAGAGCTACCTCTTGCAGACTTTCTTCTTTGAGCCTTTTCTCTCAATATATTCTCAGAACGCTCCGCCCTCAAGGCTGCTTGCACTAACTGATAATACCTCACATTTGGAGCCGACATCAATGATATTAACATCACCTTCAACGACTCATTCAAGCCTGATTCAAAATGCTGACATCGAAACTCTTCTGTAAGGACCCTTGGCGGCGCATACTTACTGAGCTTATTGAACTCATCCTCATACTCAGCCACAGACATTGTTCTTCGCTTAAGAGTGAGAAATTGTGCCCACTTAGCATCCTTATAAGCTTTGGTCACATACCGATTCTGAAACTCATCCTCAAAGAACTCCCATGTTATCGGTTCAGGAACTTGCGGTTGACTAGTCACCAACTTCCACCAATCATAAGCTGAACCTTGTAACAAAGACAAGGCACACTCCACTTCTTGCTCCGGTGGGCATCTTATTTCCTTAAGTACTCTGGATGTCTTTTCTAACCACATCTCTGCCTTGCTAGATTCATCTATACCAGTACCAAAGAAATCCTCTGCACCATGCTTTCTTAACCTTTCAATAGGTGCACTAGGCGCTGTTACTCTCTCAAGTACTCTTGTCATACTCTGAAGCATCGCTTCCATTGGTCCCCAAGGCACCTCAGGATAACCCCTAGGAGGTTGAGCCGGACCAGAAACTGAGGGATCCTGCTCTTGGGGATTCGCACTTTCCGCTGAGCCCTCAAGCGATCCACGAACGGACTCCATAACTACAAACATAAACGCAGTGCGCATCAAGGCAACACAACTCTATCATCTAACTAACACACTAAAACTCAATAACATTTAACCAATAGCTCTGATACCACCTAATGTCACACCCCAACCTATACCAAGGAGACTTCCATACAGATTGGAGGAGAGGCCTCCCTGAATAGATAGGAGTGTCACACCCCACTAGTACAAACATGCAAACATTATATATATAGAGCGACATATCGGAGATAATTAAAACTTTAATACGGAGAAGAATGATATTAAACAAAATGTATACTTTATTAATATACCAAAAGAAGGTCTTTACATATTAAATCAGATTACAAAAAGAACCCATTTACAAAAGCCCAAGATACACTGTTCAAAAGGGCCAACAAAACATTACATCTATTACAAAAAGAAAGGAAAGCCTATACTATAAAACTTCAGAACTCTAATTGCGTTGGCCTTCCCGATGCGACACGCCCAGAACACGCGTACCAAAACCTTCCACACCTGTACGGATAAACACCCGTGCTAAGCGAAATCGCTAAGTGGGGAAACACACAATGCATGACCGCCACTCACAGCGACGGTAACAGAAAATGCATGAAAACAATACAATTATGAGCATATAATCGTACATACTTAATTCAGATATTGGCATTCACATTCAAGTACTCTTGTACAAAACACAATGACACCTGCTTAATCACAATGAGTGGATAACGAGTATATATAGATACTTGAGAGTATCAATATCGTCACATATACATATAGATACCCGAAGGCATCAAATCATTCTTTTTATTTTGTTCCCAAATTGTTATTACGTGGAATCTTAAGAAAGATTCAGACAGAGGGATCGCGAAGATCCAATCGTGGGACCTGATCAGGGTCCAAGTCGTACATATAGCTGCAGCGGCACATAACTCTATTAGGCATGCCTAACTATCCACTTATCCGACATTAGCAGGTTATGCAAAATCTTATCACGTTTACATGTATATATTATTAGGCAAAAGATAGTCAAAACTTAATGAAAACTGCATGCAAAAGAATTTAAGTCATTAAGCAAAAAGGAAAAGAAATCAAATTTGAAAGTCACGTCTGTCGCGCTCGCGACAGAAGCCAAGCTACACTTCCCCGCCTCGTCTCGCGATCGCGAGAGATCTCGTGGTCGCGAGAGGACGTAGGGATGGCTCTTCTGTCGCGCTCGCGACAGAAGAGAACCTCGCACAAGCTCGGAGCTCGAGCACTCTGTCGCGCTCGCGACAGAGAGCTCCCTCGAGTTCTTTGGCGCGACATCTCTCGCGCCGGCGCGAGAGTTGAAACCCCCGCATTCTGTCGCGCTCGCGACAGTGTCGCGGTCGCAACAGACACGGGTTTTTCAGCTCTTACGCCCAAAATCTGCAGAATTCACACAAAATTCACATCCAAACTTCCAAAATTGATTCCAAACCTCAAAATTCAGGAATCCAAGCATCCACAACTCATAACATAAATAAAAACCCAGCTTTAACACCATTTATCTCAATAAAATCAAGTCAATTACATGTCCAATTCTAAGAATTTCCAAAACAGCAATTTTTGACAACAATTATAACTATTCACATAATTTCCCATAATCCTTCAACAATATTCATTCATTCACATCACATATCACACTAATTTCCATTCAAGCTATAATAACACCACTCATAAACCCAATCAAAGCAAAACCGCAATTATCAAACTCAAATCATAAATACACAATGATATGAACAATCCCAAACCTTCTCTCCTTAGCTCCTAATCGCGAGCTCCGCTTCCGCTTGCGATTCCTTTTCCTTTATCAGGTCTAGGAGCCTCCTCTGAACCATAAACCCATAACAATCAAGATAAATTCTAAAATAACCCACAAATGAATTTACAAATATTTAAACCTAGAGAAGAGGAAAGAAGAAGAATCTAAAACACCCATAACCCCAACTCACCTTTAAGCTTCCAAAATCCACAAGCTAATCAACTCTAATTACTCAATTAAGGAAGTGGGAGAAATATTATGTAAAGAAAAGGAAGAACAAAGGAAGAAGAAGAAAAAGAAAAGAAAATGGCGCGAGGAAGGAAGAAGAACGGGAATCAAAGGGAAAGGCTGCCCTTTTTCTCTCTCTTCACCAACCCATTAAATGCCCACTTATCCTCTTTGCCACATGTCAATCTCTCCAAAAGACACATGTCCCATATCACACCCTACTCCCATACAATATCATATACACTAAATTATCCCTTGCTCATATCTTATTCCCATACACTACTATGTACACTAATCTTTCTCTTACTCACACTTTATTTCCATACACCCACTTATACTATATCCTAACTCCTCTTCTCAAACTAATATACATAAATATAAATAAATAATCCAATTAAACACATATATGTAACACATACAAATACACACATACAGACACGGACAGGCTCAAACTACCGGGGTGGTTTTGGGGTGTTACATTATTACCATCATTCTGGCTTCAAACTCTTCCATTCTCTTTCCCACCTCCTCAGCTATCAGAGCCCGGGTTGTAACTACCTCTCTCGGTGAACTGGCCATTTCTAAAAATTTTTCTAAATGCCTGTTAATCGCACTTGATTTTAATTTTGGTCGCTCAATCGAGACCCTCTGATAAGGTAGCTGTCGAAACCCCTAACCAACTAGAAAAGTGGTCTTTGATGGCTGAAAAAATTAAAGAGTGAGAATGATGCATGAATATCATGTAATGAATGAGCGTGCTATGCAGATGGTCCTCGATGAGTGAAAGATCAATAAATTACAATGAGGCAATGTGATGCATGTAAGAAATTATATGCAGGATGATATGTACATGTGAAATATAATATGCAGACGAAAGGATATGTACACACGCAACATTGTATGCTTCCTTCCCAATAGAACATTGGAAAGGAACATCTAGCCCCATGACGCCTTTAGGCACCTTTGAGGTATCATGGAGTTGCCACCCAATTTACAAGAAATTAGGAAAGGTCTCTAACCTCTTATTGGTCTAGACCAGAGATTGGTGTTCGGAACTTCACTCTTATTTATGCTTTGGTTAATTATAAATGAGTTTTTAACTTCCTAAAATTCTATCTCTCCTCTCACACGATTTATGCATTTAATTAAAAGCGCATTGCAAACACTCAAAAGCAGTAAAAGAATGGTAAAAGAAAGCGGTAAACACATCAAGCACACAATTACAAAGGAAAATTGGGGCAGAATACAACTCCCTTAAAAGAATATTAAAAGTGTAAATTGGGACGGAATACAATCCCAAATTAAATAATGTTGCCCCAAAATTAATTACAAGGGCCCAAAAGAAAATGAACATAAATTTAAACAATCAAACAAAATCAAGTACAATGAAAACATACATAAATTGGGATATTCATTTTGGATTGGAACATTGGTTCCTTCGTACTTATTTGAAGGTTTAGGATCATCGGTTCCTTCGCGTTTATTTAAAAAAGGTCCGAAGAGTCGTTTGATCATTGGTTTAGAAAACCGGGATGAGTGATCCCATTTTTTGGAGAAAACTAACTCTTCATTTTAGTCCGCGATATTTTTGCATTCTTGGCTAAAATCTAGGACATTGGTCCTAATTTATTAATAAAAATCCTAATTTAGTTGTACAAAATATTTTTGTGATTTTTTATTTGGCACGTATGTAAAATAAACTATTTTATTTACAAACAAACACAATTGCATAAATAGGGATAGGAAAGGTCTCACCCAAGTGATGTAAACTCCTACGTGTCGCGAGGAGTTTAGTCACGATAAATGCTCAAACAAATAAGCACGACATTTTAGCTCCAATAAAAAAACAACAATAAAAAAAATATTAGCAATAATTACAAAATCAATTGAAAATAAAGACAAAGTAAAAGAAATTTAGTATAAAATTAATACATCAACATAAAATAAGTTAAATTAAACACATTAATTCAATATATGAACATCATGCGTAAAAGACGATAATAAAAAAAAATAATGCAAAGTATGGTAGTAATAACAATAACTAAATCATGAAATAACACCATGCAAAATATAATGACAATAATGAAAATAATAATCACAATAACAACAACAACAACAACAACAACAACAATAATAATAATAATAATAATAATAATAATAATAATAATAATAATAATAATAATAATGATAATAATAATGATAATAAACTAGTAAAATTAAATGAATAAACAAGAGGAAAGCAATCAAACATGTAATATAAAATAATAATATTTAAGCATAAAAAAAATCATAAGAAATAATACTAAAAGAGAAAATCATGTAAATCTTATTTTTCATCTCTTAACATCATGTATGTTTATCCATTTTCATGCCAAAAACAAAACAAAGATTGAAAACTCATGCTAAAAAATAAATCTCAACTCAAAAAAAAAAACAATACACATTCATCAATGCAAAATAAAATAAAATAAACTAACGTAAATAAAATGAAATGAGATAAAAAAAAAAAAGTGGATTCAATCCTCAGAATTAAGTAATATGGAAGCAAGATGTCTCAATCTATTCTCCTTGTCAAGATTCAAGAGTAAACTCAAAAATATTCAAGAAAATCTTGAGTTTTTATCCCAAATAACTCAAGAACACCAAAAATTAAAAATAATTTTTTAATTTATATTTGTTGTTTAATTTGATGAGAAAACTCAAGTTAAGGAAATTAATTTTTCCTTTCTCAAGTTTCCAAACTCAACAACTATTTTTTAGATCTAAGAAAAATTAGAATAAAATCAAAGAAGAAAATTTTTAGATTTAGAAAAGAAAATTAAGAAAGTTAAAGAAAATGATTTTAAATCTCAAGAACAAGAAGAGGTGAACTCCAAGAATAAGAAATTCCTTATTTTTCCAGAAAATATGCAACCTTTTTCTCAATAACACCTTCCCAAAATCCCTTAGAAAAAATCAATTCCCTTAGAGAAATTTTCTTAGCCAAAAAATCCTCCTTTTCTCAATCTCCTAAAAAAAAATAAATCCTCCATCAAAACCCCATTCTCTGCCCCAATTTAGTCCACTTCCAGCTTTTTTTCCATTTCCCTCTTCCCCAATTTCAACAAAAAAAACTCAAAAATTCAAAATAAAATCCTAAAAGTCAAATATTTACAATAGATGTTTTTATTTATTTTTAATTATTTTCTGTTATTTTTTGACTTTTAACACCCACCCAATTTGACTAATATTTGTCAAATTTTAACAAAATCTGAAAAAATCCCAAGAAAAAAAATCATTTTTTACTTTAAAAATGTGAAAAAATTGATTTTCGGTGGAAAATGGCGAAAACCAGCACGCGGCAGCTCGATCGCGGCCGAATTTTTTTTTTTCAGAAAATATAATAAAATAAAATGCAAAATATGGATAAAAAATAAAGATACGAATAAAAATAAAATAAAAATAAGAATAAACACTTTAAAAGAATTTTGGGGAAAATAAAAGAATTTGACAAAGAGATGATCGGTTCTCATTTTCTTGCTCATGAATTAGACTTTAGTCTTTATCCTCATCTTAGATCATCTCGAGACCCGATGTCTACAACTACCTTTATGGTGAAAGGTGCTATATCTTCACCGACCATAAAAGATTGAAATATTTGCTCACACAGAAGGAGCTTAACCTCAGACAGCGAAGATTGCTTGAATTAATAAAAGATCATGAATGTTTCATCGACTACCCCCCAGGAAAAGCTAATATTGTAGCTGATGCACTTAGTAGAAAATTCATGGCAGCATTGAAAGCTATGAATGTAAAACTCGATGTAGCTGATAGTGGAGCTTTGATAGCTGAAATACAGGTCAAGCCTAATTTTGTGCAGCAAGTTAAAGCCGCCAAGAAGCAAGATGACAAGTTGGCTGCAGTGATAGATCGAGTGAAGGATAGTGGCAGTGATGATTACACAGTGGCTCCAGATGGTAGTGTATACTACAAGCAAAGACTACATGCCAAATCAACCAGAGTTGAAGAAAAACATCTTGACAGAAGCGCACCATAGTAGTTATGCTTGCACCCTGGGGGTAATAAAATGTATCAAGACTTGAAGATGCATTATTAGTGGCCAGGAATGAAGTGGGATGTGTTAGATTTTATGGGAAAATGTTTGATATGTCAACAAGTGAAAGCAGAACATCAAGTGCCATCTGGGTTACTCCAGCCTATCACTATACCCGAATAGAAGTGGGATCGAGTGACGATGGATTTTGTGACTGGATTACCCCTCACCCGAAGGAAGCGTGATGCAATTTGGGTAATTATTGATAGACTTAATAAATTCGCCCATTTCTTATCAGTGAGGATGGACTTTCCTCTGACCCGATTGGCGAAATTGTATATTAATGAGATAGTGAGATTGCATGGTGTACCCACCTCCATCATTTCAGACCGGGTCCCCGCGGCCGCCCGTTCGGACCGCCCGCTCGAGGGCGATCGGGACAATTGCGGGTCCGTTAACAGCTTGCGATAAATCGCAAGTGCGTCTATGTTGGGCAACAAAGAGGTTTCATGGAGTCGCCACCCAATAGAACATTGGGAAAGTTTCTCTCGCCTCGGAGAGCCTAAGACTTGCGCATTTTATCCATATTGGGCCATGAGGCCTAGGATTAACATCTAATTCTCGTGACACAAGAGGTGTCTTGGAGGATAACCTCTAGCCTCTTGAGCCCAAAGACCAGAGCAGGGTTCGGGACTTCTCATTTATTCGTACCTTGCTTAAGTTTACAATTGAGTTTTGAATTTATTAGTTCGCTCTCTCCACACAATGCAAGTTTGGTTAAGCACAATTTATTCATTCAAGAGCATAAAATAAAATAGCATTAAAGCGTAAAATAAATTTACAATAATATTAGGAGCGGAATACAACTCCCATTTATAAATGTGCTATACATGCATAAAACGGGTTATTCATTTATTTTGAGGACTTTGGTCCCCGCGTGTGTTTATTATGGAAAACGATTTTTATGTGATGATTTTATTGGGTAAAAATAGGACATTGGTCCAATTTTATTTAGCAAACATTATTTTTAGCGGGAAACATTTGTGTGGTGGTTCTTTTTAGTAGCGGTCGAAAATCATTTTATTATTACAGACCACAAATACATAAAATAATAATTACATATTTCTAAATAAATAAATGAATGAATACATAAATAAATAACTAAATTCTAACAATAATCAATAATGATAATAATACATAAAATTAAATAATCACAAATCAATTAAATAATAACATCAACATAAAATTAACACAAATTAGACAATAATAATAATAATATCAATGATAATAATAATAATATTAACATAATAATATTAAATAAATATAAATAATAACAATAATAAATAATAATAATAATAATAATAATAATATTAATAATAAATCAGAATAATGAATAAATATAATAATAATATTATAATGATAATAATAATAATAATAACAGAAATTAAATAAATAAATATAATAAAAACAGAAATTAAATAATAATAATAATAATAATAACAATAATAACAAAAATCAAATAATAATAATAATAATAATAATAATAAACAGAAATTAAGTAAATAAATATAATAATAATAATAATAATGATATTAATAATTCAGAAATTAAATAAATATTAATAATAATAATAATAAATAAATAAATAATAATATTAATTAATATTAATTAATAATATATTAAAATAAATTAATATAAAATAGGCTTACCGGATTTAGGTCGCCGGAGATTGGCCGGAGCGACGGTTGACGGCACCTCCAACACCGGACGGTAGATCGCCTCGTCGGGAGTCCAAATCCGGTGTCCACGCGCTGATCGGAGGTCCACCGTCGCCGGAAAACGCGATAAAGCGGTCCGGGTTCTTCTCCCTCACGCGCCAGTTGCCGGAGTCCGATGGAGAAACGGCGGCTACGACGGGGTGCGGCCGGATGTGGCGGTTCTTCCGCTGGGGCGCGTGCCTGAATCCGGCGTCGGAGGTGGCCGGCGGAGGCGACGCCTTCTCCCTCTCTCCTTTCTCCTTTTTCTTCTCTCCGGTCCGGCGTTTGGTTGGCCTGGGTCTGCTCTTCCTCTCTTCTTTCCTTTCTTTTTCTTTCCTTTTTCTTTCTTTTTCTTTTTTCTTTCTTTTGCCTGGCTTTTCCTCTCTTTGATCTGCCGACCCCCCCTCTAATTTCCTCATTCTTTTCTTTTTATACACCCTTAATTAGGGCTAAGGGCACAAGAATAATTTCCTCCATTTCCCTCCTTTTCTTCTTTTGTTAATCTAATTTAATTAAAACTAATACACACACATACTAATTTAATTAAACAATTACATAATTAATTTAAACATTACATATTAACACATTAATTCATTAATCTACTTAATATATAATTTATCTAATTAATTAAACATTCTACATTTTAACTAATTAATTAACTAATTAATCTTTAATTTTACATGCATTTTAATTAATACAATAATATTGACTAATTAATTAACTAATAACATTAACTAATTAATTTTATACATACACATATTTATATATTTATTATATATATATATTTTTTTTGGAGGGAATTATCAAGGATCCAAAATTACCATTGCCATTAAACCCGACTCGGGACCCGGTGTCTACAGTTGCCCCCAATTTTGGCAAAACTAATGGTAGACACCTAGGTGAGCCAAAATTCAAAGGAGAGAGAGAGATGCAGAGACACCTACCTGAGGCGGCTGTCTTCTTGAATCGAGTGCTGTTGTTGTGATTGCAGTGCCGTGATCGTGCTAACCCTCCATAGAGTGGTAATGCCGTCATCGTGCTAGCCGTTCTGTTGAGTGGTGCCCCCTGAGAGGTCTTTGGTCGAGATCTGCCCCCTGAGAGGTCTTGGGTTGATTATCTGCCCCCTGAGAGGTCTTGGGATGAGAACTGCCCCCTGAGAGGTCGGTCTTGGGTTGATTATGTGCCCCCTGAGAGGTCTTTGGTTGAGATCTGCCTCCTGAGAGGTCTTGGATTGATTGAAGTGGTAGTGCCGTGGTCGTGCTAACCCTCCTCAGAGTGGTAGTGCCGCCATCGTGCTATCCCTCCGTTTGGTGAAGTGGTAGTGCCGTGGTCGTGCTAACCCTCCTCAGAGTGGTAGTGCCGCCATCGTGCTAACCCTCCGTTTGGTGAAGTGGTAGTGCCGTGGTCGTGCTAACCCTCCTCAGAGTGGTAGTGCCGCCATCGTGCTAACCCTCCGTTTGGTGAAGTGGTAGTGCCGTGGTCGTGCTAACCCTCCTCAGAGTGGTAGTGCCGCCATCGTGCTAACCCTCCGTTTGGTGAAGTGGTAGTGCCGTGGTCGTGCTAACCCTCCTCAGAGTGGTAGTGCCGCCATCGTGCTAACCCTTCGATTAGATGATGAAGTGGTGCTGTCTATGAGCCCTTTGAGAAGCGGTTGCCCCCTGAGAGGTCTTGGGTTGAGATCTGCCCCCTGAGAGGTCTTGGATTTGATTATGTGCCCCCTGAGAGGTCTTGGGTTGATTGTTTTGATTGATGGATAGAATGATGTCGTCACTCGGGTTCTACCGGTGTCCGCATCGAGTCTCTTTTTCTTTCTGCAAGACTTAGAAAGGCAAATATGCAGGAAAAAATAGGTGAGCATGCAAGTGAAATGCATGTGTATGCAGCAATGCAGTATAAAAATTCATCCAAGTGGATTTTGAGGCGACAGCCGATTTGATTGCAATTTGCAGTAAGATCAGTGCCTTCTGGAATTGCCTTTGAATTTCATGCTCTTTGGGGATCATGAGGTTCTCTTCTGAAACCTGTAGTCATTATTTTAAGGTAGTGCGTCCCTTGTGGATTTTCACACTAGCTTTTCTTGGCGGAAAATGCGTCTTTTCGGATTTTCACATAACCCTGTGCCTTATTTTTGCCTGGAAGGAATCCAACCCAATCCAGCGGCTCTTTTTTTTTTTCTTTTTTTCTTTTTTTTTTCTTTTTTTTTTTAGGACAGACTGCCTATTTTCAGGTTTTCACCCTGCCCTTTGGCCTAATTTTTGCTTAGAGCGCCAATTACGGTTTTCATCTCTAACGGCCTTTTTTCTCTCTTTTTTCTTATTTGTTTTTTTTTTCTTTTTCTCTTTTTTTTTTTCTTTTGTACATAAGATGAACTATTCTGGTTACATCAATACCATTGCATAAATGCACATATTTCAATTTGATTTCATAATATATGATCATCATTTGACATTAATCTCAAGATACAAAACCTCATCTAATCTCGGGATGGATCTTGAAAGCATCAAACTCCTGTTATCAATCTGCTCTCTTTTTTATTCTCATGATTGAATATTTTCTCTCTACTCTCATTTAATCTTTTGAATGCAAATTCTAGAAGCAACGTCGGAGACGAGACTTAACTCGAATGCATGAATGCACTCATGGCTTCACGCTTGAAGCTCAAGAGACACCATAGGCCTCTTCTTACGTACCAAACCTTACTAGAAGGTCATCTCCGCTAATTGGATAAGACTGAACCCAGAATCAAAATGTCTTACTTCGGTTGTAATGTCAGGTTTGGGTAGATGGCTGTCAAAGAAAGATCAGGTCGCTAGAGAAAAATGGCCGCGATATTTTCTTGACTGATGGATGAACCGTTCTCGGCTCAAAATTATTCTTGAATTTGGACTCGATAATATTTTAGCACCTTGAGATCAGAACCAAAAGGGTAATCATTGAAACTAGTCAATTGGTTACTATTTTGAGCTCTCTTTTTTATTCTTGTCTTTTTTCTTTTTCTTTCATTTTTGATTCATTTTTTCTTTTTGGATTTTTCATTTTTCTTTTTCTTCTTTTTGCTTTTGCTTCTTTTTTTTTTTTGAGCTCATGCCTTTCATGCATGACTAAACCCTCTTTTCAAAGTCTGAACTTGCTGTTATCAAGGCAATTTTTTTTTTTTAATAGTCCAAAGAATTGTTCAAATGTACATCCATCAGTTTTAGAGCGGCCACTCTTCTAAGGGGAAGCCAAAATCATTTTAGGCGAGGGGGTAGTTTTAATGTGTGTAACAAAAAAAATTGGTACGCATTCAGCATACCTGCATAAAGGCTCAATGGGCTAGCAAGTGATTGTAGAACAAGGGTAGGAAATAGTCATTTAGAGAGCTATACAAAGAATGATGCCTAAATCATTTTCCAGGTTGTCTTATCCAGAGATCGCTTCGACGGGTAATCAGAAAGGTTCTAGTACTCTTAGTGAATTTTCATCTAATCTCCTAATTGCAACTAGTTTTTTTTTTCTTTCTTATTTTTTTATTTTCTCTTTTAATCTCTCTCTTCAGGAGTTATATCAGATGCCATCAAGATTTTCTTTGGATTTCCAAAGTTCCAAGATTAAATGTAGTAGTATTGATTGAATTAATGTCAAAATGAATGAATGTATCATGATCATAAAAAATGAAATCATTAGAAATAATATACAAATACACAAAAACATTGTTCATCTGTCATCAGCTTTTATTTCTCCTCCTTCTCTAGGTCAACAATTTCTTTATTGTTGATAAGATCTTGATTTCAGTCCATCAGAATTTAGCATTGATCCGTTAACAGGCCAGCGTTGGTGGGCTGCTATGTCCTCAATCTCATCTTCTTCCTCCATCATAAATCATCATTGGGATTGGGAATCTTTTCCCTTCTTGGCTCAATAAGTGTCGCAGCTCTATGCTCATTGACAGGTTGACAATAGCATTGCCAATAAAAAGAGCCTCTCCACCAGCAGGTGGTTCGGCTTGCCCCCCAGCATGGACTATTTGTTGTTGCGGGTCAACAGATGGTTGTGAAATAGTAGGTACTCGTGAATCATGAGGATGAGGTACTAGATGCTGAGAGTGGCTCGTGATCCCAATCAAGCACTAATTCCAGCGATCCAAAAGGGCGAGTCCTTTCTTACTAATCAATCGTCAGGGCCTCTAATCCACTTGGATGAATTTATGATGGCTAAAAATTTAAATTGTTAGTATGATGCGTGTATGATAATATACGATGCATGATCGTGAATTGTGCAGATGGAATGAAGAAATCAATAAATTGTAATTATGCGATACAATGCATGAAAAAAAATTAAATACATGATGGTATGTGCACATGAAAAATAATATGTAGGCAAAAGGATATATACATAAAATGAAATGCGTTTTCTCTTTTTTATTATTATTTTTGATTGATTTTTTTTTTACTGTTTTTTTTTTTACATGAATGACGTGTGATGTAGGTGCATGTTGTGCAGCATTCACAGCCACATGCAAGCAGGTATATCCTTCCAACCTTATTTTTCCCACACACGAGGTCGTGCGGTCTCTTTCCTAGGTAGGCTTTATCCAAGGGTTAACAGGGAACCCAATGGACGCGTATAGTGCACGGCGAAAAAAAACCGGCAGCTTAACAACTCTTACTTTAAAGCACATGCGTATGGATGTTTGGCCATTATATATTTAAACAATTCGATTAAATCAAGATAAGCCCATCGGGGCATGAAAGCCTTTGATGAAAATCATTTGATTCAATTGATTTTGTTCAGTATATGACGGCCCAAATAGCAAGCACGATATTATGGTACATGTCACCTAGGGGAGATTTCTATTGCCATTACATGAGCTTTGGTCAAAAGGTGGTGTTACTTTGGGGCTACCCAAGCATGATCCCTGCCGACGGGTCTAGCTCATCACGAGCATAACGACCGATCGGGTCACCATTTTATATACCACGATGGTACGAGGCTTGGGCTGGTGATTATCCTTAACACTTCCCCAAATTGAGTGAAAATGGGGTCGCGCTTCGGGAACGCACCGGGGCTGATAGAGGGACCAAACTAGCATAGATCTAAGGCTCTAATGCGATGCAATGCAGTTTTGAGAGAGGAGCGAAATTTATAAACTAAAACTAAATTGTAAATTTTAATCAAGGTACTTTCGAATCGAAGTCTCAAATACGTCCCCAGTGGAGTCGCCACTGTGACGCGCGCCGGGTCCCCGCGACCGCCCGTTCGGACCGCCCGCTCGAGGGCGATCGGGACAATTGCGGGTCCGTCAACAGCTTGCGATAAATCGCAAGTGCGTCTATGTTGGGCAACAAAGAGGTTTCATGGAGTCGCCACCCAATAGAACATTGGGAAAGTTTCTCTCGCCTCGGAGAGCCTAAGACTTGCGCATTTTATCCATATTGGGCCATGAGGCCTAGGATTAACATCTAATTCTCGTGACACAAGAGGTGTCTTGGAGGATAACCTCTAGCCTCTTGAGCCTAAAGACCAGAGCAGGGTTCGGGACTTCTCATTTATTCGTACCTTGCTTAAGTTTACAATTGAGTTTTGAATTTATTAGTTCGCTCTCTCCACACAATGCAAGTTTGGTTAAGCACAATTTATTCATTCAAGAGCATAAAATAAAATAGCATTAAAGCGTAAAATAAATTTACAATAATATTAGGAGCGGAATACAACTCCCATTTATAAATGTGCTATACATGCATAAAACTGGTTATTCATTTATTTTGAGGACTTTGGTCCCCGCGTGTGTTTATTATGGAAAACGATTTTTATGTGATGATTTTATTGGGTAAAAATAGGACATTGGTCCAATTTTATTTAGCAAACATTATTTTTAGCGGGAAACATTTGTGTGGTGGTTCTTTTTAGTAGCGGTCGAAAATCATTTTATTATTACAGACTACAAATACATAAAATAATAATTACATATTTCTAAATAAATAAATGAATGAATACATAAATAAATAACTAAATTCTAACAATAATCAATAATGATAATAATACATAAAATTAAATAATCACAAATCAATTAAATAATAACATCAATATAAAATTAACACAAATTAGACAATAATAATAATAATATCAATGATAATAATAATAATATTAACATAATAATATTAAATAAATATAAATAATAACAATAATAAATAATAATAATAATAATAATAATAATAATATTAATAATAAATCAGAATAATGAATAAATATAATAATAATATTATAATGATAATAATAATAATAATAACAGAAATTAAATAAATAAATATAATAAAAACAGAAATTAAATAATAATAATAATAATAATAACAATAATAACAAAAATCAAATAAATATATAATAATAATAATAATAATAATAATAATAAACAGAAATTAAGTAAATAAATATAATAATAATAATAATAATGATATTAATAATTCAGAAATTAAATAAATATTAATAATAATAATAATAATAAATAAATAAATAATAATATTAATTAATATTAATTAATAATATATTAAAATAAATTAATATAAAATAGGCTTACCGGATTTAGGTCGCCGGAGATTGGCCGGAGCGACGGTTGACGGCACCTCCAACACCGGACGGTAGATCGCCTCGTCGGGAGTCCAAATCCGGTGTCCACGCGCTGATCGGAGGTCCACCGTCGCCGGAAAACGCGATAAAGCGGTCCGGGTTCTTCTCCCTCACGCGCCAGTTGCCGGAGTCCGATGGAGAAACGGCGGCTACGACGGGGTGCGGCCGGATGTGGCGGTTCTTCCGCTGGGGCGCGTGCCTGAATCCGGCGTCGGAGGTGGCCGGCGGAGGCGACGCCTTCTCCCTCTCTCCTTTCTCCTTTTTCTTCTCTCCGGTCCGGCGTTTGGTTGGCCTGGGTCTGCTCTTCCTCTCTTCTTTCCTTTCTTTTTCTTTCCTTTTTCTTTCTTTTTCTTTTTTCTTTCTTTTGCTTGGCTTTTCCTCTCTTTGATCTGCCGACCCCCCCTCTAATTTCCTCATTCTTTTCTTTTTATACACCCTTAATTAGGGCTAAGGGCACAAGAATAATTTCCTCCATTTCCCTCCTTTTCTTCTTTTGTTAATCTAATTTAATTAAAACTAATACACACACATACTAATTTAATTAAACAATTACATAATTAATTTAAACATTACATATTAACACATTAATTCATTAATCTACTTAATATATAATTTATCTAATTAATTAAACATTCTACATTTTAACTAATTAATTAACTAATTAATCTTTAATTTTACATGCATTTTAATTAATACAATAATATTGACTAATTAATTAACTAATAACATTAACTAATTAATTTTATACATACACATATTTATATATTTATTATATATATATATTTTTTTTGGAGGGAATTATCAAGGATCCAAAATTACCATTGCCATTAAACCCGACTCGGGACCCGGTGTCTACACCGAGATCCTCGTTTTACCTCCTAGTTTTAAAAGAAGCTACAAGAAGCATTGGGAACCTGATTGCATTATAGTACAGCCTTTTACCCCAGACGGATGGCCAGTCAGAGCGAGTTATCCAGATATTAGAAGATGTGCTTAGATGCTGCGTGTTGGAATTTAAAGACAGTTAGGAAAGATATTTGCACTTGGAGGAATTTGCATATAACAACAGTCATCAGTCAAGCATTAAGATGGCCCCGTATGAAGCTTTATATGGCAGGAAGTATAGAACTCCTTTATGTTGGATAGAGTTAAGTGAAAACAAGTTAGTGGGAGAAGATCCAATCAGAGAAACTGAAGCGAAGGTTAGAGTGATCAAGCAGCGGTTAAAGGAGGCCAGTGATCGACAGAAATCCTATGCTGACTTGAAAAGGAAGGATATAGAGTTTCAAGTGGGCGACAAGGCGTTCCTAAAAGTTTCTCCATGGAAGCGGGTTCTCAGATTTTGGAAGAAAGGTAAGTTGTCACCAAGATTCATTGGGCCATATGAAGTGATTCAGCGTGTGGGTCCAGTGGCATACAGATTAAAACTTCCATAGGCCTTGGAAAAGATCCATGATGTGTTTCATGTATCGATGTTGAGAAGATACCGATCTGATCCAAGTCATGTGATTGAACTAGAAGAAGTGCAAGTGCAAGATGACCTGACTTATGAAGAATATCCATTGAAGATCTTAGCCAGAGAGGTCATACAGCTCAGAAATAAGTAGATTCCTTTAGTGAAAGTGCTCTGGAACCATCATAATGTGGAAGAAGCAGCATGGGAGCCTAAAGTAACCATGCGATTGCAATATCCACAGCTTTTTTGTTTAGGTAAATTTCGAGGACAAATTTTCTTTAAGGGGGGTAGAATTGTAATGGCCCAAATACCGGTCTAGAAGTGTCGTTTCATAATTTCATTGTTACCATGATAATTGCAGTGTCGAACAGTGTAGGGAGTGAGTTTGCCAGTGTCAAAGTTTAGTGATAAGTGGGTTAAAAGAATAGTGATTTCGAGACGGGTGACATCGGGGTGGCTATACAGCAAACCCGGCTGTCCGATGCCCAAAAAATTTTAATTTCGTAAAAATGATCTGTGGGTCGTCAGAAGTCTATTGATGAAATTTGAGCTAAAAATGGAGTTAAATTGACCTCCAAAAGTTATTCTTAAGTTGTCCTCCGGTTCGGTTCAACTGAACCGGAGTTTGACCAAGGGATTATTAATGGTTAAAATGACCTAATAGATGTTAAGTGTGTAAAATAAAAAAGTGGAAGTGATTTCTGTGAATTTTAACAGCTTTAGAGATGTATTTTACGGTAGAAGAAAAATTGGTCGAATCGAACCGGTTTAAGTGAACCGGTGCCCAAATGGACTCCAATTGAGCTGAAAATTTGTAGGTAGCCTATTTTTAATATATTAAGATCGGTTTGGTTCGTTAGAGGGGTATTTAGCGGGGATAAATGGCTGCATTCCTCTAGATAAATCCAGCCAAAGTCGGCATCTTCTCCCCTCTTTAAGGCCGAACTGCATTTCTCACTTCTCTCCTCTATTTTCTTCTCTTCTACTCTAATTTCTTCGCAAATCTTAGCTCCCTAACTAAATATTAGCCCCTTTAAAATCCTATAGAAGTGATTTGAGTTCATTTGGTGCACTGGAAGTTAGATTAATCAAGTGTACAAGGTTTAGGATAAGTTTTTGGGTTTATGATTTAGGAGTTTTTAATTGAGTTTATTGGTCCCTATAGAGGTTTTTTGGGCTATAGAACACGTTTATGAAGTTAGATTTTACATTGGAAGCTTGGTTTTAATGATATGAGCACTTTTATATTCGGTTATGGTAGGTTCTTCAAGGGAAGAGGAAGCTTCTCATGCTAAAGGGAAGGAAAAGCAATCCTATAGTGCTCTAAAGCTTGGAAAAGAGGTTTGTGGTTACTAAATCTACACTTTTCCTAATGATTGTGTTGATTTTTAGGTTATGTTTAAGAGTACGTATAAGATAATGATGTGATTAATTAAAACTATTTTGATATTCATGTTTAGTAGGCTTAAATTAGTGTATAAACATGATTAGATGAAATTAAATCAAAGTGGTATGAAAAACTTAAGTGTGGCCGAATTGAACATTAAGGAAATTATTGAATTCTAAGGTGATTTTTGGCATGTAATTGGTATACAAGGTATGTTTAACATGTAATTAAGGTGATAGAGTGATTAAACTAAATTATAGTGCATGATATGAAAAATAGAACTCTTGGCCGAATGGTATACTTAAGGTTATTTATGTGTATTTTGATGATATATGTATTATAAAGGCATAAAGTGATTATATAATGATAAATAATTGTGTATGCAAAGTGGTATGTGAAAACGAGATGTATGGTAAATTATACATATTGACATAATGTGATAATTATATGAATTTTGAGAAAATATTGCCTTTAGTAGTTGTCTGGTAGTGAAAATCTAGTCCAGAATATTATTGGCTAGCCATAGGGATTCTACACCGCGGTATGAATCATGGCTACTCACTATCGATAGGCCAATGAGAGCTTATCGTAGTGTACAGTGAAATTCAGTGTATAAAATAGTGCAGTGCAGTGAAAATGGTTCTGTTGGTATCATTTTATAGTGAAATGGGTCTGTAGGGCTCATGTCCCGCATATCCGGTCAGTAGATTTTCTATTGGGTTCATACTAGGGGCATACTGGTAAATATGTGATAAAAATGATTAAAATAGTAAAATTGGTGAATATGAGTGAAAACGGGACTAAATTGAAGTAAATAGAAAGTTTAGGGGTAAAACGGTAATTTTACAAAAGTTAGTAAAAAATGATGAAAATAAATTAAAAGTGTAAGTGGAAGGGTAAAATGGTAATTTTGGTAAAATATGGTGCTAAAATGGTGAAACAGTGTAAAAGTGATAAAATTGGGACTAAAATGTAATGTGGTTAAGTTGTAGGTTAAATAGTGGAAACTTGAGGCAAAAAGGGTAAAATAGTCATTAAGTGAATTAAATAAGGTTATTTTGGTAATTATGTGTAAAATGAGGACATAAGTGTAATTAAGGTAAAAGATGGAATATAATAGGTTATGTAATTGTGAGGACGTAAATGGAATTAATGAAAAAAATTAGGGATATAAATGGAATGAAGTGAAAAGAATAGTGATTAAAGTGTAATTAATGGAAATTAAGGAAATTAGTGAAAATCTTATATATATAATTAATTAAGTGACTATATAAATAATAATATGGTTAATTAAGTGAATTAGAAATAATAGTTAGTGAAAATAATAAAAAAAAGCATTTATATTATGTTAAATAAATAGAATTAGTTGGGAAATTTATAGATTGGTAACCACCACTGGGCATTCTAATGCTCAGCACGTAGTTGTTTTTGACTGCGTGTAGGTACGCTTTAGGACTGGAGCAGCATACCTCAGTTTTGTGGAGCAAGCAAAAAGGGAGCAGAAGTAAACTTTATTTTGTATGTGTAATGGATATTTTATGGCATGTATATACTTAAACTAGTATTGAATATGGGCATGTAATGTTATTATGCGTATATTATCTGTGAGGATTTTATCATGGCTGTGTGATGAATGGCGAATGGGATTTATATGGTTATTGATTGATATTATTGTTGTGCCCTTGCCGGGGCTATGGATTTTCAAATATGCAGGTTTGGGTAGTGCAATTTATAAGCCGTTATACTGCCGAAATTTATACCAAATGAAAAGCAAATGAGATAGTTATAGGTCACTCGATAGCTAAGTAATTTAGTGTAATTGCTAAAGTGATATGTAAAAGGAATAAGTGGTTAAGGTGATAAGTGAACCTAGTGACATTAATAACAAGTGTAGAAAAAAAAATGTGAGCCGTAGTTTCATAAGTAAGTAACTTTTAATCGATCTTGGTAATCGTGCAGTATCGCTAAGTCGGCAGTATACATATAGGATATAAGGGTGTTACACGATGTGGTGCGGAAGACCGTATCAATTTCTTCTCAATGAACTTGGCCATATCCACAAATCAATTCTTTTCCTTCCTTTTATTTTTTTTTGGATTTTTTTTTGTTTTTTTTTTGTTCAAATCTTGATACTTTTTTGCTATTCTCGACTATCGGGATAACCCTGACCAACCAAGTCTTTAGTAAGAAATTTGGCCTCGATTTTGCTTGTGGATCTCTTTTCTGGCCTTTTCTGCCCATTCCGGCCTGAGTCTTTTGAGATTCTACTTGACTGGTCCATGATCAGGGTATGTCGGGATAGTGTGTTCGGCGACTTCACGATCATCTCCTGGCATGTCTTCATAGGTCCAGACAAAGGCTTTTTCATATTTTCTTAAATTTCTCTCAAATTTTGATCTCTCTTCAGGAGTTACATTAGATGCTATCAAGATTTCCTTTGGGTCTTCCAAAATTCTGAGATTAAATGGAGTAGCATCAATTGAATCAATGTTAAATAAAAATGAGTCATGATCATGATTATACATAGTGAAATCATAAGAAATATCACACAAGTAAGCAAAAATGTTCATCTTATTAATGCAACCAGAATTAAAATTGTTGTTATTAAATAGTTCAAAAATAAAAAGAACATCTAAGTAGCTAACATCTTCCTTTGCTGCTGACAAAAATTGCTTGAAAATCTTCTAACACCTTAGGCTCCCCTTCTTTGGACGGTGCCCCCAAGATTAGAGATGTTATGGCCTTATAATTTCCTTATCTCTTTCTCTTCTTCCTTTAGGCCAGGAATCAATTCTTGAATGCAATCTCTTACAGGATGACAATAGTCTGTTCTATACCCTGTGCATTGGTGATATGCACAATACCAGTCTATTATGTGTCTAGGCTATCCTTGACTTGGGGTAGGCTCGGCTGGCAAGGGTTGCAACTTCCCTTCCTTGATGAGACAGGTGAAGTGCCAAGATAATGGCCTTCCCGAGATATTGAGGTGGCACCGAATTGTTCTATTGTTGTGGCTACCTGAGCTTCCATCTTTCAAAGTACGTGTCATTGTTGGGTCTCCACCCTCTTCAGGCACAATGCCACATTCTAGAGTAGGTCTCATATCTTCTCTTTATTCGACTGGTGAAACAAGTGGAACCTCGCCTCTAGGCTCAGAAGTAAACGGAAGCACCGCGACCATCACTATATGTGCCTTCCTGATCGTGGCCAGTTCAGCTTGGTTAAGGGTAGTCACCATAGGTTGAGCATGAAGAACAAGTGCCATGGCATCCATTCTTTCTTTAACCATGGCCAACAGCCTTTTTTTCAAGTTCTTCGAGCCATCTATCCACCTCTTGGGCAATTAGGGCACGACTCTCTTCAGTCTGTTATGAAGGTTCAGCCATTTCTAATGCCTGCAAACGTTCTAGTAAGGATGTTAGATCTTTGTCAACCAACCCGAACTCTGATTGCTCTTTAGACGACAATTAGGGTCCCTAAACCACCCAAGCAAATGGTCTACGATGGCTAAAAAGTCGAAGGGTTAGAATGATGCATGTGATGCATGGAATAAACTTATGAACAAGATGACATATACATGTGAAAATTATGTGCACATAATAAAATGTACACACGTGAAGGAAATATATATATATATATATATATATATATATATATATATTTTACATGCATGAATGACATGTAATGCATGATCGTGCTATGCAAATGGTCATCGATGACTGAAAGAGATTACAATGATACATGTGATGCATGGAAAAAACTATGGATAGGATGATATGTACATGTGAAAATTATATGCACAGAATATGATGTAAACATATAGAGGAAATAAATTTTCATTTTTATGTGCATGAATGACACATAAGGCATAAATATGCAATGCAACATTCACAACCACATGCAAGCAGATAGATCCTTCCAACCTTATCACTTCTACACACGAGGTCATGCGGTCTCTTTCCTAGGTGGACTTGGCCCATAGGTTAACAAGGAACCCAATGGACGTATGTAGTGCATGGTGGAAAACCGGCAGCATAACCTCTATCATTGTGTATTTAGGCAGTCCGAATAAATCGACATGGGCCTATCGGGGCATGAAAGCCTTTGATTGGGTGACCAGTCAAATTATCTGGTTTTGTCCAATACATAATGATCCATACAGCAAGCATAGTATTACGTTTTATGTCACCTAGGGGAAGTATCTACTTTCATTACATGAGCTTTGGTCAACGTGATGATACTTTTGGGCTACCCAAGCATGATCCCTGCCAATGGATCTAGCTTGCCATGAGCATAGCGACTGATGGGGTCATCATTTGATATACCACATTGTACTAGACTTGGGCTAGTGATTATCTGTAACACCCCCTACCCATACATAGTCGAACCCATCCGGATAGGAATGAGATGCCGTAGGAGCAGGGGTGTCGCACTAATAGATCGATACAAAAACATACATTCATCCACAATAACATATATAAATACAGCGGAAATAAAAACTTTGAGAGCAAAAATGATCATGAATTAATATAACAAAAATCATTACAATAATATTCTGATCAATTGCCCAAGCAAAAGAATTACACATCCAAAATAAACAAAGTGAAAGCTTACAAAATTACTGATACAATGAGAGTTCTATTACAAAAAGAATCATCATAAAATACTACAAAAATCAGCCCTAACACTAATCCTTTCTGCGTTGGCTTGACCGGCGGTGACTCTCCCAAAACATAGCACCTTCCGTACCTGCACGGATAAAACACCGTGCTAAGCGATAAAGATTAGTGGGGAAACACACAATAAAAGAGTGGACGGCTATTCACAATGGTCGTCAAAGCATAACACATATGATATGACATATGTGGATAATCATGTCAGATATATAATCATGCTTGCATAATAAAGACATACATTCAGAAGCTCATATCCACATTCATATACGTATTAATTGATTCTCATACCTATCATTATGCGCATTCGAATATCATATTCGTGTAATCATTTCAAGGCAGAACAAAATAAACAGAGCACCTGCTGACTCACAATAGTGGATAACGAGTAAATAGTGATGGTACCTTACGGGTACGAATCGAACAGTGACGGTACCCTATGGGTACTAATCGAAAACCATTTATTTTATCACATTCAAAACATTTTACAGAGGGGACCTTAAACAAGATCCAAATACTTTTCAGGGATCGCGAGGATCCAAATGGGGACCTGATCGGGGTCTAAACAGAACAGAGGGCTGCAACTAAGAGACTCTATTAGGCATGCCTAACTATCCACTAGACTGACTCTTGCAGGTCATGTAATACAATTCAGATTCCAAATCATAGCATATCATTTATCATGAAGGATTCATAATATTGCACATATAAATAAGCAATAATATAGCATACAGAGGTAAAAATTCATGAACAAACCATTTGAAATTCATTTAAGAAGAGAAGGCAAAATCGAAAAAACAGGGCATGAAGAGGTCACTGTCGCGTTTGCGGCAGAGGAGAACTTGCCCTAGGTCTCGACCACGGCAATCTTTGCGATCTCGCAGGGGAAATGAATACAACTCACTTTCGCGCTCGCGACAGTGAGCTGCCAGCCCGATCCATCGCTCTCGCGACAGAGCATCGCCCAAAACAGCTTGGTAGCCGAACGCTCTGTCGCACTCGCGACACATGTCGCGCTCATGATAAAGGCTCTGCTGCTCTGCTCGGCAGGGAGCTCGGACACGTGCGAGAGCTGCTTTCACTGAGCTCTGTCGCGAGGTCGCGATAATGTCGCGCTCACGACAAAGTCCTGATTTCCAGCCCTTACACGGGAAATCTGCAGAAAATTCACCTCCACAACACCCAAACCTCAAATCTGAAATCAAACATCAACTTACCTCATCTCCAGCAACCCACACATCATTAACAATATAAAACACAACATTTATACCAAGAATTCCAATTAAATCATGCCAATAACAACATCAATTTACACAATTTAAATCTCAGCACTATTCATTCATCATCTCAATCAAATGCACATTTGGGTTCAATAACTCACATTCAAGGTTTCATGAATCACCTAAATAAAAACCCACAACATATAAACCATTATAAACATCAAGAACACCAAAGTTTCTAGAAATTCAACCAAACATGCAAACACTTAAAATGCAATAAACACAATAATTCCCAAACCTGAACTCCTATGCTCCAAATCACTTGGTGCCACTTCCTCCCGCCGTCTCCTTGCCTTTAGGATCGCGAGGAGGTTCAACTAAACCACAACCCAACAAGGGCAACAAGCAACAAACTCTAAATTAAACCCCAGCCCAAAAACATGGAAAAGATGAAGATGAAGAAGAAAGAACAAGAACAAGAACAAAATGCAGCAAAACTTACCAATAAACCTCTTAAAATTATCAAGATCCACCAATAATCCAACCCAAAAGGAGTGAGCCAAGGTGAGGAAGAGGAAGTAGAAGTAGAAGGGAAAGCAAAAGAGAAGAGAAGGGGAGAACGGGAATGAGAGAGCAGATTTCTGCTCTTCTCTTTCTCTTTCCTCAATGATACACCTTCCCCTTTCCACATGGCACACTACTATTGGTAGGTCTTAATAATTCACACCCTACAAGCACACATCAAACACACACAAGACTCTCCCAACTTATAACACCCTACAAATGTGTGAGCACAACACATAAACACAGCTCACTCACTCACATCCTACAAACATGTGAGCAACACACCCAAATGCAACCCAACTAATTCACACCCTAATATCAAATATGCACCCACACACTAGCAAAACCCCAAAACATGTAATTTATCCAAAATACCCTTGTCACAAGCCAAGCACTCACAATGCACATGCACGAACATGGCTCAAACTTCTAGGGGGCAAATGGGGTGTCATAGCTCTCCCCTACTAACAAGAATTTCATCCTCGAAATTCTCACCTGAACTGAATAAATGTGGATACTGAGCCCTCATGGTCGCCTCTGGTTCCCAAGTAGCTTCTTCGACTCCGTGGTAATTCCATAATACTTTGACTAACAGGGCTTGCTTACTCCTTAACTGTCTCACTTCCCGAGCTACAATAGCTTTCGGTTCCTCATTATAAGATAAGTCTGGCTGCACTTGCACATCCTGAATCGACAATACATGTGAAGGATCCGATCTGTACCGACGAAGCATCGAGACATAGAAAACATCGTGCAACTTTGCCAACTCTATCGGTAAAGCCAACCCATAGGCTACTGGACCAACCTTAGCTAACACTTCATACGGTCCAATAAACCGAGGACTAAGCTTACCCTTCTTACCAAACCGTAGCACTTTTCTCCAAGGAGAAACCTTAAGAAAAACTTTATCCCCGACCTCAAACTGAACATCCTTCTCTTAAGGTTAGCATAGGATCTCTGTCGATCTTTAGCCGCTTTCAGATTCTGCTGCACAACTCTGATCCTTTCCTCTGTATCCCTAACCAACTCTGACCCAATAACTGAATGCTCGGATAACTCTGTCCAACAAACCGGAGTCCTACACTGTCGACCATACAAAGCCTTATACAGTGACATACCGATGCTCGACTGATAACTGTTGTTGTAGGCAAACTCCATCAATTGTACACATCTGTCCCAACTACCTAGAAAATCCAATGCACAAGACCACAACATATCCTCTAGAATCTGAACTCTGACTGACCATCTGTGTGCGGATGAAATGCCGTACTGAAATTCAACTTGGTACCCAAATCTCTTTGCAATTCCTTCCAAAACTTAGAGGTAAACCTTGGGTCCCGATCGGATAGTATGGACAACGGCACTCCATGCAATCTGACTACCTCATCCACATAAATACTGGCTAACTTATCCATCGGATAATCCACTCTAATTGGCAAAAAATGAGCTGACTTCGTAAGCTGATCCACTATTAGCCATACTGAGTCATGCTTCTTCTGAGTCAAAGGCAAACTAGATACAAAGTCCATGGCGATATCATCCCACTTCCACTAGGGAATGGATAAAGGTGTGAGCAATCCCGAAGGAACTTGATGCTTAGCCTTTATCTGCTGACATGTCAAGCACTTAGACACAAAATCCACAATATCCCTCTTCATACCGGACCACCAATAGAACTGCTTCATGTCCCGATACATCTTGTCACTACCAAGGTGCGTAGTGAAAATCGTAGTATGTGCCTCACTCAAAAGCTGTTTCCTTAACTCATCATTCTTGCGCACACACAAATGATTCCTATACATCAGCACGCCATCCAAAACTGAGAACTCTGACTGCTTACCAGATCGGATCTCTTGCAAAACCCGCTGCAACCTCTCATCATCCTTATGAGCATCAACAATCCTCTGTCTCAACGTAGGCCTCACTCTCAACTGGGCAACCAATGCCTCATCTGAATCAAATCTCCATCTAAACCGTCTCAAAAATAAAGCTGAAACCGACTTCCGACTCAAAGCATCTACCGCAACATTGGCCTTACCAGGATGGTAATCCACAATGCTGCCATAATCCTTGAACAACTCCAACCAACGGTGCTGCGCTGCCTCATGTTCAACTCCTTCTACGTGAGGAGATACTTCAAACTCTTTTGATCCGTAAAGATCCTACACTTCTCTCCATATAGATAATGCCGCTAAATCTTCAAAGCAAAGATCACAGCCGCCAACTCTAAATCGTGCGTTGGATAATTCCTCTCATGTGGCTTTAACTGACGGGAAGCATAAGCCACAACCTTTCCCTCTTGCATCAAAACACAACCAAGACCAACACCCAAAGCATCGCTATACATTACAAACTCCTTACCCGAGATGGGTTGAGTAAGTATAGGAGGTTCGACTAGCAACTTCTTCAACTGCTCAAAATAAGCCTGACACTTTTCCGACCACTCAAACCTGACTCCCTTCCTCAATAACCTTGTCATCGGAGCAGCAATAACTGAGAAACCCTTCACAAACTGACGATAGTAACCCACCAAACCAAGAAAACTCCTCACTTCTAGAGCAGTCCTAGGTGCTTTCCAATCAACAATCACCTCAATCTTAGCCGAATCAACTTGAATACCCTTAGTCGACACAATATGACCCAAGAATGACACTTCTCGAAGCAAAAAATCACACTTACTAAGCTTGGCAAACAACCGATGCTCTCTCAACACTTACAAAACCAACCGAAGATGCTCCTCATGCTCACTCTCATCCTTAGAATAAACCAAGATATCATCTATGAACACCACTACGAATCGATCAAGATATGGCCTGAACACTCGGTTCATCAGATCCATGAAAGCCGCCAGTGCATTGGTCAAACCAAACGGCATCACTAGAAACTCTTAATGACCATACCTAGTCCGAAATACAATCTTAACCACATTAGCATCCTGAACTCGAAGCTGGTAATGACCCGATCGAAGATCAATCTTCGAAAAGACACCCTCACCTCAGAGCTGATCAAATAAATCCTCGACTCTAGGCAGAGGATACTTATTCTTCACTGTGACCTTGTTAATTTGCCTATAGTCGATATGCATTCTCATAGAACCATCCTTTTTCTTAACAAACAAAATCGGACCGCCCTATGGAGATATGCTGGGTCGAATAAAGCCCTTATCCAATAGCTCTTGTAGCTAAGTTTTGAGTTCTCTCAACTGTACAAGAGCCATCCGATAAGGTGCTTTCGATATGGGAGTAGTACTCGACACTATCTCTATGTATAACTCCACCTCCCTCTCTGGAGGCAAACCAGGCAACTCGCTCGGGAACACATCACCAAACTCTCGGACAACCGGGATATCCTCAATCCTAACTTGATCCTGCTTAGAATCCAGCACCACTGCTAGAAAAGCCTCACAACCCTTCCTAATGAATCTCTTAGCTTGCATTGTGAAAATCACATTATTCAAAGAACTAGCACCCAAAACTTTAATAAACACAGACGACCGATCTCTATCCCGAAGCACAACTGTCTTCCTATGACAGTCAACCACTGCCCGATGCTTACCCAACCAGTCCATACCCAAAATCAGATCAAACTCTTTGAAAGGCAACTCAATCAAATCCGCTGGAAATACAACTCCCTCAACCAACAAGGGACAATTCCTATACACTCTACTCACATTGACACTATGCCCTAAAGGACTGGTCACATAGATCTCATAATCTAATTGGTCTACATCATGCAACTTATCACTTAACTTATCAGTGCACAAATATGAGTGTGTGGAACTAGGGTCAATTAGAGCATAAAATTCGATGTCATGGAGTAGGAACTTACCAGCAATCATATCTGGTGCATCTTGCTCCTCCCTGGCTCTCATAGCATAAGCTCTGGCTGGAGCAGGTAACAGACGCTCAACTGACTCAAATGCAGCTCCCTCTCTAGGTCGACCGCCTCGACCTCTACCTCTGCCTCTACCACGGGCAACTTGCATGGCATTCGAACCAACTCTGTTGGTCTTTCTCTGAGCACCCGAATCCTCGTTCAACCTCAGACAGTTGGCCAAAAAGTGTTTAGTGCTCCCACATCTGAAACATCCACCAGTGAGCCACCTACAGTCACCTAGATGAGGCTTACTGCAATGAGAGCACACAGGCATCGACTCGATCCTACCACCAGTACCGCCTCTACCAAAACCAGACACTGCTGCTGAACCCTATCTTCTACCTCTACTAGCTGGGCCTGCAGATGATTCATCCTGCGGGTTCCTTGATCTCTTACTCGAGGATGAAGAAGATGAACCTCCACGAGAGGGGTTTCTCCTCTGAGCCCTCTCTCTCAAAATAGATTATGACCTCTCAGCCCTAACAGCAGCTTGCACAATCTGATAATACCCCACTCCCGGAGTACCCATCAAAGAAATCAACATCGCCCGCAGCGACTCATTAAAACCGGCCTCAAAATGTCTACACCTGAACTCCTCTATCAAAATACCTTCTGGTGCACACTTTGCCAAACGGTTAAATTCCTTCTCAAAATCAGACAAAGACATCGCCCGCTGTTTCAAACTCAAGAACTGAGCCCATCTCTCATCCTTGTATGTCTGAGTCACATACTTGTTCGTGAACTCTCTTTCAAAGAAATCCCATGTAACTGGATCAGGCAACTAAGGATGCCTACAAACCAACTCCCACCATTCTTATGCAGACCCTTGCAGCAAAGCCACTGCACACTCCACTCGCTGATCAGGAGGACACCGAATTTCCCTCAAAGCACACTTCACCCTATCAATTCATTTCTCAGCCAAATCTGACTCATCCAAACCCGTTCCATAGAAGTCTTCTGCACCTGCTCTTCTCATACTCTCAGTAGGGGCTCTAGGGGTAGTCACTCTCTCCAAGACTCTAGTCATGTCCTGCGATAGCTTAATCATCACCTCGAAGGCCATGGCTGCGGCCTTGGGTTGTACCCTAGCAGGTTGAGCCGACACAGAAATCGAAGGATCAGTAGCTTGAGGATTCATGCTTTCAGCTGACCCCTCAAGTGACCCTCGAACAGAACCAGAATCCATCTAAGATAAATAAGAAGACAATCGCATCAGCCAACACAGTCCTAAACATATACGCATCTATACACAACAACGACAACAAAACACCCAGAAATGCCTAAACCTAGGCTTTGATACAAAAAACTATAACACCCCCTACCCATACGTAGGCGAACCCATCCGGATAGGAGTGAGATGCTATAGGAGTAGGGGTGTCGCACCAACAGATCGATACAAAAACATACATTCATCCACAATAACATATATAAATACAGCGGAAATAAAAACTTTGAGAGCAAAAATGATCATGCATTAATATAACCAAAATCATTACAATAATATTCTGATCAATTGCCCAAGCAAAAGAATTACACATCCAAAATAAACAGAGCGAAAGCTTACAAAATTACTAATATAATGAGAGTTATATTATAAAAAGAATCATCATAAAATACAACAAAAATAAGCCCTAACACTAATCCCTTCAATGTTGGCTTGACTGGCGGTGACTCTCCCAAAACGTAGCACCTTTCGCACCTGCACGGATAAAACATCGTGCTAAGCGATAACGCTTACTGGGGAAACACACAACAAAAGAGTGGACGGCCATTCACAATGGTCGTCAAAGCATAACACATATGATATGACATGTGCGGATAATCATGTCAGATATACAATCATGCTTGCATAATAAAGACATACATTCAGAAGCTCATATCCACATTCATATATGTATTAACTGATTCTCATACTTATCATTATGCGCATTCGAATATCATATTCTTATAATCATTTTAAGGCAGAACAAAATAAACAGAGCACCTGCTGACTCCCAATAGTGGATAACGAGTAAACAGTAACGGTACCTTACGGGTACGAATCGAACAGTGACGGTACCTTACGGGTACGAATCAAAAACCATTTATTTTATCACATTCAAAACATTTTACAGAGGGGACCTTAAACAAGATCCAAATACTTTTCAGGGATCGCAAGGATCCAAACGGGCCTGATCGGGATCCAAACAGAATAGAGGGCTGCAGCGAAGAGACTCTATTAGGCATGCCTAACTATCTACTAGACTAACTCTTGCAGGTCATATAATACAATTCAGATTCTAAATCACAGCATATCATTTATCATGAAGGATTCATAATATTGCACATATAAATAAGCATATAATATAGCATACAGAGGTAAAAATTCATGAAGAAACCATTTGAAATTCATTTAAGAAGAGAAAGCAAAATCGAAAAAACAGGGCATGAAGAGGTCACTGTCGCGCTCGCGATAGAGGCGACCTTGCCCCAGGTCGCGACCACAGTAATATTCATGATCTCGTAGGGGAAACGAATACAACTCACTGTTGCACTCGTGACAGTGAGCTACTAGCCTGATCCGTCGCGCTCACGCTCGCGATAGAGGATCGCCCACAACAGCTCGGCAGCCGAACGCTCTGTCGAGCTCTCGTCACACGTCGCGCTTGAGACAGAGGCTTTACTGCTCCACTCGATAGGGAGCTCGGATGTATGCGAGAGCTGCTTTCACTGACATCTTTCGCAAGGTTACGACAATGTTGCGCTCGCGATAGAGTCGTGATTTCTTGCTCTTACACGGGAAATCTGCAGAAAATTTATCTCCATAACACCCAAACCTCAAATCTCAAATCAAACATCAACTTACCTCATCTCCAGCAACCCATACATCATTAACAATATAAAACACAACATTTATACCAAGAATTCCAATTAAAACATGCCAATAATAACATCAATTTACACAATTTAAATCTCAGCACTATTCATTCATCATCTCAATCAAATGCACATTTGGGTTCAATAACTCACATTCAAAGCTTCACGAATCATCTAAATCAAAACCCACAACATATAAACCATTATAAACATCAAAAACCCCAAATTTTCCAGAAATTCAACCAAACATGCAAAACCCATAAAATGCAATAAACACAATAATTTCCAAACCTGAACTCCTATGCTCCAAATCACTTGGTGCCACTTCCTCCCGCCTTCTCCTTGCCTTTAGGATCGCAAGGAGGCTCAACTAAACCACAACCCAACAAGGGCAACAAGCAACAAACTCTAAATTAAACCCTAGGCCAAAAACGTGGAAAAGATGAAGATGAAGAAGAAAGAAGAAAAATAAGAACAAAATGCTGCAAAACTTACCAATAAACCTCTTAGAATTATCAAGATCCACCAATAATCCAACCCAAAAGGAGTGAGCCAAGGTGAGGAAAAGGAAGTAGAAGTAGAAGTAGAAGGGAAAGCAAAAGAGAAGAGAAGGGGAGAACGGGAATGAGAGAGCAGATTTCTGCTCTTCTCTTTCTCTTTCCTCAATAATACACCTTCCCCTTTCTATATGGCACACTACTATTAATGGGTCTTAATAACTCACACCCTACAAACACACATCAAACACACACAAGACTCTTCCAACTTATAACACCCTACAAATGTGTGAGCACAACACACAAACACAACTCACTTACTCACATCCTACAAATATGTGAGCAACACACCCAAATGCAACCCAACTAATTCACACCCTAATATCAAATATGCACTCACACACTTGCAAAACCCCAAAACATGTAATTTACCCAAAATACCCTTATCACAAGCCAAGCACACACAATGCACATGCACAAACATGGCTCAAACTTCTAGGGGGCAAATGGGGTGTGACATTATCCTTAACACTTCCCTATATTGAGCAAATGTAGGGTCGTGTTTCGGGAACACACCAAGGTTAAAAGAGGGACCAAACTAGCATAGATCTAAGGCTCTAATGATATACAATGCAATATCAAAAAAAGGGTGAAATTTTAAATTAAAACTCAATTATATGTTTTAATCAAGGTGCTTTTGAAGCGAAGTCTCGTTTATGTCCCCAACGGAGTCGCCACTGTGACGTGCACCAAATCCTGGGGTGCCCTGAATGACCCGCTTTTAGGGTATTGGGGAGAGGTTCAAAAGACTTATAAGAGATTATAAGGGCATCTATTTTGGGCAACAAGGAGGTATTTTGGAGTTGCCACCCAGTAAAACATTGTTAAAGGTCATCTAGCTTCACTGAGCCTAAGACGGCGCATGTTGTCTATATTAGGCAATCAGAGATATTTTTTAATCCTCCTTCCAATAGAACATTGAAAAGATTCATCTAATCTCATGAAGCCTAAGACGATGCATATACGTCTATTTTGGGCAAACCAGAGATATTTTGGAGTCCCCACCCCAATAGAACATTGGGATGGTTCGTCTAACCTCATGGAGCCTAAGACAATGCAATTTGGGCCTATTTTGGGCAACAAGAGATATTTTGCAATTCCCTTTCCAATAGAATATTGGAAAGGTTCATCTAACCTCGTTGAGCCTAAGACCATAGATGGTTTGGGACTTCCCATTGATTCATACCGTGATTAAATTATAATTTAGATTTGAATTTAATCTTTCATTCATTTTCTCATACATTTTAATGCAATAATTAAAGCGCAAGTCAATCATGTAATGAAAGTGGTAAATAAATGTAAATTAAACATAAAGCAAATAAAAGCACAATAATTTACAATAAAATTAGGGGCGGAATACAACCCTTAATGTAAATAAAATGTAAATCATACATAAAATGAGATATTTATTAAGGATGAGGACATTGGTCCTTGCATGCATACTTAAGAGACAAAAGAAAGTGTTAAAGGCGATAGTTTATTTTGGATGGAAAACTAGGACATTGGTTCCATTTTTATTAGAAAAATTCAAAATTAATTAATATACATTATGAAAGTCAAATAAATTAAATGACATGATCGAAACAAATGAAACAACATATTAATAGATTAATACATAAAAATAAGAAAACAAACAACAACAACAACAATAATAATTATTATTATTATTATAATAATAATAATAAACAATAAATAAGTAATAAAAAGAATGATAACAAATAATAATGATAAGTAAAAGAAGAACAAATAATCAAATGAATAAAAAGGGAACAAAGAAAAATGTAAAAAATATTAAATTTATATCTAAGATAACATAAAAGAAATAAATAAACAATAAATATAAAAATCTACATTATTACTAATTAAATATGAACAAAAATAAATAAAAGAAAATAAAAAATAAGATATCGAGACTTGAATATTTACCCTCAAAATTCGGATTCGATGGAGGAAAAAATGTGATTGATTTTCTTGCTTTGTTTTGAAAAATTAGAATTGAAGATAATAAAAAAATGGAATTTTATTCCAAGAAATAAATTGCTTAAAAAAGAAATGAAATAAAAAATTTTCAAGAACAAATAATGAATTTTTTTTGTCTAAAGAATAATTATTGATTAAAAAAAATTGATTTTTGAACCTTAAGAAATTTATTTGAAGAAGAAATAAAATTAATGAAAGAAAAATGAAAATTCTCAAGAATAAAGAATTATTTATCTTTGTCTCAAGTAAAGTAATTGATTATAACAAATAAATAAAAATGTCAAGAACAAAAAATCATTTTTCTTTATCTTAAGAAAATTTATTCATTAAAAATTGAATTTTTTAATCTTAAAATTTTTATTATGGAGGAGAAAACTCAAAAAAAGTAGAGAGAATTTTCTTAGAGAAGAGAAAAAGAGAAAATAATATTTTTAACCTAAAAAGAATCCTCCCCTTTTCCTTTTCATATTTTTCTATTTATATGCTTTAAAAAAAACCTAATTAATTAAGAAAATAAAATAAATTTAAATCAGAATATTTCTTATCTTAATTTTAAAAACTGAAAAAAGCATGAAAATCCAAAAAAAAAAAAAAATCAATTTTGGGGAAAAAATCACGATTTTGGGCCAAAAATCACGTTTTGGGCAGATTTGGGCTGGCAGGGAGACTGACGGGCGTCGGTGGGCACGCGACGCCCATCAGTGGGCGTGTGAAGCTCCTGCTGGGTGATCGCTCTGCGCACACGGGCGCTTTCTACAGGCAGGCACGCTTGCCGTGCCCAGGCGCAAGCGCGGGCGAGGCTCGCTTGCGCGCTGTCCTGTACGCCCGCGTGCTGCCGAGACACACCGTTGATGAGGTCGACGGCCGAATTTTTTTTAAGACAAATTTGACTAAAACACTATAATTCCAAACTCCCTTTTTTTATTTTTATTTTTATTTTTATTTTTTGTTCTAAAAAGCAATCGAAATAAGAAAATCATCACTTCTAACCTTTTTACCTGTGAACAGGCATTAATTTCATTTTTGAGTAACCATGATCTAGGTTGCCTCAAAACCCGGTGTCTACAGGGCTCCCAGCTTCCAATCTCAATTTTTGTTTTAAGTTTCTAGTTAGGAGAGATCTTGGAACTCGAAGTTCCACTGTTTGTCTGAGAAAAGTACATTAAATGTAATATAAAAAAGCTTTTCTTCCTCTTGGCCTAGTTTCTCATTGTTTGAGCTTATACATTCACTATTTAATATTGTAAGCTCAACCTTTAATTGCTCTTAAAGCATTTTATATCATTTTTGTAGGGTTAGCCGTAAATAGTATTTTTCGATAGTGAATAGTGACACCAGGGTAAATAGTACTTTCTAGAGTCAAAAAATATTTTATTAGACCATTGGATAGAGCATGTAAGAAAAAATCCATAAGCGAAAATTTGAGATCAAACGGAGGTCAAATGGGTACAAAAAGTGCAAAACGATGGAAAAGAGGGTTTTGGGGCATCTCTCACCACAGACGGCCGGGAAAAGAGGGTTTCGAGGCGTCTTAAACCACAGATGGTTGTGTGTGGTGATAGACGGGCCGGCCTTCTATAGGGCGATAGACGGCCATACCGTCGGTCATGAGGAACGGTGGAGTCGTCTGTAGCTTCTGACAAACATCTGAAGACTTTCTTCAGTACGGTTTGACCAATTATGTCCCGAAATTTACCGCACCATATCTTGAGCTACGGATCTCAGAAAAATATTATGAAAATATGAACATACTCTTATTGATGAGTAGAATCTTTTAGTAATGAAAGATTTAATTTTGGTGGCACTGGAAAATTGGAGTATCGGACTGATAAATAATTACCGAACCAAGAAATGGTTTCCAATTGGTCCAAAAATATTATTGGAGTCTAATGAATATATATTAAGAATTATGGAGTCATTTTTATGAGAAATTAACCTTAGGAAGTAGGGAAAAATTTATGATTTCATTTTGAATAGTACTAAAGTTGACCGGAGGTTTGATCGATGGTTTAAAAATAGTAAATGATTTCCAAAATTGATGAAAATGTCCAGATGGACTGTAAATGATATTTAGGAACTTTTGGTAGTGAAAAGGGAATTTTTTGAGGATACTGAAAATTTGCTTATCGGATCGGTTTTATTGAACCTAACCAGAAACGGACTCTGATTGAATTAAAATTTGGTGCTCAGCCTAGTTTTTATATGATATGAATTATGAAATCAGATTTGGAATGAGTTGGAGTTGTGAAGTGGGAAAACCATAGGAAATTATCAATTGGGCTTAGATTGGCTATTTGGGCTTTATAGGTTGGACCAAGGTTAAACCAATTTAGTCCACTATAAAAGCCATTAAATAGTAGATTAGTAGATGCATGAGCCTTATCTCCTCAGCCTCCTCTCTCCCTCTTGTTGGCCGAAGTTACTCTGTAGACACTGGGTCCTGAGACAGTCCAAATTAGAGTTACCAGATGAAGATATCGGTACCCATTTTATGGGCAAACGAACGAAGTTTGTAGAGTTTCGCCCTTAGAATTCACAAGATTAAAGGTTTTCGGTGACGAGAAGTTTTTGTGCAGTGAAAGGAGCATTTTAGGTGAGAAATTTGGTTTTGGGTTGATCGGCGGGTAGCCTGTCGGTCAATGGGTGGCCCGTCGCTCGCTCCTGAGCGACAAACAGCCCTTGCGCGAGCGGCTCCCATCGCTCGCTTGAGCGACGCCTGTCGCTCATGTTTGCGGCATCCGTCTCTCGTGCGAGCGACGCTCGTTGCTTGCACATGAGTGCCCCCCCTCACGTGAGCGACAGCCGTCGCTCGCGCCCATCCCTCGCGTAATTGCCCGCCGTTCAAAAGACCGAGGCTGCCTTTGCGACCAATGCCCGTCGATATGCCGAGCAACGCTCGTTATTCATTGATCTGCGGCGATTTGCAGGGATTTTCAAAGTGGATTTTACGGGATTTTATATATCTTCTCCAAAATCAATGGATTCTGATTTGATTTCCCAATATCTTCTCCAAAATCTTTAGATTCTGATTGGATTTCCCAATATCTTCTCCAAAATTAAAGGATTTTGATTTTATTCCTAAATCAAATTTGAATTTAAAAAATATATTTGAATTCTTGGATTTGATTTTCGAAATCAAATTTAAATTTTAAAACTTTTTGAATTTTTTATCTCAACCTGTAGATAGTAGGCTGAAATTCATTTTTCTTTATTGGAAAAATTTTTAGAAAAAGGTTAGAAAAACTTTCGAAAACTGAAAAATCTTGAATGAATTTCCAAAAATTCTTCTTCTTTATTTCATCAAAATTTCATTAAATCTTTTTGAAAAATAAGGAAAAATCTAGGAAAGCGAAATCAATTCATTTTTGCTCGATCTATCCTTTTAACATTCACGATTATTACAAAAAATCAAGCAAGAAAAATAAATTTTCTTCTCTTTATTTGATTGAAAAATAACAATTTTGGAGTAGAAAATTTCCTCAAAATTATATGTCGTCAGTTGATCCTTGTAGAACTCAAGGGAAAAATCCACACAATAATATTCCGCGAGTAAACATTCCGAATTGACCTTTAATTTATTTTTATTGTGTTATATTGATTTATCGTCATTTAATTGCATAAAAGTGTTTTAAAAGGTGAAATTTTTGTCAGCCCAGAGACGGCCGTCGCTCGCGCGGTTTGGGTCGTCCCTGTGCCTTCCTTTCCTTTCTTCTTTGTTATTCCATTTCTTCTTTCTTTTAATTTTGTTTTCACTCATTTCAAGGTAATTTATTTCCATTTTTATTATTCAGATTATTTGTTCATTGCTATTTTTTATTAATCCTTTGCATCGTTTTCTTATTTTACTATTCTACTAACATGTTATTTGTTTTTGTGAGCTGTTTCTCTTGAATACGGGGTGCTGAGAAGGGGGATCCCACTAGGATGATTCGGGGACACCAATTGTGTTTATTTCCTTTACCCTATTTCCTTTTACTTTATGTTTTTAATTCCAATTTATTATAAATGTTATTTTTATGTTCGTAAATATAAAGAATGGCGAGAGATTTCTACAAATGGGCTTGATTTTCTTTAAATAAAATAGGACCAATGTCTTTATTTTCCATCCAAATAAAACAAATCTTTTATTTATTTTTTTTAACGTGCATGCGAAGACCAATGTCTTCATCATTAACGAATATCCCTGTGATACGCGTCGAACCCCGGGGTGCCCCGAATCGCTCGCTTTTAGGGCTTTCGGGAGGAGGTTAATAAAAACTTGTAAGGAATTACAAGTGCGTCCATTTTGGGCAACAATGAGGTTTCTTGGAGTCGCCACCTAATAGAATATTGGAAAAGGTCGTCTAGCCTAAGTGAGCCTAAGACCGCGCTGCTATGTCCATTTTGGGCAAGCCGGAGGTTTCTTAGAGGCCCCACCCTAATAGAACATTAGGATGGCCCTCTTACCTCGCACTTGGGCAAGCCAGAGGTATCTTAGAGGCCCCACCCTAATAGAACATTAGGATGGCCCTCTCGCCTCGTGGAGCTTAGGACTATGCAATTTAAGCCTTTTTTGTGACACAAAAGGTATCTTGGAGGCCCCACCCCAATAGAACATTGAGATGGCCCTCTCGCCTCATTGAGCCCAAAGACAACAGAAGGTTCGGGACTTCACATTTATTCATATCTTGGTTAAGTTTATAATTGAGTTTTGAATTTAGCGTTTCATCCCATTTCTCATTCAATTCAGTGCAATTTAATTAAAGCGCAGGTTGTCCATCCAAGAAAAGCGGTAAACAGGATCGAAATTAAAATAAAGTACATACAGGTAAATTACAACAAAACTAGGGGCGAAATACAGCCCCCATTATTAATAAAATATAAATCATACATAAAACGGGCTATTTATTAAGGATGAGAACATTGGTCCTCACATGCATAGTTAAAGAAAATAATTTTAAGGTGATAATTTATTATGGATGAAAAAACTGGGACATTAATCCCCTTTTTTATTAGAAAAGGTTTCAAGTTAATTAATAGAAGTATTTTTGTGATTTTCTGTTTAGCGTGCCTAAAATAAAGAATTTTATTAGGAATTACACTTGACAAAATAAATAAAAAGGCCAAATAAAGCAAATAATACAAATAATAAAAATAAAATGATAAAACCCAATGAGCATCCTGGATCTCCCCATTCGCTCGCGTGAATGTCCAAAAAGGGAAAATAGATATTGGAGTCAAAAACAAATACAAAAAAATTAATGTTAGTAATCAAGTCAATTAAATCAATTAAACATATAATAAATAATAACATAAGATAAAATAAAATAAAATAACATGATATCAAAATGACAAATGAATTAAAATATTAATAAATTAAAATAAATGAAAAAATGCATTATGAATGACAAAAGAATTAAATGATGTGATCGAAATGAATAAAGCATGTTAATGAATTAATACATAAAAATATAAACATGACAATGATAATATATAATAATGATAATAATAATAATAATGATAACAATAATATATAAACATATTAAATAAATCAAATGTACAAACAATAGAATAAATAACAATAACAATAAAAAGAATGGTAAAAAATTAAATAAATGAAAAAGAACAAATTGTGTAGGATAAATAAAAATAATTGAATAAAATAAGTAATTAAAATGAAATAAATAGTTGAATAAATAAACAAATTGATTAAATAAATTAGATAACACAAATATATATGCAATTGAATAAATACAACAAATAAATAAAAATTTACATGTTAATAAATTAAATATGAACAAAAAATAAATAAGTGAAAATAAAAAAGGAGATCGAGCCTAGAATGTTTACCCTCAGAGTTCGGATTCGATGAGGGAAAAAAGTTGATTTATTTCCTAACTTTATTTTGCAAAATTAGAATTAAAGATTGGAAAAAATTGGAATTTTATGCCAAAAGAGAAAATTTGATTAAAAATGATAAAAGAAAATAAAAATTCTTAAGAACAAAGAATTATTCTCTTTGTCTAAAGAATGATTTTTATTGATTTAAAATGAAAATGTTCTCAAGAACAAACAATTACTATGTTTGTCTTAAGGAAAACAATTATTTACAAAAAATCTTATATTTTAGAAAATCAAATGAAAAAATCGGATTACAAGAACAAAAAATTATTTTGTTTGCCTCAAAATCCAATTTTCATCAAAAAGGGATTCAAATAAAAAAACTTTGAACAAAGTTTAATTGAAAACAAAAAAAAGTAAAAAATAAATAAATTTTGAGAGCAAACAATTGTTCTATTTGTCTCAAAATTAATTTTCATCAACAAAATTCCATCTAAAGTTCTTAGAAGAAATTTTATTGGAAAAAGGAAGAAGAAGAATTGAACTCTTCAATTTTTATTTTGTTTTTGTGGGGAAAACCTAAAAAACTTAGAGAGAATTTTTTGAAGAAGAAGAAGAAGAGAAAAAAGAGAAAAAAAAACCCTAAAAAATCAATCCCCCCCCTTTTAGTTTCATCATTTTCTATTTATATCACGAAAAAATGAAAACCTAACTAATTAATGAAAAAACTTAATTAAATCAGATATTATTTATTTTGAATTTTAAAAATGGAAACAAACCCTTAAAAACTCTAAAAAAAATGGGATAGAAAATCAAAATTGGGTGAAAAAATCCCAAAAAAAATGATTTTGGGCGAAAAAGGGCAATTTCGGCAGAACTGGGGTGACCGACGCCTGTTGGCGCGCGCAGGTTGAGAGCGCTGGCCCAGCGTGCTGCCGCAGGACCACCGCCGCGCCGACATTTGCAAAATTAATTTTTTTTTTTAAATTTAACTAAAAAAACTATAATTTCTAAACCTCATTTTTCAAATCTAAATTTCAAAATATTTTTTATTAATTTTTATTTTTTCACTCTAAAATGCAAATTTGACAAGCAAATTATCACTTTTAGCCTTTTGGCCTGTGAACAGGCATCTTATCATCATTGGGTAACTCTGATATGGGCTGTCTCCGAACCCGGTGTCTACAGTTGCCCCCAATTTTGGAGAAACTAGTGCACTAGTGCCTAGATGAGCCAAAATTCAGAGAAGAAGGAAAGAGATGAGTACCTGAGGCAGCCCTTTGCCTTTCGCGGGGTGTTCGAGCTGGTAACCCCTCGCTGCCGAGTTGTAGTGTATTTTACCGAAACCCTTTGATGATTCATTCAATCACTTTCATCCTACTGGCCTCGTCTCAGCCCACATGATTCCTGACTGTCGTGAGAGGCAGTGTTATCCAACTACAACCCAATTGCAATTTGTTCTATTGCATGTGCACCGCTAGCCTCTTCTCAGCTTGCACGGCGATGCGAGAGGTACTATTCTCTAACTACAACCCGCTTGCGATTTGTTATCTCGAACATGTCCCGCTGGCCTCGTCTTGGCTTGCACGGTGTCTGTGAGATGCAGTGTTATCTAACCACAAGCCCGTTGCATTTATTCTACCGCAGGTGTGCTACTAGCCTCATCTCGGCTTGCATGGTGTCTATGAGGTGTAGTGTTCTCTAAATACAATCTCTGTTGCAATTTGTTCTATTGCTAGTGTCCCGCTGGCCTCATCCTGGCTTGCACAGTGTCTGTGAGATGCAGTGTTATCTAAGCACAATCCCGTTGTGATATATTCTATTGCCGGTGTCCCGCTGGCCTTATCTCGGCTTGCATGGTGTCTGTGAGATGCAGTGTTATCTAACCACAATCCCATTGTGATCTGTTTTATCGCATGTGCTCTGCTGGCCTCGTCTCGGCTCGCACAGTGTCTGTGAGATGCAGTGTTCTCTAACTACAATATCGTTGCAATCTATTCTATCGCATGTGCTCTGCTGGATTCGTCTCGGCTCATGCAATGTTTGTGAGATGCAGTGTTCTCTAACCACAATCCCTTTGCAATCTGTTCTATCGCATGTGCTCTGCTGGCCTCGTCTCGGCTCGTGCAGTGTCTGTGAGATGCAGTGTTATCTAACTACAATCGCGTTGCGATTTGTTCTATCGTATGTGCTCTGCTGGCCTCGTCTCGACTCACGCAGTGTCTGTGAGATGAAGTGTTCTCTAACCACAATCCCATTGTGATCTGTTCTACCACATGTGCTCTGCTGGCCTTGTCTCGGCTCGCACAGTGTCCTTGCTAACCCCCATCCGATCTGTAAGGCATGTGATTGAATGTTCTATTTTGTTGGCCTCTTCCGGGAACGACATGATCTTGCTAACCCCGATCCGATTTGCAAGACGTGTCTTTTGATTTACTAACCACCATTCGGCTAGCAAAGTATAACTTTTGATTTGTTAACCCCCATTCGATCTGCAAGACGTGTCTTTTGATTTACTAACCACCATCCGGCAAGCAAGGTATGACTTTTGATTTGCTGACCCCCATCTGATTTGCAAGATGTGTGATTTTTAACTTTTCGAGCCCCATCCGGCCTGTAAGGTACGACTTTTGATTTGCTGACCTCCATCTGGTCTGCTTGGTTTCTACCTGTTAACCATTATCTGAATGATGTAGTGTCTAATTTGCTAACCACCATCCGGTTGGCCCAGTGCCTGACCATTGACCATCCTTGGGTCGGCATGATGACTCGCTCGTCATTTTCTTTACTGGCGCTTATCCTGAACCTCTTCTCCTTTTTTTTCTACAAAAAAGGGAAAAGCAAATGTGTATGCTTACCTGTGGCAGTACATACCTATTGGGGTCGATGTCAGACGGGTGCCCCCCTGAAAGACGGTTGGTTGTTCCCCTAGAGAAGGATTTGTGGAATATGAACATCCTCCCCTTGATTGCCTCGAGTCATTTTCCAGGCTTCCAAAGTGCGAATATCATCTTCTTGCAAAGTTCAAACATCATCCTCTTAGAGATCCCTTATCAAATGTGATATACCAGATATCGACACCTCTATCATCTCCAATCGAAGCCTCCTTGTTAAAAAGACCTGCATGCCTCTTGAAAGGGTGAGATACTTTGATGTCGAGCCTCCAGAGAGGCAAATAGGTTTGAGCCTCCTCAGAGGAAAATTAGATTGGAGCCCCCAGAGAGGAAATTGAATTTAAGACCTCTCAGAGGAAATTAGATTGGAGCCCCTTCAGAGGAAAATTAGATTGGAGGTTTTGTTGCTTGCCTGCTGGCGGATAGATTTTAATGTCTTTGGTGTCTCTTAACATAATTTTTGGGATTTTCACATTTTGGATGTATTTGAATTTTTATAGTATGTTGAATTTTCAAGGCCTTGAAAATATCTTCTTCTTTTTTTTTTCGTTTTGTTTTGTTTCTTTTTTGTTTTTTTTATTGTTTTTGTTGTTTTGTTTATTTTTGTTGTTTTTGTTTGAGAATTTGTACCATTTGTACATTTGAAGTTGGATTTTGTACACTTATTGTGTGATGTGTGTGAGCATACATCTTATGATAGAGAAACTTACCTGATTGCCCCCGGCATGGTGTGCATAAATAGGCTTATTTGTCCTGGGCGTTCCCCCTCCATACAGATGCATCTGATTTAATGCAGAAAATAGTGTCCGACGATGTTGAACTGAACCCATCTCTTTGATCACCTTTAAACATGAGGTCTATTCGGACTTTTCCCCTTGAGTCATGTACACAACAACGTATACAAAATATTGTGTGTGCGTATGGAATCAATGTGTGTGAAATTTACATACAAAAATATAAACAGGAAACACACGCAAAAAAAAAAAATTAATGTACAAAAATTATGTGTGCGCAATTACACGTGTAAAGGATTGAAAACATGTGCGAAGAATTATGCAAAGATTATGTACACGGAATGTGCGTGAAGAATCGCATATGCAAAATATATTCCAAGCTCAAGCATATGCGAATACATGTCGGGCATCATAAAAGGCTATGTATGTGTAAAGCTATAAAGGGGAATATGCAAGAGATTTATGCATGCAAGATGCATGTGAGATGCAAAAATGGATAGACCACATCCTAGGTGGCTAAGGGATTTCTTGAGGGTGCTGCTCCGCTGCTCACATTGTCTGATGCCCTCAAGGATCTAGAAAATCATCATCTTGGCTTGATGGACTCTGACCCATAATCTTTTCCAAGAGAACTGACCCACATGCATCTTTGGTCCCCGGTCAATGAGCATATTGCCCCCAGGACTCTGAATTAAGTTGTGCATTATGCACTACCTGCCTAAAGGGGAGTTATTCGAAGTAATGCCGTCTTATTGCTCTAGGCTTCAAAAGTCATTGCTTTAAAGGTAGTGCGTCCCTTGTGGATTTTCACACTAGCTTTTCTTAGAGGGAAATGCGTCCCTTCGGGGATTTTCACACAACCCTGTGCCTAATTTTTGCCTAAAATGGACCCAACCCACTCAAGCGGCTTTTATTCACTTTTTGTAGGACAGACTGCCTATTTCCAGATTTTCACCCTGCCCTTGGCCTAACTTTTGCTTAGAGAGCCAATTACGGTTTTCAACTCTAACGGCCTTTTCTTTTTTTTTTTTAAGGGCATGACTACAAGAAAAGATGAAGCTACTATCAGAGCCCCCTTCTAGAGTAATCGACAATTATTCACTGAGGCATTTTCTCCCTAAGCATCGATTGCATTCATTTGCCTCTCTTGGTGAATGTGTTGCTAGATTGGGTAAGGTGGTGGATGAGGATCGGGTTCCTAAGGGCTTCATGAGGCTGCTTTTTACATTACCACCCATTGTGCCCGATAGTTCAGAGGGATTAATGATGTAGTGAGGCATCCCTATCTTTCCAAGGTGGACCTTTATCTTTGGCTCTTACCTCCAAACATGACGGCCTCTAGGTGAGCTGTCGGTGAAGACTATTATGCCATCTATCGGGGGTTGTTCTTTCACTCCCACTAATGCATTACAGAGGTAGGTGCTTAGTCCCACAATTGATACAAGAACTCAGCGACTTAGACATCCGGATGGTGAGAGCAGTAGCAGAGTGTATCCATTTAGATTTCATGCATTTAGCAATGAACGATATTTCTCTTTTTATAAATGAACTAGAAAATAATGAACACATGTATTTGCAAAGATTGTGTACATTTCGATATGATTTCTCTAAACATGATCATTATCTAACATTTATTCAAAATGCAAAACTACATCTAATCTCAGACTATATCTTGTAAGCATCAAACTCCTGTCTCCAATCAGGCCTCTCGGGTTTTCTTGATTGGACATTTTCTCTCAAGCCTCTAATTTTTGCCCAAGATGCCTTTTTTCGATTTTCACCCTGACAAGGCTCCCATTTTTAGCAAGGCTGCCTTTTTTTAGTTTTCGACCCACGGGGATTTTATTCTTTTATTTTGATTTTTAGTCTTTAGCCATGGAACTTCTTAGGTCGTTGACGTTAAACAATTCTTTGAAGTCATCTTCATCGCTGTCTGTTGCTGTTCTCTTGGATAATAATCTCTGGAGAACAAATGGGCCTTCCTATACTGGTTTGAATTTGCCTCATTTGTCTGGAACATTCGGACTCATTTGCTTAAAAACTGAATCTCTCTCTCCCATCGGATGCTTTCTGACCTTCTTCCCAAAGATTTGAGCTCTACTCCAACTGGACATCACTGCTTCTACCCCATGTAACTCTCGTAGAGGTTCCGATAGTGGTTCTCTGTCCTCAAAGTGCAAAAGGGCCATTTCTCTGCCCGATCTTTGTAGTTTCGAACCATCTTGACCGAGATCTCCTTGTTAACAGCCTTTCCTGCCCCATTGGTTTGAGGGAAATACAGGGAGGACTTGTGGTCTTTAATGTCATACCTCTGGAGCAACTCCCTAGCCTTAGCCATAAATTGTCCTTCCGTCCTTGAACCCTGCGTGGTGTGGGAGACCATATCGACATATCGGATTCTTTTCGATGATCCTGCCTATTGGAGACCATAGAGCGCACCTCCCCTATAATGTCTATTCCCAAACTCGAGCAACCCGTATGAATTGTAAGTTAATAGAATCCTTTTGGTCCTTTTCGAAAGTCAAGAAAAATGGCAAAGTACAGGCATGTCTAGATTAATGGGATTTGAACAAAGCTTGCCCCCAAATAGTTTCTATTTTTTTTTTTGCCAGATCTACATATTGATTATTTTCCTTCATTCTCCCTTTTTTTCATTATGTTTCTTTTTGTTGTGTTTTTTTTTATGTTCTTCTTTTATTTTTTTTTCCCGGCAAGCTTTGTTTAAATCCTGATAGCTTATACTTTTTGGCTCTTCTTGACTATTAGGATGACGCTAACCAACTAAGTCGGGTATTGAACTTCGACAAGAAATTTTTACTTCATCTCTGCTTGTGGATCCCTTCTTTAACTTTCTCTGCCCATTCTAGCCTAAGTCTTCTAGGCTTCTGTTTGGCTGGTCCATGATTAGGATATGTTGGAATGGTGTGCTTGGCGATTCCGCAATCAACTCTTAGCATATCTTTATAGGTTCAGGCAAAGACTTTTTCATATTTTCTTGAATTTCTCTCAAGTTTTGATCTCTCTTCAGGAGTTACATTAGATGCTATCAAGATTTTCTTTGGGTTTTCCAAAGTTCTGAGATTAAATGGAGTAACATCAATTGAATCAATATCAAATAGGGATGAGTCACGATCATGATTATGCATAATGAAATCATAAGAGATATCACACAAGTAAGCAAAAATGTTTATCATATTAATGAAATCAGAATGTCATTATTAACAGTTCAAAAATAAAAAGAACGTTCTAAATAACTAATCATTTTCTGCTCTTGTCAACACAGATGCTGCAGTTGGTGGTCCATTATCATCCTCAAGAAACATCCTCCCTTCCCCAATTTAGGCACTTAATCCATCTTATTCTTTCCCTCTCGCTTTTTTTGGTCTAAGATCTGCTTGGAGTCAATCAGATCTTGAATAGCATGTTTTAAGGTCTTGCAATCATCTGTGGTATGCCCGGTGTGTTGGTGGAAGGCACAATATTGATCCCTCTTGTGATTTGGTTGTCCCTGGCTTTTAGCAGGCCTAGTCGGCAATAGTTGTAGCATTCCCTCATTCATTAGCCTCTTAAGGACCCAGGATAAGGATCTGCCTAAATTACAAAAATGCCTTTGATTTATTTTTACGGTTGGTGTTTTTTCTGTCCTTCAGGCATTGCTGCCATCATAACAACCCTCTCTTAGTCTTGCGGGGCCAGTAATAGTTTTATTGAGAGGCACTCGAGTAGTTGCACACTTGGACTTCATAATTTCTTCTTCAAGATCAACTAGCTCTTTTTTCGTGCTTGAGGGATTAGAGATGCCTATTGACTGTGAAGGCTCTATTCCTTTTACCTTTCTTACTTGTTCTTGTAACTACATCAAAGACCCCTCTGATGTTCCACCTAAGTGCTGACCTGAGCCTGACCTTAAATCATATCCGGCCTATGATGCTTTACTATTTGGAACTTGCATCACTGTTGAAATGCCTTCCTCTTCAGGAATACAGTCGTATTCTAAAGCAGGCTTCTTGCTTCTTCCTTGTTCAACTGGCAAAATAAATAGCCCTTTGGCTCTGGGTTCGAAAGGAAGAGGAGACGCTACAACTGTCGCGGTATAGGCCTTCTTGACAATGGCCGGCTCAACTTGGTTAAGTGTAATAGTCGCCATAAGTTGAGCTTGCAGAACAAGCACCATGGCATCCATCCTTTCTTTGACCATGGCTAGCGTCTTTGTTTCAAGCTCCTCGAACCTTCTATCTAACTCCTGGGCAATTAGGGCATGAGTCCCTTCAGTCTGTTGTAAGGGGCTAGCCATTTTTGATACCTTCAAATGCTCTAGCAGGGATGCTAAATCTTTGTCAGCCAACTTGAACTTTGATTGCTCTATAGACAACTATCGGGATCCCTAAACCATCCAAGCAAATGGTCTACAATGGCTGAAAAGCAAGGAGTTAGAATGATGTATTAATAACATGCTATGAATGGTCGTGTTGTACAACAAATGGCATACAATGGCTAAAAAGATCAAAGAGGTTAGAATAATGTATGTAACACATGGAATAAATTTATGCACCGGGTGATATGTACATGCGAAAACTATATGCACAGGATAAAATGTACACACACGAAATGAATGTCACGTAAGGCATAAATATGAAATGCAACATCCACAACCACATGCAAGCAAGTAGATCCTTCCAACCTTATCTCTCCCACACATGAGGTCGTGCAGTCTCTTTCCTTGGCAGGCTGATCCATCGGTTAACAGGGAACCCGATGGACATGTATGGTGCACGGTGAAAAACCGGCAGCATAACCTCTCTTAGCTAATGTGCATACTTATGGGTTTTGACTATTGTGTATTTAGGCAGTCCGAATAAATTGACATGGGCCTATCAGGGCATGAAAGCCTTTGATTAGGTGACCAATCAAATTATTTGGGTTTGTCCAATACATAATGATCCATATAGCAAGCAAGGTATTATGGTTCATACCACCTAGGGGAAGTATCTATTTTCATTACATGAGTTTTGGCTAGGGTGATGATACTTTAGGTTTACCCAAGCATGGTCCCTGCTAACGGATCTAGCTCATCATGAGCATAACGACCGGTCGGGTCTCCATTTAATATACCTTAAGCGTATAAGGCTTAGGTTGGTGACTATCCTTAACACTTCCCTACATTGTGCTTTGGGAACGCACCGAGGTTGAAAGAGGGACCAAGCTAGCATAGATCTAAGGCTCTAATGAGATGCAATGCAGTTTCGAAAAAGGATGAAATTTTTAAATTAAAACTCAATTATAAGTTTTAACCAAGGTACTTTCAAAGTGAAGTCTCGAGTATTGTCCGCAGTGGGGTCGCCACTGTGACACGCACCGAACCTCGGGGTGCCCCGAATCGCCCGCTTTTAGGGCTTTCGGGAGGAGGTTCATGAAAACTTATAAGGAATTAGTTGGGGCAACAAGGAGGTTTCTTAGAGTCGCCACCCAATAAAACATCGGGAAAGGTCGTCTAGCCTCAGTGAGCCTAAGACAGCACTTTTATGTCCATTTTGGGCAAGCCGGAGGTTTCTTAGAGGCGCCACCCTAATAGAACATTAGGATGCCCCTCTCGTCTCACATTTGGGCAAGCTAGAGGTGTCTTGGAGCCCCACCCTAATAGAACATTAGGATGACCCTCTTGCCTCGTGGAGCCTAGAAGTATGTAAGTTGAGCCTTTTTCGGGACACAAGATGTATCTTTGAGGCCCCACCCTAATAGAACATTAAGATGGCCCTCTCGCCTCGTTGAGCCCAAAGACCAGAGAAGGTTCGGGACTTCCCATTTATTTATATCTTGGTTAAGTTTATAATTGAGTTTTGAATTTAGCGTTTTATCCCATTTCTCATTCAATTCAATGCAATTTAATTAAAGCGGAGGTTGTCCATCCAAGAAAAGCAGTAAACAGGATCGAAATTAAAATAAAGTACATGAAAGTAAATTATAACAAAACTAGGGGCGGAATACAGCCCCCATTATATATAAAATATAAATCATACATAAAATGGGCTATTTATTAAGGATGAGGACATTGGTCCTCGCATGCATGGTTAAAGAAAATAATTTTAAGGTGATAATTTATTATGGATGGAAAAACTGGGAGATCCCCTTTTTATTAGAAAAGGTTCCAAGTTAATTAATAGAAGTATTTTTGTGATTTTCTGTTTAGCGTGCCTAAAATAAAGAATTTTATTAGGAATTACATTTGACAAAATAAATAAAAAGGCCAAATAAAGCAAATAATACAAATAATAAAAATAAAATGATCAAACCCAATGAGCCTCCTGGATCTCCCCGTTCGCTCGCGTGAATGTCCAAAAAAGGAAAATAGATATTGGAGTAAAAAACAAATACAAAAAAATTAATGTTAGTAATCAAGTCAATTAAATCAATAAAACATATAATAAATAATAACATAAGATAAAATAAAATAAAATCCTATGACATCAAAATGACAAATGAATTAAAATATTAATAAATTAAAATAAATGAAAAAATGCTTTATGAATGAGAAAAGAATTAAATGATGTGATTGAAATGAATAAAGCATGTTAATGAATTAATACATAAAAATATAAACATGATAATGATAATATATAATAATGATAATAATAATAATAATAATAATAATAATAATAATAATAATAATAATAATAATAATAATAATAATAATAATAATAATAATAATAATAATAATAATAATAATAATAATAATGATAACAATATTATATAAACATATTAAATAACTCAAATATACAAACAATAGAATAAATAACAATAACAATAAAAAGAATGGTAAAAAATTAAATAAATGAAAAATAACAAATTGTGTTGGAGAAATAAAAATAATTGAATAAAATAAGTAATTAAAATGAAATAAATAGTTGAATAAATAAACAAATTGATTAAATAAATTAGATAACACAAATATATATGCAATTGAATAAATACAACAAATAAATAAAAATTTACATGTTAATAAATTAAATATGAACAAAAAAATAAATAAGCGAAAATAAAAAAGGAGATCAAGCGTAAAATGTTTACCCTCAGAGGTCGGATTCGATGAGGGAAAAAAGTTGATTTATTTCCTTACTTTATTTTGCAAAATTAGAATTAAAGATTGGAAAAAATTGGAATTTTTTTCCAAAAGAGAAAATTTGATTAAAAATGATAAAAGAAAATAAAAAGTCTTAAGAATAAAGAATTATTCTCTTTGTTTAAAGAATGATTTTTATTGATTAAAAATGAAAATCTTCTCAAGAACAAACAATTACTATGTTTGTCTCAAGAAAAAAATTTATTTATGAAAAATCTTATTTTTTAGAAAATTAAATGAAAAAATCGGATTACAAGAACAAACAATTATTTTGTTTGCCCCAAAATATAATTTTCTTCAAAAAGGGATTCCAATAAAAAAACTTTGAACAAAGTTTAATTTAAACAAAAAACAAGTAAAAAAAAATTGAATTTTGGGAGCAAACAATTGTTCTATTTGTCCCAAAATTAATTTTCATCAACAAAATTCCATCTAAAGTTGTTAGAAGAAATTTTATTGGAAAAAGGAAGATGAAGAATTGAACTCTTCAATTTTTATTTTCCTTTTGTGGGAAAAACCTAAAAAATTTAGAGAGAATTTCTTGAAGAAGAAGAAGAAGAGATAAAAGAGAAAAAACCCTAAAAAATCAACCCCCCCCCTCCTTTTAGTTTAATCATTTTCTATTTATATAAAAAAAAATGAAAATCTAACTAATTAATGAAAAAACTGAATTAAATCGGATATTATTTATTTTGAATTTTAAAAATGGAAAAAACCCTTAGAAACCCTAAAAAATGGGATAGAAAATCAAAATTGGGTGAAAAAATCCAAAAAAAAAAAACGATTTTAGGCGAAAATGAGCAATTTCAGCTAAATTGGGGCGACCGACGCCCGTCGGCGCTCACGCACTGGGCGAGAGTGCTCGCCCAGCGCGTGGGACCGACTGTGCTTCGCTTGCGCGCGAGCGTCGTGCGATGGCGATTCGCACGCAGCGCGCTCCGCGCCGCCGCACCGACATTCACGAAATTATTATTTTTTTTTAAATTTAACTAAAAAAACTATAATTTCTAAACCCCATTTTTCAAATCTAATTTTCAAAATATTTTTTATTATTTTTTATTTTTTCACTATAAAATGCAAATTTGACAAGGAAATTATTACTTTTAACCTTTCGGACTGTGAACAGGCATCTTATCATTATTAGGTAACTATGATCTGGGCTGCCTCCGGACCCGGTGTCTACAATCCCGTTTTGTGTATGTCTATTTACTTTCTGTTCATTTACGATGGGGGTTGTATTTTGCCCCTAGTTTTATTGTAAGCTATTGTATTTTTAGTTTACCTTATTTCAAGCTTACTTTATTTAATGCTTTCATTATATGATTGATTTGCGCTTTAATGATTGCATTGAACTAAATGAGAAAATGGAATGAAAGTTTAAATTCAAAACTCAATTATAATTTAATCATGATATGAATAAATGGGAAGTCCCGAACTCTCTTTGGTCTTGGGCTCAACGAGGTTAGATGAACCTTTCCAATGTTCCATTGGAAAGGGAATTCCAAAATGTCTCATGTTGCCCAAAATAGGCCCAAGTTGCATTGTCTTAGGCTCCACGAGGTTAGATGAACCTTTCCAATGTTCTATTGGAAAGGGAATTCCAAAATATCTCTGGCTTGCCTAAAATAGACGTATATGCATCGTCTTAGGCTTCACGAGATTAGATGAATCTTTTCAATGTTCTATTGGAAGGAGGATTCCAAAATATCTCTGATTGCCCAAAATAGACATCCATGCACTATCTTAGGCTCACTGTGGCTAGGCGATCCTTCCCAATGTTTTATTTTGTGGCGACTCCAAAATACCTCCTTGTTGCCCAAAATAGATACCCTTGTAATCTTTTGCAAGTTCTAAGAATCTCTCTTGAACACCCTAAATGCAGGTTTTTGGGGCCCCCGGGGTTGGGCACGCATCACAGTGGCAACTCCGCTGGGGATCTAAATGAGACTTCGCTTTGAAAGTTCCTTGGTTAAAACATATAATTGAGTTTTAATTTAAAATTTTTTCCCACTTTGAAATTGCATTGCATGTCATTAGAGCCTTAGATCTATGCTAGTTTGCACCCTCTTTCAGCCATAGTGCATTTTCGAAGCATGACCCTACATTTACTCAATGTAAGGAAGTGTTAGGGATAATCACTACCCCAAACCTCTTACCATTTAGTATATTAAATGGAGACCCGATTGGTCATTATGCTCATGATGAGTTAGACCCATCGGCAGGAACCATGCTTGGGTAGACCTAAAGTATCATCACCCTGGCCAAAGTTTATGTAATGAAAGTAGATACTTCCCTTAGGTGGTATGAACCATAATACTTTGCATGCTGTATAGATCATTTTATATTGGACAAACCTAGATAAGTTGGTTGGTCACCTAATCGAAGGCTTTTATGCCTCGATAGGCCCATGCTGGTTTATTCCAATTGCTTGAATGCACAATGATCACAACCCACGTGCATGTTCATTAGGCAAGAGATGTTATGCTATCGGTTTTCCACCGTGCATTATGCGTGTCCATTGGGTTCCCTATTAACCCATGGATCAAGCCCACCTAGGAAATAGACTGTGTGACCTTATGTGTGGAAGTAACAAGGTTGGAAGGGTATATCTGCTTGCATGTGGTTGTGGATGCTGATAACTTCCATTTAGCATTTAGATTTGGTAGTATTTTCATATGATTTATTGTGTTTAGTAGTGTTTATTGTCGTGATATGATTACTTTAGATTGATTTTGTCAATATTAGTGAAATTAGAATGCAATTTTTGTTAGTTTTTGATTAAGTTTGATCTTTGTGTCTTTAGGTACCTCACGGTGGTAATGACATTAGTTACCACCGTGACATCTAAAGAAGCCAAAAGCAGAATGCAGGAAGACTATAGGTCACGGTGGTAACCAATGTCATTACCACCGTGACATATGTATCCATTGGGCAGAATGCAAATCTGTTATGGGTCACGGTTGTAACTAATGTCATTACCACCGTGACGTAATTCGCACTAAGGTAGAACCAAATGAGGAGTTACCTCACGGTGGCAAGGTAATGTGGTTGCCATCGTGACATAGGAAATTCCTGGACAGAAGCAAAAATTTGACCATGTCACAGCGGCAACCTATTTGGTTACCACCGTGACCACTATCCTACACGCAAGCAAGATTTACTTCCTCAGCACCTCACGGTGGCAACCAATCTGGTTACCACCGTGACCCCTCGGGATTTAAAAAGAGAAGTTTCTGATTTTGAGTGGCGGCTGGTAGTTGTGAAACCTATTTCGATTTTAGGGTTTAAGAGATAGAATTTTAGGAGTTTTTCGATTGTTCTCAAGAAAGGCTGTCGATTTTATCTTTAGATTTAATTTTTTGCAATTCAAGAGTTTTTACATTAAAAATACCTAGTTCAATTTCAAGAGATAGTTTTTATATTTAGAGAATTTCTAGATTTTCTCTATTGAAGATTTGAAGAAAGAGATTGAAGAATCAACCGGGATTACGCCTTAATGAATTTCTGGGTTTATTCTTTCCTCTTTCCTTTTGATTTTGTAATGGATTGTGAGTAGTCTTTTAGTTGTTTGGGGGATCTCTGAATCCCCTACCCATGATGTGAATTCTGATCATCTTTTGAATTTAAATATATGATTGAATGGTTTATTTCACTGGTATTCATTATTGATTCATGGAATTTATTTTATCAAGTTAATTTCCAGTTTTGATGAATGATTTATTTCATTATCTTTGTTGGTCGTTGAGTTGTATGGATTGAATACCATGGTTATCTATATTCAGTTTTATCATTCTTGCTGTGTCTTTTGGACGACTCGGATTGGGAATCTAGAAGTGCAGGATTTTGTGATTTAAGACTAGAATGATGAGTGAGATAATTAAGTTTTGGGCTATTTCACTCCGTATTGGGAAAATAAACCAAACTTAGGATTTTAGACCCGTGCATAGGCTGATTATGTGGCTGACTCCGATTTGGGATGTCGTATAATTTGAGTGGCTGACTCCGTTTGGGAAGCCTGGGTTAAGAGGGTTATCCCGATTTCGTTCATATATGTTTTCTTTCTGTGTTTTGATTCATATTTGGGTATGGGGTGGATGAGTGAACCTGAACAACACTTTTCTATATTGAGATCTTTGCTTGTTATCATTTTTTTTTATCTTTGCTAGTTTTTACTGTCATCTTAATTTGTTTTTGCTTTGTTAACTCATTATAGTTGATTAATTTATTTGTTCTAGTAGTCATAATCCTCCGATTGGTGAGATTCCTCCCGAGAATGAACAAGTGCCGAGGGCACAAGATGAAAATCTGGTGAATTATAGAGAAGAGGTCCCGAGGCAGAGGACAATAAGGGATTATGCAGTACCAAGATGGAATGAGGATAATCGGACGATTGTGCTACCAAGGGGAGTGCAGTTTGAGCTTAAACCAGCCACCATCAATATGGTACAGAGGAATCAGTTTTCGGGTTCAGAAGTGGAAGATACCGCACAGCACTTAGACATATTCTTAGAGGTCAGTGATACGGTTCAGATTCCTGGAGTGTCATCTGACTCGGTAAGATTAAAGTTGTTCCCTTCCACATTGATTAGAAAAGCACGTGAATGGTTGCAAATGTTACGTAGACAGCCGATTAGATTATGGGACCAGTTACAGGAGAGATTTTTGATGAGATTCTTCCCTCCGATAAAGACTGCGGACATCCTTAACAGTATATTAGGTTTTAGTCAAATGAGTGAGGAGCCGTTTCATGAAGCCTGGGAAAGGTTTAGAAGGCTGTTAAGAAGCTGTTCACACCATGAGATAGCCATATACCACCTGATGACAACATTTTATTCTGGGGTTACACCACAGACAAGATCGTTATTGGATGCTTCATCAGGTGGGTCATTCATGAATAGACTACCAGAGGAAGCTTTTCATCTGCTAGATGAAATGGCGGCGAATGATGCTCAATGGTCTAATCCTAGGTCAGTTCCGAAAAGACAAGGGATACACACTGTGGATGAGGTGTCGTTGCTGAAGGCACAGATTGAGTCCATGAGGAAGGAGATGAGTAGTCTAAAAGTGCAGAATGTAGCTTCTGTGGCTCAAGAGAGTGGATGGTATGAAAGTGGGCAATTTGGTCAAGAAAGTGGGGCAATGGGAGATATAAATGCCATAGGAGATTACAGAAGGAATGACCCCTACAGCAACACATATAATCCGGGCTGGAGAAATCATCCAAACTTCTCTTGGAAGGATGGAAATCCAAATGCTTCATCCTCTCAACCACAAGTTAGACCTCCCTTCAACCAAAACACTCATCAGAACCAAGGGCAGCTGTATCAACAACCATATCCACCCCATCACAACCAAGGGCAACAATACCACCCACCGGGATACCAATCGAGGCCACCTGTGCAAGAAAAGAAAGCAAACCTTGAAGATATGTTGGCGACTTTCATAAACAGTCAACAACAGTTTGTGAATAGCCAGCAACAGTTTATGGCCAAAGGAGTGATAGAAGATCTGTTAGTGAAGGTGGGGAAATTCATCTTCCCAGTGGACTTTGTGGTGATGACGATGGAAGAGGATAGGAAGTTGCCACTGATAGTGGGGAGGCCATTTTTAAACACAGCAAAGGCGTTGATCGATGTTAATGGTCAAACGGTCACCTTACGGTTCAATAATGAGAAGTTGGTAGTGGATATGAACAAGGCTCAAAAGTATCCATCTGGGGATATGGAGGAGTCTGTTTATTTTGTAGATGTAATAGACGAGTGTGTCGAAGAAGTGCAGGAAAAAGTGGTTGGAGCTGATCCAGAAATTTTGTGTTTGTTACATTCAGTGGAAGGAGAAGAAGTGGAAGAAGATATGAGGAGAGAAGCAATAGAAATTGTGGAGATAGAAAATGGAAAGGATGAATCACAGAATAAAGAGTTTAACCCTAAAACAGGGGATTTAAATTTTGAACTTAAAGCTCTCCCCTCTCATTTGAAATATGTGTTTTTAGAGAAAGATCAGAAACCAGTAATCATATCTTCTTTGTTGTCAGGTGATGAAGAAACGCTGTTGCTAGAGGTGCTGAAAAAGCACAAGGGAGCCATTGGATGGGAAACCTCAGATTTGAAGGGGATTGACCCAAGTTACTGCACACACATGATCCCAATGGAGGAGGAATGCAAGCCGGTAGCTCAGCCTCAGAGAAGACTCAACCCGGCCATGCAAGAGGTAGTAAAGAAGGAGGTACTCAAACTCCTCGATGCAGGTATAATCTACCCTATTTCTGATAGTAAATGGGTTAGCCTAGTGCAGTGTGTGCCTAAAAAAGGGGGGATGACAGTGGTAAAGAATGAACTGAATGAACTGATTCCAACTCGTACAGTTACGGGTTGGAGAGTCTGTATTGATTATAGAAGGTTGAATAATGCCATTAGAAAAGACCATTTCCCTTTGTTGTTTATTGATCAGATGCTAGAGAGGTTAGCAGGTAATAGGTTCTACTATTTTTTTAGATGCGTATTCGGGATATTTGCAGATTCCTATAGCCCCTGAGGATCAAGAGAAACTGACCTTTACCTGCCCATATGGCACATTTGCATATAGAATAATGCCCTTTGGGTTATGTAATGCACAGGCTACGTGTAACACCCCCGCCTCCGCCCCCGTTGGAAGGGCGCCGGCGGGCGCGCTACACGACGCTCACTCACGACGCGACGAAACATACAGCAGAAGCATACATGCGCTAAGCGGAAGCATTCAACAACCAATAATAAAAATCTTAGAAAATATACTTTATTACTATAAAAACAAAATACAAAGCTATATACAATATTCCAACAGATTACAACTTAATATCCTTTACAAAAAGAATACATATACAAAAAGAATTACAGGAGGAGACAAAATAAATAACTCGACTCCTATGTGGCCAGCCTGCAGATGCACGACACGAGCAACTCCCAAAAATCCTTCACGCTACCTGCACGGGATAAAAGCCCGTGCTAAGCGATAACGCTTAGTGGGGAGAAACAACACAACAGAGCACTATACAAGAAAACATGCACTAATATACATAATTCATTATGAATCAGAGTACAGAGATATAAATATATTCAGGATAAATAACACAATGCACTAAACCATTACACTATTCAGAGTCACACTATGATCAGAACACTTCACTAAATCAATACCATACAGTTCACACAATAGCCTGAAATCAATGGTGGAGGATACGGGAACACGGCACGGGAGACCGAAGCCTCAAAAACACTTTAATACCCGAAGGTAGCGCGGGAGACCAGAGTCTCAAAATATTTTATCACTACATGGAAGATGACCATCTCGGAGGTCGACCGCTTCGCCCAAACGGGGCGGACAGAACAGCTGTACACTAACCCTTCTTAAGCATGCTTAATTATCCTATACCTTGACACTTCAGGCTCGACAACACATTGACTCACACAACATTACACAATCAACAACAAGGTTCAATTCAAGACTCTAATCATCAAATAAAAATCATAACTAAGACACTCTACATTGCTATGACAGGTCATAAACACAACACAACTCATGCAATAGTGAGAAACCGTGCAAAGTGGAACAAAAGAAACACATTCAGAAAACAAGGCAAACAGGAAGGGCCTCTGTCGCGATCGCGACAAGTGTCGCGCTCGCGACAGAGCACGGGGCACTTCCTCGCGAGGTCGTGCCAGGGGGCCTACTCGTGACGAAGTACTCGCGGCAGAATTTCACGGAGCCAAGCTCTGTCGCGCTCGCGACAGAGACCAATTCCTTCCTCCTCGCGAGCACGCCCGCGCGGAGGGTTCCGCTACCGAGCTCTCTGTTGCGGTCGCGGTAACGTCGCGATCGTGACAGAGGGCTCCTCAAGAACAAGTGGCCAAGTTCGCCTTCTATCGCGATCGCGACAGAACCCAGATTCGCCCAATCTGCACTTTTCCATTCACTTTTCACACACAATACTCTAGACATGCAAACAAGAGACACAAACACTTACCTCATGGCTCTTGCACATCGCCGCATCATTCTCAAGGTCACATAAACACATTTTAAACAATAATCCATCATCAATTTATCAAAGATTCACTCACAACCCAACTCAAAATCCTTAACATGGCATAATCATGTTCTCAAAAACACATAGTAATTTCACTATATCACTAACACTTCACTATAAATCACTACTTAAATTAAACATGCATTCGTAAAACACTCAAGATTACAAATGACATGCAATCACAACATAGAGTTGATCCAAGGAGGAAATTAGGGGAAAAACACAAAATCCATAACATAGCTCCCAATCACTTGCATGCATTCAAAACCCATACCCAATATACACTCAAGAACACAGCTCCCATACCTGGAAAACGAAGCTTCAAACCGAGCCCCTCACGAAACCACTTTATCCTTGCCCTTGCTCTTCCTTCTCTCTTCCGAAACTTGCACAAAACCCAGCCACAACACACTCAAATCAGACCCAAAACCACAACAAAACCAGAATCCAAAGAACACTAATCAAATAAAGGAACCCCAATCCGAACTCAAACACTTACCTCCAACACTTCCAGCTCAAACCTGCAAAGATCCCACTCAAAACTCAAGAAAACACAAGAGAAGAGAGATGAGAGAAGCAAAAATGGAAGCAAGAGAGAGGGAAGGACGGGAAATGAAAAAGAAAAGAGAGAAATTGAGATAGCTTCCACAGGAAGCTAGGCAATTTCTGCCCTTCCCTTCTCTCTCTTACTTTTCATTAATTGCTCACCAACCTCCAAGCCACATGTCACAATCCTAGAGAATCACTCAATCCATCTTAACAAAACCACTCTTGGCACCATACACTAAACACACACAAGCCTTTCTTACACAAATATCTTCAATGCACCAAACACTCACTCACACCATATTATTTCTTGAAAACCCTACTCATCCTAGGCACCATGCACCACAAACCACACAATAAAAGCCCTAAGTCCATTTACACCCTACAACCATACACTATAAGCACACACTATTATTTCCTCTTCTCTTAAATAATTAATTCTTATAACACATAAATCCTTATTATCCAATTTCCTCTTACACAAATTACGAAAATACCCTCAATTAACCGACTTACCACACAAATTCTGACCGGGCCCTATTTGGGTTGTTACACTACGTTTCAGCAGTGTATGATGGCTATTTTCCATGATTTTATAGAGAAATTTATGGAGGTATTCATGGATGACTTCACTATATTTGAGCTGTCCAAAGCATCTTGATTTAGTGCTGGGGAGGTGTGAAAAGACTAACCTAGTTTTAAATTGGGAAAAATGCCATTTTATGGTGAGAGAGGGCATTGTGTTAGGGCATAAAATTTCAGAGAGAGGGATAGAAGTGGATAAGGCAAAAGTTGAAGTAATAGAGAAGTTACCGCCTCCGACGAGTGTTAAGGGCATAAGGAGTTTTTTAGGACATGCAGGGTTTTACCGGCATTTTATTAAAGATTTTTCAAAAATTGCTAAACCCTTGTCTAATTTACTCATGAAAGATGCTGTTTTTAATTTTGATAGTGAATGCTTGCTAGCTTTTGAAACGTTAAAGCAATGGCTTATTTTAGCTCCGGTGATTATATCTTCGGATTGGACTATGCCGTTTGAACTAATGTGTGATGCTAGTGATTATGCAGTGGGAGAGGTACTGGGATAGCGTCGGGATAAGATATTATGTGCAATTTATTATGCTAGTCACACTTTGACAGGAGCACAGGTTAATTACACCACCACAGAGAAAGAACTTCTTGCAATTGTGTATGCGTTTGAGAAGTTCAGGCCATATTTGCTGGGCGCAAAAATCGTGGTGTGGTTAGACCATGCAGCTTTGAGGCATTTGTTTGCCAAGAAAGAATCCAAGCCGAGGCTGATTAGATGGGTGCTCCTATTGCAAGAGTTTGACTTGGAAATCAAAGATAAGAAGGGGGCAGAAAATTAAGTAGCGGATCATTTGTCGAGATTGGAGAGCGATCAAATTGAAAAAGGGGAAATTTTAGATTTATTCCTTGATAAACATATTTGTGCTTTATTTGCAAGCGAATTTTCTGTTCCTTGGTTTGCTAACATAGCAAATTTTCTTGCAGGAGGTTTTATGCCTAAAGATTTTACTTGGCAGCAAAAGAAGAAACTGAAAGCTGATGCCAAACACTACATTTGGGATGACCCCTATTTGTTTCGCCTGTGTGCTGATCAAGTGCTGAGGAGATGTATCTCAGATGAGGAGAAGGGAGCGATCATCAAGGCATGTCATAGTGGGGAAGCTGGTGGGCACCATGCACCAAATAGAACGGTATCGAAAATTTTATCCTCTGGTTTTTATTGGCCTACTATGTTTAAAGATGTGCAAGTTTTTGTGAAAACCTGTGATAGGTGTCAGAGAGTAGGTAACATTTCTAAGAGAGATGAGATGCCTTTAACCAATTTGCTAGAGGTAGAATTGTTTGATTTGTGGGGGATAGACTTTATGGGACCTTTTCCGGTTTCTTATGGGTATGAGTATATTTTGGTGGCAGTGGACTATTTGAATAAATGGGTAGAAGCAATAGCCACTAGAACTTGTGATGCCAAGGTTGTTTTGGATTTCTTGAGAAAAAATATATTCACCCGATTTGGAGCCCCTAGAGCAATTATTAGTGATGGTGGTAAACATTTTGTTAACCACCAATTTAAGGCTTTATTGCAAAAATTTGGAGTTATGCATAAGGTAACCACCCCTTATCATGCTCAAGCTAATGGGCAGGTTGAAGTGTCCAATCAGGAACTTAAGGCCATCCTAGAAAAAACTGTAAATTCATCTAGAAAGGATTTGTATTTAAGGTTGGATGAAGCTTTGTGGGCTTACCGAACTGCATTCAAAACATCTATAGGATTATCCCCATTTAGGCTTATTTTTGGCAAATCCTGTCATCTTCCTGTCGTATTAGAACACAAAGCTTATTGGGCAACCAAGTTTTTAAATTTTGATATCAAGAGTGCAGGTGAGAAGAGACTTCTCCAGATGAATGAATTGGAAGAGATACGCTATTGGTCATACCAACAAGAAGAGAAGTATAAGGCAAACACAAAGAAATGGCACGACAAGAAATTAGTCACGAAAGAATTCATTCCAGGTATGAAAGTTCTTTTATATGATAGCAGGTTGCGTTTGTTTCCTGGAAAGTTAAAATCGCGGTGGAAGGGGCCGTATGAGGTTGTGGGAGCTGATCAGTTTGGAGTGATCACATTGAAGCACCCGAGTGGTGAACATGAGTTCAAGGTAAATGGACACCGTGTGAAGCCTTATTTTGAATCAAAGTATGATGGGGCTTTAGCGATAGTCAACCTTGTGGATCCTTAACGGTATTTAAAAGTCCAGCTGCGGACTTGTTAAATGCAGAACTTCTTCTCCAATTATGTTATTTTGTGTTTATTGTTATTTTCTTTAGGTAGTTAGTCTTGTTTATTTTTGTTTAAGTTGTTTGGTTTGTCGTCATAAGAAAATCATATTGTTAAAGGGAGAATGTTCAAGGTTTTAATAGCTGAAGTTTTGAGTAGTTGATGAATATATATATATTTTTTTTTGCTAGTTTGCAGGTGGTGACGGTGGCAATGGATTGTAGTTACCACCGTGACCAGGGTAGAATGTATTCTGGAATTGGGGATGTGCACATGTCACGGTGACAAGGTAGTTAGTTACCACCGTGACCACATGAGGGAGCCATTCTGGATTGGCATATTTGGTATGTCACGGTGGCAATGGTTTTGGGTTACCACCGTGACATAAGGTGAGTTTCAATTCTGTTTTGAGTTTGCACATGTCACGGTGGCAATGAAATCTAGTTAGCACCGTGACATGTTGACTCTTCCATTCTGTTTTGAATTTTTCGTATGTCACGGTGACAAAGAATTTGGTTGTCACCGTGACCAAGAGGCGGTTCAATTCTGGATTACAAGTTTTAGGTACCTCATGGTGGCAACCTATTTGGTTACAACCGTGACCCACGCGCCCATTTGTTTTAAAATTCCAGTTTTTCGTGTTTTGTTTCTCACTAACCCGCACATCTCACTCTCAAAAATTTAAATATTTCGCTTCATCTGCTATTTAGAACTTCCAATCTTTCTTTTAGGCTTCGATTTCTGCCAACCTACAACAAGTAAGTAATTTTACTCTTTCTTTTTCTTTCTATTTTTGCATTTATTTTCTTTTCATGTTGTTCTTTTCCCTGTTCTTGTTTTCTACCATAGTAGTATGTTAGAAGTCTCCATATTTCTCACCACTTAGGATTTACTTCTGTTTATGCTCTGAATTTATGTTGGGGGTGTTCTCAATTCTTATCTTCATTCTCAATTTCAATCTATGATGTTGAATCCATGAACGAGTTTGGGTTGGGATGTTAGGGCAGTTGGCTATGTGCATGATTTAAGTTGACATTTTTCTTCAAATTCTTGGTTAAGAATGGAAATTGCTAGGTTTTAATTGTTTGCTCTATATTGTAATGCCTCGTTTTGAAATTGTGGGTTGTTAGTATGATCTGTGGGCTTCAATTTAGTCAGTTAACTATCTGCATACCAGGTGTTTGAGTAAATGTCTGAATGAATGGTTTTCCTATTTTTTCCAATTCCTGCCAATTTGAAATGCCAAGATTCTTTCGCAATAATGTTCAAATGAGTTTGTCGTTCTCATTTATCATTTTTGCCTTTTGACAGTAGCTCAAATTCTCTTAACACTCTATTGAGTTTTGCTACTAGTGATTATGGGTTTAATACTGAATTTGCTCATCACTTTTGCTGAACTATGCTTTTTGTCATTTGCATTCATCTTGCTTTATTGCATATTTTATGTTATTCGTTTGGAATTGAGAGATTGTTTAACAAGTTAGCAGGAGCTTGACAATATGCTTTATTTTAAAATCCATTGCTGTTGATGCCCATCGCATGCTATTGAATTTGGTTTTTCCATGTTGTGCAGTGGCTCCTAAGCACAAAAGCTCTGCTCTAGCCTCTAGTTCATCAGGACAAACAGCCAGTCAGCCTACTGTTGATATTTCCCATGTGCCTTCTTGGGTTCCGACCAGTCAGAAACCTGCATATGCTCTGTTTTCCAAATGCTCGTACATTCCAACGAGCTATTTGGATTTTGATTTGTTAGAAAAGCTGGGAATAAAAAATGACATACAGCGACTAATATCGAATATTGGTTGGGAGCGGCTTTTTGTGATTAACGACAAAGTCTATCCGGGGTTGACAAGAGATTTCGTGTCAACTGTGCAATATAGGATCAGCCGCGACCCTTCTCTAGATCCGGGAAGAGTCACTTTTTTTCTGGAGGGTACAAAGTATGAGCGGTCTTTTGTCAACTTTTCTGAAATGCTAGGTTTCCCTGCCCTCGCTCCAGATTGTTTTGCGGATTATGACAAGGATACCGCCTGGGCAATCATTCGAGATTTGGTGACAGCCACGCAATATGTACCAGGCAAGACAAAGGCCCACCATCTAGATACTCATGCCATGCGGATCCTCCATAGATTTTTCTCACTATCTTTTTTGAGTCATGTGGACTCACTAGGGCAGGTCAATTTACTGGAAGCATTATTTCTAGCTTGTATAGTGCGGGGTGTGCAAATTAATGGGGCACCCCATTTGTGGCGATCCCTATGAGCACGAGGACGATCCGGAAGCACCTCCAGCACCAGAGCCTGCGCAATTATCATCGCAACAGTACGATGCTCTGATGGCATGCATGGACACAATCGCAGCATCAGTGGACACCATCTCCACCTTGCAGGCCTATCTCCAGTCCCAGATGGATCAGGTGATGTTGGGACTGTCCTCATTGTCAGCGCACTTTGATACGCATTTTCCACCACCACCTCCACCTCTAGAGATATGACCAGGGAGACCTATTATCTTCTGTTTTTTTTATTTGTATTTTCATATCAACTGTGGATTGTAATTATTTTTAACTTGCTGAGGACAGCAAGGTATTAAGTGGGGGGTAGACGGAGTAATTCCATCCAACAGCTTAATATGTAAATAATTACTTTATTTGTTTTATGTTTGTGCATGTTGATGTTTTATTTTAATTATATTCGCCTATATTATTGTGTTTTAGTTATTTGAATATTTAATTGTGGTTGTGAGAATTTTTCCTATCTTAGTTTAGCTTGCCTCTAGTTATTCCTATTGTGAATGTTTTGAACTTTAAGTTATGAATGGAATTTCTTAAATATTAATCTTAGTAAGAAAGTAGTTAGTAGTTTTAGCAGCAAATTTAATTTCAATTAGTCATATATCCTGTAATTTCCTATCGTTTGTGCACTATAGGCTCATTTGGGAAAAACTTGAAAAATTTTAGTGTGTGAAAGTTTTTGAGTAAAGGAATTGTAGGATAGTTATAACCTTCCTCATTACCCTTTGAAACATTATAACAACTTAAGCAAGTTTAGGATATGATTTAGGCAAAAATTTTCTTTGAGAACCATTTTAAATGACTTTTTACCTACCTAATTGCATAATTTCCGTTGTTAGCCCCGTTGAGCTGATTTAGTATGCTAAAAGCGTGCTATGCATTTTTATTTGTTACACTATTATTTTACCATTTAACCTAAATGCTTTTGACTACCCTTTTTAAGAATTGGCCACTCTAGGATTGGGTTGGGATAACATTAAAAGTTGAATTAGGGTATTTATTGTGAAAATAGTGTGGGAGTGAGAAGAATTTTGAAACTTTGGGGTGTTGTCTATTATATCGTTTAAGTTCCTTTTAATGGAGTCAAATTTGTGGGAGGAAAATAGAGGTTTTGGGAATCTCATCATAAAAACATACAAAAAAAAATAGAAAAGAAAAAGTCAAAAAGAAGAATTTGATGAAAAGGTTGATCATTATTTTAAAATTCTGAGTTAGTCAAGATGTTAAAAGATTTAAGTGTGGGGTACCCTCAATTAGAAGAAGATGTCTATACATTTAGAAATGATTGGGTTCAGAGAAAATGTATATGGGGAATTTCTTCTCTTTGTTTTCCTATGGTATGATTTTTTTTATTATGGGGAGTTCGGATGAGTTTTAGCAACTGCAGGGGGATTAAAAATAGGTCATGGAAAGATTGTATTCAAATTGGGTAGTGGTGTTTTAGGTAGAGTGGCTAACTCTTTGTTTGAATTCCTTAACTTTTCTTGTTAGCCAATACCCTAACCTAACATTACAACCTTGGAATAAGTCCTAATGATTCTGCTCTTAGCTTGAGTTATTCAGTGGAGATGACCCTTGTGGTTCCGGTGCTAAAGGAGAGGCTTATGATTATCCTGAGTTGCAATCGCGTAACCAATATGCAAATTATTGCTTATTTATTTCCTTTGCTAAATTGCTAAATTGCGCTGGTCATTTTGTTTTGAAAAGAGAAAATTTGTTTTAGCCTAGCACACACACATGTGAAATTTATTGATATAAGCTGATTTGAGAATTTGTGGTTAAGACTATTCTACTTAATGCTTTGATTGTTTTTTGAGTTTTTGTATTCCGAGTTAGAGTTTGAAATTTCAGGAATATGGATAATTCATTTACTCGAGGACGAGCAAAGTCTAAGTGTGGGGTGTTTTGATAACTTCAATTTAGCATTTAGATTTGGTAGTATTTTTGTATGATTTATGGTGTTTAGTAGTGTTTATTGTCGTGATATGATTACTTTAGATTGATTTTATCAATGTTAGTGAAATTAGAATTTTTATACAATTTTTGTTAGTTTTTGATTAAGTTTGATCTTTGTGTCTTTATGTCACACCCCAAAATAGCCCTGGTCGGATTATGCATGATAAGTCGGGATCGGAAGGGTATTTCAGTAAATTGTGTTTGAGAATTTGGAGTGTTAAGGACCTAATTGAAAAGTTAATTAAGTTGGTAAAAGAAGATTTGTGTAAGTGAGTGAAGTGTATTTTGATTAAGGACTAAAGAGCAATATTTAATTTGGAATAGTTAAGTGGAATTTTGTGGTTCTGTTAGGAGCTGCCATGTGTCTTGGTTGGTGGACAATTAATGGGAAATGAGGAAAAGAGACAGAGAGGAAAGGAGAAGAGCAGATCACGTTTTCTACTCTTTCTTCTTCTCCTCTTGGATTTCTTTCTTTTCCTTTTTCCCGTTCCTTGCCTTCCCTTCCCTGGTTGTGTGCGTGATTGGGTTTCTTGGTGAAGTGAGGCTGCTTTGAAGAGGTAGGTTGGAGTTTAACGTGTTGTTCTTCTTCTTCTTTTCTCCTGGTTTTTGGTTGAGTTAGGGTTTGAAGAATAATTACTGGTTTTGTTTGTGTAAGCTTGGGATTGTAAGAAGAAGCAAAGCAAAGGCAAGGAAAGGATTGAGCAGTGATCTTGAAGCTGATTTTGGACCTTCGATTCCAGGTTTGGGAGCATTTTGGATTGCATGCAATGTTTGGAAGCTCTGTTTACCGTATTTGAAGTTCTTAGTGTTTTGCCCTACTTCTCACATAGGATGCATATGTGATTGCATTTCTGGAATTTGGTATGTTTGGCATGTGTTTATGTATGATCTATGTGATTAGATGTATTAATAAGGTATGCTGAAGATTGAATTAAAAGTGCTGAGTTTAACTTGCTGTGATCTAGGGTTTCTGTTCTTGAAAGAATTTGGAATATGATTTCGCTTGCTTTTGATTGGTTGATTAAATCCTGGGATATTGAGTTTAAATTGATCTTGAGTATGTTGGGTTTTGTATTTAAGTGATAAAGAATGAGTTTATGCATGATTGAATGAGTTCTGAATGGTTTTAGAAGAATTTCTGGAAAATCGATGGAAGTCTGCAAATTGCGATAGAGGGGAAAAAGTGAGAAGGGCTCACGGCGTGAGCTATGCTCACGTGACGTGAGCCATGCTCACGCTAGGTGAGCAAATGCTCACGGCGTGAGCTATGCTCACGCGACGTGAGCAATTGCCCACGACGTGAGCAATGCTCACGACGTGAGCAATTGCCCACAACGTGAGCAATTGCTCACTGCTCACGACGTGAGCAACCTTCACGTGACGTGAAGGTTGCTCAGGTCTCCGATTCCTCTGTTTTGCTTCTGTTTTTCGTTCCCCAAGCGTCCAGTTTTTATAAAATGGTTTCCAAAAGCTTTTCATGGTATCTTCCGCTACTGTGTGTTATTTTATCTTGATGAGATGACTGATTATTCCAATTTATTTGGTATTAATAATATGTTATCGGAGATAAGTTATATGTAGTATTTTGGAATCAGTTTTGGGTTATAGTAATCCTGTTGAATGATTGTGGGATTTTAACAGTATGGTTTGGACTTTAATATGCTTATTATTTGTGATGTGTATTGCACGTCATATTCTGAATGCGAAAGAATTGTGAATGCTGACTTTCTGATTATTAGTCTCAGACATGTTCTAGCTTAATGTAAATTATGTTACCATATCTCTAGTCTGTTTCTTCTCCAAGGATATCATGCCATGCTTAAAGGTATATTGTATTATTTTCATGATTTGGATAATGTGTTTTTAGTCATTGGCATAATAGAATTTCACATGTGTTCCTGTTATGCTTTAGAAAGATGAATGGTGCTATGATGTTATCAATTGAGTTATTGCATACTCCAGTATTTGACTTGTATGAAGTATGATTGGCATCCTGCTATGCCAGACTTATTTGAATAATATGATTAATGTCTGAATGCATGATTTATGCTTAGTATCTGCACCTAATGTATTATTAAGATTTTGTATTGATACTCATTGGCATGGTAGTGCTTCCTTACCTGATTCTTGGCATGCTTTAGAACATTGTTCAATGTTAAAGTATATGGACTGTAATATGTTTTGCAATGCGAATTGCATGATATATGACCGACTTTATGAGCATATTTATATGTCTACCGTATTCTGATTTATGCATGATGTTTATATATGTATGCATTATGCGATCCGAAATGTGAATTGGTTTATGCATGACCTGCGAGAGTCAGTCTAGTGGATAGTTAGGCATGCCTAATAGAGTCTTTCAGTAGCTGCAGCGCCCTTTGAACGTATTGGACCCTGATCAGGTCCCCCGTATGGTTCCTCGCGAACCCCCCACAGTGCGGATCCTCGTGGTCCTTTTTAATGAATTTGGATCGGGTTAAGATCCCCCATCAGTAAAATGCTTTTGTGATAAATAAAATGGTTTTCGATTCGTACCCGTAAGGTACCCTTTGGCCGACTTGTACCCGTAAGGTACTAATCAGTTCAGTACACTCGTTATCCACTATTGTGAGTCAGCAGGTGCTTTATTGGTTTGTATTACTTTGTTATAGCTATCAGAATGTGATATCTGATTGATTATGATAAGGATTTCAGAAATCAGCTTATATGTATATGAACATGACTATGGGCTTCAGAATGTATGTCTGTTTAAGCAAGCATGACTTTATATTTATTATGATTATCTGTACCTGTCATGTGATTGTTATAAGCTTCTGAATGCTTTGAAATGATTCGATTGATGTACTTAAGTTTTGACTTAAGCATAGTTTTGTGATATGTATTAGCATGTGAACAGAAGCAGTGGTGACGGTAAGTATGTAATGATTACTGTACTTTCTGCATGTAACTGATATGAATGTAGTATTATGTGATTATGCTTTCAGTTTCCGCTATTAGAGTGCTCTCGCTTGATACTTTATATTTTGGAGTTGCGCAGCGGTTTTGTGATGCTCTAAATGTTATCCTGTAGATATTTGACTAGTGTATGTGTTTGGCCTGTCTAAGTATGTTAAATGGTTAGCATTCTTAACATGATAGTTTGGTTGTCAGTTTATGCATGGGTATTTAGTTATGTCAATTGCATGAGTAAAACTCTTGTGACTCTGCACAGTAAGATGTTGATAATTGCTACCCATGAATGATTTATGCATGAGATATAGTATGTGGTTCAGCATGATGAGGTTTGTAATGTGTATTATATTATGTCTGTTTTAGTCTATCCTGAACATGAAGTTATGGTTCGATTGTGAGTATTGAAATGAATGCCTTTATTGTGCAGCCTGATTATTGATATGTCATGAATTTCTGCATTTGTCATCTGAATGTGTTTTGCCTTGACGACCATTGTGAATGGCCGTCCATATTCTTGTATGTTCTCCCCACTAAGCGTTATCGCTTAGCACGGATTTCCTTTCCGTGCAGGTGGCAGGTTTGGTTCTGTTCGAGTCACGCTTCTGCAGGGTCGGCCACGTAGGAGTTAGAAGTTCTGTATTTTGTTCAGCTTCTGTATTTCAGCTTTTGATTTCTGTAATATTGTATATGTAATTATTATGTTTCGTCTTGAGTTTCTTTTGGGAATGTAATAGTTAGTATGTCCTTATGTTTAGTTATTCCTTTGTTTTATTATTTCGGTTATGCTTCCGTTGAATGGTCATATGTATGCCTTTGTGTATGCTTTTGCTTAGTGCCTGTGTGTGTGTGAGTTATTGCATGTTCAGTCTGTACCGCAAGGTAAGTCAAGGTAAGTTTTTAATTAATCCGTATTTCTGTATGCCTGTTATGTATGTTGTGTCTGAATGTATGCTTCCGCATTGTGCATGTGTATATCTGTATCTGTGAGCGTCGTGTAGCGCATCCGTCGGCGTCCTTCCAACGGGAACGGCGATGGGGGTGTTACAGTTAGTGGTATCAGAGCCCAGGTTTGTTGGTTCTGGGTGTGTTGTTTGTTATGTGATGAGTCTTTGCATGAGAGTCGGTTTTGTGTCGTGGCCTAATGCAGATGCGTCTTATTTTGTGTCATGTTTAGATGGAGTCTTATCCTAGTGAGAATGTGGGCGAGACAACAGAAAGTGTGAATCGAGTTAGTGCTGATCAGAATGTTTCCGAGCGTTCCCCAGTGGAAGATTCTGGTCGGGTTTCTGAGGATAGGGCTCTTGTACAAGGATTGATTCGGATTTTGGATAGATTGACTGCTCCTCGGGCTTCTCAAGAAGTTGTGCGGCATGTTCCTCAGAAGAGAAAAGGATCGGTTAGTGAAGTGTCAGCAGGGAAGAGGATTCGAGAACCTGCAGCGTGTCAACAATTTCAGAAGCAACATGGGAATAAGTGTAAGAAGTGGGTATCGCTTTTATGTCAGCACTGCCAGAAGCGACATCGTGGTCCATGTCGGAAGCTTTCAGGTGCTTGTTTCAGATGTGGCAGTATGGAACACCGGATTGCTGGTTGTCCTAAAAAGATGAGTGAGAGTCTAGCTGGGCAAGCTAGGAAGGATGTGGAGGATTTGCTCAGATCTTCTCGAGTGTCTTCAGAGTTTATAGCATTTAGCAAGGAGTCGAAGGAGTCCGCAGGTTCCTCTGGTAAGTTACTTTGCAAGCTTTTGTATAAGTAAGTTTTGTTTGTTTGGGTTGTGTGGATGTAAGTGTTTCGCTGTGAATTTCGAGGACGAAATTCTTTTAGGAGGGAAGAGTTGTCACACCCCAAAATAGCCCTGGTCGGATTATGCATGATAAGTCGGGATCGGAAGGGTATTTCAGTAAATTGTGTTTGAGAATTTGGAGTGTTAAGGACCTAATTGAAAAGTTAATTAAGTTGGTAAAAGAAGATTTGTGTAAGTGAGTGAAGTGTATTTTGATTAAGGACTAAAGAGCAATATTTAATTTGGAATAGTTAAGTGGAATTTTGTGGTTCTGTTAGGAGCTGCCATGTGTCTTGGTTGGTGGACAATTAATGGGAAATGAGGAAAAGAGACAGAGAGGAAAGGAGAAGAGCAGATCACGTTTTCTACTCTTTCTTCTTCTCCTCTTGGATTTCTTTCTTTTCCTTTTTCCCGTTCCTAGCCTTCCCTTCCCTGGTTGTGTGCGTGATTGGGTTTCTTGGTGAAGTGAGGCTGCTTTGAAGAGGTAGGTTGGAGTTTAACGTGTTGTTCTTCTTCTTCTTTTCTCCTGGTTTTTGGTTGAGTTAGGGTTTGAAGAATAATTACTGGTTTTGTTTGTGTAAGCTTGGGATTGTAAGAAGAAGCAAAGCAAAGGCAAGGAAAGGATTGAGCAGTGATCTTGAAGCTGATTTTGGACCTTCGATTCCAGGTTTGGGAGCATTTTGGATTGCATGCAATGTTTGGAAGCTCTGTTTACCGTATTTGAAGTTCTTAGTGTTTTGCCCTACTTCTCACATAGGATGCATATGTGATTGCATTTCTGGAATTTGGTATGTTTGGCATGTGTTTATGTATGATCTATGTGATTAGATGTATTAATAAGGTATGCTGAAGATTGAATTAAAAGTGCTGAGTTTAACTTGCTGTGATCTAGGGTTTCTGTTCTTGAAAGAATTTGGAATATGATTTCGCTTGCTTTTGATTGGTTGATTAAATCCTGGGATATTGAGTTTAAATTGATCTTGAGTATGTTGGGTTTTGTATTTAAGTGATAAAGAATGAGTTTATGCATGATTGAATGAGTTCTGAATGGTTTTAGAAGAATTTCTAGAAAATCGATGGAAGTCTGCAAATTGCGATAGAGGGGAAAAAGTGAGAAGGGCTCACGGCGTGAGCTATGCTCACGTGACGTGAGCCATGCTCACGCTAGGTGAGCAAATGCTCACGGCGTGAGCTATGCTCACGGCGTGAGCTATGCTCACGGCGTGAGCTATGCTCACGCGACGTGAGCAATGCTCACGACGTGAGCAATTGCCCACGACGTGAGCAATGCTCACGACGTGAGCAATTGCCCACAACGTGAGCAATTGCTCACTGCTCACGACGTGAGCAACCTTCACGTGACGTGAAGGTTGCTCAGGTCTCCGATTCCTCTGTTTTGCTTCTGTTTTTCGTTCCCCAAGCGTCCAGTTTTTATAAAATGGTTTCCAAAAGCTTTTCATGGTATCTTCCGCTACTGTGTGTTATTTTATCTTGATGAGATGACTGATTATTCCAATTTATTTGGTATTAATAATATGTTATCGGAGATAAGTTATATGTAGTATTTTGGAATCAGTTTTGGGTTATAGTAATCCTGTTGAATGATTGTGGGATTTTAACAGTATGGTTTGGACTTTAATATGCTTATTATTTGTGATGTGTATTGCACGTCATATTCTGAATGCGAAAGAATTGTGAATGCTGACTTTCTGATTATTAGTCTCAGACATGTTCTAGCTTAATGTAAATTATGTTACCATATCTCTAGTCTGTTTCTTCTCCAAGGATATCATGCCATGCTTAAAGGTATATTGTATTATTTTCATGATTTGGATAATGTGTTTTTAGTCATTGGCATAATAGAATTTCACATGTGTTCCTGTTATGCTTTAGAAAGATGAATGGTGCTATGATGTTATCAATTGAGTTATTGCATACTCCAGTATTTGACTTGTATGAAGTATGATTGGTATCCTGCTATGCCAGACTTATTTGAATAATATGATTAATGTCTGAATGCATGATTTATGCTTAGTATCTGCACCTAATGTATTATTAAGATTTTGTATTGATACTCATTGGCATGGTAGTGCTTCCTTACCTGATTCTTGGCATGCTTTAGAACATTGTTTAATGTTAAAGTATATGGACTATAATATGTTTTGCAATGCGAATTGCATGATATATGACCGACTTTATGAGCATATTTATATGTCTACCGTATTCTGATTTATGCATGATGTTTATATATGTATGCATTATGCGATCCGAAATGTGAATTGGTTTATGCATGACCTGCGAGAGTCAGTCTAGTGGATAGTTAGGCATGCCTAATAGAGTCTTTCAGTAGCTGCAGCGCCCTTTGAACGTATTGGACCCTGATCAGGTCCCCCGTATGGTTCCTCGCGAACCCCCCACAGTGCGGATCCTCGTGGTCCTTTTTAATGAATTTGGATCGGGTTAAGATCCCCCATCAGTAAAATGCTTTTGTGATAAATAAAATGGTTTTCGATTCGTACCCGTAAGGTACCCTTTGGCCGACTTGTACCCGTAAGGTACTAATCAGTTCAGTACACTCGTTATCCACTATTGTGAGTCAGCAGGTGCTTTATTGGTTTGTATTACTTTGTTATAGCTATCAGAATGTGATATCTGATTGATTATGATAAGGATTTCAGAAATCAGCTTATATGTATATGAACATGACTATGGGCTTCAGAATGTATGTCTGTTTAAGCAAGCATGACTTTATATTTATTATGATTATCTGTACCTGTCATGTGATTGTTATAAGCTTCTGAATGCTTTGAAATGATTCGATTGATGTACTTAAGTTTTGACTTAAGCATAGTTTTGTGATATGTATTAGCATGTGAACAGAAGCAGTGGTGACGGTAAGTATGTAATGATTACTGTACTTTCTGCATGTAACTGATATGAATGTAGTATTATGTGATTATGCTTTCAGTTTCCGCTATTAGAGTGCTCTCGCTTGATACTTTATATTTTGGAGTTGCGCAGCGGTTTTGTGATGCTCTAAATGTTATCCTGTAGATATTTGACTAGTGTATGTGTTTGGCCTGTCTAAGTATGTTAAATGGTTAGCATTCTTAACATGATAGTTTGGTTGTCAGTTTATGCATGGGTATTTAGTTATGTCAATTGCATGAGTAAAACTCTTGTGACTCTGCACAGTAAGATGTTGATAATTGCTACCCATGAATGATTTATGCATGAGATATAGTATGTGGTTCAGCATGATGAGGTTTGTAATGTGTATTATATTATGTCTGTTTTAGTCTATCCTGAACATGAAGTTATGGTTCGATTGTGAGTATTGAAATGAATGCCTTTATTGTGCAGCCTGATTATTGATATGTCATGAATTTCTGCATTTGTCATCTGAATGTGTTTTGCCTTGACGACCATTGTGAATGGCCGTCCATATTCTTGTATGTTCTCCCCACTAAGCGTTATCGCTTAGCACGGATTTCCTTTCCGTGCAGGTGGCAGGTTTGGTTCTGTTCGAGTCACGCTTCTGCAGGGTCGGCCACGTAGGAGTTAGAAGTTCTGTATTTTGTTCAGCTTCTGTATTTCAGCTTTTGATTTCTGTAATATTGTATATGTAATTATTATGTTTCGTCTTGAGTTTCTTTTGGGAATGTAATAGTTAGTATGTCCTTATGTTTAGTTATTCCTTTGTTTTATTATTTCGGTTATGCTTCCGTTGAATGGTCATATGTATGCCTTTGTGTATGCTTTTGCTTAGTGCCTGTGTGTGTGTGAGTTATTGCATGTTCAGTCTGTACCGCAAGGTAAGTCAAGGTAAGTTTTTAATTAATCCGTATTTCTGTATGCCTGTTATGTATGTTGTGTCTGAATGTATGCTTCCGCATTGTGCATGTGTATATCTGTATCTGTGAGCGTCGTGTAGCGCATCCGTCGGCGTCCTTCCAACGGGGACGGCGATGGGGGTGTTACACTTTAGGTACCTCACGGTGGTAATGACATTAGTTACCACCGTGACATCCAAAGAAGCCAAAAGCAGAATGCAGGAAGACTATAGGTCACGGTGGTAACCAATGTCATTACCACCGTGACATATGTATCCATTGGGCAAAATGCAAATCTGTTATGGTTCACGGTGGTAACTAATGTCATCACCACCATGACGTAATTCGCACCAAGGCAGAACCAAATGAGGAGTTAACTCACGGTGGCAAGGTAATGTGGTTGCCACCGTGACATAGGAAATTCCTGGACAGAAGCAAAATTTTGAGCATGTCACGGTGGCAACCTATTTGGTTACCACCGTGACCCCTATCCTACACGCAAGCCAGATTTACTTCCTCAACACCTCACGGTGGCAACCAATCTGGTTACCACCGTGACCCCTCGGGATTTTAAAAGAGAAGTTTCTGATTTTGAGTGGCGGCTGGTAGTTTTGAAACCTATTTCGATTTTAGGGTTTGAGAGATAGAATTTTAGGAGTTTTTCGATTGTTCTCAAGAAAGGCTGTCGATTTTATCTTTAGATTTAATTTTTTGCAATTCAAGAGTTTTTACATTAAAAATACCTAGTTCAATTTCAAAAGATAGTTTTTATATTCAGAGAATTTCTAGATTTTCTCTATTGAAGATTTGAAGAAGGATATTGAAGAATCAACCGGGATTACGCCTTAATGAATTTATGGGTTTATTATTTCCTCTTTCCTTTTGATTTTGTAATGGATTGTGAGTAGTCTTTTAGTTGTTTGGGGGATCTCTGAATCCCCTACCCATGATGTGAATTCCGAACATCTTTTGAATTTAAATATATGATTGAATGGTTTATTTCACTGGTATTTATTATTGATTCATGGAATTTATTTTATCAAGTTAATTTCCAGTTTTGATGAATGATTTATTTCATTATCTTTGTTGGTCGTTGAGTTGTATGGATTGAATACCATGGTTATCTATATTCAGTTTTTTCATTCTTGCTGTGTCTTGTGGATGACTCCGATTGGGAATCTAAAAGTGCAGGATTTTGTGATTTAAGACTAGAATGATGAGTGAGATAATTATGTTTTGGGCTATTTGACTCTATATTGGGAAAATAAACAAAACTTAGGATTTTGGACCCGTGCATAGGCTGATTATGTGGCTGACTCCGGTTTGGGATGTCATATAATTTGAGTGGCTGACTCCGTTTGGGAAGTCTGGGTTAAAAGGGTTATCCCGATTTCGTTCATATATGTTTTCTTTATGTGTTTTGATTCATATTTGGGTATGGGGTGGATGAGTGAACCTGAACAACACTTTTCTATATTGAGATCCTTGCTTGTTATCATTTTTTTATCTTTGCTAGTTTTTACTGTCATCTTAATTTGTTTTTGCTTTGTTAACTCATTATAGTTGATTAATTTATTTGTTCTAGTAGTCATAATTAAATCAATTCAACAACTGGGAATTCTTTAGCATACATTTAAGTGTCATAACTTGCATACTCAGTCCCTTGGGTACGATAATTTGGGGTCCGAATTTACTCCACTATATTACTTGTCGATTCAGTACACTTGCTGAGGTCGCGTCAGATGCTGCATAGCACGATCATGCATCATATGTCATTCATGCATTATCCTAACCCAATATGTCTTGCAGCCATTATAGATCTACCCAGGTGGTCCAGAGGTCCCCGTGGTCGGTTGCATAGAAATTTATTCTTTGAGCTACCAGAAAGGGTGGAATATTCAGAGTCACTTTTCGAGAGCAGTGAAGCGACCTCATCTCAATTCTCTATAGACAATGAAATGGCCAACCCACAGAGAGAAGAAGATGCCACCCAAGCCTTGATAGCCGAGGAAGTTGGTTGAAGGTTTGAGGAGTTTGAGAACAGAATGATGGCCATAATGGCAACAATGGCCCCGCCTACCGCACAAAACCCAGCCGCTCACCCTATAGGTCAAAATGGATGGGAGGCAACCAGAGAAGACTCGCCTGAGGAGGTGCAGCCACCACTAGTGGATCTTAGAGCTACAACATCTGCAGGCCAGAGAAGAGGGGTAGCCTATAGAATAGAGGAAGGTTTTGAAGAAAATGAGTATGAGGAGCCTGTGTCTATAAGAGGGAAGGCACCTCAGATAGAGGAAGCAATCTGGAAGAAGATGGAAGAGAAATTTAAGCTATGTTTCGAACAAAGGGGGAAGGGATGAACCCCGAAGATAAAGGGTTAGAGGGAGAAGATTTGATCCCTTAGAATTTTAAGATGCCGGATGTCCCAAAGTTTGACAGCACTTCAGACCCCACGGTACACGTGAAGTAATACTCCCTGGTGATGAAGGGAACAACCCTGACCAAAAGGTGGAAGGTCGAGTATTTTTGCCTAAGTCTGATGGGCCTGCAGTAGATTGGTACCACGAGCTTGACAGGAGAACCAAGGAAAACTGGGAACTACTAATAGAAGAGTTCGTCCGGCAATATGATTGTAGTACGAGGATGGAAGTGACATTGAAAGATTTAAAACTCTTACAGCAGAAGTCTGGGGAGTCATTTAACGAGTATATGACCTGATGGAGAAACTGGGTAATAGAGATGAAGAGGAAGCTGGATACTCAGGATCAGATTAGGATCTTTATCAAGAATGCTAGCCCGTATCTGAAAGATGGGTTGAAGATGAAGGGCTTAAAAGACTTGGAGTCACTGAAGGATATAGCTATTGAGGCTGAGGGTGAGTACCTAGCAAGAAGGGTAAGCAATGAGGCTTATACCAAGAAGAGTAGTGGTGGTCAGGGGGTGAGTATGCCAGCGAGTTCTAGCAGTAGTAGCAAAGTGGGCAAGACAGCCGAAGTATCAGTTGCAAGCGCCGGTCCGAGACACTTTTCAAATCTAGGGAGGTCTCTCTCCTGGGTGGGAGAAGATTGATGAAGGAGGGGAAGTTACAACCTCTAGCACCTCGACCTGCCCGGACCCAAGGACAACCGGGACATAAGGATGATGAGTATTGTGCTTACCATCAGCACACCGGACATACGACTAATAATTGCAAGGCATTGAGGTATGCCGTCCAGGATCTGATCGACTCCAAATAGATCATAGATCCGAAAATGAGAGGGAACCAGAAGAAGCCCAGGTACAATAATATGCCCCCACCCATGTTCATGATCATGTATAATTTACATGAATGGTATGTGTTGAAGGATTTGAATGGATTGAGAGCGTTGCTATTACTTGCCCTGAGAGAGCAAGTGAAGATGGGACAGTTTTGGGTGGTTTTTGGGTAGTTTTTGAGGGTTCAAACACTAGAAAAAATTCAGATTCGGGGGAGGACGAACTAAGAACATTGGAAGAGGAAAAAACTGAATTTTAGAGCTTTTGAGTTGAGAGAGAAAAATCCATCTTACACAATTGTTTCCAAGAGTTTTTCTTCAAGTTTTCAAGCTATTTTCTAAGGATTTTCACAAGAGAAGACAAGGAATTCAACACTTCTACCTTCAATTCTTCAAAACTAAATTTGAGGGTAATTATTCATGGCTTAAACTCCTTAATTATCTTGTAGATTTTAATTTCTTTTGCTTATAATTAGCATATTAAACATGTAAATTCTTTTAGTCTCCATATTTTTCTTCTTCTTTTGTCTTCAATTATTTATTTAACAAGTTAATTCTTTCAAATTTATCATATCATTTTCATGTCAAGGTGTTTATTTTTATGTCATTATGCATGTTCAACTTAGGTTGTTAATATTCTTTACATCCATTGATGTTTATTATGGCTATTATTGTTATAAATGCTAGTTTTATTATTATAATTTATATTACACTCATTTATTGATGTCATTAGGTATTAGTATCATTATTACCATTAATGTCATTGTTCATATTTTGCATGTATGTTAAATTTTAAATTTATTTTCTTATGCCTTTTATGTTAGATATTACTTTAGGCTTTATTATGCATGTTAAGTTTTATTATTCTTATGTTATGTTTTCATGCACATCTTAGGAGTATTAAAATTGATTGTCACTAATCTTTCATGCATGTTAATCACCATTATTAATAAATTGCATTTGCCATGATGTTATCTCACTTTATGCTTGTTAAATTGCATCATAATTATTTTTATGCATGTTATAGTATCTTATGCATGTTATATGGTCATTATGCATATTATCTTTTATGTCATCTCATCTCTTTGGGTTTATTTCTAACATGAATCTCTTCTATTTTATTTTTGGTTGGAAATCATTGTTTTATTCTCATTTGAGCACCAATGCACGAGAAGGAGGATATGCGGACTTTGGTATTTTCATTGCACATTTTCAATTCTCATTTTATTTATATTTCCTTCTATATATTCGTTGAATAAAATGTTTTTTATGCACGCATGAATAAAAACCACACAAATATTTCTAATAAATTAATTTGGATTTTTCATGATAAATGGGACCAATGTCCTAATTTTCATCCCAAATAAATCATCACATCCAAAATGTTTTCTTTAATTATGCATGCGGGGACCAAAGTCCTCATAATTAATAAATTCCCCGATTTTATGTATGTTTGCACTTTTAAATGGGAGTTGTATTCCGCTCCTGGTATTATTGTAATTTATCTTTGATGTTATTTTTGATATGTTTATCTTATCGCTTTCAATGTGAATATTTGCGCGTTGAAATTAAAATTGCATCGTGTGGAGAGAGAGAGCGAGTTAATAAACTCAAAACCAAATTATAAAATTAATCAAGGTAGAAATAGATGCGAAGTCCCGAACCCATTCTCTGGTCTTTTGGTTCAAAGAGGCTAGAGGTTTACCCTCCAAGACACCTCTTGTGTCACGAGACTTAGACATTAATCCTAGGCTCCTTTGGGTGAGAGGTTTAACCTCTAAGACCCCTTTGGCTTGCCCAAAATGGATAAAAGCGTTGTCTTTGGACTTAAGGAGGCGAGAGGTTTACCCTCCAAGACCCTTCTTATGCTCTATGACCTAACAAATCCTAGGCTCCTTTGGGCGAGAGGTTTACCCTCCAAGACCCCTTCGGCTTGCCCAAAATGGATGAAAGCGCTGTCTTAGGCTCTCCAAGGCGAGAGAAACTTTCCCAATGTTTTATTGGGTGGCGACTTCATGAAACCTCCTTGTTGCCAAAAATAAACGCCCTTGTAATTCGTTACAAGTTGTCAACGGACCTCAAATGCCCGATCGCCCTCAAGCGAGCGGTCAAAGGGCGCCCACGCGGGTCCGGCGCGCGTCACAGTGGCGACTCCACTGGGGACAACTGGTTCGAGATTTCAATTTGAAAATACCTTGATTAACTTTTACAATTAAGTTTTAGTTTATGAAATTCGCTTTATCTCAAAATTGCATATCATCTCATTAGAGCCTTAGATTAAGTTAGTTTGATCCCTTTTTAAACCCCGGTGAATTCCTGAAGTACGACCCTATTTTCACTCAATTTAGGGAAGTGTTAAGGATAATCACCAGCCCAAGTCTTGTACCATTATGGTATATCAAATGGTGACCCGATCGGTCGTTATGCTCGTGATGAGCTAGACCCGTCAGCAGGGATCATGCTTGGGTAACCCAAAAATATCATCACCCCATGACTAAAACTCATGTAATGGCAATAGATACTTCCACTAGGTGAAATGTATCGTAATACTATGCTTGCTATATGGGCCATCATATATTGGACGAAATCAATTTAATTAAATGGTTTTCATCAAAGGCTTTCATGCCCCGGTGGGCCCATCCTAGTTAAATTGAATTGTTCAAATACATAAAGGCCAAACACCCATACGTATGTACATTATATAGGAGCTGTTATGCTGCCGGTTTTTCACTGCGCACCATGCGTATCCATTGGGTTCCACATTAATCCATGGATCAAGCCCACCTAGGAAAGAGACCGCACTACCACGTGTGTGGGAGATATAAGGTTGGAAGGATCTATCTGCTTGCATGTGTTTGTCTATATTGCATCAGCACGAGCATGCATCGCATTTTAATCATGCATCATCTTAACAATTTTTGCATTTCAGCCATCATAGATTCTCCTGGGTGGTCTAGAGGTCCCGACGGACGGTTAAGAAGGACGCCGCTTTTGGGGTTAACGGAGTTAGTGTCGGATCAGAGTTTAGATTCAATCTCATAAAACAGTGTGGGGTTTTCTTTCGAATCATCAACAGAAGTAAGCATGGCTAATCCATCAAATGAGTCTGACGCAACCAGGGCAATAATCGCTGAGGAGGTAGGAAAGAGAATGGAGGAATTTGAAGCCCGAATGATTGCAATGATGGGCAATCTTGCTGCCACAATAGCTGGGCAACAAGCTGCTGCTGCCCCTATCCGAGTACCGGCTGAACAAGAGGTTGTTAGAGAAGAACATCCTACTATAATTAACCAACCAGTGGTTGACCCACCTATTGTTGAGCAAAGAGTACCTGCACCCATTGAGCGCAGAGAGGGCCCTAGGTCTAAAGCTGAGTTTGGGGGAGATAAGCTAGAGGAGCGTACAGTAGCTAAAGAGAAGTCACCAAAACTGGATGAGGCAATGTGGAGGAAAATGGAAGAGAGATTTGAGGCCATGGCAAGGATGATGACTGTGGGAAAAGGAATGAATACGGAAGACCGAGAGCTGGATAGGGATGACCTGATTCCCCAGAATTTTAAGATGCCAAACATTCCCAAATTTGATGGCACCTCTGACCCTGCCACACACATCAAGCAATACTCGCTGGTCATGAAGGGAACGACCTTAATAAGAAAGCAAAAGATAGAGTATTTCTGCTTGAGTCTCACAGGGGCTGCTATTGATTGGTACTATGGGCTTGAGAGGAGGTCCAAGGAGGATTGGGAATTGCTAACCCAAGAGTTCCTTAAGCAGTACGATTGCAGTACCCTGATGGAGGTCACTTTGAAAGATCTCGAGTTGCTACGACAGAAGGTTGGGGAGTCCTTCCACGAGTAACTTACTCGGTGGAGAAACCGGGTTATGGAGATGAAACGCAAACCGGACATTTCTGATCAGATCCGGCTATTCATTCGAAATGCCAGCCCTTACTTAAGAGATGGACTGAAAATGAAGGGACTCAAGGATTAGGAGTCCTTGAAGGACATTGCCATAGAAGCAGAAGGAGAATATTTATCCAAGAGGGCAAACAACGAGTCCTATGCCAGGAAGGGATACAGCAATCAGGGGACAGCCAAGCCAGCAAGTTCAAGCAGCGGTAACAGAGGTAGGAGGACAGCTGAGGTGTCTACAACAGGCGTAAGTCAGAGATATTTCTCGAACTTGGGTAGGCCTTTATCATGGGTGCTGAAGAGGCTAGTAAAAGAAGGAAAACTGCGACCCCTATCACCTAGGCCGGCCAAGACCCAGGGACAGCCAGGGCACAAGGAGAATGAGTACTGCGCATTTCACCAACATACCTGCCATTTGACGGATGATTGTATAACGCTAAGGCATCGGGTCCAAGATCTAATTGATAACAAGCAGATCACCGATCCTAAGAAGAGAGAAAGCAAGAAGAAGTCCGGTGATAATACAGTGCCACCTCCAGTCTTTATGATTGGATCGAGCCTATCAGAGTGGTACGTGATGCAAGATCTATATAGAAATGAGTATGTCGCTATTACTCGCCCTGTAGTGGATGGAGAAGGGGTTTCCGTGGCGACAATAGACTGTTGGTCCACTAGTGAGAGTGGAGATAATGAAGATGAGAAAAATGGAGAGTTTACGGATCCGTGGGATTCAGAGGAAGAAGAAAGAGTAGAAGCAGTAACAAGAAGTGGGAGGGTTATTCCAGAAGTTGAGAAGTAGCAAGACCCAGCACAAGCAATCGCAGAGAAGGAGCCGCAAGAAAATTCAATAGTGAAGCAACTAAAAAAGACCACGGCTCAGATATCTATTTGGGAACTCTTGAGACAATCCCCCTCTCACCGATAGAAGTTAGTTGAAGCATTGAGTGTATCCACCGTAGCAACTACAATCTCTCCATCCGAGCTTTTAGACCTTGTTAAGGGGGGATCCGAGGAGAAGTTGGTTTTTTCTGATGCAGACCTACCAACAGAGGGTCGCAACGACAACCGACCTTTATACATCAAGGCACAGATCAATGGTAAACACACCGCTTGTGTCATAGTTGATGATGGGTCGTCAATAAATGTTTGCCCTTTGGTGGCGCTTTAGGCCTTTGGGATGGATGAGAGTATGTTAAGCAAATCTGACCTGACCATCACTGCCTACGACAATTCTAGGAGGCAAGCATTGGGAACTTTCAAAGCTGTTGTAAAGACGGGGCTCATTGAGACAGAAACAGATTTTGTGGTCTTGCCGATTCCAGCAAACTTCTCAGCTCTGCTTGGAAGACCGTGGTTCCATAAGTTAGGGGGAGTGCCATCCACCTTACACCAGATAATTAAGATACCTCATGAAGGAGAGGTAGTGACCATTAAAGCAGCAAGAGAGAACCAAGTGTCTGCCTTGGAGATCTCTAATCAGCCATTCAGTGGCTTTCATGTATCGGTGATCGGAGAAGAGCAAAGCTTAGAAGGTAGCCCTTAAGTGGTGAACATGCTAAATATGATGCACTTCCTCCCAGGGGCTGGTTTGGGAAAAGAGTCACAAGGGCGACAGGATGCTATCACTACACATGGTCAGAAGAATCGAAAAGGGTTGGGCTACAAAGGAGAGTATAGTAAGAAGAAAGTGTCAGAGAGGATTCCCCATATTTCGAAGAGCTTTGTGCCATCATCATCGATTTGTGCTTACACCGGAGAAGAAGAGCCGCAATGGGTGGACGGGAAGATCATCCCGGGATTTGAAATTTTCAACGATGTCTTTGATTGGGAGATCGGAGTTGTTAAAGCTGTAGAGAACTTTTGGGACGAGGAGATTATGACCCAATGAAGCATCTGGGATAGGGATGAGCCCGAAGAGATCGTCACTGATAAGATGTTAGCCACTAAGCTCAAAGGGAAGGAGAATATAGTGGAACCAGAGCCGAAGATTGAAGATCTCAAGATTTCACCAAATCAAGAAGCCAAAGCACAGTCAGCTGCAGCATCGGCGTTGACTGAAGTTGATAGTCATTTAGATTCTCTTTTTATGCCAGAACTCTTTGAGAACAATGTTAATGTTTCTAATTATGTTAATGAGATGAATAACTTTGCTTACTTGTGTGATGTTTCTGATGATTTCATTTCGCATGATCATAAGCATGATGCATTCATTTTTGATATTAATTCAACTGGCACAACTGCATTTAATCTCGGAACTTTGGGAAATCCAAAGGAAATTTTGCTAGCATCAGACATAACTCCTGAAGAGAGAATAAAATTTGAGAGAATATTAAAAAAATACGAAAAAGTCTTTGCCTGGACCTATGAGGATATGCCGGGAAGAGATCGAGATATTGCCGAACACGCCATCCCAACTTACCCAAAGTTTAAACCAGTCAAGCAAAAACTCCGGAGACTTAGGCCAGAATGGGCACAGAAAGTGAAAGAGGAGATCCATAAGCAGATTGAGGCTAAGTTCCTGATAGAGGTTCAATACCCAACATGGTTAGCTAACGTGGTTCCTATAGCTAAGAAAGGCGGTAAGGTTCGAGTATGCGTCGACTATCGAGACCTGAACAAAGCCCTAAGGATGATTTCCCGCTGCCTCATAATGATGTGCTAGTAGATAGTGCTGCTGCTTGTATGAAGTACAGCTTTGTGGATGGGTACGCAGGGTACAATCAAATCCTTAACAAGATAATGGATCGGATTAAGACAACCTTCATCACCGAGTGGGGGACATACGCCTATCGAGTTATGCCTTTTGGGTTGAAAAATGCAGGAGCAACTTATTAGAGGATAGCCACCAAGGTTCTCAATGACTTAATCCATAAAGAAGTAGAGGTGTATGTCGACGACATGATGATTAAGTCGGCTACTAGAGAAGGTCACTTTGAGGCTTTAGAAAAGTTCTTTCAAAGGATCAGCAAGTATGATCTGCGCCTCAACCCCAAGAAGTGCATTTTTGCAGTTACATCAGGAAAGTTGCTAGGCCATGTAATAAGCCAGAGGGGAATTGAGGTAGATCCCGATAAAGTCAAAGCCATAAGAGAGATGCCGATGCCCAAGAAGGAGAAGGACGTCAGAAGTTTCCTAGGAAAGCTTCAGTATATCAGCCGGTTTATTGCCAAGCTAGCTTCAGTATGTGAGCTTATTTTCAAGCTTCTTAGGAAGAATCAGCCGGGGTATGGAACGATGACTGTCAATTGGCCTTTGACACCATTAAGGAGTATTTGTTAAATCCTCCGGTGTTAAGACAACCACGCCGTGCCAAACCACTAATGTTGTACCTGGCTGTGGAAGATAACTCGGTGGGTGCTATGATGTCTCAGGAAGATGATTTTGGTGTAGAGTTTGCCGTTTACTATCTTAGCAAGAAATTCCTGCCTTACGAAGCAAAATATGTAGAGGTGGAAAAGATTTGTTTAGCAGTTATCTGGGCTTCTAAGAAGTTGCGACACTACTTTCATTCCTTCAAGGTACAAACGGTTGCCAAACATAATCCGCTCAGATACCTCCAAGAAGCACCTTCTCTACTAGGGAAGATGGGAAGATGGTTACTGCTGTTGCAGGAATTTGACATTGAGTACATAACCAGGAAAACCATTAAGGGAAGAGCCGTAGTGGAGTTCTTAGCCGAGCATCCTATTGAGGGAGATCAGTTTGAATACAACTTCCCAGATGAAGATGTCACGGCCGTAGCAGTGCAAGGGTGGCAATTATTCTTTGATGGAGCAGTCAACAATAAGGGAGCAGGCGTAGGAGTTATTCTTATGACCCCAGATGGTGAAAGGCTACCATTAGCTAAGAAGCTGAGGTATAAGGCTACCAATAATGAAGCAGAATATGAAGCTTGCATCTTTGGATTGGAAGCATTACTCGCTCTGGGGGCAAAGACCGCAGAAGTATTCGGAGATTCTTCCTTGGTAATTCATCAGATCAGAAGGGAGTGGTCAGTCAAGGAAGAAAGGCTGTTGCCTTATGTAAAGCACTTGAGAACGTTGAGCAGCCAGTTTGAGATTTGCACTTTTCACTTCATCCCCAGAGACGAGAATCAGTTAGCCGATGCTCTAACAACATTAGTGTCTATGTGGGATAACCCAACAGGAGTTGCGATGAAACCCGTCCTGATTTATAGTTCGGAAAGACCTTGCTTTGAAGCTGAACAGGTGATGGACATTGAGGCCACTGATAGAAATTTATGGTATTATGACATTCAGAATTATTTAGAGAGATCAGTCTTTCCTGAGGAAGCCACTGAGAAGGACCAAAGAATGATCAGGAAGTTATCCACTCAATTCATTAGTGTTAATGGCACTTTGTACAAAAGGCAAGCTGATGGTATCCAGTTAAGATGTCTGGCAGAGAAAGAAGCTAAAAGAGTTATGGAAGAGGTTCATGCCAGGGTTTGTGGAGCTCACATGAATGGCTTAGCCTTAGCAAAGAAGATCATGCGCCAAGGGTTTTATTGGCTCACAATGGATACAGATTGTTCAAAATTTGTGAAGCAATGCCAGTTATGCCAACAGTACGCGAATTTGAGGCATGTGCCAGTTTCAGAGTTACATAACTTAACATCTCCATGGCCATTTGCAACGTGGGGAATAGACATCATAGGCAAAATCCATCCTACGGCTTCTAATGGGCATAGATTCATCATAGTTGCCATTGACTACTTCACTAAGTGGGTTGAGGCAGAATCTTTCAAGAAGGTTGATGCAAAGGATATGGCTAAGTTCATTGAGCGGAATTTGATATGCAGATATGGTCTCCCACATCACATTGTGTCTGATAATGGGGTGCAATTCCTAGCAGAGACTAAACAGATGCTCCAGAAATATGGGATCCAACATCATAAGTCTTCTCCTTACCATCCTGAAGCAAACGGTGCAGTTGAAGCAGCGAATAAGAATGTGAAGAGAATTTTGGCCAAGATGGTTCAGAACTACAAGGATTGGGCAGAAAAGCTACCCTTCGCACTTTGGGGTTATAGAACAACAGTCAGAACCTCTACGGGGGCAACACCATTCTCTCTGGTATATGGAACTGAAGCAGTCCTACCGGTTAAAATTGAGCTGAAATCATTGAGGGTAGTCATGGAAGCTGAGACTCCTGAAGCAGAATGGGCACAACAGCGTTTGTCACAGCTAAATCTGTTGGATGAAGACAGGTTGCGAGCCTATTACCACAACCAAGTTTATCAAAAGAGGCTGGCTCGGTCATTTTGCAAGAAAGTACGAAAGCATCCATTGAAGGAGGGGGATTTGGTCTTTAAGATGATTAGACCGGGAGTTCCAGACATACGAGGGAAATTCAAACCAACCTGGGAAGGTCCATTCATTTTGAAAAGTTGCTAACAAAAGGAGCAGCAATTTTAGCAGACAGTGATGGGAATGAGTTCAAGGACCCGGTCAATGTCGATAGACTTAAAACGTTCCATGGCTAAAGACCAAAAAATAAAAAAAGAGAATAAATGCCCCGAGGGTCGAAAACTGAAAAAAAAGGCGGCCTTGCTAAAATTGGGCGCCCTGTCAGGGTGAAAATCGAAAAAAGGCATCCCGGGCAAAAATTAAGGGCCAAGAGAAAATATTCAATCGAGAAAACCCGAGAGGGCCGATTGATAACAGGAGTTTGATGCTGACAAAATCCACTCCGAGATTAGGTGTAGTCATATGCTTTTGAATTCTTGTCAAATGAAAATCATGTATGATGAAATCATATAGAAATGTACATAATTTTGCAATGAATAAAAGAATATATTTTCATTGATCTTTCAGTTCTGTCTTAAAAAGAAATATACCAATTGTTCATCTAATAATTATTGCTCAGTCCTTTATTGGATATGTGCTTTTTGCTCTTAACAGAAGCTTTGATGATAACATTCTCTTAAAAAAAAAAAAAAACAGAACAGAAGGTCGTTAGAGATGAAATCGTAACTGGCTCTCTAAGGAAAAGTTAGGCCAAAGGGCAGGGTAAAAACCTGGAAACAGGCAATCTGCCCTACAAAAACAAAATATAAATATAAAATGAACAAAAGCCACTGGATTGGGTTGGGTCCATTCCAGGCAAAAATTAGGCAAAGGGTTGTGTGAAAATCCCCTAAGGGACGCATTTCCCGCAAAGAAAAGCTAGTGTGAAAATCCACAAGGGACGCACTACCTTTAAAACAATGACGTTCAATGCCTGGAGCAATAGGGCGGCATTACTTCAGATAATCCTATTTCAATCAGTTAACACACAACACAGAACATGAATCCCGGGTAAATGATCATTGACCAGGGGGGCAAAGGATATACACCGGACGTCTCTTTCAGAAAACTTGCCGACGATCCTCAGGATTCAGGGGACATGGTAGAGCAGACAAGCTATAACTTCAGCAAACCTTGGACCACCTAGGGCACAATCTATACATTTTTGCAAGCATTTGCATTCCATATCATACACACGTGATTTCTTGTATATTCCTATGCATACAATCTTGCAGGAGAAATCGGCGGGGAACACCAACAAAACCCGAGTGACGACACCAGTCCAAACATCTAAAGGAGCGCAGCTCAAAAATTCACAGCAGTTAGCACGATGGCGGCACTAACCACAAGAGGTTAGCACGACCACGGCACTACCAATTCACGGAGGATAGCACGATGGCGGCACTACCCACAAGAGGTTAGCACGACCACGGCATTACCAACTCACAGCGGTTAGCACGATGGCGGCACTACCCACAAGAGGTTAACGCGACCATGGCATTACCAACTTATCAGCAGTTAGAACGATGGCGGCATTACCCACAAGAGGTTAGCACGACCACGGCATTACCAGCTACAACCAAAAGACAGCAACAACACTCATCATAACTCAATCCAGCAGGAAGATCGCCGCTTCAGGTACGCGTTTCTTTCCTTTTCCTGAATTTTGGCTCACCTAGGCACCCATGCACTAGCCTCCCCAAAATTGGAGGCAACTGTAGACACCGGGTCTCGAATAGCCTTGATCAGGATTATCCGATGATGAAATTTAGCTATGCCAGCTTATAGGCAAAAAGATTGGAGTTCGGAAGTAATTTTCCTTGTCTTTTCGATGAGCAAAAAGTGTATTTTAAAAATATTTTTAAAATATTTTTAAAATTATTTTGGAGAAGAAAAAGTGTATTTTAGATTAGTGGAATTTAAAAAAGAAAGTGTGAAAAATGATGAAAAATGGTGAAAAATCGAGGGAAAAAATAGCGACGAAAAGGCGACGGCCAAGGGCCGTCGCGAATCTCCGTGCGCAGAACGCTGCGGAGTGCTCGCTCCGCGCAACAACGAGCAGAAACGTACGCGAGTCGCCGTTTAACTCCGATTTTTGCCCCCATTTCGCCCATTTTTCAACTCCTACTTGATTTTTAACCGTTTTTGGACGGTTTTGGGTGGTTTTTGAGGGTTAAAACACTAGAAAAAATTCAGATTTGGGGGAGGATGAACTAAGAACATTGGAAGAGGAAAAAACTGAATTTTAGAGCTTTTGAGTTGAGAGAGAAAAATCCATCTTACACACTTGTTTCCAAGAGTTTTTCTTCAAGTTTTCAAGCTATTTTCTAAGGATTTTCACAAGAGAAGACAAGGAATTCAACACTTCTTCCTTCAATTCTTCAAAACTAAATTTGAGGGTAATTATTCATGGCTTAAACTCCTTAATTCTCTAGTAGATTTTAATTTCTTTTGCTTACAATTAGCGTATTAAACATGTAAATTCTTTTAGTCTCCATATTTTTCTTCTTCTTTTGTCTTCAATTATTTATTTAACAAGTTAATTCTTTCAAATTTATCATATCATTTTCATGTCAAGGTGTTTATTTTTATGTCATTATGCATGTTCAACTTAGGTTATTAATGTTCTTTACATCCATTGTTGTTTATTATGGCTATTATTGTTATAAATGCTAGTTTTATTATTATAATTTATATTACACTCATTTATTGATGTCATTAGGTATTAGTATCATTATTACCATTAATGTCATTGTTCATATTTTGCATGTATGTTAAGTTTTAAATTTATTTTCTTATGCCTTTTATGTTAGATATTACTTTAGGCTTTATTATGCATGTTAAGTTTTATTATTCTTATGTTATGTTTTAATGCACATCTTAGGAGTATTAAAATTGATTGTCACTAATCTTTCATGCATGTTAATCACCATTATTAATAAATTGCATTTGCCATGATGTTATCTCGCTTTATGCTTGTTAAATTGCATCATAATTATTTTTATGCATGTTATAGTATCTTATGCATGTTATATTGTCATTATACATATTATCTTTTATGTCATCTCATCTCTTTGGGTTAATTTGTAACATGAATCTCTTCTATTTTATTTTTGGTTGCAAATCATTGTTTTATTCTCATTTGAGCACCAATGGACAAGAAGGAGGATATGCGGACTTTGGTATTTTCATTGCACATTTTCAATTCTCATATTATTTATATTTCGTTGTATATATTCGTTGAATAAAATGTTTTTTATGTACGCATGAATAAAAACCACACAAATATTTCTAATAAATTAATTTGGATTTTTCATGATAAATGGGACCAATGTCCTAATTTTCATCCCAAATAAATCATCACATCCAAAATGTTTTCTTTAATTGTGCATGCGGGGACCAAAGTCCTCATAATTAATAAATTTCCCGGTTTTATGTATGTTTGCACTTTTAAATGGGAGTTGTATTCTGCTCCTGGTATTATTGTAATTTATCTTTGATGTTATTTTTGATATGTTTATCTTATCGCTTTCAATGTGAATATTTGCGCGTTGAAATTAAAATTGCATCGTGTGGAGAGAGAGAGCGAGTTAATAAACTCAAAACCAAATTATAAAATTAATCAAGGTAGAAATAGATGCAAAGTCCCGAACCCATTCTCTGGTCTTTGGGCTCAAAGAGGCTGGAGGTTTACCCTCCAAGACACCTCTTGTGTCACGAGACTTAGACATTAATCCTAGGCTCCTTTGGGCGAGAGGTTTAACCTCCAAGACCCCTTTGGCTTGCCCAAAATGGATAAAAGCATTGTCTTTGGACTTAAGGAGGCGAGAGATTTACCCTCAAAGAACCTTCTTATGCTCTATGACCTAACAAATCCTAGGCTCCTTTGGGCGAGAGGTTTACCCTCCAAGACCCCTTCGGCTTGCCCAAAATGGATGAAAGCGCTGTCTTAGACTCTCCGAAGCGAGAGAAACTTTTCCAATGTTTTATTGGGTGGCGACTCCATGAAACCTCCTTCTTGCCCAAAATAAACGCACTTGTAATTCGTTACAAGTTGTTAACAGACCTCAAATGCCCGATTGCCCTCAAGCGGGCAGTCAAGGGGCACCCACGCGGGTCCGTCGCGCGTCACAAACCCCCATTTGTAAATAAAATACAATTCATACATAAATCGGGCTATTCATTAAAGATGAGGAGATTGGTCCTCTCATGCATAATTAAAGAAAATAATTTTTAAAGTGACAATTTATTTTGGATGGAAAAACTAGGACATTGGTCCCATTTTTATTTAGAAAAAGAATCAAGTTAATTAATATAAATATTTTTGTATTTTTTTAATTAACATGCATAAAATAAATTACTACAAATTACATGATAAAATGAATTAATCCAAAATAATGAAAAGCAATAAAAATAAACAACTCCCAAATGGATCTTCAAGTCTCCAATGGGCTCCCACTTGGCAAAAACTCACACATAAAAATGAGTATTGAAAATAAAAATAAATGAAAATGAAGTTAGTAATAAAAAATGAATTAAACATATAACATGAAAATAATTAAATTAAGGCAAACAAAATGGCATCATGTATTGACAAGCCAATTAAAATGAAATAATAAAAATATGCAATTTCATTAATTAACAATTTAGCATGCATAAAAAACAAAATAATAATAAAATTTAACAGGCATAAATAAGCATAAAATAATATTGATAAAAACCAACATGCATAAGAAATAAAATAACAACAATAACATCCAATCATGCATAAAAAGTATAATACATATAAAATTCAGCATGCATAAAACATAAATAATAATGCTAACATGCATAAGCAAACATAAAATAATAATTATAAAACTCAACATGCAAAAAAACATGAATAGAAAATACAAACATAAAATTCAGCATGTATAAAAACACAAAATGATAGCATTAACACCCAACATGCATAAAAACCAAAAGTAATAAAAAAAACAGCATGCATAAGAAATATAAATAATAATATTAATATAATAATGACACTAGTATCAAATATTAGCAATAAACAAGGATAATAAAAATAAAACCAGCAATTGCAACTATAATAATAACAATAATAAACATAATGAAATCAAAAAAATATGAATAACCCAAATTAAGCATATATGGCAAACTAATAAAACACGTAAAAACATGGCATGTTTAAGGCATGATAATAATAATACCAATAATAATATGGACAATCACATAAGCACATGGTAATAATAATAATAATAATAATGATGATGATGATGATGATGATGATGATGATGATGATGATGATAATAATAATAATAATAATAATAATAATAATAATAATAATAATAATAATAATAATAATAATATATGAACAATATGAACAATTAAATAAGAAATAAGAAATAAGAGGCAAAAAATAGATCTAAGAGAATTCACACATGTTAACTAATTAAATAAAAACAAAAGAATAAGAAAATAAGAAGAAAATGATAGGACTAAAATAATTTACATGTTAACTAATTAATTGGAAACAAAAAAAATGAAATTAAAAAATAAATTAAGAAATTGAGCCAAGAATGTTTACCCTCAAAATTTATCTTGAAGAAATGAAGGTAGATAATCCAATTCCTTGTCTTGATTCGTAAGAATAAAAATAGAAAATAAAGTATTAAAAATGAATTTTTACTCAAGAACAAATAATTGATTTATTTGTCTCAAAGTAAAAAATTGTTTGATGAAAAGAAGAAAAATTTCCAAGAACAAAAATTGTTATTTTTTTCCTTGAGAATTAACTTGGAAAAATTCTTTTGAAAAATTGAAAAAATTTGTTTGAGAGAAAAAAGAAGAAGCAAAAAGTTTTCTAAAGAAAATCCCCCCTTAATTTTCTCTCCAAAATCCTTTTTATTCCTCCCCAAAAATTAGATTTTTAATTAAAGAATTAAATTAAATTAACTTACATAATCACTAAAAACTGTAGAATTTCAAGGGTTAGGGACATAAAAAGTTTTAGCATTGAATTTAAATTAAATTATGCAAAAAAAATCAATTCAAAACACTTAAAAATGAGGAAAAACCGAAATCAGCAGCTGGAGGGCGACAGGGGCGAGGGACGCCCCGTCGGAGCGCCCGACGGGCGTCCCCGCGCGCAGGGCACGCGCCCAGCTGCGAGCGCGATGGCAAGCCGTTGCTAGCGCGCGCGCCTGCGCGGAGCTCTCATGCAGCACGCGGGCGAGCGCGCCCCCCGCACGCCGGGGTGCTGCGGCGCGCGCCTAGCGTTGCCGCAGCCCGACATTCACGCAATTTTCCTCTTTTTTTTTCTACAAAACACAAAAAATTAAAAACTCACTTTTTTTACCCCAAAATAATTTTTAAAATATTTTTAAAATACATTTTTACTTATTCCTAACAAATCAAAACGACAAGGAAATCATCACTTCCAACTTTCATTCTTTTTGCCTATAAATCGGTATACTTAATTTCATCATTGGATAATCCTGATCAAGGTTGCTCGAGATCCGGTGTCTACACCAGCCTATTGCTTTTTTATGTCTCTTCAAAATAGAAATCAGCATCTCTTCTTCCTCACCTGTCAAAACAGAAGAAATTATCACTGGTTTAGCATTTTCTTCCAAAAGTATATATTTTAAATTGTCAGGGAGAGGCTTAAGTTCAGAAAATTTTTCATCTGTTGTAGGACAAAAGGTATCCTCCTTTTCTTCTTCTTCCAGCTCAGCATCTAGCTCTACATTCACAGCTCTACAGTCCTCTACTTCCATTGAATGCATAAGACAACTTTGTCATCTAATAGTATCTCCTCCTGTTTTTCTACTACATACTCATCAATGCAGTTCACAAAGCATATAGATTCTTCAAAGTCTCCAGTGGGGTACTTCATTACTTTATCCATATCAAAGCTCATTTCTTCATCATTGAAACGTAGAGTAACTTTTTGCCCATTCACATCTATAAGCGCTTTTGCAGTATTCAAGAATGGTCATCCTACAGTAAGAGGTACTTTCTGATCTTCTTCCATGTCCATCACCACAAAGTCAACAGGAAAAATGAAATTTCCCACTTTGACAAGTAAGTCCTCTATTATACCCATTGGTTTATTCATGGATCTATTGGCTAGTTGAAGAGTCATTCTTGTCTCCTTGATATCACCCAAATTCAACTTCCTGCATAATGAGTAAGGCATTAAATGTATGCTTGCCTCTAAGTCACATAAAGCTTGACCCATGAAACTCCTTCCTAATTCACATGGTAATGTAAAACTACCAGGATCTTCTAATTTAGCAGGAATTTTGTTCAAAATAATTGCACTACAATTTTCAGACAATTGTATTGTACCACACCCCTCTAGCTTCTTTTTGTTAGAACATAGCTCCTTCATAAATTTTGCATATTTAGGCATATGTAACAAAGCTTCAGTAAATGGCAAATTAATATGCAATTTTTTAAACATTTCAATGAAATTGGAGAATTGTTCATTCTTTTTCTCTTTCCTAGCTAGAGATGGATAAGGTAGCAGACTTTCATCAATTTCATGCATAGCTTTCTTACCTTTTTCCACAACTTTTGGTGCATCTCTTACTAAAATAGGGTCAGATTTTCTTACCTCAACTGTAGGTTCCATCTCATTTGCTACCTCATCTTTTCTTATCTCGACTTCCTTATCACTCCTCGACGAGATTGCTTTTGCCTCCTCCTTCGGATTACGATCCACATTTGCAGGAAATGTGCCTTGAGTTCTATTGGAGAGTGAGTTGGCAAGTTGCCCAACTTGAGTTTCCAAATTTTTGATTGAGGCATCTTGATTCCTTGTCCAACCATCTTGTGATTTCCACCTTGCTTCTTGATTAGCCATAAATTGTTGCTGGCTATTCATAAAACTAGCAAACATGTCTTCAAGGTTCGATTTCTTCTCTTGATTAGGTGGTCTTGGTTGGAATCCCGGTGGATTATATGCTTGGGGTTAATTTGAGCCTTGTCCTTGATGTTGGGATGAGGTGTATGGTGATTGGAATTGTGTTTGATGAGTTTGGTTATGGGTTGGCTGATGGTTATTATTTTGGTGAAAGGGGGCTCTCGGTTGACTGTGAGAAGTTGAAGCTTGATTTCCATCCCTCCAGGAAAAATTTGGATGATTCCTCCATCCCGGGTTATAAGTGTTGCTGAATGGATCACTCCTCCGCTAATCGTGAAGAGCATTTACGTCATTCACTAATTGATTTCCAACGTCTCCACCTCTAGTATCATGTAAAATATGACCTCCTTCGAAATGTTCACCTCCTTGAGACAACGAGGAAACATTTTGTACTTTCAACCCATTCATCTCCTTTCTCATAAGTTCTACTTGAGCCTTCAACATTGCTACCTCATCTATATTGTGTATTCCGTGTCCTTGCTTCTTGTGCATTATCTTTGCACTAGCCCATTGAGCTTCATTTGTGGCCATCTCATCAAGAAGCGAGATAGCTTCCTCCGAAACCTTATTCATAAAATTTCCACCTGAGGCTGCATCCAGGAGAGATCGAGTTGTCAAATTGACACTCGCATAAAATGTAGACATCAGTTGATGCATAGTGATTTTATGATGAGGGCACCTTCTCAAAAGTCTTCTGAATCTCTCCCATGCCTCATGAAATGATTCCTGATAAAGCTACTGGAAATTATAGATATGATTTCTGATGTTGGCTATCTTCGTTGGTGGGAAAAACCTTACTAAAAACTTTTCTTGCAATTACTCCCAAGATCTTATAGATTGGTTTGGCAACATTTGCAGCCATTCCTGTGCCTTTCCTAAGAGTGTGAATGGGAACAGTTTAAGTGGAATAGCATCCATTGAGACATTTGAAATTTGAACTGTGTTACTAATCTCTAAGAAAATGTCCAAATGTTGTGCTGGATCTTCACTATCTAACCCTGAGAACTGATTTCTTTGTCCCATAGTGATTGTAGCTAGTTTAAGCTCAAAATAGTTGGCTTGAGGTAATATGATAGTCCTTTGATCCTCATTCCACCATGGGGTAGCATATTCTCTAATGGTTCTTGGTCTTTGATCATCTCTTATATTCTGCTCTTGCCTTTCTCTTTGTTGTTCCTCGAGTGGCCCATCATTATTAGGTGGATTGATATTCATATTTTGATTTGCTCTGTTCTCCCTCCTCCTATGATGAAAAGTCCGCTAGATTTCAGGGTCAAATGGAATTAATTATTGAAGCCTTCATCTGCTTATACACCATTAACACCTGAAAAGAATAAAAATAAAAATTAATAAAATATAAACACGTAAAATTAACAAACAAAATCTTAAAAATGCCTTATGACTCCCCGGCAACGGCGCCAAAAACTTTGTCGGTGCTCGGCAAGTGTACTGAATCGATAAGTAATATAGCGAGTATAATTAAGACCCGCGAATATCGAACCCAAGGGAATAGGGAATTAAGAATCAATTTATTAAAATTATGCTAAAGAAAATCCCAAGATGTTGTGTGAGTTTTTGGCTTTAAGAAATTAAATTATGAAATTACTAAATCGAGTGACTACCAATTAAACAAAAATTAGTAAAATTGTAATTAAATTAAATGAAAGCCTTGCTAACGAATACCTATTCCCCCCAATAATACCATGCAATTACTCTTACTAAACAAATACATATGCCAATTCAGTGAACAACTTAGCCTATACCCTAGCCTACCATTCTGGATTAAACTTCTCTAAATTATGCACCTGCCATTCCGAATTTAGCACATAACTCAGCTTTAAACAGGTCTTAAATCCTAAACTTAGATAATCTTACCATTCCTAGATTAAGACATCTAAGCCCAATTATCCCTTCCATTATGAACCTATTAAACTAGATGTCTACAGGTCAACTGCCGTTCCGGATTCATTAAACCAACAGAAAACTAAAATAAATAGAATAGAGCATATGTAAGTTGAATGAATCAAATACAATCAATAGATTGTCACACTGAATCAACCTGAATCTTGCATTAGAATCGATCACATACAGATAAGCTTAGAGAAGATAAAACTGAAGCATATGCAGCAATTAATCCAAATAGAGTGTTTACATGGTTATTGGGGATTCAAGGCATCCCTCAATAAGAAAAAGAACTACTCACTCATTATTGAAATAAAAACTGAATTAAATGAAGAGAAATTGATATTACCCATTTTAGATCTGAAAATAAAATTATCACCAAAATATGTGGATGTTCTTCAATCCAAATCCTCTATTACAACTCTAAATGTAAAGAGAGATATAGAATCTGAAGCTATTTATTGAAATCAATAAAAACTGAGTATAAAGATTGCTAAAAATGGAAACCTAGATCTAAGTTACAGAGAAATATGAATATATAAGGTGCTAGGAAAAGAATCCCCTGCTAAAGAAATTTTTTCCCTTATTTATCTGTAACACCCCGAATGTACCCTAGAAGGATTTGTATATTTTCGGGCATTTTGATGATCGAAATCGTGTGATGTGATGGTTGGAGTGATTGAGTAGGAGGAAAAGATATGATCAGAAATAAGAAAAAGAGAGCCAAGGGTATTTTAGTAATTTCACATATATGGCTTTAACTGAGTGGAATAAATAAATATGAGGGCTAAATTTTGAGAATGGATCATTTATATGCCGAATATATGTGAGTTGTGGCATTAGATGTGTCGAAAGGACAAATTCGGTATTATTGCAAAAGTTTCGGCAAGTGCGGCCGATTTTAAAAATTGTAAAGTATTAATTTGGGACTTATTTGAAGTGAGTAAAGATTTAATTGTGGGCTAATGTAAGAATGATAATTATGTATTACACCAAGGAAAGATTAAAAAGGAGTTAAGGGACCAAAAGGGGAATTGCCATAAAAAAATCTAAACTTGGCCAATAGGATGGTGCCACATGGCATTGAGGATAAGTTAGGATTTAATATGGAAGAAAGAAGTCAGACCAACCATTTTTTTTGCTGGAAAATTTGAGGACAGCCACGTCTTCCTCCTTCTTCTTCTTTAGCTTTCTTTGTTTACTTGGCTTGCTAGGAGTTTGGATGGATCAAGTGAATTTCTAGGCATGATTAAGGTATGGTAATGTTAATTTATCTCTCTCTTCTCTTGTTCTTTCTCTTTGGTTTTGAATTCCTAATTTTGGGGTGATGGGTAACGTAAATTTTGGTATGGTCTATTTGAGGAATTGGATGATTGTGAGAGTGGAAGAGTAGGGGAGCAAGGAAGTGCAACCCTTAAGCTAATGGAGCAAAGGAGTTTGAGGTTTGGGAAATTTATATACTTTGATGTAAATTCTTACTTATTGATTTGTGTATGAATGAGTTTCTGTTTTGAAGTGTATTTTGCTTAAAATTTGATTGGTTGTGTTGATGTGGTTGTGTGGATTAGCTTGGGTTTAGAGAATCTGAATTTTGGGGGATACTCTGTCCAGATTTTTTCTGGACCTTTCGTGTTTGTTTTGCTTATAAGTCAAGATATAGATGTCCAAATGATATGAAATTAGTACCATTTGAAAGCTACTTCATTTATCTAAAATTGTCTCTGAATAATTGGAACCTAATTCTGGCCCTAAGGTCCTCGAAAATGGTAGAAACCGGGGTGTCTGTGCTTAGACGGGTTCACTGGAGCAGTGTAGGTTTCGTAGGCCATATCTGGAGTTTTAGATGTCCAATTAATTTGAAACAGGTGGCATTTGAAAGCTAACATCCTAAAGAACATTTGTTAAGAAGAACGTGTTGGCTAAAAATGAGTTTTAGTGGGTCGTTTAGGCGATACAAAGTTGGAGACGCAAAACTGTCTCATAGGTCAGATTCTGTTGAACAAGTGGGGAGAGCCTCTGTCGCGAGCGCGACAGAGACTGATTCTAGAGGACTTTTCCTCTTCTTTTGAGCTCCATAGTTGGTGGGAACCCTTGGCCCTCTTCCCCCTTCTTTAGGATGTGTATTTTGTAATGTTTTCCCTTCCGAAATACGTCCAAACTCCCTTGGGACCTCTTGATACATATTCATCATATGTTTAAGGTTTGGGAATGAGAAGATAAATGGTTATTACTTAGGAGTATAATTGATTAAGGTTATAAATAAGAATATTGACTTTATTACTGCGAGGTTAGTGAATCGAACACCTTCGAGTATGCTCTTTATAAACCTAATTCATATTATATTAGGCAAATTGAAGTGGAATTCCATATGATCTTACATTCTGAACTAATAGGGTTACCGGGTTTGGATTCCCAATTCTTCGGGATACATATGAAGTTTAAAACCTCCTTTTAAGTCCAAACCAAAGCATAGGAATTTAATCGAACATGGAGGGTAATGAATCAATTGAACTCTATCGGTGCTTTGGTGATTGTTAAGAATAAATGTGGCATATAGGTGTAAGACTTTATAGAAGTTGGTTGCGCCATTAACGATTTTTATGTGACTGTATAGTTACGGAATGATTCTTAATCAATTGAATGGTTAAGATATCGTGTCAAAATTCTTGAGTTTTATACATGAATTCAAGGGAAGATAATGTTTATGAAAATTAGTTATGGACATTATAAAAGTAAGTATGTTTCTACGTGAAGTTATATGCAAGTGAAAAGGGACAGGGGTGTATTGCTTAGCTCTGTCGCGAGCGCGACCCTTGTTGCGAGCGCGATAGAGGCCATCCAGTTTGGTCGTGATCGCGACTCAGGTCGCGAGCGCGACTTTTGCCTATACTGAGAATGTATATTTATTGATATATATAACATGGGATTTAACTTGTAATTTATATATGACATGGTGTATAAATTAATATACAATATACTATGCCCATTATAAATGAAATAAATTGCTGTGCATATATGAGAATTAATATGTGATCATGATTAAAGATTATGGGTTGTTATGTTCCAAATAAACCATCATTTTCAGTTATGAACAAACCATGCATAAAATTATTATGTGATTATATAAGAGCAGATATTCCTGAAAATGATAATAAATTACGGTATGAATCCTATTAAATGGAACCAATATGCGTTCGCCTGCCTTAGTCGAGTCGTGGATAGTTAGGCATGCCTAATAGAGTTATGTGTAGCTGCAGCCATGTGTACGATTCTGGACCCTGATCAGGTCCCCCGATTGGATCCTCGCGATCCTTCTGTTCGAATCTTGCCTAAGATTCCATGTGAAAAATGTTTTTGGAACAAAAATGAAAAGAATGTTTTGATGCCTTCGGGTATCTATGTGTTTTGTGATGATATCGATACCCTCGGGTATCTATGTGTACTCATTATCCACCCTTTCGACTTAGCAGGCATTAAATGAATATAAGAATGTGCATTGAACAATAAGTGTGAATTGATAAAGATGTGTGAAGATTTGTATGAGATTATGCACTCAATGAGAATCTGATCACACTGTACGCTGTGACTTATATATATTTACGGCATGAATTTGTGCTCAGTGCACCTATGTGTTTTGGATCCTGTGGGATCCTTATGCGAAAATGGGATAACGTCTTTAAAAGTTCATATGCTTCAGCTTTGATTATGCTTTTTTTTAATATTAGCATGTGTTAATTTCACGAAGGTGATGCCACAATTTAAAGGAAGTAATTAAACGAAAGTGATTATATACATTTGGAATACATTTATATGTTTTGAACATGAAGTAAAGTATTAATAGTTTACTCAAGATCCATTTGATGTGTGAGAGTTATCGTATTTAGAGAACTGTTTATAGGCTGAATAAATTGACATGTATGACAGGCGATATATGAATAATGAAACATAAAAAGCACGTATCAAGTAAAACTATCACCCCTTTTTAAGTTTAAAAATGCTTATGATTAAAACATGCTATCTATGACCATCTGTGTATATATATGTTAAGTGATTTGATGTTGGTTAATTATTCGTGGTGTTTGACGGCAATTGTGAATGGTCGCCTATACTATGTGTTTTTCCCCACTAAGCCTTGTGCTTAGCATGGGTGTTTATCCATGCAGGTTTGGAGTTAGTCGTGTCGCCGAGGACAATCCGCCGCAGTTTGGCCACCAAGTCTATAGTAGTAGTATTAGTGTTAGAAAGTATAGTCTATATTTTGTAATGTATTTTCTTAATTGTATTGTACCAGATGTTTGAGATGTAATAAGACTTCATGAGGAAGGTAATACACATTATATGAATGTCTTTTGTGTTATGCGTATGATTATGTGGCATAAAAAAATAATTCTGCTTGTACTATGGTTTCCTGCATGTTATTCGTGTAGCATTCCTTACTCATCGTCGCGTACTGCCTATGTTATTATACGGTATGCTATACGTGGGTAAGGGGTGTTACATTATCAGTTAAGGTTACACGGTAGTATGAAAGCCCATTACTGCCGTGTAAAATGCTACTGGAATGAAACTCTGCAAGTTGCTTGGTTTACACGGCGGTATGTTGTAAACACCTACTGGACAGCACCTAAATTCTTCTAGATTTACACGGGGGTAAGGTCGTTCATGCCCACCTTGTAAAAGTCCATCAATCTCGGCCTAATCCTGTTTACACGGCGGTATGAAACACCCTTACCGCCGTGTAAACTCATATGTACGCGATTCCTGACGTTTATTGTTACACGATGGTATGAAGCACCCTTACCGCCGTGTAAAGTACCTAAAAACTTGACAAATACACAACAAAAGTTCAATTTAGTCCATTTAAAGACTTAAAATTATTTCAAACAAAAACAACCTAAAATCATAACTACTTAACTCAAAATCAACCTAAAAATTGACATAAATAAAGCATAGAATTTCACTTATCAACCAACATCCATTGTCATCTCATGCACAGTTACTTCATCAACTTGGAATGCATTAGGATATGCAGGATCACTGTCATATCTAACATCTGATGTCACTATGAACTCCCTTGGTTTAACCGAAAACACAGCTAACTAGTTAGCTCAATCTAATCTCAAAGAAGGATATCTTGCATAATACACTTGAGTTGCTTGCATCGCTAGGATAAATGGTTCATATTTATTGAACCGACAATGCTGGTTTACGTCCATAATTCTATATTAGTTGTGAATCTTGAGACCAATGTCTACAGTGGGATCAAAGCAATGACACTTGAATAATATTGTCCGCTTTATTGGTAATGAAGGATACTCTATCTCTATGATCTGTTCAATCCATCCATAATAATCACCAACATTATCACCTGAGTTGGACCCTTTTGCACAAAATCCACTGTTCATTAAACGTCTCCCAGAACCATGAGTTTTAGTGTGAAATTTGTATCCATTGACAAAGTAAATCGAGTAGCACTTCACTCTCCGTAATGATTTTTGTGACAAACTACAGAGGTATACATTGTCAATTCCATTGTAACGGACCTAATTTTAAAAAATTAAGAACTCACAGTTAGTAATGAATATAAACTTAATTTCTATTTATGTGTTATACATGTAAATGATGATGGCCTTACATATAATTTGAACCAGTCTGCAAAGTAGTTGTCAATAGCATTAAATTGACTTGGTGTAAGATCAAGATGCTTCTGACGTAAATTCTCGCAATATATACTTCATTACAGTTCATTTAAAAAAAATTAACCACTTTTAAAGAAAGCGGATATATCTGGGAACACAATAAAATATTTATATATATGTACCTCAAGTATAGAGAAACCTCCTCGCAATTTAGTAGAATGTACGTATGTGCTGCATTATACTCCTCTGATGTTAATGCTCTGTCACGAAGTTTTGAACATGTTCGACCCGGGTAAGTGAAAATTTTTAAATTTCCCCTTATGTTTTCTCCATAATCTCCATCATCATTACGAGGAGGACGTTGGTGTCCAGTACTGATAGGAGGTTCAAAGTAATGTGAGAAAAAATTTGATGATTTTGAGAGTAAGTATGCATTGCAAATAGATGCCTCAACTGTTGCTTTGTTACCAATCTTTTTTTTAAGAGTTCGAAGGAACCTGCAAATGGGTATAGATAACCAATTTAAATACGACTTTGTACATAAAAATTTACTGACATAATATTTAGAGGTATTAATATTTACCTCTCAAATGGATACTGTAGACACCGGGTCCCGAATAGACTTGATCAGGATTACCCAATGATGAAATTAAGTGTGCCGATTTATAGGCAAAAAGAATGAAAGTTGGCAGTGATAATTTTCTTGTCGTTTTGATTTGTTAGGAATGAAGAAAAATGTATTTTAAAAATGTTTTAAAAATTATTTTGGGATAAAAAGTTAGTTTTTAAATTATTGTGTTTTTATAGAAATTTAAAAAAAAAAAATTATTTCGCCCGAGTGTCGGGTTGCGGCAGCGTTGGGCACGCGCCGCAGCGCCCCTGCGCGCAGGCGGAGCGCGCGCGGGCAACTCTCACCCTCGCGCTGGGCGGCTGCGCAGGCACACGCAGCTGGGCGCGCGCCCTGTGCGCGAGAAGCCTGTCGGGCGCTCCGACGGGCCGTCCCTCGCCCCTTGGTCGCCCATTTTCCGATATTTGGCCATTTTGGCCCCAAAATTTGATTTTTCTTCAATTTTTTTTGTAGAATTCAATGCTAAAACTTTTTATATCCCTAACCTTTGATTTTCTTCAGTTTTTTGGCTTTTATTGAAATTAATTCAATTTAATTATTTCATTAAAAATCTGAATTTTGGGGGAAAAATAAAAAGGAATTTTGAAGGAAAATTAAGGGGGATTTTTCTTTAGAAAATTATTTTTCTTCTTCTTTTTTCTCTCCAACAAATGCTCCCAATTTCTAAAGAATTTTTCCAAGTGAATTCTTGAGATAAAAAATAACAATTTTTGTTCTTGGGAATTTTTCTTCTTTTCGTCAAACAATTTTTATTTTGAGATAAATAAATCAATTATTTGTTCTCGAGTAAAAATCCATTTTCAATATATTATTTTCCTAGCTTTATTCTTACAATCAAGACAAGTAATTGGATCTTACCTTCATTTCATCAAGATAAATTTTGAGGGTAAACATTCTTGGCTCAATTTCTTAATTTAATTTTTAATTTCATTTTTTTTGTTTCCAATTAATTAATTAACATGTAAATTCTTTTAGTTCTATCATTTTCTTCTATCATTTTTTTATTCTTTTGATTTTATTTAATTACTCATCATGTAAATTCTTTTAGATTTATTATTTAATTGTTCATGTTTTTACTTATTATTCTTTATCTAATTGTTCATACTATTATTTCTTGTTCTTATTTCTTCTTTAATTGTTCATGTTCATATCATTGTCATCATTTTTGTTCACATATATTATTAGTATTATCATTTAACATGTTTTAGCATAATTGGCTTATCTTATTTTCATTTTATTCCTTCATATTCAATTGGATTGTTCATCTTATTTGATTTTATTATTATTTTTATTATTATTTTTATTATTATTATTATTATTATTATTATTATTATTATTATTATTATTATTATTATTATATTTGATTGTTCATATTCTTGTCATTATTTTTGTTCATATATTATTATTATCATTAGTATTATACTTTTTATGACGCAAAAAATTGTCATGAAAAATTCATTTTTCGTCGCTGAAAAGATAAGGTGATGATTTTTTATCGTCACAGAGAACGTAACGGTAGGCGCGTAACATAAAATTTTACGTGACGATTTACTTTTTTGTCACCGTAAGTATATTTTTTGTGACAAAAATGATTATCGTCATCTTTAGTTCTTACTTTTCATGACAAAAATTATATCATAAATAAAATTATATTTCGTCACAATATATTGTTTATCTTCACTAAAGATTGGTATTTTTTATGACAAATTTAAAATTCGTCACGAAATTAAATATTTTTAATGACGAAACTCTGCTTTTGATTAAAACCATTAAGCATTGACTACGTAATTATCGTCATAAATAAATATAATTTTCGTCATAAAATATTTAATTTCGTCACTAAATCTAATACTTTAAGTGACGAAAAATGATTTCATCATTAAAATAATGTGTATTAACGATAAATATAAATCGTCATATTACGTTACATTTCAATGACATAAATAGGAATAAAAATAATTGTCACAAAAAATAGTTTTAGTGACAATTTTTTATTGTCATTAAATTATATTTTTTTATTACAATATTAATATCGTAATGTCATACAATCAATTAAATTTCTAAAGAAAATCTAATATAATGTATTTATTCAAATAAAAGGTTAATTAAAAAAAACATACTGTCTAATACAAAAAATTAAATTTACATTCTAATCAAGAAATAAAATCTGTTGAAACTTCAAAATTTACATCCTGTTCCTGCAAAAAAAAAAAAAAATCTTATATTAGATAAAAAAAAACTCAATCATGTAATACCTTTCATTTATACACACTACGATTCCAACGATACTGCACGATTACTTGATTTTCTTAAACTACTTTTTAAATTATTGCGAAATTCAGGTAATTATTTTTTTTTATCCTTTCACTATACCCATCAGCCATATAGCTATTTACTTTTATTATTCATTCAATCAAAATACAAATATGTCACTTAATTCTACCGAAATTTCGGCAGAATTTCCTTTATAATATTTCCTATCCCCCTGTAATCAATAAAATCTTTACATTTCAAATAATAATATATTTATTCACCTCACTTCAATTCAAACTCCAACACAAGTTTGCCCATCCTCCAATTTAGATCCAATCTCACACACCATATCTTATAATATACTTATATCATCCAATTTCAGTACTCAATTCAATTATACAAAATACAAAGGTATAATATTAATACATCAAAACTATCGGCTAAAAATAAATGCACAAGTATCACTTGTAATAAAAGAGAAGTTACACTTGTTACCTGAAAATTCATAAACATCGCTATCAATTGAACAGTTTGGAATGAACCTAAATTAAAGAACTGCAAAATTAAAAATCACTAAAACATGAGATACCAAGCAAGTCAAAGAGTTTCAAAATCAAATACAAGTAAAACATACATAATCTTTACCATTTAAATTTGCCCATCAGAATAAAACAAGAAAACATAAAAACCAATGTAAAAATCTGCAACTATTTTCAAATATTTTCAACTATTTTCATGTCATTGAACATTGCAAAAATAAATGCACAAGTATATAAAACTTACATTGGAGAATTCAATCGACATTCATCCCGTTAAGTACTCTTCATTTGTTAAGTACACTCACTTTCTTCACTTACCATGAGTCCGCTTAAAAATACTTTGTCCTTTACTTGTAACTTTTTATACTAAATTACACTTTTAATCATCAATTTATTTATTTCCTTCTGTTATTCCCTTTTTACTTGTTATTCCACAAACTTTTACAAGTACCATAGACTCCTAGGATTTGAGCCCCTTTTTCACTTTATATTTTCTTATCAACTCTTACTCACTTATTTTGATTCGTTTTCTTCATGTTAGATTCCATCCTATCTTTATAGATTTACACTAAATTTCATTTTATTAAAATGACACATATTATAAATCCTTAACTAACCATCTAGTTATTTACCTGTCATTCAAAACATATTATCTATCTTAAACTTTCAACTTTCAAACTTATTTTCAATTACTCTTCACTTCATATATATATATATATATATATATATATATATATATACATATTTACACTATTGATTTTCATATATTGCTGAAATATTTTAATCACATCAATATGTCAGCCAGGTAAATTCATAAAAAAAAAATTAGATTAATAGCAATTAATGTCAGTATACATTTTGCTCCATATTGTCAAAGATAATCCCATTAACACATAAATACTATACACATCCACCCACATACATGCATACATATAAATATACATATATTAAAAATTTACTTGGAATATGCCTCATTCATGCATTCGCTTTAAAATACACACTCATTCGCACAGGTCTTATTTAAGCTTAATATACATGATCTATTTCATTAGCAAAATTTACCAATTTATAATTAATTAGCTGGTCTAAATTTCCAACTAACAGCTAACCTTCACTTGTCCTCAGCAATTGCATCCTAACTTAATACGTATATTCCTAAACTTAGTGCGAATTTCACAAAAATCAAGATACATTTCTTTACTCTACCTTAAAATCGTTCAAATGTTTAATCTCCATTACATTTGGACTTATAACTATAACTTCTATGCATCACATTTTAACCACAACCAAACTCTTTACATCCAAAAAATATATATATAACTTAGCTTTTTTGAACAAACAGATTCAATTTAAGCAACCATTTATCTCGTTAATTATTCCAAGTCTTCTGCTCATCATACAACTATTGTTACATTAACTTATAGCTATAATCTATGAGTTTATCTAACTCATTACCATAACAGTTTATCCATTTTCAATAGCTAGGTGTCCATGATTTGATAAATTCAATTTATGCAACTAATTACTCCATTAACGTAGCTAAATTTATCATTTAATTGAGTAACCATAACAACACTGCCAAAATTTCAACAAAAATCCACAATGTATTGTTCACATTCTGTGTTTAGTAAAATCATTCTCAATGATTTTTAATTTATGAGAAAAAATCACTTAGAAAAATAAGTTTGGTGGCCACATACCGAATTTTTCTGCATAATTTGGCCTCTTCACCGTCGCTGGAGCCTCGCCGGAGCTCCACCGGAGACACCGAAACCACCAGGAGGGAGCTTGAAGCGCCGGGGTTTCTTTTTCGGTGATCACGCGCCGTAATTGCCCTTCGTTTTTTGCTGGAATCGACGTCGGCAGCTGCGGTTCTTCTCCACGTCGATTTGCTCATCGTCGGTGAGTGAGGAGGATCCACGGCCACCGGAAGATTCGTCTGCTCACCAGGAGTCCAGCCGTGCTGCTCGTGTCACCGATCGTCGCCGGAGCTGGCCGAAAAACGCTGAAGAAACTCACGGTTCTTCTCTCGCTTCCTTGGAACGGCATCGCTGCGAACCTGGAGAATCCACTGCGGGGGCAGCGCTGCGGGTTGCGACGGTCCGATCCCCACCTCCGATCGCCGTCGATGGTCGCTGGCGGTGCCTTCCGCCGCTCCTTCTCCCTCTCTTCCTCTCTTTCGGTCTCCTTCCCCGATCTCCCATGTTCTGTCTTTCCCCCTCTTCTTTTTTTTCTATTTCATTTAATTCCCACAAATTCTAAACTCATAACTAAAGATACATGCTATAATTATTTGTTTATTTTATCTATTTACTCTCTATATAATATTTTGTTGTCTAATTTCATGTAAACATATTTGTGTATATATATATATATCAATAATTTATTTGAATAATTAAATTGGGTAGTTTCGAGATGAAATTCGACCTCTTATGCGTCAAAAATTAGCTTTTGATAAATTTTTAGCGTGACAAGCTATTAAATAAAAACACGAAAAATTTTGGGGCGTTACAGATAATATTATTGTGATGAAATAATTTTATCAGTACTAATTCATTAAACTGTGACAAAAATAATTAATGTCAAAAAAAATAATTATTTCATAACAAATTTATATGTTGCAAATAGTAAATTTTTCCTTTATATTTTTTTCTCTAAAAGAAAAAAGATTAGAAATTTTTCTTTCATATCAAAGGTGATGAAATTGTAACTCGTCACAGTATATTAATTTTTTGTGATAAATTTATTTGTTATAAATATAATATTTATTTATATCAATATGTTATTCGTGATAAAATAATTTTATTATCACTAATTTTTTTAATTATGACAAAAATAATTCGTCACTAATTTATTTAATTATGACAAAAATAATTCGTCACGAAAAATAAATATTTTGTGACGATTATATACGTTGCAATAAGTTATTATTTTGTCATTAAATTTTTTCCCTCCAAAAAAATGGTGGGAAATTATCCCTCCTAAATAAACCATGACGAAATATATTTTTTCGTCACCAAATTAATCTTTTAGTGACGATAATTAAAACATAAAATGACGCAAGATAATTTCGTCACAATAATAAATAGTATGGTGACGTTTTAAAAAATTCGTCGTTGTAAGTTACAATTAGTGACGAAATTTTTTGTGTCATTAAAAAATTCGTCACAAAAAGTCAAATTTCTTGTAGTGAGTAGTATTATTATTATTATCATTAGTATTATTATTATCATCATCATCATGATTATTATTATTATTATTATTATTATTATTATTATTATTATTATTATTATTATTATTATTATTATTATTATTACTTGCCCATTTAATTGGATTGTTCATATTCTTTGATATTATTATCATCATTATTATTATTTGTTATTATTATTGTGATTAGTGTTATCATTATTATTATTATTTGTCATTACTATCATCATTATTATTTTTATTAGTTTTGTTTATTTTTATAATTTATTATTGTTGTCATCATCATCATTATTTTCATGTTTTCATACATGTTGAATTTTATTATCATTATTATTTTCATGTTTGATGCATGTTAAATTTTATTGTTTTTATTTATGCATGTTAAATTGTTAAAGTGTTAAGTTATTTTGTTATTATGCTATCTAATTAATTTGTCATGCATGAAATATCTTATTTTAATTCATTTTTTGCATGTTACATGTTTAATTCATTTTTTATTACTAACGTCATTTTCATTTGTGCTTTTATTTCAATACTTATCTTTATGTGTAAGCCTTTTCAATGCCAAGTGGGAGCCCATAGAGGTTGGAGACACCATTTTGGTGGAGTTTATACTTTTAGCATTTTTAGCATTATTAGTATTATTTTCTTTACTTTGCTTTTTTTATTTAATATGTAATTTGTAATAAATTAATTTTTTATGCATGTTAATTAAAAAACCATAAAAATATTTATATTAATTAATTTGATTTTTTTTTAAATAAAAATGGGACCAACGACCTAGTTTTTCCATCCAAAATAAATTGTTACTTTAAAATTATTTTCTTTAATTATGCATGAAAGGACCAATGTCCTCATCTTTAATAAATAGCCTGATTTATGTATGTTTTGTATTTTATTTTATAATGGGGTTGTATTCCGCCCCTAATTTTGTTGTAATATATTTCATGTGTTTTATTTCAAATTCATTTTTTATTTATCGCTTTATTTATATGATTGGTATGCATTTAATTAAATTGCATTAAAATTGAATGAGAAAAGGAATGAAATACTAAATTCAAAACTCAATTATAAACTTAACCAAGGTATGAATAAATGGGGAGTCCCGAACCTTCTCTGGTCTTTAGGCTCAATGAGGCGAGGGGACCATTTCAATGTTCCATTGGAATGGGACTTCCAAGACACCTCTTGTGTCCCGTAAAAAGGCTTTAACTTGCATAGTCCTAGGCTCCACGAGGCGAGAGGGCCCTCCTAATGTTCTATTAGGATGGAACCTCCAAGACCCCTCTGGCTTGCCCAAAATGGACATAGCAGCGCCGTCTTAGGCTCACTGAGGCGAGACGAACTTTCTCAATGTTTTATTGGGTGGCGACTCCATCAAATCTCCTTGTTGCCCAAAATATACGCATTTGTAAATACCTTAAAAGTTTTCAAGAACCTCTCCTCATAGCCCTAAAGCGGGCCTTCAGGATGAATCGGGGTTCAGCGCGCGTCACAGTGGCTACTCCGCTGGGGACAATAAGAGACTTCCCTTCGAAAGTACCTTGGCTAAAATTTACAATTGAGTTTTAATTTAAAAATTTCATCCCTTTTCGAAATTGCATAGCATATCACTAGAGCCTTAGATTATGCTAGTTTGGTCCCTATTTTAACCCCGGTGCATTCCCGAAGCACAACCCTACGTTCACTCAATGTGGGGAAGTGTTAAGGATAATCACCAGCCCAAGCCTCGTACCTTATGGTATATCAAATAGTGACCCAATCAATTGTTATGCTCGTGATGAGTTAGACCCATTGGCAGGGACCATGCTTGGGTAGCCCTAAAGTATCACTACCTTTTGACCAAAGTTCATGTAATGGCAATAGATACTTCCACTAGGTGAAATGTACCATAATCCCGTGCTTGCTATGTGGGCCATCATATATTGAATAAAATTAGTTAAATTAAATGGTTTTTCATCAAAGGCTTTCATGCCCCGGTGGGCCCATCTTGATTTAATTGAGGCGTTTAAATACATAATGGCCAAACACCCATATGTATGTACATTAAATAAGAGATGTTATCCTGCCGGTTTCCCACCATGCACCATACGTGCCCATTGGGTCCCTTGTTGAGCCATGGGCCAATCCCACCTAGGAAAGAGACTAAGACCTCGTGTGTGGGAGTGATAAGGTTGTAGGGATCTATCTGCTTGCATGTGGTTGTGGATGCTGCACAACATGCTCATGCATCGCGTGTCATTCATGCTTGTTAATAAAAAACAAAAAATTTGCATTTCATTTTTGTATGTGTATATCCTTTTGTCTGCATATTATCCTTCACATTTTTCCATGCATCGCATCGTATTATTGTAAACTATTGATCTTTCACTCATCGAGGACCATCTGCACCAGCACGATCATACATTACATGCCATTCATGCATCATTCTAACCCCTTGGTTTTTTTTTAGCCACTATAGACCATTTACCTGGGAGGTTTTGGGGTCCCCGCAGTTGCTCGAGGGGCAAATAAAGTTCAAATTGGTTGGCAGAGATCTAGTATCTTTATCAGAATATACACAGGCATTAGAAATGGCTGATCCATCACAACAAATTGAAGAGGTCTGTGCCCTAATGGCCCAAGAGATAGATGAGAGATTTGAAGAGCTAGAAAAAATGTTGTTGGCCGTGATTAAGGAGAGGATGGATGCCATGGCACTTGTTCTTCAAGCCCAATTCATGATGACTTCTATTAGCCAGGTTAACTCGACCCCGACTCAGAAGGCTCATGCAACGACGGCTGTAATGTTCCCGTCCACTACCGAGCCTAGGCACAAGGCACCATTTGACTCACCAATCAAGCTACTGGGAAGAGCAAAGGGACTAGAGCCTTTACAGTCAATGGGCCTCCTCAGTCCCTCGAACACTGAAAGGAAGCTAACTAATCTTGAAGAAGAGATTGTGAAGTCCAAGCTTGCAACTACCCGGGCACCTCTCAATAAGAGTATTGCTGGCCCTGCAAGTCTAGGAGTCGGTTCCTATGATAATAGCAGTGATACCCAAAGGGCAAGAAAAGTGTCAGCAATTAAAGCGGATCAGAGGCACTACTCTAATTTGGGCAGATCCTTGTCTTGGGTACTCAACAGATTGATGAAGGAAGGTAAGCTGCAGCCACTACCTTCTAAGCCTGCCAGAAACCAAGGACAACCCAATCACAAGGCCGATCAGTATTGTGCCTTCCACCAGCACACTAGGCGTATGACGGACAATTGTGTGAGGCTAAGGCATGAGATTCAAGATCTGATCGATAATAAACAGATTACTGATCCAGAGCGCCGCAAAAAATAGGGGAGCAAACCTTCTAGTAGATATGCTTTCCATATTTGAACTTTTTTCAGTCTTGATGTATGAAGTACTGTTTGCATTAACTATATTAATGGCTTTTTATTTATGTTCTCATGATTTCATTATGCATGATCACAATCACAAGTCATTTACATTTGATATTAACTTAATAAATACTCCTTCATGTAATATCGAGATCTTGTAGCATCTGATATAACTCCTGAAGAGAGCAAAATCCTGAGAGCTGAAAATAAAAATAAAAAGTAGTGGAAAGGAAAAACTAGATGCAATTAGGGGATTGGATGAAAACTCACTAAGAGCACTAGAACCTTTCTGATTACCCGTCAAAGCGACTCCTGGATAAGGCTGGATCTAGAAAATGATTTAGGCACTATTTCTTTGTATAGCTCTCTAAATGACCATTTCCTACCCTCATTTCAAAATTGCTTGCTAGCCCGTTGAACCTTTATTTTGGTATGCTAAATGCGTACCGATTTTATTGTTACACACATTAAAACTACCTTTAGCCTAAAATAATTTTGGCTTCCCCTTAGAAGAATGGTCGCTTTAGTAAGGATAGATGTGTACATTACGATATCCGCTTGAGCTACCCAAAAATTGTACTAGTGAAAGTGGGTTTATACTTCTGAAAGGGATTTTTAATCATTGATGATCTTTGAGGCTTGACCATTGGAAATTCTTTGGGCCATCAAAAATTTGCCCCGATGAAAATGGGTCTACAGTTTGAGAAGGGAATTTCAACCATTGATAATTTTTGGGTTACCAAAAATCACCCTGATAAGGATGGGTCTACCCTTTGGAAAACGAATTTACAATCATCGATAATTTTTGGGCTACACTTCAGGAAAGGGGTTTTAAATCACCAATAAATCTTTTGGCTAATTAGAGAAATAAATTTGTGAAGAAAAAAAAAAGAAGAAAAAAAAGGAAGAAAAAAAGAGGAAGGAAAAAAAGAAAGAAGAAAAAAGAAGGAAAATAGTAGGGCCCAAGATAATACCCCTTGATGAGTTCAGTAGCTATCTTTCTTAGCTTAATTGTTACATTGAGTTTGATAAGTCAGAGTATTATCCAGTCCAAATTCAAGAATTTCTGGACAACATGAAATTAGTTTGAAAATGATTCCATCATCCAAACGAACGTTGCGGCAATTTATCTCTAGAAACCTGATCCTCCTTTGATAGCCATCTACCTAAGCTTAACGTTACAACCAAAGTAAGACCTTTTGATTCTTAGTTCAGTCTTATCCAATTAGTGGAGATGACCTTTTAATAAGGTTTGGTACGTAGGAAGAGGCATATGGTGTTTCTTGAGCTTTAAGCGGGGAGCCACGAATGCATTTATGCATTTGAGTTGAGTCTCGTCCCCAACGTGCTTAGAGAAAGAAAAAATAAAAAGAGTATTCGGGCAAAAATTAAGAGCAGAGAGAAAATTTTCAACCATGAAAATCCGAGAGAGCTAGTTGATAACAGGAGTTTGATGATTTCAAGATCCATCTCGAGATTAGATAAGGTCATGTATTTTTGAGATTAATGCCAAATGGTGATCATGTGTGATGAAATCAGACTGGAACATATGCATATATACAATAATATTTTAATGTAAGCAAAGCACTTTATCTTGCATACTCAAAATGGTTTAAGTTCCAGTATAAAAAGTAGCGCATTGTTTTTTCTTCGCATATGTGCAATTTACTATAAGTGGTCCTCATTGCCATTTTCATCTTGATCTTTCAGCAGACTTGCCTCGACATCGGCTTTGAGTTATTCGTCAGCCAAAATCCATACGACCATTATTCAAAAAGCTAAAAGAATTTTGGACACAAAAAAAATCTTGAAAAAAAAGGCCGTTAGAGATGAAAACCGTAATTGGCACTCTAAGCAAAAGTAAGGTAAAAGGATAGGGTGAAAACCTGGAAACAAGCAGTCTGTCCTTTAGAAAAAAAAAATAAAAAGCCGCTAGATTGGGTTGGGTCCATTCCAGGAAAAAATTAGGCATAGGGTTATGTGAAAATCCCTAAAGGGACGCATTTCCCATGAAGAAAAGCTAGTGTGAAAATGCACAAGGGACGCACTACCTTTAAAACAATGACTTCCAATGCCTGGAGCAATAAGGCAGCATACTTCGGATGATCTTCCTTTTAGCCAGATAAGACATAATTCAGGACATGAGTCAGAATCCCGAGCATTTGCTCATTGACCGGGGGGCAAAGATGCACACCTGACGGTTCTCTTTGAAGAGTTTACGGGTCAGGGTCCCTAAGCAAAGATGCCATTTCTAGTTCCTCAGGGAGCATGGTGGAGCGGCCAAGCCATGTCCTCAATGGACCTTTAACCACTTAGCATGGTGGAGGCCATATCCTCAACGGATCCTTAACCACTCAGGACATGGCCTATCCATTTTTGTATGCATTTCATACCATTCTTTAGCAAATATCTGCATATGGCCATTTACACTTGCACGCACAATCTCTTGCATATATTCCTGTGCACACAACTTTGCAGGAATGTCCAAATGAAGGCCACACACATAAAAGCTAATCAAGGACGACAACGTTAGCACTCAGCCTTGCTGGACAATCAGGTCAAGATAGAATCTACGCCAGCAAATCTCCGAGACCTCTTAAGAGGCAATTCTCCGAGGTCTCTTAAGAGACAAATCTCTTTTTCTCTTGCACTTTTGGTAGTCTGTAGCAGACTCGGTGCAGTCCTCTAAGAGGGCATCTCTTGCACTTTTAGTAGTCTGTAGCAGACTCGGTGCAGTCCTCTAAGAGGGCATCTCTTGCACTTTTAGTAGTCTGTAGCAGACTCGGTGCAGTTCTCTAAGAGGGCATCTCTTGCACTTTTAGTAGTCTGTAGCAGACTCAGTGCAGTCCTCTAAGAGGGCATCTCTTGTGCTTTTGGTAGTCTGTAGCAAACTCGGTGCAGTCCTCTAAGAGGGCATCTCTTGCGCTTTTGGTAGTCTGTAGCAGACTCGGTGCAGTCCTCTAAGAGGGCATCTCTTGCACTTTTTGTAGTCTGCAGCAGACTCAGTGTAGTCCTCTAATAGGGCATCTCTTGCGCTTTTAGTAGTCTGTAACAAACTCGGTGCAGTCCTCTAAGAGGGCATCTCTTGCACTTTTTGTAGTCTGTAGCAGACTCGGTGCAGTCCTCTAAGAGGGCATCTCTTGCACTTTTTGTAGTCTGTAGCAGACTCGGTGCAATCCTTCTTTTGCATTTTTTGTAGCCTGTAGCAGGCTCGGCGCATCGTCATCTACGGATGACATTTGCACTTTTTGTAGTCTGTAGCAGACTCGGTGCAATCCTTCTTTTACGTTTTTTGTAGCCTGTAGCAGGCTGCATCGTCATCTACGGATGACATTTGCACTTTTTGTAGTCTGTAACAGACTCGGTGCAATCCTTCTTTTGCGTTTTTTGTAGCCTGTAGCAGGCTCGACGCATCGTCATCTACGGATGGTAGCTGCACTTTTAGTAGTCTATAGCAGACTTGGTGCAGTCCTCTTTTTGCACCTTTTATAGCCTATAGCAGACTTGATGCAATCCTTCTTTTGCGTTTTTTGTAGCCTGTAGCAGGCTCGGCTCATCGTCATCTACGGATGACATTTGCACTTTTAGTAGTCTGTAATAGACTCGGTGCAATCCTCTTCTCGCGTTTTTTGTATCCTGTAGCAGGCTCGACGCATCGTCATCTACGGATGACATTTGCACTTTTAGTAGTCTGTAACAGACTCGGTGCAATCCTTTTGTCACGTTTTTTGTAGTCTGTAGCAGACCCGGCGCATCACAGTCTTTGGATGGTTCCCTGGCACTTTGTAGTCTTGTCAGCGACTCAGTGCAACTCAAGATGATGAATCACAGCACTGTTCCCGAGGGAGCAGCTGGAAGGAGGCAGCCTCAGGTACGCGCTTCTTTCCTTTTCCTGAATTTTGGCTCACCTAGGCACCCACACACTAGCCTCCCCAAAATTGGGGGCAACTGTAGACACCGGGTCCCGAATGGCCTTGATCAGGATTACCCAATGATGAAATTAAGTGTGTCGATTTATAGGCAAAAAGAATGAAAGTTGGAAGTGATAATTTCCTTGTCGTTTTGATTGGTTAGGAATGAAGAAAAATGTATTTTAAAAATATTTTAAAAATGTTTTAAAAATTATTTTGGGATAAAAAGTTAGTTTTAAAATTATTGTATTTTTATAGAAATTTAAAAAAAAAAATTTATTTCGCGCGAGTGTCAGGTTGCGGCAGCTTTGGGCGACGCGCAGCGCCCAGCGAGCGAGCTGCGTAGGCGCACGCAGCTGGGCGCGCGCCCTGCTTGCGGGAAGCCCGTCGGGCGCTCCGACGGGCTGTCCCTCGCCCCTGTCGTCCCTTGGTCGCCCATTTTCTGATTTTTGGCCATTTTGGCCCCAAAAATTGATTTTTCTTCAATTGTTTTTGTAGAATTCAATGCTAAAACTTTTTATATCCCTAACCTTTGATTTTCTTCAGTTTTTTGGCTTTTATTGAAATTAATTCAATTTAATTATATCATTAAAAATCTGAATTTTGGGGGAAAAATAAAAAGGAATTTTGAAGGAAAATTAAGGGGGATTTTTCTTTAGAAAATTATTTTTCTTCTTCTTTTTTCTCTCAAACAAATGCTCTCAATTTCTAAAGAATTTTTCCAAGTGAATTCTTGAGACAAAAAATAACAATTTTTGTTCTTGGGAATTTTTCTTCTTTTCATCAAACAATTTTTATTTTGAGACAAATAAATCAATTATTTGTTCTTGAGTAAAAATCCATTTTCAATATATTATTTTCCTAGCTTTATTCTTACAATCAAGACAAGGAATTGGATCTAACCTTCATTTCATCAAGATAAATTTTGAGGGTAAATATTCTTGGCTCAATTTCTTAATTTCATTTTTAATTTCATTTTTTTTGTTTCCAATTAATTAATTAACATGTAAATTCTTTTAGTTCTATCATTTTCTTCTATCATTTTTTTATTCTTTTGATTTTATTTAATTAATCATCATGTAAATTCTTTTAGATCTATTATTTAATTGTTCATGTTTTTACTTCTTATTCTTTATCTAATTGTTCATACTATTATTTCTTGTTCTTATTTCTTCTTTAATTGTTCATGTTCATATCAATGTCATCATTTTTGTTCACATATATTATTAGTATTATCATTTAACATGTTTTAGCATAATTGGCTTATCTTATTTTCATTTTATTCCTTCATATTCAATTGGATTGTTCATCTTATTTGATTTTATTATTATTTTTATTATTGTTATTATTATTATTATTATATTTGATTGTTCATATTCTTGTCATTATTTTTGTTCATATATTATTGTTATCATTAGTATTATTATTATCATCATCAATATTATAATTTACTATTATTATTACCATCATTATTTTTATTTTTATTATTATTATTATTATTATTATTATTATTATTATTATTATTATTATTATTATTATTATTATTACTTGCCCATATAATTGGATTGTTCATATTCTTTGATATTATTATCATCATTATTATTATTTTTATTATTATTGTGATTAGTGTTATCATTATTATTATTATTTGTCATTACTATCATCATTATTATTTTTATTAGTTTTGTTTATTTTTACAATTTATTATTGTTGTCATCATCATCATTATTTTCATATTTTCATACATGTTGAATTTTATTATCATTATTATTTTCATGTTTGATGCATGTTAAATTTTATTGTTTTTATTTATGCATGTTAAATTGTTAAAGTGTTAAGTTATTTTTTTATTATGCTATCTAATTAATTTGTCATGCATGAAATATCTTATTTTAATTCATTTTTTGCATGTTACATGTTTAATTCATTTTTTATTACTAACAGCACTTTCATTTTTGCTTTTATTTCAATACTTATCTTTATGTGTAAGCCTTTTCAATGCCAAGTGGGAGCCCATGGAGGCTTGAAGACACCGTGGTGGAGTTTATACTTTTAGCATTTTTAGCATTATTAGTATTATTTTCTTTACTTTGCTTTTTTTTTTTATTTAATATGTAATTTATAATAAATTATTTTTTTATGCACGTTAATTAAAAAACCATAAAAATATTTATATTAATTAATTTGATTTTTTTAAATAAAAATGGGACCAATGTCCTAATTTTTCCATCTAAAATAAATTGTTACTTTAAAATTGTTTTCTTTAATTATGCATGAAAGGACCAATGTCCTCATCTTTAATAAATAGCCCGATTTATGTATGTTTTGTATTTTATTTTATAATGGGGGTTGTATTCCACCCCTAGTTTTGTTGTAATATATTTCATATGTTTTATTTCAAATTCATTTTTTATTTACCGCTTTATTTATATGATTGATATGCGTTTAATTAAATTGCATTAAAATTGAATGAGAAAAGGCATGAAATACTAAATTCAAAACTCAATTATAAACTTAACCAAGGTATGAATAAATGGGGAGTCCCGAACCTTCTCTGGTCTTTGGGCTTAACGAGGCGAGAGGACTATTTCAATGTTCCATTGGAATGGAACTTCCAAGACACCTCTTGTGTCCCGTAAAAAGGCTTTAACTTGCTTAGTCTAGGCTCCACGAGGCGAGAGGGCCCTCCTAATGTTCTATTAGGATGGGACCTCCAAGACCCCTCTGGCTTGCCCAAAATGGACATAACAGCGCCATCTTAGGCTCACTGAGGTGAGACGAACTTTTCCAATGTTTTATTAGGTGGCGACTCCATAAAATCTCTTTGTTGCCCAAACTAGACGCACTTGTAAATACCTTACAAGTTTTCAAGATCCTCTCCTGATAGCCCTAAAGCGGGCCTTCGGGATGAATCGGGGTTCGGCGCGCATCACAGATACATCCATCGATATTGTACAGGAGCAGCAACCCTTGCTTCATAAGGTAAATGTATTATTAAGTGCTCCATTGAATCAAAGAAAGACGAAGGAAATATCTTTTCGAGCTTGCAAATGATTTATGGGATATTTGATTCCAATGCCTCGATGTCTTCAACGTAGAGTACTAGATGTCAAATCCTTGAAAAATAAGCTTAGTTCTATAAGGAGCTACCACACATTTCCAGGAAGTAACTCACGAAATGCAATAGGAATCAATTGTTTCATAAATATATGGCAATCATGGCTTTTCATGCCAAATAATTTGATATTTGTCATGTCAACACAACGAAGTTTAAAACATAGCCATCTAGAAACTTAAGTTATTTCAACCACTAAAACAATTCTTTTTTTTATTCCTTATCCGATGTGTAACATGCTTTTGGATATTTGCCACTGTTTGAATCTATTGTCAACTCTTGACAGCAACAATATCTCATTAAATCTGAACGTGCTTGCATTGTCTTTAGTTTTGCCTTCAACATTTAAAGCTGTGTTAATAACATTATCGAATATGTTTTTCTCAATATGCATGACATCGAGATTGTGTCGAATCATGTGTGTTTTCCAATAAGGCAAATCCTAAAATATGCTTCATTTTCTCCAACCACAAGACTGACATATGATACCATTAATCTCGTCTGCATTAAGCTCAGTTATTTTGACTAGACCCCACTGATCAATGTCTTGTAGAATTTCATTCCCATCTCTAATTGGTGGTGGCAGCAATCTTTCAACATGTCCAATTCTGAAGTTCCTTCTATTTCTCCTAAATGGGTGTTCAGGAGGAAGAAATTTTCTATGATTGTCAAACCATGTTTGTTTTCCACCACTCTCTAGTTTAAATGATTGTGTATGTTCCATGCAATAAGGCCATGCATATTTCCCTGATGTACTCCAACCTGACCATTGAATATGCTGGAAAGTCATTGATTGTCCACAAAAGTGCAGCTCGCATTATAAAGTTTTGCTTGGTTGACACATCATATGTTGACACCCCACTATTCCACAAATCATTTAAATCATGAATCAAGGGTTGTAGATAGACATCAATTTTTTGCTTAGGATTCTTAGGCCAGGTACAATAATAGTTAGAAACATATAAGCCTCATTCATACACATCCAAGGTGGTAGGTTATAAGGCGTGACAATTACAGGCCATAACGAGTATTTCCTCCCATATTATCCAAATGGCTGAAAATCGTCTGTGCATGTTGGCCAATGTGAAGGATTATAAAGTATAGATATTAATGCATGAGGATTGGAGAGAGTTGAAGGATTGATAGGGGAATTTAACACAAATATCTAATTTGGACCTATGGCAGGGTGACAAGTGGCAAGAGGTGAGAAGAGGTATAAAAGAAGAGAGAAAAGGAGAGAGAGAGCAAAAAATCTGCTCTTCCCCTCTCTCGTTCCCCCCGTGCTTCCTTTCTTCTTCTTCTTTTTCTTCTTCTTCTTTTCTTCATGTTTCACTACCATCTACTCTCTCTCTTAGATTAAAGCCCAAGATTTAGATGATGAAGTTTGTAAGATCAAATGATTTAAGTTAAGATTTTTTTAGAAAGGTAAGTTATAAGTTTTGATTTATGTTGTTATTTCTTGTTTAGCAAAAACCCTAAATTCATGTTTTGTATATTTGTGTGTGTGTTTTGGTGAGGGTTTTGGATGGGTTTTGGAACAAGAACGTTCAACCAAGAAAAGCTATTAGGAGCAAAGGAGTTGAGGTATGGGAATTTAGGTTTTAGTGTATTATTTGATTGTGTTGATCTTTGGTTAATTTTCTGGATAATTATGAACTTAAAGTTGTTGAAGTATGTTTGAATGTTATGGGTTTTGGATAATTTGTGCTTAGATGTTTTGATTGTGAATTTTGAACCAAGGTATGGAATTGAGTGAGTTTTTGCAGCAAAAACTACTGGTTTTATTAATAAGGGATTTTGATGATGTTAGTAGTACGATTTAATTTTGTTTAATGGTATAAAAGTTGGGTTTTATGTTAATTATGAGGTTTTGAATTAATGATTTGTGTTGTGTTAAAGTTTGAATTGAATGGGAGTTTTGGGTATGAGTTTTGGATGAAAGGATTGGTGCAGTCTCGCTAGAGATTTGGAAAAAGCGACTCTGTCGCAAGCGTGACATTATCGCGAGCACGACAAAGCCGGGTAATTCCAGCATCTCGCGAGTAGTTAAGCTATCAGAAGAGGACTGCACGAGTCATGTCAAGCTTCACGATTTGGCAGGATGGGTTGGCCTTGGCACGAGTCGTGTCAAGCTTCACGACTCGACATTGCCTTGGCCCCCTCACGAGTCGTGAGGACTTTCATGACTCGTGATGATCTCCACGAGTAGTGACCCTTGAGCACGACTCGTGAAGACTATCATGGGTCGTGCCTTCCTTTCCTTCACCCAACTTCCTTTGTTCTTCTGATACGCTTTGCCCGTTTTGCCTTCACGAGTCGTAACATTGAGCACGACTCGTGATTGCCTCTTGGACCTTGCGATAGACCTCTTTGCCTAAACCTATTTTTGAAAAGCTTCTTCTTTGCATGGTTTCTCACTTATGTTAGGCATATATGATTTAAAATGGGAATTATTCAATATGTTGCCATGCATAGTAATTACTGAAATATGTGGATTTGATCTGCCATTATTGGGTTTTAAATGTATATATGTAATGAAATGTAAACTTATTTGTTAAGTTTAAATGAGTGCATGATGATTAATAATGTGATTACGTTTAATATGTTCATATGAATACTTTAATCTATGAAGCAATATGTGATTAGTTTTGAATATGATAAATGTGATTAGTGCAAATGATATGCAAGTATATGAATGCATGTGCCTATGTGAATATAAAAGAATGTTAAAAGTATTTAAATGAAACATATGTAATTAGCCTGCATCAGTCAAGTCATGGATAGATAGGCATGCCTATGGAGTTCTGTTAGCTGTAGCCCCTTTAGTTTTGGACCTTAATTAGGTCCCCGTTTGGGTCCTCGTGATCCTCAATGTTTTTGGATCTTGTTTAAGATCCCCCAATGCTAAAATGTTTAGAAATGAAAAGAAAATAATGATTTTTATATCTTCGGATATCCATGCGTTATGAAAGAATTATTGGTACCTTCAAATATCTATGCGTTTAATTGCTTATCCACCCTTTGACTTAGCAGGTAACTAAAAGAATGAAAGAATGTGATTAGTTGATAAGTTCTGCAATGATTGCAAAAAGATATGTGAATGAGCATCGAATGTGTTTGTTGATATATATATATATATATATCTTATGAGATTGTGCTTTACGCACTTATATGTTCTGGATCCTTTTTGTACACCTATGTGGAAATGTGTGGTACCTTCGGGTACCTATGTGTTTTGCTTAATAAGCAAATGTCCGTAAATGAAAAGAGATATAACGAATAATGTTTGTTCAAATAGGCTTGTCTAAATGAATCCTGATTGCATAAGAATTTGTATGTGAAAATGTAAGTTATTAATCTGTTTAAAAGTTATGGGTATGAGTGCCTATATGATGTCTTGGTAGAGACTTACTGAAGTATTGGATATGTGTATTGTTATAATTGATTTGTCTATAAATGGATGTTATGAATATATTTATTTATATGTATAAATGAGAATACAGGTATGTTGTGTGTTATCTGCCTTCTGGACTTTAGCTTGGGTAAGTATACCGGTAAGGAATCTATGTGCATTATTGTTGGTTCTTAATGAATACAGTAACTATATACATATCGATTAGTAAATAAGGAAAATAAAATGGTAAGGACGATATAGATAATTGAATTTAGTAAATGAGTTAAGATTAATTTGGAATATTTATATATAAGATTTTCTATAGAACTACATGGTTCTAATTCCGCACAATGGGGATACGTAGGAAGCTTGGAAAGATTATTTCAAGCCTGAACCAAATCTGAGAATTGAAGTGGTTTTTTTTGTTTTGAATAAGTAATGGTTTAGCAAATGAAATATTTTGACTTAAGTAGTAACACTATAATCTGCATGATTTTCGAACTATTAGTAATAATAGGAGTTGGTAAGACTTAAGATTTTATGACTAGTAAAATGTATTTTTTGTAACCAATGAGGTATAACTATTAATGTGGTTAATTAAATGATTTAGACAAATAACGAGTATGTGTAAGGTATGTATAGTTAAAAAGTAATAAAGTATTTTTTATTTTTGGTAAATAAGATGTACGTGCATATAAAATAGCTTCTGTTTTCAAATTAATATTATAATGTAAACTATGCTAACTCTAATCGGTACCTTTATGCTTACGTATATATATTGCTTATGCATGTGTTCGTATCACCGATCACTGTGACTAGTTTGTTATTACTTTGTTTTTTTCCCTACTAAGCGTTATCGCTTAGCATGGTGTTTTTCCTTGAAGGTTAGGAGTTTGAAGTTTGGTTCCAGCGGTCCGCTATGATTTTGGCAAACGAGGCAGATGGAAGTTTTATAGGAAGTTTGTTATTGATTTTTGGAATGTAATTAAGTTTTATTTATTAGCTTTTGTAATGAGTTGTAATATTCTTTAGTGCGAATAATGGTGTGCGTTTATCGTTGAGGTTTTAGATGTTAGAAATTTTATAATTCCATTTTTGGTATCTATTTCTTATGTAAGTATGTTTAATTTTGTATTTTTTGCGTAACATCCTTCACCTGTCATGGTAGGTTACTACGTACGGGTAAGGGGTGTTACATTTAGTGGTATGAGAGCATAGGTTTAGTCGGTTCTGGTCGACTAGGTATTTCGAAGTGTGTCTATATAGTTTAGTGTTGGCCAAAGCGGATGATCTTGTTTTTCAGGTTTGAGTTGGGAATGAGAACCTCCTGCTCAGATAAAGTGTTTTGTTAAGTGTTGGGTTGGTAGATTACGATCTACCTGTCCTGGATTGTTATGTCTGTGTATAAATTTGGAATGTGTTTGTTAGGTGAGTTGCTAAAGATTTTGTTAGGATTTCGGTTTGATGATATGTGGTTTTAAAGAGAAGATTTTGCGAAAGTTCTTGAGTGTATTGAGATACGGCTACCTTGTGGAATAGATAATTTGGTGTTTTAAAATGGAGGAGTGTTTGGATTTTGTAAGGATCTGGTAATGCTCTGTGTGCCTGTCAGCTATCTTTCAAAAATTGTTTGAATATGAACATATTGAACCATGGGGATGGGAAAAGTGCATTATTATAACATCAATTACATTTCTGTATCATCTTGCATACATGAACCATCACATCCTCATTGCATCATCATCCTTTGATCACACATGAGAAGCATTTGTGTATGTATTTTGGAAGGAGAGAAAGCTAACAGGGTGTACATTGAGTATTTGATATTAAGATTAGGTTTGTAATTTAAAAGATTAGTAGTTGTTAAGGAAAAATCACAGTGTAAATAGTCAGAGTTAAGTAGAAAGAGTATTTTTGAATATTGCATAAGTGAATGTGAAGATATTTTGAAGTAAGATACGAGTGTTATTTGTAAAGAAAGTAACATGTGTGTCAGATATTTTGAAGTATTAAGGAATTGTGTAGTAAAATGTTGTAAGTTAAATGGTCTATATATGAGGTGTATATGTTTTAGTTTCTGATTGGTGGTTACGGTTATAATTGTTCTGATGAATATGATTGATTTGAATGTAAGTCAATGAGAGGAGAATTATGAGTTTGAGTTTAGTTGTGAATAAGAGAAAGTTATGATTTGTATAGTTACTATGATTAAAAAGGAAAATGTTAGAGAGTATAGTGATGGGATTAAGTAAAAGCAGGTAAGTATGTTAAGAGTGAAGTATATAGGAACGAGTGTAATGTAAGTGTAGAATGTATGTGCTACATGATGATATAAAAATAATCTGTATGAATGATAGTGAATTGAAGTATGGTTTTCGAATTTTTTCTGATGTAAGTGAATTTCGAGGACTAAGTTCTTTTAGGAGGGAAGATTTGTAACACCCCGAAATATACCCTAGAAGGATTTGTGCTTAATGAAGGTTAGTAGTGAACAAAATTATGCAAGTGTAGTGTTGGGTGTGCTGAATGGACAAGTTTGGTATTAATGTAAAAGTTTCAGCAAGTGCGGCCAATTATATAATTGTGAAGTATAGGATTATGACTTGATTGAAAGAATAAAATTAATTATGTGGGCCAATGTGAAGGATTATAAAGTATAGATATCAATGCATGAGGATTGGAGAGAGTTGAAGGATTGATAGGGGAATTAGACACAAATATCTAATTTGGACCTATGGCAGGGTGACAAGTGGGAAGAGGTGAGAAGAGGTATAAAAGCAGAGAGAGAAGGAGAGAGAGGGCAGAAAATCTGCTCTTCCCCTCTCTCGTTCCCCCCGTTCTTCCTCTTTTCTTCTTCTTCTTCTTCTTTTCTTCGTGTTTCACTGCCATCTACTCTCTCTCTTAGATTAAAGCCCAAGATTTAGATGATGAAGTTTGTAAGATCAAATGATTTAAGTGAAGATTTTATTAAAAAGGTAAGTTATAAGTTTTGATTTATGTTGTTATTCTTGTTTAGCATAGATTCATGTTTTGTATATTTGTGTATGCGTTTTGATGAGGGTTTTGGATGGGTTTTGGAACAAGAATGTTCAACCAAGAAAAGCTATTCGGACCAAAGGAGTTGAGGTATGGGAATTTAGGTTTTGGTGTATTATTTGATTGTGTTGATCTTTGGTTGATTTTCTGGATAATTATGAACTTAAAGTTGTTGATGTATGTTTGAATGTTATGGGTTTTGGACAATTTGTGTTTAAATGTTTTGATTGTGAATTTTGAACCAAGGTAAGGAATTGAGTGAGTTTTTGCAGCAAAAACTACTGGTTTTGTTAATTGGGGATTTTGATGATGTTAATAGTATGACTTAATTGTGTTTAACGGTATAAAAGTTGGGTTTTGTGTTAATTATGAGGTTTTGAATGAATGATTTGTGTTGTCTTGAAGTTTGAATTGAATGGGAGTTTTTGGCATGAGTTTTAGATGAAAGGATTGGTGCAGTCTCGCTAGAGATTTGCAAAATGCGACTCTATCGCGAGCGCGACAGAGCCGGGTAATTGCAGCATCTTACGATCAGTCAAGCTATTAGAGGAGGACTGCACGAGTGATGTCAAGCTTGACGACTCAGCAGGATGGGTTGGCTTGGCATGAGTCTTGTCAAGCTTCATAACTCGGCATTCCCTTGGCCCCCTCACGAGTTGTGAGGACTTTTATGACTCGTGATGATCTTCACGAGTCGTGACCCTTGAGCATGACTCGTGATGACTGTCATGGGTCATGCCCTTCTTTCCTTCACCCGACTTCCTTTGTTCTTCTGATATGCTTTGCCCGTTTTGCCTTCAAGAGTCATGACATTGAGCACGACTCGTGATCGCCTCTTGGACCTCGTCGCGAGCGCGACAGACCTCTTTGCCTAGAACTGTTTTTGAAAAGCTTCTTCTTTGCATGGTTTCTCACTTATGTTAGGCATATATGATTTAAAATGTGAATTATTCAATGTGTTCCCATGCATAGTAATTACTGAAATATGTGAATTTGATATGCCATTATTAGGTTGTAAATGTATATGTGTAATGAAATGTAAACTTATTTGTTAAGTTTAAATGAGTGCATGCCGATTAATAATGTGATTATGTTTAATGTGTTCATATGAATACTTTAATCTATGAAGCAATACGTGATTAGTTTTGAATACGATAAATGTTATTAGTGCAAATGATATGCATGTATATGAATGCATATGCATATGTGAATATAAAAGAATGTTAAAAGTATTTAAATGAAACATATGTGTTCAGCCTGCATCAGTCAAGTCGTGGATAGATAGGCATGCCTATAGAGTTTTGTTAGCTGCAGCCCCTTTGGTTTTGGACCCTGAACTTGTCCCCGTTTAGGTGCTTGCAATCCTCAATGTGCTTGGATCTTGTTTAAGATTCCCCAATGCAAAAATGTTTTGAAAGGAAAAGAAAAGAATGATTTTGATATCTTTGAATATCCATGCGTTATGAAAGAATTGTTGGTACCTTCGGGTATCTATGCGTTTACTCGCTTATCCACCTCTTTGACTTAGTAGGCAACTAAAAGAATGAAAGAATGTGATTAATTGATAAGTTCTGTAATGATTGCAAAAAGATATGTGAATGAGCATCGAATGTGTTTGTTGATATCTATATATATATATATCTTATGAGATTGTGCTTTACGCACTTATATGTTCTGGATCCTTTTTAGACACCTATGTGGAAATGTGTGGTACCTTTGGGTACCTATGTATTTTATATAATAAGCCAATGTCCGTAAATGAAAAGAGATATGACGAATAATGTTTGTTCAAATAGGCTTGTCTGAATGAATCCTGATTGTATAAGAATTTGTATGTGAAAATGTATGCTATTAATCTGTTTAAAAGTTATGGGTATGAGTTCCTATATGATGTATTGGTAGAGACTTACTGAAGTATTGGATATGTGTATGTGCTATAACTGATTTGTCTATAAATGGATGTTATGAAAATATTCATTTATATTCATAAATGAGAATACAGGTATGTTGTGTGTTATCTGCCTTCTGGACTTTAGCCTGGGTAAGTATACCCTGTAAGGAATCTATGTGCATTGTTGTTGGTTCTTAATGAATACAGTAACTATATACATATCGATTAGTAAATAAGGAAAATAAAATGGTAAGCACGATATAGATATTTTAATTTAGTAAATGAGTTAAGATTAATTTGGAATATTTATTGTAGACACCGGGTCCAGAGGCAGCCCAGATCAGAGTTACCCAATGATGATAAGGTACCTTGTCACAGGCAAAAAGGTTGAAAGTGGTGATTTCCTTGTCAAACTTGCATTTTAGAGTGAAACAATAAAAAATATTTTGAAAATTAGATTTGAAAAATGGGGTTTAGAAATTATAGTTTTTTTAGTTATATTAAAAAAAAAAATTCCGCGAGTGTCGACACACGGCAGCACACTTGCGCGCGGAGCGCGGTGCGCAGCGCCCCGCGCGGATTGCTAGTGCATGACCCTCGCGCGCGAGCGGCGCGCAGCCCGTCCCGCGCACTGGGCAAGCGCGCACGTCCAGCGCGTGCGCCGACGGGCATCGGTCTCCCCTGTTCCGCCGCAAAACGCCCATTTCACCCCAAAAATCATTTTTTTCGATTTTTTCCAAAAAAAATGATTTTTTATCACTTTTTTAAGGGATTTTCAGCTTTTTTTAATTTTTAAAATTTAAAATAGTTAATATCTGATTTAATTAGGTCTTATCCCTTTAATTAATTGTTTTTCCTATTTTCTTCATATAAAAAGAAAAAGATGAAAAAATCAAAGGGGGGATTTTCTTAGGGTTCTTTTTAGGTTTTCTCTTCTCCTTCCTCTAAAATTCTCTCTACATTTTCAGATTTTCCCAAAAAAAAAAAAGAGAAAATAGTTTAACTCTTCATCTTTTTCCAATAAAATTTCTTCTAAATATATTTTAGATGGAATTTTGTTGATGGAAAATTAATTTTTGAGGCAAATAAAGTGATTATTTGTTCTTTAAAAATTCAATTTTCATTCTTTTGTCTTCCAATTTTTTCAATGATTTTTATTTGAATCACCCTTTTTCGATAAAAAGTTAATTTTGAGATAAACAAGATAATTGTTTTGTTCTTAAAATCTAATTTTTCATTTGATTTTCTAAAAAAATAACTTTTTTTTTATAAATGATTTTTTTTTTCTTGAGACAAACAAAATAATTGTTTATTCTTGAGATCATTTTCATTCTTTTAATCAATAAAAATCATTTTTAGGCAACGAAATTAATTTTTTGTTCTCAAAGAATTGTCGATTTTCTTTCTTCTTTTTTTTTTCAAGCCTTTTTTTTGGAATAAAATTCCAACATTTTCATCATATTTAATTCTAATCTTGCAAATCAAAAATAAGAAAATCAATCATCATTTTTACCTTCATAGAATCCGAAACTCTGAGGGTAAACATTCTGGGTTTGACACTTTTATTTTATTTATTTATTTTGTCCATATTTAATTGATTAACATGTATATTTTTATTTTTGTCCATTTATTTATTCTATTGTCTATACGTTTATATATTATTTTTGGTTCATGTAAATATTGATTTCTCATTATTTCTAACATATAATTAATTCATTCATTTGGATTAATCTTTTTGCCATGTAAATATTTCATGTTAATTGTGATAACATTAATTAATCATGTCACTTATTTAATCATTTTCATCATTCTTTTATTCATTATTTTTTATCATTCTTTTTTATTGCCATTGTTATATTTTTATTGATTATCCATTTATTTGTTTATGTTCATTATTATCATTATCATTTTCATATTTTTATGTATTAGTTCGTTAGCATGTTTTACTTATTCCAATTAAATCATTTAATACATGTTTTCGTTTATTTTGATTTGTTCATTATTTTACATGCTTAGTTGATTTAATTGATTTAATTACTAACATTATTTCATTGGTGTTTTATTTTTATTTGACAACTTATTTTCCCTTTTGGGCATTCTTGCAAGCGCACGAGGAGATCCAGAAGGCTCGTTTGGGTTAGTTATTTAAATGCTTTATTTGTAATATTTCGTTTATTTGGCTTTTTTCATTTATTTTGCAATGTAATCTTTAATAAAATTATTTATTTTAGGCACGCTAAAAAGAAAATCACAAAAACATTTCTATTAATTAATTTGGCATTTTTTGCTAAATAAAAATGGGATCAATGTCCTAGTTTTTCATACCCAAATAAACTGTCACCTTTAAAACTTTTTTAAAGTATGCATGCAAGGATCAATGTCCTCATTCTTAATCAATATCTCGATTTATGTATGATTTGTATTTTATTTACAATGGGGGTTGTATTCTGCCCCTAGTTTTATTGTAATTTATTTTCATGCACTTTACTTTAATTATGCTTTATTTATTTACTGCATTCCCTTGAATGGATAATTTGCGCTTTAATTTAATTGCACCGAATTGAATGAGAAACGGGATGAAACTATAAATTCAAAAATCAACTATAAACCTAACCAAGGTATGAATAAATGGGAAGTCCCAAACCTTCTCTGGTCTTTGGGCTCAACAAGGCGAGAGGGCCATCTCAATATTCTATTGGGATGGGACCTCTAAGACCCCTCTTGTGTCCCGTAAAAGGCTCCAAATTGCATAATCCTAAGCGCCACGAGGCGAGAGGGTCATCCTGATGTTCTATTAGGGCGGATGCCTTCAAGACACCTCTGGTTTGCCCAAGCGTGAGGCTAGAGGACCATCCTATCATTAGGGTGGAAGCCTCCAAGACACCTCCGGCTTGCCTATAATGGACATAGCAGTGTTGTCTTAGGGTCACTGAGGATAGACGACCTTTCCCAATGTTCTATTGGGTGGCGACTCCAAGAAACCTCCTTGTTGCCCAAAATGGATGCACTTGTAATTTCTTACAAGTTTTCATGAACCTCATCCCGAAGGCCCTAAAAGCGGGCGGTTCGGGGCGCCCCAGGGTTCGACACACGTCACATTTATATATAAGATTTTCTATAGAATTACGTGGTTCTGATTCCCCACAATGGGGATATGTAGGAAGCTTGGAATGATTATTTCAAGCCTGAACTAAATTTGAGAATTGAAGTGTTTTGTTTAGTTTTGAATAAGTAATGGTTTGAGCAAATGAAATGTTTTGACTTAAGTAGTAACACTATAATCTGCATGATTTTGAAACTATTAGTAATAATGGGAGTTGGTAAGACTTAATATTTTCTGACTAGTAAAATGTATTTTTGGTAACCAATGAGGTATAACTATTAATATGGTTAATTAAATGATTTAGACAAATAACGAGTATGTGTAAGGTATGAATAGTTAAAAAGTAATAAAGTATTTTCTGTTTTTGGTAAATAAGATGTACATGTATATGAAATAGCTTCTGTTTTAAAATGAAGATAATAATGTAAACTATGCTAACTCTAACTGGTACCTTTATTCTTACATATATATATTGCTTATGCATGTGTTCATATCACCGATCACTGTGACTGGTTGGTTATTACTTTGTTGTTTTCCCTACTAAGCATTATCGCTTAGCATGGTGTTTTTCTGTGCAGGTTAGGAGTTTGAAGTTTGGTTCGAGCGGTCCGCTGTGATTTTAGCCAACGAGTCAGATGGAAGTTTTATATGAAGTTTGTTATTGATTTTCAGAATCTAATTAAGTTTTATTTATTAGCTTTTGTAATGAGTTGTAATATTCTTTAGTGCAAATAATGGTGTGTGTCTTTCATTGAGGTTCTAAATGTTAGAAATTTTATAATTCCGTTTTTGGTATCTGTTCTTATGTAAGTATGTTTAATTCTGTATTTGTTTCGTAACATCCTTCACCTGTCATGGTAGGTTGCTACGTACGGGTAAGGGGTGTTACATTCATTGCAGTACAACATGCATCCCTCATTGCAATAATCAATGTTTTGAACTGGCAATCCTAAGCTTCTAATAAGACTTTTTGTTTGGTAAAAATTATCTGGCAATATGTTACCTTCAGGCAAAGCTTTCTTAAACTGTTGGATGTTTGCATCATAAAACCTCTCTAGCAGATTAAATTTGGATTTCGCATACAACATCCTAGCGACTACAGAGAGCTGGGAATGGGTATCACAACTGGGGTACAACTGTGCATTACCAGATTCAAGAAGATCATAAAATTCTTGACATTGTGGGTTGGGTGCCTCATCCATAGAATTTGCATAAAAATTTTATGGTCCGAGTTCGTTAGGATTTGAGAGAAAGCCTTGTTCATGATAATAAGTAGTAGGATCTTTTGGAACAAATTGTTGGAAATGGGTGTCAGGATTAAAATTAGCCCCAGCAGCATTAAGTACTATTTGCTGATATGAATTTCTTACCTCTACACCATCCACTAATTCATTGATTATTGGATTCCAATTTGACTCGTTAGGGGTAATGTATGTCTCCCCATGACAATTCCAATCAAAATAATCCTAAACAAATCCCTTACAGAAGAGGTGATTTATAATAGTTTCCACATCATAGAACTTTCTGGTCGGACAGTTTTTGTAGGGACACCTAATATGATCACCACTCATTTCTTCAGGATGAGAAGTGGAGAATTTAATAAAATTCTCTATTCCATAAATGAATGAGGAATTAGTCCTTCCACTTACATCCCGTCGATTATACATCCAACTACAATCGAATGTTTCCATTTAACCAAAATTTTTCGACTATAACAATATAAAAAAAAAATTTAATATCCCCATTAAATTGAACAACATAGCTTAGTAGCAGTCAATATTCTCATTATGTCAGATTAAGCAAGATTTGAAACTTAAAACTAAAAATTTTAACTATCACACAGCAAAATATCCACGAATGGATTTCACAAACCTAAAACTAAAATAAAGATGCAATGCAAATGCAATCTCAAAATAATTTTGAAAAGGAACGCAACCAAGAAGATACTGGTAGTAGATCAGCCGGGATAGCAAAAGCTATATACTGTTTAGGGGCTAAAGCTATTTCAGCCAATATACCTTCAAGATTGTTAAAAATATGCAAACAATATTTCTGATGTATACTTATGAATGCAAGAACAATTATTTTAATATATATATATTGAAATAATAATACAAATTACTATAATTCATATATATATAATAAAGATGCAATGCAAATACAATCCCAAAATAATTTTAAAAAGGAACGCAACTAAGAAGATACTGGCAGTAGATCAATCGGGATAGCAAAAGCTATATCCTGTTTAGGGGATAAAGCTGTTTCAGCCGATATACCTTCAAGATTGTTAAAAATATGCAAACGGTATTTCTGATGTATACTTATGAATGCAAGAACAATTGTTTGAATATATATATATATATATATATATATATATATATATATATATATATATTGAAATAATAATACAAATTATTCTTCTAACAGTACTCCCTATCCTCCACTAATCCTTGTAATAGTTTTAAACATACTACTCCCTCTCTTTTAACTAATCTATTTTTAAACTAGCAATCCTTGCTAAAATATTTATTTTTATAGGTTATTCTCTCAGGTAATTATATATGTATTTATTCCTTTGCACAATGTGAATACATTTCTTTGCTATCTACTAACAAGATGAAATAAGGTATATGTTGCAAAGGAACACAAGATCTCCTTGTAGTTGCACATAAAAATTACAAGATCTACTTGTATATCTGGCATAAATCATCATTTTTTTATGAAACACATAAAATTAGAAAGTTTACCTGGAACAAGAAGAAGATCTGTATACAATCAAGGAACTGGAGAGGGTCATGCAGATCAGTAAGATAACTTGATTAAACAAGGGTCACTCTTGGCCCGACCCGTTTCTTTTTATCGTCTCTTGGCACAATCTGAATTCCTGAAAACAAAATTATGCAATCAAATTATTCATAGTTAAAAAGTATTTGTAATTGTAGGTATAATTCTATTGATGATAGGCCGTTATAATTAATTTTTTATGGTTAATCCATTATTTCATTTTGTCTAAATTTTTAATCCATCAAATTGATGGGATTACATGATTTTCTATATTATTTTTACCTCCTTTATTTAATTTTGATAATTTCATTTATATTCTAATATAACTCTAATCTTTTATCTCTTTTATCAATTTTTTTCTCCTAGAAAAAATCTATTATTTCATATCAATACTCTAGCAAATAAAATCATAACACGCTACACCATATCATATCACCTAATCCAATTGAAGACTATAGTCAGCTACTACTCCTACTCTTAAGTATCCTAATCTCAATAAAAAGCTTACATTTTTTTTTCCTTCTTCCATATCACACCTTTGCCTTTAAAAAAAAATAATAATAAAAGACTACAGCCACTAGGTTTTAGCAATCAACCTAATCAAATTCAGCCTATCTCTTCTTCTTGAAGCAAGTTTTTGAAAAAACTGTCTTAGAAAGATAAAATTCATTTATTGTTCATAAACATTTTCTTCAACAAGATTTCCCTTCAGTTGCTATCTGCATCAAAGGTCAAGCAATTTCAATGAGATAAATCAAAATCAAAGCCAACGTTTTAGAAGCATAAAAAGTAGCATAATATAGAACCAAACAAAGAAAAATGGATGTGTATTAATTTATCCCAGAAAATTAAGATATGCGTATATTATACTGAGACAATCTTTGTGAAGTAAATACTTAGACACCAAAAAAATAAAAAGTAGCGCATAAAATTAGTCTAAAAAGAAGTCTCAGTTGAGAGGCAAAATTAGAAATTATAACTGTATGATTTCTGTATTTTCTCCATAACTTATGATTCAAAAATAAGCTATAACATATCACCTCATTGCTTTTGTTCTTAAGCTAAATGGTATCATATGCATAACAAGTGCATTAAAGGTTCTGTCCATACTTTAGATGAAACATTTAAATTTTTGTATATAAACATACACAGAGATGTGAGATTGTATTGCCCATGGCACGGGCATGAAAATAGCCAATAGAGAAAAGGTTGGAAATGATGAGTTGTCGAGGACACAAGCAAGGCTTTGGAATGCATAAGCTGCAGAATTAAAATATTTTTATTTTACAAAACTAAGGGATTACTATAAAGAGTCCAATGTAGCTGTATCATCTACCATAGTGAAATAGTAGAAAACATAAGCTTTTTATATTTTTCAATAATTTATCAAATTCATTATCAATACAGACATTAATTGCAAATAAAGAAGAGGCATGAAATCTTCAGTTAATGAAATGGAACATACCATTTTCTTCCCCTTAGCTTCACATGATTTGGTTCTGATGGCAGAAAATCAAATCCTTTCTCTTTCCTCCTCCTTTCGTGTCTTCAATCTCGCCAGAAACCTCAACAAAGAAGATCAATTTCACATTAATTGCAGTCACACAGATCAACTTTTAAACATCTGGAAAATGTAATCCAAGGTCTAGGTCTACGTGAATCTAACTTACCTCTCACACAGTAGAAGCAAACGAAGAGCCTATCGCCGATTAGACCGCCGGAGATAATGGGCGGTGAGACCGGTGGCGGGGGAATGGAGAAAATCAGGGATTATGGGTTTTCTCTTATTTGTGGTTTTTTCTTTTGTGGGATAAAGGAATTTGGGGGTTTAGGTTTATTTCAATCTGTTTTATAATCGAAAATTAGCGACTAAAATGCGTTAGTCGCTAAATAATTAAAATTTAAATCTATTCATATAGCGACAACAATATTCAGTTGCTAATATAGTCGCAAAATGTACTATTTCAAACTGTGACAGAAATTTTGTCACTATTTAGTCGCAATTAATTCTTTAAAAATTAGCGACTAAAATTTAGTCGCAATCTTTTAGCGACAAAAATTTATGTCGCTAATTTAGTCGTAAAAAAAGTTGCAACTTTTTCGCGGCAAAATTTAGCCACTAATTTTTCTTAGTAGTCGCTAATTTGGTTTTCCATTTAAAAACAATGTTTTTACGACTAAAACTTTATTCGGTCACAATTCAGTCGCAAAATAGCGACTAAAATTGTGTAGTCGCTAAATGCCTATTTTTTTGAAGTGAAACTAGTGCACTAGTGCCTAGATGAGCCAAAATTCAGAGAAGAGGAAAGGAGCGCGTACCTGAGGCTGCTACCTTGTTGCTGTGTTGATGGAGTTGTGGCAGGTTTGACTAGTGCCAGCCTGTTGACGTGCTAAGCTACGCTCTTGGTGGCTTGTTACATTCCCATTGAGCTGGTGTTGGATGGATGCCCTTTGAAGGACAGCTAGCTTTTCCCTAAAGAACGGTTGCCCCCAAGAGGATTTTCACTAATTTGTAGATTAGTGCCTTTGAGAGGACTTCGGAGGTTTGCCTCTTAAGAGGACTTGGAGATTTGCCTCTTAAGAGGACTTTGAAGGATTTGCCTCTTAAGAGGTCTTGGGAATTTGCCTCTTAAGAGGTCTTGGGGATTTTCCCCTTAAGAGGTCTTGGCGATTTGCCCCTTAAGAGGTCTTGGGGATTTTCCCCTTAAGAGGTCTTGGAGATTTGCCCCTTAAGAGGTCTTGGGGATTTGGAGATTTGGCTCTTAAGAGGTCTTGGGGATTTGCCTCTTAAGAGGTCTTGAAGATTTGCCTCTTAAGAGGTTTTTGGGATTTACCTAAGTAGCCTTCATCTCGACTTGATCATCTTGCCCGGGTGAATGTTGATGTTGAACTGAAGTTGTCCTTGACTAGCTTTCATGCATGTGGTCATTACTTGGACTTTTCTTGCAATGCTGTGTACATAAGAATATATACAATAAATTGTGCATGTATGGGTAAAAGGTCATATGTAGATGTTTGCTAAAGAGTCATATGAAAAAATGGATAGACCATGTCCCAGGTGGTTAAGGGTCCATTAAGGACATGGCTTGGCTGGTCGATCATGCCTCAAAGGATCTAGAAGTGTCATCTTTGCCCTCGGTAAATGATCTTATACCCAGGATTCTTACTCATGTCCTGAATTATGCCTTATCTAGCTAAAGGGAAATCATCCGAAGTAATGCTGCCTTATCGCTCTAGGCATCGAAAGTCATTGTTTTAAAGGTAGTGCGTCCCTTGCGGAATTTCACACTAGCTTTTCTTTGTGGGAAATGCATCCCTTTGGGGATTTTCACACAACCCTCTACCTAATTTTTTCTTGGAATGGACCCAACCCAATCCAGTGGCTTTTATTTATTTCATTTTTTAGAGGGCATACTGCCAGTTTCCAGGTTTTCACCCTGCCCTTTGGCCTAACTTTTGCTTAGAGAGCCAATCACGATTTTCATCTTTAACGGTCATTTTTTTAAGAGGCTAAAATCCCTTCACTTTCTGAATAGTGGTCGTATGGATTTTGGCTTTCCTCATGAATGTCCTGATGAGTGGCTTGAAGATGATGTCAGGGGAGTCTGCTGAAGCGTCAAGATGACGAGGTTAGCAATAGAGGCCATACATAGTAAATTGCGCATATGCAAAGAAGAAACAGTGCACTACTTTTTATACTGGAACTTAAATCATTTTGAGTATGCAAGATAAAGTGCTCCGCTTATATTAACATATTATTGCATAAATACAAATGTTCCAGTCCGATTTCATCACACATCATCATCATTTGGCATTAATCTAAAAAAAAAATAATACCCTATCTAATCTCGAGATGGATCCTGAATGCATCAAAGTCCTGTTATCAATCAGCCCTCTCGGGTTTTCATGATTGAACATTTTCTCTTTGCCCCTAATTTTTGCCCAAAGTGCCTTTTTTCGGTTTTTGCCTTGATGGGGTGCCCAATTTTAGCAAGTCCACCTTTTTTTGATTTTTGACCCGCGGGGCTTTTATTCTCTTCTTTTGATTTTTGGTCTTTAGCCATGGGACCTCTCGAGTCTGTTGATACTGACTGGATGTTCGAACTCATTCCCCTCACTGTCAATCGAAATTGTTGTTCCCTTAGGCAATAACTTCTTAAGAACAAATGGGCCTTCCCATGTTGGCCCGAATTTACCTCACATGTTGGAACACTCGGACTCACTTGCTTAAGGACTGAATCTCCCTCTTTTAGTGGGTACATTTTGACTTTTTTTTTATGATCGGGCAAGTCTTCTCTGATAGATTTGGCTGTGATGATAAGCCTGCAACCTATCCTTCTGTAATATGTTCAACTGCTATAACCATCGCTGCACCCAGTCGGCTTCTAGAATCTGGGCTTCCATGACTATCCTTAAAGATTTGAGCTCTACCTCAACCGGCAGTACTACTTTCGCCCCATATACCAAGGAGTAGGGTGTTGCTCCTGTAGAGGGTCTGACAGTGGTTCTGTAGACCTAAAGTGCAAAAGGTTATTACTCCGCCCAATCCTTATAGTTCTGAACCATCTTGGCCAATATTTTTTTAAAATTCTTGTTGGCTACTTCAACCACTCCGTTAGCTTGAGGGCGATAAGGAGAAGACTTGTAATGATGGACTTCATATTTCTGAAGTATTTGTTAAGTTTCTGCCAAGAATTGTACCCCATTATCAGACACAATGTGATGCAGAAGATCGTATCAAATTCTTCTCAATGAACTTGGCCATATCCACATATCAATTCTTTTCCTCCTCCCCCCTTTTTTCTGTTTTTTTTTTTTAACAAGTTTTGTTCAAAACCTGATAGTTTACACATAGACGTACTTCTCTTCTTAACTGTTAGGGAAGACATTGACAAACTAAGTCAGGTGTTGAACTTCGATAAAAACTTTGGCTTCGTTTCTTCTTGTGGATCTCTTCTTTTAACCTTTTTTACCCCTTCTGGCTTGAGTCTTCTGAATTTGTGCTTGATTGGTCCATGATTGGGATATGTCGACATAGCATGTTCAGCGATTTTTTCGACATGTCTTTATAAGTCCAGGGAAAGACATTTTCTTTTTTTTTTCTCAAATTTTATCTCACTTCAGGAGTGGTATCAAATGCCAACAGGATCTCGAGACTAAATGAGGCAGTATTCATTAAGTTAATATCAAATATAAATGACTTGTGGTTGTGATCATGCATAATGAAATCATGAGAAATATAAGCAAAAAGTCATTAATATGATTAACATAAATAGTGCTGCATACATCAAGATTGAAAAAAAGTTCTAACATAAGAAGCACATCTACTATAAGGTCTCCTCTCCTATTTCTTGTACTGTTGTAGCCATCTTCTGGAGCACTTTATTAGCACCATGAAATCCCTTTATGCCTTCTTCTTTCAATTCACTGGATCAATAATCTGTTTGTTATCAATGAGGTCCTGGATTTGGTTCCTCAGAGTTCAGCATTCATCAGTGTTATGGCCTGTATGCGGATGGTAGGCACAATATAAATCCGCTCGATGATTAGGATGCCCCTGACTTCTGGCGAGTTTAGCGGGCATTAGCTGTAACTTACCTTCCTTCATTAGCTTTTTAAGTACCCAGGATAATGATTTGCTTAGGTTAGAATAATGCCTTTGGTTTATTCCGATCACTGCTGCATCCACTGTGTTCCCAGTTCGATTTCCATTGTCGAGCCCTGCTGACCACCCTGCCCCCTGATTACCGTAATTTCTCCGAGTATAATTATCATTGCTGGCGTTCCTTGCCAGGTATTCTCCTTTAGCTTCTATGGCTATGTCTTTCAGGGACTCCCAGTCCTTTAGCCCCTTCATCTTTAGCGCCTCTCTCAAGTATGAGCTAGCATTTCTGATGAATTGCCTGATTTGATCCGGAGTGTCTGGTTTCCTCTTCATCTCCATTACTCGGTTCCTCCATCGGGTCAGGTACTCATGGAATGACTCGCTTTGCTTTTGCTGCAGTAGCTCTAGATCTTATAGAGTGACCTCAATCCTTGTGCTATAGTCGTACTGCTGGAGGAACTCCTCTGTCAGCAGATCCCAGTCTTCTTTTATTCTTCGGTCCAGTCCATGATACCAGTCCACCGCAGGACCTATCAAACTTAAATAGAAGTACTCTACCTTCTCCCTCTTTATTAGCGTAGTGCCCTTCATTACCAGAGAGTATTGCTTGATATGTGTCGAGGGGTCCGATGTGCCATCAAACTTTGGGACATCAGGCATCTTGAATTTAGAGGGATTATATCCTTTCCATCCAGCTCCTTATCATCGAGGTTCATCCCCTTTCCCATCATCAGCATTCGGGACATCACCTCGAACTTCTCCTCCATCTTTTTCCATATGACCTCCTCTGTCTGAGGTGCCTTACTTCTCACCACTACGGGTTCTTCATATTCCTCCTCTACATAATCATCTTCTATCCTATGGGTGCCTCCTTTTCTCTATCCCGCAAATGTGGTAGCCCACAAATCCACTAGTGGTGGATGAACCTCCTCAAGTGGGTCCTCTTTAGCCTCCTTCCGCTCATTTTGTCTCATAAGAGGGGTAGCTAGGTTTTATCCAGCAGGTTGGGCCATTATCGCCATCAAGGCCATCATTCTGTACTCAAATTCCTCGAACCTCCTACCAACTTCTTTGGCAATCATGGCCCGGGTTGTATCTGCCTCTCTCAGTGAATTGGCCATTTCTAAAAATTTTTCTGAATGCTTGTTAATTGCACTTAATTTTGATTCTAGTTGCTCAATCAAAACCCTCGGAAAAGGCAGCCGTCGGAACCCCTAACCAACTAGATAAGTGGTCTTTGGTGGCTGAAAAATTAAGGAGTTAGAATGATACATGAATGACATATAATGCATGATCGCGCTATGCAAATGGTCCTCGATTGCTAAAAGAGATTGCAATGATACATGTGTAACATGGAAAAAACTATGCACAGGATGATACATACATGTGAAAACTATATGCACAAGATAGAATGTATACACACGAAATGAAATGTACATGTTTTTTTTTTGGCATGAATGACACATAAGGCATAAATATGCAATGCAACATCCACAACGACATGCAAGCAGATAGATCCTTCCAACCTTATCACTCCCACATAGGAGGTTGTGCGGTCTCTTTCCTAGGTAGGCTTGATCCATGGGTTAATAGGGGACCCAATGGACTCGTATAGTGCACGGTGGAAAATCGACAGCATAACCTCTCTTATCTAATGTACATACACATTGGTTGTGATCATTGTGTATTTAGGCAATCCGAATAAATTGACATGGGCCTATTGGGGCATGAAACCCTTTGATTAGATGACCAACTGACTTATCTGGGTTTGTCCAATACATAATGGTCCATATAGCAAGCATAGTACTATGGTTCATACCACCTAGGGGAAGTATCTATCTCCATTACATGAGCTTTAGCCAGGGTGATGATACTTTAGATATACCCAAGCATGGTCCCTGCCAATGGGTCTAGCTCATCACTAGCGTAATGATCGATCGGGTCTCCATTTAATATACCAAATGGTACGAGGCTTGGGCTGGTGATTATCCTTAGCACTTCCCTACATTGAGTGAACGTAGGGTCGTGCTTCAAGAATGCACCGGGGTTAAAAGAGGGACCAAACTAGCATAGATCTAAGGCTCTAATGATATGCAATGCAATTTCAAAAAGGGATGAAATTTTAAAATTAAAACCCAATTATATGTTTTAATCAATGTACTTTCGAAGCGAAGTCTAATTTAAGTGTCCCCAGCGGAGTCGCCATTGTGACGCGCGCCGAACCCCGAGAGGCCCTGAAGACCCGCTTTTAGGGTTCGAGAGAGGTTCATAAGACTTGTAAGAGATTTACAAGGGCATCTATTTTGGGCAACAAGGAGGTGTTTTGGAGTCGCCACCCAATAAAACATTGGGAAAGGTCATCTAGCCTCAATGAGCCTGAGACAATGCATCTGTGTCTATTTTGGGCAAGCCAGAGATATTTTGGAGTCCCCACCCCAATAGGACATTGAGATGGTACTCTAACCTCATGGAGCCTAAGACAATGTAAATTGGGCCTATTTTTGGCAACAAGAGATATTTTGGAGACCCCACCCCAATAAGACATTGAGATGGTCCTCTAACTTTATTGAGCCTAAGACCAGAGATGGTTCGGGACTTCCCATTTATTCATACCTTGATTAAATTATAATTGACTTTTGAATTTTAAGATTTTATTCCTTTTCTCATATAATTTTAATGCAATAATTAGAGCTTATGTCAATCACCTAATGAAAGCGGTAAATAAAATAAAATAAAGTAAACAAGAACACAATAAATTACAACAAAACTAGGGGCAAAATACAACCCCCATTGTAAATAAAATATAAATCACACATAAAGTGGGATATTTATTAAGGATGAGGACATTGGTTCTAGCATGCATACTTACAGAAAATGTTTAGAGGTGACAATTTATTTTGGCAGAAGAAACTAGGACATTGGTCCCAGTTTTATTAGAAAAACTTCAAATTAATTAATATAAATATTTAGCTAGTTTTATGTTAACGGAATAAAAATAATATTTACAATAAATGATACATGGCAATTGAAATAAAAGGAAATAAGGTAAAGAAATAAACCCAAATAATGTCCTCAAACTATCGCGATGTTCTCTATTTTTAACACCCCAACTCCAAAAAATAACAATTGAACTCATAAAAACAAAAATCATGTTAGCGCCATAATCAACAATATAATAAACATGAAAAATGAATAAAGACAAAGAATCTATAAAAATTAATCATTGAAATTAAGGAGAAATAAGAATAAAATAAAGAAATTAAAGAATGAAGAAGGAAGGCCCAGGGACGGCCAACATTGCGTGAGTGACGGCAGTCCTTGGGCTGACCGACGGGTGGAGTCAAAACTCCTCGACGGCCCGTCGCTCGGCTGAGCAACGGCCGTCGGTGGAGCCTCTGCCCATCGGTCATCCCTGATCCGGAAAAATAAAGAAATTTAACCAAAACCTTTTTATTTTGTTGAATAAAATTGAATTCCACATTTAAAATTACCCTTTCAAGCAAATTAGTCCCGAATAAGTTAATATAAAAGGATGAAGTGCAAGAGAGGTTTATCCAAAATATTTACCCTCAGAATATTACCTCTGAAGGCGAAGGTCGCATTATTTCTGCCCCTTGAACTCTATAAGGATTGACCCATAATGTGCAATTTCAGGAGATTTTTACAGTAAAAATCATACTTTTAAAATCAAATCAAGAAAAGAAAATTGTATTTTTCCTTCTCAATCTTTTGCAGCAATTATGAATGCTAAAAAGGCTAGATCGAGTAAAAATGAATTGATTTTGTTTTCTCGGATTCACCTTAATGTGAAAAAGATTTTATGAAAACTCTTAATAAAACAAAGGAAAAAAACTCTTTTCGGAACTCTTAATGAGAAATCCTCAATTTTTGGTGAAAATTGCTAACCTCGAATAATGAACCTCAACACCCTATTTATAGGTTAAGGAAAATAATTCAAATAAATTTAAATTTTAAATTTGAATTTGAAAGAGATTTATGAAATCGGGATCAAAACCGACTGATTTGCAGAATATTTCCAAAATTAAATCCGAAATTTGAAAATATTTGAAAATATTTAGAAAATATTGCAAAATCTTGGAAATATATTTGGAAACGTTGGAAAATTTTGGAAAATCCCATGAAATAGCACCCTAGACCTCCGACCGATGGGCATCGATCACGGGGCACACGTGCCCGTTCGAGCGGCAGGTCACCTCATGAGGTTCATTGGACCATATGAAAGGTGCTATAATTTGGAAAGAAAGGAAAATTGAGTCCGAGGTTCATTGGACCATATGAAGTGTTAGATAGAGTGGGTTCAGTGGCTTACCGGTTAGCATTGCCTCCGGCTTTAGCCAAACTTCATGATGTCTTCCATGTATCCATGTTGAGAAGGTACCGATCAGATGAGTCGCATGTGATACCCGTGCAAGAAGTAGAGGTTCAATCAGATTTCTCTTATGATGAGAAATCGAAGGCAATTCTGGCAAGGGAGGTAAGGCAGCTTCGAAATAAATAAATTTCGCTTGTGAAAGTGTTGTGGCAACACCATAGAGTGGAAGAGGCAACTTGGGAGCCTGAAACGGCTATGCAGGAGCAACATCCTTACCTATTTGACTCATGTATGAATTTTGCGGTCGAAATTTTTTTTAGGAGGGGAGAGTTGTAATGGCCGGAAACGTACCCTAGTTGTAATTGGCTTAATTGGCTTAACTAAGGGTGTGTGTGGATTAAATGTGTAAATTTGGACTTTATTGTAATAAAAAGAAGGACCTAATTGAGAAACTAAAGGAAAGTTGAGTGGCCAAGTTGTAGTTTTTAATGATTTAGTTAATTGAGGGTTAGTTAACTTAATTGTGGATTAATTAAGTTTAATGAGGGGCAGGGATTGTAGGTGGAATCCGTGTGGCACTTCATTGTGCTGCCACCACCACCATTCTCATGCAATATATAAGCTTGAGGAGAGAGAAGGCCTAGTTTTGCATGTGTTTTCCAGCCATCTTCATCTTTTTTAATTTCTGTTTCTTCTACTCTCAATTTTCATGTGATTCCCTTAGAATTTCCATTTGATTTATTGAATTCTGCTATGAGGGAGATCAAGTATTAAGTAGTTAAAATTGGAAGGTAAGTGGTTCATTCCTTGTTCTATCTTTTACTCCTTATATTCTTGAATTGTGAAAGCAAGTGAATTGATGATTTGTGTCCAATTTTGGAAATTGGATGGAATTTATAGAGGAAGGAGTAAAGGAAGATAAGGTGAAAGCGAAGCTTGGTGAACCTAGCTCAAGGGAAGCTTAATAGGAGCATAGGAGAGGAGGTTTGGGAAACTTGCCCTATATTGATATATGTTAATTAGTTTAGTTGATTTGAAAGCTGAATGCTAGTATTTGAGAATTTGCCATGTGACTTTTATGTAAATGTTGAATGGTATGTGATTGTTGGAGGAACTTAATTGGCATGAGATTATGAGTTGTCTTTAACCAATGAACTTTACCTAGAATTATGGATTATATATATGTGTGTTTAATTCATAGTACATGGAATTGAGATATTTGAATGGGAGTTTGTAATGTGTTAACTAATAAGATGAAATACATAATGATTTGTGTATAAAATGGTGAGATGGCAAGTCTTGAGTATAATAGGAAAAATGAGGTGGTTTGCAAAGATGTGTTTTGCAACTTGTGCATAGGTCACGGTGACAACCAAGAGATTGTCACCGTGAGATATGCAAAGTTTGCATTCTATCCAGAGTGATTGATATGTCACGGTGGCCCATGGGTCAGCGAGGAACCCAATGGGCACGTATGGTGCATGGTGAGAAACCAGCAGCATAACACTCTTAATTTAATACACATGTGTATGGGTTTTGGCCATTATGTCTTTGGACCTTTTAAACAGATTAAAAATGGGCCCATAAGGGTATGAGAGCCTTTTATGAGTGTCCGATTAATACATTTGAATTTGTTCAATATATAAAGGCCCACGTAGCAAGCACTTTGTTAGGGTACATATCACCTAGTAGAAGTTTCTATTGCTATTACATGAGCTTTAGTCAAGGGTGGTGTTACTTTAGGTCTACCCAAGCATGGTCCCTAACAATGTGTCTAGCTCATCGCAGCATAACGACCGATTGGGTCTCCATTTGATATACCATTAATGGTACTAGGCTTGGGCTGGTGATTATCCCGAGCACTTTCCTACAATAAGTGAAAGTAGGGATGTGTTTTAGGAATGCATCGGGTAAAATAAGGGACCAACTAGCATACTTCTAAGGCTCTAATGAATGTAATGCAATTTTTTTGAAAAAAATAAAATTTCTTAACCTTAGACCCATTTATATTGGATTAGCCAAAGGTACTTTTGGAGAAAAATCTCATGATGTCCCCAGCAGAGTCGCCACTGTGATGCGAGCCGAACCCCGCTCGGCATCCGGTTCGCTCTCAGAAGTCTGCTTTTAGGACTCGAGACCAGATGGAGGTTCATCAAAACTCCTGAAAGCTGGTCGCTTCATAATGGACAGGGACTCACCCCCATTCCATTGTTGGTAATCAACTTGTGAGGGCGCCTATTGGGTATCACAAGGCAGGTATCATGGAGTCACCACCCAATAAAACATTGGGAAATGAATTCTAATCTTATGAGGCCAAAACTAGAGAGAGTTCGGGACCTCACTCTTATTTATACCTTTGGTTAACGTTATATAACTGACACGACCTCAGCAAGTGTACTGAATCGACAAGTAATATAATGGAGTAAAATTAAGACTCCGAGTTATCGTACCCAAGGGACTGAACACGCAAGTTATGAAAAATGACTGTATGCTAAAGAACTCCCAATTATCGCAATGATTGAATTATGACTAAACTAGAACTAATAAATTAATCAACTACTATGATAATAAAGCAAAAACAAATTAAGATGACAGTAAAACTAGCAAAGATAAAAATAAATGAAAACAAGAAAAGATTTCAAATTATAAAAGCGTTGTTCAAGTTCACTCATCCACCCCTTACCTAAACATGAATAAAATCAATCTAAGAATCTTATATGAAAGAAATCGGGATAACCCTCTTAACCCAAGCGTCCCATTCCGGAGCAAGCTATTCTAATCGCATAACGTCCCATTCCGGAGCAAGTCATACAACTAGCCTAATCACGGGTCTAAAATCCTAAGTTCGGTTTGCTTTCCCATTTCGGAGTCAAACATCCCAAAACCTAATTATTTCACTCATCACTCAAACCTTAAATCATAAAATTCTGTCCATTTAGATTCCCATTCCGGAGCAGTCTTAACACCACAGCAAACATGATAGAAAATTCTGAGAATAAAATACATTCATGGCATCCAATTAACAAATTCAATAACCAACATAAACATATGAAATAAATCATTCATCACATCTAGAAATTGAACTGAAAAACTAAATTCCATAAATAATCAATAAGAACCAGCAAAATAAACCAATCTTTCATACATAAACTCAAAAGATTTTCATCTTTCACATCATAGGTGTAGGAGATTCAAAGATCCCCCGAACAACTAAACGACTACTCACAATCCATTACAAAATCAAAAGAATAAAAGAAAGAATAAACCCTGAAATTCATTGAGAAAATCCCAGTTGAATTGCTCGTCCTTCAATCCTCTTCTTCAGATCTTCAATGGAGAAAAGAAAACTAAAACTTCTGGAAAAACTCAGGACTAATAAACTCTTCAAATTAAACTATGAAACTAATGACAATTACCCTCAATTACTAATTGAAAACCAAAGAACTAATTGAAAACTAAGAGTTTAGAACAGAATAATAACTTCGAAAAACTTAGCCGCAAAACAAAAACTAAAAAACTAGCTAAAAATTTCGGAACCCTAACCAAATAGAAAGCTACGAATTTATATTTCCAGAGGGGTCACAGTGGCAATGGATTTGGTTGCCACCGTGAGCTATCGGGAAGAATCCGATCGGCACAAGGGAAAACGCTAGGTCACGGTGGCAATGAATTTGGTTGCTACCGTGACCAACCTTCACTTTTGATTCTGCCTTGCTAAACTGACATGTCACGGTGACAATAAAGTTTGGTTGCCACCGTGAGGTCTTCAACCTTTGCATTCTGCCCACTTGATAATTATGTCACGGTCACAACCATTTTCATTGTGACCGTGACCCTGCGACTTGGCTGCTGCCTGCAATCTTCCTTATGTCATGGTCACAACCAGCTTCATTGTGACCGTGACCTATTAAGCAAAATCCTACAAAGGCATATAATTAAATCAAAATGCTTTCTAAAATGAATCAAAACTTCAATTTGGCTAAGATTAATAAAATTAACATAAAAGAAACATAACATAACATTAAACACAACTAAACACCCAAAAATCACAATAAAACACTATGAAAACTAAACACTATATTGAAGTTATCAATAACTGAGTTTTCAAAGTTAATTATTTTATCTACCTTCTCACACGATCATGCAATAAATTAAAGTGCATTTCAAGCATTGTTTGAAAGCAGTAAAGAAAACAATAAATAAATTACAAGTGAAAAATATGGGATAGAGTAATCCCCTAAAATAATAAAAGCATAAATAAATAAAGGAATAAAATTGCCCCAAAATTAATTACAAGGGACCAAAATAAATAAATACACAAGAAAGAATAATATTAAATACATAATACATAAATCGGGACATTTATTAGATTTTAGGAACATTGGTTCCTTTGTGTTAACTTAAAAAAACTAAGAGTCATTTTTTGGTGATGAAAATATGAACAATTGGATCGCATTTTTATGAAAATTAACTCTCTTTTGAGAATGAAAGTTTATTGGCTAAAATCAGGACATTGGTCCTATTTTACTAACAAAATTCAAATTTTTTTTATTGTAAAAAAAAACATGAGTTTCTCTAAGATGAGCGCAAACAAATACTATTTTGGATAAAACAATACAAAACAATAAAATGAAGAAATTAAAATGCAAACCAAACTTGAAGACTCCTAGTCTCTTGATTCCCCAGCTCGCACCAGAACATCACTTACAGTGAAATAAACAAGTTTGGTGGACAGCAAAAATAAGAATAAAAATAATGTTAGCAAATTGGATCAAATATAATAAAAATAAATAATTCAATGAACCAAATAAAATAAATAATATGATAAAAATAAAGCAATTTAAATCAAATGAACAAAATACGATACAATAGAAATAAACAATTAAATAAAGCAAATGCAGTAAACAATCTTAATTGAGAAAACATTTACAATTATTAGAAGAAATAATGCTTGAATGAAAATTATACGGGAAATTAACAGGAGGGAATAATGATAAAAAAATAGAATTAAATGATAAGTAAAGTTATTATAGGGTATTCTAAAGAATTACATTACATTGTATGCATCATGTAAATAAGTTAATCAAATTAACCTAAGTTTCATATTAATTATGACAGACAAAAAACAAATATATCAATTGTAATTTATAGTAGAGAAAACAAATGAACGAAAAAAATAAGAAAAGAGAAGAATTGGCTCAAGCCCGTATATTTACCCTCAGAAGTTTTTGATATCTGACTGCAAAAGAAAAAAGATTGATATCCTGTTGATTGTTTGAAAATGAACTAAGAAAGTTTGGATCTGTCGCCAAAAATCAAAGTTAAAAACCGTTGTTGCTTTTAAAACAAATGATGAAAATTGATTCTTAAAGACAAAGAATTAATTTCTTTGGCTCAAAAACAATTCTGAATTTTTGGAAGAAGCTTTAGTTCTCAAGAAATCGTTCTTTTTGAACTTTTTCATGTCTGCCATTCTAAATGCTCTCCCCCCATTCAAGGTGTTTAACTTTTGTTTTTATATCATTCTTGTAAAAATTAGGTTTTTTAAGAGTTTTAATCCTATTTGAATTCTCAATTATCCTTTTCAAAAAAAGTTTTTTCCTTTAGGAAAAATAAGGAAAGAATTTTAGTTTAATTTTAACTGAAAAATGGTGAAAAAACTAGGAAAAATAGAGTCCGCGCGAGATAGGAGACGCGTGAGGTGCGGCTCTCACACTGGAGGCTGTGCCTCATGTGCTCGAGGTGCAGCCTCCGGTCGAGGAGGCCACTCCCCAAAATGCAAGTTACGAGGCTGCACCTCGCAATGCGAGGTGGTAGCCTTGCAGGAAGCCGCACCTCGCAATGCGAGTCACGGCCTCGCGCAATGTGCTCGGAGCCCGCGGGCTAGTGCGTAGGGGCTGTGCCTCACGTACGCAGCCCGTAGGCACTGCGCCTAGAGTGAGCTATTAGCAGTGGCCCCACTGTGCACGCGCTGCATAGGCCACGTGACGGCAGACCGCTGAAAACCCTCAAAACTCGAAGCAAGAATAATTTTTTTTATTTATTTTTTATTTTTTTAAAAAAATTGTTTCAATAAGGAAATCATCACTTCTAACCTTTTTGCCTATAAATAAGCATTTTTTTCATCACTGGGTAACCTTGGTCTGGGCTGCCTCAGGACCTGGTGTCTACAGTTCATATCTTCTCCCTTTAGCTCCTTGTCCTTGGGGGTTCATCCCTTAACCCATTACCAACATTCTCGATATTGCTTCAAATTTTTCCTCCATCTTCTTCCAAATAGCCTCTTCCGTCTGAGGTGCCTTTCCCCTTACTAATGTTGGCTCCTCGTATTCATCTTCTTTCAAATCCTCATCTACCTAATGGAAAGCCCCTCTTTTTTGTCCTGCTAACATATTGGTCCTTAAATCCACTGGTGGTGGGCGAATTTCTTCTGGTGGGTCCTCTCTGACCTCCTCCTGTTCATTTTATCTCATGGGAGGAGGAGCTGGGTTCTGTGGTACGGCAGGCTGGGCCATTGTTGTCATCATGGCTATCATTTTGTTCTCGAATTCCTCAAACCATCTACCCACTTCTTCGGCTATCATAGCCCAGGTGGCATCTGTCCGTCTTGGTGAGTTAGCCATTTCATTGTGTATAGAAAACTGAGAGGAGGTAGCATGACAGCTTTCGAAAAGTGAGTACGAGTATTCTACCCTTTCTGGTAATTAGAAGAATAGATTTCTGCATAGCTGTCCACGAGGACCTCTTGACCACCTGGGTAGATTTGTGATGGCTGCAAAGCATATCCAGTCAAGATGATGCATGAATGACATATAATGCATGGTCATTCTAT